>OX438814.1:1338151-2661303 GCA_949316475.1 Hypomecis punctinalis
TAACAACTAATAATTCGAGCTACATAGTTTTCCAAAGAAAAGCATTAGAAACGGTTGTATCCATATTTTTCCTGTGGTCGTAATCAGGTCGTAGATTGAAGATTGAAAATTTTGCTATTCGATATCCTACGCTGTGCTTAGTCACGTAGTCTCTATTCTAGATCTTTACGCTGCTATCGGCTATCAGTATCTACGTGATATCTACTTACATTTATTTATCACAAACTTAAATCAATGTTGTCCCCGAGCTGTCTAGCAAGATGACAAGTTTCATTACCTATTCACACGTGAAGTTTCTCCATAACAAGGGACAGCCCTCGGAACCAAACCACCGAGGAGAATGCAGTACGCAAGCTTCATACAACGCGATCGTTAAACAGACACGCAGACACAGCTCACGGATACAAAATCTCGAAACACTCGTGCTCGAATTATTAAGCTTACCCAATTTTTGAAACGTTAGAATCTTTTCAAATGTTCGTAGAGTTCAGTTTTTTTTTTGGGGTTCTGTTTGACCTGACCGCAGAACACATCCAGTGGGTCAAATCCTTAAAGCATTCTCAATTTCACAGAATATTGAATAATAATAAATAATAGGGGACATCTTACACACAGTCTCGGGCCCCCAGAGTAAGCATAGCTTGTGATATGGCTGCCAGAGACTGATAAATACTACTTATACATATTTTTAATTAAATACATATTTTTAAAGATAACTTTACTAATAACGCCCAGACACAGAACAAACACTATGTTCATTACATAAATGCTTGCCCTGGGTGGAAATCGAATTCACGCCTCTTTGACAGGAGGCAGGTTCACTACTAACCACTGAGCCACCGACACAGACGTAGAAAAAAATTGCAATTCGATTTGCTTTAGGTATTTAAAATCGAGAATTTCGGTAACGCGACGATGACAACATCTTTATTTTCCATGCTGTTGTTACCGATAGTGCATCTGTGAGCATAGTTTGAGCGCTCGTTGTATGTAGCTTGTCTTCTGCACTCTTGGCGTGTGGTGCCGTCGAGGCCGCCGGCTTAATTTAAAACGGCAGAACCGCTTTTGATTAAACATATCCAAGTATAATGTGTAAGATGTCCCCTAATATTTATTATTATTTATTTAATACTTACTACCAACTCATTTATCTTTCAAAGATAAACAAACAAAATCACACACTCACACACACCAAACTTCAAAGATCCCGTCGTTTTTTCGTCGGGTGTTAAAAACAACACGTAGCTCTGACATTTGTCGCAGTCTCTGTATAATCTGTGATGGTGTGTAATGACTAGACAGATACAGCGACAGAATGTCATAGGTAAAATAACTGTGAACGAACTATGTAGTTTGTTTTCTGTATTCGCGGTATGTTGTACCGTCGGCTACCTGCGCGCCATGGAGCTATTCAGCCACGCATTCAGGGTATTGAGGTCACTGCTCAGGCCGCCGGCCGCTGCCTTTCAGCCCTGACATTTGTGCAGAGCTGAAGGGTATGTGGGCGCCATGGAAATAGAACTAACACCTACGGATGTTTGACACTCTGTTTGATGAATATATTTTGTGTAGCGCTCTGCGCTTATAGCGTAGTTTGACTAGGTAGGTAGGTACAACTGAGCGCTGCCCTGGCTAGGATGATACGTTAAATTGTAGACCCCGGTTGTTTTTACCTTTTAGCAATGTCAGGCTTTCAGGCGGCTTAAAAACTTTGATCAGGACTAGCCACCCAGCCAATACGAACTTACTTAGTGGTGGAGAGTTTTTACGCAACAATAACTGGTCAAGAGAGAAATGTTACGTTTGTACAGAGTGTAAACGTCAAGTATTACATTGGATATTTCTGTAGTTAAGTTCATATAGACTAGCTAGCCCTGGTGTTAGAGTTCTTACGACCCCTGAAGGCTTCAGACATGGCTAAATTGTAGTAAAAGTTGCTCACGCTGATGAGTAGATATTATAATGTATACCAACATTTACAATGGGACCAATCCTGAATCAGCAAAATAACTGAAAAATGCAACTGAGATTGCTGGTCCAGCTTCATATAACTCCTTGAAAGATTGTGACGTATTTATGTGTGTATTATACAGATTTGAATGTCACGGTCAAAGAACAGTGTAAAGGCGAAATGTCACAAATGGAACCACCTTGACAGGGTCTTGCGAATATGAGTTGTTACGTCTGCCCCTTCATCTAAGTTCGTCGTAAGTAGATTAGTCAAGTTATCGGTACACTAGTGAGCAAGTGAGGCAGTGATCGGTCGGTAATAGCCAATAATGGAACTAATAGCTGCCAGATGTGGGCCACGAGGCCAGCGATAATATCTTATTGATTTTATTTAGGTACTAATATTTGTACAAATATTTCGTATACAGTTCATAAAAAAATAGTTCATAGTATAGTTCATAGCTTTCCAATAAAGAATCTGGAACAGTCGACTTTTCAAGATTTCAGGATTACTTCCATAGTGCAAGTTGAGAATGAGCACAAAAGTAATATAATAGTAACTAGAATATTTCTATCGTTTAATGAAAAACCGTTTTGATCAACTGTATATAATTTAGTAGATTTAGTTATTAGTCAAAGTGAGTACAAGTCATCACACTTGGTAGAAAGTTTTAAGTATTGTATGACACTAATAGCTCTTGCCGAATAATATGTGCCACGGGGTCAGCGATGTGTTTACCTCATAGACCAGAGTAGAAGCCTTAAAAAATAATAAAGAGTGAAAAAAAATAATAGTAGGATGAAACCTATTAGAAAAGGAGGGGAATATTATAAAAATAAAAGGAAAAATAATTTACGGGCGATCTGACGTCGGGAAGGGGATGAGGGGGGTTTTAAGGGGAAAAATCGGTTTTTCTCGATTTCCGGCAAAACTAAAAGTCCTATCGAAAAAAGTCAAATGGCAAAGTTGTAAGTAATAAAGAGATCTAAAACTTTTGTATCGACACTTTTTTCACATAACCTCAAAATTTATGTGAAAAATCCAAAAAACCAAGTTTTTGGTTTTTTATTTTTATGTTTTCCCCTCCCCTTCCCGACGTCAGATCGCCCGTAAATTATTTTTCCTTTTATTTTTATAATATTCCCCTCCTTTTCTAATGGGTTTCATCCTACTATTATTTTTTTTTGGTTGTATAAATTATCGACCCCGGTGTATCATGCCTATTCTCTTTTATTATTCGTTGTCATTAATTAATACATGTGATAGATATTGATAAGAATATTCTGCATTCATGTCGTATTATAACAAGTATTTTTACTGTAGGTATGTAATGGAAACTAAACCTACCTTCCAGGTAAACGAGCTACACTATAGACCGCGTCTTTACAAAGATCAGACAAGTTGTAGTCAAACGCAAACTTATCTATCGCTTATTATTTGACTGCCTCGGTAGCCCAGTGGTTAGAGATTTTGACTCTTGGGTCAAAGAGACGTGGGTTCGATCCCCACTGAATGCAAGCATTTATGTAATGAACATACTCGTAGGGTCTGAGTCTGGGCGTTATTACCTAAATGGGTATGTATTTAAAATATGTATAAGTGGCAACCATATCACAAGCTTTGCTTAGGATGGGGTCAGAAACAGAGTGTAAGATGTCCTTTAATATTTATTTAAAACACTTATTCAGGTAATCAAGAATGGACAGTTTCAAATGAATAACAAGGTTTTACAGCTGATATGATAATTAAAAGCAAATCTAGGTCTATTTTAATCCCAAAGCCTTAGTCCCGAAGCCAAAATAACATTTATTACTTCACAGTAAGTTCTATTATAGCAAGAAATGTAATAAAATTGTAATTCCCGCAGTAAAAAGGCGAGGTATGGGTAGCTTTATGAAGCAAAGGCTTTAGATCGCGTGTCGACGGGACGTTTGGCTGTTCAGATACTATCTGCGACACTGCGCCGTGTTTTGTTGGAGTGGAGTGACAGCAGACGTGGTGTTTAAGAAGTCGATATAACATTGGAAAGTATTCACTTATGGTGCAACCAGCCACGGAGTCGATATCGGCAATTTTCATTAATTTGTTGGAGAAGTTTCAAAACTATCAGATGAAAGTATTTTTGATTAATCCATGGATGAAAAGGGGTGTTATAGACAGAATCACATGAATACGTAAAACTTGTAACTGTATTTTTTATTCAAAGAGTTATTTATGTGCTCAGAGCAAATAAAAAAAACAAGAGAGAATGTTGTGAACATACAAGTGAGGCCGACCAAAACTACGCCTCGCCGTGTAAAGACAATTACACACACACAAGGAAACTACGCCTTGGCTTGTCAGTCGAACTATGGCGGCGCAGCAGTAACGCACTCACACATGTGTAAAAAACCGGCTTCACTTGACTGTTCAACGACGTTCCCTCTTGATTTTTTTATTTGCTCTGAGTTTTTGTGATTAACATTTCAAAAATTCGTCGCAAATGCAGGACTCTAACCTGCCTCTTCGGATCACTAGCCCGACGCTCTCCAACTGAGCTAATTCGCAGTCTCAGCTTTGCGTCGAATTTGTGAAGTGTTTATCATTTTAACCAACTTTGGCGGCGCCACCTGTGATACCCGTATTAGACAGGTTATCACTCACAGGTTAGTCAAAAAGTAAACGATTGACTTAGATGACCTTTTCCACGTAATATACAATATTTTCGGCATAAGCTTTCACCAACAGCTGGCGAAGGGCTATTATTTTCAAATCATTACAGAACTTATAAATTCATTAGAATAGATTAAATCGCGACCGAGCGTACCCAATTCCTGCGAAAATTACTCAGATTGTAATCGAAACAATAATTTTCTTTAGTATGCAACCTTGAGAAGTTATTGGAAGAAGGACTGTGACCGAGAAATAACTACAAACACTTTTTAAAATATTTTATAGGTAATAGAAAATAAGATTTTAATTTTTTTTAATATTTTTGTGATATTCGCGACCGTTGACTATCTCGGACACAGAGAATTTTAATACAAATATCTTGTATTCGAATCCCGATATACAGAGAAAATATAGAATTTGGAATACGAAATGTTGATATGTACGTGCCAAGGTGGTGCCAAGGTACGTGCTTATTTAAAACTTTACGCGGCGCATCAATCAATTCGATTGTTATTTTAAGAAAAGAAGATTTTAATAAATTAAAACCCACATTAACGTGAATTATTTCAGTAGGTACGAGAGGAGCTATCCAGCGATTCTTTTTTTTATCCAAGATACATACAAAAATCATGAATAAAAAAACTGGTCTGGTACGTTGCACGCTTTTCTAGATGAAACCTTGAAGAAATTCAGACAGATCCAGTTTCGAGCAGGTAGGGCAGGTTTTGCGGATCGAGCCACATGTTTATCCATTAAGTTGCGGGAGTAGAACATGGCCGAGGCGCTTCGCCATGGTGCACAAATTAGGCAGCCACCCCTCCGGGGAAACAGGTTCACATCGGATATATCCTGGCTCCTGCCCATTATATCGGCGTGTTTAAGTTATTTTAGAATCCATTTTAGAGCAATTGTTAGTTTTTGTGAATATCAATAAACACTGATGCCCGATGGTCTCGAATTTTTTTCGAATGGACCATGTGTCTACATTGCAAGCGCAGCTTATAATGTCCATCCACACGGAGGGTAGACGACGTAATTAAGATCGTGAAATAGCGCTGGATCAGAGCAGCTTATAACCATTTTTATTTAATCAAACCAGCTAAGATGACGATGACTAGATTTTTAGTAATTCATACCATGTTATCGAAGTTTCAGTAGCGAAAGATACCCGAGGCGCTTCGCCTTGGTGTGGCTGTACAAATTGGGCAGACACCCCTCCGGGAAACAGGTTCGCACCGGATATTTCCGGTTCCCTGGCTCCTGGTCTTTATCACCCTCTTTAATTTAGCTCATGATACGCTCTACTAGTTTCTGCTTACACAACCGCCTAGTAACACTTGCAACGACATATTGATGCAAAAACATTTAATTTTAGTGTCGCACTAATAACCTAAAACCTTTTTGTATATCATTCGCGATTTGAAAAGATTATTTTCATGCTGCTAACCTGCTGCATAAGAATATTTTACTATTAATTTCGCGATAACCCATGTAGCATAAGAAAAACTTATTGACTGACTTGGTTAACTGTTATCGATATGTTTTAAAGACACATCTCTAATAGATTTAGAGTCATGCTAATATCGCATCCAGTATAATTATTGTCGTATATCGACCTTTTTCAGGAAAAATATTGTAACCGACAAATTCCTTTTTTACAGATGAGTTTTTCTCGCGTAAAACAGCTTGAACAAGAGATTACGATAAAAATACAAATTTCGCATATTAAGGCGCTTACGATATTTTTCGTGAAAAGGCTTGATATATCCTGCGGTAACCCGTAGGTACTGCTTTGCGAGAAATAGTCCATGGCAGCCTCGGGGATCGAAACCGGGGTTGAATGCATAATTGGCGCGTTGACGGGTGCGCGCGCCGTTGCCAGATTTCCCTACTGCCTCGTTGCGGAGTTGCATGATTGTGTCGGCTGGAAATGGCCAGCCATTGTCAACTTTTTGCTTTTACGAATCCTTTATTATCCCAATTTTTTGTTACAACTCGACACAGAATGTGTTTTTTTACATCAATTACACTGGGTTTTTTGGGATCCTATTTAATTAACTGCCAGAAAAGCACAGCTACTTCAAAGTTAATAATCTATTTCTATGAAGGAGCAATAGATCATTTAAATTAAGTAATGTTGATAGGAACACGACCATTATTATTCTCTACACTAAATTAATTGGAAAACAATACAATACCGTGACTTGATTTTCTCGCGTTCTCGCCAAAACTCGATAAAAAGTCATCACGATACACACGTGACTCATTACTTCGTCATATTAATAGGTTGAACGGCCGCCATTTTGTCGCAGTCGCCAACATGGCCGCGAATCCCGCGAATTGTCAATTTACATGCAGATTGTATCCGGAGTGGCACCCGCGAGCTGTCAATTAACTGAAGCTGCGGGATGTTTTATATTTAGAGAAAAACAAACAAACGTTTATTTCGTGCTCTGTTGACATGTTATAATTACCCTGTATACTTACCGTATACAGGGTTATTTCTAATCAATTAGCATCCTTTTTGGAGCTTATTCTTTACATCAAAACTAACAACTTTTGTTCTGCGACCTTTGTCAAACTAAAAAAAAAAAAGTGAAACTTCGTAAAGTGGAAGGGGTAGAAAATGATTTTTAATGAAATCATATTGTTTCTTTAAGACAAACTTTAAACAAACATTGCTTACAATTCACAATTGATAGCATCTATTAACTTTCTTTCCCCCTCCATGGTAAGGATATGAAGGAAATGAAATCATCAAAAGATGATCAAATGATCATCGTCAAAATCAAAGTCAAATCATTTATTGCAAAATATGAAATTTACATGCGGTTCTTAGTTAACATGTTTGTATAGGAACGATTTATTATTATGCTTTCTAGATTATCATTATCATCATACATTTAATAATTATATAATATTATGTTCTCCCTATCGAATGCCTTAAGTGAAAAAGAAACAGAAATATCCTAAATAGCTATTATAATTACGATGGCGCCTTTAAATTGGGCCTAATATTTACTAAGCTGTTCAACTTAGTAAAATATAGTACCTATTGCTGAACAGAAGGACAATTTTATTTTAAATATCACAACGATTAAAAAAAAAAATAAGTGAATGTATGTAGCTCTGGTTAATTTGTTGAAGAGTGCGAGTTATTTGTTTTCCTTTTTGAAACAAAATCATCTTGGCTGAGTTGCCAGTTGCCACAACTTCCGTATTTCCCTTTTGGAAACTCATGCAACAAATCACCACAATATTGACAGCAAGCATTCGCATGGAAATGTGGAGCCCGAAACAAAACAGATTTCCCGTGAAATGCGTGACGTTCATTCGTGATTGAACACTAACAAATAAAAGCCACATACTAAGGTCTGTTCAAATATACGCGATATTTGCGATCAAATAGTAGATTTTTTTTGCGATGGACTAATTTTAAAAGCCTACTAGGTATTTTTCATTCGTGAATAGCAGAATTGGTAAATAGTTAAGTTTACGAAAACGTGTCTCATAGTTTTGTTCCAGTTACACTACAACAAAGCATTTAGCGTGCAAACATTACTGTATCTTGGATTGAAACTCAATATTACAGTGACATTTCAAGGTTTTAAAAAATAATAAGCTACATGAGGTGACAAACGTCTCATGAGTCAATTAGTGTTATGTCACACCCAGTTTTGTATAGTACCTACGACAAGGCTCAAAATTCATAGTGTTCTGTAAATACACACCTCATTGGTCTGCAAATAAAGAACGATGTAGTTGGTGCAGTCACAATTCGCGAATCATATTTCATGATCAATAGTTTCATTAAAAACAGAAAAGGAATTCCAATTTTGAGTACCAACAGTAGCAGCAAACAACATTACATTTAAATGGACCTTAAAATAAGACAGTCCTTGTCATCATTTAAGATTACAACTTTCTGGAGAAATGTACTGAAAATATGAGAGAAAATCTTTCAGCGGATTTAAGAGGAATGTTGATTATAATCTCGGAGGGTTTGGGTCGGAGTTATTACCTGCCTTCTACATGAGATCCCTCCTATACGATGTTTAATCGCCTGATCGTCTTTGTAAAGTAAAGAACAATCTGAAATTATGTAAATGTTTGGAACGAAATATGAATTGAATCGTGAGCCGTTGATTCACGGTTCGTTCGTTAGTTTCAGCCATAGGACGTCCACTGCTGGACATAGGCTTCACCTATGGATCTCCAACAAGCCTGGTTGGAGAGGTTCGCATCCAGCGTGACCCTGCGGGTGGATTTCTTACGCTGCGCTTGCCGTATGTGGGTTCATGGTAATTACTAAAGATCAGTTCTGTAGTTTAGGTAGCTTATTGATGTGTGGTAGCCGTAAAGCAGATTTAACATTAGAATATAGAATAGTGATTTTATTTAATTTGAAAATAGTTTATCGCCCTGAATGTAATGCCAAAAATATGGAAAATACCCGCCTAATTATTGACAAACATTTTGAATCATAACTTAACAACCATAGCCAAATAAAGCTAAATACATATTTTAAAGACATACAAAATATCTTTAAAATATTTTTCAAATAAGCTCAATACTTGACGCATGTCATAAAATTGAACTCCAATAAGTGTAAAAGCAATAAATTGCCCCAAATCGAATAAAAAACCACGAATAAGTTTCATCGGGTGCGCGCGAAAATCGAGTTGCCAGTATCGAATTTAAAAATCCATCGCTCGGTAAAGTGAATAAGCGCTTCAGCGGCTGACAGCGCTGCACTGCATGCTTCGTAAGACAGGAGCTTTCACGTGTTAGGTCAAACAAAGCGCTGAAACCGCTGAATGGAGGACTACATATACGCTAGTAAAGCTTTTAGTAAATTCTATTTACGCTTTTTTTCAATAAAAAAAAAATATAACAAATTGCTGTTTGGGAACATCGTTCACCAGGCAATGCTTATTTATAGGAATTTTAAGGTTACGTATACAGGGTTATTTCCAGTCAATTAGCATCCTTTTAGGGGATTATTCTGTACATCAAAACTAACAAATATTGTTCTACGACTTTTGTAAGAACTCAAAAAAAAATCAGCTGTTCCATACATTTTGTCGCGGGTGAACGATATTTTTCTATGGAAAACAAAATATTTTGTTTTGAGTTTTGACAAAAGTTGTTAGTTTTGATGCACAGAATAAGCCCCTAAAAGGATGCTAATTGATTAGAAATAACCCTTTATAGCTAAAAGGAAAAATAACAGATTCACAAGCTATAGGTATACAAAAATATAGATACTTTAGGTAGCTTTAAAACTTGATTCCAGGACCAGCGTCTCAGTCTCACAAATTTACGTTATTGGCTTCACTCTTATTTGATTTAGATAACGAGGTACATAGTTAATTAGAAATTCATGAAATACCTAAGCTTTGATAGAAATTCTGATTAATTTAGGTAAGTAAAGTTATTGGTATTTTATTTGAAATTCAAATATAAGATATTAGAATTCAGCAGGCAAAAGCTTAATTTGAGAAATGAGCAGGATTTTTACAAAAATAAATTGACAAGTGCGTACCGATGTACGCGTTTAGGTCTAGATAATATTACTATATATTACAATGCAATAGACCTGCTAAACTTCACAACAGATTGCAATGCGATATTCAATATCTTTTAAAATTTTTGTTCCGGAAAGTTTATACACCTATATTTTGTACAGGGTTATTTCTAATCAATTAGCATCCTTTCAGGGGCTTATTCTGTACATCAAAACTAACAACTTTTGTTCAGCAACTTTTAATTTAAAAAAAAAGTTGTTGTTCCATAGAAAAATATCGTTCACCCGCGACAAAATGTATGAAACAGCCGATTTTTTTTTTGAGTTTTGACAAAAGTCGTAGAACAAAAGTTGTTAGTTTTGATGTACAGAATAAGCCCCTGAAAGGATGCTAATTGATTAGAAATAACCCTGTATATATATGAAATATAGGTTTATAGCTATATTTCATTCGTAGCCGGACACCGCCGGTACGGGCAGCTAGTTGTAAAAAGCAACGTAATTATAGAAATTGCATAGAATATTATTTAGATTGTATAGGAAAGAATCAGATAAGTGTGGTATAGAAAATTTCAAAGCCAAAAGAAAGAAAGAATGTATTATTTAAAAAAAAAATGTTTGAATATAGTAGAACGTGGCAATTTTATTTATGTATATTTCAATTTCCCGAAAACACATGGCTCAACGTCCACGAGACCGTGAAAACTCCAATTACAGCCCAGCCTTATTGCAATCTAACTAATGCATATAAATTCAGCAACAATGGACTTTATCACGTTGACTTAGGACCTAGTTAAATGTCACTCTGGAGAATTTATACCTTAGCCAGTATTGTTCCATTGCAATTTCACTAATGCACCTCGGTCAAGGAAGTATGAACTTTATCATGTGGAGTTAAGAGCTTAGAAATGTGATTAGATAAGTTTGTACCTACTCGTCGGGATTGTTTGGAATGAAGATGTTTATGATTATTACGGTCTTATTAAACTGGGGGTCAATAACCTCACAAACAAGGGTTACCTGAATGAAAAAGTAAAATATACATTTTCTGAGAATCATACTTTACTTCTATTTTTGGTTTAAAAGTCTATTTACTTACTAACCGATGAAAGAGGTGTTTCTAAACATTTTCAAAGTAGGTAATTTCACGAAAATGAATGAAAACTAACTAAAATTTCTCCGGTAGTTTAATGTGCCTTAGAGGCAGGAACTTTTAGAGAACTTTCATAGTGCCATACCAAGAAAACTCCACTAGATCATTATTATAACATGAGACGCATACACTCGAGACGGTCATATTTCTCCATTACTGAGTGTTGCCACACACAAACCGCCAGCTAGTTGCTTAGGGTTACCGTTGCAAAACGAAGAAATGGCGTTTTTTTAAATGACCGTCATATTTTGGGACATCACTATACTTATCATCATGGCCATCATTTACTACGATATCTACATAAAAATTATATCTTTGAAAGGCAATGATATTTTCGTAAACAATATGGAACAGCTGATTTTCTTATCGTATCACCTTTAGGTTCAGAAAGTTAAAATGCCTATATCACGCATTTGGAGACCACGTTTTTCGCTTAAAACGTCTGTTCAATTCGAATTTTCATATATAGCAACCCTCTTCAACAGTGATGAGCTGCATTAGCATTTGAATTATACACAGCACAGCGTTGTGGAAAATTTGTGCTGGTTTATTCGATGTAATTTTAAGAACTTGTGAATAAAATTGAACTGATTTTAATGGTTGTCATAAATGGCAACCCTCCGCGACCGCAGACGGGTGCATTAGCGTGCAGCGATGCTTGAATTATAGAGACACAGCAACGCTAGCCACAATTTTCACTAAATTGCAATATTGAACTCGATGCAGTTCAACAAGAATCTTTACTATCCTTCCTAACTACCCTTATCCTTCCTACTATTTGCTACATAGCAAAATGATATTATTATAAGTGATATGATTATTTTAATAATAACTAATGTAATTATTATGACTTGTTGACGTGTATCTTTTACATCTTTTGATACCAATAAATAATTTTAATATTATAAATCCGAAAGTGTGTTTGTTGGTTTGTTCTACTTTCACGCAGCTTTGGAGTAACGAATTGACTTGATTTTGGCATGGACATATTGTAGTTTAAAAGACGGAAAATGACGCAGGAAAGCACAAAAATGAAAATTCCTATAACTAGTTAGTAAATAAAATTGATGGGGTAAAATTGAACCGATTTTAATGGTTCTCATAAATGGCAACCCTCCGCAACCGCAGCGGGCGGGGGCATTACCATGCAGCGACAAATGAATTATAGAGAGGCACAGCAACGGTGTCTGCAATTTGCACTGGATTGCATTATTTAGAGCCCAAATGCAGTTATGTTACTTGTGAATTTATGGGATGAATATTAGCCTTTTAAGTTGGTTTCAAGTTTAATCGATTAATCAGTATTCTGTTGTTTTATTCCCTCTTACTATTAAGTTTCATACTTTCAACAATTACCTAAGTTATTATTATTATATCTAATTGGCCTCATAAATATAAGCTTTCCAACGCGAAAGATTTCAGAAAAAAATGGAGATCATACATACGCAACTTAAAAGCTAACCTCGATCAATGTGTGTTACAAGTAAGGACTTAAATTCATGAATAAATGTTTCCAAAATCAAACAACATAGGCCGTTGCAATCCGAAGTAAAGTAATTTTCCTTGTCCTGCAGACACATGTCACCGGTCCAATTAACTCTGTGTGCATAATTAATTCCCTGCAGTATTTTCTTTTTTTTGCATGGCAACTCGTCACATCCTGTGTGGCCAGCGTCGAGGACCGCGAATGAACTAAAAGTTACTGGCTGTTTGTAATCAGAAGCCTGGAAAAGTTGGTTTAAACTCTGTGGTCGCAGTGGTTTGGCGTACGAAAATAGAATATACTCGTAGCTGGCTAGAATATAATGGCAGCTTTATTTACATAGAAAAATAGCATAGCAACCGCAAGCTTATCTATCCCACTGCCTTGAATAGGCCTCTCCTTTTTGCCGGTGCCATTAGTCTCGGTCCTGTGTTAATCGTGTCCAGGTTCGACTCGCGATTTTCACAATATCGTCTCGCCATCTTGCAGCAGGACGACCAACGCTCCGCTTGCCTTGCGCGCTTGCTTGCTGTTTCGATACATGTAAAATTACGTAGGCATAAATATATTCTCAAATATGCCAAAGAGAATATTGAAATGTTTAAAAGTCGCTGAGTTCATAGTCTTCGATAGGGCGACAATGATCGTTTTACTCTAAAATATAGGCAAAATACTAATAAAACTTATTTGGAAATTATACAAGAAAGTAGCTTACATTTCATTAAACAGCTATCAAAGAGATACGCCTACGAAAAACTTCAGTCACTAGCACTTTTGGATTTAATATTCTTTTGTTAACATTTTGTCCAAGAAAGCTTAAACGAGAAACTTTTCTGTATAGATGTTTGAAATGTATTATTTTTTTAACGTGGTAATTTACAAATAAAATAAACGTGGGAGTTATCAAGTATCTAAGACATCTTGATACTGGACTTTCTGCTTAGGTTCCAACTTATTTTAAAACCTTCGTTTTGTCACAATCTATTTTAAACCTCATAACTTAAGGACTATATCCAGCGGATCCAGCGGAATATGTTTTAAAAATAACATCGTTCGGTTTAACTTCTTTTAGTTCATTCATAAAAATATCAAATTACAAAATTGCCATTCTTTCAGAGACGTATGGAAATAGAACATGATACTTAAGAACCGTGTAAATATTACATAATATGTGTGTAATAGGTATATGTTCTATTATTGTTTGTAATTTATATTTATTAAACTTTACTCTCTATGCCTTGTATAATTATATTGCAGTACTTAAGTTTAGATCCAACTAAAAATATCTATGTCTGCAATAGGTACTTTATTCACCTAGGGGAGAAAGTAATCTACTTCCAAAATAAATCACGGTATTTGTAAAATTCATGATGTCTCAATAGGGCTATATTTACGAGGACATAATAATTTATGAGTTATTATAACGAGTTTTATTCCGTGTCGATGGAGGGAGCAGGAGGGTGCGGGAGGGCGCGGGAGGTCTGAGGAACCAATGAGGCGTGACCCATGACTAAGAGGACCGGAGGACTAGAGAGACTGATTGAACGTGCTAGTCGAAATAGTAGCGGGCACGAGACAGAGCATGTACCTAAATTTCGTCGTTTGTCGTTGACGCCGTAAAGTACTCAAATGGAGACCATACACTGGCAAGCACAGTAATCCGTCGTCATCCACCTATATATGCATATACGATACGGTATGATAAGAACCGCAAGGATGCACTGCTACAACTGATGTTGATGACTCTACAGTATTTCTACAACGTAACAGAACTACAACATACTCGTAATCCCCGATGGAAATATAAAAATCGGTCAAGTGCGAGTTGGACTCGCGCGAAGGGTTCGGCACCCTATAGGAGCCCGCCCCGCTTAAAATATCTTTTATTTTAATTTAATTTGATTTTCAAGTTAAAACACAAGTTTTTTGTATGGTCTCCCGGCCGTTAAATATTTTTTTTCTGTTTTGAATTTGTTGTTATAGCGGCAACAGAAATACATCATCTGTGAAATTTTCAACTTTCTAGCTATCACGGTCCATGAGATACAGCCTGGTGACAGACAGACGGACAGTGTAGTCTTAGTAATAGGGTGCCGTTTTTACCCTTTGGGTACGGAGCCCTAAAAGGAGCTCAATTTTGAAGACTTTTTGACAACTCTGTGTAAAAAATAAAAAGACTTGCCTTATATGAAAAACCTATATTTTTAGTTAGTTTAGACCTGTTAAGTTTTAACAGATTGTAGTCTTAAAATAACAAAGTAAAAGTGTAGTAGTGGAGATAATCTCTGATAAATCTTTAGTTTGACTAGGAAACTGTAATTTTAAGATAACTGAAAAATATGCGATAGCCTGAGAACGAACGTAGCATAGAGAAGAATTCTTTGTTACATTTGAAACGAAATGGTTTCCATAATATAAGTACTACAATACTCTAGTTTTATACACTGGGACATTGTATGTAAATATAGTTTTATGGAAGATTTATACTACTTTTGAATGACATCGACACACTTTCACAGTTATTATCAAAGTTATTAATGTTGCACTTTGTCAACATTAATAACTTTTTTATTTTAGTTAGATACTTTATAGATGGACTATCATTGTTGCTACTAGTATAGAATTAATTTCTGGACAATTTCTTTCATTTTCATAGGTTTGCATCCACAACGTATCTACGTAATAAAAGTATAAAATTTGCAAACTAAAATTTTGACATGCGTCAAAAAATCGGTTCGTCGCCACTAGTTTCATTAACAGTTCCATGATGGAATTACTGTTAATAATTTACAACATTATTTCCATTCAAAATGGAACTGGAAATGATGGAACTAGTGTTAATTTTGAGTTTACACTAGTTCCATTCACAGTTCCATGATGGAACTACCGATAATATTTTTAACACCAGTAACACCATCCATTTGGTTTCTAATAATAATGGAACTAATGTCGATTTTGTCATCACTTGATCCATTTGAGAAGCTTTTATTTAGTTGCCTTTGCGGTTATTTAGCATTTCTTCCGCGCTATGAAATAAAAAAAACGGTTGGCAATATAATACGACATGAAATGCCAGAAAACAATGCTTTCAATAATTTATTAGTACATTGTTCACCGAGAGGAGAAAGTGACTGATTACCGTCGAGGGTGTCGTTTAAAACACCCGAGATCGGGAATCGCACTTTCTCTCGAGTGATACATAGTGCTTTATACTACACCTACGAGGAA
This sequence comes from Hypomecis punctinalis, assembly GCA_949316475.1. Classification (NCBI taxonomy): domain Eukaryota; kingdom Metazoa; phylum Arthropoda; class Insecta; order Lepidoptera; family Geometridae; genus Hypomecis; species Hypomecis punctinalis. Next base: position 1,354,146 of record OX438814.1, read on the forward strand.
AAAAAAAACTAAATCTTTACTAAGCTAAACTAACTAATGGCGTCTGCAATTTTCACATGTACTTTTTTCAAATTGTTTGACACCATCCAACACACAGCTAGTGGCCAGTGTCATTTTGCGAACTTTGAGATAAAAACTCACAGTAAAAACTTTTTGGCTTTTGATATTTAGGTTACCAGCGCATAGTCTTACCCAAAATTAAAAAAGAAAAACCACGTAAGAAACGGATTTTCATACACTTTTCTCTCCCGCTCAGATGCGTTTTTTCGCCGCATATTTGTTCGATATGCAATGACGTACTTTCTACCGTAAATTTGATAAAGTATCAAGGTACTTTCCGAGCAGGTGTAGTATAAAAAATATTTTGAGTCTTTTTGGATGAAACCAAACCTACAAAAAATGTGATGCGTGTATGCAGAGATGCACAGGACAGATTAACAATGTCTAGAAGGATGGCATCACGGTATTAACTCTAATATGAATTTTTGTTTTCGTCACTAAATCGTCTCGTTTCCGAGACATACTGCGTCATTTTGGTTCAGAACAAAAGCCATAAGATAAGTTTTGTTTTCCATTAATGTTGCATCTTCATACAATATTTATATAATAGCTGTAATAATTTGTTTCCTTCCTATATATTATTAGATATAGCAAGACTCAGGGATCCGCGGAATCGTCCATGATTTTGGTATAAATCTCAATAAAATAATCGTGAAAGTAGTACCTCTATAAGTTTTTGCACAGCGACAAGTGCCACTAGATCCTGCCACTAGAACAGCTCATAAATCTCGTGATCTAGTGATAACAAAATCGACATTAGTTCCATTGTTTTCAGAAACTAAATGGATGGTACTGGTGTTAAAAATCATTATCAGCAGTTCCATCATGGAACTGTGAAAGGACCTAGTATAAACTCAAAACACACTAGTTCCATTATTTCGATATCCATTTTGAATGGAACTAGTGTTGAAATTTTTTAACAGTAGTTCCATCATGGAACTGTTAATAGTATTAGTGGCGACGAACCGAAAAAATCGACTTAAAGAATCTTTCGTAGAAAAATAGTAAATATACCGGTTTAGTGCACGAATGTATAAAATTCATGCTATTTGCAGTGCACTTTAAAATGTATCAAAAGCCAATTGGAATGAGTGCACCGTTAGCAAAAACGTAACGGACACTAAAAATAGAATCAAAAATGACGTCCACAAAAATATGTTTAAAAACCTTTAAAACCACCTTTTTTTAAAGTCGTACGTCGTATTTCGAATGTGTTTGATTGGACGCTGGACTCATGCCGAATGTGTATGTGCATGTAATTTATAAACTATGGCTCTACGAGTACAGTGAAGCTTAAGATAATAGAGCGCATTTCCCATTTTAATTAATATTAGTGAAACGGAACCAATTCCGATATAAATTTCATTATAATTTAAGCTCATTGATAATTACATAGCTTTGTTTGGTTTTAATTTACCGAATGAACTCAAACACGTCCTCAATCATCGGTTGCCAACGACCTACCCTCGAATTACGCTGTTATTCCATTGAATCATTCAAACTAAAGCCATCCACTGCGCCAAATGAATTGGCACTTTCGATACGCGCAATCCATCATCGATACTAGGGCGCGGACTGCAAACTAAAATATCCTTTATTGCTACAAAAATTAAGTTCAAATTGTAAACTAAGTATAGATAAGCAATGGATGGCGTACTGTTCAAAGAAAACAAGTTTTATCGCGCTGAAAATTAAGTTTATTTTGTAATTTTAGCACAGTTTCCGAAGCAGCAAACTAAGCTTTCAAAGAAAAACAGCTTTTATGATGTTAAAAATAGGATTGGTTTTGTGTTTGGACGATGGGGAAAGGGGAGCGATATGATTTGTTCAGTGGTTGTGAGCCCGAGCTTTGAAATGCAAGTTGCCGATTGAATTGGCGCTTTCATCTTTTCCTTGTTTTTGGCGCGTTCCTTTGAAGAGTTTTGCTTCTAAATAACCGGATTTTAAAAGGACTCGAAGAAGACTCATACATAATAATAGTCTAATTGGTTAGTGTGAAATATTTAGCAAGCTGAAGTGTTTTCTTTTACTAAAAATGCCCGTGTCGGTTTTCTATTCAGTAGTATATAATTTACAGTGTAAAACATTAATGCAGTAGATAAAATACGTAAGATAAACAGCAGGACAAATGTAATAAAGATCAGACGAATCTGGACTATGCTCGATCTGTTTCTCTACCTTGGAAAATGTTCAATATCACACGCTTTTACATCATCAACGGCAATTGGAATGTCAGTTGATTTTGCGAAGCAACAAAAACAAATATGTATAAAGGGCTCACGTACGTCTCAGATTAGTTTCGTATATATCTGGTAGCTGAATTATGGTCCTGCACTGAACTATCAAAAAACTTATCAAAGAATATTTTGACGATCTAATGTTCACTTTCTATGTCTGTGTGCACTACCAATGCCAAAAATGCTGCAGTGTTACAAAGTCGGAATATAGATCGTAATCTTGCGGGCAGCTTGCCAGTTCGGAACCTACGCATAAAGATTATGGGATCATATAATATGTTAGCACTCATAAATAAATAAATATATCTTTATTGTACATAGAAACATAGTACAGAAACTACACAATATACAATATGCTGTACAATGGCGGCCTTATCGCCTTTGGCGATTTCTACCAGGTAATCTTTGGATGGACTGGATTATTCTAAAAATAGGAGTATGGTCGTAATGTAGGTTGACTATATAGCTAGATGTGTTTGAACGAGTTAATCTTCAGATGGGTGACCGCGGTGGTATCTAGAACTGGTCATTGAAACTGGTGCATTGGATTTGACAACTTCACAAAAAATCTTTCAAAAACTAGCTCAAGAATAAAATTGACGCGCCGATGGATACTCGAACTGCACATTTTAGAATTGTTTGACACAATGTACTCCTGAAACACCCACAATGCTTACAGGCAACGTAAGTAGCCAGTGCAGTTTGCTCGTGTATAATAAATCAGATGAGTAGGTTTCCACCTACAAATAGATATAGTGTGTAGGGAAAGCGGAACTATTCATCATCACGTCGGAAGCTACCCGCTAAAACATCATTAATGCCTAAACTCCCTCCCTTTCACTCCCTCTCCGCTGCGAAGCGAAATCTGCAATTAGAGGCGTCCCTCCAACCCTTTGTGCAATATTCACAGCCTATAATAGACACCATATATCGTATAAGTACATTATGATATTCGGTAATGAAAACAGTCATAGATATACAGATACACGCCAAAGTAACAACACCCCTACCTTATTTGAAAAGTAAACAAAAGAGCGATATGTGTATTTGGCTCATAGAATTAAATTACTATAGTTCTAATTATGATTTGGTCGGCTCAACGTAGGTGACATTGAAAAATCTTTTTGGTTTTAAATTGTCACCCAATTGCCAATTCCGCGGTAATGCTGTCAGAATACTGGAAACGTTGTCGACTGGCAGTGTGTGCGCAAGCTCAGAATAAGGACTAAAGGCGCAAGCATTTGGATTATCTCTAGATTTTATGAGGTCCGTGGACTAATTATTTTTTTATACAAAAGTAGGTAAATAGATTTGTTATCACTAGATATCATTAAGAAAAGTTTTTTTTGTGTGTCTGTCTGTGTGGTCGACTATTTACCTAACTTTGCAACAGATAGTAATGCTGTTTTGACTCTCTTTTAAAATGTTTTAAAACGAAGGTTTTAAGCTATATTACATTTGCAATATTTACATCGGGCAAGGCCGGGATAGACACAGCTAAGAGTTAATAAAGGCACTTGCCCGTCAAAATTTAAAAGTATTTAAGGCACTCATCCCTAATAATATTTTAAAATAGTCTTCGCCCTTCGCGATCGCCCTAGGGCAATAATTCCAGAGAGGAAGGTATATTTATTATTAATCCTGGAGCATCATCGCGGCAGACATCAAAGGTGGGCAGGAGGAATTATTCATAAGGAAATAAACTCAGAGGGGCTCATAATGTCTGAGAGCTGCGAAAGGTCATAGGACACATAGTACGACATCGGGCTAGGAAATAACTGTATTATTACGGCAAAAATAATAATAGCAGTATGTTGAAACTGTACATTTTTAACCGACTTAAAAAGGAGGTTCTCTGCAGACTTACCAATATCTGTTCAATGTATCACGCTGTATCTGTAACAATATAAAAATACTATTAAGTTATTTTCTCTCAGAGGTGTTAAAATTAAAGTTCCTTTTCCGTGTTGTTTAAATTGATGTAATAGTGTTTGTTATCAAGAATATCGCTCTTAGCGTAGTTTGACTAGATGTTTGTCAGCGATCACAAGTTAACCAACGTTAGGCAAGGTCAGTCTTCTGATGGGTGACCGCGAGTGGCATTTACAGCTAAGCTCTACCGTGGCTCGAATGACACCTGAAATTGTAGGTTCTGGTGTTTTAAACGTCATGTCAGAGGCCTTCAAGCGGCTTAAAGAAAAGCTCTGACACCAGGACTAGCCACCTAGCTTATACGAACTTAATTTTATTAGTATGACGAATAAAGCTTAACTGTGATAGTAAGGAAACTGTTGGTAGGTACTGATCTCTATTCCGAGAGAAATCGTAGCATAAAATCTCCAGTCACGTAGTCACACCGTAGATAGCTCTACGAGCGCCACGCCTACGCCGTAGCACACTAGTTGACTTAATTTTTTCGTTGCAAACGCTGTTTGCTCTTTCACGCAGTAATGGAGTAGGTATCGGATTGACTTGATATTTTGCATTGAGATAGTTTAAAGGTCGAAGAGATAGAAATTTAAGTATTCGGTGGGTCGCCGCGTGCAAGAGCTAGTTATAGTAGAAGTTCACCGAACAGTATACCTCGCTCTCAACATTTGTAGCATTTGTCAGTTAATTTGTTTTGTACATGCATAAAAATATAGAGAACCTGAGTTTCGTGGTTTCGTGAATATTAGTAGAAAAATGCAATTGGCTCAGCCAATTTCGATAAAATATAAATGGTTAATGATAAATTAACAATAATGTGAAAAATGCTACATGAATCCGTGCGAAATATTCGCGAAATCTGTAAACAGTCGAAGTCGGACATGCCATTTTTTGCAAAAAAAAAAATTATTCTGTATAAAAATAATGTGTAGCGCGTAATGTCGCAATTGAATTAAAATAAAAAACATCGTTACATACGTTTGGAATAATATTATAACATTGGCCACGCAAGTGACAATGACATTCGCGTCGCGTAAAGGTACCCATAAACTATACTAGGTTGCTACATAACTGCGGCTATACTTAACACAATATAATTTAGGTAAACGTAACCCACCCTCAGGCGCTTAGGGACTAATTATCGCTAAGGGAAGCTACTACATGGTTTGGCCACTGTTCAGTGATTCGTGGCCGCGCATTAATTAATGAAAATTGAGAGATTCTGCGGATTAATCGGGTCGGATCCCGGGATTACACGAACCAGTGCTTAAAAAGAAAGGGCCGAAATTTGAATTTAGAGCTTTTACTTTTTTAATATTATTGACTAGCGGCCCGCCCCTGCTTCGCACAGGTGTATTTATACATATAAACCTTCCTCTTGAATCACTATCTATTAACCTCCGTCAAAATCCGTTACGTAGTTTTAATGATTTAAGCAGACAGACAGGAAAGCGACTTTGTTTTATACTATGTAGTAATAGTAAAGTGTTTAATTCTTCAAACTTCAGGCACAAAACTCGACTGTTATAAGGCATAACTGGTATTCCCATGAGGAACATTACGCTGCACATTTCCTTCTAAACTTGACCAATAGAATCATTTTATGTCACACATTTCATACGCTTGGTCAATGTTATTCTTCAAACTTCAGGCACAAAACTCGACTGTTATAAGGCATAACTGGTATTCCCATGAGGAACATTACACTGCACATTTCCTTCTAAACTTGACCAATAGAATCATTTTATGTCACACATTTCATACCCTTGGTCAATGCTATTCTTCAAACTTCAGGCACAAAACTCGACTGTTATAAGGCATAACTGGTATTCCCATGAGGAACATTACACTGCACATTTCCTTCTAAATTTGACCAATAGAATCATTTTATGTCACACATTTCATACCTTTGGTCTATGCTACTGGCTTCGCTGTATCCTCGCTTTTCATGTCTTAAGAGAAAGTATACCAAATATATTAATAATCTTAAAAACTCAACTAAAATAAAAATAATATTAGGTTTTTAAATCTTACGTATTTCGATGTAAAGTACAATTTATTATTGTGGTAAATTCAGTTTATTTCTATTTGGGTCTGGGTTCCAACATAAGCTTTTATTTTTATTAAGTACTAACATTTTATTGCTACTTGAGCTGCAAAAGCCTCTTTTGTCTCCAACTAAATCCCTATTTGGCATTTCAAATAACCTAATATGTAAAAAATGTTTGAAATAAAATTGCTTAAACCCTTTTCACTATATTTAAAATACTCAGTCAAGCAAGGTTCAATAATAAAATAAGTCAGTTCGTATAGGCCAGGTGGCTGGCCCTGGTGTCAGAATTTTTAGGCTGCCTGAAGGCTTAAAAGCTCTGGAACCGATAGGTTCTACGATTTCATGTATCGTATATGCGAGTACAATACTCAGATTTTTTTACACATTTTTTACTAAGCGAGTGTTTTGACTACAGATATATTCAACTATTATACTATGGAAATAAGTCTTCTTATTACATTATTATTTTTTTCTTTTTTCAATTAGGTTTACGTTTGACTACACACTGCCTGATGTTCAGCAGATATGCGGTCTAGGATGTAAGACGCTTACCTAGAAGATACCTATTTACTCGAGATTTGAAGACATCTACATTTTTCAAACTTATTACAAATTAGTATTAAAATAAAAATAAACATAGCCAAATAGGCAAAAGCTATTACCTCTTTAGAACTATCGACAAGAAGAATTAAATATATATAATCCTACTAATATTATAAGCACGAAAGTTTGTGTGTATGGATGTTTGTTCCTCTTTCACGCAAAAGCTCTAAATGGATTGAGATGAAACTTTGCAATAATAATACTTATACATCTGAATAACCACATCTATATGCTATAATTTATAAAGATATTGCGTGAAACAAAGTTTGCCTGGTCAGGTATTAGTAGAATATAAAAAATACCACTGTAACATGCTGAATTCGGCCATTGTTCAGTAAATTGTTCATGTGAGCCAAACAGAAATTTTAATTACAAATTCGTCATTAGTGCAGGCCAGGGGGAAATTTCAAATTTCATAATTGGTTACGAAATTGTTTCGGGTTTAGTAAAGCGACGCAACATTTCAACTTTTTCGATATAAGTGGACACAAGGGAGGGTAGCAAACGACACAATTTAATATGACCATACATTTTACTCGCGTAGCTAGGAAATATGGAATGTCTTTATCATAAATGTGTAAGTATTTTGGTGATGGAAATGGGAAAATGGAACGTTTTTTTGAGATTTATCCTGGTGATTGTTTACACAAACATCAGGCGAGGTGAGTAATATTATAAATCAAACTAATAAGTCCATTATGATGTGTATTTGGTCACCATAAACTGTTTTACATTAGTTTCTTAAATAATTATCACAACTTGGATTGACTGAATGTGTGCTTTCGCCTCGAGGCGCAAATCGAGAATGATCTAACCTAAAGAATAATATTTTAACATCTTCATCAGTCATCAATTTCTTTTCTCGTTTCCTGATTGGCTGTTTTAAAACTGCGCCGGAAGCAGTTCTTATTGGTTAAAATTCAGGCGGGTTGTTAAATCGGCCAATCATAAACCAGAGAAATGTTACCCTTACAAATACTAGAAAATATCATTCGATATATATATTCAAAAACCAGATCAAAATTTGATGCAACGATTAAAAATCATGACAGTAATGAAGTCGTGTCCACCTTGTGGTTGAATGTCCTACGCTGCGCTTATCATATAACGTAGTGGTGGCGATGACTAGAAAGCATCATAAATATTTATCCTTACTAGCTAATATTATAAATTCAATTACTTCATTAAAACTAGCGTGAGGATTCATTATAAAAATTTATATGAACACCAGATACAACTCACGATTACTTGAACGGTCGAGCCGCTATGCGTCCGACCGATTTTAGAGTAGTTAGTACTCCTTCATCAGGGAATACGCGCGCCCCCGACAACGGACGCCCGCGCACTGAAGTCAGCGACGGCCGTGAGCTGGGATTATAAATTCAAGTTCAAGTCGATGCAAAAAGATTTTTGACGTGATAACATCTTTATAAATTGATGAACACCTGCTGCACGCACGAAATAGTGTCACGTGTCGCTTGAGCCGAGCGTGCAAGCGAGAGCGCGGTACAAGCAATAGAGAGGCACGATCGGCCTAAGCTTTCGGCTTGTTTCAGTTGTTGATTCAACAATGTTTTCTTATGACGTTATTACGTAAAATTATCGTCCATAAACCGACTTCACAGACAACCAATTTTTTTAACAACTATGTTTGTATGAGTTAAATCACAGGTACTCGTAAACTCGTCACATCGAGTACTCGTAAACAAGATAGCCCTGTAAGCTAAAGCTGTCTTATACTACGACTACTTAGCATGCAATACTAGCTACGGATCGAGGGGAGAAATGAACCGAGCTCTTAATAGATCTGTCAAGTGCAAGCCTGTCTTCAGAACTATTGCCGTCAGGAACACCACTTTAAAACGATGCGGGATTTATTTCAATATTTACTTAGAAAATAGTAATTTGTATACATGTTGTCCTTCACCTATAGTTATTGTGAAATTTAGCTCCGATTTTTTTTAGTGAATTGAAATAAAAAATAAAATACAAACCCAATTCTGCTATTTATGTTAGTTTGGGTAGTATTTAATTTTACAAATTGTTAACCAAAGTTGTTAACTTCTGAGACATGCAATGAAAATTTAAACAGTCAAGTACGCGTCATTTCATTGTAATCAACTTTAACATAGTTATTCGGAACCGAAAAGATACAAACCGAATTTCGAGAAAAAAATCTGCTATTTCATATATCGATTGAGCGTTGCAATTTTGTAAGGGATAGCTGATTTTTTAAACTAATTCCGGGTTTGTCCCATAGCGGAAGTTGTTTATGATGACTGTGTCAATTACGGCGTGCCCTTGGTGTGCCCGTTCGCACCCTGAACGTCCGTCTGAAAAGTAAATATAAAAAAAAACATAGAATCGAATCGCGAAACTCCCTTTGTTAAGTCATTAAAAAATAAGAAAACGTTTTCAAGATGATCTTTTAGAAAATATATATACTCTATATACTCTTATAAATATATATACTCTATATACACTATATACTCTCGATATACTCTTAGCTACAATCATATGACCGATTCCCAAATGGAAACGCTTAATGACTTTCTACTCCGAGTAACATTTCCATTCCTACGAAATTATCATAATGGCCTACGCCGTAGCAACGTAGTTACGAGTACATCGTAGCGGTGCTACGGCGTAGCACTTAGCTACGGTGGAGACTCGTTCAGTTTTTTCAAATCTTTTTAGTCCTGAAACTTTTAATTAAATGTTGACGTACTTTCAGGAATTATGTTGGGAGAATAAATGATCCCTTGCTTATCTCGTTGGCGGAGTGGTGGGATTATAAAAATATAGTCAACACAGTCCGGCCTTATTTTTTAAAAAGAAGCTTGCTTTAGCTAGCAACCTTTTTGTTGCTAAAGAAATAAATAATTTGGTGGAAACGGTACAGAATTAGGGCTCTTCTGAGAAAAACCAATTTACACACATTTCTCCAAATGTTTTGAATGTTATACTCAAATAATTTATTGCAACATTTTATTATATAACACGAGACCTTCGTTGGTTCTAGGTTCAACAAAGAACTATGAAAAGACCGGTACAGTACAGTAACATTTACATTTATTGAATAATTCTGCATATTTTGCCGTACAGATAATTTTAATAGCCTTTGATTTGCATAAACAGACCGTGTTTACGTTTAATTATTGTTTTTTCTTGCGGCAGAACGTTTCCCTCGCTACTGTAACAGGAACGTTATTTTTTATTTTCTTTTTTGCAAATATTTGTGTTTATATTGAATTATGAGTAAACGAGTTATTTAGCAATTATCTCGCCATCGTATACGCTTTTTAATGACAGAATTACATAACAATGGGGAACTCTGATGTTGTGGGTTGTAAAATGAAAATTAAAAGTTTGAATTTAAACACAATAAAAATAACTCGATGAGTTTTATTTGATCTGCTTTTTTATGCAAATAAAAAAAATAAAAATGGCCTATCAGAATCACATCATGTTACACAGTCAAATCACTATGGATAAGTCGTTAGACAATAGGTCCAATTTTAGAGGCGCTATTTTAATAATAATAGTGATTTAGAGTACCCTTGTTTCTTTTTCACTAAATGCGTTTGATAGAGAGAACACTATTTTACTTTGCTATTACAATTACGATGGTGCCTTTAAAATTGGGCCCAGTATCTATGCATGAATGCATCTATACTTTGGAAAAAATAATAAATAGACAAAATTACATTGAAATTAAAAACAATCACTAACGCAAAAAGATTCCTCCTGTAGCTAACGAAAGAGCTGACAACGTTGGAACCGCTGAACCGATTTAGATGAAACATATCTAAGAACACTCCCGACTGATTCATGTTTTAAACAAAAAATCGGTTCTTGAATGCGTTCGCGAGCTACGATGCCACATACGCTCGCGCACACACACGCGCGCATACACACACACACACACACACACACATACACGTCAAACTTATAACACTTTCGCATTGAGGCTTTAAGCTTTAAGCTTTATCTACAAAATATAACATAAAGCTCATAGAACAGCGTGAGCACTTTCTCTCAAAAAGAGAGCTTAGATAGTTTTTCTCAATAAGAAAGCGCGAATCCAACAAGATACATTTGTGATGTAACAGGCCATCAAACGAGGCTCAGGCACGCATTAGCGCCGCGGCTGCCAAATATGGCGCCCATTAGACGCTGTTTTATATAACTGTGCCGGTTACGCAATATTAGGGTTGCTACACACATATGCAGGCCGGCACAGTCGCTTCGGCAGAATTTATCAAATGACAAAGCCGATTCGAAGCCGCTACTACGTTACGTTCGGCGTCACTTGGTTTGTGCCAATTGGGTAGTTCCTTCGGGTCCAATCGGTACAATTCGGATTCTATTCGGTCGTCACGCGTTTCTCTACGCGTCGCGGTATTTCTGAACATTCATCTACTAATTCAGTTTTACCGCCCCGCTTTAACGATCGATGCTGGCCCGCTTATATGTAGAGCAAGTCTTAGACTTTATTCTTGGATGATTTAGGAGCGGGAGAATAAATCTGACGCTCATAGTCAAAAATGATAAAGATTGCTTTTGATTATTGCCCCTTGGGCCTTTTCTGTGAATAACTCGTTGCTATTCGAAGTTCTCTTTTACTTGATCCCAAGTTTTTAACTACTATTTCCTAATATCCAGTATTAGGACTTTTTAATTTACTGTAAGTAGCAAAAACATTAATTGTCGGTTCTTTGAGTGTGAATAATGTACGTTGATTTTGTAACTTCCTCTTGTTTCTTGTTTTGGTTTGCGATAAATAGTGATAGTGAGATGTCGACATTTTGATGCAGTTACATATCTACGCCATGATGGTCAATTGACTATTACAATAAAAATAATATGGAAGAAATGTAATCCGTGAAATTTCAAAATATCTAGAATATAGCATTGCGTGCATGCCCTGAGCATTCATTCTTGCCATTGATGGCTCCTTCTTGCGGCGGCGTTGTGTGTCGGGTCATTATCTTCCCTCAAATAAGGTCGAGGAGAGCGATGGCTGGCACATGCGTCACACTCGTGATCGGATACTGCATGCGGGTCACCGGTTTGCTCGTGGCATTCACGCAATGCACCGAAACTACTAACTTAGGCTAAAATTTAAACTAACCCATCTCTACTAACTCTTTTACTAACTCTTTTTGTACAGTAAAATTAAATAATTCTACATTTTAATTAACAAAAGGCACATACCCAGGAGTCTGTGGTTTGTAATTTTCCAACAAAAAAAAAAATTCAAGATAATATACATGTATATATAGGTAATTTTACAACGGTGGCGTGATGACATCTAAAAGTTTTGCGGCAACACCTGGATGAGACTGGCACAGGACAGGAATAGTTGGCGTAAGGGGTGGAGGCTTCTGCCCTGCAGTGGGCCGAAATAAGCTGATGATGATGATAGGTAATTTTGATTCATAAAAAAGATCCAAGTCCGTATCAGCAAAGGAAAATAAATGTATGTTCCAAGACAATGTTGCAAGTTGAACAATACTAACACAAGGCTGCGAACTAAATCAAAACCAATAAAGCATATCGGTGACATTATTTATATGCGGCTCTGCAATATTACATTCTCTGCTCTGACACTGCAGACTCCTGCACGTCGTGCTACGTCGGTGTTTCAGATTCCATTGTTCTGTAAGCTTGCGGCTAGGTTTTGGCATCCAATTTATTTTAAGTCAGCCAAGAGCGACTTCACTTCGTATCCGATAATTGTGTAAAGTAAGTAAACTTTGATGTCAGTCTTTAAGCCGCATTAAGGCTTCTGACATGGCTAGCAAGATTCTAGGCCGTGAAACTACACCATTAAAAGTAGTTTTCAAATAGTACTACAAAATTATACTAACAAGCATTTTTTTATTACCCAGTTTTACAGATGAAAAAAGTCATAGTATCATTGGTTGCTATAATTAACTATTGGAAAGACGCTTAGTGGTATAGACATGGGTGTGATGTAACGACGAACACGCAGTTCGAAGAACTTTACAACTTCACAAAGATGAACTGGTAGACGAGTATAACTCAAAAAGGGCCATTAAGAAAAAAAAACTGGAGAAATAGAATGTCCCGGCGCAGGCTTATTAGGAGAGCCGATCCCACTTAACGCAGCAACATACAAAGACGATTGGATGTTATAATTGACGATGAAACATGATGATAATAATACGCTAGTGTAGAGGGCGCGCCGTAGTGTCGCACCGTCCGTCTGTATCGATCGGCGCGCGACACCGCGCGACATCACTAGTCAATAGTTGTTGACTGCCCGGTCAGCTGCTAGTCGTCCTGTGGCCGTGACATTTTATACAATGGCAGGGTAAACGATGGAAAAATTGTGCCTCAAATCAATGGTACAATTGAAGCTCACTAAGCTCGAGATATTTAAGCTTACTCTGGACTTGGATTTTCTAAGCTGCCTGAAGGCCTGTGACATTATATCGATTAACGTTATTGACATTAAATACATCAGATCAGACAATGCAAAGCACCATTTTCAACACGAATTTACAACTTAAAACAATGCGGTCAATGACGTCACCATTTAAATTAACATCCTCAAAGTTCCCGATTCCTATCTCTTAGGACACTGTTCTAGCTTGGTAGTTAAGCTATAAGCACTAAATGTAACTAAGTATTACTTAGTTACATTTTGTTTTCTCTTAATGACCGTGCTGCGAAGTTATCTAATTAAAAGATAACCGAAGACGCAGAGCAAGTCAGAGCATTGGCGGCGCCCCGAGCTAGTTTCGTGGAACGTTGCTTCGGAACTATTATCCTTTTAACTTTTACGAGACACTAGCGAGCTGCCGGTTACTCACGAGTACAAATTGGTCATATTTCACGCTTATAAATAAACCACTAGTAGGTCTCCGAATAGTAGATCTCTTTTAATTTTAGGGCAAAAAGTTATAAGAACATATTTTTAGGCAAAGCAATTTGCAATTTGTCTTGACAATTTTTGGTAGGACGTATAGTTTCCGAGATATCGCGACAAAGGTGTTTGCACCACTTTTTCCAAGATGGCGGCCGGGGGACAAGGGCGGCAACCCCACAAACTTGGGATTAAGCTTCTATTGACCCCCACACATGTCTCAAAAATAAAATTGCGTCCTCTAACAAATGCAATATTATGGGCTTAAAGTAACATTTTAATGGACTATTATTAAACAATCTTGCTGAATATAATCAACATCGGCGGATAAATAGCGCGAAAGGAAATTTCCTTCCCTTTTTGAGGGCATTTCTCTCAATCCATCCCTGAACCTGAACATAGAACCAAGTTTAATCGAGGTCCTTGGAAAACTGCGACCTGTAGACGAAAACCAACATCTGGACAGTTGATAGCAAAATCACTGAGTTTAAAACGGAGATTTTCGCTTACGCTCGATCAATAATAAGCATTTAAGATCATTGCGAAGAAAGCCTTGCTAATATTAAAAATCCAGAAGGGTTTGTTTGGTTTGTCCATTTATATTTAATTACTCATACGTTCAGTAAAGAGCGACGGATCAACTTGGATTTTAGCAGGACTCGAGTTTAGATGTTGTTGGGTGTCATAACTAAAATTACGCGGACGAAGACGTGGGCAAAAATAGCTACGGCTTTTTGTCTAGTTTAAAAGCACTAAGCGGTCACACAAACTTATACGAATGCAACTTTTATACTATTTTGAGATTCAATTAAAAAAGAAATAGAGATAACCATTTTGAAAACAGCTTATACTGGCAGCACTGAGCTCATTCTTAAAAACTAACTACAGGAAAAGCACATTTCTCAAAGAACCGATAAAGCTTTTCATGTTCAGCAAGATTTTGCTTAATCTCTATAACGTAAATATGCTCAGGTTAATCACCACTTTACTAACGAAGCTTTCATAATATTAAAAGCTTCTTCTGTATGCGTAATTGTTCTGCGCCAGATTTTCCACCGCAAAATGTCAACCATTAAATATGCACAGAGCCACAGCCTAGACTAGTTCCTGCATTGTTACTAGGCGATCGGCAGTATACCAGGCACACGATGTACGGCTCTGTCGTCAATGACCTTAGCCTGTGGCGTGTTTGATAAATAATGCAAGCGGCGATCGATAGGCCGGCTACACGCGCGTTTCACGCATGAATGTAAACTGAAAAGACTACATTTTATAGGGCGAATTTTGTAGCGCTCATAGAGTAGTTTGACTAGGTATTAGAGACGTTACGTAAAAGCGACGTTCAGCGTTTCGTCGGATGGGCGACCGCGGGAGGCGCACTACACACTACTTACAAATGAGCAGTACCGTGCCTCGGATGACACGTTAAATTGTGGGCCCCGGTTGTTTTAACCGATTAGCCATGTCAGAGGTCTTCAGGCAGCTTGAAAACTGACACCAGGGCTACCCAGCCTGTCAGCTTATACGATCTTACTTTTAAGGCCGAATCAAACTTAATGGCGTCTGAGCACGAGGCGAGTCGTTGCGCAGTGGACAATTTATATGTCAGTGGGAGAGGAGTGGGAGTTCAAGTATGGGAACTCTCCTCCCATACTCAAACGTTTAATGAAATGAGATAAATCTAAGAGTAGCATCTTCATGTTGGTGAATGTAACCGACGACCACGACCGAGTCACGCGACTCACTGCTTAGTAGTCGTCAGACATTATAAAGTTTTGTTTGCAAGGACTGCGTGCGATTATTTTCACTTTAATATTTTATCTATTAAGATGTTTAAGAAGGTAACAAACCGTTACATGAATTTATATGGAACCCTAAACAACGCGAGCGACCGCGTCTCTCGTCCGCGACTCGCAATCGGTGCTAGGTACCTACACACCTACAGTGACATATTTCTGCACTAAATTCAAAATTATTTATTGCCACAAGATACAAAATTACACAAGTGTTATGCGGACACTATTCCCCAAATTCGGATACAATATAGCACCCGTATCTTAGGGCCTAACCTATATTAAAAAAAAATTATATCAATGACTCGTCCTCTGTACATCATAGGTACAAAGAAAACATCTATTACAAAAGTAATTGACATTCTCATAAATCTAACCGGGACATAGGACAAAACAGAAATATGCCTACTGATTCATACTAAAGCCTTCCAGGAGTTCCACTGAAAATAGTAAACTTGTATGAACCTAGTTAGCCTCGATTTCAGTGTGTAGGACGCTTGTTAACCTCAATAAAGGCCAACAAACAAAAACATGTAAATTCTACTGAATTCTGTTGATTTGTTGCTGTTGAAAAGAAGTAAACACATAGAAAAAATATATTTCAATTTACAAAAAAATAATGGTTGTCTTAAAAGTCGTTTTACGGACGATAATTATTTTACGTGATAACGTCATATACGTCACAAGTCAGCCGCTGAGGCAAACGGAAAAAAACATGAAAAAAATAGATGGCTTAGGCCGATTGTGCCTCTCTATCGCTGGTTCCGTGCTCTCGCTTGCACGCTCGGCTCAGGCGGAACTTGGCAATGAGTCATGCTTTTTCGTGCGTGTAGTCGGCGTTCATCGGATTATAAAACGTTATAACGTCAAAAAAAAAAAAACAATTTACGATTACACGGATAAACATTAAATCTAGGTTTCTAGCTGGCGCTCTTATCGTAATATGCCGAAAAAAAATATTTAATTTCAAAATAAAGTTAAAGCAAGAGTGATTGACAATCTGATTTATTCCCATAAGCACCACACAAAATCAGTCGGCAGTTTCGCGCATTAATCCACAACGGGCAGTTTTAAAACAAAAACAACTAGTAGTCCAACCCGGACTTGGACCTCACGCTATTCCTATTTAATATCGTAAATACCTACTGGGATTTAAAAAAAAAAATAACAATATTTGTATGAAAGTTAGCGATTTATTTCAAAGACATAGATAACATTCGGTGAAATGTTTAAAATAGTCATCGGCAATTCCCGCAGAAAGTGGCGCCTCTTTTTACCACGGCCCTCGTATCTTTACCTTTTTTTTTCGTACAGAAGATGCTCATATTAGAACTTAAAATATAACCTACGTTCATGCTAAATTTCACAGAGAACGGTTGAGCGGTACTTGAGTTATCGTCGAACAAATATACATACAAAAAAATAATAGTGTAACGGTTGCCTGGAAGAAATTGCTTTTTAGCGATAAGGCCGCCGATTGTAACACTTACTATAAGTTCCTAGTCTAAGTTTTCCTAGTTTATTTAAGTTTTGGTGTGGCAATAAAGAATTTATCTATCTATCTATCTATCATCCCCCACCAGTACCCATCCAGAACAGCGTAGCTCAAGTGCAACAGGGCGGGGATGGGCAGCAGCATCCCCGTCGCGAGAGCTACGCCCTGCGATTGCCAACACGCTTGCCCAGCGCGGCAATTATGGGCAAACCCCCCCCTTATGATTGTACAAAATAGAACCAGGCCCCCAGTCCCCGGCAGCTCCGCTAGTCCTGGTTCCGGCAGCGACCACGGTAACGGCGGAGCAAGGGGTGCTAAGAATCCCCGGCAGAGATCCGGCTGCCACCCCAACCGACGACGACTGGCCCTGGCAACATATAACGTGCGCACCATGAGGACTGATGAGAAGATTGCGGAACTGGAAGAAGAGTTGGGTAGGTTGCGATGGGATATTATGGGGTTATCTGAAGTCCGTAGAGAGGGCGAGGACACGATAACCCTGAAATCCGGCAACCTACTGTACTACCGGGAAGGTGACCAACGGTCCCAAAGTGGTGTCGGCTTTTTCGTACACAGGTCTCTCGTTAACAACATCATTACCATCGAAAGTGTGTCGAGCAGGGTTGTATACCTGATACTCAGAATATCCAAACGATATTCGTTGAAGGTCATCCAGGTATACGCACCGACCTCGTCACACCCCGATGATGAAGTGGAAGCTATGTATGAGGACGTAAGTCGGGCCATACATACGTCTAAGACCCGCTTCACGGTTGTTATGGGAGACTTCAACGCGAAGTTGGGCAAGAAAAGCGATGATGAGTTGAGAGTGGGGCAATTTGGATATGGGCAACGGAACCCCAGGGGCCACATGCTGGCAGACTTTCTGGAGAAAGAGGAACTCTTCATGATGAACTCTTTCTTCCAGAAGCCACCTCGCAGGAAATGGACCTGGATGAGTCCCGACGGTACCACGAGAAATGAGATAGATTTCATCATGACTAGCGAGAAACGGATATTTAACGACGTCTCCGTGATCCACAGGGTAAAAACCGGCAGTGATCACAGAATCGTGCGAGGCAAACTGAATATCAACGTTAAACTCGAAAGGTCCCGCCTGATGAAGTCTACGCTCCGACCTACTCGTGCCCACATACAAAACCCCGAAAACTTTCAGCTCGAGCTCTCGAATCGCTTTGCTTGCCTGGAGAACTTTGCGTCGGTGGACGAGATCAATAACGGGCTCGTAGAAACTGTCCAAACGGTGGGTTCTAAGTTCTTTAGACCCCGCCGTTCAGATAGACCTCAGAAATTCTCCGATCATACTCTAAATCTCATGGCCGAACGACGCTCGCTAAGACTGCAGTCTTCCGATGATGCAAAGTCATACAGGCGGCTCAATAGACAGATTTCAAAATCGGTGCGGTGCGACATTCGTCTCTTTAATACTAAACATGTTAAAGAGACAATAGAGCGGAACAAAGGTTCCAAAGTGTTCGCAAGGCATTTGTCTATTGGGCAAAGCCAGTTGACAAAGCTGAAGAGAGAAGATGGCAGTATAGCGACAACCAAGGCAGAGGTATTGCAGGAGATCGAAAGGTTTTACGGACAGTTATACGCCTCGGTAGCAAAGCCTGTAAACAGCGCGGCCAAAGACCCAAGAGCCAAGCTAACCCGACACTTCACCGAAGATATCCCGGACATTAGCCTGTACGAGATTAGGATGGCCCTGAACCAACTTAAGAACAATAAGGCGCCGGGTGACGACGGAATTACTTCAGAGCTTCTGAAAGCGGGTGGAACGCCGGTACTAAAAGTCCTTCAGAAGCTATTTAACACCGTCGTCCTCGAGGGCATAACGCCAGAAGCGTGGAACAGAAGCGTGGTGGTGTTGTTCTTCAAAAAAGGTGACAACACCTTATTGAAAAACTACAGACCCATCTCGCTTCTGAGCCATGTTTATAAGTTGTTTTCAAGGGTCATTACGAATCGTCTCGAACGCAGGCTTGATGACTTCCAGCCTCCCGAACAAGCCGGTTTCCGGAAGGGCTTTGGCACCATGGACCACATACATACGCTGCGGCAGGTTATACAGAAGACCGAGGAGTATAACCTGCCACTTTGCTTGGCGTTTGTGGACTATGAGAAAGCCTTTGATTCGGTTGAGACATGGGCTGTGCTTGAGTCTCTTCAACGATGCCGTATTGACTATCGGTACATTGAAGTGCTGAAGTGTTTGTATAATAACGCCACTATGTCGGTTCGAGTACAGGAAGATAGCTCCGAGGCGATCCCTTTGAAGAGAGGCGTAAGACAGGGAGACGTAATATCTCCGAAACTGTTTACTACTACTCTGGAGAACGCCTTTAAGCTCCTGGAATGGAAAGGACTCGGCATCAACATCAATGGCGAAAACATCACTCACCTTCGATTTGCCGACGATATCGTGGTCATGGCAAAGTCGATGGAAGAACTCAGCACGATGCTCGAAGGCCTTAATCAAGTCTCTCAACAGGTGGGTCTTAAAATGAACATGGATAAGACAAAGGTCTTGTGTAATTCTCATGTTGTACCCACCCCTATTTCAGTTGGGAACTCGGTTCTTGAAGTCGTTGACTCGTACGTCTACCTGGGACAAGTAGTCCAGTTAGGTAGGTCCGACTTCAAGAAAGAGGCCAATCGCCGAATGCAACTCGGTTGGGCAGCGTTTGGAAAATTGCGTAACGTCTTCTCGTCCGACATACCTCAGTGCCTCAAGTCGAAAGTTTTCGACCAGTGTGTGTTGCCAGTGATGACTTATGGCACAGAAACGTGGTCTCTCACTATGGGCCTTATTAGTAAGCTCCAAGTAGCCCAAAGAGCCATGGAGAGGGCTATGCTCGGAGTTTCTCTGCGAGATCGAATCAGGAATGAGGAGATCCGTAGAAGAACCAAGGTTACCGACATAGCCCAGCGGATTGGCAAGTTGAAGTGGCAATGGGCAGGGCACATAGCGCGGAGAACTGATGACCGATGGGGTCGAAAAGTTCTTGAGTGGAGACCACGTACCGGCAAGCGCAGCGTAGGACGTCCACCCACAAGGTGGACGGATGACCTTATTAGGACCGCAGGATCGCGCTGGATGCAAACCGCTATCAACCGGTCTTATTGGAAATCATTAGGGGAGGCCTATGTCCAGCAGTGGACGTTCTATGGCTGATATGATGATGATGATGATGATGATCTATCATACAAACATACACCCAAGTGCCGGCGCGTCCCAGTACACTCTGAGACCTCACTTACGCTCGGTCAATAAAATCCGCATTAGACACAATTCCATTTTACACATTCGATAATGTTAACATAAATAACAATTTACTATCGGATTTGTACAGCGCTATGTATTGGCGCAGATTAATATGAATCAAATTATGACTGTACTTCAACCTTTTTTATAGTCCTCTGTTGAATATAGGCATAGTCATACAGAGTGACTGGGCTGTATCTACCAGGCTAGCCCAGTGCAGGTTGGTAGATTCACATCCGCCATCTAATTACTTCCTCGGACGTACGCAAGTTGCCTTACGATATTTTCCTTTACACAAAAGCCAGTGGTGTGAAATTCCGTAAATAAGTTCCAAACAAATCATTCGTACGGGACCGGGAATTAAGCCCTTTTACGGTTTTAAGGCAGGTGTAACATTTTTTTTTAAATATTTGGGCATCGTACACACGGTCTCTGACCCCAAACTAAGCAAAGCTTGTGATATGACTGCCAGAGACTGATATACTACATATACTTATTTTTAAATATTAACTTATATAGATTTTTTTTATTTCGAGTAGGTTCGCGTTTGACTATACACTGCCTGATGTTGAGCAGATGTGCTAAGGTGTAGCCCGCTTACCTAGAAGATACCTATTTACTCGGGATAGATAGAAACTAAATAACACCCAGACACAGAGCAAACACTTATGTTCATCACGTAAATATTTGCCCTGGGTGCGGATCGAACCCACGCCTCTCTGATCCAGAAGTGAGGGTCACTAACCACTGAGGACTGCCTCGGTGGCACTAGACACTACCACTAGACCACCGCGACCCCCCATAAACACTACACATTCCATCAATCCAGCCATTCATCAACCATAGGACGTTCACTGCTGGACATATGATTCCCCTATGAATCTCCAATAATACCGGTTAGTAGCGGCTTGCATCCAGCGCGATCCTGAGATCTTAATGAGGCCACCTTGTGGGTAGACGTCCTACACTGCCCTTGCCGGTATGTGGTCTCCACTCGAGTACTTTTCGACCCCATCAGCCATCAGTCCTCCGTGCTGTATGGTCTGCCCACTGCCATTACAACTTGCCAATACGCTTGGTTCTTCTGTGGATTTTCTCATTCCTGATTCGACACATTACAGTAAATCAAAATTCGGAATAGACCCTTAATACCGTTATCAGAGCGCCATGTTTGTTGACGAATCGCGCAGATTTATTCGACTGTATTCGCAAATTGAAGCCGCGATTATCGGGATTTATTGACGAGTGCTCGGACAGTGATTACTTTGGCGATTTATATTCGATACGTCGCTTTATCATCGCATGTAGATTGCTTTTAATTAATCAGAATCAGGCGGTTAAAACAAGATTAGCTGAACTACAAGTATTGCAAAATAAAATCATCAAACTACTCTTTAACTACCATTACCTAACAGAAACTAAAAAAATATACAGAGAAACAAAATTAATGACCATAAAACAACTACACAATTATAACATTTGCATTTTTATAAGGAAAACTATGAACAACAAAGTTCATACAAATTTGCTATTCACCAAACGCAAACAAAATGTTGCGTACCCCAGCACTCGCCGTGGTAGCTTCATCGTCTTGCCAAAGATCCGTACTAACTATGGTAAAACTTTGATAACATTTGACGGTGCGCGCCTTTACAATAATATACCCTCGGATATTAAAAATATAAGCTCGTTCAATGTATTTAAAAAGAAACTTGCAGAATACATTATTGCCGACAATTCATTATAGGTAACAATTGTTACGCAGGTAAATCTAGCATCGTCATATTATGCATTGAGCGAGTTTTTGTTTTTATTTTGTGGTACATACATAGGTACTCGTATACGCGTGTGATGCACCTACCTACCTAGGTATTTTAAAAAATGTTGTCATGCACATAATATTGTAATTATTGTTTATTCAACGACGACGAATTGTTATTTTTTTTTATAATTAGTAGTGTTCTCATAGAAGCGATGTACATCTTATAATGAGAATAAATATCTTTAAACCTGACTCTACTCAACGAGCTATGGAGTGGGCCAAGAGTCAAAACTGAAATGAGGAGATTCGTACGACAATCAAAGTTACCGACATAGACCGGTGGATTGGCAAGTTGAAATGGTAGGCCACATAGCAAGGACTGATGACCTATGGGGTCGAAAAGTTCACGAGTGGAGACCACGTACCGGCAAACGTAGCGTAGGACGTCTTCCGACGAGGTGGACAGATGACCTTATCAAGATCACGCTGGATGCAAGCCGCTTCTAACCGGTCTATTTATTAGTGACCCATGGGGGGAGGCCTATGTCCAGCAGTGGACGTCCTTTGGCTGATTAATGGATATATGGACGGATTTATGCTCTACTACGTAGACTGTAATTTATTCATAGTCTATTACATTATTATATCACTAGATTTACGATAATTTATCTAAAAGTCATCAAAAATACATGTTTATGGCCTTTCAGCTCTGTAATTCTGCTTATAGCTGTAACGCAATAACTGTCCAGGTTCGGATTAGGTATTAGAGAGGTATAATCTAATTTAAGATTAAAAAAAGAGAAATTTATACCTATATGACGCGTTAGCCATCTAGCCGTTGTAAATATAGTGTACACTATACAGATTTTTACAATAAACATGACTAGGCGGTGTCTTTGGGAAATACATTTTATTTGTGCTTATAAACTAGCTCCCTGCAGCCCGCAGCGGTCGGTTTCCCCGCGGGCTTGCAGAAGGTTGTTATTTTAGTAACACGACCAATGTCTGTGTTTATTCCGGCTAGAGAACAGTTGGGGAGACGAGGGGAGAGTCGACAACTTTAATGTCAATGGACACAAGTTTCTGCATTGATGTAGGCAGGACATACTTGGTGTTACTTATATGTACTTTCAGCTTTTGTGTAGAGCGTAGACAAAGATTGTTGTGTTATGTACGAAGTGGCCGCACAAAGCCGCGCAATATCAATATTTTCGCTGGTGATTACTCATTTTGTACTATAAATGGGAATTGCATTGAGCCATATCCACCACGTTGGAACTGTGCGGGTTGGTCGATTTATTTTAAGAAATAGGTACTAAATGTTTACTTACTAATATTATAAATTCGGAAGTGTGTTTGTTGTTTTGTTGGTTAATTTATTTGTTAACTGTTATGATTTTATTTTGAGTGCTTTCCACACTAGATTTTATCTCAAAGAGTTATCTTTGTGATAAACATTACAAAAATCTGAAGCGAACGCAGGATTTGAACCTGCCCCTTCGGATCACTAGCCCGACGCTCTACCAACTGAGTCAGCCCGCCTCAACTGATAACTCATTGAGATAAAATCTAGTGTGGAAAGCACTCAAAAACTGTTAACTAAACAGCAGCAACGGAACGACGGGTTGACTTGATTATAATATGGATATAGTTTAAAAAACGGAAAGTGACAGTCTACTTTTATCCCGAATAAATAAAAGGTTCTTATAGGATAGCAAAAAAACAAAATAACACGTGGGGGCGAAGCCGTGAGCAAAAACTAGTAGTCCTATAAAGGCAAAACGATACATACACATTCTAATTACTACAATCTTCATCGGCCCTTGACTATACTCAAAGGTCCGTACTGTGGCGACCAAAATGACTAAACAGGCAAAGACATTATTGGAGGTATAGATAATATGTGTCATAAGTGTATTAATTTATAGAAAGCACACATAAGGCAACGCAAATGGCTAGATCATTGAAGGTAAAACGGATGATAGCATCAATACACGTTATCGTTCCCCAGAGAAAGCACCAGCTCAAAATAGACCGTCCGCTTCGCCGCTCAGTTAGATTTATTAATATCTAGAATGTAGTCGTCTAGACTGTTTCTAGACTGCAGGGGTGTGTTTACCGTGATGTTTGTTTCAATGCTACGGAACCCGACAGGACACGTTCCAAGCAAATAAAACCCTTCCTTTGCACGGTCTCTTTCATGGCACGAACGACGGTTTAAACATAATTATTTTTGACAAAAACAGTACAACTGACTTTATACAGAGTTAAGCTTACCCTGTACTAAGCCAAAAGGGGGTGATTACGACTATCGGTATGAACAACTTTTACTATGGTGCCAACCCAAAATTCGAGGAAAAATGTCAGCTGTTCCATACAAAACTGCAACTCGGAATCGACAAAAGGTGTGAAACTGCTGATGTTTGTTTTTCTAATTCCAGGTGGGCCTCATATTAAAAGTTGTTCGTATGGATGGTCTGAATCACCTCCTTTCGGCTTAGTACATCAGTTCTGGATAATCCTGTATAAGCCCTCCCAAACTGAATTATTGATATTGACTTACATTCTGGCAGGTAATGCAATTTCTTATTGGCTTCTTTGTTTGCGTAAATGACTACAATACATATATAGTTTTAGTGTGACTCCACAGAGTTTTGCTAGATATTCCCCCTTTTACATCAGGGGCGCTGTACAAAAATGGTATGGACCCACGAGGATGGAAAAATGCCAATGCATAAACCATATTGGCTTAAACTCAAAGCTACTATGTTTCAAGATGCTAAGCTTCTTTAAGAACTTTAAGCACACGCTCATACATATAGAGTTATAGACTGTACCTGAGCTTAATCTCATAAGCTAGGATTATAAATCTTAACTCTCAAATTATAAGGTATATTATAGCATGAACACGAAACTGAGCAAACTTAATCTTTAGAGCGTCTATCTACGCCCTATAAGTACTTAAATTTTATTGAACCTATCGCGTTCTTGAGACAGCGCAAATATTGAAACAAAATGAAACGAGACAATTTTCTGTACAAAGTAGGATCTGCATAAAATCCATTTCGTTTTGTGTTCGAGCTATTTCGAAAGGACGGTAGTTTTGTAAGTTCTGCGTATAAATGAAGACAGATAAAAGTTAGAGTGCTAATAAAGTATTAGTTAATTACTACAAACGTATTCAAGAATAGTATGATCATTTAGCATCATTGACAGAGTAGTAGTTTTAGTAGCAAAGTTGGTAAAAAAGATCACTTCACAAAGGCGTGAGCGTCTGTAAGCGATCTAGCTTAATTGGATAAAGCGTATAGACCGGTCTTCCAAAAAGATGCAAGTTTAAATCCTGCGATCGTGGCTAATTTTTGAAATGATTATCACAAAAATAAGTCTTTGAAATTAATAGCAATAAAAATCAGACAAAAAATTAAATGACATTTAACTCATCAGATGCGTGGTAGAGGCCTACAGGCTGCTTAAAAAAATAACTCTGATACTAGGAGATCGTTTTTTTGAACTTCGAAAGCCTCGGACGCATGACTCATCTTTACGGATGACTTTTTTTAAACTCGAAATATATTTAAAATTATTCAAATCACGGAAAACTTTAGTACTGGACATGGCAATTTTATAAGAAACCATAGACTGCAAAGAAGGAAATCTTGTTCAAAAACTATCAAAACAAATATGGCGAATGGTTTTTTAACTGTCACTGTCAAATTCTCGTATATGTCCCTAGGGCGTTCGAAGTTCAAAAAACGCACCTCAGGGGTCCGTTTTTTTGTTTTTTGCGTGCTAGCGGCCCGTTCTATACGAATCTACTTTATAACTTTTCTCTTTTGTCCCCTTATCAACCCTAGGGTGGTACAGACTGCAGAGTAACCTGTATTTTACGACCTGAGTCGGACTGCTGCCACCTTGCGGGCGAAGAGTAAAAACTGTTGGATGGAGAACTCCACACGTTATTTCATTTAGAAAATATTTCTTTACTAAATTACAGCTAAAATCTGCTAAGATACAGTTACGAATTCAATCAACCTATTTTCGTGTTTTGATATGTTTTATTTCGGCTTAATGTTAATATTAGTGTTTTTACGGAGGCTACATTTTTGTCGTTTTGCTAAAACACAGTACGCGGAAACTGCTTTCATACTGGTTTGATCTTAGTATTTATAATATTAGTATTTATAATATTAGTAAAGATTACAATGGAGACTTCTGTGCGGCTAAGCCAACTATGCCGTCTCAGAAATATATTTGATCGAGCGTCAGCAAAGATCTCCGTTTTTCACACGGTGATTTTGCTTTTGTGTACAGGTCGCATTTTTCAACGGATCTCGACAAAACTTGGCACACAGTCATAATTAGATAATATTTGGCACGATTATTTAATTATCTAAATTCTGACAAGTTTTGCGAGAATGAATTATGAAATCGGCCAACAAGGATTCGAGAAAAAAGAGATGTGTCGCGAGATCTAATTGTCGGAGAACTACTAGTTATTTTTAACTGTCACTGTACTGTCACAGTTACAGACAGTTGACAGTAGCTTAGTATATCTTTGTGGCCTCTACGCAGTGTTAGAGCCTTCTGTCGTTTCTTATTCCACAATAAGCCATCGTCTAAGGCCAGGAAATACTCGCGGAACGTGCCTCGCGGGACAAATACCCAGATTGGCGTAATGGCGGCTGAGGGGAGTGTTTCCTCGTCTGCTGACGGTACTAGCTGCCGATGCAATGTCAGCTTGTTTTGTCGACGGTACTGAGATACGGAAGCTTAGAGATATAATAAGCTGTGTTTAAAATAACGATCACAGCGGCTGCGAAGTGGAAGTACGCTATACTGTACCAGCCTTATTAATAGACCACTGCAGGACGTAGACCTACCCGTGAAGGGTGATTTGGCCATATCCACCAAGCTGGCCCAGTGCGAGTTGGTGGATTCACATTGCCATCGAATTTCTTCTACAGATGTATGCAGGTTTCCTCACGATGTTTTCCTTCACCGAAATGCCATTGGTGTGAAAATCCGTACATAAATTCCAAAGAACTCTTTGGTACGGAACCGGGATATGAACCCACGACCTCACTATTATAAGCCAGATGTCATTACCACGCTAGATGTAATGTACCTATATTGTATGGATTGTTATAGATCTAAGTGTAAACAAAGATATTGGTGACAATTCTATGTAAACAACTTCACAAAACAAATATTTAATTTTGTTCTACTGCTGTTTTTACTTGGAAATAAAAGAAATAGATAAAACGAATTTTAGTGCCCTTAAATTAGATTGATACTACTTCAGACTACACAAGAGCGATTTTTGTAGCGAAAACGCCCGTAAACGTACGCCGTAGCACGTCTACAGCTCTACATAACGCTATGAACTTACAATTTACTGTACAATAATGTTTTTTTTCTACGATGCATAACTACAAAACTATACTTACTCTCCGCCACAAAGTATATCGTGCTAAACATGAGCAAACAACATCAACTTTACTTAAATAACCGAAGTTTATGTACCTTCGGCGTTATTAAGGATAGTTGCCATGGTAAAATGACCATTTAGGCAACATTAAGGTTAACCTTGGCAGGATGTATGGCGTTTGGCTCCGGGCCCAAGGTGGCCGTCTAGACGCGCGGCGCCGCGTCTTTCACTTGTCTTCTCTTAGAGAGAAATTTCTACAGAATATAACTATTTCTCTTGTATTTCTCAAAAGTCATGTTTTAACCCAGGAGCGCCCATAGCGTAGTTTGAATAGATGTTTATCAGCTATCGCCAAAGTTAAGCAGTGTTCGTCACGGTCAAACTTAGGATGGGTGACCGCGGCTTGGATGACTCGTTACATAAAATTCATCATATAAAACCAAAACTCCTTATTTTAAAAAGTACTTACTGTGGTGTATATAGGTAAATTAAGACATTGTATAGGTGAAAGAATGTAAGGTGTTAGAGAACTTGTTAATAAAATCAGTTCTGTCACCGACCTCTTCGTTTCACTTGCCGCTCGACCGAATATGCCCTAAATATTCTACTCTTACCTACCTGAAAATCGCAGCTCTTATAGACTTATTTTTTAACCGAAAATTTCCATTTTTCGTTTTATTTTGCTCATCTAGTTACCCCAATTTATAAGAACAAATTTCACTACGAATTCACGCACGAATAATTTGAGGTCTCAGTTCAAAGTTTTCTCATTACTTCAACGTCTTGGCAAATACTAAGTCAGAGCTCATAACTTGAATTTTGCTTATCTCTGTATCTTGAAATTTGTTCATGTGAGCATAACTTAGGCCTCCATGTGTAAGTTTACTTGTGTGTAACTTAGAGCGAATGAGGCCCTTCAAGTTCTCGGATGAATACTTCAAGTTGTGATGTAGGACGCAAGTTGTGACTTGTTGGACGTTTGTGATGTTGTGACCGAACATTGTAACTTGGCCAGTTATGAAACTATTCACATACATATTTTCAATGGTTACGTTGTGATAGAGTAAGTTCGTGACGATAAAAGAAATAGGTAGCATTTCGCGTCAAAAACACTTCTTGAAAATTTTATTTACATATTTGATTATTTTAAGAGTAAGAAAACGTGTTTGATTACGGCCTCTAGAAAAAAAAACGGTTTTCTTGATAATTATAGTTGTAAGAGCTTTTTAGAGGTGGTTAATATGTACAAGCCTTTTCACCTAAGTCACCTTTCAGTCTTTTCTCCTAATCAAGACTGCAGAATAGCGCTGGGTGCAAGCCGCTTCCAACAGGTCTGATTGGAGATCCATTGGAGAGGACTATGTCTAGCAGTGGACGTTTTAAGGATGATAGCTGGATGATTTCTCAAAATATTTTTAGTTTAAAGCTATTGGGAAATAGAATCAATTGCTCAAAAGTAAATCACCAAATTCTACAAAAACAGTTTCGTAAAAAATAGTTTTCCAAATAGCTTACATCAAAACAATCAACCTACGAATTATTACAAATTACTAAAATAGGTTTGTGTGCTAGTAGATTTTTAGCCCGGACGCCATTACTGGCAATACTAGCGAATATTGCCAGCGCAGTGCCAAAACTACTAACTGTGAGTTACCGCGCGCTGGCGGGCCTGCCAAACTGGTTTATTTTGTTGTTTCAGGGTTGTCATTTTGATTAAGAGTGCAATTTATACTTTGAATGCAATTATTTTCAACCCCTTTCTATAGATTTATGTAAACTTTCATCACTAAGGTAAAATATTTCACTTCAATTAGTTAAAGATACCCGTGATTATTTCACTAAATATATGTGGCATACAAATGTATAACTACACTACTAATACATACTAAACATGTTTACATTCTGTGCATTGACGCAGTATTATACTGGTGTTAAATAGATAATACATAAATCAGCTGTATCGTTTTTCAGGATTCTGGCAACCCTGTCCGACTCATTCGGTTACACCGCCCGCCCCACGCTCCGTCACCCTCCACCGATATGAATATAGTTAAGGGATAACAGCGAAATTATGTTTGCACAGACGAAGATCCGCCATTCAACATACTTTGTTTGAGTATAATTTCTGGGAAGATACCTCTCGCGATGAAAATAATAAATATCCCTTTATTTCTATTACTTAGAACTGGCGATATATCAAGAAAATGTTGAGAAATTCAAGTGCTATTCGCTGTTAGAATAAAATGCAGTATAATAAAACGTGCAAAATGTGTGAGTGCCGCGTCAGTTTTCTAAGTAAAATACACCAAGTGCTGCTTATACTAAACAGAAATAAAGAAACATGATGGTGGATAGTATTTGTGTAAGGAATAAAGTGAAGTAAAAAATTGGATGAAAAACTTCGCATTGGCATGAAATTATTTGCTGTTAAGAACGTGTTTTGTAATCTTCCTCCTTCTGACCTCTCCCTGACCTCTGAGACAAAAAAGAACCTGTGTTCTTTTTTGTTCTTCCTATGTAAAGTTTTCTACCTTTTGATAGATCTCGAACGGATTTTTGTCTGCCTTTGCTTTAAGTAAAATAATTGAGACATTTTCATACATTTTGTACGTAACGGATAAAAGTTAAATAACAATGTAAACATAGTACCTATATCGTATGTAGTTCTCTGGGTCAACTACTCCGATATTAAAATTACACGAAGCCTTTGTAGGCAAAAAGCTACATTTTGCGAGCCATTCATTAATATCGGGTCGTTTTTGCGCATATCGGGGGTGACAAGATGGCCGCCTCGGGGACTGCGTGACAACTATGAGTGATGATCCTAGTTCCGCCCTAATGGATTGTTTTAGCCGCCCGATGATGTCGAGACTACAAACGAATTTACATACGTAACTCACCAATGATTTTTACTAAACTTTGATTAATATCGGGACGTTTTTACGCATATTGGGCGTGACCGTAATGTTGGTCGTAGTGACGACTATACGACAGCGTTACTCTTACCCTATGAACTGTTTCTCTGCGGGTAATAATATAATATTAATATAATTTTACTTTGCTAATATTTATAATACGGAGGCTAGCAAACAGACGTCTTTACATAGCAAAATAGCCCGCAATTTATAAGACAACTTTGATTTAGTATCGGGACGTATGTATGTGTAACTATGAGTAATAGTAAATATAGGTACTAATTTACCAATTGATTGTTTCTTGTTTCTGCCTGACACAAAGCGGACAAACAGACTATTTTAAATACGAGAACAAGCAACTAATAATTTTTACGAAAACTTTTGATTTCATTCGGGTTGTTTTTGTTTGTTATTTTTGCGTATATCGGGCGTGACAAAGCGCTGGTCACGGGGGTGAGCGAGACAGTGAGACAATTTTAGTGTGAGTGATGATGTAGTTCCAGTCTAATGGATTGCTCCGGCCGATAATGCGGAGACCAGCAAATATGTATGATTCATGATTTTCATGAAAATTGAAAACAGAGTTTATAAAAAGTGAATCAAGCGGATAGGCCCAATCATACAACTTGGCGTCTGTGATATCAGCTTCAAGCTGCGAATAATCCAATCCTCGCGCAACTGTTAGGTGAGCTTCAGTCGGGTTTGGGTTATCCGGAGCTTGTAGCTAACATCACAGCCGCCAAGTTGTATGATTCGGCCTTTAAGACGTTGGAATTCTCCAAGATCTACAGGTGTTATACATTACTATCAAAATAAATGTCTTAAGAATAATTACGTTTATTCTACAACTCCTTTCAATTGTTACTTCAAGTAGATATTGCGTTTGAGACGTTGACAAGTCAAATCAAGTCTTTATTCTAAAGGTCACGATTTTTAAAACGTTCTAAAGGCCTGCCTGAGGAGTCTCCAGGGAAAAATCTTATCCAATTTAAAAGCCAATCGATCATAAGCTCTCTTCTGAAGAAAAGATCGATTCATCAAAGTTAAATATTGAAAATCCTTTGAGAGATGCCAGAAAATAGGCACTAAACGTTGATCAGGGCACCAATCACCCCTCTTTTACTTTCTAAAATAAAAAAAAAAACAGTAGACAGACGGGCTAGTGGCTAGTCTTGTCGTCAGTTTTTAAGCCGCCTGGGAGCCTTTAAAATGGTTAAATGACTAAACAAGTTAATGACTTGTAAATTAAACTATCAATAAAATCAGTATGCATACTGACACTCATTGATAAGTAAGTTTAATTTACAAGTCATTTAAAAAACAGACATGGATATGCAAGTTAAACTATAAACACCCCTGTCTCGCATCTCGAGTTAAAAATAGAATCGCTCGGAAAATCAAGTACCTAACATGCAATTACTGTTTCATACTTATCGGAGTCCTCAAAACATCACGTGTTCGTAGCTGCACCCCAGGGAGCCAGGGAAGCTGTCTGCAGGGTTAAACCTAACCAATTATAAAAAAAAATATATTCTCCTTTTAGGGGCTTATTTTGTACATCAAAACAAACAACTTTAGTTCTGCGACTTTTGTCAAAATTAAAAAAAAAAATGTTGTTCCATAGAAAAATATCGTTCACCCGCGACAAAATGTATGGAACAGCTTATTTTTTCTTTTAAATATATGGTTATCCAGGACAGCCGTTTTAAGCCGAAAGAAAGTGATTCAGACCATCATTATGGACAACTTTTACTTTGGAGCCAAGAAAAAAAATCTGCTGTTTCATACAATTTTGATTCCGAGTTGCTGATTTTGTACGGAACAGCTGTTTTTTCTCGAATTCTAGGTTGGCTCTTTAGTAAAAAAATTGTGTAGACTGAGACTCAGTC
Organism: Hypomecis punctinalis; assembly: GCA_949316475.1. Taxonomy (NCBI): domain Eukaryota; kingdom Metazoa; phylum Arthropoda; class Insecta; order Lepidoptera; family Geometridae; genus Hypomecis; species Hypomecis punctinalis. The sequence goes on from OX438814.1 coordinate 1,386,497, forward strand.
TACACGTGACCACGGTCGATGCAACTCAGCCGAAACGTCGGGATGATGAGGTACACATGTGGTGAGTGCGTCGGTGTTGCGCCGCCATAGTTCGACTGACGAGCCAAGGCATAGGTACTCGTATGTGTATTGTGTCTGTACACGACGAGGCTTAGTTTTGCCGGCCTAGCTTGTTTTGTTCAGAACATTCTGTCTTGATTTTTTTATTTAGTTTGTGCTTTTGGCTTAATACAGGGCAAGCAGATAACCCTATATAAGTATGTTAAGTATACTTGTTGGAGTCCTCAAAACATGACGTGTTCTAACCACGCCCCGGGGAGCCAGGGAGGGAGTCTGTACGAGTGCAATTATTCGGAATCACACGCTTTCGATTCACCCTCGCAGGCTATTGAGGCTTTCAGCCTGTGTGCTGTAATGACGGGATTTGTCTCGTGTGTAGTGCTGAATTGTAAGCATCGAAATATAACGACTGCGTACGACGTAAACATAGCAAAAGTAATCCTCAGATAGGAGTAGATACCTTTCTATAATTATGTGTCAAGTTAAAAATTGCGAAAAAACGGTTTTTTAAAAAGTATTCTGAAATCTATAGAATTATAGAATCCATAGGATTTTTTTATATTCAACCGATAGCCAGATAGTAATCGTTACTTAAAATGAAGCAAACGTCAAACTCTCTTGCAGGGTGTATATGGTCAAACGTTGTTCATTTCATTTTCTGTACATTTTTAAGAATTATTACCTACGCTTAGGGAATGCAATCCCAGTCGATATTTTCAATCCCGGTATTGGCGGGATTGACCAACCTAATCGACCGGGATCCAGGGTATTACCCGGATCTCGTTCGATTTGACGTATTTTTAAAAAAAAAAACTTGGTAAAGAAATAATTTAGAGCTTTCGGATAAGGCAAGTTATGTGAATGTAATTCTAGAAGCGATGCAAATTTCATCTTATACTCTAAACTAATTCACAATTTTTCTCAAATTTTTTGTATGAATTTCGTATCAATTTAACAACATACATTCATGTGCACATCTAAACATTCTGTTGCATTAATGATATTTTTTCACTGGTTTTGTACATTGGTTCATGTTTGTAGCATTCATTAAAGTTTGATTTCGTAGGCGTACAGTTACGCAGCAGCAGACTATGGTATCGTCACGAAGACAAACGCTGCTATAACTTAACACCTAGTGCCGTGTGAAGTACTCGTAGGCTAAAGTATCGTACTTGTAGACTCGAAATTGTGCATAGATTAATTGATGTGATGTGATCATAAATGGTGATTTCAAACTGTAATTTTACTCCCGTGTAGCAAAAGTTTTGAAGCTAGTCTAGAAGCCAGTATTATGTCCTGAATGCAAATAAATAGGCGTTTCAGTTCATAACTGCTACACGATTTTCTAATGTTCATTGGGCCCCAGTAACACAATAAAAAACTGACGTACATTTTTTCAGTACAATATTTGTTTATTACTTAAGTTCACATACAAATGTGCTCCTATAGTAGGTAAGCAGGTACTAGACGCAACCCCTTCAACTATAACTAACGCGCTTATCTCGTCCAATTAAGCAGAGTACTCAAACACCGTGCTCATATTGTCGCCAAACTCGAACCGATGCTCGGTTTAATATGCTACAGCGCCCGTATCAAATAATGCGCGCAAATAATGCTCATTTCTCGGCAAGCAACGCTGTTTGCTTCAATTTCCTTGGGATGTGCTCGAGATGAACATTGTTTAGAGGACAAACAGCGACGGTGCTTGGAACTTATGAAAGTCTGTGAAGGTATTATAGTGGAATGTAGACTAATGAGCTGGTATAAATGAACTGATTAATACGGAAACAGCTGTAGTTTAAATTTACGTGTAAACCTGAACTAACCTCTCTGTTCGTAGAAGAATGGTGAAAAATAATATTTATTTCTTTCTCTGAAACGGAAGCTCGGCAGCTTGATAAAGATCGCCCAATGTGGTCGAAGCAAAAGTCGTAAAGTAATAATGTGTAAAAACCATGTTTCCATAGTAAAATAGTAAAAAAATATTGGAGCAGTCAGCCAGAATTTTGGTGCTCATTCAGACTTCTCAGATGAGAGTATATTATTCAAGGTGTACCGTTTAATGACGTCACGTTTCTATCTCGTAGAGCGGTTCGCCGAAAGCGCCGCCTTGGGAACTATTCCAGCTATTGAGATAGACTCCGTGCCAAAGTTATCGATCGCTCCGAACTTACAGCGGCATTACGTGGCGCTGACGACGGCAAGATTCTACTCGTGCTGACGTCTAAAAAGTATCATGATAAATGGATAACATTCAATATCGCAAAGAGTCACTAATAAGCATTACTTCCCTTCTATAATCTAAGAGCATAACCGACTTTACGGTGTACAGAATACGAATAGTTCGCACGAATCGATGTAGTACCTAAACATTATCATCTTCGAGCAAATATCTATAGAGTCACAATCGTGCAAAAAAAGTGTCCGAGCCAAAACTCTGTCCAAGCTAAGCTACGTAGTGAGCAGGCTTTTTATTCAGTCGTAAGGCGATTGCCAGCCGACTACAACGCCGCACGATGCCAAAGTGCTCAGTTACAAGCACTCATTAGGTGACATAGCGTCGAGTTTCGAGAAAACGGGAAATGTATCACGACGCTCGGACATTTTTTACTATTTTCACTTAGAGACTGTGGCTCTGTAGATATTTGCTCAAAAATCATCACAGATTTTCAAAAACGGCTCAGCCGATTTTTGTAAAATTTAAATGAGACCACAGCGGGAGTAGGTATACCCTTTCGTAATAAAAGGGAATCTTTGAATCGGTTCACAACTAAACAAAAAATACATACAGACGAAAATTGTAGATACCTCCTTCTTTTTAGAAGTCGGTATAAATTTAAAAAGACCTACAATTGTTAATTACGCCTGCGGTCACCTCTTCAAAGACTATGATTGACTAATTAATGACAAATAAATGTTGAAAGAAGTGATCGTAAGACGTCATCAGATTTTCGAAGTGAGAGGCCAAATTTAGAAAACTTTATTTGGCAGGTTTGCTTAATAATTACTAGAAATATAGCTGTAGCTAATCATTTAGACAAAGACTGGAAAATATATAAAATTATGTTCATACTCGTCAAGAAACCTTTAAAATTGAGGCTAATAATTACATACCAATATCGAGCCTTGTAAGAAAAACATCGTAACCGACAAACTCAGTTTTTGACAGATTTTTCTCAAAAGTATTTCATTTCCGGTATCGGATGTACTGGAGTGGTGGTAAAGATTGAAAATGACTTTGTTGTCATTTACGATAAAATCTTCTTACTGCCATAAAAGTTGTTTAACTTTGTAAAGAATATTTAGGAGTAAGCGTAGTAAAGCGTAAAACTGCTTGAACAAGAGGTTATGATAAAAAATCGCATATTAGGGCGCTTACGATATTTTTTCTGAAAGGGCTCGGTGTCCGTAGCCGCTATTAAGTTGGTCTAGTTTCGTATATGGGTACGTCGACGATGCGCAATCCTTGCCCGAGGCTCTTCGTCGATTATGGTCGCGATCACTCACGTCGGAATGGCCGGTCGCCGAGCCGGACGATCTTCGTCGGGAATCGGACGCTCCTCGGCGATTTGTAGCCGGCTTTGGACTAACAAATGGCCGCTTTTATAAATTACGGCAATAACTTTGGCCGGAGTTGTGTTGTAGAAATCTGGGTTTATACCTATACTTTCAAGACACGTAAATGTATTGTATAAGTAGTTTATAAATGAAAAAAATGTACCTATATACCTAACAGGCTATTTGACTAGTTTTTGGAAATCGTTTTAAATTATTCGTTAGTACATAATAAGCACGCTACATTTATATTTCCGAGAGATCTAATGTATTAACAATGAAAATCAAGTGTCAAAGAATAGATATTCAAGATACCGCCAAAACGACATTCTGTAATGGCGCTGGTTTGTGACGTCACACACTAGTAAATAACGTTAGTGAACACTAGTAAATACGCCAGTTCACATCTAAAAATAGACAAAAAATACTTTAAAAGTAACTTACAGATCCAATAATATTACTCCAAAATCACAAATTACACAAACAACAGTCAAACGAGAAATTCTTGTTTACTAGCATGTAACGACACCAGAGTTGCCGCCCTTCTTAGAGCGTTCACGCACAGATAAAATATCAAAAAAATATCGTATTTTATTTCTTGCGATTTGCGAAAATTAGACGTATTTTAGTTTATACAAAGTGAAATATGTCTTTTTCAGGCTATTATCTGTGTGGATAACCACAATCAATAATAAATTTTCAATGTTGTTAGCCTATTGTATTAAGAAGTAGTCTTAAATTATTTTTAATAAACTAATTTAATTCATGATATCGCTGCGCTTGACTAGATACCGCACTATTTGAAAACAACACCTCCGTGAATGCGGTAAAACTCATTGTTGTCTAGTGTGAATTGCGAAGCAGAAAAAAAATAAAGAAGGAAAGTCAATTGATTTACTACGCGAGTTAATTCATAGTGACATAGTGACTCAATACAGCTTTCCAATAAAAGGCCTAGTCCCATGGGATATTAGTAGTTTTTTAACAGGCAACATTATTTGATGAACAGTCAATCAACTGTCGTGGCAGCCTACTGAACAAAGCTATAGGACGCCCTGACAGAATTCTATAGTAGGTCTGATCAAATATTTACAAAAGTATGAAAGTAACTGAATATCGGGAACCTTTTCGGCGTGTTTTTTGTATTTTATCTGCCAAATTGAATAATGATTGTATGGACAGATAATGTCTAGTTTTTATACAACGTTCGACGGGTACTGGTACAGAATAAAGAGTAATTTCTTCGTAAATATAGCTTCAGTTTATATGGAAGGGTTTTCGGAGAAGTGGATCCTTGAAAGGCACTTTTTGTAACCGAATTATAGGCACTAGGTTTTAGTAATGCTATTTAAGTTGAGTAAAGTGCCTGTTGTTTTAGACCTTTGTTTTCGACAGTAAATTAGGTTGTTGGTCACCCAATTTCTTTAGCTACTTCTTTACAATAACTAACTTTTTGAGACTATCGGCTGTTGCAATAATGATATTGCAATATTTTAATTTTGATTTTCCTATTGTTATATTATTCTTACATTTTATTAGCTTTTGTCCGCGGCTCCGCCTGCGTGGTATTTTGACTTGTGTGCTATCCCACAGGAACTTTATATTTTTTCGGGATAAAAAGTAGCCTAAGTAAGCCTAAATAAGTATACGCAAAAAAAGCCTATGACACTTTCCGGCCCTTGAACTATATCCATGTCAAAAATCAAGTCAATCCGTTGGTCCGTTGCTACGTGAAAGAGGAACAACCCAACAAACTTTTTGGATTTACAATATTAGTAAGTATACGCAAAAAACGCTTAAATTAGTATAATACTAATCCGGTATTTTTCTCAGCTTTTCAGGGGTCGGTTGACGCTTCTATTTTAAATTGTAGTGAAAATTCGTGAATAAAAAAAATCCATAAAAGTTATAAATTTATACATTATTATTACAAAGCCGCTCTAACCCGCGCCCCGCGAACATAATAACCGAATAAAACAGAATAACAACCCGAGATCCAATAATAGAGTGACACAGAGCAATAAACTGGAAGAATGCATGGATGTAAGAAATATAGGCGATAGGGCTTGAGGTTCCTTAGTAAGCTCCGCCATGAATATAATACTGATGTTACTCACGGAAGGTTTTTTGTGGCAGAAAGCAAGTCTACCGTCTACGTCTAGTGCTACGCGAGATGAGCATGAGCGCTAATAGAGTACTAACTCTATTTTCACCGCTAAATTGGGTTCATCAGCCATGTGAGAACCCATCAGTAACCACACCGATGTACGAAAAATGATCGCCGTAGCCGAAATCGGCGTGGAAGACATCATCATCAAAACTTGTAACTAAATGAACTACGGCATGTTTTTAGTTGTAGATGTGATCTTTGAAAAATCTTAGCTTCGTCACAGAACTTATAACTTACCCCCAGTCTTGTCTACAGTCTTGTCTAACATCCGTGGCTGAATGTCGAGGAAATGAAATTCCACATTAATTCCCTTCCGGAGATTTGAGCCCGCTGTCCTGTGTAAACGGATTTACATGACGCCGACTCAACCGGAAATGGCTTGGTCTTAGGCGGTTATGGGAATATTGGAATTATTTATGCACGATTTATTAGAGACGAGCTTTTTCTTAGAAATATTACTGTTTATTTACCTTTTCTTAGGAATATTAGATGTACAATATTATTTTCTTGCCGGCAGATTTCGGCTTTGGTGACTTTCTTGCTTTTAAGTTACCATGGACGTGTGCTTGAGAATAGGCATTATGACTAATAAATATAATTATTCTGTCAGATAGGCTATCAAAAAATATTAGGCACTTATTTTTTCTTTTGTCAATTAAACAAAAATTGAATATAGTCCGTCAAGTTCCGCGTGACGTCACAAGTGCCATACAAATGTATAGAATTCTGCACGACAGTCACAACCCCCACTACCAAACTTTGTCAAGGTTTATCTTTGTCATTTATGGTTTGATTATCAAAAGAAAAAAATACGTGTCTAATATTTTTTGATAATCAGTTAGATTGTCTTGATTTGTTAGATTTTCTTATTATTGACTAATTATTATAAAAACGGGTTTTTAACCCAATCTTCATGCCTATTATACTAATTTGAACATACATAGCAAACAAGAGGTTGTTATTTGAGGTTATTAATAAAGGGAACTACACACAAAGTATAACGAAAAATGCGATTAAGTTACCATTAAAGTGCAAACTGAATGATAAAGCACTTGGATACATAAATACGAATAACACTCCTTACTAAGATTAAGAAAGCCAAATCTTTCTAGAGCGTATCTTCATATTCTATAGAAAACTATAGAAAATCATAAAACTTGTAAGTAATATTCAAACGTTTCTAGATCTTCACAGATAGAAACAGCTCAAAAGTTTCGAAATGTACTTCAGTGATTTCTGAATAACAACGGTTATCGCATTTCCATTTCAGTAACTTCTTAACTTTTCTCGTTCCATCAAAACGGAACCGAAGGACGGGCGGACTTCGGCGGACGTTGACACTCCACCGAAGCGAAGCGGAGTTGGGTAGATCTTTGTAGACCGTAAGTACATTGGAGAAATGCCACTTTTCATCCATAATCAGCATTATTTGTCAGACATAGCCATATATCCTCCGTATCTTCAATAAGACATGTTGGAAACGGCTTGCATCGAACGCGCTTGTGCGATTGTCCACCTCGGGGGTGGACTGGACGGCCACTACGACTACACTGCGCTTTCCGGTACCTATAAGCCAAGCATGCGACCACGGAGAGCCACGAAAAGAACTCTTTCCGACGTGTGAAAAAGTAATTATTATATACTACGGGACTAATCGCGCACTAAAATTATGAGATAAATAAAATACCTCCTCATGCCGATCAGTCTACCCGTGACCACGGTCGATGCAACTTGGCCGAAACGTCGGGATGAGGAGGTATTTTATTTATCTCATAATTTTAGTGCGCGATTAATCCCGTAGTATATAATAACTAGCTGACCAGGCCACGCGTTGCTGTTGCTAAATAAATTAAAATTGCGACTATAATTTGAGATTTAAACTATCCTATCTCTCAAGTTGGATCGAACTGCACATGGTCTGCGAATTTTATTATAATCGGTTTAGTGGTTTAGGAGTCCATTGAGGACAAACATTGTGACACGAGATTTATATATATTAAGATTATGTGTACAAATCGCGAAAGTTTAAAAACAACACGTGTGAAAAAGTGACAGATATATACTTTGCCATAACTTTGTCTCGATCTAACACGTCGAGAGAAATATTGCGTAGTGCGCATCCTAGCCCGGGTGGTCACCAATAGAGAAGTTTTCAACCCCAATGGTCATCAGTGCTATGTGCTCAGCCAACATGCCAATATACTGGGCTATTTGGATACAAGTAAAGCAAGCCAATATGGTACTTTACTACTATGGTACAATGGGTTTATGGAATACAACGTTTTGCCGAGCTTTGCCTATCTTCGTTCTGCTCCTTTTTGGTGGAGTTTGGACATTAAACGGACGTTTATTGCCTCAAAATAAAACGAAACAATTCTAATAACAGGAATCCGTTGAAAATCATTTGTTTTTGTTTAAAGTCCAATTATTTCATCTCGAAACAAATCAGCTATTGTGAGGAATGCTGCTTTTGAAGGACGGCCGAGTTTTATTACAAAACCGGAGATGTAATTGGTTTTAGGAATTTATTTATTAACACTAGCTGCGCCCCGTGACTTCACTATCCTAGTTTTTTTTTATGATACAAACTATCAAGATATAACAAAATAATCTTCATATTATATAACACAGTTGTCACGTGTGGCTTTTTTATGGCTGACAGACAGACAAAACTCTTTATTTACAACCACTAAAACAAAATGAATACTATTTACATGTATTAGATAAAATTAGGATGTAAAACGGTGGCCTTATCGCATTTCAGCGCATTTGCTACCGAATTTTGGCAATAAAAAAACTAGGCGTGAGTAACACCTTTGTGATATTCTAATACAAAGGTAACTACGCTTGTAAGTATAACCATAATCAAGTTTGTATAGTACCTATAAGTGCCGCCTATGGCTAAGCATATGGCTAAATGAGTGAAAACACGCAATAAAACCAAAGCCCACCTTTGTACTACAAATTCTACAGGGCCCTACCTTACATATTCCGTAGTGTAATAAGGGTTATAATAACCGAAGCACCTCGGGCAGGTGCCTGCAGAGGACGTCTCTAATTAACACGCGCTCGAATATCTCGCCGTAATTGCCTCGCAAGTTATAACAAGTCTGTAACAAGTGTGCATAAAAGATACGAGTGGCTGGCAAATTAAAAGTTTCATTTATGTGTTGAAATTGAAAGTATTCTGATATTTTCTGCACAATAAATATAGAGGTGACCGCTTATAAAACCTAAAGGCTTTTAGTAGGTCATATTTTTTTCATTAAAATTACGAGTAAGTCAAAATATGGGGCTGAAATTGCAAAAATTCCCGGCAGCATTTTTTTGCTGCAACCTTTAAGGAAGTGGAGGGTTACAGGTAGTCTAAATCCAAAATAGCGACCAAATTCCGCCGGTGCGTTAGCCGTCATCTTGAATTTAAGTGGGAATGGTTTTTGCTTAATATCTCGGTCATTTTGAACTTTTCAACAAATACAGTGAGGACTAAAGTTATTATTTTATACTACGGGACTAATCGCGACTAAAATTACGAGATAAATAAATACCCCTCATCCTGACCGACAGATTAGTGCGCGATTAGTCTCGTAGTATAAAATAATAATGTGTTCAAATCGCGAAAGTTTAAAAACAACAACAGGACTAAAGTTGTTGTAAATGTGAAACTACAATTTATTTCTTGCTAGTTTTTTCGTACGATCGATAATTTTCCAGTTATACGCGAAAAAAGTGGTAAAGTTTAATTGTTGGTAATGTGTTGGTTGTACTTGTGTTTTATAGTCAATAGTGAAAAATTGTGTTATTTCGTTAATTATGAGCTGATTTACGTACAGGAGTGAAGGCAAGTGATATAGTGTGACGTATCATGTTCCGTATTGTTACCAAAACTCTATAGACGCCTCTAGTAAAGTCTGCACTGCTTTACTGAAGTTTGGACTATGTTTGGACTTGACCGCGACTTTATTGGACTATGACGTGACTATTACTATTTTTATAAAATATCTCTTCACACTGCCACGTACCTTTATCGCAATCGTAGGACCTTAAATATTGGTTTTAGGGGAAAAGTTGTGGAGATCAAAATGTGTGTCATAAAGTTAATAATCGAGATAATTATACTTTACCACCTTTTTCGCGTATAACTCGAAATATATCAATCGTACGAAAAAAACTTGCAAATAGTAAATTGTAGAGATTCACATTTACGACAACTTTAGTCCTCACCATTTTTGTCAAAAAGTTGTAAATGACCGAGATATTAAGGAAAAACCATTCCACCTTAAATTCAAGATGGCGGCTAACGCACAAGCTGAATTTGGTCGCCATTTTGGATTTAGACTATATGTGACCCCCTTCAAAGGTTGCAGCAAAAAAATTGCTGCCGCGAATTATTGTAATTTAAAATCCTAACCCGTCTAGGCTAAATCTAGGATTTAAAACACTGAGAAAGTTGACTTAACGATTTTAATATATTATCATTCATTACCTACTTAAAAATACTTACAGATACAGAATCAAATTGCAGCAGTGTAGATAAGAACTTACCTGTGAAAAGACAAAGAATGTTTAATGTAAAGAAAAACATTTAGGAAGCCTTAAACTATAATAATTAAAATTTTCTACGAATTCCAAATCAAAATTAACTATCGAAACCTTTCAACTAACTCTCTTTTCTGACAAAGAATAAAGTTATAAAAAAAGGTTATTAACGTTTAAAGAAAGTTTTATAAAAGGACACGCATAACCGCAGACGAGGAGTGCTTGATTAGAAGTCAGACATTTCATATTGAACAACTCAAGAAATGCGAACAATACAACGTGTCTTCAAATCCCGAGTAAATAGGTATCTTCTAGGTAAGCGTGCTACACCCTAGGCCGCACATCTGCTTAACATCAGGCAGTGTGTAGTCAAACGCGAACCTATTCGAAATAAAAAAAAAAGAAGAAAAAAAAAACGAATGTTTTAGTTCTCTAAGATAGCTATAATGTGAAATGTGTGTGTTATTAATGACCTCTTTTGTCAATTAAACAAAACACATATCTGTAAACATTCTATTTAAGCTACGCAGCTAAGAAGAACTTAGATCGAATGACTTACAGACCGATGAAGGTCTAGAGATAATCCAAATACACTGACAGGCGAGAGCGTAGTGTTCGCGTGTTGAAAATATTACTAGGCACACTGGATATTTGAGATAATTGAATTGAGGTCTATAATTGAACCATAATACAATTTTAACCGTGTTGTGACTACATACCACTCCTTTAAGGCAGTTGTGAAATACGAAATACACTTACATGCAAAGCTACCTCGCAAATAATTTGGCTCTAAAACGAGAATGTGGCTAATTTTCCACCACCGAAAAAGATGTAGCGAGCGATGGTGTGTTGGCAAAGAAGATATAATACTACGTAAGAACCTGTAGAATCGCTTCATTTGCCTGGCCTTGCTAAGTCATTTTCAAAGGAGCTACGTTGAGCGAGACTAAGTAAATGAAGCTATTCTATTTATGTATTTGTTCTTACTCACATTCTTCGCTACTTATCCTCGCACACCTCTGGTGGAACGCCTTCTTACTTATAAATAACGAATACTTTGAACGTAAGATTATTGTACTTGTGTTGTCTAGTGAAGAGAAAATTCAAAACTCAGTGAAAGCCAACAAAAGCAGTTTGAAATACGTGACGTTCTATAATTTCAAACATGTTTCAAACTTTTCAAATAACATTTCATTCAACTGAGGAATATAAGTTATTTCGACAGAATATTAGTATCGCGAAAGATCTTAGAATTAAACGTGATACGTGTCTTGATCAGATTTATTTTTATAACAGAAACACGTTTTCAAATGAATGCTATTGGCGCAGAGTGACCATTTTTCTCAGACAAATAAAAATTGAAGAATTTGGAAATTGAAAGAAAACTTATTCCATAAATAAAGATCAAATCTAATATGAAATTACTTTGTGAGTGACCACACGTTGCTTTCAAAATTCTTTATTAAACTCCGTGTCAAAAGGTTTGATAAACGAGTTTTTGAAGCGGGTCCAAGAACTTTGAACGAGCAAAAAATGTGATATTTTTCTTGAACATTTTCAGCTATTGTACACTAAAACACTTTTGCTTCACTCGGAGGGTATTAATTGACACTTTTGTAGATACTTTCATCGCAAACCTCGCTAGTTCGAAACAATTTATCTTGTTAAAAAGCTTTTGTGAAAATACGAGAGGTTTTTAGACGACCATTTTGAAAGGACTTAAATAATGTTTGTGCTATTCGGGGTCCAATTACGCTCAACGCTATTAGGAATTGTATAAATGTCTTTAACAGTTTTAATGTTCAGAAGCCGGTTAAATTAAAATAGTTTAACAGTGAAAAATTACATAGACCATAATTAATTTTAGTAGCTTATAGCGTAGTTTGACGAGGCGTTAGTCAGCGATCATCGAAGTTACCGTTGCTTGAAGTTGCTTAACTTAACTTCGTATAGGTCGTGTCGTGTCCCCCCCCGAGTGGGTTCCCGCCTTGTCGTGGCGGGGGGGCTTAGTAGCCAGGTCTGTCCCAACCTGGTGAACGAAGAGGAACCCGAGGTGGGGCCGCCTCTCCGGGTTTTTCCCCAAACCCCTGTAGAGGCTGGCCAGTAGGTCGGCTTGCCGACTGAGGTGGACTGCGGTGTCGCGCTCGTCGCGATACCGCGGCCGAGCCCATCGAGGCGGGGGCGGCGACGGGATGGACGGGTGGCGAGGAAGTCGCTGCCTATCCATCCTGCCAGCGGCCCTAACGGGCGCCGCCAACGTGTTGGCGGAGGCGGTGGGGCTGCAGGGGAAGAGGCGTGTCGGTATCGCGATGGCCGCTCTCCCTATCCTCTGCAGCCGTAGTGGCAGGCGCGGGGCCACTTTAATTGACCCGTTGCATCGGGACCAGGGCTGTCGGATACGGGTGCTGTCCGACGCCCAGTGCTGGTTGGTCCCAGGTGGTGGATGACGACGTGTCTGGTGTTCGGCACGTCGTCATTGTAGAGGGAGCCTACGCTCCAAGGTGGGGCCCGGTTTGGGCCAGCGCTGTCGGGTGCCGCGAATGAGTGCGGAAGCGTGCCCGTAGCCCCGACACCAGGCGCAGTGGAGGAACACCCAGGGGTTTTGGTGAGTATACCGACCAGTGGCGGGACTCCCACATAACCACCCGCCTGCCCACGAGGTGTGGTGGTATCCATAAAGGATTTCCCCTGGCTAAAAAAAAAAAAAAAGGTCGTGTCGTGTCCCCCCCGAGTGGGTTCCCGCCTTGTCGTGGCGGGGGGGCTTAGTAGCCAGGTCTGCTCCAACCTGGTGAACGAAGAGGAACCCGAGGTGGGGCCGCCTCTCCGGGTTTTTTCCCCAAACCCATGTAGAGGCTGGCCAGTAGGTCGGCTTGCCGACTGAGGTGGACTGCGGTGTCGCGCTCGTCGCGATACCGCGGCCGAGCCCATCGAGGCGGGGGCGGCGACGGGATGGACGGGTGGCGAGGAAGTCGCTGCCTATCCATCCTGCCAGCGGCCCTAACGGGCGCCGCCAACGTGTTGGCGGAGGCGGTGGGGCTGCAGGGGAAGAGGCGTGTCGGTATCGCGATGGCCGCTCTCCCTATCCTCTGCAGCCGTAGTGGCAGGCGCGGGGCCACTTTAATTGACCCGTTGCATCGGGACCAGGGCTGTCGGATACGGGTGCTGTCCGACGCCCAGTGCTGGTTGGTCCCAGGTGGTGGATGACGACGTGTCTGGTGTTCGGCACGTCGTCATTGTAGAGGGAGCCTACGCTCCGAGGTGGGGCCCGGTTTGGGCCAGCGCTGTCGGGTGCCGCGAATGAGTGCGGAAGCGTGCCCGTAGCCCCGACACCAGGCGCAGTGGAGGAACACCCAGGGGTTTTGGTGGGTATACCGACCATTGGCGGGACTCCCACATAACCACCCGCCTGCCCACGAGGTATGGTGGTATCCATAAAGAATTTCCCCTGGCTAAAAAAAAAAAAAAAAGTCGTGTCGTGTCGTCGTGGTCGTGGATAGCCCTGATGTCAGAGTTTTTAAGCCGCCTGAAGGCCTCTAACATGGATTAACGGTTAAAACAACCAGGGCCTACAATTTCAATTTCATGTGTTATCCGAGTCACTATAGCGCTCAGTAGTAAATGCCACCCGCGGTCACCCATCCGAAGATTGACCGTACTAAACGTTGTTTAACTTGATCGCTAACGAACACCTAATCAAACTACGCTATGAGCGCTACATACCCTTCATTTATTTTAACGTTTAAATCATGTCAGAGGCCTTCAGTCGGCTTAAAAACTGACGCCAGGGCTAGTCACCGGCCTCAACTATAAATACCGTAATGAAGCCAAACAATCAAGTTGAAACACTTCCTATTGTTAGTGTCCATTCACTAAGTACAACAATAGTGCCATTACGGTTCATTCATCACTCGCTCGTAACGACTGCGGTCGTAGAGTTATGGCTACGGCGTAGCAACCTACGTAGCTGTCGTAGCTGCGCAGCGCCTACTCGTGCGCTATGAATACATTACATTATGGTTCCGTATGTGGTTAGGGTGGTAATTTCAAGTTGTAGGTGTAGCGCTCATAGCATAGCTTGACTAGGCATTTCTTAGCGATCACCAAAGCTACAACGTATATCACAGTCGGTCTTCGGATGAGTGACGGCAGGTGGCATTTACAACAAAGCGCCGCCGTGGCTTGGATGATGCGTCAAATAGTGGGTCTCTCTTTCTAATAGTCTCGGTTGCTTTATCTGTTTAGTCATTTTTGAGGCCTTCAAGCGGCTTTAAAACTATGACACCAGACACCAGCTAGCCTAGCATACGCACCACCACATAATTTTTTTTTGACGTGTGAAAAAAAATTCAAAGTCTCAAAATTCACCACAACTCATAAAACGGCCAATTCATATACATTGACTAAGCTGTAGAGTAAGGACTTGTAGGGTTAAGGCGTGTAGAGTTAGAAGCTTGGCTCTTCACGAGATTTGAGAACTTTTTGATGGTGCAACCTGTGGTCTTGTCTTGACTACATTTCACATGAAACCTTTTTTTTGATACGAAATCACAACAAAATGTTGAATTATCGCGGGTTATCCGTACATTAGCCCATTGATGTATTAGCGCGACCGAGAAGGCGCGGCGGCCGCTCCTCGATTTGAAAAATGGCTTTTCAATACGTTTACCCCACGGGACGCAGGAGGGGACGATCGATAATACCACGCTTTGCTTGGTGTTACAACGGGCAGTAGTAAGATAATACATCTGGAATCTAATTTTACTTTTAGGCTACACTAATCTTATAAGATTTTTTGTTTCTTACCGATAAACAACATATAGATAGTTTATAGATATACAGCCTACGAGCAAATATCTACAGAGCCTCAGTCCCCAGGTGAAAGTACTAATAAAATGTCCGAGCGCCGTCATACATAATTATACTGACTTAGATATTTACATTAAATAATTCACAATGACCCGTTTTCTCGAATCTCGACGTTATGTCACCTAATTAGTGCTTGTAACCGACCACTTTGGCGTCGCGCGGCGTTATAGTCGGCTTGCAATCGTCTTCCGACTAACTAAAAAGCCTACCCACTACGCAGCTTGGGCAGGTTTTTGGTTCGGACACTTTTTTGCACGATTGTTACTATATAGATATTTGTTCGAAGTATACAGCCTATTAAAAGAATAAACAAATTGACTGAGAACGTAATCATTTTTTGCGCTCACATTGAAATGAGATCAGTTGGTGTACCATTTCCTTCGGCAATATCTGACTCTTAACGTAATGATGTAGTGACTAGTCAAAGCTTCGTTTTACCAGGAGTTTATTTATATCAATATAAGAGAAAAGCTGCCAGGCACGCTGCCAACTGGCTTAGGCATTTAGATTATCTCTAGACCTTCAGTGATCCGTGGATGTAGCTTTTTATCTAGTCGCTTTTTTACTGTTTTCCTTCGAAAAGTACGAAGCGGTTTGACTCAACGTTTCTGAGCCCTTAGTCCAAATTTTGCATAGTTTACTTAAACTTTCGCGTTCGCGTGTGGCTCCATCCATTTTGGTTAGTTCTTCCTCGTTTCCGCCAGGGGCGATGTACAAAAATGTATAGAGCCATACGGAAACAGCTGCAATTTCAATCTACGTGTAAACCTGGACTAATCCCTCTGATCCGTGCGGCCAGGGAATGGAGCAGACTGCCGGCTTTCTAGTTTCCAGAAAAATATAATCTGAAATATACCATAGTCAGTGTGAATGGGTATCATCTTAATCTTCACGCTTCATATTCGACCACGACGTAGCTTTGGCTTGGGCGAATTGGCGCTAAGTAAGTTCGAATAAGCTAGCCCTGGAGTCAGAATTTTAAAGCCGCCTGAAAGCCTCTGAAACAACCGGGGCCTAAAATTAAACAAGTCATCCGAGCCACGGTAGCATTCAGTTGTAAATGCCACCCGTGATCACCCATCCGAAGATAGCTGAACGTTGCTTTACTTCGACGACCGCTAACGAACACCTAGTCAAACTACCCTATGAGCGCTACAGTTGTACAGAACGCCAGAGTTGGCGGTCAAGCGGCGGATTCATTTACGATAAATAAAAAAGTAGTAACTAAGATAGTTGTATTGTATTTTGTTGTAATTAATAGAGGCACTTGCCTAAGAAAAAGAGAAAAAGGATTTTATACTCCAATATATAAGACTTAAAACTAATGTTGAAGAGGCTTTTCCTCGGGCGGCTATAAATTAAATTGGACTTTTATTTTCCTGATGTAATTTTCCTTATTACTGTTGTATCTACCAAAGAATAAACATTATTGTGTTTTTCTTGAGATAGACGAGATAAAGTATATACCGATCGACGATACAGATAAACACAGTGTTTGGTGTTGTACTACACGTATTTTTTGTCATTTGTTTTGTCTTTCTTTTTGTGTTACGGAACACACTGCTTAAGATACGTAACTTGCTAAATGTCCAGGTCGCTTGAGGTTTCGCACATGGTTTCTATTCGAGAACTTTCCACTTCTCCGCGCTATGACTTTACGCAACCAAAAGAACGAGTATGATACGATTGAAATGTGTATGTAAGTCTTTCTGTGTCAGTGACGTCGTAGTTCCCAAACGCACCGACTGACGTTAATGTGATCGAGATTAATTACATTTGAATAAAAACTGAAGTCGCACTCGCAGGTTGCAGATTTTTTTATTTGTTAACCGACTTCCAAAAAGGAGGAGGTTCTATGTTCGTCTATATGTATGTATGTATTTTTTTGTGTTTGTTCATCGATAATTTCGATAATTGTTGTAATAAAACCAATTGAAAAAAAAATCGGTTCGAAAGGTTATACTCCCAAGGTGGTCCCAGTTTAATTTTAATGAAATCGGCTGAGTCGTATTTGAAAAATCAATATTTATGGAAAAATTGTAGGTACATATAATTTCGAGCTAAGTATTCGAATTTCGTACACGATGAAAGTCGGTTTTGCCTTTTTTCGAAAAAATATAATTTACTTGAATAATCAGATTTGCATTAAGTTTTCATGAAAAAAAGGATATTTGGTTATTAGGGTTCCTAATAACCAAATATCCTTTTTTTATTCCTTATAGGTTTGCGATTGACTACATACTGCCTGATGTAGAGCAGATATGCGGTCTAAGGTGTAGCACGCTTACCTAGAAGATACATATTTACTCGGAATTTGAAGACACCCACGTTGTACTTTAGCGGGAAGACAGACCCAGTAAAAGCGTTCCACATTCTGGCTGTTCGAAAACTCTTTATTCTAACGCGCGGAATGTCCACCATAAAAGGGTGGCGCTTTGGTCGCGTCTGCCTAGCCGTACGATACACCAATTCTTCGTTTTACACCAACAACCTGTGCCAACAACGAACTCGCAGGTGTATAATGTTAGTGTCCACGTCACGGAATAAGCCTCTAAACTAATATAACCACACTGTATCTATGCCTCTACAATAGCACAACAGGGCCCATGGGCCTCACCGCGGCCCGGCTAAATATAGAGCCGTTGATTTTATGACGCGTTGGTTGTACATCGATCGGTGGCACTATAGCACTGCCGCTGCGGCCTGTGCGTATTCGTGTGGAAATTATGTAACTAAATGTACTCTGGAAACATTTGTCAAGCTTTAAAAGTTTGACGCGAACCACTGACTAACAGTGACTTAGGCCCGTCTCTCATTTGGATGCGGAGGGAATTAGGCACAATAACTACATCCTTAAAAAATATTTGTGAAAGACAGCTTAAAAAGTTTGACGCATCTTGATTAACATTTAACAGTGACTTAGCTAGTATGTTTCCTATTACGCCTACACGACTCTAGTGTCGGATACAAGTCGCCGCGAAGCATCTCACTTACATTTACCTTTATCGAACTGTGCAAGTCTCCAGTTAAATGTTTGTGACGCGGCGACTAGTCTTCGAGACTAGACGTAGTAGGTATATGCGTATCGTAATAAGGAACCGGTTTACTTTTGTACCTAAAAGTTTTGAGGGCCTCCTCGAGTTATTGCTCTGAGGGCCTACTTTAGTTATTGTTCTGAGGTCCTAACAGCAGCTTTGTGACAGAACCGATTTGACCAATATTTTTTTACGACTTTCAGAAGTGTATATGCTAATTATTATGCACAACTTTTACTATGTATGGTTACATAGTAAAAGTAATGAGAAATCGCGAAAAAAAAACAGCTAGGTATTCTACTGACTCGACTACATTAAGTAGCTGATTTTTTTTAGCTATTTCGCAATTGACCCCATAGTGTGTTCTGCAATAAATTACTAGATAAATTACTAGATTACTAGTTAAAGTTGTACATTCATGAAAGTCCAAACACTTTGCCTAACAACACTCCGTACTTATAATCATAATACAACGTCAAAGTATTCGTAGATAATGTTATGATAATAGAAATGTTTGCTCTACGACCTACGTAACAGAATCCAACAAGTCTCGAACGGCTCATTGTGTACGTTCGTCTGTTATTTCTGTTATTACACTAAGTGCCTTACTAGATCACTCCAATATTATCCCAAGCACCTCACAAACGCTTTAAAATAAAGCGAGAAAACATTAGAGCAGAGCAATTTTCATAAAAGAAAGCAATTGCGATAAAATTCAACAAAACCTCTGAGTGTTCGCAAAATGAGAACGCGAAAGGAAGCATTTTGTAGATGGCATCTCGTAAAGAGTCCTTTGATCTGTCTGCGTCGCGGGTAGGCCGAAACGAATTACCTAACCTTGGAAATTCTTTAATTTCAGCCAAAACATGCCTTATTTTAGCTACCTAACCCTTTATAAGCGAAAACGAGTTTCTCATCTTAATATCTTAGATTTTCTAAGATTACAAAAGGAGGCATTTCCAGCGTAAAGCCGCTTTTGTACTAGATATATTCAGATGAGTAGCGGAGCTATAAGATAATTTGGGCTGGTATCAGTTATTAAGCGGCCTGAAGATTTCTATAATGGCTAAGCGGTCTAAACAACCGAGAGTCACAATTTAACTTGTCATCAGAGCCACGACAGCGCTATTTGTTAATGCTATCATATATGTCACCCATCCGAAGACTGACCGTGCCGAACGCTTAACTTCGGTGATCGCTAACACCTAGTCAAACTACGCTAATAGCGCTACTAGATAGAGCTACATAAAAGCGATAATAGGTTTCGTTTATTAGAGAAACTCATATCGGACTGCCTCGGTGGCTCAGTGGTTAGTGACCCTGACTTCTGGATCAAAGAGGCGTGGGTTCGATTCCCACCAGGGTAAGCATTTTTGTGATGAACATAGGTGTTTGCTCTGTGTCTGGGTGTTATTTAGGTACTATCTATATAAGTATGTATTTAAAATATGTATATGTAGTATATCAGTCTCTGGCAGCCATACCACAAGCTCTGCTTAGTTTGCGGTCAGAGACCGTGTGTGAGATGTCCCCCAATATTTATTATTTATTTATATCAAAGCCTTAGGTGTCCCGCCGCTGTTTTCCTTCACCATTTAAAGCTAGCGACGATTGTCAATACGAGTCAGAGCAGTGAATGCAGAAAATCCCTCCGGGAAAAACACGCAGCCCGGCGCTGCAGAGCCGCAGCTTGTACGTACGTAGGGCTCGGTACTAGGGCTGCGTACGGTGCGGGGTGGAATGACACCTTAAACGAGGTTAATGGCTCACTGTTTGCGAGGGACCCAGCCCTTTGTTTGAGCTGATTGATTAGCTAACTGGCTCGCGTTGCTAGTACGGCTTGCAGATTCTTCCACTATTTAATGCTTTTTAGTAAGTTTGTTTGTATAGATCAGATGGGTGGTATCTTTAAGGGAAGAGTGATTAGGTATCTTCTAGGTCTACATACTCAATCCTTGGCTACAACATCGCTTTCCATCAGGTGAGGTGGTGGCTAAATGTACCCCTATATATAAAAAATGTGGTAGCTTTTTTAAGCCAGCTGAAAGCGTCTGACACGGCTAAAAAGGGACCCATAATTTAACGACTCATCCGAGCCACGGCAGCGCTCACTTGTAAATTTCCGCGGTGACCTATTTGAAGACTGACCGTGCCGAACGTTGCTGAACTTCAGTGATCGCTAAGAAAAAATTAGTCAAACAATGCTATGAGCGCTAAAACGCCTTTAATAAAAACTCGTAATGAAAACAAAGTTGTTCTAATTGTTTTTATATTGAATGTTTTATTTTTTGCTTGTTTAAATGAATGTGTTTAAATTGGAATTTTAATTGTTATGTAGCTTGTCGCATGCTTTGGTTCACGCTGTTAGTACGGCAAGCAATGGAGTTAATAAATAAAACTTAATAATAAAGTAGCAAAGAGTTTTCAAACAACTGTGACTATAAGAGTTGTAAGACATAAATTATACTTGTTGTAACAGATATAGCAATAGATCAGCCATGTCAAGCCTTCAAGCGGGTTAAAACTCTCACCCCAGGCTCGCCTATACTTAGTACAACACTAACACGAAAATCGCTAAAAATATGCTTCGCGGATGACCGACCGACGAGCAATAAGGTCTTAGGACGAGGGACTGAACGCGGGAGCCGTAGAGTTTGGATTAATAACAACAATAAATTGTTTATTTCAGACAAAGTCCATACAATAGAATTATATAAGGATTAGGCAAGCCGAGCGGCGCCGGGGGATTCGCCGGTACACTGCGGCAACTTTGTCTCTCTAATGGGTTTGTAATGGAACGTGTTTTGTATCTAGAGCTTAATAAATAAAAAGTTTTCATTGGATATAAGTGGTATTTTGAAGCAGAACTGCAATATAGCTGGTAAAGGAATTGTACGGATCCATTAAATTTTCTTCGTAATCTAATTAATAATACAAACAACAAAAGATTGGATGATCAAATAATGATGAATGTGAGAATTTGATATTATCGTATGTGTGGCTTGGACATCGCTAAACAGTTAAACTATTGCACTACACAATATTCTTACATCTACTTATAGATAGGGACATAATTTACTTATGTAGATTCAGGATGGATATGACGTGATGTACAGCATAAATCTCAGTTTATACATTACACACGGATAGTTAGCCACAACTACAGTAAAGATCACCGATCAAATTACATAATAAACAACATTTTCACATGGGAAACCGACAAAAATCTTTACAACTGCAATACGGACGCGGCATTCCAACGCCATCTAGCGGGCGGCGAAACACTAATAAAATTTTAACTCACCGGCTTGTGCTGACAACCGCAGCCACGCACTGACTCTGGGGGCAATTGATTTGCAAGAAATTGCACGGGACTGTTCACAGATTTGAAAGTTAGTAGTTGTAATGCAGTGGAAGGAGCGACAGACGAGCGGTCGGCTCCGAGTTCGCGCGGTGACTGTGAACCAGCCTGCGCCGCGGGCTGCGCGACGCACCCCCGCCGACGCGCCACAACGACCATCTTTACGCAAGATGTGGCTTACTCTAATAGCTTTACCAAAGACAAACGATCGCACCCATCTCACCACTCATCAGTACCATTTCATACAACAGCCGTAACTTAAAATCACCGTTTAGAAGTCATAGCCGTAAATGTTGCGGCTTCCAAAGCTTTATGTCTGCGTTGCCTCGCGGGTAGATAAACAATTGGAGGATTAATTTGATATTTCGGATAATGAGTATTTGGCATCTGATATTAAATTACTTCGCTCAAATTGGGTAGTGCTCTATTTGAACAATAATAGTATATTAGAGAGATACTGCTGTATTCTAAATGTCTGCTGCGCCCGTACCGAACTTTGTCTTATATCTCGGCAATGGAAAATTTACGGGTAATAGCTATCGTCTTGGAAATTATTATTAACCTACAGATTGAAGATAAGTGATCAATAACTTTATCAAAATATCACGCTAACATAACTAACGGGTTTAACTAACAACAGTTCAAGTATCCGAAATTTTAAAGCTCTACCAGTTTCTCAATTTAGGAGCGCTGGAATTATTCCATTTGACGCTACAATTTCTAATATATTACTAGTACAACGAAACCACGCTGGCCTGAATACCTATGTCAAGTAGCCTCCAGGCTCCTTTGTGCGGTATTCTAGGCAAACACACGATCTCCGCGATTTATTCGCCTTACCGAGTCACAGCGGAAGTCTCATATTGACCCAGAAAGCCACGATATATGGGCCAAGGGATTTAATGGAAAATGTGTCTAGGGATAAAGGCGCTGGCAGGAAGCGCGACTCTCCTCGCTGTATAAACATGCGCGATTGCGACCGGTCCAAAAAATCTTGATATTAAATAGAAAGTAAGTAGTCTTTTAAGTACTTTTTGTAGAAAATATAAAAGAAAAGGTTGAAAAATTAAGAGGTCGTTATGATTATTTGACTGCCTCGGTAGCTCAGTGGTTATTGACCTAGCTACTGGGTCAAAGATGCGTGAGTTTGATCCCCACCCAGGGCAAGTACATAGTTACGTGTTGAACGTAGGTGTTTGCTCTGTGTCTGGGTGTTATTTAGTTACTATACAAGTATGTATTTAAAAATATGTATACGTATTTTATCAGTCTCTGGCAGCCATATCACAAGCTTTGCTTAGTTTGGGGTCAGATTCGAGGCCGTGTGTAAGATGTCCCCAAATATTTATATTTATTTATATTTATATTAATCTCTATCATGATAGCGATAGAATGCAACCTGTAGCGAGCACTGCAGACGTAATTAAAGCGAACGAGTAAGCATGTCATTTTGATAAGGATCTACATTTCTCAACGACATTATTTTTAACACAAATCTAATGAAGGTAAGTGCTAAGATGATTCAGTTTAAACACTATCGATTTAAGCAATTATGGACACTTTATATTATTTCATATCAGAGGGGTTAGGCCAAGTTAACCGGTAAATTGAAACTACAGCTGTTTCCGTATGGCTCTATACATTTTTGTACAGCGCCCCTGGCGGTAACGAGGAAGAACAAACCAAAAAGTATGGAGCCACACGCGAACGCGAAAGCATAAGTACCTAAACTACGCAAAACCTGGACTAAGGGCTAAGCACAAAAATAAAAAAGTTCACTGCGTCCAAGGTGCCCCGACGGCAAGAACAATAAAATGATGAAACTTCTTAGACTTCTAAGTATTGTATAAGTAGCGCTACTATTGTTAGCTTATCATTAGCAAGCCATTCTTGTTAAAATATATGAAGTAAGCGCTGTGAATCTTTAGCCCGGCATAATTACAAGAACTTTTAGTTCAACAAATATTGGAAAGTGCAAGAATTTCTCACACCGATTCAACGCGCCAAGTCGTACGTTCGTCGCACTCGTAGAACCTACGTCTTTGTTGCGCAACAGACGAAGGAAACCCTTTAACGATTTCTATTTTTGCGTAGAGCCGACATATTATTGAATTGTTACGCAGATACATCAATAACTTACTTTGTCGTGACTCGTTGTGCTCGGATCACTGAATCTCGACAAGCGCATTCAAGCATCGGCAACGGAGACTGGTTAGATATGTAACTATAGACTACATAGAATATTTCTAGCTTCATTATCGAGCTACACACAGACAGAACCTGACTGAATCGATCATTTTGAAATAGACGTTTTGCAAACCATTTGCTCATTTCATTCGATGCTTGTATTGATTTGATGTAACCTTTGTTAAGCGTGACAAAAGTTTATCTAAGAATGTGTAATAGTGACCATCATTTACAATTTCTACTAGCAGGAGGTACCTATAGGGCGAACCTGTAATTCTAGAAACAAATTAGCTGTTATACGTAAACGTATACACACGTATACGTCCGTGTACGTACATGTTTTGTCCATACCAAGCGGATTTTTTTTCTCGAATTCTGGTTTGGTCCAAAAGAGAACGTTTTTCACAATTATGGTCTGAAACAAGCCCCTGTTGGTTCTGAATCAATCCCTTGCCTGACTACCTATTTGTAGTAAGTGTTATGTGAATTCAGATTAGCGTATTTCGTTTATGATTTTACTGGCCACATGAAAACTGTCACTGTCGGCCTACCTTTTCCTTAGCAGTCAAATTATTATCACCGAGTCAGAAAACGCCAATAAATTTTATCTCCGAATAAATTACGATGTAAAGTACCAGCAGATCTCAAGATCAATTCCTAAGTGCTCGAAACTTTATTTTTATTACGGAGTCGAATTAGACAAAGAAGGGAAAATAATCAGAAAATAATAGCTCTGCGTAAACGAAAACAAAAGTACTCATTTCATTAGAGTATTTAATCCGTATACTTTTGTTAAAAATAGAATAAAAATAGTCATTTTCTGGAAATCGTAGCTTAGAATTTATTTTTACTTTGAATTTACTTTAACGTTTCATCATAAAAGAAAGTAAAAACAGGCTTATATTTATTTGCTTCATCACAGAGTATTAAAATAAATCAAAGCCAGGTTTTCTATTAACGTAGTTTATATTAAAAAGCCTCAACTTAAGCCCTCAAGGCCTTATTAAAACAAGTTGCTTTGAGTAATTCAATTAAATGGTTATTAACTGGTGGAAAGTTCCCCGGGCGTATTAGTCCTTTGAATGGACCTGACTCGGCAAGTACTGGCCAGGCGTTGTTCCACGCCTCGGTTCAAACTTTCACCGCCTACCCGCACAAAACAAACTTTCCTTGGAATCCTGAGAAATCTCTACTAACTCTAAATTTTTACGCTACAAATAATTAAAACAATAAACCTTATCCTCGCTAGTAAAATCGTAAATGTGTTTGTAGGTAGTGAAAGAGTACATTCACGCAGCAACGGATTGGCTATGTCTTAAAACGGAGAGTGGCATAGGCTACTTTTTATCCTGAAAAATAAAAACTGTACTTTACTGTATCAGCCTTATAATAGTCCACTGCTGGACGTAGGCCTACCCACGAAGGGTGATTGGGCCATATCCACCACGCTGGCCTAGTACGGGTTGATGGATTCACATACGCCATTGAAATTCTTCTCCAGACATATGCAGGTTGCCTCACGATGTTTTCCTTCACCGAAAAGCCGGTGGTGTGAAATTCCGTACATAAATCCCAAAGAACTCATTGGTACGGGACCGGGAAAACAAAAACACTGTACTTAATTTTAATTTTTGTGCTATCCCATAGGGAAGTTCCTATCCCAAAGGAAGGTTCCTAGGAAGGCTCCTATGGGATGGCACATTAGGCAAAATTTCACTCGGGCGAAGCCGCGGGCAAAAGCTAGCCTTTACTAACTCTAAATATCTACGACTACGCTACAAATAATTAAAACAGTAATTTTACGAATAGTTCTTAATTAATTCAGGATTTTCGAGAGGGTTTTCGGGAATCGGGAATTCTTCAAGGATGGATCTGGAAGCAAAAAATTAATGTTACTAGGCTTTTGGAGCAAAATGTAGGTTAATGGAGCTTTGGGTTCGGAATTGCGTGTAAGATGATTTATGAAGTTTTCGTGCTTTTCACTGAGCAACACCCCTAAAACCAAAAAAGAAGCTTTACTTTCTCACACGCGATGTAAAGTTCAGATTAACATATACATTTATTAAGCAAACCTGCTGTTTTAATGGCAATGCAGTAATTTAGTTTTTCCCGTGATTTATGTAACATTTTATGTCGTATTCTACGTGACTATATAAATCGTAAGAACGTAATGTACCTAGTATTACTTTTAACCTAAACCGGTTTTCTGAATGTGGAATGCGATATGTCTAAATGATAGTGTTTCTATCAGAACGCATTAAATTAATTTAATTATTAAATTATAGATGTATTTTTGTAACATAATAATATTGCAAGGGACGGTTTTGACATAGGTAACTTTTTTACAGCTGGCTAGTATTGTGATAGAAAATAAGCTCGTGCTCGTTGTCACTGTGACAGTTTAATACATGACTAATACTGCCGTGCAGTCCTTAAAACGCAGTATCTGACTTTTTGACGTTTTTGAGTTAAATATTGAACCGTAATGGGCACGCCATAAGGAATCGAATGATTTAATCGGTTTTTGATTATCGCAACTACAAGATAGTTAAAAACAAATACCTCAACGCAGTAACTAGGAATGTTTTATGCAAACTGTAACGATAAACTATCTAAAATACAGTAAGAGCAATTACTGTATTTTAATAACTTTGTTCTCCCGGATAAAATGCAGTAAATGTCGTCATTGCTACAAAAAATCTGTTAACAAAACCTAAAAAATATGCTGACCACATAAATTAAAATGCAGTAAATAGGTAATGTACTGAAAATATTAATACTGCAAATTTTATTTTTATTACTTTTCAAAATGATTACAGACTAGTATGCAGTAAGGTAAAAAGACGTGGTGTTTTAGATAGCATCACCTATTTTTTCCATACAATACAATACAATACAACAACACTTTATTGACACCAACAAGAAAACATAACAAAAGAAACAAAGACAGAAAAGGCACAAAAGGCGGTCTTATCGCTAAAAGCGATTTCTTCCAGACAACCTCTCTTGGATGCGAGGAAACGTAAATACGACAAGGACGGTGTAAACGTAAAAACAAAATAATAATAATAAAATAATGAAAACCAAAAATTCCTAATATTCCATACAGTCAAAACAAAGTAAAATGCAGTGAAGTTAATAAAACTGTCCTTTATTTATGTCATAGGTTGCTTGTTGCTGTCAATGTTACTAATTAAATTGCAGTATTTTAGTTATTTACTGCAGTATAATCGATAATATCTAACACTTAAATAATAACATTTTACAACTAAATTGCAGTAAAAGTCGTAATTACTGCATTATAGTTGGTAATTTGAATCAAGTTATTGTATTCCACTGCTTTCGTGGAGTTTACTACTGCATTTTAGCTAGAAAAAGACGTTAAATTTTCTGCAGATTTCTAGAAGGTTGCTTCCACTTATTTATCCAGGTTATTTATTTAAAAGTCTATATTTTATAGACTAGTGGGTTATAACGAAACTTTTGAGCCTCTTAAGAAGTATACAAGCACTAGTTCAGTATATGCTGAAGCATCGTCGTTCATTTTAGTTATAGGACGTCCACTTCTGGACATAGGTCTCCCCTAATGATTTCCAATAAGACCGATTAGTAGCGGCTTAAATCGAGCGCGATCCTGTGGTCCTAATGAGGTCATCCGTCCACCTTGTCGGTGGACGTCCTACGCCGCGCTTCCCTGTAAGTGGTCTCCACTCCAGAACTTTTTGACCCCACCGGTTATAAGTCTTTCGCGCTATAAGCTCTACCCATTCCCACTTTAACCAGCCAATCCGCTGGGCTACGTCGGTAACTTTGGTTCTTCTACGGGTCTCCTCAATTTAACTGAAATTAGGGTGGGTACAACATGAGAATTACACATGACCTCTGTTTTGTCCATGTTCATTTGAAGACCCACCTTTTGAGAGACTCGATTGAGGCCTTCGATCATCATGCTGAATTCTTCCATCGACTTTGCCATGACCACGATATCGTCGGCAAATTGATGGTAAGTGATGTATTCGCCATTGATGCTGATGTCGAATCCTTTCCATTACAGGAGCTTGAAGGCGTTCTTCAAAGTAGCAGTAAACAGTGTCAGAGATATTACGTCTCCCTATCTTACGCCTCTCTTCAAAGGGATCGCCTTGGAGCTCTCTTCCTGTACTCGAACCGACATAGTGGTGTTATTATACAAACACTTCAGTACTTCAATGTACCGAAGGTTAATACGGCATCGTTGGAGAAACTCAAGTACAAGCCTAATCTCGAATGATTCAAAGGCTTTCTCATAGTCCACAAACGCCAAACAAATTGGCAGGTTATACTCCTTGGTCTTCTGTATAACCTGCCGCAGCGTATGTATGTGGTCCATGGTGCTAAAACCTTTTCGGAAACAAGCTTTTTCGGCAGGCTGGAAGTCATCAAGCCTGCGTTCGAGACGATTCATAATGACCCTTGAAAACAACTTATAAACATGGCTCAGAAGCGAGATGAATCAGTATATTATCAATAAGGTGTTGTCACTTTTTTTGAAGAACAACACCACCATGCTTCTGTTTCACGCTTCTGGCGTTATGCTCTCGAGGACTACGGTGCGTTACGGCTGTAGCATGGCATGGAAAACATTCTAGAAGAAAGCAAGAGGACCTGGTGAGTACTTTCCGGGTGTTTTTATTAAGCCGAAGAGATGCCGTAACAATTACAACATGGCTCGATAACTGTTCGGCCCAGAAGAAAATTGGTGCCCTTTGACTTTCTCGATAGGCATAATTAATAGCTACGACATTGCAGCTACACTATAGTTGAAGTATTTTACATACCGCAGCCTGGACATACTTTTATGTCTGCGGACTTATTTCACCATAAGGTCGAGCAATCGATGCAGAAAAGAAAAGTTTATGACTTTCAGGACTTCTGCCAGGCCATAGAGAAGTCGAACTCGGATATGACTTATGTCAAACAGTTGGAAGTATCCGATTTCTTTGTTTCGCAGCAAAAACTCAAAGATCGTTCAGGAAACAGAATTTTTCTAAAAGATATACCTAGTTGAAGTCATGGTAAAGAGATGAAAATACTGTCTTTATTACAAAACAGAATTTTGATGCTGAAGAATACGGCCAATTAAACTGTTTAAAATCAAAGAAACCTCTCAAACCAGAAGTGAGATCTCAGTCCAAGGGTATACTTTCTGCCAGAAAACTAGACATAATAAATAAATTAGGGCCATTAATGCCTAAAAATCGAATTAATAATAATCTAATAATCTGTTTTTTCGTAAGTATTATTGACTGGGCTGGATTTAGGAGAGGGCAACCGGGACTACAGCTCTGGGCCTCCACAAAAAAGAAGCCCCCACAAACTGTGACTTCGGGAATAAATCTTTCAATTCCCGACTAGTAAACAACTCTTCCTTTGATATCTATTTCGCTGTTTTACTTATACCTAAAGTACTTTGTACATTTATTATATCGCCCTTAAATATAAACAGAAATCATAGATCTTTATTTGTTCACTCTAATCTGGCAATCAATAAAATGTCAATAGTCAGATGGCCCTGATAAGCATTTGCAATTTACTACCCATCTTTAGGAAGTATCAACTCCCTAGACTGGAAAATATTATTCATTTTATTTGGAAAATAATCTTGAGCCAGGTTGCCTCCACTCTTTTGTTGCCCCAAGGCCTCGAGACCTGTAAATCCGGCCCTGATTAATGACAGTTAATCATAAATGTTAAAAGTGGTTTAAATTGAAGTAAATTTAAGTTTTAATTACTACCTCTGTACTGTGAGTTTAACTAACCCAAATTGCTATGATAAAAGTGACTTTTATGATAAAAGTCTGAACTATAATAGTTCTAAATAATAATAAGTGATTGTGTTGATTTCTGTTTATGTTGAAGTGTTGATTTCTTACTCAATCTTTAGTAAAAAATATTCTGATAGACTTTGTCTCTTTCTTACTCCATAAAATTAGTAGCTTACGTAATTTAGCCAATAATTATTAACATACTGCATCTACATTTTACTCAAGACACATATTAAAATGCAGTAAAATAAATCTGATACTGCATTTTAAACAGCAAAGTAGTACATGTCACGCATAATTTTGCAGTACTTACTCAAATTACTGCATTTTAGTCTGATTTTGCGTACTTTTTCACTAAATTTTATGTGTCGTAACAGCTCGTTTTTTGGGATATTTTTTTCAAAATCGTTTTTATTTATCATTTAATAATCTAAGTGCGTATATTTTCTCGTGAAGTCTTTCTCCGAATCCAGATGCGCCAAATGGCATTCAAAACATACGTCATAAAACCTTGTAACATAGGAAAAAAACAAACCAAAAAGTTTTTCGCGTTTTTCTCGAAACTGCGTTTTTGCTCATACTGCATTTTAGAGCCTGCACGGCAGAATAGCACTTAATTCAGGAACTGCTGAAATCACAAAAAGTTATGAAAAACTATACAGTAGTAGCATGGTATAAAATCTGTATTGCCCGAGGCATTTGTACAGCAACATGCGATCAAAGGCTTCCACGCAAGCCGAGGCCCGCTGTAGCGTGTAAGAACGCTCCAAAACTGCATTATCCTATTGATTCTGGTATGTAACCATCTAGCCATGTTCACGGTCGAGGCTCGGCGGTGATGTGATTACTGGCTGCTTGCAGCGCTTCAAGCGATGGATTGGCTTCACAAATTAATTTATTTATTTATTTCTTTATTTGCACAATGTAGTGTACATAACAATGTTAAAACTAATTGTAGTACAAAACATAGACCCCGTTAGGGCGCTGCAAGAGAACAATAAGTACTCTTAATTACTTATTATAATTATACTAAGTGTAACAATGTAGGTATTTAAATTAAATTATTTACAAGTTAGTAATAGGGTTGCAATATACCATAGGAATTTCTCAAACTATACACAGGCTAATTATATTTTATTATTTTACTGTACTGAGTTTATTATAATTATTATTATTTGGTGAGTTATGAATATTATATATACATATATTTTAATTATTTACCATTGATCTTCCATAAAGTCTTGAATTGAATAGTACGCTTTCTCTAAAAGCTTTGTTTTAATTTTATTTTTAAAAGCAATATCTTTGTCAATATTTTTCAGGTTATCAGGAATCTTGTTGTATATTCTTACACAACGGTATTGTGGACTAGATTTAAACATTTCTATTGTAGGTACGGGGAGGGCCAGTTTTGTGTTGCGGCGTATGTTTCTATCAAAGTTGAATAAATGTAGATTTTTCCTGACGAACATTATAACTTCAAGGATGTATATCGATGGTAACGTGAGCATTTTTTCTTTAACAAAGTGAGGTTTGCAGGTTTGTCTTTGTTTAATATTAACTATTATCCTTAAACATTTCTTTTGAGCGATGAATGCGTGGATAGCATCAGTGCTATGACCCCACATAATTATACCATATCTGAGCCATGAATAGGCATACGCATAGTATGCTGTTAAAGCACAATCTTTCTTTGTATTTGTTTTTAGAACACTTAATGCATAGGTGAATTGAGACAGTTTGGATGTAAGTTTTTCAATGTGTTGTTTCCAGTTTAAGTGTGAATCTAGGGTGAGGCCCAATAGGTTGCATTCTGTAGCTTCTTTGATATTGATGGATCTGGTTATGGTTTTTAGGTCGACGTTTTGTCGTTGGTGTGGCTTGAATTGTATGATTTTGGTTTTTTTATTATTTACTTCTAGGTTGCGGTCTTGAAGCCAGGATTTCAGCGTGTTATAGGTTTCCATGATATGGGAATTAGTAGTTGAAGGACTTGTACTATTAAACAGTAAGGAGATGTCATCTGCAAAAAGTATGCAGAATGTTTTGCATATTTTAGTTAGCCTATTGATGTATATGAGGAATGAGACACACCCTATCACGCTCCCTTGGGGTATGGACCAATTTGTGATGATCATGTCGGATATTATCGTTTCTATTTCATTTGTCTTTTCATTTAGGTGTTCGATTTGGACACATTGTGGTCTATCAGAGAGATATGATTTTAACCAGTCATATACAACTCCTCTGATACCAATATCATGCATCGAGGTTAGCAGGATTTGGTGAGAAACTCTATCATAAGCTTTTGTTAAGTCTAGTAGGAGTCCTATTGCGTAATTCTTGTCTTTTATATAGTCGTATATTGCTTGGGTATATTTATAAAGTGCTATGGTTGTCGAGCATTTTTTACGGAAACCGAATTGTTGTGGATCTAGGATGTCATATTTTTCTAAATATTTGTAAAGTCGGTTAGTCATTGCCTTTTCAAATATTTTTGAGAATGAAGGGAGAATCGCAATAGGTCTGTATTGGCTAGGGTCTTTAGATTTGCTACCTTTTTTGAGAATGGGTTTAACTATCGCAGTTTTCAGTAGAGTAGGAAATGCGCCTTGTTCAAATGATTGATTGATAAGAAAGGTTAGCGGAGGAGTCAACTCAATGGCACACTTTTTTATTAGAGTGGCAGGTATGTTATCTACTCCACAGCTACGTTTATTAGGGAGGTTTTGAATTATGTAGAGTACTTCTTTTTTAGTTACGGGTTCTAGAAACATAGAATTTACTGATGCTTCTACAGGTTGGCGACAAGTCTGGTTCCTGTTTGGGTCTGCTGTTTGCGGTTTTCCTACTGATGCAAAGTACTTGTTAAAAGTTGAAGCGATAGAGTGTGGGCACGTAAGGACTCCGGATTCTGTGTCTAAATTCAAGTTTTGAAATTTTGATTTTTTTGGCTTTTTTGTTTCATGTCTTACTATTTCCCACATTTTCATTGTCTTATTTTTAGCTTTGTCCATTTCTTTTATGTAATTTAGTTTTTTAGAGGTTTTTACACATCGCTTTAAGATTTTTGAGTAACGGTTATAGTACTTTTTTAAAGTTGCGTTTTTTGACCCATGTACCAATACACTAAGAAGTCGTTTATGCTTGCAAGATGCTTTGATTCCTGCAGTCAGGTAATTACTATTTTTACTGCTTGTAAGTTTTATTAGCTTTGAAGGTATTTTTGTATTGAGAGCTTGGTTAATTTCATTTTGAAAATTTTCATAGTTTGCGTTAACGTCACTGGTAGACCCAAAAATATTATTCCAGTTTACTTTGCTTAGTTCAGTTTTGAATGACATGACATATTTATCATTATTGAGTAATCTAGTCTTTTTGTACATTACGTTTATTTCGTTTTGTTTGCTGTTCAGTGTTTCTGGTTTAAAACTATAGATGACACTATTGTGATCAGAAATTCCTTGGTCTTTAACAGAAACCGAACAATCTTTATAGTTTGAAAAGATTAAATCTATACATGTGGCAGTAGTATCAGATATCCTAGTCGGTACGTTAATTAATTGGTGCAAATTACATTCTCGCATTTTTGACACTAGTTTCCTGTAATCTGGAGAATTCTCAAGAGCATTAAGATTGAAGTCTCCTGTTACAATAATATGTTTCTTATAATGATGTGATTTTAATTGAATGAACAATTTTTCTAAAAAATCAAAGAATGTTTTTATCTCCCTATCTGCTCTGTAAATACTAATCAATATTATGTTAGGCTTAATATCTATGGCACAGCATTCGACTACATGCTCTATGGACAAGTTAGTAATATC
Source organism: Hypomecis punctinalis (assembly GCA_949316475.1). Lineage (NCBI taxonomy): Eukaryota > Metazoa > Arthropoda > Insecta > Lepidoptera > Geometridae > Hypomecis > Hypomecis punctinalis. The sequence continues at coordinate 1,419,901 of OX438814.1, forward strand.
AGGTCTGTCTGTGTAGTTGGTTCCTGACGGCAATAGAATGGCTACTCCACCTCCTCTGTGGTGGCGTCGGCAGTAGGCTGTAGCGATGTCGTATCCGTCGATTTGTATGTATGGGAGTTGATCTTTGGAGATCCAGGTTTCTGAGAGGCAGACTGCTTGATATTTACTTTCTGAGAGGACATTGTCGAGTATGTGTATTTTATTATTTATGCTGCGCATGTTTTGGCTCATTACTATAAATTTAGGCTCGAAAGGTATATTTTTTTGTATTTGGAGATTGTCTTGCTTTGCTTTGAAATGCAGATGTTGTTTCTATGGAGGCTGTTGTATTAATATTCTTCGTATTCGGCTCAATTATTTGATGACTCTGCTTATCTTTCTCATTATCCTTCTTTTCTATATTTTGTTTGTGTCCGTTGACTATGAGCTCGTTATTTTTAATTATAGCATGATCCCCATTTCTTCTAGCTTCACGAAGCATTTTTCGTAACTCATTGTGTTTTTTTAAGTCATCACTTTGTAGGAACTGTCCGATAGCTAGTCCTGAATTTTTGAAGTAACGTTTATTTTGATGGATGTATTTGTTCATTTTTTTGCTTATAAGCTCTACCACGACTGGCCTGCGGAGTCCGTATTTGCCAAGTCGTGAGGTTTCTTCAATGTATCCTCGAAGATTTAAGTTCAACACGCTGGAGAAGATGTTCTGCACACGGTCTTGGAGTTGGTCTTCTGTCTCCCATTTGTTTTCTTCCAGTCCATATATGACGAATTTTTTACTGTTATCAGTATGGTAGGTAGGTTGTGGGTGATCTTGAGGTGTTCCTGATGATCGGTTTTGGCTGAGTACATCCTTTTTGAGTTGGTCGTACTCTTTTTCAAGAAGTTGAATTTTGTCTGTTAATTGCTCAATGTCAGAGTAAAGTTTGTTTTGTGATGTTGTTATAGCGTCTAATCGCTGTGATAGCTCAGAATTTAACTTTGCTATTGAGTTCTTTATTTCATCTTGTATAAGAGATCTTATTTCTATTTTTAGTATATTGACAATTTTTTTCTCATTGTTATCCAATTTTTTGTCTAACAATAGGCTTATCTGGTCCAGCGTCAGTGGCTTATGGGGCGATTCCGAGTTTGTTTTTTGCGCCTGGGAGATTAATGTGTCACCCATTAAGCTTTCGTCGTCGTTTGCCTGTTCTTCTGCCGAAAGTTCATCGCTATCCGAGGTTAGGTCAAGATTTTCACGGCTCGTTTGTTTTTTCTTCGGTTTATGGAGAGGCTTCATAGTACACTGTAGAGACGCAGAACGGACTGGGGTGTTAACATTGTTTCGTTTTGGCTGGTTGGCTATGCATACTGGGCACTTCCATGTTTTTTTGCGTTCACTATCCATAGTACCGTAAAATCTTGTATCAGAGACGTTAGCGCACTCTAAATCAAAGATTTGTTTACAATATGCGCATGTCAGGAATCTTCTGTCAGGAATTGTTTTCCGACACCCTTCACAAGTCAATCTTACACCTTTGTTTCTCGTTTCCATTTTCAGTCGTTCTATATTATTATTTATATTTATAACTAATATTATTAGTATTTATAATTTTTTAAGTTCGCGGGCTACGAACCGTGTTCAGCGTAGGGTCAAAGTTCGCTATCGATTGATTCACGCCACAGTATACGTATCATGTACTACGCATCGGTCGGGTTCGCGCGCTCGCAGCAATTCCAGGAAGACGCACTGTGATTGCATCATCGAATTAACAATATATAATTATTATCTCGTATGCACTTTGCGATTACTTTACGTTGAAATAATCGATTCTCCTTAGCTTGTAGTGGTTCACTTATAGTATTACTTACAGTCTGTAGCTCCAGCTACTTTATTTTGGTAGTTTATTTTAACCACTTTCGAGTTGTAGGTAAGTCTTTGGTTATTTCACTTATTTTGCAAATTTGATGGTTGATAACACTTTCACGTTATTATTAAAGCATTATATTTGTGGGTGTTTCATATTTAGCACTGAAACGGTAGTTTTTAATTTATTATTTAATTTTAACACGGAGTTGATGTTTACTTGTGCGCGTTCCGGCGCGCGATTTATATTAATGGTACTGTATTGTTTGCACTGGAGATAAGAAGAAGAAACAAGCGACCCGATCTATTGATATGAGATCGGGTGGCTAGCCCTATTATCAGTTTTGAAGCCAGAAAGCCTCTAACATGGCTAAATGATCAAAACAAATGGACCCCACAATTTAGCCTGTAATCTTTTTTTATTTTATTTCAAATAGGTTTGCGTCTGACTACACTCTGCCTGATGTTAAGCAGATATGCGGTCTAGGATGTAGAATCACGCTTATCTACAAGATACTTATTTACTCATCCCAGCCACGGCAACGATCAATTGTTAATGCCACGGTCACCCATCCGAAGACTAGCCGTGCCGAAAGTTGCTTAACTTCGATGATCGCATATCTAGTATAATGTCGAATCATACAACTTTGCGGCTGTTAGTCTGCGCGACGCTGCTGGTCTGCTAATTTGTTTGTTGTAAATATATACATTATTAAGTTTCTCTAAATATCTTATTTCTTTATAATTATATTGTACATAATGTAGTTTAATTTGTAAATATTTATTATTTTTGTGAGGACAACCGAGGACTCGATGCAGTAGAAACACCATTATTTCAACAACTCTTTGTAGATTTATTTCTTCCAATACATTGTTCCTTAAGCTTTAATCTAGACTTGTTCTTCGCTCAGACGGCTCGACCAGAATGGTCCTCAAAAACCTCGTGTCAGTCCCAGACCATGATTCTTAGTCAATTTATTTATTATTTTTACGACTTCCCCTGCAATAGCCAACCACAACTCGTTTCCTCTTGCATTTACTTTTTAAGTCTGTGGTTGACTACCACCCTCGAACTATCGTGTCCGTTCAAAAACCGCACATTATTTAAAATATGCAATTTTTGCCCAAAACCCAACATTTTTGTAATATTATACTCTTCTAACTAAGTAAGTCTTCTTCTAAGTAACTCTTCTCACGGCACACAATAATAATTTTGCTAACAATCTTTAATATTTATATAACTGTAATTTTAAGTTAGTTTAGTAACATTTTTGCTACTTTGTAAAATTTTTGCATGTGGTGCTTCCTTAAAAAGATGATGTGTAACGGCTGCTACCTTATAATCACAGGCAGTCCTCGTAAACAACTTTAAACTGTCGCGCGGTTTGACCAATAAGCGCGGCTCGCGGCAATACACTTACCTAGCCAGCCGGCATGACCTTGCGTGACATTCGACGACGAGGAAGCCACCTCGCGCTATCGTTTGGATCACCTTTTCTACTTTTACTTTGTTCTCTTGAGAAGTTGTGTAATTACGTGGAATTGCCACTAACTACTGTGATTAATTATACCCCAAATTGGGGTTCAATCGCACGGCAAGTAAGAACGTCGCTCCCCGCTTGCCCACTGAAACGGACTCTTCAGACGACGTCACTTGCCCCGTGCCCTACTTATTGTCAGCTGCCCTACAACTGCGCACTTCGGGGACGACTTGCCACCTACGTATCCGACGCCACCGCTCGCGACGGATTGCGAATTCAAGGCCAGTGTATCTTGCCTATAGGGTTAGACAACGCGTCTCGGTTTATGAATGTGCCTTACCCCGACCCATCTAGCTTCTATTTCTCTTGTTGTTATCATTTAAAATCTCTTTGTCTTCCAAATCAAACTACCCTTTTGTTTAACTTCGCTGATTGTTTTTTAAAATATATACCTTTTGTTAACTATCTAGTTGTTCTTATTACCTCCCTATACTCAGGTTTGTAGATTAACTAGAAACGTTACAATGGCGCCCAGCTACAAGATACATTCATAACCGAAATGCGTTGCTCTTCCTTCTGCTTTTAATAGTTTTCTCTGGTGTTGGCTTATAAATAGCCCTAAGATTGATTTATCTGTATTTAATTGGTTAATGTGTGAGATAACTTTATCAAATTTCAAACTTGATCGAGTTTATTCGTATTTTGTGTCGTTTGTTTTAAATTTTCTAGCCTTTTAGTGATTTCATTTACTAGATACTTATTCATACATTAACTGATATTTGAATTAAGTTGCTTCTGCAATTAGCTTTAAGTCATTACTGTTGAACTTTTCATTTCCATTTTTATATTTTTACTATTTTGGAAACACTTACCCAAGCATTAAAATGGCCTACGAAATCAAATTCCTCTCACTTCAAAAGGCGGAATTAGAATATGAGGTTGAGCTTCGCGGTGGTACCGGAGATTCTGTGCAGGACCTTCGGAAACAAATTATTAAATTGTCTCAATTGCTGCCATCTGAGGATATACTCGAATCCCATTTGGAACCTTCAGAGGACTTAAAGGCCGTTAAAGAATCATTATTGAAGTCTCAAGGCAACCTCACGTCTCTTAAAGCAAGGTTTGATAAAAATCTTTTATCTAGAGCCGAGAATCTTTTGAATCACGTTTACCATCGACTAAACAGGATCAGCGTCAATTCTGAGATTGCTGATGTACATAAAGTATGTGTATCGAACCTAAATGTTCAATACAAAGACCTTAATGCTCTTAAGCCTCAGCAACCTCAGATACAGCCAAGAGTTAGCACATCTGCGAACCCGGATATCATGCCTGATGGTATCAATATTGCCGTGACGTGTGATCGTGATTTTAATGCTGGGATGTCGAAATTAAAATTTAACGGCAAGTCGTGCGTGCGCTCATTCATTCAGAAAGTGGATGAATTTGCTTTAGCCAAAAGAATATCTTATGATAAAATATTGTCTCTTGGATATGAAATTTTTACTGATGACGCTTTACATTGGTTTCGAGATAATAAAGACAATGCTCAAACTTGGCATGAGCTGTGTACGTTACTCAAACAAGATTTTTCAAAAAAAAACTATAATTACCTATTAGCTGCTGAAATTCGAGCACGCACTCAGGGTGAAGGTGAAAATATTGCTGTATACATCGCTATAATGCAAGGAATGTTCTCTCATCTCGACAAACCCTTCTCGGAAGAAGAAAAATTAGAAATTCTTCTTCACAATATACTTCCTTGTTACACGGCAGCATTATCTGCATCACCAATGATCCAAAACGTAAAGGAATTGAAATCTGTCTGCCTCAATTATGAAAATTTACAGTCTCGTTCTTCCCTTTACCGTGAACCGCCTAGAGCGTCTAGCTCAACGCTTCTCCCTGATTTTGCATACAAACGTACAACTAATTTACCATTTTCATCGTCCAATCGTTTTCAATCGTACGTACACGACAACAAAATGAAGAATACGAACTCGAACTTTAATTTTAAAACTAAACCTAACGTTAATGCTGTGTACGAGGATGTCATTTCGGACTCAAATGATACTGACGAAATCAATGCTTTAGCTGCTGGGTTCTCCAGTCAAATGGGATCTCAATATTGTCCGCGATGCAGGATAGCTGGCCATTCGCTTAGAAACTGTAAAGAAGAGCGTTTCTTGATTTGTTTTAAATGCGGTAAAAAAGGTGTACGCACATTAGAATGTCCAATCTGCAATAAAGCTCCGAAGTCAAAAAACTAAGTAGCACGGATTGCGAACGCAGTAATATAAACAAATCCGTAGGTTTTAAAACTAGCTCTGCTGAATGGGCGGAGTGGCTCAGTTTCGTCACTAAATTCTCTGTTTTTAATGCTGTTTCGTCAATCCGCGATACAAAACCTGAAATAAACAAATCTAGACTATTTGTTCATATCTCTATCAAAGAAAAACGTCTTACTGGTCTCCTCGATACCGGTTCTTCTGCAACAATCTTAGGTAATGGAAGTCATGAAAGGCTGCTGAAAATAGGTTTTCAAATGGAATCTAGTGATTCCACTCGATTTGTTGCCGCAGGAGGGGAAAAACTAGATTCTATGGGGATAGTTAATCTCCCTGTAACTTTTCAAAATCAAACGCATACTCTTCGAGCTTATGCAGTTCCTAACGTTAAACACGATCTTATATTGGGAATGGATTTTTGGCGATTATTCGGACTACTACCCAAAAATCTAGGCCGTATCGCTTTCTGTAATAAGCCCGAAGATTATGTCGCTGAAGTAAATGATGGGCAACCTAAACTACTTCACGCTTACCATCATTTATTAGACGAACAAAAAGTAACTGCAGATAAGATAATTGCTCAGTACCATAATATATCTTATGAAAAGCGAGGCTTAGGCCGTACATCTTTAACTACACATTCTATCGATACCGGTGATGCTGCTCCTATTCGGCAACGGTATTACAGGATGTCCCCGGAGAAACAGCGTATCTTAGTTAAGCAACTAGACGAAATGCTTAAAGAAGACGTTGTTGAACCATGCGAGAGTCCGTGGTCATCCCCAGTCCTATTGACTCCAAAGAAAAACGGAGAGCTACGATTTTGCTTAGATAGCCGGAAATTAAACTCGGTAACAAAGAAAGATGCATATAGCTTGCCGTACATATCTGAAATTCTCGACAATCTTCGCGACTCAAAATATTTATCAAGTGTAGATCTATCTAAAAGTTTTTGGCAGATTCTGATCCGAGAGGAAGATCGTCAAAAGACCGCGTTCTATATACCAACCCGGGGAACCTTTCAATTTAAATCTATGCCCTTCGGACTAACTAACGCACCTGCTACCCAGCAAAGACTGGTAGACACTCTATTCTACGGGCCTGAGTTTGAGCACAGAGTGTTTGTGTTCATCGATGACGTAATAATTGTGTCAGACTCTTTTGATCAACATATTTCTCTCTTAAAACGCGTCCTTGAAAAATTGACTTCTGCCAAGCTAACGATTAACTTTGAAAAGAGTCAATTCTTTAGATCTCAACTAAAGTACTTAGGGTATATTGTGGACTCTGAAGGCTTACATCCTGACCCTGAAAAAGTCGAGTCCATAAAAAACTATCCCACACCTACTACTAGGAAAGAGGTAAGACGTTTCTTAGGAACCGCCTCGTGGTATCGTAGATTCATTCCTAACTTTAGTAGTCTGTCATCCCCTCTAAATAAATTAACTTCCCAAGGAAAAAATGCTCCACCCTTTAAATGGTCCCCTGAAGCGGACAAGGCATTCAATGAACTTAAGAAGTGCCTTGCCTCTGCACCTATACTATCTTGCCCTGACTACTCGAAGTCTTTTCAAGTTCACACAGATGCGAGTGATTATGGTATCGGCGCAGTATTAACACAAATTCTCGATGGGCAAGAAAGAGTCATAGCGTATATGAGTAAATCCTTGTCTCAAACAGAGCGAAATTACAGCGCCACGGAGCGCGAGGCCTTAGCAGTGCTTGTTGCGATCGAGCACTGGCGGTGCTATCTCGAAAATGGACTCAAGTTTACGGTATATACCGACCATTCATCTCTAAAATGGTTTCTGAATCTGAATAATCCGACTGGAAGATTAGCTAGATGGGGCGTAAGATTGTCTGCCTACAACTTTGATATCAAACACCGAAAAGGAAGTGAAAATGTCGTGCCAGATAGTCTCAGTCGCTTGGTCCCAGTTTCCACAATAGATACGTCTCCTATATCTACAAATACTAGCGATCAATGGTATCTTAATATCTACCACGGATGCCAAAATTCCCCTGTTTCTTTTCCAAATTACGTAATCAATAATGACAAACTGTATCGTGTCATGAAAAGTAAATTTGCTCTTTTAAAAGAATTTGAATGGAAAGAAGTCGTTCCTCACGAAGTTAGGGTAGCCGTGATTCTAGAAAATCACGCGGAACCGATTGCTGGACACTTCGGAATCTTCAAAACGTATAAACGTTTGGCCCTTAAATACTACTGGCCTGGAATGCATGCTGATGTGGTCAAAGTAGTTTCTTCTTGCGATGACTGTATAGCTCACAAACATCAAAATCATGCTACTTTAGGCGAAATGGGAAGGCCTAAACACTGCTCAAGGCCGTTCCAAGTAATCAGTGTAGATTTAGTCGGTTGTTTGCCAGTATCTAGGAAACAAAACACTTATTTGCTCGTTATCACGTGCTGCTTTAGCAAATATTGTCTTCTGTTTCCTATTAAACGAGCTACTGCTGAAATAGTCACTAAAATTCTCGAAGAAGACGTATTTCTGGTGCACGGTATCCCTTCCACCGTAATAATGGACAACGGAAAACAATTCGTGAGTGCTACTCTAAAACAAATGCTGTCTAAGTACAAAGTTCCTAATTTGCACTACACCCCTAAATACACACCACAAGTAAATACCGTAGAAAGATATAACAAAACTATTATGACTGCAGTTTCCACTTTCATTACTAATGATCAGCGCATCTGGGACACGTTCATACCCAAAATACAATTCGCGATAAATAACAGCGTAAACGAAGTCACTGGCTACACACCATCTTTTCTAGTACATGGCCGGGAGTTGGTAACCTGCGGTTCCCACTACGTGAACACTGAACCTGCTGATATGGATCAGCACATTTTTCAACCTCGGGACCACTACGCTGAAAATGTAGGTAGTAACCTTTCTACGGTATTTAACAAAGTACAATTGTCGTTGTTACGGGCACATTCCCGAAACTGCCAATCTTACAATTTAAGAAGAAAGAATGTGGAGTTCGAAGTTGGAGATGTGGTATGGCGGCGAACATTTTATCAGAGCGATAAAGAGAAATACTTCAACAAGAAACTAGCCCCTAAATTCTTGAAATGCAAGGTTGTGTCAAAAAAATCACCTCTCGTGTATGATTTGGCAGACATGGACGGCAAACCCCTTGGTACATACCACATTAAAGACTTAAAGCTAATTAATTATAAAGAATAGTATGTTAGTCCACTGGATTTTTCGTAGGAAAAATCTTATCCTAAAAAGGGGGGTATGTAACGGCTGCTACCTTATAATCACAGGCAGTCCTCGTAAACAACTTTAAACTGTCGCGCGGTTTGACCAATAAGCGCGGCTCGCGGCAATACACTTACCTAGCCAGCCGGCATGACCTTGCGTGACATTCGACGACGAGGAAGCCACCTCGCGCTATCGTTTGGATCACCTTTTCTACTTTTACTTTGTTCTCTTGAGAAGTTGTGTAATTACGTGGAATTGCCACTAACTACTGTGATTAATTATACCCCAAATTGGGGTTCAATCGCACGGCAAGTAAGAACGTCGCTCCCCGCTTGCCCACTGAAACGGACTCTTCAGACGACGTCACTTGCCCCGTGCCCTACTTATTGTCAGCTGCCCTACAACTGCGCACTTCGGGGACGACTTGCCACCTACGTATCCGACGCCACCGCTCGCGACGGATTGCGAATTCAAGGCCAGTGTATCTTGCCTATAGGGTTAGACAACGCGTCTCGGTTTATGAATGTGCCTTACCCCGACCCATCTAGCTTCTATTTCTCTTGTTGTTATCATTTAAAATCTCTTTGTCTTCCAAATCAAACTACCCTTTTGTTTAACTTCGCTGATTGTTTTTTAAAATATATACCTTTTGTTAACTATCTAGTTGTTCTTATTACCTCCCTATACTCAGGTTTGTAGATTAACTAGAAACGTTACAGATGCATTTAGTCTAAGCTAGTATGTAAGTATTTGATGTTTTTTTATGTAGTTGTCAATGTGAAGCCTGATAAATAAAATAAAATTATTTAAGTTTATCTATGAGTAATATGAGCTAAAGTTAGTTTATAAGCAGCGGAAAATCCAATCTTCACGTAGCTGTTAAGTGAGGATTTCAGTCAGGATTGGGCTATACCCAGCTTGAAGCAAACATCACAGCCGCCAAGTTGTATGATTCAGCCTGTAACACCTAGTCAAACTACGCTATGAGCGCTACTATAACTGCTACGGCATGCTGAAAATGTTATATTCTGCAAGTTCAGATCGCGCGCCTCCCGGGACCTAACTCTAGCTCGTTATCTTCTCGCCTCGAAACGGTCTCTAGACATTATCGCATGAAATTGTAATAACAAAGAATGGGCGAACAACTGAGATGGATCAGCTATTAGATATTTATCTGGACTTGGATATCTAGGTCTAGCTCTAAGCGCTAGAAAATATGTCGGCAAAGTTTGGAACGGCAATCAATTCGAAGAGAAAAGTAAAACGACTAGACATATTAAATTGCTTATAAAGGTGTACCTATCAAAATAAATTTAGTTTTGATTTTGTTAGAGTAAAGTCTAGACGAGTCAGAAGATATGGAACAAATTGTTAACTATAGCGTTATTTGCGTTAGTACGGCGCTAGTAAATTGGCAAAGAACCCCAGGATGACATTCGAAGACCGTGGTTATCAAAAAATCTATCGAGCTAATGTTTGCTTTTAACGCGCATATGCTATAAGTATACGACATTGCTAACAAAATTCACTAAAAAATATTTCATCCCCACATTACATGTATGAAAAGCTAAATCTTAAATACAATTTTAAGTATTTAAAATGAAGATCTATAGGTAGGTACTTAAACTATCACAATATCAAATTGCATGCAATTTGGTTGATAAATGTGGAAGTTAGAAGGCTTTGTATTAATGGGACGGCAGAACAAACTAAGTTATAAAGGTTCCTCGTTTTACTACAGAACCCTAAAAAAGATAACTGTAAACAGTGAAAGGATCGACAGAGACGAGTATCTAAGCACAGGAGGCGAAACAAATGGACAAAAATCTGATGCCTTCTGCTAAAAGTAATTTAGAGCTAAATAAATCAATACAAATCTAGTAACATTTCCACACAGACTCAGCACGCTCGCCACGCTTCAAACATTTTCACGGGGAAAAAATATTACAATTCGTTTCGAAATGCAACCATGGGCTAGGGAAGGGGCTATTATCGTAAAACGTAACGTAGAAATATTGACGGGCCGGCGAGAGGCGACCGGCGCCGCGCGCGGCCGTTAGTCAATGGGCCTCGGGAGAAATTCGATTTCACCAGGCTGAATGATAAAACACCCTTCATCTATCGGGCCGAGGGTAGAGCGGCTAAGCAGGATTCCAGCAATCCTGGTATTAGTATTATATTAGTTTACAGAGAAATTAAAGCTTTGTTAAATGATAGGAAATAGTTTCTAGACCGCCTGGAGAACTGATTTTGCGAATCGGCTCCATGATAAATTGGATTCCACCAGCTTGAATGGTAAAACAACCGCGTCCAACGGGTGGAAAGTAGAGTGCGTAAGCAGAACTGCTGATAATAGTTTACAAAGCTTGTGTTGTTAATATCTATTTAAGGCCACTATTTCTTGTTCTTGTCAGTTCATATTCGTGCAAGGTTGCCTGGAAGAAATCGCCATGATAAGGCCGCCACTTTATAATCATATTTTTGTCGTATATGTGTAAATAGTGTTTATTTTTCATATTGTGGTTGCAAATAAAGAGTTTTGTCTGTCTGTCTGTCTGTCTTGTCATTATGGTATACAGGTTTCTTGTGGAACTGATATTGCGAATGGGATTCCACTAGCCTAAATGATAAAACCCTCACAGATCGAGGGCATAGGAGCTGAGCTCGACTACTGGATATAAGTTCGCGAGGTGATGAAAACCTGAAAGTCCAATTTTAGCATGGGCTGTGATAGAGTGAAAATTCCTCAATATGCCGTCGATGCTGTTTACTAAAAATAATAAATAGAAACACTAGTCCGGTATGCAATCTAAGCGGCAAACGCGGTTCTCATACACTAAATGACCCCTCTGGGTTCCTCTACGCAAAGGCGGTTACTCACAGAGAGCGAACGCTTGTAATGAATCAATTCAATTTTGAGTTTCAGTTTGTGGGAACTGCATTACAATGGAAATTTATTTTATGAAATCGTATCACGGGATGAACGTTGACCGAATAAATTAATATCAGCGCACAACGTAAATCAGCACAACATTTTCATCATAGAATAACAAGCGAAACTGATGTGATTTCCATAACAATTCTCTTAATGCTTACAGTACACATTCGTACATCTAAATTTAAATTTTGTGTTAGTGTCTTGCACTGTTACATTTATTTTTACGCAAGCGCTCCGGGTGAAAGTCCGTTCTGTTGAAGGACCTCAGATCGATATTATTATTCCCTGCGTTCAGAAAAGCCTTCGGCAGGACGACAATGATTTACAGCGAAGGACTTCCGCGATTTGCGTGCCTCGGCGGTCAGACAACACTTTAATCGCGCCTTTAACCATTAGGTAGTAGGTATACTGAGCGCCACACAAATTGAAAGATGGGAAGTTAGCCGCAGAGAGCTGCGCAAACGCCAAAATATAGACGTTAGCGGGTGCTAGAGAGATGAGACGCCGGCGCACACCCGCCCGCCAACCTCGTGCCTCTCGCGCGCTCCCTACGCCCGAGCTCAGTACTTCGCCATTTGTATAGGCATTGTGCACACATGCGCAATAATTAGCGAATCACGGCGAAGTGTCGTCTGCGGCTAACTTCCCATCTTTCAATTTGTGTGACGCTCAGTATATACTGTATTTAAACGTACGAACTCTGAACTGGAATCTTGCAGTATCGCATTTCAAGTGAACGCTCCCGGCGAATGTCCGCCCGAGCTTGATGGGCCTTAGACCGGCCGATTTTATTATTCTACGCGTTAAAAAGGCCCTCGGCAGGACGACAATGATTTACAACGGAGGACTTCCGCAATTTGCGTGCCTCGGCTGTCAGACAACACTTTTATCGCGCTCCTATCCATTAGGCCCGCGCCTCGGCTTAACGAGACGCCTCGTTTATCCTCGAATTGGCGCCATAAAATAACTTCCACGGAATATCCATTACTGAGACATTGGCAATGGAACTAGAGTTCTGGAGGAAAGGTAAGTTTTAGAAGAGGAGTCTAGAGCAGTGTCGTATGTATCGAGTAACCAAAATAAAATAAAAAATATCGGTTCGAAGCGTTCCCGCCTTGAGTGAGCACTCGTGAGTCATGAAGGGACAGTATGATGTCAGAGAAACACTGGACTGGAACATCAACCACACCCTAAAGCTATCCAGAATTGTGCTGTACTGTATCAGCCTTTTTAACAGTCCAGTGCAGGACGTAGGGCTACCCACGAAGGGTAGTTGGGCCGTATCCATCACGCTGGCCCAGTGCGAGTTGGTGGATTGGATTCACATACGCCATCGAATTTCTTCTACTGACATATGCCGGTTGCCTCACGATGTTTACCTTCACCGAGGAGCCAGTGGTGTTAAATTCCGTACATAAATTCCAAAGAACTCGTTGCTACGGGACCGGGATTTGAACCCACGACCTCACGATTGTAAGGCGTCACTACAACTAGACCGCTACGGCTTCAAAATCCAAAACTGCTTGATCGTAATCGACTATCGATAGATTTTTAATAACCACAATTATCTGTTCTGTGTCAGAGTCCTGGTCCTATATATGTATTCCGTTAAACCCTGACACAAGTAATACTAGTGGAGAGGTAAGGGTGTGAAGCGTTTGTGTTATGCCTATGTGAGCACGCGTCCAGTCTAGTGTTTACTAATATTTAGCTTCCAAAACTACACAGAATAATCTAGCATTAATCCTTTACGAAAACAGCAAGTGCCTGCGTCACCCGCGATAATGTAACGATCTCACAAACACAGGAAATCAATACATCCATTTCTAAGTTGCCGTGGAATGTGCCCTAAACATAGCGCTCGAATTTGGGCAGTCGTGAAGAATGTATTCAATTGGTCTGTTTCAAGGTCAAGGCTCCTGCGGGGGTGGATGTAGTCCAAGGCGAGGTTTGCGGGTTGCCGCATCAAGTCGACGCTACCGCCAAAGACAAGATATACTTGGCCCAAAAACAAAAAGACTTCGCCATTAACGTTGTAAGTATAGGCGGGATGGCTAGCCCTGGCGTCAGACTTTATAAGCCGCCTGAAGGTTTCTGATATAGACGAACGGTTAAAATAACCGGGACCCACAACTTAACGTGTCGTCCGAGTCACGGAACTTTTGTATTATACGTAATTTCGATAGAAAATATGTGGAGATCTTAAATTCCAATATAAATATTTTTTAATTTTGCTATTAATAGGCGGAGCAAGGCAATTTTATGCTCGGCATAAACTACAGTAGTAAAGCTATCAGCGCTTTTAAAGTCAATATCTGATAAAACGGATCCAACTCAGAGAAAGATTTCGCGTTATAAAAGTGCTTTAGGTATATCTTTGTAGCAGATGCAAAGAGAATTTACTGACTCACTTTGCTCGACAAATATTTAATTTTATTTTTTAACATGGTTTGAGATGCTTTAAATGTTAATGTCCTATATTTATTACGAATAAAAGATTGTCCTAGTATAAGAATAAAACAGAGCCAGCAAACAGCTCTAAAATCCTCGTGACCGTCCGAGCATTCAACTGTTTCTAACTTGGTTTGCAGCTAACACGACACTCGCCGGACGCCAGAAACTTAGCTTCCAAATGCAGTTTACTAAAGTTTGTGGCATCGGGACTAACCCAATCGTTGTAGTTAAAGCTGACATTCCAGAGAGCTCGCACATTTTGTTCCAGAAAAAAATTGGTTGTCTGTAAGTCGGACGATAATTTTACGTGGTAACGTCATAAGAAAACATTGTTGAATCAACAACTGAAACAAGCCGAACGCGTAGGTCCATCGTGCCTCGCTTGTTCCGCACTATCGCTTGCACGCTTGGCTCAGACAGCACGTTACACTTCTTCGTGCGTGCAGCCAGCGTTCATCAGTTTATAAGACAAAAATATAACATAATCCAAAAATTCCCTACTTTTGGAAATTTAACAGTGTTACGTGCACTCGTTACACTCATAATGGACGTTTCATAGCTTAACACCTGTCTCTTTGACACTTGGCTCTGATTTTTGCTGTTGAATTCATCCCGCGGGCCGAACCGCTTGCGGGGCAAAACGCCGCAATACTCTGAAAAACAATCAATCTTTTATAGTCATTTGTTCAAAAAGTATCTTTGATAGAGCAATATCAATGTCGTAAGTCAATTAATAATATCATTAATTTTATCGTCATCCCAGGTATCGTAATTACGAAGGGTCTCGTTTTACGGTTACGTAGGAGTCAGAGCAATAATTGAACGTCAATTTTCAGTAAATATAACAGATGTTGAATAAATAAATTAAGTAAAAAAGTACAGTAAATGTTAAGCTTTACTTACATCGTTAGATGTAATAGATGTTTAAGCATGTAATCAATTTACAGTCCCGACTACAGACCAAAATAATACACTAGTCTGCATCACACATTATGTGGTGAGTTACCTACATAGCGAACAACTGAACATAGAATCACGAGATTTGTATAAAATAAATTATAAATAAATAAACATTATGGAACATTTTACACACGGTCTCTGACCACAAACTAAGCAAAGCTTGTGATATGGCCAGATATATACTTAAATATATTTTTTAAATACATAGTTATATAAATAGTACCTAAATATAAGTATGAAATGGGAGCGCAGTAAAAACTTGAAATTCGTGTTATTTATCTAATCAAGATAAAAACCTATTAAAACTTTTTTAATTTCCAACAAAGTTGTAACAGCTCTAGTATGGTAACTGAATTCTGCTAGTTATTGAATTTAAAATTACTTTATTTGCTATATTTTATTCTGCCTCAGTTTTCAATGTTTATCTCAATAACATCAAAGAAGGGCATAAAACATATTTCTCTACGTCACGGCATATATTATTGTGCTGCAGTGGCGCAGGAGGTCCACAGAGAACAATGGAGATGATAAATGGAAGCTTGGCGCCGCGACCTGATTGAAAGGCCCGTCGACAATATTCTCTCGCGTGTGTTCGCGGAAATAATGGCATCTCCGTCCATTGTGATGGGAGACGGCAGTCTATTTATTTTATATGAACTTTGCACATTTCTGAAGATGTTGAACGAAGCATTTGGAACGTCATGTAGTTCAATCAATGTTTTCTAAGTCTAGAACGCAGCGTTTTTCGATAAGGAAGTCTCGTCACAAATCAACATTCTATGTTAGTAATGTCGATATTGAAGTAAAGATAACTGATGAGGCATATTATGAATTCTTCTGCTTACTGGTTAGAATTAAAGAAATCTTTTGTATGGAATTTATAGAGCGCCGTCTGTTTATGCAGCTGCGAATACAAATCGTTACTCGTATTTACTTTAAACGCGATCCAATTAGAAAAAAAAAACGATTGGAACCCCAAACGTACAATAAAAGGGTAGCATTTATAAGAACAAACTTAATTAAATTTAATTACAGCGTATCTTATTTTCATAATATTTCCTACCAAAATATCTCACTGAGCAACATTAGCAACGTTTGAACATTTGAATAAATTACGCGACCAAGTTCAGAATAAATCCAAGCTGGCAGAACATGCAATTAAAACAAATGCTCGTTTGAATAATCCACCAAGTTTCGAGTTCCCGGGCGAAGTTGCGGAGTTCCGGGCCAATTAGAGCTGTGACGAGGACTTTCTAACTTGAGATGAGCGTGTGCACATTTAATATGACTTTGGGAAGTCGGGTGGAGACGAATAGGTGGCAAAAGAAACAAATAAGCGTTTCTCAAAAGGGATTGGAGTGAAGCGTCGAACTCGGATGACACCAGAAAGACTTTCCACCTGCACGAATGAAATGCACTGTATCCAAAATTTACTTCAACATAATTCTTTACTGCGCTTTAAAAGACATAGAGAAGCTGATTGAGCGAGATACAAACAACTTTATTATACTGTAATTTTTAAGGTTTCGTTAGTATAGCGCGAGGGTTCGGTTTTTTTCCATGTTCGAAACTTCGAAGTTGTATAGGTTATCACAACTTCGAATGCGGAGGTGAAGGAAGTTGAGATGGATCTAGTAGCAGGAGACTTTCTGTGAGCGTGTAAACATATAACATGATGACTTTGGGAAGTCAGGTTGGAAACGAAGAGGTGGCCAATGAGACAAGCAAGTATCAGTATAGAGACCTAGTAGGAGATGTTCCTACTCGAGATGGGTTTGTTTAATATGACTTTGGAAAGTCAGGGTGAACGAGACGAATAGGTGGCATAAGAAACAAGCAAGTGCCAATCGTGTTGAGGTTTGAGGAAAAAAACCCATAACAACATTCAAAATATGTGTCAACCTGTTCGCTGGTCACGGGGCTTAGCTGTGAAGCTAAGCCCCGTGACCAGCGAACAGGCACTAATACAGACATTCATCTAATACGACTTACGACTAGCTACAAAAACATATTTAGCAATTAAATAAATACTCGTAAATATAACGGGACATCTTACTCACGGTGTCTGACCCTAAACTAAGCAAAGCTTGTGATATGGCTGCCAGAGACTGATATACTCTTTGAGCAAATATCTATAGAGTCACAATTGTGCAAAATAAAGTGTCCGAGCCAAAACTCTGCCCAATCTATGTAGCGGGCAGGCTTTTTAGTTAGTCGTAAGGCGAATGCACGCCGACTACAACGCCGGGCGATGCTAAAGTGCTCGGTTTCAAGCACTAATTACGTTCGGACATTTTTTTACTACTTTCACTTAGAAACTGTGGCTCTGTAGATATTTTCTCGAAGGATATAACTACATTATACATATTTTAAATACATACTTATATAGATAGTACCTAAATAAAATCCATACACTGAACAAACATCTATATTCATCACATAAGTGCCTGCCCTGGGTGGGAATCGAACCCACGCCTCTTTGATCCAGAAGCCAGAGTCACTAACCACTGAACCACCGAGACAGTCATTGCTTCTGAAAATCCTATCCATTCATATAATCTCGAGTAAAATGGCGAGTTTTAATCTAAGTCCACCATATACTCGTAAGTACAACAAAGCTGATATAATTCTAATCGAACCAGCCCCTTGAATCCTATGATAGACGTCGTATAACATCGAGCGAAGCCTGCAGCACAAAGTGGCAGCCTCGCTTGTACAAAGCTAGAGCTAGACACAAAGACGTATGGTGCACTAAGCCAACTGTACTCTGGGTTTCCGGCACAAAAGGCAAGGCTTACTTCATTACTTGTTAACTTACCGATGGCAGGATATTCGACTCTGTTTCTCCGATTTTTAAAACTAGGCGAAGAGGAGTTAGCATCATAGCTCCCAAACGAATGGACTGATGAAATTTCTGGTGCAATTTTCTTCCATCCATCATTTCCATGGAGACTGAATTCCGGAAAGCACAGCTTAGGACGTCCACCGGCTTTGTAGACCGAAGATATAATTAAGATTATAGGAACGCGCTGGATGCAAGCCGCATCCAACCGAGCACACTGGCACATCCTATGGGTTAATATGGATGGATGAAATTCCAATATTTTTAATGTAACTCCTGCATAGAAGCAAGAGCTTACAAGACAGTAGATACTTACCACTAAGTAACTAAGTAGGTACTCGTACCATGAGGAGAATCGCGAACTTACCTGAAATAAAAAAAAACTATAGTATTGTGTTAAAGAAATACCATAATAAATTATCATCAATTTTTATTCGTATTTTTTTTCATCGAAACTAAGCAGCGTTCAGCACGGTCAGTCTTCGGTTGGGTGACCGCGGGTGGCATTTACAACTGAGCGCTACCGTAGCTCGGATGACACGTTAAATTGTAGGTCCCGGTTGTTTTAACCGTTTAGCCATGTCAGAGGCTTCATTACATTTATTTAGTTGGGCAATCGGGAAAGATTTTAAAATAGCATTCCTGATCGCACAACTAGTTGTGCGAAAGCAGTTGCTCCACGAGGAATTCCTCCTTCAGGCGGCTTGAAAACTCTGACACCAGGGCTAGCCTCCCAGCCTATACGAATGTTCTTACATTTTTATTTGTAATTTCAGGGATAGTCTCATAGTAAAAGTAATTCACAATGAATAATATCAACAGCTCCATAAATCCGGCAGGAATGCAAAACAACATCTTGTTTAACAAATACTCCAAAAAATGATTGTACAAAATATTGAGAAAAGCAAAACCCAAAGCTCTCAATAAGAGGACGAGAGCCATTCATCCGACCCTCGTGAACAGGACGAATCTCGACATTCCGGGCAGAGATCGCATTAGGCAGGCAAACACACAAATATACATATAGTTGGCCAACGTTTCCATCCGCCTCTGATTAGAAAATGTGTAAAAAATCAGTGATCGGCAACTTTTCAGGATGGACAAAGTAATATAGAAAAAAAAGGAATGAATGATGGTCTTTATCGGTCAGTTCACTTTACTTTGTTTATGTTGTAATAAGGCTACGACGACGCGGCCACGGATTGGTTTCTCTGAAAAAGACGTCGTATGCAGACCAACAGTCCATGGTCAAATGGCAGGTATCGTCTAGCAAGGTCGGAAAGATGGGGCTCACAAAAGATGACAAGACTGGAAAAAATGACGGGAACGATTGAAAGGACGTATAGCTCTAAGAACATGGCCATGCATAAATGCACTAAAATTACATCAAATGTGTAATAACAGCGCAGGTATGTTACTCCTGTTTCAAACTAACCGGCAACCGCTAACTTACTACAGTACTGTGTCATCACACGGTATTTTACCGACCGTTCTAATATAATGAGAATTACCAAGAAGAATTTTGGGATCATTGTTAGTGAATAAAAGTTAGTTAAAATAAAATAAAAAAATAATTACAAATGACGAATCCTCGTAAAGTTTAGTAAACTTATGTTGCGTCCATACACTACGCGAGGCGACACGAGGGGACGAGAGCACGAGTGTGTGGATAGTGCGCTTGTGTCGCCTCGTGTCGCCTCGTCTCGCCTCGTCATTCCACGCGTGGATGGCTATTGACTAATGGTGCCTCCACACACTCCAGGAGGCGGCGAGGCGAGGAACTTGCCACGAAGCGTTAGCCAATAACCATCCACGCTAGGAATGACGAGGCGAGACGAGGCGACACGAGCGCACTATTCACACACTCGTGCTCGCGTCCCCTCGTGTCGCCTCGCGGAGTGTGTGGAGGCACCATAAAACCTCGTGGCGAGGGCTTCGCCTCGCCGCCTCCTGGTGTGTGTGGCTGTGGACGCAGCATTACATGTTTTCATACGAGCACTTACAATACAAGTATTTTACAGAGATAGTTAATTTTTTTGTTAAAGCCGAGATAGCTTAAAGCTTAACGACCGGCGGTAAACGTTTTTTCAAGTAAGCGCTACCTGCTCGGAAAGTGGAAATATCTAGTCCGATTGGAGAATTCACGGAGGCCGGGTCCGGCCGACTTTACAACGGGATCGGACGCTTGATGGCCCGCCAGCCGGCACCGCCTGCGCGGGCCCTCAAATCTATATCTAAGGATCTTTGACGCTGCAAGTTTTTATTTTTCTGCCTCGGTGGGTTCGATTCCCACCCAGGGCAAGCATTTATGTGATGAACACAAGTGTTTGCTTTGTCTGGATGTTATTAAGAATTGTCGTATCGCAACGTAGTTTGACTAGGTGTTTGTCAGCAATCACTGAACTTAAGCAACGCATGCACGGTCAGTATTTAGATGGGTTACCGCACGCGGATGGCACTTTCTAACAGCCCTACCATGGCTTGGTAGCGCTGAGCTCTAAGTTTCCCGAGTATTTTTTACAAAATATGTAATTATTTGCGCAAAAATGGCAAAACCGCCTTCCATCGTATACAAAGTCCAAAAATTCGCTCGAATTTACATTAGTTTTCATTTTTCAAAAACGGCTAAGCTGATTGCTTTAAAATATAAATAGGACCACCTCGATAGCATAAAACAAAATTGGGAAGTACGTTGTTAAAATCTCTATACTCATCATCATCATCGACAAAAGTTTTTTTTTACTTTTCTTGTCATTCATCGAAAATTGTTGCAATAATAACCTGTGCATGTGCTAATGAAGCTCTTTTATATGATACCTTACATGATACGATTTACGCACTTTGAATTTTAAACCTATATTTGTGAATTTTTAAGCCCTATTTTTTTGTGATTTAAATAAAAATGTACAGGTTTCAGATTTATTCCTATATTTGTACTCTGAGACAATGCTTCTCGCCAAATGTCATAGTTCTATGTAAACGGAAAGTACCCTGTAGGTTTTGATTTTTGTGAGTGTCGAAATATGCGGTTTTTTACGACATAAACGGCTCTAACTTCTTTATACTCGTATGATAACTGAGAAGTTTTTTCTTTAAACAACTGTAAGAGATCATAGATATACGTATACAGTTTAAATTTCAACTCGATATCTTAACGCGTTCCCGAGATAAAGAGTCTTGACATACACACAGACTGACAGACGGACAACAAAGTGATCCTATAAGGGTTCCGTTTTTCCTTTTGAGGTACGGAACCCTAAAAATAATTTTTCGATTCAGTTCACATTGGCGAAATTATTGAGTAACATACACAAAAAAAAAATACATACAGGCGAACACGAATATGTACACCTACTGAATTAGCAATAAGTATTAGTCTAATATGCTAAGCACTAATTGTATTCACATGTATGTATATCTTGCATAAATAAATAAACTAAACTAAACATAAAACCTCCTTCTTTTTGCAAGTTGGTTAAAAATTAAACACATCACTGCAAAATCGAAGATATGGCGTAAAATACACACAAAAGCATACAGCACGAAGTAAGGACGTCCATTTTGGAAATTAATGGAAAATACGCAACACTAAAGAAAACCCTTCAGTGGTTTATCAGCGAGTTTACGATCTCATTCGTGTATCGGTCGGTGGGAACGGGCCATTCTCGGCAGGCCATAAATCGAACAACAAAGAGATAAGCCAGCGTCCGAGCGCGGCTACAGGTACTCGTACATCCACTCTTTGTTCTGGATTTTGGTATCGATATCGCTGTGAAACTTAATTAAGAATTTTAGAGCGATGATGAGTGGACGCTATAGAGCAAACTACAGAGATATGACTGCCTCGGTGGCTCAGTGGTTAGTGGCCCTGACTTCTGGATCAAAGAGGAGATGGTTCGATCCCCACCCAGGGCAAACATTTATGTAATGAACATAGGTGTTTGCTCTGTGTCTGGGTGTTATTTAGGTACTATACAAGGTTATTTCTAATCAATTAGCATCCTTCTAGGAGCTTATTCTGTACATCAAAACTCGTTCGTGCTGCGATAGACGACTATCCGCGCAGATTGAAGGCCTGTATTCAAAATCACGGAGGTAATTTTGAATGACCTTTATTGTCATAAGAATCTATGTTTTGTTAAGTTCATTTTGGTATATAAATGGGTACATAATGAATAAACTTGTTTCAATTATTTTATATTAAACATGTGACAGAATTTATGACCTGACTGTGTATGTATGTATTTAAAAATATGTTTATGTAGTATATCAGTTTCTGGCAGCCATATCACTTTGCTTAGTTTAGGGTCAGAGACCGTGTGTTAGATGTCCCCTAATATTTATTTATATTTTTTGTGAATATTTTTCACGAACGCAGGACTTGTACCTGCGTTTTTCGGATCACCGGCCCGGCGCTCTTCGAGCGCCGACCTACCTTAGAAAGGCGATAGGGACATATTTCACCCACCATAGTGGACCAGTTACGATCATTCTATGGGCAAGTAATCAGCTGATTAAGTATTTTATTTGACTGTTGAACATTAATCATTAATCACACAAAGTGCCAAAATTATTCGAACAATGTTTAATAGTTATGATATACAGGGTTATTTCTAATCAATTAGCATCCTTTCAGGAGCTTATTCTGTACATCAAAACTAAAAACTTTTGTTCTGAGACTTTTGTCAAAACTCAAAAAAAAAAACAGCTGTTCCATAGATTTTGTCGAGGGTAAATGATATTTTTCTATGGAACAACATTTTTTTTTTAAGAATTAATAAAAGTCGTAGAACAAAAGTTGTTAGTTTCAATGTACAGAATAAGCCCCTGAAAGGATGCTAATTCATTAGAAATAACCCTGTATACATCTCTATTAGTAGGTACATATAGCATTAGTACGAGTACATGTAGCATTTGTGCCAAATTCACAAAAAAGAACTACCTTTTGTTTTAATTCCTGTAATATATCCTCGAGCTATAATTACACATAACGAATTCATCCAGGAAGCTAAAACTAAGTAATAGCTGTCTCGCGCGAAAGAAGTTTAATGAATCTGTTTCCACGCCTCGAGTGTCCCGAAAGGTCGAAAAAGCCTTGAAATTCGCCGCTCTCCCGCCAATTAGCAAATCGGCAGCACTAAGCGCATTATCTGGCCGCTCTGAATAAAAGATTCGGCCACCGGCGGGCTTCTAGCACGATACGGGTGTTAATAAATTAGACGAAGACTGAGTTGGGAACTGTCTACTAGTCTACATCAGAAAGAAGAGGGGACAGTAAAGCAGACAATAAAATTCATTTTTTTTCGTACAATACGTGATTGTTAATGTGACAAAATTATATTAATTGCAAAATGACGCGGCGACTTGTCGCAGTGTCACATGTGGGCTGTAGTCGAAGGTACAATTACAATTGGTATAATTTCAATCTTGCACAAAATCCGAATAGGTCGCTCGAATTCATGTATACAATTTTTACATTATTGTTGATTTTTCAAAAACGGCTTAGCAATTTAAATGGGACCACCTCGAGAGTATACCCTTTAGAACTAAAAAATATTTTTAAATCGGTTCACAATTGGCGAAAATATCGATGATCATAAACAAAATTAATACATACACTGTAGCGCTTATTCCATTTTGGAAGTCAGTTAGTAGTAACATACACCGTAGTCGACAACAGCAACATTGTTTTCTGACACGAAAACAAGTGCGGCGGTAGAGACAATACGTCATTAGTTACGGAATGTTATTCATAGGAATACATAGAAACAAGTAGTGTTGTGGCGACACTATAGTTTGCTGCTGCTGTGTGGAACGTACCTTAATTCTATATTTTTGTCGTATTAAGATTCTTTGTATCCTACTAATATTATAAACGCGAAAGTTTTATGTGTTTGTTACGCTTTCACGCAAAAACTACTGAACGGATTGAGATGAAACTTTGCAATAATATAGCTTATATATCAGAATAACACATAGGCTATAAATTATAATGATATATTGCGTATGCGGACGAAGCCGCGGGTAAAAACTAGTATATAATAATATTGAACTTGTTAAAAAAATTAACTTAAGAAGAAACTTAACTTAGAAGCAAAAAATCCTTTCACCTTTCTAATTCCTATCTTTTTGTCGTATTAAGATTCTTTGTATCCCATTAATATTATAAACGCGAAAGTTTTATGTGTTTGTTACGCTTTCACGCAAAAACTACTGAATGGATTGAGATGAAACTTTGCAATAATATAGCTTATATATCAGAATAACACATAGGCTATAAATTATAATGATATATTGCGTATGCGGACGAAGCCGCGGGTAAAAACTAGTATTTAATAATATTGAACTTGTTCAAAAAATTAACTTAAGAAGAAACTTAACTTAGAAGCAAAAAATCCTTTCACCTTTCTAATTCCTATCTTTTTGTCGTATTAAGATTCTTTGTATCCCATTAATATTATAAACGCGAAAGTTTTATGTGTTTGTTACGCTTTCACGCAAAAACTACTGAATGGATTGAGATGAAACTTTGCAATAATATAGCTTATATATCAGAATAACACATAGGCTATAAATTATAATGATATATTGCGTATGCGGACGAAGCCGCGGGTAAAAACTAGTATTTAATAATATTGAACTTGTTCAAAAAATTAACTTAAGAAGAAACTTAACTTAGAAGCAAAAAATCCTTTCACCTTTCTAAACGACCTCAAAAAATAGTCGAATTGCGCGGCAGTGCGTAATACGAGTTCTCTAAGGTTACGGCATTTCTAGAGCCATTATTTAGGTTGACATTATAAGTGCGCTATTTCCGGTATCTTTCCAAAATATCCACATTATCTACGGACATATCTGGGATCAGCGCCATCGTTAGACCCGCCTTCCACTGTAAGCGGATCGGACTCATGACACCGTTTGCACGGTAATGGTATCTAACAGTATTGTGATTCGATCCTGTCCTTGAAATAAATAACTACAGCCCCGCGTGGCCACGCAGATCGTGTCACGCGCCAGGACTGCCCGCCTGGTATGTAAGTCGCATGCTCACTGATACAAACCCACGTTTTTGAAATGCTTATCACAAAGATAACTCTTTGAGATAAAATCTAGTGTGGAAAGCACTCAAAATAAAATCATAACATTGATTTAGCAGTGCGTCATCTCTCGTCAATCTTTAGAAGTTCTAATAACTTCTAGTTGAGTGATAACCTGTCTAATACGGGTATCACAGGTGGCGCCAGCAACGCTATAAGTTGGTGTAATATAAGCACTTTAAAAATTTGACGCTTGCGTAGGAGGCGGGCTGGCTCAGTAGGTTAGAGCGTCGGGCTAGTGATCCGAAGGGGCAGGTTCAAATCCTGCGTTCGCTTCAGATTTTTGAAATGCTTATCACAAAGATAACTCTTTGAAACCCACGTTTGTTCATCACTGCGGCGCGCCCCTGCGACCGTTGTGTAAAAAGTGTATACCGAGCTCCAAAGCGCGTAGGTATGCGTCGCGTTCCGACCGTTTGTATGAAGACGGAATACTGTTAAATACACTCTACAGACTCGCAACGAAACAATACATGCAAATGCCTCCACTGAAAAAGAGTTGACTTGTATGAATTTTGACGTTGCGAGCTAAACTCTAACTAAAGTATATGATGGGTCCATTCAGCTCGCAGTGGAAGTCGAGCATTATGGTTGACATTCTTCCCACGCCCAAGCGTTTTATTATGGGAACAAATGAGTACTCTTTGTCGTCTGACTTCGCCAATACTTTCATAAGAATTCTCCTAACTTCCAGGGCGAAAACAGTCTGAGTCGCAATTTTGTGCGTAGCTTTTAAGTTTTCCAGAAGATTCTATACACATGTAAATATCTAAGCAATAATCTTATTTTTTAGAGGATTTTCAGCAGACTATCAAAAGAAACTTATAGGATACTTATTAAATATGAAGTTTTCTAATATATTTCAGCTCTAATTTTAATATGATTTTGTAAAGGAACATTAGCAACAGCATAAACGTTCTAGACGTAAGATTTGCTAATGTTGCTCCATCTTAAAAATGTATCAGCCCGCGCCGTCTACAAAAAGAGGGGAGAAGTAGCGCAATTTCAAACTGTCACGGCGGCTTTAAAGTCAAGCAGTTTAACAGTTTTATGGGCCGCTAGAGGCCGCCACGGACCGAATCCAACTTGAAAACCCATAGTTCCTCCACTGCAGTCTACAAACAAAAATGAAACAAATTACCAGTGAAAAGATTCCATTTTCTCTCGACAGAAAATGTCCAGAAACACCTTCTTTGGCATGAAAGGGTTGAGATGAGGTTCTGAGACTTTTAACGAGCATTTTTCTTTGGATTTTTTGTTGGGTATAATTGTGGTCTATTCACGGTACAAAATACGGGGGTATATTTTTAGAACCATACAGGAGGGCCGGGCTTGAGATTTTGGCAAGGAAGAATAAGATTTGTTTGTGTTTCATACAATGGAACTCTTGTGCGGCTAAAGATTCAGATACGCAACGGGTGGCGTTTTCCTCAAATCATTTATTAAATTTTCGGAAAGCAAAAAATAGCTTTAAAATAGCCGGTACAGGAAAATTTATATTTTTTGTAGAGTATGTGTTGGAAACTAATCATTATAAATATACCTACGATGGTTATTTTTTTCTTTATTCATTTTATGTTATTTGTGATGTGAAGACATCAAACGAAGGGTGCAACATTATACGCCAACCAAATTTCGACAGCTATAGCTACAATATGTATGCTCTAGGACAGTACCTAGTAGGGCATGCAACCCGGTTAACCGAAAACCGAAAAAACCGGGTAACCGACCGCATTTGAAACTCGGTTTTTTCTAGTTATAAACCCGGTTTTTTCGGGTTTTTCGGTTTTTCTACGATTTTTTAAAATTCACATATTAACTCCTTCGTAATACATTATTCGTATTACATTATTGTCATCTAGTTGCTCTAACACTTTTTTCTATGTATAAAATTACGCCTAATGTACCATTGACCAATGACTATTTATATAACTACGTGCTAAGGATGAAATTCAAGTGCGAAAGTCCTCATTCTCTCTTTCTCTCGCTTTACATAGTGAATTAGTGAGTATCGTCATATAGGCAGAGCGCTGTAGCGTTATAAGCGTAATGGGACGCGTTTTGTCTCGTCTTGACCGAAATGCTATCAACCGCCGCCTTTTTGTATTGTTACATTAGTCTGACAGTCTCTGCTACGCTAAGTAGTAAAACTAAGCGTGATATATTTTGCACGTTTGTCTAATATTTGTAAATTATACATAAAGGAAAGCTCGATTGTTGAAATTAACAAACAAAAGAAATATCATCCATCCATCCATCCATCAGCCATAAGAAGTCCACTGCTGGACATAGGCCTCCCCTATGAATCTCCAATAAGACCGGTTGGAAGCGGCTTGTATCCAGCGCGATCCTGCGGTCTTAATAAGGTCATCCGTCCACCTTATGGGTGGACGTCCTACACTGCGCTTGCCGGTACGTGGTCTCCTCTCGAGAACTTTTCGACCCCATCAGTCCTCCGCGCTATGTGCCCAGCTCTATACCATTTCAACTTGCCGATCCGTTGGGCTATGTCGGTAACTTTGGTTCTTCTACGGATCTCCTCATTTCTGATTCAATCTCGCAGAGAGACTCCAAACATAGCCCTCTCCATAGCTCGTTGGGTTGCTTGGAGCTTACTAATAAGGCCCATAGTGAGAGACCACGTTTATGTGCCATAAGTCATCACGTGCTACATACCCTGGTCTAAAACTTTCGACTTGAGGCACTGAGGTATGTCGGATGAGAAGAGGCTACACAATTTTCCGAACGCTGCCCAGCCGAGTTGGATTCGGCGATTGACCTCTTTCTTGAAGTCGGACCTACCTAACTGGACTACTTGTTCTAAGTAGACGTACGAGTCAACGACTTCAAGAACCGAGTTCCCAATATAAATCGAAGAGGGTACAACATGGGAATCACATTTGACTTTCGACTTGACCATGTTCATCTTAAGACTGTTGAGAAACCCGATTGAGGCCTTCCAGAATCGTGCTGAGCTCTTCTATCGATTTTGCCATGACTACTATATCGTCGGCAAACCGAATGTGAGTGAGGTATTCGCCATTGACATTGATGCAATCCTTTCCATTCTAGGAGCTTGAACGCTTCTCAAAAGTAGCCGTAAACAGTTTCGAAGAAATTACGACTTATGCCTCTTTTTAAAGGGATCGCCTTGGAGCTTTCTTCCTGTACTCAGACCGACATAGTGGCGTTATTATACAAGACTGCAACACTTTGATGTACCGATAGTCAATACGGCATCGTTGGAGAGACTCGGGCACAGCCCATGCCTCGACCGAATCAAAGGCTTTCTCATAGTCCGCAAACTCTAAGCAAAGTGGCAAATTATACTCTTCGGTCTTCTGTATAACCTGCCGCAGCGTATGAATGCGGCTTGTTCGGAAGGCTCATAAAGTCTACGCTCGAGACGGTTCGTAATGACCCTTGAAAACAGCTTATAAACATGGCTCAGAAGTGAGATGGGTCTATAGTTCTTCAATAAGGTGTTGTCACCTTTCTTGAAAAACAACACCACCACGCTTCTGCTCCATGCTTCTGGCGTGATGCGCTCGAGGACGACAGTGTTGAAAAGCTTAGGGAGACTTTTAGTACCGGTGTTCCACCCGCTCTCAGCAGCTCTGATGTGATACCGTCATCACCCGGCGCCTTGTTATTCTTAAACTGATTCAGGGCCATTCTAATCTCGTACAGGCTGATGTCCGGGATATCTTTGGTGAACTGTCAGGTAAGCTGGCTCTTGGATCTCTGGCCGCGCTATTGGTTATATAGGTTATTGGTTTGGTTATACACAACATATTTATACATATACGCCTCAGGGGTCTGTGCTCTCTGCGACACTCTTCCTACTGCATATTAACGACTTGCTAAAGCCTGGTATTTTTGGGTACGCAGACGACAGTACAGTCATGGAGAGCTACACATCCGAAGCAAGAACGAGCGGGGCACAGATCGAGTCACTCAGAGAGGCTATGGTCGAACGGCTCAACTTGAGTCTGGAGGCGGTATCTGACTGGGGTGATGCTAACCTGGTCAAGTTTAATGCCACGAAAACTCAAAGCTGTTTGTTTTCGGCCAAAAAGAGGACCTTCCAACTGTCTCCTGCTTTCCGTGGTGTATCCGTTCCGGTAACTAACAGTCTGGAACTATTAGGCGTTACGCTATCATCGACTCTCAACTTTGGGTCTTATATAGAGTCAAAAGCCCAATTAGCCTCAAAAAAACTTGGTATTCTCTCTAAGGTGAGACGGTATTTCACACCTGAGCAACTGCTTAGTCTTTATAAAGCGCAAGTCAGGTCTTGCATGGAATACTGCTCTCACCTTTGGGATGGCTCTGCCAAATACCAGTTGGAGGCTTTGGAGTCCATTGAAAGGCGAGCCAGGAGGCTGATAGGCAACGAAACCTTGACTGAGTCGAAGCTGCAAAGTCTTGAGCATCGACGTAGGGTGGCGTGTCTGTCTGCCTACTATCGGATACACTTCGGTGAGTGCGCCCAGGAGTTGCACGATCTAGTCCCACCTGCCCCTTTCTTCTATCGTACGGCTAGACAGACGCGACCAAAGCGCCACCCTTTTATGGTGGACATCCCACGCGTTAGAACAAAGCGTTTTGAGTCCACATTCCTCATACGAACTGCCAGAATGTGGAACGCTTTGCCTAAGTCTGTCTTTCCGTTAAAGTACAATGTAGGTGTCTTCAAATCTCGAGTAAATAGGTATCTTCTAGGTAAGCGTGCTACATCCTAGACCGCATATCTGCTTTACATCAGGCAGTGTGTAGTCAAACGCAAACCTATTTGAAATAAAAAAAAAAAAAAAAAAAAAACGCGTCGAGTTGAGTACCTCCTCTGTTTCTTCGGTTGAAAAGCATTTGATATCATCACACACGTTAATTTTCTCCGCCTCATCTATTCTCAAAGTACCGCTGCAACAAAATTACAATCTTCTGGCCCAGCATTTGCAATAGAGAAATATGTTAAACAGGGAGACCCACTGTCCCCGAAAATATGCACGGGCGTCCTCGAAGAAGTTTTCGGAAAGCTGGCGGCAAGCTGGGATAGAAGTGGTGTTGATATCGGTAAAAAAAGGTTAACTAATCTTCATTTTGTAGACGATATCGTTATCTTCTCTTCCTCAGCCAGAGAGCTGCAATCAATGCCACAAAATCTAACCACTGCAAGCCTCTAGGTTGGATTGCGGATGAACATGTTAAAGACCAAAGTGATGACCAATGGCATCAAACGTCGGGTAACTGTCGATGACGAAGACATATACGTTCACGATTACATCTATCTTGGGCAAATAGTCACCTTCCAGATGAGACAAGACCTAGAAGAAAAGAGAAAGCTTGGAAGAGCTATTGGGCCATGAAAAAGCATATGAAGAGATACCTTCTGATCACACTAAAGCGCAAGATGTATGTAATCTTTCCATTTTGACTTATGGTGTACAAACATTGTTTTTGACAAACAGGTGTCTTTAACTAAAGTCTAAAAGTCCAAACTCAAGGTTTGCCAAAGAGCGATGGAGCGCAGTATTCTCGGTGACCGGCTAATAGACCGAGTACAAAACACCGAACTGCGTTCCAGAACTCAAATCAAAGATTTGGCTTTTACTGCCGCTAAACTGAAGTCGCAGTGGGCCGAGTAAGTCAGTCGCATGCCAGAAGACCTCTGGGATAAAATCACCTCCGAATGGGGTCCCAACTCGGTGCGGCCTCGTAGAGGCCTATCTAATAGAGAGTCTGTACTCTCTATTAGATAGCGCGAATACATTTAATCCAAATTGGCAGGCATCAGAACAAGACCGACGC
Source organism: Hypomecis punctinalis (assembly GCA_949316475.1). NCBI lineage: Eukaryota > Metazoa > Arthropoda > Insecta > Lepidoptera > Geometridae > Hypomecis > Hypomecis punctinalis. Next base: position 1,450,857 of record OX438814.1, read on the forward strand.
AACTGGAAATCTCGAGGGGAGGCCTTTGCCCAACAATGGGACAGTACAGGGTCATAAACAAACAAACAAACCATTATTTTTAGTATTTTCATATACTTACCAAAAAAAACCCGAAACACTCGAAAAACCCGATTTACCCGGTTTTTTAAATCAAAAACCGAAAAACCCGGTTTTTCAAAACCACCCGGTTTTTGCATGCCCTAGTACCTAGAGGATACAGCAGAAAAACCATAACAGAAGTTGGACGTGACTTTATTACTTTCGTACAATTTTTATAGAAACGAATTCGAATCGAGCTTTTTCGAATATGCACTGATTTTCAGCAAGTGTCGCAATACGCACGAGCACAAGATTTTCGGAGGAGTTTATAGCAGAAATGAAGAAAGGAAAGTTGCTGATTCACGTCTTTAATGACCTGCCTGTGCCAGTCCAGCGCGCCACGAACCGAGCTAGGGCCACCGCTAATTACATGACTCGTCTAGTTGCTTGTTTTATGTCTTTTAGTTAACTCTCAAAGGGAAGTGACTGAAACAACGGTATATAGATTTGAAGATAGACCTTGAATTCGATAACGAGAGTCGTTTCGAAATAAGGGACTCCCAGGAACGGCAAAAATCGTAGGTGTTAATAAAACTTAGCGAGGACCAAGTAGCGCTGAGTGGGACACGCACATAGCACAGTTGTTTCTTTTTCACATTAGGCATTCGATAGAGAGAACGCTTTTTACGTTGCTATTAAATAAGCCCGATTACACAGGCGCCATCGTAATTATAACAACATAGTTCTGTTTCTTTTTTACTTTAGGCATTCGATAGAGAGAACGCTTTTTACGTTGCTATTAAATTTACGCTGGCGCCTCTATAATAGGGCCTATTAACCCTCTGGTATCTCTATGATTGATGGTGAGTATGAAACTAAACAAAATATCAGCCAAGTGCGAATCGGACTCGCGCACGAAGGGTTTCGTACAGTATGGGATCCCCCTTAGCCCCATTTTAAGCGTCTACCTGTGCCATTATTAATATCGAGCAAAAAACGGCAAGAAAATCTTCCTTAAATATTTATCTGTTTTAGTATTATTGAGGCATAGTATTATAGCCGTGGTGGTCAAGAGGTAGTGACACCAGCCTTACAATCGTGAGGTCGTGGGTTCGAATCCCCGGTCCCGTACCCATGAGTTTTTTGGAATTTATGTACGGAATTTCACACCACAGGCTTTTCGGTGAAGGAAAACATCGTGAGGCAACCTGCATACGTCCGTAGAAGAAATTCGATGGCGTATGTGAATCCACCAACCCGCACTGGGCCCGCGTGGTGGATATGGCCCAATCACCCTTCGTGGGTAGGCCTACGTCCTGCAGTGAACTACTAAAAAGGCTGGTACAATATTATAGGGGCATAGTATTATAGTTGTTATAGCGGCAACAAAAATACATCAACTGTGAAAATTTCAACTTTTTACTATCACGGTTCATGAGATACAGCCTAGTGACAGACATACAGACGGACGAACGGACAACGGAGTCTTAGTACGGAACCCTAAAAAAATGCCAAGTCGATGGTATGAAGGTTTCTGCGCAAAGTTTTCCTTCACCGATAACTGAGCGGATGGTCTACCGACGATGGTTGATCGATTTGATCAAAAAGTCAACCAACTCATTCACGCCCTAAACAATCTGCCTATGCCAGCGCAGCGCTCCACGAACCAACCTAGGACCGCTAATTACTAAGTCGCCCGCTCCGGCTCTTTTGTTATCTTTTAATTAACTAACTTTGCCGTTACGTTAATTAGAAGCCTACAAATAATTTAGGCGGGTTGTAAAATTAACTCGAATAGTTCGCAAGATTGAAGGCGAGATGAACAGGACAGATAACGAGTACCTGAACTTATTGAAAATATTGTTTATTTTTTAATTTATTCAGGTACCTTACAGCTATTTTACAGACATAAGTTACATGCATGGACAACCACTTATAAGGCACCACTAATAAGCTAATTCAAGTAGATTTTGTTTTATTTTATTTTTCTTGATAACTTTTAAGAATGTCAGTCCAAAATTCATGGATGAATTGGAAAAGCTTTCCCTAATTTTTTTATTTATTTGGCGAAAAGCATCGTCTTAGAGTACACGTATAGGAATAAATCTGAAAACTGAAAATTTTTATTTACATCACAAAAAAATAGGGCTTCAAAATTCACAAAATATGGGTTTAAAATTCAAAGTGCGTAAATCGTATCATGTAAGGTGTCATATAAAAGAGCTTCATTAGCACATGCTAAAACAAGTTTTTAATTATTTTAACAATTTTCGATGAATGACGAGAAAAGTAAAAAAAAAACAACTTTTCTCGATGATGGTGATGAGTATAGATATTTTAACAACGTACTTCCCAATTTTGTGAAATTTTCTGGATTTTTACGGAACCCTCGGTGTGCGAGCCTGACTTGCACTTGTCCGGTTTTTTACTATAAACGAGATGAAGCAGACTTCAAAATGTAGTGAAAATTGAGGCTCGAGTTCAGGTAGTCACCTAAATAATTCAGTTTAATCTTTGAACTCAATACAAACTTTTCTATATTAAAATGCCTAAACGTCTTTCGCTACAAGACCTTAATTTATGCTTCACCTGAAAGTAGCCTTTTAAAATCTGCAGCTTTGCATTACAATTAGGAATATTCTGCCGCAGCTGCACGGAGTTATAAAATGATAAAACACCTTTTGTTTCACGAAAATTTAAAAGCATAGTTTCAAGAGAATGGCAGTACCTAGAGACGAATTTAATGACCGCTCTGAAATGTGGTCAGCATTCAGAATTAATGTATTTCATAAAGTGCACTTAAATATTTTCTTAACACAAAATATTTTGACCTCAGTTTTGTCTGAGTAAAATACGTATAGAATAATCAAATGTATCGAGAACGAGATATCGTCAAAGGTATGTATTTGAATTGAATGATGCACAACAGCACGAGTTAAACACGTGGTCAGTTTCTGTCGTCTCGATGGCTGATGTTAGATTTTTGGTACCCTCAAATCTAAGTACATTAAATTTTTAGCCAAATTTTGATAGTTTGTACCAAAACCCATGGGATTCCACACATGTTCATGGTGATCATCGTAGCAACCTTAACAAATTCATGTGTTAGGGTTTTAGAGTTAGAGGTCTGCGATATTATGGAGTTCATGCGATATGAATACTGAATAAGTAGATAGATAGGTATGTTGATAAATGTGAACGAACAGTCAGAGAAGAAAGATTGAATATTGAGAATATTGGTTTGAACAAAGAGGTTATTGCTGTACGATATTGGCCGTACGTACATTACGAGTATTTGCATGTGAATTGACTGAACAAAGAGGACAATAAAGTAATACATATGTACTTTCTGGAAAACAAAAATAGATCAAATGAAATACAGAAAAAACACGGTAAGTATATTCATATTCCCAAAACAGAGGCTACAGTGCTCCTAGTAAGAGTTGGTCGAGATTGTTACGCGTTCGATAGAGAAAACATAAACTCGAAGGCATCAGTGTCAAGTGGGAGATTTGCAAATCATATCGAATTACTTTTACGTCGCGTTGACCGAGCGCGCCGCGCACACACGCGAGCACATTGACACACACGCTTGAATTAGACAATCACAGACGTGGCCGCGCTCGTGTCCGATCGGTTTGGCGCTCGTTACATTACCGTAAAAAATACTCACACTTAGCTATTCAGTTTTCTGTACGTGACACAAGATGGCGCTATGCAATTTCCATACAAATCACATCAAACGTTAACGCGATCGAGCTCGAGCGGAAATCTCGCACTTAGCCCTCTGATGGCGTTATACGAAACCCATAGCAAATTGTAGTTTACGCTAACTCTACTGAGCGTGTAAAAAATTTGACAAACTCACTAAATACTCTTACTAAGGGTACCAAATAGTAATTTGTTCTCGTACAATATGTAGGTATTCAAAATAGCCAGTAACTTTGGCTTCAACTGTTGTTTCATGTTTGATCAAATTAAGCGAAGCACTCATGCATCACAGACTACCCTACCCGGGCTGGTTAAATATGTCTCTACATTGCGTAGGCGACTGACCTTTGTCTCGTGAGGTGGCTACAGCTGGGTCATCTCCAAAAATGGATAAAATGCTGTGTGGAACACCCCTTACTTATTTAACCTTAATTTACTGGTGTCATAACAACACTGTCTATCTAATATCATCGCAACCGAATTTCTTTCCAAGACGAAACATACGGTTATTTATCAGTATACTTCCGTACTGTAGTTTGTTATTACTCTTTCACGCAGCGACGGAGCGACGCATTGACTTGATTCTTTTACATTAATATAGTTTAAAGAATCTGTTGCGTCTATACCAGTGGCTATTATACCCTACCTGGGATAGTTAAATATTGCTTTACATTGCGTAGGTGACCGTTGTTTCGGAAGGCGGCTACAGCGGATACCGGTTGGCGACAGAACTGGATAAAGGGCTGTATGGAACACCCCTTACCTACTTATTTTACAAGGATGCCATGACACCAAACGGATGTTTTATGGAAAGGTGACATGAATTTAAAAGATAACATTTTACATGACAAAGGTGGATAGATTAGTAGCCACGACATCATCAAAATCGCAGATCGAACCTAGACACAAGTCGCGAACGACCGAGACGGATGGCACTACAAGACATAGGCCTATAACCAGCAGTGGGATAGAGAAGGCTGTGAAATATAATGATCATGCATGATAAAGACGAATCGAGAAAACATACCCACTAAATCGATCTCATATAATCAGGATAACGGTAAACTACTGATATATGAAACAGATAATGCATCGGGTCATATTTGTCTAAAACATGTCGCAAACAAAAAATCCATGAATCAATATGCAAATTAATAAGGAATCCCGAGAAATGGTGGCGTGATCGCCATCGCGGTGATTAACCTTGCTAACTGGTTCATATTCGGACATCTAGATAACGGGTCTAGATATATTATTACTATTTATTATTGATAAAATAAGTTCGTTTAGGCCGGGTGGCTAGCCCTGGTGTCAGAGTTTTTAGGCCGCCTGAAGGCCTCTGACATGGCTAAACGGTTAAAACAACCGGGGCCTCCAACGTGGTCTCCATTCGAGAACTTTGCGGAACCAACGGCTATAAGTTATCTGCGTTATGTGCCCTGACCACTGCCACTTGCAATTTTTAATCCATTGAGCTATGTCGGTTACTGTTAGGTTGCCTAAGGATCTTCTCATTTCTGGTTCGATCTCGACAGACTTCGAACATAGCCTTCTCCGAAGGTCGTTGAGCTACTTTGAACATGCTAATGAGGCGTACTAAGAACAAAAGTTGAATTTGATTTCAAAATACAACGAAAATTTCTGTTCCAGAACCGATTTAAAAAAGTCAACAAACAAACTTTATTCAATAATGCAGACCAGTTCAATCTAGAACTCAAAAACCAATTTAGTGCACTTGATACAGAAGAAACCGGAAACGATGATGATGCAGAGTTACAGTACAAAGATATTGTTAAAGCAATACATAGTAGCACCAAGAAATTGAAAAAAGACAAACAAAATAAGAGCAAATTAACACCTAACACACTACAACTAATAGAAGAAAGATTAAATTTAAAACCAGGAACTAAAGAACATAGAAATATTGACAAAACGGTAAAACGCAGTATTAGACGCGATATTAGAAATTTCAACACTCATGCAGTTCAGATAGCCCTGGAAAACCACATGTCTCTCAGAGTAGCTAAGCAAGGATACACTACAGGCAAAACATGGATCAATCGTCTCCAAGACAACACCGGTACTAAACAAGGCAGCAGACATAAAATATTAGATATCTGTACATCATTTTATAAATCATTATATTCTGACCCATCAAAAAATGTCTCTGATATTGAATACGCATACTCTGACTCCGTACCTTATATAACTGGACTCGAAGTTCACAACGCTCTTAAAAGCATGAAATTTGATAAAAGCCCCGGTCAAGATGGCATTACAACAGAAACATTAAAATCAGGGTTACAGGTGTTGCTCCCTCATATTACCAAACTCTTCAACACTATCTTACATACTGGCAATATACCAAAACAAATGTGCCATTCAAACATAACACTTCTTCATAAAAAAGGTGACAAAAGTGACATAAACAATTACAGACCTATTAGTTTAATATCACACCTATACAAAATTTTTATCAAAATCATCCAAAAACGTATCGATAGCAAACTAGATAGTTGCCAACCTCCAGAACAAGCCGGATTCCGCCCTGCGTTTTCCACCACGGATCATTTACACACAATAAATCAAATAATAGAAAAACATAATGAATTCAGTAAAACACTTTATGTAGCATTTGTAGATTACACAAAAGTGTAATGTTGACAGTATTACTCATGAAGCAATCTACTCCTCTCTAGAAAACCAAGGCATAGAAAAAATATACATAGATCTCATCAAAACCATATACAACAATAGCACAGCTGATATCAAACTGACTACCCACGGACCCAAATTTCCAATAGAAAAAGGCGTTAAGCAGGGTGACCCACTTTCTCCCAAACTGTTCACCAGCACACTCGAAGAAGTTTTCAAGACCTTGGCTAGCGTATGGTCTACAAGGGGGATTGATGTTGGTGGCAAGAAACTCAACAATTTGAGATTTGCAGACGACATTGTCCTCTTTGCATCAACTGCACTTGAACTACAAACAATGCTCCAAGAACTGAGCACAGCAAGCCTCAAGATTGGACTGATGATGAATCGGTCAAAGACTAAAGTCATGACAAACAGCACAAAACGTAAGGTTGAGGTTGACGGGCAGATAATACAATATGTCGATGAGTACACTTATCTTGGACAGATAGTCTCCTTCGAAAACCGACAAGACAAAGAAATTGAACGCAGAGTCGAAAATGCTTGAAAAAGTTACTGGTCGATCAAAGAATGGATGAAGGGTGACTTGCCGATATCACTGAAACGCAGACTCATCGATATGTGTATCTTGCCCGTCCTGACCTACGGTGCTCAAACTTGGTCATTGACTGATACTCAGAGGTTCAAGCTTGGGGTTTGCCAAAGGGCAATGGAGCGCAGTATGATAGGCATCAAACGGACGGACAGAGTTCGAAACACAACACTGCGTTCCATTACAGGTGTAGTTGACGTAGGCCAAAAAGCTGCTAAACTAAAATGGGATTGGGCGGGTCATGTGGTTCGTATGCACCCCGAGAGATGGGCTAGGATTGTCACACAATGGGTACCGGAAGGCAGACGAAGGCAGGGAAGGCCTAGAAAACGTTGGTGTGACGATCTTGACACTTTCCGGGAAGGTTGGCGGGATTTGGCCACAGAACGCGATGAATGGAAGGAAATGGGGGAGACCTTTGCCCAGAAGTGGGACAGCATAGGTTGAGAAAAAAAAAAAAAAAAAAATGAGGCGTACAGTGAAGCACCACGTAAGTCTATTATAATTATTATCATTGAATACTGGTTTGTTATTGTTTGAGTAAAAAGCTAATGCAACGGAGCAACAGATTTTGGCATGGACATAGTTTAAAAGACGAAAGTGACATAGGCTACTTTTTATACCAGAAAAATTAAAATAGCACGCGGGCGAAGCCGGGGCCAAAAGCTAGTAGGGTATATTAACAAATATTTTCCTGCTAAAGCTTTCGAAGTTCACTTGGGGAAATACACTTTTGGCGGTTATTCCGCTCCATGCAATAATGTATATCAAATTCTTGACTCGCAAACATTCGAGGTCAACGCATTTTAAATCAAAGTTTTATAGTGCAATACCTCCTTAATAATATATTGCAACATATATGTGGTATATACATGTGATTCTCAAGTAACATGTTTTGTACAGTTTTTACCGACTTCCAAATAGGAGGAGGTACTATTGTTGTTTTTAAACTTTTGCGATTTGAACACATTATTATTATATACTACGGGACTAATGAGTCTACCCGTGACCACGGTCGATGCAACTCTGCCGAAACGTCGGGATGAGGAGCTAGTTATTTATCTCGCATTTCTCAATTTTAGTGCGCGATTAGTCCCGTAGTATATAATAATAATATGGAGGTACTATGTTCGTCTGTATGTATTTTTTTTATGTAAGTTTATAATTTTCGCCAATTGTGAAACCAATTTAAAAAAAAATTTTTTAGTTCGAAAGGGTATAAGAGTATATACTCCCCGAGTGGTCCCATTAAAATTTTATCGAAATCGGCTGAGCCGTTTTTGATAAATCAACAATAATGTACATGGATGTCACATCGATTCGTGCAATCTATCCGAATTCTCTACACGGTGGAAGTCGGTGTTGCGATTTTTTGCAAAAAATAATAAATAATAATTATATACAAAACATGTTAGTTTTATATAGTTGTAGTCAATCGCAAACCTATTAGGAATAAAAAATAACAATTTATGACACTATTGGGCTATTTGGAATCTTTGACATTACTATGTTCTCCTATTTATCATCATGAGTTTGTGTGCCTTTACCAGTTGAGTTTCATTAATTTTAATAATGTCTAATACCTATTCGTTGCATTCTATTAAGTGATGACAACAACATCGAAATTACATCATCTAAAATTTTAAATCAACTTGAATCATACATACCTACTAATTGATGTCACTGTGGAAAAATTGAATATTCCTTTAAGAGACAGGTGTAGAAGTAACAATTATGTAAACCTACTTTTTTAAAACTATAGCTAAGTAAATAAGAAACGAGTCGATCCCATCAACTCTTTAGCCTATGACACTCGCCGACCGTCAAACTATATTCTGGCAAAAAATCAATCCGATCAATAGATATTTTGCTGCGATACTTTCGCATTTACAATGTTTAGTAAACTGTAAAGATGGCACCCATCTCTTGCTTCGGAGGTTACAAAACAGAAAAGACATTGTCCGTTTCGCAACCTAGATAGGAAAATACATTAAGAAATTGGATTTAAACGCGCCACATGTCGCCGACAAAAGGAGCTTTTAAGGAAATAAGGACTAACGCTGTAACTTACATTGCTTTTTATACAATTGAGTGACGAGTCAAGAAATACGTTCGACTGAAAGCGACACGAAAGGAACGACAGCACCGCCGCGAATTTTGAAATATGTAAGCTCAAAACTACAGCGGGGCACAGCGATGCACCACTAAGTAAATCTCATGTGTTTGTGTGCTCTGTTCCTGATTTTAAGAGGGCGGTATTATTTGATGCCTGCTATAGGGAAGTTACTAAATGACGCCATTTTTAGGTTAGAAATTTATTATTATTTGTATAGAAATCTAATTCTATACAAATAATACCATCGTTTATGACGTTATTAATTGGATTTCTGTGACATTAATTATGATTAATTTTAATTGACATTTTGATTGATTTTGACAATTGTATTTTTATGACTTTCTTAGTTATATATGTGAAAACCTGATAAATTTATATAATTATTTGACATTGTTATTATTATTCAAATTGACGTTTTTTTGTAATTAAGTATGATATTTAATACACTATCGCATTAGTTTCTGACTGTAATGGTAGTTGTAATTAATGATATATATAAATAAATAAACTACCTAACCAAGCATTCTGGGCCAATCCTGACTGAATCTCACGCGAGGATTGGGTTATCCGCAGCTTGTAGCTAACATCACAACCGCCAAGTTGTATGATTCGGTCTATACCTACCGGATTCAGTATGCATTCATATTTTGACTTGGTGGTTAAACAACTGGGTATCATTCTTGTTTATATGTATTACCAATAAACAGCAATATTTGGATTAGTGAGGTTGCGTAGACATACTCGAATCCGTCGTCCTAAAATTAACATCCAATCTAAATTAAAAGAGAAAGGAGTTATTAAGCTACCTAGTCTCAAACCCAGATGTTCTTTCACCATATCGACAAAATGGATGCGATTGCCTAAGATCCGGGACGAGTACTTGACGTCATGAAAATATTGATCAACTTTCTGTGAGCGACTTCAAGGCTTTGTCGAGACGATTTACGTTTGACACTATCGTTTAGTGGCTCAATGATATCATAGGGTAATAGCAAGTGACCTGAATTAAGGTGAAACAAGTTGACGGCACGAACTCATATTTGAATGAACACTTTATTGTTAACACTAAAATACATAATTATTTTTTGCAAAAAATAGCATGACCGACTTCACCCGTGTCCAGAATCATTACAAAGTATAAAAACAAAGTCGCTTCCCGCTGTCTGTCCCCATGTATGCTTATATCTTTAAAACTACGCAACGGATTTTGATGCAGTTAGTTTTAATAGATAGAGTAATTCAAGAGAAATGTTTTAATGTATAATACACCTGTGCGAAGCCGGGGCGCGTTGCTAGATCGCAAATATTACGCACGGATCGATGTAGCATTTTTCACATTATTGTTGATTTATCAAAAATAGCTCAGCCGGTTTCGATAAAATTTAAATGGGACCAATTTCGAAGTATACTCTTTCTAATAAAAAAAGAATTATTGAAATCGGACTACTATAAAAAAAGTTATGCGTGGTTATACAGAAATAAAAAAAATATATACGCGTCAAATTGTATACCTCCTCCGATGGTTCGTCGGTCAAAATGATAAAAATACACAGAAAAGAAAAAAAGCGACAAACTAGTGCAACAAAGGGCGGCCTTATTGCTTATAGCAATCTCTTCCAGGCCTTATTTGGCGTAGCTTAAATAAATAATATTTGAGATGTCTTGTCTGATGAAGAGATAGATTCGGCGATAACAGTAGATAAAATGTGTTTGCAATATAATTTTCAAACGTCGCATAAGCATGGGTGACCACAGCGCAGAGGGATTTGAGCTGAGTGTAAATATGGCCGAATGATACCTTACATAGTAAAAGCCCGGATTGTTTTTACCTCAGAATAAGTGGTTTTAGTTAATGTTCTGAGGTTTTAATCGTTAAGCTACGTAAAAGGCCTTCAAAGCCCGATTATAGAGGCGCCAGCGTAAATTTAATAGCAACGTAAAAAGCGTTCTCTCTATCGTATGCCTTTTGTGAAAAAGAAACAGAACTATGCTATTTAGCTAATATAATTACGATGGCGCCTCTGTGATCGGGCTTTCAGTCGGTTTAAATCTCTGACACCTAGCCAAGCTACTCGATTTATACAAACTTCCTCACTGAGAAATCAGCATCTTAAACGCGCGACTTGTAAACACAAGCCTCCTCTATAAAAGAGTTTTCTAAAAGCTGCTGATACTTTGGAAGCTGCTTTTCACCTTTTCAATGTGTTTTTGTGACCTTTTTAACCCTCGGCGAAAGAAGATAATTAACTCACGTGTCCGCGTGCCATAATTATAGATATTTTATTCAACTGCTGTCACAAATTATACAAAATAAATGTGTCACATGTCGTGGTGCTGGTTGACAATGGAATGCTGGTTCCAGGTCAGTGCTGGCACGCCACTGAAAGGCCCTAGAACCACTGCTTTGTAAAACCCTCTTTAACAACGATCCCTGTATGCACTCTCCTTTCTTCTACAGTGTTAGATTGGAAATCTGACTTGCCTACTGTCATTTCAGGTAATATTAAAAATTGGCCAAGTGCGAATTGGATTCGCGCATCAAGGGTTCCGTACCATATGGGAGCTTTTTAGCACCATTTCAAGTGTCTATCTGTTGGCGTTATTAATATCGAGCAAAAAAATCACGTTTGTTGTACGGGGACCCCCCTTAAATAGGTATGTATTTTATTGTTTTTGGTATTTGTTGTTATTACGGCAACAGAAATACATTATCTGTATTGTTGGAAGGTAGACGCGAACCAGTATCCAAAAGTATATATTTCAATCACCTAGCTATCACGGTTCTTGATATACAGCCTTGTGACAGATGGACGGACGGACAACGGAGTCTTAGTAATAGGGTCCCGTTTTTACCCTTCGGGTACGGAACCCTAAAAAGCCTCACATACCATGCACGATACAATCGGAATGGAATGCCTGGTTCCAGGTCAGGGCTCGGCGGCCGCGTGGTTGCACGCCACTGAGAGGCCACCAACCCCGCAGCACCACTACTTTGCAAGGCCTTCTGTGCTTCTTTTGAAGTTTCATTACCGTAATTCATAACCATGTCACTGGTCGCCATAATATAAGAACTAATAAGAAGAAACATGGTATAGGTCGAATCACACAACTTGGCAGCTGTGATGTCAGCTACAAGCTGCGGATAAAGCTGGAAACATGCGGACGCGGCTGACGGACGCGACTGACAGCCGCGACTTAGCAATGTGCACAGTCCTAAAACATCCGATGTGCCAGATCGCTCTCGGACGTCCGAACGCTCAAGGTCGTCCGAAGGTGACGTCCGCGACTTATGTCCGATAGTGTGCACGGGTCAGTGTACTTTCCTAGTCTAGGTCGCGGCTGTCAGTCGCGTCCGTAAGCCGCGTCTGATAGTATGTTTCCGGCTTAACCCGATCCTCGCGCAGCTAGTAAGTGAACCTCAGTGAGGATTTGTAGCTAACATCAAAACCGCCAAGTTGAGCCTATACTATTATAGAAATCATGTCACAGGTCGCCAAAATATTAAGAAGAAACAAGGTATGATAATCCCGAATTTCGATAAGTCAATTTAGCCTCTACGCTTGAAAGGACGTGATCTCGTATATTGACAACTGACTTTCGAGTCTCGGAAATATCGCACCTTATTTTTTCCACCACCATGAAGTAAAGATGAGAAACGCTAAATATTTTTCCGACCAATTTGAGACAAAATGAAAATCTTCGTAAAACAATAGAGTGAAATTTACGGATAGCATTGAAAATCTACAATAAAGATCATGAATTGGCGTTCTAAAAAAAAACAAAGCTCTCATGTATCTAAGTTTTAATTGTTCTCACCAGAGAAACTAAAGTGAATGCTTTAGTTTATACATTTTCAGTAGATAATCCAACAAAAAGCGTTGACAACAATAAATTCAGTCCAGAAAGGATTTGCATAACCTTCGTCAAGTTCCAGTCGCAACATCGGACCGAATAACTTGAATAAACCGGTACAGTTTAACAAAAGCGGTAGGTCAGTTTTACTTCAATAAAGCGCATAAAGTAATCGACATGATAAGTTTAGTATTTATTAATATCTGCGGGAATAATATAAAATAATAGCGATCGCGAATAAGCGTTGAAACATTCAAATCACAAAAAATAGACAGAAAAAGGCCATACCTTTTAGTTATTAAATTAAATTGAATTATACATTAGTGAACATCAAAGAGAAAGTAGAAGATAGATGAGTTTTAGACAACTGATTACTGCACCTACTTATGAGTGAGGCTGATGTGACGACTACACGAGGATTTTGCGGTGTATCGTCCTACTATGGCGCGTGGCGCCGACCTTTCGGTACCGTGGGCCAATTGACTAGCATAATGTTAGTACCGGTAATTTTCTACTATTTTTCCGCTCCAGTCCTCGACAATATCTTTAATGAATTATGAGTTTCAGGGCTGCCGCGGCTGTTATTTATGATCGCCTTCGTATTACGTCGCCAATTAATTTAGGGGTTGGAACCCTTCCACGTAAAAAACTTAATGGTTTCGAGGAAAATCAAGCTGATCGAGTTTATGCGCCATAAACGGGCTTTTACCAACCATCGATTTGGCTCGTTTCAATTACGCTGTGAGGAGAATGGTAGAATATTTCCTTTCTGGGCAGTCGTGTAATAACTCTACCAAAAACAATAAAATGAAGTCTGGGCAAAATATTAACTAGCCCCCAAACCAAAAAAGGCAAGATGTCCTATTTTAGAGGGTTTTTAAAAGTTTAGTTATTTCACAGGTGCGAAGGACTATCAATCTGCGTATTTATGATCTTAATTATCTCGTTACCTCCATGCGTTCCTGATTTAGAAGTTATTTTTAGATGGACAACAAAGAGGTTTTGAGGTATGGAACCCGTCGTCGGTCTATTCGTTTGGCAAATACGATACCACAGATATACTGACACTTAAGCACATACGTCAAACTAATTACATAACATTCCTCTTCAAGTTGGAGGCTCAGACCAAATAAAAAACCGGACAAGTGCGAGTCAGGCTCGCACACCGAGGGTTCCGTACAAATCCAGAAAATTTCACAAAATTGGGAAGTAAGTTGTTAAAATCTCTGTACTGTATCATCAACAAACAAGTTTTTTTTTCACTTTTCTCGTCATATGTTAAAAATTACACATTGTCAAAATAATTAAAAATCTGTTTTAGCATGTGTTAATGAAGCTCTTTTATAGGATATTTATAGTACTGTATGTCCGTCTGTGTGTATGTCAAGACTCTTTATCTCGGGAACGCGTAAAGATATCGAGTTGAAATTTAAACTGTATATGTATATCTATGATCTCTTACAGTTGTGTAAAGGAAAAACTTCTTAGTTATCATATAAAGAAGTTAGAGGCGTTTATGTCGTAAAAACCGCATATTTCGACACTCACAAAAATTAAAACCTACAGGGTACTTCCCGTTGACATAGAACTATGAAATTTGGCGAGAAGCATTGTCTCAGAGTACACATATAGGAATAAATCTGAAAACTGTACATTTTTATTTAAATCACAAAAAATAAGGCTCCAAAATTCACAAAATATGGGTTGAAAAGTGCGTAAATCGTATCATGTAAGGTATCATATAAAAGAGCTTCAATAGCACATGCTAAAACAGGTTTTTAATTATTTTAACAATTTTCGATGAATGACAAGAAAAGTAAAGAAAAAAACTTTTGTAGATGATGATGAAGAGTATAGATATTTTAACAACGTACTTCCCAATTATGTGAAATTTTCTGGATTTGTACGGAACCCTCGGTGTGCGAGCCTGACTCGCACTTGTCCCGTTTTTTTATTTGGTCTGAGGTTGGAGGATATAACATAAAATCTACACATGCGCAAAAATTGAGCAAAAAATCGTGGTTAGAGCTTTTATGAGATGATTTCAGAAACCAAAAGATGTCGGGAAGATAGGAGCTAAATACAGACTCAATCATTTCTGTTAATATTGGAGTGTTCGCAGATACAGCGTATCACAATCCGCCTTTGAAGCATTGTTTCGGCAAATTGGTCCACCTTATCCTTTAATTTGCACCGCCATCGGAAGGTTCGTTATTTGTCTCGCGATTATTTCGCTTAATTGTATCCCACAAAAAACATTTTCATGTAAAATGAGGCCAAGACAAGACTACAGTTCGCACTATAAAAAATATATCAATTCTCATGCCAAGCTACTAACTCTACAGGACTCTCAGGATGTCTTCAGGAAGTAACCTGTAGATTTTGATGATCATAGGTGAGTCTGTCAGTCAGTGACGAAAACGGGGGTTTTTATATATCTATAAAATCTAAAGCATAAGAACCAAGCAATTAAAACTTGACATGTTTATTGTCTATTATGGGCATAATATCCCGAGAATTTAGTTTATCTAGTATACTCGAAACGCTCATAACCTGCGTTCAAAAAATAGGCGAACCGCTTCGAGAAAAGGTAGGTAGTGTCCTGGCACATTACTTCGCTTGGCTCGTCTTGGCGGGGGCACTACCGTGCCCCCAGATTACTTGTGTTGGCAGAAACTCGATACTTTCCGAAAGAGTAATTTTCTGGGATGAAAGCAACCTGTGTTAATTCGGGGTACTATGTTGGAGGTGTTGAATGGGAATAATAACGTACAAACAAACTTTTACGTGATATGGTGACAAATTAAGTAAATGTAGGTTTCAGGAGAAGTGAATAGAACACAGGGGTGTAACTCGACAAGACTTAAACAGCAACGTAAATTATCATTATCAGCCGTAGACGACCACTGCTGGACATAGGCCTCCCCTATGGATTTCCATCAAGACTGGTTGGAAGCGGCCTGCATCCAGCGTGTTCCTGCGGTCTTGATTAGATCATCAGTCTACCTTGCAATGACTTTTGAAAATTACAAAAAAATATAGAATTAATATACAGTATCGATGTATTACCGATACTGGTTTAATTCCACAGATAGATAATCACAAATCAATCGGATTGTAGACATTTGGCAACAACATGCACTTAAGGGTTATACCGACCCTAATATCCGTTGAGAACACGGATTTCGAAGCAGTCGAGTCGAGAAAATACAGAAAATTTCCGTAAACATATTTTAATACCAGATTTTTCCAAACATCTAAGTACGCAGAAGGCATAAAATATGCGGAATTCATAAATCCAATCACTTGAAAAGTCGATTCAACATAAAACGAAGTCGCAAAGGTCTCCCTCGAAGCGATCGCCTAAAAAGAGATCCTTCGAGATGAAATCGTCAGTGTCGTCCCCGAATGCTTCATCGAATTATCTCCGAGCACGTCGGTGTGATCAGTAATCAAGCCTGTCTCCTCGTCGAGGGACGTACTTGGGGAAATAACGGGGGTTCCCGAGTTTAGGGATAAATTAACAATACATCTTGAGGAGTTCATTCTTCAAAAGGTAAAGAAAAAAAATCTCCGATTACAGCACTTGTTGACAAGCATGAAAAAATTGGACGTAGTTTAGCCTCTGACCAAATAAAATATTTTTTACAAAAAATACTCATAACACACAGCTGTCTACAATCAAAATGTTGCAAGTGACATCATATCGCAAGACCCTTGCCACGTTTTGATTTTGGAGCCTTGTTCTTTGAGTCCTCTCTGTTAAACTACTATAACAAAAGTAATATTCTTTTAGTAGTGTACAAAGCAAGCCAACCAATCTGTCAATAGTTTGTGCAATATTTTGTCTGTTCGTTCCCATTATACAACAGAGTCTAGATATGTAAAAAGAGCAGCAAGCATGTTGGCGGACACAATAATTTAATTAATTTGGAAATTGCTACAAAACCGCTAATAAACTTGGCTGATTTTTGGTCAGTAACGAAACAATATTTACCAACATTACATTTTTACATAATGCGCGCGAGGGTTTAGCTTAGGATTTATTACGGCTTTACATTTGCGCCTTATTTCCTGTACAACGTCCATTCCTATCTTTTCCCTCACATTTACAACACATAAATAATTCATTTACGCATGAATTTACATTATTGTACTTTACAACGGTCCATGGGTCCATGTTATGTTTCCCCCTTTGCCCCTAAATCCTGGGTCCGCCCGCTGGTAAAATAAGCGAGAAGGGCGAAATCATGGAGACCATTAGGATAAAAAAACTCGTTTCCGAGCCATGTTGTAATTTACACGTCCCGGGAAAATGTGGCCCTTTTCGTTTTAAAGTAGGCCGCAGGATGTGGCTTAATATACATATGGCCACCAGAGGCTTCAAGTCCTTGGTTGAAGCCGGTGGCTAAGCTAGCACGTTGCATCTTGGCCATAGTATTCTTCAATGCCTCATTAGCAGTCATGTACATATGTATGTATTATTAATATTATATTATTAAATTAACCAAAATTATATTATAATTACTTTATTAACTAATTTTTTTAACGCTATTCTATTTTAATAAATATTGTTAAGGAAGCACAGATCTCCGAAATACAAGCTATGCTTAGTTTGGAGATCTGAAGCTCATTGTCATATGTTAGTTATTTTAATGAGTCAATAAATGAATTTTGAATTTGAATTGAATTTTGTATACCAGCATTTTTTTAATTAATTACATTTTTCGTTTCACTACATTACATATACTACCTGATGTTAAGCAGATATGCGGTCTAGGGTGTTGCATGCTTATAACGCTTACTTAGAAAATAGCTTATTTACTCGAGATCTGAAGACACCTATGTTGTACTTTAGTGGAAAGATAGATTTAGGTAAAGCGTTCCACATAAGCACCGGTCTCCCCAGGCTGGTGGTATTCATAAAGGATTTTCCTGGGTAAAAAAGAAAAAAAAGGTAAATCGACCCAAATTCGGTTCCGGTTAGACTTAGGTAAATGTCATCTATTAAAATTAGTTGGATTTGATTGCTTATGTTATTAACTAATTACAATATTGGTAATGTTGAACCGAACTATGAGAAGATCCGTAAAAGAAACAAAGTCACCGATGCGATGTGTCTAAGAGGATTAAAAATTAAAGTAGCAGTGAGCAGGGAACATAGCACACAAACCTGATATGCAAATGAGGCCTTTAAATTCTGGAACGGAGACCACACATCGGCTAGCGCAGTGTAAGACGTCCAATTAAAGCTATCAACGATCTAATTAAAACCACAGGATGCAAACCACGTAGAATAAATCAGTCTTAATATTAAGAAAATATATATCTGTGATTGAATGAAATGTAAGTAAATAATTCATGATAGATCCCCTTCGAGAATTGGCAAATTAACTGTTAACTGTTAAAAACGGTTGGTACAAAATGGTAGTAAAAACCTGCTACCGTTTCTATACATTTCCACCATTACAAAGCCTGTTAGTGAAGGCTCACAGTGAAGCAGCGTGGCAGAGGCGTCCCGGGCAGAACCCGGGCGCTGCAGTGTGACGTCACACGATCAATGGGCTGACGTCACCCCCCGCCCCCGCACCCTACCCCTCCCCTCGCGAGCTGCTGTCACTGGGGGGAGCAAACAGATCGCGCGAACTCCGATATTCATAGTAAATTCGTAGAGGCTGGGTGGCTAGCCCTGGTGTCAGAGATTTAAAACCGCCTGAAGGCCTCTGACATGTTTAAACGGTTAAAACAACTAGGACCTGCAATTCAACGTGTCATCCGAGCCACGGTAGCGCTCAGTTGTAAATGCCACCCGCGGTCACCCATCCGAAGACTGACCGTGCTGAACGTTGCTTAACTTCGATGATCGCTAATGAACACCTAGTCAAACTACGTTATGAGCGCTATTCATATTAACCTCGGACTGTTATGTTAGCGACTGTTAGGGAAACATAATTTCCTTGTTGAGAATTTTTCTCTTTACTATTGTGACGTCATCGTTCGACAGACTACTTAAATTACACTCGGTGCCTCAGTGCCTCGGTGCCTCGGTGGCTCAGTGGTTAGTGACCCTAACTTCTGGATCAAAGAGGCGTGGGTTCGATCCCCACCCAGGGCAAATATTTATGTAATGAACATAAGTGTTTGCTCTGTGTCTGGGCGTTATTTAGTTTCTATCTATATCGTATATTATATATAAGTATGTATTTAAAAATATGTATGTGTAGTATATCAGTTTCTGGCAGCCATATCACAAGCTTTGCTTAGTTTGGGGTCAGAGGCTGTGTGTAAGATGTCCCAAAATATTTATTTATTTATTTATTTATTTATTTATTTATTTATTTATTTATTTATTTACAGCCATGATAAGTAAATAGGTTCGTATAGGTTGGGTGCATCGAGTTGGCATTTTTTCTGTTCCATATTGATGGCCAATTGGCCAAATAGATGGGTGGCGGGCCTGTAGCGCTCATAGCTCATAGTTTGGCTAAATATTCGTAAGCGATCATCGAAGTTACGTTTCGTTCAGCGCGGTCAGTCTTCGGATTAAAAACTCTGTCACCAGGGCCTATACGAACTTACTTATGCCACTAGTATTTCGTTAGGCTTTCACGAGAGCTCTAAAATAAAACTTATATAATGTCCTCCCCATTGCTCCACATGTTTTCCGCCAACGTAACAAACACCGTGTCAATTAACCTACATCCCGAGATCGGAGGAGGACGTCCGATGGATTGAGCGATGAAGGTTAGGGAAGAAGGCTCGTCACGAAACCTCCTGGTCCCTGGATGACGGTTTTATCTACGAAAATAAGCTGCCGTCCATCCTCTCCAAGTTTTATGGCAGATAAATTAGAAACTTTTTCAGTAATGCACTGAGTTACAGCAATCGGCCAAGTGCGAGTTGGACTCGCGCACGATGGGTTCCGTACTGTATGGCCCGAATGGACCCCTAAGATATTTTGTTTTAATTTAATTATTTATTTTTGACAGGAAAATACAACTTAATATTCTGTGCATATTTCAAGCAACTTCCTGTTGCCCTTATGAATATCGAGGAAAAAATCACGTTTCTTGTACGGGATAAATATTTATTTTATTTTAATTCAGCTATTTATTTTTATCACTACATAGTATAAAACAAAGTCGCTGTCGCTGTCTGTCCGTCCCTATGTATGCTTAAATCTTCAAAACCACGCAACGGATTTTGAAGCGCTTTTTTTTAATAGATAGAGGGATTCAAGAGGAAGTTTTATATGTATAATACATGCATAATATTGTAGAGAAACACTGATAAATTTACAGGTTTCTAATGTGATGTCGTAAATAAACACATTTTTTTGCGCTTACATTGCAAACGCTGACTGAACCCCACGAGATAAATCAAAATAATGTACTACGGTATTGTACACCTTAAAAAGGTCAACAAAAAAGTCCGTGATGGTATGTGTCTATCTCTTAAGGATAACCCACAATAACAATTTTTTATCCTTTACATTTTACGGGAAAAAATGACTTATATAGGAAGTTATATTAAGCAATACAGAATTAATCCTTATCCAATTAAGTACCTTAAATACATTGTGCATTCAATATAGATCAATATCTACAGCATGTAATTTAAATGAATATTTCCGAAGATATAACAGATTTAAAACATAGCGGTGCGGCGGCAGTCCGGCCCGGCCGGCGGCGCGAGCTCTCTAGCGAGGAAAATAATCCTTACTAATATTATAAATGCGAAAAGAACTCTGTCTGTCTGTCGCGCTTTCACGCCAAAACTATTAAACCGATTTCAATGAATTTGGTACCTACACAGATAGTCTAGAGCCTGAGAAAAGACATAGGCTACTTTTTATCCCTAAAAATATTCGTGGTTCCCGCAGGATAGGAGAAAATCTGTTTCTCACCTACGGAGTAACGGATTGACTAGATTTTTGCCACGGACATGGTTCCTGTAGGATAGGACAAAAACTGTTCTCAGCAGCGGATCAACGGATTGACTTGATTTTTGGTATATACATACTTTTAGAGACGAATAGTAACATAGCCTACTTTTTATCTCGAAAAAATCGTGGTTCCTGTAGGATAGAACAAAAACTGTTTCTCAGCGATGGAGCAACGAATTGACTTGATTTTTGGCATTGACATTATACTTCAATGATTGACGTAGTTTTACAGACGAATAGTAACATAGCTTACTTTTTATGCCGAAAAAATCGAGGTTCCTGTAGGTCTATCCTACAGGAACCTCGATTTTTAAAAAACTTTTTATCACCAACAAAGCAACAGATTGATTTGGTTTCTGCTGTAAATGACAAAACAAGCCCGATTACAGAGGCGCAGCAACAAAGCAACGGATTGATTTGGTTTCTGCTGTAAATGGAAAAACAAGCCCGATTACAGAAGCAGCGTAAATTTAATAGCAACGTAAGAACCGTTCTTTCTATATCGAATGCCTAAAGTAAAAAAGTGAACAGGAACTATGATATTTAGCTAATATAATTACGATGGCGCCTCTTTGATCGGGCTTAATGTGACGTTGACAATTCTGCGGAAGGTAGGTAAGGTGGGAACACTTAAAATAAAGTACTGTTCATTCAGTCAGGAGTTTTCATTAATATTTTTAAACAGAAGAGCTTGGTACCACATGGCCTGGCCCTATAAGGCAGGGTATAATGTATTACGTACAACTACAGGAGAGGTACTGTGAACTCTTCTAGGTGTGACGTCATTGCGGGACTTTAGCAGGCTATCACTACATAATAATTATATTGTAAAGCAAAGTCGCTATTTCTGTGTATCTGTCTGCCCGTCTGTCTATTCAATTATGATGTGTAATCTTACATACTACACAACTGAATCGAACGCGGTTTTCACCGTCTCTTAGTGTTTCAACGAGAAGGTAAGGTATAACAATCGTACCTGGGCGAAGCTGGGACGGGCAGTAAGTATTGAATATTTAACTTAATCTTCTGGGAATATTTCAAGCATCAGCCTGTCACCATTATTAAAATCGAGCGGAAAAAGGCAAAAAAAATCAGGTTTAATGTATGGTAGTTTGTTTTTGTTTTCAGTATTTGTTGTTATAGAGGCAACAGAAATATGTCATCTGTGAAAATTTCAACGTTCTGGCTATTACGGTTCATGAGATACAGCCTGGTGACCGACAGACAGACGGACAGCGGAGTCATAGTAATGGGTCCTGTTTTTACCTTTGGGTACGGAATCTTAAAATGACACAAAATGGTTATCGTATGTTTACATTATAACATTATATTTATACGGTGACACATAGAAAATAAGACTTCCGAAATGCCGCGATAGCGAGATTACGAGCGTGACTTTGGTTTCTACTCGTGACTCACTGTCGTAACTTGTTAATCTAAATCTGAAAATACGATTATATTACTGCACTATAGTTTTATTTGGCGATCTTAAGAAATAGATCGCCAAATCTAGACAGACGCGACCAAAGCGCCACCCTTTTATGGTGGACATTCCGCGCGTTAGAACCAAGCGTTTCGAATCCTCATTCCTCATACGTACAGCCAGAATGTGGAACGCTTTGCCTGGGTCTCTCTGTCTTTCCGCTAAAGTACAACGTAGGTGTCTTCGAATCCCGAGTAAATAGGTATCTTCTAGGTAAGCGTGCTTCACCCTAGACCGCATATCTGGTCAACATCAGGCAGTATGTAGTCAAACGCAAACCTATACGGAATATAAAAACCCGGACAAACATGTGCGAGTCAGGCTCGCACATCGAGGGTTCCGTACAAACATATTGTTAAAATAATTAAAAAACCTGTATTAGAAGTTATTTTATATGACACCTTACATGGTTCTTTAAAACTCCTCTAAAATGTCGTATTGGAAAATGAGCATAAACGAGAGGCGTGAAGTCATGCCAAGGACAGCGCCTCGTTGTTTGAGGTAAAACAGCCATATAACAATGACACATAATAAAGACCGGCTAGGCGCGAGTCGTACCATACACGATAGGTTCTGCACCATCTATAATTCTTTACTATAACCTGCCGGTCTACGATGCGCCCATCGAATTATAACTTTCAACGTGTCAGAACGAGATTGAGTTATGGGGAAATATATACCTATCTGTCACTTTTTCACACGTCGAAAAGAGTTATTTTCGTCACTTTTCGTGGTCGCATGCTTGGCCTACTGCAATATTTAACGCTATATTGTATATACGGGGCCCTGCAAGCTGACCCGTAGACGCCTAAAAACTCAAATTTGTGTATGGGAGAGCTCTAAATTCCTATTCATAGTTATCAATGTCATAATGTAATCATTAGCTATAAGAGACGGCCGCTAAAAGGCACGATCGATGAAACCAAAAGATTTTTATAGAAAAAATCAAAATAACATCATTAAAAAATGGGGGAAATGGCAGGTATGGCATAACATAACCAGGAACGAACCCTTGCACAAAGAACTGCTGGTTAAGGAACCCTAAAAAGGCAGCTGAACTCGCGTTCGTGCGGCTTCTGCGTCACAGTTGCATCACAAAACATCGATAGTGCAGAATTCAAGCTTCATACAAAGCGCGTTCGAGCAACGCATAGCACGTTCAGACATCGTTCCGTATCGTACCAAGGAGTAAGGGATGATTTATTTTAGACCGGGACGACCCGGGCCGGACGGGGCACGTTTCATACATTTTGTGCAATGTAGTCCGTTCCATATAGGTACATATTGTACGGACGGGACGAGACAGACACTCTTCACATTACAGTCACTTTTACTCCGATGACCCAGTTACGGGTTAGTGATGGATTCACATATGCCATCGATTTTTAAGGAAGTAGGCATTATATCTTTAGGATGGTGTGAAAATATGTTCTCCTTCAGTGTGGAGCCATTAGTATGATTTTTACATAGACTCCAAAGGATATATAAGGCATAGGTTCTCTCACTAGGCTGCAAGCTCCTGGACATGAAATGTTAAACACATCAGCCCCCCTACCGCCTAAGCAATAGTAATCGTAATAGCAATCGTTTATGACTTCATTTTAGTCATTTGGCACCGCCTATGTGACGTTAGCCATCAATTGCTTTGCGCGGATTGCGAAAGCAATCGTTGAATGAACAACTTTGATAGCTAACGTCACATAGGCGGTGCCAAATGACTAAAATGAAGTCATAAACGATTGCTATTACTATTGCTTTAGGCGGTAGGGGGGCTGGTTTCGATGGTATTTGGTTGGGTCACATAATTTGTGGCTTCTAGTTCCGATATTGTGTAGGTACCTACGCGAGACGTGTCACCCACAACATCGTGTACCCACGAATAAAATATCGAAACTGCGTGAATATGCTTTGCTCGAGATTTCCTGTGGTCGGGCATTTTATGTATGAAGCTTAGCTTCTGTCATATCAGCGCTTTGTTTTGCACCTACAATAAGAGATAAGTGACAGGTAAGTGGCGTTGGGCGAGGACAGGCGGCAAAAACTCCGGTGATTCATTCTCGAACCATTCTACGAGTTTCCGGCAACAATGCTCTACACGCTGATAATGTGATAACGGAGTGTATCACGTACTTAATTGCGTAATAGAGAGATTGTGCACGATTGACGCGAAAGTTGATAGTGAAATTATTTGCACATTGTTATGTTTTGCGCATGGAAAGCACAGTAATATGATCTATTTTATCTATGAATTTGGACTAGTTTACTTGAGCGCTATATGCATGTGCAGTAAAAATTCGTAATGCCACCCGGCCAATCAACTTAAAAATTACTGATTAATTCAATTCAAACAATAAATAATTATTAATTTAAAACATACAATAAATAAAAAGTTCAAAAAGTAATGCACATCGATTCTCTGACCATCCCATCAAGTCCCACAAACGTCGCCCTAATCACACGGGTACTAGCGTAAAAAGCTCGTAGTTCTCAAATTGGCGAATATCACCGGGCAATTACTTTACTGGCTGGCTCGGCTACATTCCGCGCGTCCCGTGGAGCGCTTACATAACGACGGGCAAGGGGGCGGGAGGGCGCGCAGGGGAGGGGGAGGAGAGGGCACCCCTACGGAACCGTGCTGTATCGAGCGGATTCACTCCCCTGCCGCGCAACTCGTCCCGCTCGCACGGCCTAGGGCTGGCTAATATAATACAAATGTTTATTTTATTATTCGCGAAAAATGACATTAACCCTCTTCAACATTGCACAGAATTCGAATAGCTACCAAGCGATTTATCATCGATGCAGTAATTATCACATTATTGTTGATTTTTCAAAAACGGTTCAGATAATTTCAAAAAAAAATTAATGGGACTACTTCTGAAGTGTAATCTACCAAACTAAAAACCGGACAAGTGTCAGTCAGGCTCGCACACCGAAATCCGCACAAATCCTGTATTTCACAAAATTATGTTGGGATAAATCTATAGGATAAATAAATAATCATCGAATTTTTTTTCCGTCACACATCGAAAATTACACATTAGGTCCAATTATGAAGGCGCCATCGTAAATTTAATAGCAACGTAAAAAGTGTTCTCTCTATCGAATGCCTAAAGTGAAAAAAGAACAGTAATAGTCTAATTAGCTATTATAATTACGATGGTGCCTTCATACAATTATGAAATATAGGCATATTGTAAACCTGTTTTAGCATGGGCTAATAAAGCTCTTTCATATGATACCCCACATGATACGATTTACTCACTTTGAATTTTGGGAATATGTATTTTTTTTTTTTGTATTTAGGTCCTATTTTTTGTGATTCAATTAGAAATGTACAGTATTCAGATTTATTCCTATATGTGTACTCTAAGAGAATGCTTCTTGCTAAATTTTATAGTTCTAGATTAACTGGAAGTACCCTGTAGATTTTGATTTGTTAGTGTCAAAATATGCGGTTTTTTACGACATAAACGGCTCTAACTTTGTTATACGCTAACTGAGAAGTTTGATTTTTTCACAACTGTAAGAGATCATAAATATACGTACATGGTTTAAATTTCATTTCGTTAACTTCACGCGTTCTTGAGATAAGGGTTCTTGACAGGGGTTCCGTTTTTTTCTTTTGAGGTACGGAATCCTAAAAAATAATAATTAAAGTCGATCCATAATTGGCGGAGTAATCGCGTATCTCCTTTTTGAAGTCGGAATTATTTTTCCGCATGTCAAATTAATAGCCTTAGTCCCAAAACTAGGTGAAGCTTCACCTCGTGCAAAATATGCAGAACTGATAGAAATTATTTTTAAAAAAACTAAATAAACAAGAAAGCTATGGCCAACCTATTTCAACAATTAGGATTGAAAAATGCGTACACATGAAGAAAGTCTTGTTTTCGCCAGTACTGTAAATCAAAATCAAAATTTATTTTCAGACACATAGGATCCATAATCATACACGTTCAAATTAGAAATTGAAAATAAAACGGAGGGCAGATTTTGGAGTGTTCCACGATTGATACCTTATGTTGCATGATTATATTTATGGAGTCGCAGGTCAAACTACAGATATTTATTAATTTCTACTCGGTTACTTCAGTTTTAATGAGTTTTAAAAACCAATAATCTATTTAACTCCCACCAGGGGTCAAAAGTCACGCCTGAGGGGTGATTAAACTTGTTTTTTTTAAAGTTCTAAGTTAAGTTCTTCTATTAACCCCTTTCCCGTGTCTATTTACCATGTTCATGTATCTATTGACCTCTCAAGCGTCTCCATGTGTCACCACCACGTGTCTAATCCACCCTTCACGTGTCTAATCACCCTAATAAATTCTAGAAATGTAGGCTTTTAAGAAAAATTACAATTTAACATAATAATGCACGTTTTTACCTCAATTTATGCATCAAAATAGTTTGGCGCTAACACTGACAGTATTGGCAAATAATTTTTAAACCACAGGCACCTAAATGCAAATAGCTAAGAAAGACCAAAGTGCGCGTCAGGGCGACCTGTTAAAATTAGTTTCACATTTTGCCGCGGGACTTGTTTCGTGAAACGCAGTCTACCGCTTACTTCAGCCGCTGTTTACGCTACCCAGTTTGACGTTCAATTTTGATGGATATTGCAATGTTGCCACAATTTTTATGTTGCCAAACCAGAAACACAAAACTACTTATTTGATAAATAAGTGGTCGTGGGGGATCACCTAGTTTGCCATATGAAACGCTTGAAGTTTTTCTCAGTTTTTTCTCTATTCACCCCGCGAGTTCTATTCACCCCGTTTTACAGCAATAAAAAAAAGTGACAGCCCTAGCAGACCACTTGTTCATGCCGTCTCGCTCTCACACACTTGAATACGCGAACGTCACAGCTACAGTTTAACAGTATCACTTCTCCCCAGTATATCAACTCACCACCTCTCTGATTACTAGCGAGTACTACTGCAAGCCCAATACTTCACAACTAAGATTAGATTATCACATTCAGCCTTTTACACACCAGCTTTTGCCCACGGCTTCGCCCGCGTGATATTTTGTATCCCATAGGAAGCCTTTATTTTTTTGGGATAAAAAGCCTATGTCACTTTCCGTCTTTGAAACTATGTCCATGCCATAAATCAAGTCAATCCATTGCTTCGTTGCTGCGTAAAAGAGGAACAAATACACTTTCAGATTTATAATATTAGTAAGGATGAGTTGGAAACAAATTGTACAGAAAAGAAGAGAAATAAATACATACTATTTTTCAAAGACAAACTGAATAGGAATCCTACAAGTTTACAAGCTTCATGTTCGACCACAACTTTGCTTGTAGACCGAATTACAGTCATTGGCCGATTGGTGGATGTAAAGTTAGCTACAAACTACGCAAAATCCAATCCTGGCTGAAGCTCACATAGAGCGGCGCGTTGATTGGTTATTGTGCAGCTTGTACGTAACTTCACAGATGCCTACTTGTATGACTCGGCCTATGCCATCAGAAGAGTTGGTGGTCAAGTAAGGAGTAATTCATAGTAAAAATTAATACAATACCTTACTAATATCCCAAGGGCACAAAAAGAACTGTAATTGTAACAAGAGACAATACTCCCAATTTTAAAGGCACCATCGTAATTTTAATAGCAATTTAAAATATTGTTCTCTCTTTTCAAATGCATATAGTGAAAAAGTAGCAGGGACATTTCAATCACCTATTAAAATTATGATGGCTTTTCTAAAATTGGTGCTAATGACTCCTTAATTTATCCTACTTTAGATACATAATAAACATAGAAGTAATAGCATAATGTTAAGAATCAATAACAACTTTCAAATTCAGGATCTACTTACACAGAATGTACCTATTCAAAAAATAAATAAATGCAAAATTATTTAATCATTACATAAATGTTATCTATTGAACAAAATGGATGATCGGTATCATATTATGATGCCTTCAAACAACACTCAATGGGAGTCATGTAGTGGACTTTCCAATAAGAATAGCAAGATTATGTTAAGGTTCAAATAGCATAATCTTCATATTACAAAATCTAAATAACTTTGAATGTCTCTTTGATCTTATCAAAGAAAACTCCTTACAATCTATAAATAGAGAAGTATTCTCTTGCCCTGTGCGTTAGACACTAATGTGAAGTGAAGAAGAAAGAACTTTGATATGCCCCAAAATGCATACCTACTGTAAGTACATACATGGCAGAATGCAAGTTTACAATGAATACAATGCAGAATGTATATTTACAATGCATGCATTGCACAATGTATATTTACAATGAATACAATGCAGAATGTATATTTACAAAGCATGCATTGCAGAATCCAGTGTCATGTGAACATGTGAGAAAAGTTAAAATGCTTGCGTTATTTTATGCTTTTATTATACATATTTTATAGTTTTGTGGATATTTTTCCCCTAGACTAAGACAACATATCTGACAAGATCTATACTCACAACCTACATGCTGTATATACTTTCAAATAGCTCTAATTTCCCAATACTGCTCGGGTACCTATAAAAGCCATTGTTTAAGAAATATAGTCTTATGAAAAATGTAATCTACAAGGCTTGCCATGTACCAACTACGCCTAAATCTATGATAAATATTATCGCTAATAGATTTGGTAGGTGAATTTATAAAATAGGTAAACAAAGTTTCCTAATATTTTTGAATGTTTAATTTGCCATCAACCTAGCATGACCACCAACATAATACATAGTAACAGTAAAAATCATCCCCAAAGTATTATCATGACCTTCAATACTTGTGCCCCATTTGGTAGAGTTTCTCTAACGCGTTCGGGCCGTACCGGCATCAGAATCGTTTCCTCGTCACGTTCTTAGCCATGTTCTGTTTATTCTAGGTTGGTATAGGTTGTATGTGGGTATAGGTAACAAATTACACAGATGTATGAAACTATCGCGCTCGCAGCTGCCTGTGCCGCTCGCTTCGAGCGCCGTAGTCAAAACAAAGCTAGCACATTACGCTAGCGAACTGTATAATTAGCGAAATGCCAATAATCTAATAATTCAAAGGACTATTTGACCTATTTTAGCACACGATATTCAAAGCTAAGGTTACCTCAATTTGCACTTACCGACTGAAAACTTCCTGCACGAATCCTTTCAGGTTACGAGAGCACAAAAACGACACTGCTTCACGATTTACAATTGATTATTTTGTAAAATTTCATCAATTTTTACGCGAACATCCAACACAGAACAGAACATCGACCCAAATGACAGGCGACAGCACCACGGCAATGACAGTGACAAATTGACATATTTGAAATTTCATCATTTGGCATTCCAGTATTGTCCAGTATTAATGCAGTCCGAATTACTCTCATGCTCCCTTCAAGCTATGCTCTCATGGGATCGCATCTTAGAGTATATAAATAACTATAGAGCGCGCACGACGAAGTGGGAACATTAGGTACAAGTGAGAACAAAACGACGTTCCCGCCGCGAGCGCTTGTAGTCGTAGCAGAGTACTAGGAACGTGCGTTTCTCGAGCAACTTTTTTCAAATTGATGTATTGAAATGGTGAAATGTGCAGTTCGACCTTGTAAAAACGATACTAGAAAACACACGAAATTGAAATCCGGTATCACATTTCATCGGTAAGTCGATTATAATACTTATTTTTATGAAAATAAATCCGGAATCGCGGGGGTGAAGAAGACGTGGGAGGCGGGCACGCACAGGCTCGCCCGTGCACCGCACCACACCGCACTCCCGCCGCGTGATTTAGAGATGGGACGTGACCAACGCTGTAGTCGATATAATGTTTACTAGAAGTACTGCATATTACATATAACAGATTTTTGTAACTTTAATACTTAAAATCTTATTATAATTTATTGTAAATAATTGTATAGTGTTGTTTTGTGCGATATACTTTCTAATATTTTTAATGTCAAATTATTATAGCGGTACATAATTATGTAATGTTACGATATCACGTCTACACTGCTAAATTGATTTTGAAGATTTTAGTGGTTTAATTTAATTTAATGGACTTAAATTAAATTTAAAAAAATGATAGTGAGAGATACATTTTTGTAATAAGTAAGTTCGTAGGTATGTGGCTGGTGGCTAGCCCTGGTGTCAGCGTTATTAGGCCGCGTGAATGCCTCTGACATAGCTAAACGGGACCTACAATATATTGTGTCATCCAAGCAACGGTAGCGTTCAGTTGGAAAATGCCACCCACAGTCGCCGATCCACATAATACCTGACTGTATTTTTGTAATGAAAATATAGGCTCCTACAAATATAGTATAAAATATGTAAAGGACAAACTTACCCAAAATACTGAACAACATTCCAAAAAAAGGTCGAAATTTATAAAAATATCTTTTGTTTTCTTATTTTTCAGATTTCCAAAAGACCAAAATTTGATGAACAAATGGATTATCACTTTAAAACAAACAAATTTTGAGCCAAACATATGGAATAAAGTTTGTTCAGTACACTTTCATGATTTTTTTGACGTACATATCCAATAAATACTTAATTTTTCTGAATAAATGTCGTAAGTAACATGTAGAAAAACTTATACTCATATTATTCTCTTAGATGTTATCGCACGAAATATATTTGTAGGTACTTGTTTGTACCGCGCTGAACCTGCATCTATTGACAACAAAATGAGTTTACGTTGCCCGCGTGCCCATCCCTAGTAATCGCCAACATACATATATAAGTAGCTATACTTCATCTGCCTACGACGCGCACTGGGCGTCTAGTGCGGTACTAGCGCTCTATAGTTACTATACTCTAAGGATCGCATGGTCATGGACGAGTAAATTCATCACCATCACTTCGAGCATTTACCAATGGGATATGCTTAAAGTCACCATCATCATAATTTTCTGCCTGTAATCCCCGACTTCTGAGCATAGGCTCAGACCAGGCATAGGCCTTTCTTTTTGTATACCATTCTAACTCTTTGGACTATGTGGTAGTCCTTACGATGATAATGTTAGGATAACGGTTATCCTAACATTATCATCATCATTGTATTATGACCGCTCGCAAAGGAGTACTCCTCCGGTTGAGGTGTTGTGCCCTGGGATAGTTATCTGACAGTATGATTAGGTCTTGATACAGTTCGGCCATCACTGCAACGTTTGCACGATGCAGCCCTCGACTTGTGTTTGGCCTCTAGGCGCACGTGTGATGGCGCCGCATGTAGCGAAGTTAAGCTGGAAACATACTATCGGACGCGGCTTAAGGACGCGACTAACAGCCGCGACTGATAAGTATCTAGATTATGAATGTACACTGAGCCGTGCACACTATCGGACATAAGTCGCTGACGTCACCTTGGGCTGACCTTGAGCGTTCGGACGTCCGAGAGCGATCTGGCGCACCGGATGTTTTAAGACGTGCACACTGCTAAAACTGGAAACATACTATCGGACGCGGCTTACGGACGCGACGAACGGCTGCGACTGATAAGGTATCTAGACTATGAAAGTACACTGAGCCGTGCACACTATCGGACATAAGTCACGGACGTCACCTTCGGACGTCCGAGAGCGTTCGGACGTCCGCGAGCGATCTAGCACACCGGCTGTTTTAAGACTGTGCACATTGCTAAGTCGCGGCTGTCAGTCGCGTCCGTCAGCCGCGTCCGATAGTATGTTTCCGGCTTAAGTCGTGACTGTCAGCCACGAATGTCCAGTCCAGCTTAAAGCTGCAAACATACTATCGGACTATATACCCGGATGAATTCTAGAACATGATAGATGTCGCTATGACAGCTGTCATTTTGACATCTGTCACTTTTGAAACAAAAAAAGTAAGTACATGTTAACACATTTGATTTTCTTTGACTTCAAGATCAATATTACGGGCAAAATGGGACAAAAACCCTGAAAATATGTCACTGCAATATAAGTAGAACCACGGTCACGAAATTTTTGCCCGTAGTCCAACCAGACTACTTGATAGGACCACGGGAAAAAAATCTTGCCCGTGGTTCTACTAGTAGTACATCTGGTAGGACCAGGGGCAACAAACGGACTCGTGTTAGTTTATTTTAATAATTAATTATAAATTAGGAAAGTGTTCGGTCGAAACGTGTGTCAGAGACAAGTTACTGCATAGAAATAAAGATCAAAGAGCCGAGAATGTATTTTATATCCAACCTTAGATTATATGTATCCAACAGACAGACCAGAAGGTCTAGAAACTTTGATCCATAGCTAAAAAGTGTTCAATCTCTTCTGTGATTCAATCAATGACAAAGCTCGATCAATAGAAAAAAATAAATCAATCTCTGCGAAACATGGATGCTAGATCGCAACCGCATCCGCGCTCACTACTGCAGCTGTCTGGGGAAAGCTTAATCCGGCGGATACTTTACAGAATTATTGTAGCTGGAAGCACCGGAAGTGAAGCACGTCACAAAGCACATCTTTGCCAGTAGATAAATAAAAACGGATTCCGCACTTTTCTCAAGTTATTAGTTTTTTTTTATCTATAAAGGTGATTAGACCTGAAAAACTAATAGTAAATCACCAAATTGTAACAAACATAACAGTAGTGTAAAAAAATTGGTGAATGCTCTTTATTTTTAGGGTCACGTACCTCAAAAGGAAAAAACGGAACCCTTGTTTCCATTACTTACTTTCTTTCTTCTTTTTACTTATTTCTATTTTCCTTATCACTTTGTTGTCCGTCTGTCCGTCTGTCAGGACTGATTATCTCGAGAACGCGTAAAGATATCGAGTTGGTATATCTATGGTCTCTTGCAGTTGTGAAAAAGAAAAACTTCTCAGTTATCGTTTAAAAAAGTTAAAGCCGTTTATGTCGTAAAAAACCGCATATTTCGACACTCACAAAAATGAAATCCTACAAGGTACTACCCGTTAACATAAAACTATGAAAATTGGCGAGAAGCATTGTCTCAGAGTACTCTGAGACAATGCTCTCTTATTCCTATATGTGTACACATCAAGGACTTTGTATACTATCTGGACTGCGCACAGACGAAATTTGGCTCAAAGTTAGTTTAGGAAAATTCAACCTTAAACCGTTGCAACAAAACATATATTCCTTTGAAATGCCATAAGAGAGACGCTGTGCCGAGTGAGACTTCCCAGAGTGATGAAGTTGTCCCGCTCGCACTATTGCCATTTCGAAAAGGCACTTATATATGGTAGAATTATTAACTGTAAAGCCGCGACTCTCTTAACCATTTCTAAGTATTTATAACAATGTAGTTTGATGAGAATTTAGTTAAAATTGCGAATAGATGCTAATAAAACAGAGTTTGATATTTATTTTCTATGAATAACTACGTCTTTATGATTAATGGTTATTTTTTAATTTTGCTAGAGTATCACAGTCGATTGCAAATGGCGTACTATGGTGTATACAAAGAAGTGTGGTAGGGTGACTATGCTGGACATATTTCTTAAACATGCTTGGTGTACAATAGGAGTATAGTCGTGGGTGTCGTTGTTCATTTTCTTGGGTTGAAGATTTCAAAAATGACATTCATTTTGAAATTAAATAAAGTGGAAGTCACTTTTTGCAAAAAGTTGTCATTGGTGTCGTTTTTTGGGTTTTTGGAGGTGTAGATTTCAAAAATGGCATCCATTTTGAAATTAAAGATGGCTGACGTCACTTTTTTGAATAAGTCGTCATGGGTGTAATTTTCGAGGTTTTCGGGGGTGTAGATTTCAAATATGGCATCCATTTTGAACTTAAAGATGGCGGATGTCACTTTTTGCAAAAAAGTCGTCATGGGTGTCGTTTAATAGGTTTTTGGGGGTGTAGATTTCAAAACTAGCATCCATTTTGGAATTAAAGATGGTAGACGTCACATTTTTGAAAAAGTCATCATGGGTGTAGTTTTCGAGGTTTTTAGCGGTGTAAATTACAAAAATGGCATCCATTTTGAACTTAAAGATGGCGGATGTCGCTTTTTTGCAAAAAGTCGTCATGGGTATCGTTTAATAGGTTTTTGGGGGTGTAGATTTCATAATTAGCATCCATTTTGAAATTAAAGATGGTGGACGTCACTTTTTTGATAATGTCGTCATGGGGTTTCATTATTTAGGTTTAAGGGGGCGGAGATTTCAAAACTAGCATCCATTTAGGAATGGTAGACGATACTTTTTTGAAAAAGTCGTCATGGGTATAGTTTTCGAGGTTTTTGGGGGTGTAGATTCCAAAAATAGCATCTATTTTGGAATTAGAGATCGCGGATGTTTCTTTTTTGAAAAAGTCGTCATTGGCGTCGTTTTTGAGAATTTGGGGGTGTATATTTCAAAATTAACATTCATTTTGGAATTAAAGATAGCGAGCATTACTTCAAAATGGATGCCATTTTTGAAATCTCCCAAAGACTTCGAAAACTACACCCATGACGACTTTTTTGAAAAAGTAAGTCCGCAATTTTTTATTTCATAATGGATGCCTTGTTTACAACGGAAGCCTAAAAATGATTGAAACTTATCGTAAAAAAGTCTATTAAGATTTTTCGTGACAAAGTCTTTTCGTGATTAAGATTTTTTGTGATAATTTATTTGTGACAAAGTTTTTCGTGGTTAAGTACTGACACGGATTGCGTGATATGTGTCAAGATTACATCTATGAAACTTAAACGTTGTTTAACACCGTAAATATGGATTCCAGACCATTACTGTCACCACAAAAGTGAAGGAACTCATTCAGATCTACATTTCCGATGACAGCTGTCAAACTTAAAAGTAGTTTTGTCTCCTTCATTATCAATTCTAGACCATTGCTGTCTTAACAAAGGTGAAAGAACTCTTCGACAGCTACATTTCCGATAACAGCTGTCAAACTTGAAACTGAATTATCTCCATATATATATTAATTCTAGACCATTGCTTTTATGGAGATTGGTTTTATGGAGATCTTTAGGGAAGGCCTATGCCCAGCAGTAGGCGTCCTATTGCTAAAACGACGACGATGACGAAAGACGACAGGTAAGATAACTGCGATTCCTGCGTGCAGTAACATTCCAAATAAATATTACATCCCGAGATGATCGAGATGTTTTGGTCATCCTACTTGGAAAAGAGACACAATCATCTGATGTGGTATCCTTGTCGGCACGTTTTTCTTTCCCAGTACTCAATCCTGTTTATATGATAAATCCATGGTACACATATAGGAATAAATCTGAAAACTGTACATTTTTATTTAAATCACAAAAAAAATGGGCCTAGATTCACAAGATACGAGTATGTCCTGAAAATTCAAAGTGAGTAAATCATATCATGAAAGTATCATATCATACAAGAAATGTAGCACATGCTAAAACAGGTTTTTAATTATTTAAACAATGTGTAATTTGCGAGAAAGGACGAGAAAAGTGAAAAAAAAAACTTTTTTTTTATGATTAGGTATAGTATAGAGATTTTAACAACTTACTTCCCAATTTTGTGAAATTTTCTGAATTTGTACGTGTCCCTCAGTATGCGAGCCTGACTCGCACTTGTCCGCACTTTTTTTTTAAGGAAAGTACCAACCGCTTCTTGGATTATTTATATTATTAGACTGGGACGGGCACGAGGCGTGCCCTATCTCTCCCTGCTCAGACGGGCATGTCAACGCAACGTTTTTTTTTTAATGTATAATAGGTCTACATTTAGCCACCAACTCGCCAGATGGAAAGCAAAGTTGTAGCCGAAATTTTAATATTAATAATTTCCCAAGAAATATATGCAACGTCTCACATGCACAGTTGACATAACGAATTGGGTACCGCGTCCGATAGTATGTTTCCGACTTTAAGCTCGAAAGATACTATCGGACGCGGCTTACGGACGCGAGTGACAGCCGTGACCTAGGCTATGAAAGTAGGTACACTGAGCCGTGCACACTATCGGACATAAGTCGCGGACATCACCTTCGGACGTCCGAGAGCATTACGACGTCCGAGAGCGATCTGGCACACCGGATGTCTTAAGACTGTGCACATTGCTAAGTCGCGGCTGTCAGTCGCGTCCGTCAGCCGCGTCCGATAGTATGGTTTTGATTTTTGTGAGTGTCGAAATATGCGGTGTTTCACGACATAAACGTCTCTAACTTTTTTATACGGTAACTGAGAATTTTTTTTTTTACACAACTGCATGATATTATAAATATACGTATAGATTTTAAATTTCAGCTCGATATCTTAAGCGTTCTCGAGATAAAGATCAAGACTGATATACACACAGACGGACAGACGGACAAAAAAGTGATCCTTTAAGGGTTCCGTTTTTTCCTTTTGAGGTACGGAACCCTAAAAAAGGGCACTATAGCTCTCTTTTACTATAAGGAACACAAGAAAGAAATAGTGTACACTAAAATCCTATAAAATATAACAATAGTAGGTAACGAGGCACGAATATAATGTCAGACTCAAGGAGACACTAAATCTCGCTTATAAGCTACAAATTACCCAATCCTCTCGTAGCTGTTAAGTGAGCTTCGGTGAGGATTAGGCTATCTGCAGTTTGTAGCTTACATCTCAGCCGCCAAGTCTTATGATTCAGTCCATACCATACCGTAATGTTTTCAAATAAATATAATTACCGTTGTGTATTTTATTGAAAATTGTTGATGGTAACATTGATGATGTGTTAAAAAAAATGCCATCGACCGCCATTTTGAATGAGCTTGTGTAGCTTCTCGAAGATTTGTGCGTAATAATTGTCCCCTTGTGTGTATAAATTGTGTAATTAGTTGTTTATTTGTGGTATTTTACATTGTGTGAAACAGGTAAGTACAAAATATACAATTTTATTAGCTCTGAACAACGAAATCGGCTTACCGTCGCGAAATCTAGCTGTAGTTTGTTGGACGCTGCTGACTCATTTCGTGAATTTATGTATGCGTTTCAGAACCTAAAATGCCGGGCGCCGGTACTTTCAAAATCTTCGTCGGGAATCTATCCGATAAAACCACGGACGCCGATCTTAGACCGCTATTCGAAAAGTACGGTACGGTCGTAGAATGCGATATCGTCAGAAATTACGGTTTCGTGCACATGGAAAACGAACAAACCGGCCGCGAAGCCATTCAGAATCTAAACGGAGAGATAGTTCACGGTCAAGCGATCAAAATAGAAGCGGCGAAGAGTCGCAAGGCACCCTCGACGCCGACCACAAAAATCTTCGTCGGTAACCTGACGGACAAGACGCGCGCGCCCGAAGTCCGCGAGCTGTTCCAGAAGTTTGGCACCGTCGTGGAGTGCGATATCGTGCGTAACTACGGCTTCGTGCACCTGGACGCGACGGGCGACGTGAACGAAGCCATCAAAGAGCTCAACGGCATGATGGTGGACGGGCAGCCGATGAAGGTGCAGATATCGACGTCGCGCGTGCGCCAGCGGCCCGGCATGGGCGACCCCGAGCAGTGCTACCGCTGCGGCCGCGGCGGCCACTGGTCCAAGGAGTGCCCCAAGGCGCTGGGCCCCGACCGCAACGGTTTCCGCGACCGCGCCTTCGGCCGCGACCCCTACCCCCCGCCGCCGCCGCCGCCCTTCCTCCGCGATCGCATGATGGGAGGATTTGGGGTAACGCGTTCTCTGTCTTATCTCCCGAACCGCCGGTTCCGACCGCTTTCCGCATCATGTAGGCCGAGCGCGTGGATGCTTCTCGCACGCGGCGTTACACTCGGGCCGATTGTGTAGTCCCCGCTGATGCTACAGTTCGATCCATCTCACTATACACTCGACATTCGTATTGTATCATTTATGAGCCGCGGAACACGCCAGTAATCTCTGTCTGTGAACGCAGGATCCGTACGATGGGTATTACGAGCGCGCGCGGTTCGAGTCGCCGCGCGACCTGTTCGAGCGGCGCTACCCGGTGGGCGCGTCGCGCGGGCTAGAGATGGGCGCGTCGCGCGGTGCGCGCGGGGACTTCGTGTCGCCGCCGCTGCGCCGCGAACCGATGCCGCCGATGCCGAGCCTGCCGCCGATGCGCAGCGCCATGGGATCTATGAGGTCGTCGTATGATGCTATGTACAGCAGGAGGAGCCCCCCGCCTGGACCCCAGATGTCCCGGGGGTGAGACTTCACCACTTCCACGTGATCCACTCAAACACTGTTCTAGTCTGCTCAGTTTTTACCTTACTCAATCTGGGCATTCCTGTGATGTAGTCACTGAGGCTATTTGAGCTGACATGAACAGTGTCTCTGCACTGACAGAGATCCCTGTCACAATTATATATCAATACCTAAGTAAAATAGAAGGCTGATTGCATACTTCAAGCTGTATTATGAAATAATCTTAGCATGTTTCCTCTCTCCATGCATAAAAAAACAGACTGAAGTTTAAAATACATGTGTAATTATAAATTGCAAAATGACACTTCATTATTGATTCAGATGCATGTTTGTGTTGAGTAATCTCAAAAATAAATAATAGGATTCTTGCATTTAATTCAGTCTGGCAAAACCTAACATTAACTAGTAGAATATATGTTTCATCATGTTTTCCATGAGCTTTGTACCAGAAACACCTGTTATAATGTCTGATTTGTCTTTACAGGATGTATGAAGATTTCAGCCGGGACACCTTCGATGACAGAAGGTAATAATCTCATTATCATACCTTTGCCAATTATCCAGCCAACTATTTAACTATCTTATAGAATCCACAGCATCTCTGACTTGGTAAATAGATGAAACACTTTTTGTCTACTCATGTCTGTCTGTTTTCAATTAATCCATATTTATTTCCACTCCAAACAAGACAATTCATCTACTGGCTATGGTGTGTAAATGTTATCTAAAAGTAGTACAACTCTTAAGGTCGATTCACACACACGGCGGGCGCGGGTCAGGCGCAGTGCGGGGCGGGAGTATGGCGTGTCTTTTAGTACCTGTTTCAATGGACGACAACACACACAACGCGCCCGACCCGCGCACGCGTTCTGTGTGTTGTCGTCCATTGAAACAGGTACTAATAGACACGCCGTACTCCCGCCCCGCACCGCACCACAGACAATGGAATAACCATGAGTAAATATGTATGCGAAATAAATATGCAAAGCTTTGCATTTGCATGAAAACCTAAATGTCAAACCTCCAAACTGTTATGGCAAATCCTGCCTATCCTAACCCTACCTTTATATGTTCATCCTCAGCAGTCTGAAGCATCCTATGAATTTCTATTTTAATTAGTGTATTGTATTGTTCCAGACCTGGCATGCGCGGCCCGTCGCCCTCCCGGCGGTACGCCCCCTACTGAAGGACTAGCTTAGTAATGTCTAACGCTCACTGAATCAACTGATGGTTCTTTACTGACTGTCCCAGAAACGTTAGCATTTTCATAGATAAAATTAAATTTTGTGTAAGTGTGGGGTGACTCAGGGTGAATGTGTGACTGACTGAATCCACTATGAGATAATGTGACTGCAATATTTGTTTGACGAATGTAAATAAGCGGAATAAATACCATTTTAAGTACACAGATTCTTTCATTAGTCTGCATAATATGTAGACTTGATAAGGTAGGAAGGGCACTGAAGAAAATGCAGTGCTTATTCTGTCAATTCATAGACACAGAGATAGAATAAAGAATACGTTTAGAGAAGCGCTAACTTGATATGGCGCGAAGCACCACCTCAAGTATCAATCAAAAAGTTTTTATTGACATAAAAGATAGGTGTATAGGAATCCATATGGAAGGAAGTGGGGGAGACTTGCCCAGAAGTGGGACAGTAGAACTAGATTTCTTTCTCTCTTCTGTGGACAATAGGTTGAGAAAAAAAAAAAGATAGGTTCATTGTTCAGTTATTGAAGCCTCTGAACTAGGTAGTGGCTGTGCTCCGGGAACCAACGTCAAATATCAGAAGACGCTGGTTCCTATTCTATTCTATCCTACTAATATTATAAACGTGAATGTTTGTGAGTTTGTATGGATGTTTGTTACTCTTTCACGCACAAACGGCTGAACCGATTTGGATGAAATTCGGTATGAAGGTAGCTTAGTCCTCGGACACAGGCTATTTTTTATCTCGGGCCAACGCGGGTAACACCGCGGGGCGCAGCTCATTATAGTATAATCCGGTTGCAGATAGCCAACCGTGCATGCTTTGTAAGGTGGTTTTAGCCTGCCAAAACTCCTCTGGTTGCTTTTGACGACACATATAGGGCGAATCAATAATATAATGCAATAATATTGAACATCACTGAGTATACAACTATTTTATAAACATAATAGAATTAAACAACAAATTAATGAATATTATTTATGACTAAATTTTAATTGTATCATTTAATTGATTGAGGAGAAATAAAAGGCTATTTTATTTTATAGGGCGAACCAAACATCTTGGCAGTCGCGAAACCTAATCCTCACACAGCTTTATGTGAACTTCAGTCAGGATTAGGTTATCAGCTTGTAGCTAATATCATAGCCGCCAAGAAGTATGCTTCGGCCTATTATGCGTGGGGCGAACGGCTCGCTACCAGTTCACCCACTGATGGGTGTAGGGGTAAATGGTAATTTCTGTTTACCGGTGTACCCACTGCGTCACAGTTGGAATTAAACGGCTCGAAGCAGCAGCAGGCACCTCGGGTAGGGTGTTCGAGAATACTCGAAAGAGCGAAGTGGTATCGACATGGGAACTGATCGCGCTCGCAATTCAAAACGCGGAAAGAAAACACGCTACGAAGTAGGTACGAACATACG
This sequence comes from Hypomecis punctinalis, assembly GCA_949316475.1. Taxonomy (NCBI): domain Eukaryota; kingdom Metazoa; phylum Arthropoda; class Insecta; order Lepidoptera; family Geometridae; genus Hypomecis; species Hypomecis punctinalis. The sequence goes on from OX438814.1 coordinate 1,491,922, forward strand.
TCTGCAGCAGAAGGACAGAAAAGCAAAATCCCAGATTAGCAGGACAGATTTCATAATTACACTCTTGCTCTTATGTGACTTGACCTACAGTTATTTTTATAATAACTTTGGTAACATTATTAAACATATCGACTATAATAATAATTTTTTACGACGCCTACCGTCGAACGTACTCGTAGGTAGTGCCTCCCTTACGAGTACGTTCATCAGGTATCGGTTCATCTTTGTTGTTCTGCATGCAGCGTGAGAAATGTAACTAAAGATTTCTTATAATACCCACTTAGTGCAAAGAACGTTGTGTAGTCTTCTGCTATGGTTGCAGCAGGCTGCACATAAAAGTAGTTGGACTAACTGGATTGAAACTGCTGCACTATAATGGCATATATTTGGTTCTTTCCACTTATCCATCCATCAGCCGTAAGACGTCCACTGCTGGACATAGGTTTCCTCTATATATCTAGGTAGTTAGTAGACGACCTACGCTGCGCTTGCTAAGTGGTCTCCATTCGAGAGGTTTACGACCCCATCAGCTATCCGTTCTCCGAACTATGTGCCCTGCCCACTGCCATTTTAACTTGCTAATCCACTGCGTTCGTCTGTGGATCTCCTTATTTCTGATTCGATCTCGCAGAGACACCGAACATAGCCCTCTCCACAGCTAACACTTCGCTAAACAAATCGTTTGTTCCACCCGGATGAACATTAAGAAAGAAAGAAATACCGTTTATTTCGTGACATACATGAACAAATATAAACAACAAACAAGAATAACAGTGCAGCTTATTACATTACTCGAGTCTCTTCACTTACATTTGATTTTCTTTGTCGTCAAGATATTGATCTTGGGCATCACAGGCAAAATGAGGTTAAAACCCTGGAAATATGTCACTTTGATATGGGTAGGACTACCCGTTTTTTCCCGTAGTCCTACTAGAGTGCCACTGACCACGGGAAAAATTTCTTGCCTTAGTAGTGCATCTGGTAGGACCACGGGCAACAAACTAATATAACGTCCAGGAACTAGAGGTGATTAGTAAGTGAAAGATAGCACAGATTGATGGGGTAAAGGATTCAGATTGGCGGCGCCAACTGGCAGCACCTCCGTCGTGCACGTTCACTGTAAATAACATAGCCTCCTGAACTGTTATATATATCTCAACATAGCTCTTACAGCGTAGATTGACTAGGTGGTCGTTAGCGATCATCAAAGTTAAGCAACGGCCAGTCTTCATATAGGTGAATGCGGCGGGTGGCATTTACAACCGAGCGCTGCCGTGGCTCGAATGACACGGTAAATCTGTGACACCAAGTCTAGCCTATGGTTTTACCAACGGACCCCATGACTGACCCGATGAAACTCCAAAATAATCTCGCCAGCCGCACCCCCTTGCAATGTGTATGTATCGAGTAGGTATATTTTGTATAATGGCCAAAATTTTCTATACACAGGGTGACCAGTAGCTAACTTCAGAAGAATAACTTTTACTATGGGACCAATCGAAGTCAAATTGGAGAAAAAGCATTTCTATAGAAAAAGTCCATTGACAATCAAGAAAATGCATGGGACAGCGATTATTTTTTCGCGGAATATGGATTGGTTGGCCCCATGGTAAAAGTTCACTTTCATGTCTCAACCTTCATGTTCAACTTGCCTTTGAGAAGTTCGTCGTTACTTACCGGATACTTTGTATATAAAATGTATGTTTTTTTTTTAAAATCCCAAATTATTATTTTGAGAATTGGTCACTCCTCGCCTAAACTTTAACTACGTTTGCTTTCATAGTTCCCAAGTGCCGTCGTTTTGCATTAAAGACATGTAGCATAATGCATTGCGTCGTCGCACGTGACGTTACAGCACTTAGTCTTTAATTATTTATTCTCTAAGTTACAGCAGATGAGCAGACCGACGGACGAGAGATGAAGCGCGGATATGTTGCGCTGGACCTTCGAGGATCTGCCCCCCGACCGCCTAAGCAATAGATATCGTTTATGACGTCATTTTAGTCATTTGGCACCGCCTATGTGACGTTAGCCATCAATTGCTTTGTGCGGATTGCGAAAGCAATCGTTGAATGAACAACTTTGATGGCTAACGTCACATAGGCGGTGCCAAATGATTAAAATGAAGTCATAAACGATTGCTATTGCTTAGGCGGTCGGGGGGCTGGTGCGACAACGGAATGTTCCTTTGCTAAAAGATTTTGTACGTTAGTTTCCGCAGAGGCGTAATGAAAGTATGGGTCGAAAAAACTTAATGGTGTCTGTAAACACGAGGCGGGTTATTTCGCAGTAGAAAATCCATAAGTCAGTGATGTTTTTGCGCATGATGATGACGCAGTGGAGTTTTGCGCATGATGATGATGACGCAGTGGAGTTTTGCGCAGGTTGTAGGTAACGCCATCAAGATCGACCGATAACAATAGATCACATTTATTCCGATCCGATCTATTATATTATAGAACGAGGACTGAAATCTACTCGTTCTTTTGCATCGTGAACGGGGACGACGCATTGGGGCGGCGACGAACACGCAGCGCGCCGGGTAGGCTTCACTTTAATGGTTATTCCTTTCTATCCTTCCATATTCATTTATTTTATAATAATCATGCAGTGCGGTCAATCGTAACTGAAGCATGTGGCCGTAAAATTTGCCATATTTTTGTCTCGGTCACACTCGTACGGCGTAAGGTACGATCAAATAACATTGAGAATGTAGTGCTTCTTCAGATTTTATGGACTCAGCCACACTTAAGAATGAAGTCGCTATGGTAATTATCTGTTTTTAAGGTTGTAGGGAATAAGTAAGGCAATGGTATGTCCATTAATATTTATTTCTAACTTAACTATCAACATGTATTAGATACCTATGCAATGTCAGCTACCTATATATACACAACACTGTACAGGGGGCGTACGCCCTATTAAATGCTCCCTCGCGCTCGGCCGTTTATATACAATGATGTAAGTTGAAAATTGTTTTACATGCTACCAGTCTTGATTACCTTCCAACGTTAATAGCAGGCACATACTCAGGCACTAGTTCATCGGTTCGTCAATATAAAAGTCATTAATAATTTAATTTCATCGATTTCTTTCATGATTTCGTAAGTAGAACGCATATAATAAACAATTTCCAAGCGCGGCCGAGCGCGCGGCGATACAAAACAAATCCTACGCTAATACTAGTCAGGGCGGAGGATCTCCGTAAGGCCCTGCGCGCGCGCACCCATCTTAATACTCACACACTAAATATTAGTCTCTTTCTCAAGTTTAAGTACGGTCCCGAGAGACGTCCGAATAGAAATGCACGTATAATGGCCGGTCAACGATGTTGACGTGAAGAGTCCGTACGATCATAAGGCTTATTGTCAAAATATCACAACGCGACGGCGATCGCGGCCCGCCGGCCGCGGCCGCTCCGCCGCGACGGAAGACGGCGATATACACGCGGCGGCCGCGGCCGCGGCCCGGCGGACGACACACTTAACAATACTGAGATTTACACACGGCGGCTCCGGCGGCCGCCCGCACCGTCCGGACTGAATAAATATCGAGGAACTGATGTCGCTCACACGAGCTTGCCGCCGCCCTCCGCGTGGTGCCGGGCCAGCGTCTTCTTGACGCGCAGCGCCGTCAGCCGCACCGGCGGCGACGCGTGCCAGCACTCCGCCATGAGCGCCGCCAGGGCCGCCAGCGGCGGCGCGGCCAGCCAGCGCGCCGGGATGGGCGGGCGCGCGCCCGCCGCCACCACCACCGCGTGCATCTGCTCGAAGGTCGGGTCGTGCGGCACGAGGTGCGAGTAGGGCAGCGCGTAGGGCTCGGCGTCCTGGCGGCGCTCGCCGGACGCGCAGCGGCGGCACAGCTCCCACAGCACGAGCCCCAGCGAGTACACGTCGGCCATGCGGAAGGCGTCGAAGTCGCGCACGTCGAGCGTCTCGGCGAGCACCTCGGGCGCCATGTAGCGGCGCGTGCCGACGCGCGCGTTGGGCGCGATGTCCACCTCGTTGCGCTCGGCCACGAAGCGCACGGCGAGCCCGAAGTCGGCCAGCGCGCACGTGCCGTCGCGCTTCACCAGGATGTTCTTGGACTTGATGTCGCGGTGCGCGATGGCCGGCTTGCCCTTCGTGCCGTAGATGTCCATGTGCAGGTGCGCCAGCCCGCTCGCCACCGAGTGCGCCATGGCCAGCAGCGCGCGCGTGTCCAGCACCGTCGCCTGCAGGTAGTCGTGCAGCGAGCCGCGCTCGTGGTACTCGGTGATCAGCAGCATCTGCGTCCAGGAGCCGGTGCCCTTGATGTCGGCGGCGATGAAGCCGAGGATGTTGTCGTGCCGCATCAGCACGGTCTGGTAGATCTCGGTCTCGCGGAACCAGGACGCCTCCTCGGTGGTGAAGAACACCTTGACGGCGACGCGCTCGCCGCGCCAGCGCGCGAGCCACACCTCGCCGTAGCGGCCCTTGCCGACCGACTCCACCATCTTGATCTGCTTGGCGACGGTGCGCTGCACGAGCAGCGGCAGGCCCGAGCCCGAGCCGGAGGAGAGGTCGGCGGGCAGCGGCGCGGGCGGCGAGGGCGGCCGCTTGCCAGCGCGTCGCCGCCGCCGGCACACGAGGAAGGCGCCGGCCAGGAAGGCGAGCAGCGCGATGCAGAGCGCGGCCGCCACGAGCAGCGGCGGCGCGGCGCCAGGCGCCACGGCGGGCGCGCCGGGCTCGGGCGGCTCGTCGGGCGGCGCGGGCAGCGCGGGGTGCAGGTTGCGGTTGCACAGGTCGCGCCCCACGCAGCACTCTATCGTCCGCGGGTGCTGGTGCGGCACCTGGGCGCTCTTACACTGGAAATACACAGATTATTCACGTAAGAAACTGACACGTCTCAAACTATTAATACTAGTTAGCGACACGAACTTTGAATCATTTAGGTTGATAGATCTGTGGATTAGCAAGTCTAATTGCTAGCCCATGCCCTTATATACGAAGTGTAACCGATTCGTCCATACATTTTTCAATTCTAATTCAATCTCGCAGGAAGAAATCGAACCTAGTCATCTCCATCTGATGCAACCAGCGGGGGAGCATTTCAATAGTGGTCGGATAAAGGGCTGATTAAATAGATCTAATGACACACAATAAGTAAAAGTGAAAGAGCCCATCCAAAGAGCTTGTGGAGCCACTAGTGCGTTCTTGCAGAGATCGATTCTAGGGCCCTCATTATTGGACTGTACCTCAGTTTTGACTATTTGGAAATTTTACGAAAATACTCGACTGCTGTGCGTGTTCTTTTTATGTCAACAAATAATCTATTAGTATTAGTTCGAAACGTGAGGATCTATAATTAGCGCTCTGTATTTGTTACGTGTATGTATTTTGTTATTGATGCTCTTGATCCTCATATTAAATAAATAAATAACATGTCGCCTTATTACTGAAACCACGCACAACGTGTTACGTGATCCAATAAGGGTTTCTTTTTGACTTTTGTGATACGGAGCTTTAAGAACTTCGTATACGTAGACCGAGAGGCTAGCCGGAGTGGGTAAGGGACAACCTGACTGTTCCCTGATCTGTGGGGACAACAAAGAAGCGTGAGGAGGCCACAAACCCGTTGGGCGGACGACATAGTCATGACAGTGGTAAAAGATTGGATCGAAGTTAACACAAAACAGGAAGAAATGGAAGAAATTGGAGGAGGCCTATACCCCAGCAAGGAATTTCGGTAAAAATATAGCCACTGTACATACTAACACTACACATTTCATTTTTACTAACATTAGGTTTAAAATGTATTTTTTTTTAAATAAGTAGTAGTAGTAATGTGTAATAAAAAGGAAATAAATACGTTTTATATTTTATTTATTTAAGGGACAACAGTGTTCAGTACCTGCATCAATCCGGCCTCATCGGGCGGCAGGCAGCCGGCGCGGCGCTCGATGCCGTACGAGCCATTGTCCTCCTCCACCTCCTCGATGGAGACGAAGCAGTAGCCGCCAGGCTGCGTCACGCACGTGCCGTTCGCGGAGCCGTCGGGGCACGTGCTCACGCCGCTGCACTCGCACACCAGGCCCCGACCTGGAACCACGAAACAACACAACGCTTAGTTACGTTTTACTCGTTTCTTTCAACTATGATAGGTGGCCTAGGCCTCTCTGTTACCGCCTTGCTTCACCTATAACACATCCACACAGCAATCGGAGCGTGGGTCGTCCGGTAGAAAGGTCAGCACGGTCTACAATATCGTCAATAAGGCGGGTCGAACCTGGACACGAATGGCAAGGGACCGAGGCAGATGGCTCTATAAGAGAGAGGCCTATACCCAGAAGTGAATAAAGAATGCTGCGGATGATGATGATTGATAATGATGAGCCGGTATCGGCCTCGGCGACTTGGATTCTATTTATTTACAGAAGTTTATCATAATTACGAGTTTTGGTGGCTTATCTGGCTTACCACATACGAGCATGCCATCGGAATGGGCTATTATAATTATGGCCAGGACATTTTTCTAGTGATCGAAGATCGTCATGGTAAGGGACAGATCACAGTCATATCACAGATTAGAAAAGATAAAGGACTCGATGATAAGACCCGCGGAGCACGCGCCTGCTAAAAACGGAGAGCAAGGACGGTCGACGATTCATGATTTCAAAGGTACCAGAAGGGCAGTTTTATAGAGTAGCCGGCAAACAACTTGACCTTTAAACCATAGCTACCTCTCTTTTGTTTTCTCTGCTAACGAAAGGGAGAGAGTGATATTTTTGGTTCAACTTACGTGCCGGGACCTATACTATACTTCAAAGTTCAGCCACCAACTCGCCTGATGGCAAGCAGACTAAAGTAGGTTCGCTCTGGCTTCAGTGAATGAACTCTAACACTACGACTTATCTTTTTCTAATATTAACTGATTGAATGAATTCAACATTTTACAAAAGATTTGTCGTCAGAGCGTTTGTGTAGGGTAGAAATGGCAAAAAAACAGGCTTATGCGGTACAATGTTCTGATAATTAAGCTGATGACACAAGGATAAAATATTTATTTATAGACACACGATAATATATTTTTAACCATTCGTAGAAGCAACCTGCGAAGGAAATTTTCCAGAACCGTGTCTATCTAATCAATAAGCAAAAACTTCGTCAAACCCCCGGAAACTAAGATTATATCAATGTTTAAATTAAATTCATGTAATCTTTTCCAATTTATAAGATAGCGGTGAAATTAAACAATTACTCTTCTATCATCAAGGACGTGTAAGATAAAGAAAAGAGTGATTTTCCAAGTAATACTAAATTATGACGATGCAAACACTATGACGCGATAAGGAAAAATAAAACTTGGGTAGTAATAAATAGGTACGGCGCGAATGAATAACGTGTTTATGAGTAATCTAACACCGCCGATGAGCCACCTGCGAATTCGGCACCAAACAGATGTCAAAAGGCGAAATCATACAAATGTATGATTAACAATAACAAAACGAAATAATCTCTAACACATGTGCTACAATCATCGGTGTACATGTAAATGTATGTAGATATAGACGAAGCCAATGAAAACAGTTACAACAGGAACACGAAGCAAATAATGATGTGGTGATTAGCAATTTAGAATCATTGAGGCAAGTAATAAAACTACTCGCGCACAGGCCGAGTACATCGTAGACTTATGCCTTACAAGAAACTGATACTATAAAAACGTAATAGTAGATACAATGACTATTGGAGCAAACGTACAACTTCAAGCATCATTGCTCTCTAGTTCCCAGTTTTTGTGAGGAATATAATGAAAGAGCTAACAATTTAACGGACCCGTACTGTAAAACGAAGACTATCAATAGAAACTGAGCTTGAAGAAATTGACTTTCGTAAGGTGTTCCCAAAACATTTGTGACAAGCTCAATTCCAGATTCCATTTGCAAGATTTAAAGAATTGGCCAAAAGTAGCAAGTGCAATAAGTTGTAGGAAATTCTTGGGAGTTGGCCACAGAACCTACAGCCGTCACGGTTATTGAAGCGGAGCTGTACCGCCAATGCCATTGACACTGCTTGTTCTTATATTTATTGTCTTATTCAATATTTGTTCACTATCTAGAATAGATTTTTGAACAAATTACACAAACACCACATCCTTAGCAACAGAGTGGTTTACAACTGGAACAGGTTGCCTGAGGATGTAATCTCAGCAAGGACTATTAACACATTTAAGAATAGACTGGATCTTTGGATAAAGAAGGAAAAAAAATCCTTTTAAGATAAATACTAATTTTATTCGACTCTGCTTGATATAGGCACTTCAGTTTATACTGCTCGCCTATAAACAAATAAATAAATAAAATTAGAAGCTATGGCGGTATCAAATAATAAAACCCTAACTAAGGAGGAAAATAAAGCAAAGATTTCAAAAAAAGGTATCATAACGGCAAATGGAGATCTAATCAATATTGAAAAAGTAATTGAAAAAGAGACTGGACGAAAACAAGATTTGCGTAATTGGGTTGCGCACTAAGAAGGTACAGAACAACTTTCATTGTGACTCAATTAAATTATTAATCTCTTTTCTTTACTTTTATTGGTCATAAATGTTTTAACTGTTTATATTTATGAATAATTATGACATTCTTCAAATACTTTTAATCAATAATGTCTTCTAAACTAGGTTTTAGAAAAATGTTTAATTTCATGAATTATTATGGATTATTCTTTAACGACGTCCAAAATGATTCGTTTGCAACTTTCCTTCATCCTTTTTTTTTCTAATTTCACGATGCTTTTAAAAGGTTTTTTATACCACCCATGTCTAAGTGATGAGTAAACTATTTTACAGAATTCCCTGAAACACTCTTAGCCATTTCTCATTCCTATGCCACTAGAGATACATAGATGTGATAGATATATACGACGTAAAACAAATGCTACAGCAATGTCCTACAAAGATAATATAAATCTTGAAACAAATAATGCAAAGAACTAATAAGAACACAACAAACACGGGTAATCCCTGAGTAAAGTTTTAAACGGCAGAGAAATTCTATATGATGAAGTTGTTCCCAATTATGATAAATATTTTACACATGTAATAGCCCTTTTCTACATAGTAAAGGCACGAAGAGAATCAGCCAATTTACATGTAGATGTAGCTGATCTTGTGGATAATAAGCTAACAATGTTGACGTCGTAAAATTATTCAACGGTATCAAATAACAAAATAATCAGACGCGTTAGCAAACGATGGTTAATTTAATTAGTTTTATGCATTAGTTTGTCGTCCAATGGCACACGAGAGGCAAACTGGATGTCTACTATGAATAGTTTTACATCTACTTTTGTGATAATTTCTGTCATGCAGCGAATAAAATGTATAATGACCAACCAAACTGGGATTAACGTTCTTGTCTAGACGCTAGAGATCTTTTATAAGCATGGAATATAAAAATTTGTTAATGGGAATGTAGATCATTGATAATTTAAATTTAGTTGATTATATTGATGATTTAGTTGCAAATTTAAATACAAATCGATAAATCGATCAGATGATTAAAAAACCAGGATGTAACTATGCTAAAAATAAATCAGTTGATATGGTACGTAGAAGAATCAGCAGGTATACTATTATGTGTGGCGATGGAAAGTGTGAGTTTTACAGCTAAGCTCGAAGAATCCCCCGAGTCGGTCGCAAGGCGTCTAAAGTTGTTTTTTTGGCAGGAGCCGAGAAACAGGTACCAGGCGCCCTTCGGTGCATGCATACAGACGAAAGTTCGAACGTAGAGACCAACAAAAACGTGCTGAATACAATGGACAACACGCAGGTAGAGCTTCAAACCATATTCATATGGTAATAGAATAGAACGAATATAAAATACTCGATTATAAAATCATATTAAAGATGCAATCACAACAGTAGACTAAAATTTAAAACAGACTCAGTTAAAATAAACGCATTTTAAAGACCAAATATTGATGTTCTGTCTAATAATTACGTAGCACAATTAGATTCTATTACAAAAGAAGACGCAAGGGTATGTGAGATTTCTAGAGCAAAATAATTCCTTTGAAGCAACGAGGAAACTAATAAGCATAGGTTACCTGCTAGCAATATAAATCTATTATACTATAATTGGAAACCTAGTAATCAAGACTCAAAGAGACGTTAATTAAATTTACATTGATTAAACTGCACAGGTAATCAGAATAAGTTTCTAAACATAGGGACTTCAATATGCAATTACTTTGCGGCAAATTAAACGAAAATAACTACATAGCGGAATAATGGCTGTGGCATTTATAAAGGTAAGAGAAACCCGAGACTGGCAGACATTGTACTCGTACAGAGTATCGTATGCATGTCATGAGCGCCGAGATGTGAGGAATGACTTGTGCTAACAATGTTTTGTTTATACAGAATCGACACATAATAGAACTATTCTGACAAGCGAATAGAACGTTTTACTTACGACAGATAAAACTTAGAAATGCAATGACAAAGGCAGGAAACGCAGTGAATCAACCTGCGCATCCTTCATTATACAAATCCATTCTAAAAGCGGAAACGCAGCACACGTCTAGTTCACTAGTGATCACTAGGTAACTCTTCATTTCGACGACGAAAACACTAAACAAACAAACACTTGTGGAGCATCTGAACTGGCAGCTTCGGGAATCATACGGCGGAACTGGAGCTAGCTTAGACGTATGATCTAGTAAAGGTGTCGCACGTACTTAGTTTCATGTTGGCGGGGAGCGATCGAGGCGATCCCGGCCCCGAGTCCGCGCTATCATTTAAATATAACTTGGGACGCCGCCGCCGTCTGTCGCCGGCTTTATTTTTACACCACTGAGATTAAATACGGAGTGTGACAACGCACGCCGTCTCTCGGGAGAGGCCGGTGTCGGCGCGCAGTACACACGTCGCGACCGGATGACGCGGAGCGCGCGAATGGCGGGCGGAGCGCGCGGCGCGGCCCTGCTCCCGCGATCGGCGCTCCGCCCCGCCCCGTGCACTATGCACCGCTGCAGCGCAGCCTCCACATGGCTCCGGCCGAGATAACGCCACGAGCCGCATCACACACTCACTACCCGCCCGATGTATACAAATGGACGACGCGATTCATTGACGCCACGCTGATTTATTGCCAACTGTTTATTGCTCTACTTATAAAACATAAACACGCACGTCGCCGGCCTAATAATCAAAACAACAATAACGCTCTTGTGAGGGAACAGGAACGAAACGCGGACGTTGAACGCTCGCCCTCCGAATATGGCAAGTCTATTAAAAAAGAACAAGAGGCGGTCTTTGTAGAATACAAGGACTTCACTAACGTTCGAGGAAATGTATCAAAAGTGATCGCGATAAAAATATGAAGAAGAACGGAGTCTTTTATCGAGTGCACGACGTCGCGAATATAAAGAACGCGTTAGCAGATATCGTAAACACGCGTATAATTTTAGCGAAAGACATAAATTCGGTAGCAGTTCTTGAAATTCAACATCTGTCGGAAGCTGAAGCTTTTTATAGTTTACGAGCGGCGTTTATACTCCTACTTCCACATGTTATTAGAGAAACGCAAGCAATAACGCAGAGCGGGCTAATCGGAATAGAGCTATATTGTGATGGTTTGATGGTCGCCTCATGCTGTATGTTCCGAATGTTTCCGTGGAAGGCAAGCCGGTTGATATAAGTACTCGTATAATACTTTAGGTCCCGGTAAGGGCAGACGGCAGCGGGGTGGTCGTGTCGCGGCCTGCCTGACTGACAGATTAGGGCATCGGCCTTATCTCGCGTATAGCCGCAGATCAGCGCATGTGGTCGCGTGCGGTACACTAAACAGCTAATGTTGCAAAACAACACCCAACAAATACATGTGACAGTAAATTTCGTCGTAAACAAAGCCAAAAATGAAAAAGATTGCTATTAATTTAATTTTTAAACCAAAATTGATAGAAACGATAATTTTGAACTTTAAAACATTTGACTTTGATCTAACATAGCAGCAATAACAGCACGCATGTTGAGCTGAGCGCAAGTGCAATATGACGATGTAGATAAAATAATGTTTGATAATTGACATGTTCAAATATGAGATGACGTTAGATAATTCAATAAACAATTTATAACAAGTGCTACTATATAATACATGTGTATTACGTACAAATGTACCACGGAAAATAGTAGATGAAGTGACGGCTGCCAAAACGAAATGCAAATGAGTGTTATGAATTCAAGTGACACGTGCGCAGGCGAGTATTGTTCTCGAGGCTCGTCTGGGACATCAATTTGCAAATAATCGATACTATTAAACTAATATAAGTCGAGACTCGAGTTCTGATTGCACGATTGTGTCACATCGGGAGATAATTTGAGTTCCGCGGCCCTAATGCGGCGACGAGCGCTGTCCTGACGCGATTCTCGTGGGAAGCGCTCCTGACACAATAAAGACACCATCAGAAACCCATCAACGGCAACCTCTTCAGTTGACACGAGAACATCATACAAGAGAGAAATCATAAATTAAGTAGCGTCGTACAGTACAAGCAAACCAAACTGTAATATGTATATAGGACTGCGTTCGCAACACGTGCAAAAGCCTTGGCAAAAGTAGCCGGATTTCGGGGAAGCACGCAGATGTTTCTGATACCGACCATGCGCTCGAGTCAGAACGTCGAAAGAGCTGCAATTGCAACCGATCATATAAATCGATTTGTAAAAGATATCAGTAAAAGGGCGATCAATCACGATGAAGCCGATGTGGTACACCGCATCGCACTCCATCTCGTTTTAGATATGAACAAACTCGAACGGGCGTTCTGTCGAAGGAATCGGATTAAAACCGATATGCATCGCAATCGCCACTTCTCACTTCCGAGAAAGTATCGTGATTAGATCGTACAGCGAATGAAATGTAGTGTAGGTATAATAAGCAATTAAAAGCACGAGCATAATTGCTTTTCTTGGGATTATCTGTTGCGGTATTGTTGGGATCGTGACTGTTGCAATAGGGGATTCGGAGGGAGCGAGACGCGCGGGGGCAGGCACGGGGCGAAAGGTCATCGTCGTATGGAGCGCAGACGGCGGCGATCTAGCGACCTCTAGGATTATCCGAGCCGATCGATAAGGGCGCGCGGGCGAGGGCCGCGCGGCCGCCAGATAGGCCAAAGAACATAATTTATTCGGCGGCAGAGTGGCGCGCCGGGAAGGTGCCGGGCCCCCGAGCCCCGCGCCGCGCCCGCTCATCTCCCGACTCTGTTCCAAACAGGATCCCGGCTCTGTTTTTTGTGGTTACGAGGATTAAGGAGTATCAGGTTAAATGCAGGTTACGTAATAGTTTTTACACACCCTTAATCTTGCGCAGGTTTTGGGATACAAAATACCGTGTTTTGAGTCGGTTTGTTTATTTAACTCACGTTATATTTGAAAAATGTTTTTAGTAACTCCACTATTCCCAATTCGATTCCGTATCGGGAATAGAGTTACTATATCTACCATAATATTTATTCACAATATTGTATTGTATAGATGGTGTACTTTAGAATAGTACATTGATAAATACACCACCACCGCATTTGGGAAGAAATGATCAAGGGTATGACGACTGAAAGTTAAGTTTCGCTAATTCAATCGAATCAAAAGCTAAGTAAAGATTTTGACAAATGTTATAAAATGTAACCAGTAGATAGTAAACAAACACTTGCACACCGGTGGGGTTCATTGAATCCTCGATAAACAGCAGACAGCGGATCAATATTTACCAACTCCGACGAATGTGAACTGCTATCTCTCTACCTGACGTGAGAATTACTATTACTTCGTACACTATCATGGCAAATAATAAGTTTAACCACCTCCAACGAGCATTCTGGCAACTAGTACTTACACAGTGAAATCTCGTGGAGTAATAGGTGAATCTACATTCTGAACAGGTGTTCGCTATCGGACAATATCAATCTATGCTCATAGGCAAATCCAATTTTGAAAAAAAAAAAATGGGGCGTGTCGTAATGTAATAACCAAAAATATTCTGATAATTGTTAATCCAAACAATTAGACAACAGCCGATAACGGTACACTATAGTGATACCTAACAAATCCCAAGAATCAGGGCGACGATACGTGACAAATGCCACGAGCGGCCCTTATCGACTACCAAATTAATCGACAATTTAGGTAGGTACCTTGTACTGAGCGTCACTGCTACAGGCAGTCACTGTGACTACGATATGATCTCAATTAACAGGTGATTCTGCGACAGGGGATATCAGATCCTTCGATATACGCACTCTAGCAATTCGCGCGAGGCGCGGCCGCCGGCCGGTCCGGCGAGTGACATTTACATGTTGATCGATTTCTCCTCCATATTCATGTTTTGAGATAGTACGGAGTGCGAGTTTTCTATGTAACACGCGAGCAATTCTCTTAATCGTAAACTGTCTAGACACAATTATGCATCGAGAGGACATCAGCGCTGGCTGCAGAATCCCGATACGATGCGCTCCATTTCGACTGATCTCTACGCAACAACAACAGGATTTTATCTGTGCACTATCTAGAAATGAATGAGCAGTGCTAGTATGTGATATTAAATTGTCAACGCGTATACATACACCGATAAATATAATTATTATTAAGCGAGTACGTTAGTCGCTACTATTCAATCATGTGGCTTTCAATCCACTTTTTACAACATTATGGAACTTGATTAGTTAGGTAAGTCCAGCAATAAATTCAGTGCACAAAATATTCCACAATAGATCATAAACAGTGCGAAAACGAAACATAGTGCGATTTTAGGTCGCGTGTAATCTCCTAATCACAGAGATAATCTAATTGCAGGGGCGCGGCCGCATCGAGAGCACCACGATACCGGCCTATCACGACCGGTAATACCTAACACTCGATAACAACCTTTATTTTTATCAACCATGTCCTGGACCGATGATCTACAAGCGACGACACTGAAAAAACAATGCTACTATGATTTGCACTTGAAATATCGACAATAGTCTCTAAAAATGACGACAGCACAGTCGAAAATTCAATAGCAGACCGGTACTGCGCAGTTAGAATTCAGACAGGACCGATATCGATAATTCGATATCAAATACAAAAGAGACGTAATTTACTTTGATACAATGGAATCTTATCGAATAGATTACGTGTAGAGAAGGATTACGAAATTCGTTCGTAGCTATACGGGAACAAATGGGAACGAAACAATAGATACAAATAGTAAAAATTCATGATGTGTCAAGACGAGAAGAGACAGACTAATCGATCGGGATAAACAAGAACAAAGTGGCGATGGATTACGAGAAATAAAATACAAATGGTGTGTCAATCAAAGCGATATCAATGTCACAAGTTCCAATGATCCACTCGAACAGATAATTGACATCCAACAATCAGGTTTTAATAGCTAAACGAATAACATAAAAACTACACGTAGGCGAACCCGCTGAGCCAAACGAGTATGCTAACAGAACCGAGCAACCATTACAAATTTTACAATGCAAGTAAGTATTGCAACGAAGATGAGAATAACGAGGAGGAATTAAATTATCTGCTATAAGATATAATTAATTTTGTACATCTAAGTGTGTTATTTACACGCAAGGAGATTATACCAGACTAAAATTAAAGCCGGATTATGTGAGAAATGATAATTGAAGCCAAGCGTATCATTAATCCCCCCTGTCACGGTTATAAATGATCATTGTATTAGAAATACTATAAGGATTTAATAAACAAATTAGGTGCTGATAGTATAACCCAAGAAAGTAAGTAGACAACCCTTTTTTATACAGAGATACAAGATGAGCGAGCAAAAATCTTATCTTATTTCAATCGGAATATTATACTTTATGTGCTGCACCACTGAGTAGCACGAAGTCAGAGATACATATTAAATGTTAAAACCCCACCGGTTTTAATCAAATCACACTAAAAACAGCAAACGGAACGACTGGAAAATCACATTTCTCTACAGTCGAGCTCTATGAAATGAAGAAAGCGCGGCACTTCTCTAGGCTTTAGAAAAGATTACTATTGATTTGAAATTAAATATGTAACATCTTTGTTGATTTTGGGTAATATAGACAATCATGAAAACCCTGTACTAAACATATAAAGAGCCAACGAAATATCTACTTTGGAGTAAAGACAAGTTTGCGAGCGTTCTGTACGGCACAACAGGTGACGCCCACAGTCGCGAGAAAGTCGCACCAGATCCAAGAGGCCACTGCCACAGCCCCGGGGAGTTACTGCCTGCCCTAACTCCGGGTCAAAAGCTAACGAACTCTCCGTGGAACTAATACGCCCAAAAGTCTATGATTTAACAATTAACCGAAACGACAACGGCGTGAGGCAATAAATCCAAAGGTGTATCGATTCTTCACACCTACGCCTCATCGACACAATTTACCTACGGCGATTTATGTTTTGTTTGCGTGTAACGAACATGACAGCATTGCTTTACGACATATGGCTTTCGAAGAACACGAGTCTTCTACACGATGAAGCTCTCAGCAGCAAGCCTAATAAAGTTTATCAAACGAGCAGACAGTTCCTTTTTCAAATATTCTTTCATATTTATAGTTTCGATCAAGTGATTGCTAAACTACATTACGTAGTCGTCAATGTTGATAAAATTAAATGTAAATTAATTTTATTAAGCTCTATTTTAAACCAGATTTCAAACAAAAGATAATAGTGTTGTCACAGCTAGCCTTAATTTTGAGAGCATATAATGTCAGGAAATTTTAGCATGAAATGACGTATATTTACGTAATGTTCGGAGGGTAAAAATCCATATTGATACCTAAATTGTTTAAGAATTTAGATAGTACAGTAATATATTAGAGATGTTATTGGCATCAGTAATGGCCGCTAGAGATACAAGAGCCTCGACCGCGCGGCAGCCCGGGGCGTGGGCGGCTACTCCACACTCCACAGCCAAACGGCGAACTTTTGACCGGAATATGTGGACGAGCTGTGTGGGCAACCGCCTCCACTTGCGCAACCTCATTACGATTCCCATATTTATACTCACAACATTCTATAAGTCCATATCTAAAAAGGTTTTACCTAAATATATCAAATTTTCCACGCTGAGCTTAAATCGTATAACGTTATTATAATTTGCATCTCGCCGGTAGATTAAAACTCACCTCCCGGTCAGAAGTTAATTGAGGTTTAAATATGCTGAATGGTATTAAGTCGGAAGCCCTTTCGGATAACAGTTCTAGAAAACGTTACTTAGTAAGTACTATTGGTCGAAATCAAATTAAGTAGAAGGGATCATTAACAACGTAATGAGATGCTATCTGTTAATGCTAATGCCATTAAGGTAGGGAATAATGTTAAAGCAACAAATGAGACGGAGTAGGAAGAGTTGAGGCGTGTGTTGGAGGAACTTTTTAATCGCAGCGCGTAGGCGACTTCCGCAGCATTAGCCGCTGGACACGATATTAACGTCGAACTGGCGGGTGACACACGACACCCATTACTATTATAATTCCCTGTTATGGCCTCCACCTATCGCCTTAGCATAATTCGACGAAATTTTCAACATTAAACCCATCTTAACGGTCAAGTATAACATACTGGATTACGGAGCGTTGTCGTGAAAGATTGAAATATAATTTTGTAATGCTATTAACCTTTCCAAGAGTGCCTCATAAATTCAAATATGAAAACATTTTCGTTAAATATTTAGCTGCTCAAACGACAAAGTCAAGGCGTGTAAGTTGATATTTTATCATCAAAATGAACATTTGATTTTGTACGACCGAAAACGTGGCGACGCTCGTCGCATGGAATTTTCTGTTTCGGTAACTAACACTTAGGTTTTTATTGTGAAACATAATCCGAGCCATTGACAGCTGCGGTGTGTTCAACCTTGCTCCGGCTTATTAGGTGTCACTGATGTCTACAAAAACAAAGTTATTTTTAAAAAATAATACAACAGTTTGAACTCTCACATAATATGTAACCGGCATTGGAATTCGGGGATATTATAACGGATGATGTTAATCACGAATTAAAATTGCCAAATTGCTCGAAAAATAGCAAGAGTTTGGCGTATAATGGGTAATTAATACGGATGAGTCGCAACAATATGAGATGAATATTCATTTTAGATATTTAGATGGGGCGGCGTCGGCGGATCTGTAGAAAGTGGCGCCCACGCGTGGCGAGAGGTCACGGCGTCGCCTACGCACCCTGCTAACTCTACGTCTATTGCTATTGGATTAGGAAACGGCCTCCGCGACTCCGGCGACTCGCAGCACTGCAGAGGTGTTCAGCGCTCAATTACCCAAGTAATTGATGAGGATTGCGAAACGCGGAGGCTTTGGCTCGCTTCCATTAGCGATGCAACCCGGGGGCGGGGTGATAACGTCAACTGATGGAGCGCCGATTAACGACGGACAGCGGTGAATTTACAAAATTGCGCCCAGACTAATGGATGCCAGTTTCATGAGAGAAGAGCGGCTTATGAGATTGACGCATTTGTTGAAGACTATAATATGATCGCGACAATATAAAAATAAAAATCAAATTATTTTTTTACAAAAAATAGCATGACCGACTTCACCCGTGTACAGAACAGAATTCGCGAATATTTTGCACGGATAGATGAAGCATTTTTCACAAAATTGTTGATTTATCAGAAATGGCTCAGCCGATTTCGATAAAATTTAAATGGGACCAATTTCGATGCATACTCTTACCAATGTATACAAATTAAAAACAAATATTGAAATCGGACAACTATGAAAGAAGTTATGCCTGGTTTGGTTATACATAAAAAAAGCGTCGCATTGAGTACCTCCTCCGGTGGTTCGTCGGTCAAATATACTAGACATGTGATGTAGTATAATAACTACGAAATATTACTTCAGACACTGCTCAGTCAAGAGTTATCTCACAACTCGTCGAATACGCGAAACCCACGAGTACAATACTTTGTATAGATGAGATAAAAGATAAGACTCATATTACCTAGATTTTAAGACCAAAAAAAGACACAAAAACTACATCAAAATGTATAATTTATATTTAGGCATCGCGCGTGCCGGGGTCCCCGGTGGGCGTCGACAGCCGTTATCACGCAGAGCCCACGTCTGCAAATTGATACTTTTGATAATGACAACCGCGCCGACCATCGACGTGCTGCTTTTATTAGGTGTTATTAAATGGGGGATACACGAATTAGTGTTATCAAGGGACCTGACAGATGTAAGCCAAAAATTATGCGTTCAAAACTACACGACTGTTTTATGTGCTACTAAAGATTAAGCTCTTGCAAATTGATGGCTAACGCCAGTAATAGGATGATAAAATTGAATCGATATTAAAAGTAACGGTTTCGACAATAACTATAGCAATCATTCCACATTTGGTAACATATACAAACACGTTAAAATTTTACGAAGCATCAACTGGCTGATTAAAACACCTAATTGGCCGTCAATAATAATATATTAGGTAGTGCCGGTCGCGGCCACCTGCCTAATCGAATTAGTAATATTGCGAAACATACAGACGATAGACTGACTGACAACCGGTTTTGAACCGATTTTAATAACACAAGCTGAAATAAATCTATTTAAAATAACAACATTCGCAATGAAAGAGCTGCACAAAATATAGATGACATCAATACATAACTTAGTATTCAATATTGTAATTCATATATAAAACGGCAATATATAATCCTACGATGATTTGAGATTATGGCAACTCATAACCATAAGTTACAATTGCGCAAAACAATCATTATGTAAATGATAAGGAATACTAATTCGGAATTCCAAAGAACTTTCGAGCTTGTGAATGAAGTCGACGCTGCGAGTGTGCATAGTGTTACGACAGTGTTTATGCAAATAGTGATACGTGGTTCATTGATGGGCCACCATTCAGCTCGGTGGCATAACGGATCGAGCGGCGGCGGCAACATTTCATTTCGCCATCAACTCGCTGCGCCCGAGCCCGCGACGCCCGCGCCGCGCCGCAAGGTGCTTCATCAACCGCTTTTAAAATCATATCCATTACATTTTTATTGAGCTAGTTCCAATCGATATTTTATTTTTATCCACTTTTTGTCATAGCAACAGGTGTTCTTTGGGTGCTTATTATAGCAATCAATTGCCAACACTTTACCGATCGATAAATGCCCGTAAACAACTTCGTTAATAAAATTATGAGAATCATTATGTGTTCCTAATATGGCTTTGCAATAATTTTCATAGTAATCTCGATTGCATAAACTTGAGACATGCAATTACTTGGGTAGCTAGAATGGTTTATTATAAACAAAATTAATAACTATTACTAAGGTGAGGCGAACCAGTCGCATAGTTTTGATCAGCTCAGCCCGTACCAGTTAATTGCAAGTATTTTGGTGCCAGAATTGTGCCGAATGCACCCGAGTCCTTGTCGCGCACAATCAGCCACATTTCAATAATTAAGCTGCCAAGAATGTACCGTTCACTAAATTAAACTGTGTAGAGGCGAAACAGATTTTACAAAATTTGTTTGACTGCTGGGTGTGCCGATTTCAAAGCTCCGATATCGAAAACTAGTTTTTGCAGTCGTGACCTCTCATTTATAGACAAGTCGCGACTCGATGGGGTTCACTTTCTTTTTAGCCAATATAAAGAGATTAAAATGTTACAATACGTAGCAGCTACCTAAGAAGTATGTGTCGGGAGTACAATAGTTATGTTCCAAGTTCGATAACATTACGACACGGTCTCGTTCAGCGGCGCTGTACATCCGAGAACAATTAGATGATCTCTCATTACTGAATCCATTACATAACTGCATGTGTCGTCTGTCGATTACAATGATCGCTGCATGCTTCCATGTCCATACGTGATGCAACTCACTTCAAACAATATCTTTACGGAGCATCTTCTGTATAGGAATGACTTCATAATTTTACCGAGCACACAGGCAAGCGCGTGACGTACGTACGTGTTCCCAGTTTTCACACACGCTTAGCTTCCGGCCGCGTCTGTGAATGACGCTTACGCATGTTTACTATCGGCTGTGCTCGGCTGTCGATCATTTCGGTGCGTTACGTCACCAGGCACCACTAATTACGGTGCCGATAGAGGCTGCGGTGCCGTGCCAGCTAATTGTGTTTCAGTACACCTATTTGGCATCTTTGGCATGTGATCGCCTGCTTCTGATGTTACGTCATTACTGACGCTGTTTTCTGTTTATAGAACTCAAGTGATACATTTTTATTCCGAAGCTCACAACACCATAAAAGTAAACACATATCTAGATAGATTCATACGGTTCTTTGTATATAGAAATGCTCAAGTATGATTTTATCTCATTATTTCAGATAATGGTTTCCGTCTGCCAGCTTTATCTTCGAGCTTCAGCGCGACGTTAATAAGGTCTACTTTTAAACCGATCTCAGTTTTGCTCTCGGCAATAAAGTTTCCGAAGCAAATATAATTAATCATTTATATAATTAGAATGATTACGTCACACGAGCTTAACGTGTAACTTGTAACAAATTCCGCGAAGATGAATGAATAACAAATTACTTGGCAAGTTGGCGAGGCGCGAAGACCGCGGAGGGCGTGATATTCCACGGCGCGACGTGTCCAACTCTAGATATTTTACGCGTGATAATATCTGCATGTTCATAAATGGGTAAGCTTTCGCGTTCAAACGTACCCAATAACGATAAGGAGATGTGAGGAGAAACTGCCTACTTCTATGGTAATTGGACACGTCTAGTGCGTTTACTGTCGCCAAACCCATCGGAAAAGAAGTGAATTTGAATGCAAATTGTATTCTATTACGAACTTACATCGAGGCTTGTGTTTAAGAGGCCCTTACGGTGACTAAGCATGAATATTGAATAGCCCCCCTTCATGGGGCTCTATTCCAATGTTAAATACTTTGATTCTACTAATAGAAACCAACGCGAGCAGCGATGACACGAGACTTGTGCAGTTGCTGGAAAACACGAACAATAACAAACCCATCAACTAGTATATTTTAATCTATTATATAAAAGGCTTCCCTGAGTGACTGACTGACAGACAGCCTACAGCCCAAACCGCTTAAGATATGAGCTTGAAATTTGGAATATAGGAACATTGAACGACGTAATGGAGCACTAAGGCCGAAAATTTTGAACTTTCGACCTCTAAGGGGGTAAAACGGGCCCTTTTCGTTTGTATGTAAATTTTTATTCCCTGTTCCGATTGACTTGAAACTTCGTATACATGCTTTTCAACCATAATAAAAGTTACGTTTTTTCCTGTTTTTCCAAATTTTTCTTATCTAAGGGGTCAAATAAGGTCCCAAAGTTGGTGAAAAAAGCGTCTATTACATCCAACCAGCTGAACGGTTATGGTTGAAATCTGGTATGAAGAAAGCACACAGCAGGTTTCAATACAGGAACTAATAATATCCAGGAAAATCTGTAGGGTTCCTGAGGGATAGCCAATATTAATCAGTTTAGGCTACAGCCCAAACCGTCGATGATATAAACTTGAAATTTAGAATATACGTACATCATACAACATCATGAAGCACAAGGGATGAAAATTTTGAAAAATCGACCTCTTTCGGGGTAAAACGGGCCCTTTTCGTTTGCATGTGACTTTTTATTTCCTGAACCGATTGACATGAAACTTTGTAAAGAAGCTTTTGATACTATAAAACTCTATAAAAAATATGGTTCTTCCTATTTTTCTGAATTTTCCATAAAAAACTTCCTTAGGGGTCAGATAAAGGAATAATAAAGTTGGTGAAAAAGCATCGATTACAGCCAAGGAGCTGAAAGGTTACGAATGAAAACGGGTACGTAGAAAGCACACGACATGTTTTAATACTGGAACTATTACTATCCCGGAAAATCTTCAGGTTTCTTAGGGATAGCCAAAATTAATCAGTTATAATTATAATGTAAAGCTAAGTTAGAATGGTTAAATGAATTCTAACGAAATTTGGAACGAAGCTAGACAATAACACAAATTACCACTTAGGGTACTGCTATTCCGGAAAATTTGAGTGGGTCCTTCGGGATGTCAATTTCTTAAAACAACACTAAAAACTGTTTGAAAATCTGAATGAATTCAATTTTATGTTAAAATAGCCACCATTTTACCTAATAAATGACTAGCTATTGACGTTCTGAGAAAAGTCCCGTATTCCTTGTGCGCTAGACCAATCGTAACCCTGAATAAGCTTAAAAAATAATCACAAAGTTTTTTTTTAATAACATAGTGAAATATCTTGAATAGAATTAAGATAATGATTTATCCTTATCTGGGGCAAAATGGGTCCATAGTAGTTTACGATTTTTTTTATTTTGTGGGCCAATAATTTTAAGCTTAGGGTACATACGGGTCAATATATGTACTGTACTATGGGATCAACCCTAAAAAGCGAAGATTACTTCCATACACGTTGTCGCGGGTCGATTAACTTTTTGTGTTGAACAGTTGATTTTATTTACGTGATTTCGGGGTTGGTACCATAGTAAAAGTTAGTCAAATGATGAGTATAATGGCATCCTTGAACTGACTGACTGTCTGAAAATAATAATATTTATTTTTTCATCTGCCTGGGGTCAGACAACGTCTGAAAGTCCTAAAAAGTGATCGTGTACACGATCACTTTTAACTGGGTGACCGGTTTTGGGCAAGATTGTCACAATATCTGTCGGGAAAAATGAGTTCAGAATAATCGAAATTAAACTTCTAATGACTGAATGAAACATGTCGAATACATATACCGGCCTTAATTAATAGTGCACTACTGAACGTAGGCCTACCCGCGAAGGGCCATCGGCCATATCCATCACGCCGGCCGAGCGCGGGTTGCGGAATCTTTATACGACATTGATTTTTCTCTACGGTATGTACCTATACATGTTGCCTCAATGTTTTCCATCAATAAAAAGCCAATAGTGTGAAATTTCTAACATTGGCACTCATACAATTATTATTAGTATTGAATTAATTACAGAATTTCAGCAATTTATCATTTGAAAATTCACGTACTACTCCGTAATAAGATTTAGATACAAGTACGAGAAATTAAATACGCAAGTACTAAGACAATGCTGTTTTCGACCAGTGTATGTTACCATTGATGACTGATGGCACAGAAACGTGGTCTCTCACTATGGGCCTTATTAGTAAGCTCCAAGTAGCCCACCAACAAGCTATGGAGTGGGCTATGCACAGAGTCTCTCTGCGAGATCGAATCAGAAATGAAGAGATCTATTACCAAAGTTACCGACATATCCCAACGGATTGGCATGTTGAAATGGCAATGGGCAGGGTACATAGCGCGGAGGGCTGATGACCGATGGGGTCGATAATTCTCGAATGGAAATCACGTACCGGCAAGCACAGCGTAGGACGCCCACCCACAAGGTGGACGGATTACCTCATTAGGACCGTAAGATCACGCTGGAATCAAGCCTCTTCCAACCGGTCTTATCGGAGATCCTTTGGGAAGGCCTATGTCCAGCACTGGACTTCTTATGGCTGATGGATGGATGGAGACAATGCAGGCCAATCCATGGGCTATTTTAGGCAAATACTTAGACAATTCAGGCTAAACCGTAGGCCTTATCCTATCCTTGCAAGTAATATGACAATAGGCCCAGTTATGAAGGCTTCATCGTAAATTTTATAGCAACGTAAAAAGTGTACTCTCTATTGAACCTTAACCACGAGCTATTATTATTTTAAGTAAGTGCCAAGACAACGCAACAACGCAGGCCAGACCGTGGGCTATTATCATTGCAAGTAATACAACAACGCAGACTAACAGCAGGCAATCATACTTTTAAGGAAGTATTAAGACAACGCGGGCCAGACCGCGAACTATTAGATATTATTAAAAGCAAGTGTCAAAATAATGCGGGTTGAATCGCAGGCTATTATTTTAAGCAAGTAAGTACTAAAACAACGCGGGCCAAATGGCAGGCTATTATAATTTTAACCAAGTATTAAGACAACACGGGCGAAACCGCGGACTATTAGATATTATTTATAAGCAAGTACAAAGACAACGTAGGTGAAACCGCGAACTGTTTTCATTTTAAGCAAGTACCTATATACTAAGACAACGCGGGCGAAGCCGTGGGTTTTAAGCTAGTAAGCCTATAAAAAAGAAGAATAATAATCAGTTTACAGTTTAAACTACAGCAAAGTCTACTTCCTATTTGGCCCACGAGGCCCATAACCCAATAGGCTGGAAGCAACATTGTCGCCCGGCGTATTAACTACCGACGTTTTATTGTCGCCCATAATACATCGTGAATAATATAGAGACGATAATTTTAACAACTTCCAAGATAAATAATTTAGTCTACGATGCTTAGCCATAAATCTGGGCCGGTTTCCTTTACTGCCGTTAATGTCGCGCAAGTGTAGCGAAATCATATCTCGTGCCTATTGAATATTGATGGCGTTTTATTGATTTATAACCTTACCGTCGTCATGTGGAACAGCTTTAACTTACACATGTAACATGCCTACTTATAAAAGTACTGAAATGATCTTCAGATGCCTTTGGTAATTTAAATTACTTGCGTCTGATACCTCCAGTCAACATTTTTTGCCGTTATTCTCTATTTTCGGTATCTCGTAAAAAGATATTTTAGATACAAATGTTCGATCTAATAACTAAAGTGTTAAGTCATATGCATCTAAATATTTTTTGATACACCGTACAGCACCGAACTGCCAAAACTGAAAGAATCCGGGACGGTCTTTGCCCAGCTGTGGGTCGACGAGCTAGAACACAAATATGACTACCAAACTCAATCATTTTCACTGTTTCCAATACAGTTATAACAAACGTCCCATTAAATGAATAAAAAAACTAAAAACTTTGACACCAGGGCTAGCCACCCGGCCTATACGAACTTACTTACTTATTTATTAAATGAATACTACATATTCTAGGCGTGAAACCATGCAGTGAGTTTCCACCTCGTTATTTCATAGTTGGCCCCGTCCCATTACTGCCATTGCGGGAATCTAACCATCCGTACTCAGTCAACGTCAATATTGGCAGTTGCACAGCAAGTGATTGCATCAAGTACTGGATGCCCCTTCCTGGAATCGCTAATTATCTATATCCGACCCGCAGGGGGTGAAGAACGAGTAAAGTCACTGGTATCTTTGCTGTTGGGAGCAAATGAGTCAACCGTAGATGTAGCTTTTTAAATCTTATATTTCTCGAAATAAACGCACATGTTATGTTTTGCTAGGTACCTGAATAAAATTTTGGGTTTTTACCCAATGGTAATTCCACTTGTAAGTCTTGTCAGTTCTTGAAATTGAGTTGATATACATATTTCCGCTTTTATACAGATCAAACTTTACTTCAACTTGTGTCATATGAAAAGATTTTGCTTTCCATACGTTACTCATGAATGTACCTAAAAATTGTGTACTTCGGTGATTATATAGGTGATGGTATTATTTTGGTAGGATTTACCAATATTCGAATAAGATCGAGGTTAGTTCAATTTCAGATAAACTAACATGGAGTGTGTTACAACAACATTACAAGCTTCTGGTATGAGGGCAAAACATGGTCCTTAATCTATTGCGCTAAGTTATCTGCCATAACTATTTATCCCCCCTTTTATCGGTAAATATTAACAACCCCTTGGGCATAGTATTTAGATAACAGAAAATGTACGGTCGACCATAATGTACTTTAGATGCGATTTCTAACGAAGCAAAAAGTTAACATGAACAAGTGTTTCTTTACAGAAGCGGTGCAGAAATCGGGGAAAATATCTATTATACGGCAGCGTCAGGCAGGAAATATGAAATAAACGTCGATGAGCAAACCGGAGTCTTTTTTCCAGAAGTTCCAAATCCAGTTTGTATACTTTTATACATATGGACTGACTGAGGAAAATGAATTAATTTTAGCCACAGCATACGAACGACAGTTCAATACAGGACATACAGCTTGTCTACAGTCCAGATAGTCACAACAGAGAGGCGACACATCCGCGAGCCGGTGCCAGCGGCCGCCGCCACCGCGCCTCGCCGTCTGGCCGAAACCAGGAGCTGATATCATCAGCGATCTAATGCCATTTGCCATTACATGCGTCATCGCACTTCACACTAAATATAAACCGAGTGCAAGTGCGCGTGCAACGAGTCCAGGTAGAGATCATAGCGCAACGGAGAAACCTTGGTCTCACTAACTCGCAATACAATGCATGCTAAGCTATATTATAAGCACTCACCTGAAGAGTAAGAGTGAAGACAGAATAATGGTGTAAGGTCAGTATAGTCTCCCATTCTGACACGATAATGCGGTGCAATGATCTTGCTAAGCGCACTGGCTAAATGTATATGTGTAGGATAATTCTAGCATATTGATAAACCGATATTAATGGTAACGATATTTTGAACAGCGACATTAAATATCTACTTTTATTATCAAAACAGTGCAGATCTTTAGATCACTCAGATCAGCCTCAGATTTTGTCAATTCTGCTTTCTTCTGAAATTGAAATCCGTGTAAATACAATTTACCCATTCATGTCTCTACACAGACAAAATCTCCTATATAAACGATGTATCTCTAAGATAATATTAAAACCAACCTCGTATAATACGATGACTGGAAAGCGGACACCTATCATCAAGTCTCGAGAGACGCGCTGAATGACCGAAGCTAATCTGAAACTACTGAAGGTGCATCGCGAACCTCGTTCCATGAACCAGGGAACTAAACGACATTATTACATCAACCGCTATAAAAATCATCATGGCAAAGATGAACACGAACACGTGTGATATGCTAGTAAAAAATATCCGCAGGTCATCATTTTGGGTAATTTGGATTTGTTACAAAATGATCTACAATTATGTTTATTGAGAAATTTACGAAAGTTTGACTGTTTTCAAGATTTAATGAATGGATAGGTTTCAACCGAAGGAGAAATGGAAGATAGCATATACCTTGGACCTTGGACCAACATTTATTAGTAGGCTATATTTCATCTCGAAAAAAAACACAGCGGAACCACCACATATACCTAACTTAATAAGTCATTGCAGAGCTAGTCAGCAATAAAAATAATGCAATAAAATTCCAAAGAAGATCGTAATAACTTTAAATCTTATAACACGATGTTATTATACATTATACCGTAGCCATTTCGTGTCCGTTCCACGTTTCCAACAAAAGGGAACCATTTTACGAGTTACAGCAACAGGTATAAAAGCATAAAGCCGGTGCACATGTGCTGTGCGTCGAATCGGACAGATTCTCGGAAACTTGGGCTTTTTCTCATGTTTCAAAAGCTGCGGACACAATGCAGCGTCGCATCTGGCAGACACAGCGTCTGCTGGCGACAATAGCCAACCCGATTTTATAGGATTTCGAAAGAAATCACAATCATAAAGATCTACCTGGCCATACCTGCGAGCCATTATGACCGTTGGAGCGTAACTATTAGATTCTTTTGAAATCTCCCCTATTCAGGTTGAAAGCTGAAAAAAGATCAGAATCCTACTTTTATGTTCGAGAAAAAAATATTGATTTTGTTCATTCAGCTGCCATGACAATCATAATCTAACATTTTTATGTGGTAATATTCTCAAAAGCAGGTCGCTTGTGACCCTATTTTTTACGAAAACGGTAATCATTAAAGTTTATAGATCTGTTATAAAGATGACTATTAAGTATCCATATAAATCGTTTCCAATTATAAAATTGTTTGCCGGCAGTAATTCAAAGCCAATTTGCCGGTTACTACTGCTATTACAGCAAAATGCATCAAATAATATAATTTCACATGAGAGATACCGGGCAAATCGTTACGTACTCTACCGCTATACTCTACAGTGTCAGTTCATTGCTGAACCATTACCATATATATTAGATTTAAGAAATGTAAACCTAATGATTCAGGCATGTTTTGGTATTAAGTACTGTAAATGCTTGAATATTTAGTAATAAATAAATAAATGTAACTGAACTGTCTTATAGTGTTATTACTTATATGTATTTTTAGAAAGTTACATGATAACCAGGTAATCTTTATCTAAACCGAGATAAATAGTGGCTTTAGTCTTACATCAAGCAGTGTGTAGTCAAACGCGAACCTATTCGATTTAAAAAAAATAGTCTTTTTAGGGTAATTTTCAACTTCTCGATAACTCTACTCTAATGTCGCCATAATAGCCTGAAATTACTATGAAACCATTATGTATTACAGAATTGTAACAATAAACAAAAGAATAAGAATCCCGAAATTCACGTCTATCATGCCAAGACTCGAGAGACACAACAACACACAAGACTCGAAAAATTTTCTTTTTACGGACGTTAAAAAGAAAGTTTTCGTGCCCTCTATGATAACATTTCTAATAAGATAAACAATGAGCGCAGAACACACCCTACGATGTGGGGCACAGCTGCATCAATAGCAGAGCATCGACCCGGCTGTTCCCGGTAGAGGAGCATGCGACACCGGCAGCTCGCACAATACCTCATTGACTTGTCACAGGAGGTGCAGCCATTGCCACACGACACACCTTCTCAGAACTAGCCATCACGACTGTTTGCATTTCCGCAAAACGGTTATCTAATAAACTGCCAACATTATGCGCAGGGCTGCACGTTATGGCATAAACACGACCATCTTGGTCAATTTGTGGTATAAACAGAGGAAACATAAAACGACCACCAGCATAGGCTTAAGCCTCATTGAGCTTTTTCGCACGTAGTGCTAATGGAACAGATAAGGGCTGGGACAGGAGTTATATGACATACATGTAATATAATCACGGCTAATACTTGAAACTGGATATCCGAGTGGGCATAAAAATAGTACAGCCTGGGAATGGAGATATACTTTGACAAATAAAGACTGTTACAAAGTTATGCAGCCGAGGTGTTGACTAACGACCTCTCAGCGAAGGAGAGATCAAATTAGACTCTCTTCATAACTCATATTTACGAGCACGCCAATTAAAATTTGATAAGTTACCGCGCCCTGATCGATGTACGAACAGAAATAATCTCCGAACAAATTAATGGGTCTTCAGCGAGGTAAAAAAGAAGTCTAAATTTCGGCAGTCGCTAAACGAGCCCATGACCAAATAGGTTGCGATGGGTAAAACGCGAAGTCGGTAGGCGGGCCTTTTGATAAACCATTAATTATATTCACACCTTAGTTGACCGCGAGTCGGTTGAGGTTTACGTTTTTTGCTGTAGAGCGACAGTTCTCAGAAAGATGGCGGCGCGACGATCCAACAAAAAAAATGGAGTCGGAGCACGAGCGACTCGCTCCGCGGATGTTTGAGGTCGCGCCGTGACAAATATACAAACAGAATAGAGAGACTCGTCTATCTTAACGAACCGACTCTACACCTACATAGACATCAAATCCAAATACTGCACAACTGTCTCGGTTCATTATAATCTAGATAATAGTAACCTGATCCAAAGATTTGACCGTTAAGTGGTTGTTAAATCAATCAGAATTGGCGAAAACGGTGCCCATTAAAAGTCCGATCCATGTCTCGTTCGGTCGGAGAAAAGCAATAAATTGTAAATAGCTCTCGCCGGACCGACACGAGCCACTAATTCTGAACAAGCAGACGAACGTGCTGCTTTTATACGATTCAACACAGGTTTCTAGATGGCCATGGAGATCCGACACCTCGATAGGGCTTCAAAATAACTCCAAACTTGTTCCAGCCGCGAAACAAAGACTCGGATTCCTCGAAGGCGTACCACGAAGCAGTTAATTCTAACCCTGTCAGGACGCTTTTTGTACTAGTCTGCGTTTCTGTGTAAAACGCGGCAAATTCACTTCACACCAATTTAGGATGTTGTAACTGGTGTTGCGAGCCTCGTAACATACCTTCTGTCCGACTGACTGAAGTAAAAGAAGTTTTTATACCTTGTAAAACTTGGCCATATAGCCTTGTCTTGTCTTGTATTATGGACTAAATGTTGAGTTGTTCAACATTTAGTCCTTAATAGTATAAAATAAATATTTATATGTAGTAATAAAACTTTAATCCACTTTTATAGATAAAATACTACTGTAAAGCTACTATTACTAAGGTAACTGGCGATGCTGATTGAATAGGCATGTGCCTATTATTTTATCCTGAGGTACATAATTGATTTTAAAGACTTGGCTCGTCATGAAAAGCGACAAGAGAAACAACATTATCTTAGCCAGCCACTGCGTGCATTGCGGGATGTAAGGTACTCGCATTTTATTGTTCCCCTAAATTTAATTAAAATATGGTGAATATGCGTGTGTATTACGGTCTCTGTCAAATCGCAAATCTCTTGGATGGATCGACTTCACGAAAGGAAGCGGGTTACGCTTCCTTTCGAGAAAGGGTAAGAAAAATTGGAATGGAGGCTTATTTCAAGAACCCAGTATGATAGCCGATACATCGAGACAATAATCTTAGCTACTCACATACATAAATATATTGGCAATACTTCTTATCGCGCTGTATATTATAAGAGGATTAAACAATAACATTGAATTACTTATTCCTGCCTCTAATTGGAAAATAAGTCGTATTATCTTCGATAGTTTGGTCTCTTGTTTATTAGAAGCAGTTGCGACGTGGATCGATCAAACTCATTTAAAAGCAGTAAAATGGGATAATAACGAAAGAGCTCGATTACGCCACGTCTATTATACGGCGTAGTATAACAACAATAATATATCGATGAGCATTGATATTGGCAAGTTATTAAAGAGGTTAATAAAGATTAGGATTAATACAGAAAAGTGATTAAAGTCTCAACTTTATGCGACATTTATGTAAACTATCGTTATTTGCGCGTTCTCTGGATCCGATGTTTTCAAGGTGATGCATGGCAAATTGGTGGGATTAAATATATACTAAATCATTTATTGACTTTCTGAGGTATGCTTATCATAATGAATCATACTACTATTTACTATGGAGCTAACAGCTAAATCGATAAAAACAGATAAGCCGTACCATATTACTCGGATTATTTTTTCATGATTTCGGGGTTGTTCCCATAGTAAAAGAAGTATGTTAATGGCGACTATGGCGAGTCCATTTCATGCAGTTTGCAAAGCAACATTCTGTATGGAGCGGAGCAAATTCATTCCATTTATATTATTATTCCACAGTACAAGATGTTTGAAAAATAGGTACAGAGATATTTTTCAAACATCTTGTACCTACTGTCAGTTCCGTATGGACTCTGTCGGGCATCAAATATTTAGAAGAGAGAAGGACCATTTAATTATAATTTAAATCAGTAATAAATAAATCAGGGTGTGAGACTGCCTTGTGACATTGTGATCTGGAAAAAACGGACACAACGATTTTGTAAAGGTTCCTTGTTTTACTATTACAACTATATTTGACTTACAGTTATGTACATAGGTACTATAAATTTTATGAATAAACGAATTTGAGTAACTACAGGATTCTAAAACGAAAATTGACTCGCCAAAATACTCAAAAGTGTCGCGAACATTATTGAAGTTTTAAATTTGTCGCATTTTATGAATCTAATAGACTATAAACATGTAAAAGAGATAGCAGATAATTCATTTCCCACTTAATAGGCAATAGATTACAGTTCAATGATTAGAGGTTAGATATCGATTTCAATTAGATCCCGAGGCGAGACGAGAATCAAAGATCTTATTATGTAAATATAGTAGCAATGGTATTCGTATTTTGTCTTGGAAGATAATAGCGAACCAGAATGTAGCATCGATAAAGTTCGAGCTGGAGAGAGCATTGAAAATGTAACTTATTGCAGACTGCAATACAAGGGAATGCAAGAATAACTCAAGGGATAGCATGCTCATTATTTTTATTATCGTTATATCAAGACTTCAAGTATCTGCGAAAAATAGGATTGGTCCATATGGGTTTCGATTTAGTTCTTTGAGAGTGGCCTGTGTCCATCGTATTACTACGGTCTCAGCGATGTTATTGTGTAGTTTACTGTAATCATCAACATTTACAATTAAATCGTAAAGTGCATCACTGTCTGGCGGCATTGAGGCATCATCCCGCAGAAACACGAACACCATCGCCACCGCTAGGTAATAAGGCTTTGCTCGGATTTATATCGTTCATTATTGGTTTAGAATTGAAACCGCACCCGCACGGATGAACGAACTGGTTATTTGCTTACATTGTATCGGCTCGAGGAAATCTGCGATGATAAAACCCTAACATAATGCATAGTCTAAACTCGTTATTTTATACGCGGCTATCGAACTTGCTTTCAAACTTTATTGAGTATTTGCAACGAAGAGTTAGTTGTGTCGACACGTGCTAATTAGGATAGAAAAAATAGTTGCAAAAAATCTGACATCATTAGAGGTAAGAAGGGCCTCTAATGATGTCGGATTAGTACGGATTTGACAAGCTCTTTTATGTAGATTTTTTTACTTCATGGCCGACTCGTAGTCACCCCAGATTGCCACCAGTTTGACTAACGAGATCTTTTCTTAGACCAGTATGGGTAAGAAATTAAGTGGTAAAACCAGTAACTAGCTACCAAATTAGATTTAGAATAGACCCAATTTTAAAGGCACCATCGTAATTATAATATAGCAAATTAGAGTAGCCATGTTTTTTAGGGTTCCGTACCTCTAACGGAAAAAACGGAACCCTTATAGGATCACTTTGTAGTCCGTATGTGTGTATGTCAAGACTCTTTATCTCGGGCACGCGTAAAGATATCGAGTCGCAATTAACACTGTATACGTATATCTATGATCTCTTGCAGTTGTGTAAAAGAAAAACTTCTCAGTTATCGTTTAAAAAAGTTAGAGCCGTTTATGTCGTAAAAAACCGCTTATTTTGACACTCACAAAATCAAAACCTATAGGGTACTTCCCGTTGACATAGAACTATGAAATTTTGCGAGAAGCATTGTCTCAGAGTACACATATAGGAATAAATCTGAAAACTGTACATTTTCAATTAAATCACAAAAAAATAGGGACTAAAAATTCACAAAATATGGGTTCAAAATTCAAAGTGTAAAAGTCAATCGTATCAGTTCAGTTCAGTTAATTTATTCTCACGTAGGTACAATAATGCACACTTATGAATGTCAAAAGTAAACAATAAATATAAATTAACATAAAACAATAAAACTAACAGAATTAACACATCATGTAAGGTATCATCTAAAAGAACTTCATTAGCACATGCTAAGGTTAATTTATTAATTATTTTAACAATGTGTAATTTTCAATGTATGACGAGATAAGTGAAAAAAAAAAACTGCTTTGTCTATGGTTATAAAAGAGATTTTAACAACTTACTTCCCAGATTTGTGATTTTTTTTTGGATTTGTACGGAACCCTCGATGTGCGAGCCTGACTCGCACTTGTCTGGTATTTTTTCACTACTTTACGCTACTATTAAATTTACGATGGCGCCTTTAAAATTAGGCCTATTATAAATAAGCACATATTACGTGAAAAAATTGAATTTCCGTGGAACTTAGCGATTCGGTATCTAAGAGCAACGAATCGCATAGCGCCGTCAAGTTGTAGATTGCAATTTATCCGAGAACACAACTCAGGTGGAGCATTCCCTTGTGTTAAATATGATGCTATTTAAGAACCCCCTTGTAGCACTGTTCATTGTACAAGTCCGGTATGTCGAGGAGGCTTGATTGTAATTGACGATTTTGTCGAAGACGGGGACGTTTATGTTGTAAGATCCAGCCACAGATTACCATCCTTTTTTATAGAAGTCTGTGGATCGAGCATAATGCTATCAAGTCGCATCGCTCGTATCTATCGGAGAATGTGTTGTAAAAGTAGACAATCGACCGGGAGCGGGCTAAGCTCTGTACATATATAGCAATGGAGTCTGATGAAAAGTAGCCTAAATTGCGACCACTCGCCAGTTCTGAAGATTTCTCTTTTTCGAAAGAATTCTAAGGTTCTAAAGACCGCCCGGATTCCCAGGAATACAACCTTAGGCGTATGCAACGTGTACCTAACGCTGAAATCCTCCGCGCCACAACCTACACTACATCCTCATACAAAACATATGAAGACGATTAAAACGGATGTTCGCAATATCGCTTTTACGGTGTTTCTTTTTAAGTTTCTGCGAAAATGATTAGAGGTATTAATAATTTCATTTTTAAGATATTCACTTAACGATGCGCAACTATTTTATACCTAAAATAAAATTAAAGCTTCTGATGTAAATATTTTCCAAAGTTCCTACTCTAAATTACACATAGCTTTGCGCTTTAGTAGCAGTGTGCTTACAAATGAAAATATTAGTCTAGCTTACAAAGTAACATTAATGAGGATTTATCTATACAAGGCCAGTCAGAGTCAAGCTCCACACAGGACGCATCTCATAAAACCAGCCTTTCATCACCGATCGTGACTCTTATAGCCTTTCGGCGGCAAATCTGTCAATATCGATCTACAGATAGCAATCAGCTTCTAGTTGCTTCTACTGGGTAATTGTGCAAGGAACAAATGCCAGGAATAGTTCTACGTCACGCCGCCAGCTACCAATACACGGTAGCTAGAACCTCTAGCTGAAATGCCGCAGGTTTCGCGGTAACGAACGAGGCAGATCTTGGAACTCGCTGATAGATATCCAATCTCGCTGTAAATGCCAGCTTTAAATAATAGGCACAATACAATTGCTCTCTTTCACTTGGCCGTAAATCCCTTGAAAAGTTTCGTATAAAGCACAGCAAGAAACATTTCCAAAACGTCAGAACAATTTTTAGTAAAACCAATAGGAGAGAACACTGTGCTTAAGTGACCTATCAAATAAATAAAAAGTAAATCTAAGCCGTTTCGATTAGAAGGTACTAGTTTGTATGATCCCTCTGCGTTACGTATATACGGCAAATGGCAGACAAATATCTAAAGTAGAGAGATACCTCTGGAATACGATAACAAACAAGATAACTTTTAAGGTTAACTTAGAACTCAAGGAATGTTTGGAAATGGAAAAGTTCTTGGTAATCTTTGACCAGCAGAAAAATGAGCTACTAATTGTAATATGTGTAAATGCCAGCTCCCTCCCTTCACCGGGTTTTGCCTAACTATGCAATTACGGACCAATTAACATTCTCAGCCTTCTGATCTATGGCACGAGCCAAGCCTCGCAAAATAAGTAATTTGCAATAAATATAGAAATAGTACTTATACGTACATACCTAAGACCTTAACTATGAGAGAAGCCTCTTTACACTGAGCGCGAGAAATTTATATGTAATAAATACGTAAACACCGCAAAATGTACATTTACGAAATCATATATTGCAGAATAACATAATACTGGAAGAGCACCGCGAGACACTGAAGTTGCTCCACTAGCAAGAGCATTGCTCTTAAATTTTG
This sequence comes from Hypomecis punctinalis, assembly GCA_949316475.1. NCBI lineage: Eukaryota > Metazoa > Arthropoda > Insecta > Lepidoptera > Geometridae > Hypomecis > Hypomecis punctinalis. Next base: position 1,528,310 of record OX438814.1, read on the forward strand.
AATGAATATTGCAAAATGCAGTGTTGTTTAATCGCAATAATAAGTGATCTGAATGAATGAGCACTTTATTGTTAACACAGAATAATACACAGAAAGGAAAAATAAGCAACTTAAAACTAGTGCAACAAAGGGCGGCCTTATTGCTTACATCAATCTCTTCCAGGCAACGCTTTCATCTAGAGAAGAAATAATAAAGATAGAAAAGTAAAACGTGATTTGTGGATCTCAATACGTAATTTTATTGACGTTACGCGTAGTTGTGATTTTGAGCAAAGAGTTTCGTGCGAAATTGTGTCCCCCAAGATCGAGATGACACGTCCCATTTTACGAGATCTGTGGTTTTAACCAAGTCTGTTGTCGCGCATTTATCTGATCAAGGACAAATAGCCAGACAAAGTGAGGACCTTTACATGTTCACTTGTTCCATTTGAATTGTAGATCCGCTTGCACCTTAGATTTACCTATTGGTTTGTAATTCAAATGATGTTATCGATTTCAGCTCCCGTATTTCGAACTGAATCGGAAAGGATTCAATTAAGATTTATTGCTGCATCTGCATCCTTTGATAATTTAATAGTAGATTGTATCATATGGGAGCAAAATAATATTTTTACGACGAGGGCGCTTTTTTGAATCCAGAGCGAAGTGAGGGATTCTAGAGCCAAAAATATATTTTGCGCCCGAGTGGTACACACTACTTTTCATCATCACATCTATCAGAAAATAAAAGACGCTTCATATTTTATTGTAACATTATTATTAAATAAAATGTAGAGTAACAACTAAATTGAAATTAAGTAAATGGTATCTATATAATAATAAAACAAATGGAAACTTATATTTACATTCTTTTCATTCATTTTCTTGGCGCTGAACACTAACATTACAAATACTTCCAAATTCAAAAAGTGCGCGGCAAAGATCATTCCGGCTCACTCTTCGATCACCCAAGGGCACACTTATTTGTTCCAAATTCAAAAAGTGCGCGGTAAAGATAATTCCGGCGTAGGTACTTATAAAGTTCCTTATAGAAAACACCACCTTTGGGCGCACTTAAAGGCGAACCAAGTAGTCCTTTTCAAATAGATGTGATGAAAAAAAAATTTAAGTTCTCCTCTGAAGCCGACGCCGTACATCCTGGCATGTATCGCCAGTGAGAGCGTGCGAAAGTCGCAACTCAGCTCTACCTGTCAAGTATTTTTAAGTACATAAATGAAATGAGTTCCAATCGGTCTCTTTTAGAAGATCTATGTACTTATCGATAGCGGACGCCTTAGCAGTGGACGTTCGACAACTGAAAACACGAAGAAATATCGAGACTTCGAATCTAATCCGTGGTAACCGACTGATCAGAGATTAATAAAATGGCTAATCCTTACAAGTAACGCTTTCCTCAATGAATAAATCGGTCAACGACTAGTTAATTCTCAGTATCTACCGGAGATCTTGTGTTAGTTGGCAGTTTTTCTCACGTTGCGTCGTGGGAGCGCAGGAAGTGCTGTTAGCATGGATGATTAAACTGCTTAATTAAAGACAGCATCAATCAGGTCGAGTCGATCATACGGTGACAATCGGCGAGAGGGGCCACGAGACTTTAATGCCGTTTCTCCATATCCGATGTAATGCTATAGAAAAAAACATATCATTCGTAGCAGTTTAAAACTCAAATCGCTGGCCACATCCTACTTCCTACTAATATTATAAACGCGAAAGTTTGTGAGGATGGATGGATGGATGAATGTATGGATGTTTGTTACTCTTTCACGCAAAAACTACTGAACGGATTGAGATGAAACTTTGCAATAATATAGCTTATATATCAGAATAACGCATATTATAATGATATTGCGTCAAAAATCAAAATATCATGCGGGCGAAGCCGCGGGTAAAAACTAGTAGCTAATAATTCTACTGTATGGCAAAGTGTTCACCCTTCTTTGATGTAGCAACAATGCAACGGATTACTGTGAGGTGCAATTGCAGTGAATTTTCTTAAGTTTACTAAATAGTGTCCTTGACTTGTCCTTGTTTTTTGCGAATGAAACAGCACCAAGCATTGTTATGGTTGCTAAACAGAAGCAATCTTTTGAGACGGGTTCCATAGAAAAATATTTTTCACTTAGCTATTCAGTAATGCAAGAAAATAAGGAATAGGTACAAAATATACATATAGCCGTGGTGGTCTAGAGGTAGTGACACCCGCCTTACAATCGTGAGGTCGTGGGTTCAAATTCCCGGTCCCGTACCAATGAGTTCTTTGGAATTTATGTACGGAATTTCACACCACTGGCTTTTCGGTGAAGGAAAACATCGTGAGGCAACTTGCATACGTCCATAGAAGAAATTCGATGGCGTATGTGAATCCACCAACCCGCACTGGGCCAGCGTGGTGAATATGGCCCAAACACCCTTCGTGGGTAAGCCTACGTCCTGCAGTGGACTATTAAAGAGGCTAGTACAGTACAGGTACAAAATTAGCAGCAACGGTAATAATACTGGAACACAACTTATTGCCACTTTTCAAACTGTCATAAGCTCCATGTGTAAAGCGTTATATTGTCAGCTTAGCTTAGTACACCGGTGGCCGTACCTTAGGAGCTGGGTTTGACTGCACGGCGGTACTCCACATGTCGGCTCGATGATCCGACTGCGATACCGTTAAAGAGCTGCAAAAACTCTAATTTCGACGTCCGGTATTTAATATTCGTGAATATTTAATTTGTAGTCATGAAACTTGTGAATGGCTGGGATCGTACGATATCCGAACAGGTTTGTACATAATATTCTCGGTGAGGCTTTAATTAATGTGTCTCAGGGTTGCCCACACACTGCCAAAATTTGCTAAATTTTATTCATAGTGTGCGATGTAATTTTGATTTATAATTGGATTTGGACGCGTAGGTTGTAAGTAGTTAGATTAGTGCTAAAATGATTTGCAGATCGAGATGCAGCGAAGTAACCTTCGTCAATCAAATCAACTTTACGGGTTGTCACGAGGGATATTTAAACTCAATACGTCCTACTCTGAATACATAGTGTTCAGACATTATAATGCGGTCTACAATTCAAAACCCACACATGCATCAGCGTCATTTGCAATCAAGATGACAGAGACGAAATTTATGGAAATCTTAGTATCTATTGTATCGGAATCGAATCCCATTGTTACAGACTACGGAAACAGAACCAGGAAATAATCAAATAGCTGCTTATTTATTGTCATATTCATATCAAAGAAGAAGAGATAACGAAAGACCGGATCTAAAGAGTCAGAACTAGCATTTTTTAGCAAGTAGTATGTTCGTCAAACCTTTCTCTGACAATAGTGTAAGCAAGATACATACGTTGTGTATACATAACAGATTTGTTTTTTTATATATGAAACCACGCATAACTTTTTACATAGTACCTAGTCCGATTTCGATATTTATTTTTTATTTTAAGGAGTATACTTTGAAATTGGTCCCATTTAAATTTTATCTAAATCGGCTAAGCCGTTTTTGATAAATCGACAATAATGTGAAAAATCGATCCGCGCGAACAATTTGCGAATTCTGTACACGGTTGAAGTCGGCCATGCCATTTTTTGCAAAACATAATTATTTAAAAGCAAAGTTCGTTGTGCGTAGTTTTCAGCTGTATACATATACCTACATAAGTATACGATTATGAATGGGGGTCGGTCAGAAATAGCTGGGCCCGTTATACGAGTATTTCCACGGTCAGTACTAAGTACCCAACAACGAGGAGACGTCCAAGACTCAAGATAAATTACCATCTCAGCAGACAGCGGGCACTGAATGCATTTACGCGCAACGGTATCGCAGGACCGGACACAGCTCCTATGTGACCTGAGGTCTAATGTACTCGTGCACTTAACATGCACGAGCACACAAACAGTACATTTGCAATTGATTAATTTAGGTTTAACCGCGCTCTTGTCTCTCAACCACTACGAGGAACGAATAGTTAACAGTGCTGATTGTGAGAAACAAAATATAAATTGCAAAATAAATCTAGACTGCTCTAGATTAAAATATACGTAGAACAGAGGCAGAAGCGAAATCGCAAATTGGTTAAGAAACGCCCCGGGACAGCAGACGTGAGTAGCTGGCTTGAAACATTTGCTGAGAGAGACAGATACAATACAGCGTGCAACATTTTCCTTACGACTTTGCGATCTTTAGTTGGTCTGTGATGACTTTAATATATCTATGTTTTTGGTTTTTAGATTCCTAAATTTAAAAATCGTCTAACAATACAATTATTCTTTCACCTATCTAGACTGCAATTTTGACGATTATAATGAGGGGATGATTCCTAATGAACGCTTGACTTCATCGTAAACTAAAGCTCCACTACCGGCCTTTAGCAGTTCCAAAACGCTAAACTCTACCTAACTATACAATATTGTACAACTACAAATGCACATAAGTAATGCACTAACTCGCAGACTATGTTACATCTGCTGGACTGTACCGCATGTCCTGATACGTGCACTACAGACGACCTCTTTAAGGCCACGAAAAACGCCATTGAGGTGGCAACATTCTGGTGAAATAAAATACCAGCAATAAAAAAAATCGAAACATCGACATGAAAAGAAAAAGAAGAGGAAGAAGTTATGCACTCAATACAGCCTAGTTTTATTTTCAGAGCTTTTTAGTGACGGTTATGAGTTGAGGTCAATATACATACTTATCTTAACCTAACTGAAAGGCTTTTTAAAGAATTATTTTATAGGTACTGATGTGCAAATACTGCGCAAAAGTCTGACGTGCTTGGCTGGCTTGGGCGCAATTAACGCGAATTAACCAGCGCGCGCGGAATACCTTGAATAGCTTGAAATGCCGACCGACTCCTCTAGGAATCCTACTGTTTCCTTTAATCAGACATCGCGAGGCACATTTTTGTCCTAATGAAAGTACTAAACGACCGCTTGAATGGAACCCAGCAGAAAAACTTTAATTAAAATTAAAACCATGCAAAAAATAAAAAGTGAGCGTGCGATGTACATAGGGTTGCCATTTTACATTTTATATAAGCCTGACAGCACTAGTAAGGTTTAAGCTCTAACTTTTATCGTATCGAGTAAATTTGGCGACATTTATGAATTTTCTATTGCTAAAGTTTTACCAGAATTCAGACTATAATAAAATTTTGCTAAAAATAAACTAGGTTGTCTAAATAGGTGTTTTAAAACCGCGAAGCTAATTTAAATGCATGATGAAATAATTGAGTTCTGTCATCATAAAAATAACAAAGTAAATGAATAGATCCGTATTAGCATAACCAGCACATTCACGTGCTATCATCTGCTTACTCACCAAACACCACAATACGTAGCTACCTATATAGGTATGTTAAAATCAGTTGGCTTACATACCTGAAACAAAACAAACATCAAAATTAGCATGAACAGCTTTAAAAATCTTAACATAACAGTTTGTATGAGGAAATGGAACAAACAAAGGCGGTGTTAGCGGATGGACTTGCCCAAAAATCCCTAAAGCGTGTGTACTAAGAACGTGCCAACACGATGTCACATAAAGATCAAGCCTTAGATGATAGACAATAGAAAGCCAAGAGATGGAGCAAGCCGGGGCGAGCAGAGATCACGTACAGATAAGAGGAGGCAAACAACGCCAGCCTGGGCTCATTGGGCTCGGCAAACAGACGGACGGACCGCGTGTTTGCACAGCGCTTTACGCGTCCGCACCACAAATATTTGAACACAATTTGAAGGCACAACGCCCTCCGTCAATTAGCCAGCTTAACAGCGGAGACAGGATAATCGCGCTAAGTTAAAAGCCATACAAGAAATATTTACGACCATATGTAGAGCCGAATATGAATTTCAAAAGCACCGCAAAGAGCAATGCATTCGGAGCTGAATAAAAACAAGCGCATGTTAATGCAGCCAATCGCGCGCATCTCGGGCGACCGCGAGCGTGCGCACGCGCACTCCTGCAATCTAGATACGCGGCTGCCGCACAGCAAGTCGCATTTGCTATTCTGTCCTGCCCGCGCCCGCACGCCCTGGATGGCGCCGACGCTCTTGTTAATCCTCTGTCCATCGCACAATTCCTACCTCCGCCAAAAACAAAACAAATCGCAGACCGCGGCGGCGGCGAGCGGCTAAAAAAGCATCACAATACATATCGACCATATTTCTATAATTCCGATTTGATTAAAAACAATAGCATGCCCGACTACATGAATAATGCTTTGTGTGAACAGCTGCAGTTTCACGTTTGGAATCGTTCTTTCTTCACTTGATTCCATTGAAACAACAGGTACGTTTACAAACTCCGAAAGCTGATGGTATAGGTCGTTAACATTACTGCGTCTTTGTTCTGAAAGAATGCCACATAAACCGGCACATAAAGCCGGCCTTAGGCGTTCATAATAGTAAAAACAGTTGTCGTAAAAACGTGGCTTTTTATATTTTCGAGAACATAACAATTTTTCTTGCACGAAATACGAATAAAACTGTGGCAGAGAGCCACAATCAAGATCGGTGCAGACTCGTTTAAATTCTCGGCGACAAAACGAGAGGTGGGAAATGGTTTAAAAGAAAAACAAGCCAGTATAAACAAAAATGTGGAGATCAAACTCTTGTAGGAATGTTAGTGACCACACCGGCGGGATTTAAGGGGACACGTCCTTATTAAGAGCTCCTTTGAACCACCGCCGACTGCGTGCCGTATTACCAATTACCATAATAAATTAAACGGTGCTGGCGTCGAACGGTAGAGCTCCAAACTAGAGAGAGCTACGAGATCTACAAACAAATATGTCATTTCAAACTAAAACGGATAATAGGAACTCCATCGGCGGAATTCTTAGTTATCAGCCCACCCGACGCATAATAATATAATTTAATAATTCTATTGTATGCCAGAAATAGGCAGTTACAAAATATCTTGTTATTCGTACAGAGACGCAATAAACTAGACTTAAAAGGAGCTGTCCGATTCCGTGATCGGAACGTAAACAGGGCATTTCCGCGCACATGTCGACTGCCCCGTTCCCGGAAAAGATGAATCCGACTCTTTGAGTAACCCAATACGCCTTCAGCTTTCTTTTTTCTCGCTTCAGGATCTTCCGTACATGAGCAAATTGTGATTTTCCTTTTAGAAACATAAGCTTCCTAACAGCCGTAATCATTATGGTAAGCGACTAAGGTGTGGGCCCGAGCATGGCCACAGTAATAACCCAGCACATACATGATTTATCGATAAAAGAATCCCCGGTGTGATATATAGCGCGATCCAACCGCGGCATAGACCCGACCCCAGCATTTATAGTTCGAGAATTATAGATTCTGATCAATAAAAATATTGAGAAATATCCAATAAAACTGGTCTGATGCCCCGTGACGGCGTTACTTATATCATTGATGGTTTACGATCTAAAAATATAATTTTAATCGGATTATTGGGGCTTCTTCGATTTCTGTGCTGTCGGCTCGTTATTAATGTGAGACCTTCCAGAAACTGTTGTAAGCTCCGAACGGATTAGGTTGCGTTGGAGAGCCTATTGTGTATTTGTAAGAGGGAATTTTTATGGCGTCCGGTGCGGCGCGAAATTCGCACTTCCCTCGGCGAAAACGAGCAAAAAGGCATGGGATTGTTAAGCGCGCTCCTTCTTATATGGGTCCGTGGAAAAGAACGCGAGCGCGAGGCGCTTTCAACAGCTTCAACAAGTGGGGATGGCGTGCGAGCGGCTCATTAGCGCCCGGAAACCGCACTACCACCATAATTGCGGACACATTGCAATTTTACACAAAAATTACGTGTACATATCACTCGTCTCTAATTACGTCAGTTTACTCAATTTTGTTACCGTTTCTACGTAAATCGACTGAGAGCTAGTAAGTGTTTGTAATTTCATGTTTTACTAGTAGGCTGCATCTGTATTTCAATGCACCAAGTGTACAAAGAAAACAAAGTAAGTTGATGCGTTGGGTATTAGCACCTCGGCGAGCTAGGCGAGTTATTTTTATTGGCGTCTTAGCACGTTGAGCTACAATCTGTAACGGCATCGCTAAGTACGTTCTTATGTAGTTATTAAAGTTTATTGCACGAGCTCTCCATTCTCTCGCTCTGGTCTCCGTGGGGCGCTGTCCTCGCAAGCTACGGACACAGTGTTGCCACCGCTTACACTGAAATAGGTTGTATGTAATAGGAACTATTACAACTTTCGCAGTTCGTAGTATCTACAGCTGTAATACAATTTCTAACTAAGTTCAAGAGAGTATCATGATGCAAGCGCGAATCGATCCTATTGAATATCATTAACCCGCCAACGGTGACGTCGATTTGACTTACATCTTCGGTGACCCCGGTTCCACGCACCGGGGTTTTCAATGAAAGATTTTTTAAAATCTTTTATTTACTGATATTATTTTTTGCTAATTATAAATTATTTGACATTAAAACCACAATATTTCGTTAATCACAGATTCGTTTAATTACTTTTTTCTTATAATTATACAACTTCACATAGAACCCTATAAAAGTAGTTGGTTTTTACACTCCGGTTTTATAAAACTTTGAAAACACAACAATCAACATATTTTCGAAATTCTTTCAGTCTTTTCAATTTCTAAACTATATGAACTTACACAAAATAAACTAAAAATGGCATTCTACCAACAAAAAATTACAAAAAAAACTTTGAAAATAGCTATTCTAATATAGCATTCAGGTGATTTGATTTTTTTACTCCGGCTAATAAAAGCAAACCAATCAAGCAATATACTTCTTTGAAATCAGTCTGTTTGGCATATGTTTCTCTAGCATAATTATTTTTAACGGAAGCAATGTATTGGTTGGTATACTCAACAATAATCTTGATTATAGTGTCGTCAAAGAAGTGTCTCCAAATTCCAAGAGGGTCCTTTTCACTAGATATAGCGTTTAGATCCTGGTAACTGAGTTACTATATTGAAATTTATAGTACGGACAGATTGGCGGTGGGGTTTCTTGCTCCATTTCGTACTTTTATCTTTTCCTAAATAAAAGGCGCTGTTGTTACTTGAAGCTTCTCGGTCACTGAGCTCCTCTTCGCTGTCTGAATTCTGTATGTCGTCTGGTGAAGGATCCGTTGGTTCGATATCACTTCCAGCTTCACTGTCTGAAGACATTGATTGTCTGTCGTCATCAAGCACTTCGTGAAGAAGCGATTCTAGACGACGCTGTTCCCTTTCGTACGACATGCTGTAACAAAGTTTGTATTTGAAACAAGAAAGAACAAATTTGTGATATCTCGATAAAATTTATAAAATAATTCAATAAACTTACTGATTATAGGATAATGCAATAAAACAATAATAAAAGAAAGTAAAAAATGTACACTAACCAGACAAAAACGAATAATAAATAATTCAACTCTGCATATTTTACTTACATATTCGGTGACCCCGGTGTACCGCACCGGGTTGGTACCAAAACTCGAGAACGTGCGCCCGCACAGACGTAGCACGGTGAACTGGCGGTGGGGGAAGGGAAATGAGGCAGCTACTCGAAATGGCGACAAAAAATGGCGGCCAGGGAAAAAGTTATTCGAATTGACCAAGTGACCCGGTCCCACAGACATATAGGTCACCGTTCCCGGGTTAAGTGAAGCTTAGATATACCCAGCAGCAGAGAATTCATCATTTCCGTCGTATCATCATACTGCTCAGCCTGATGATGATGAAGTTTATAAGATCATAGAGTGTAAATTTCCATTGTGAACTTATGTTTTTAGTGAATTTGATGTCTTTCTCCCCTCATCTTTTTATTATCTTAGACCAAATCTACAGTTCTGTATGCGGCCAATAAACACCCTCATCCACATTCAGTATAAGCCAAGTCGCAGTAACTTGTAAATGCGGGCGAGTGGACAGGACAATGGTCGAAGGGATTTATTGCGCGCCCCGCGGAGCCCCGCGCGCTCGCTACACCCGAATCTACACAAGAACAAGCCTTTTTGCACAAATTCACGATCGCGCCGCGGACGCGAAAATAGTTTGCAAGAATTCGGAATAAATTCCGGATTACACCCTTCTTGTAGCGCTTCCAGTTGCGGTTCCCAACACTGTTCAAGGTTCTGCGGCAACATAAGCAGCTTAGATTGTATAAAGTAGGTACTCAACCGTTTTTGTTCATTTCATTGCGCTTCTGCATGCATAACAAGCAGAAAATGAACTTTTCCCCTTCTCGTGGTACAAGGTGGAAAAGCGAATTGTTTTTTTTTCGTTAACTGAATTAACATTTTATTTCTTGTAGGTATAAAATCTAATCTCATTCGTTAATACTCAGACTAAGTAAGAAGTCGTTATCTAATAAATATTGATTTTTTATGATGATGATGATGATATATGGATCAGTTAACAAAGATCATTTAACAAGCGAGCAAGAGCAAGGTATTTTCTGATAAATTGAAAAAAAAATCATGGATATTTTTTATAAATAAGCACTAGGCATTCTAATTAGAGTATGATATTGACAATAGCATAACTTATTTTTACGACAATAGTTATTGCGAGATCTTGAAGTATGCTCAGGGTTTTGTTACTATCAGCGCAGCGCACAAGAAATAATTTTCTTTATTTACTACATCAAATACAACACTACTTACATAGGCTCAAACTACATAAACTACTATTACATACATAGTAAGCAATTAGATCATCCACAGACCCTTTGTTGAAGTTAATAAAGGCACTTGCCATTAAAATAAGGTCTTTTATTTTATAGTATCAACGAAAAATTGAATCTAGATATAAACAGTAGCCCAGGGGCTTGGTTGGTAGCAATTGAAATACAGACATTACAGCTAATGGGCCCGATAGGTGCCGATGCGGCCGTAATCGCCAGCATTAGTATCGGCTGCCATTGCAATGCATCAAGCCCACGAATTCTGCCCACGCGATCCACAAATTGCAATAATTTAGCGTTGCTTGACACTCCCTGCATAATTGTGCAGTGCTGCAACTGGGCGCAGGTTACTGACAGCCTGGAATCTCGTTACAAATGGACTGCTACTAATGCTGCTGATACAGATCTGATAGGGAATTTGTTGTTTGCGCAGATAGTGTTATCTAACCTGTTTAAACGACTTGGCTGCAGAATTTATTGAATTCATATAGTAAACGAGCAATTTTACCGACAGTTTAAATTTACAAATCATTTTAGTGACAATTCACAAATCACTACAGATCGAAATTATTGGCTGCGGAAGCAACTATTTATTTCAAATTGGACTGCTATCTTTAGAGTACTCCGAGTTTTAATCTTATGTAACTATGTGGAGAGCTTTAACATAGGATCGCATGTCGTAGAGTATAGCAATACCTAAGTAGAACGGATGACAAAACCCTAAAAAAACAAAAACGTTTAATAGCAGCACACAGAAACGGACGGAGTACCAATAACATTGATTATAACTGCCAGCATCACCGCGCTATATCATCAGTAAAATAATCACGACAGGTTTGAAGATCCAAAGTGAATGAGATTGTGCGAGAAACAAGAAACTGCAACACTTCATTACAAGTGAACGTAATGACAAAAGCCCCGAGGCCGGCAGAACCGCTGATTTATGCTGCAGCCGCGCCCAGACGGGACGGAAACGGAACATTAGAGCTGATTCCCATGCTAGACCACTTAATAACTTCATATTTTTAAGATACTCATCACGATCAGTTTTATAACGACGGCACTCGAAAAGTCACCGACGGAATTGATAACTCATAAAAAATAGTCATCAGCAGCAGCCTGTACTGCTGAGTAAGTATAGGTCTCCTCCTTTTGTGTCATTTTTCCATATCTTGGGCTAATCTAAAAATATTGTTTGATAAAAACCTGGCAACAAACTTCAAATAATCATTAAAAAAATGAAGGAAGTTTCGCGTTTTTTTATATCAGTGGTGTGAAAACTGATCGCTAAAAATATTGGCAAGATTTTTGGCAAACTGCAACACGACGTCAGCTGGAAATATTTGCAGTAAATTCAGTTTTAGACAGTTACAATGCAATGTTTCATTGTAATGACGGAGCTTTCACATTACGACGAACCACGAGTGCTGTAAGCATGCAAATCGAGTGTTCAATAATGTGTTCAGACTGCAACGACGTTATTCATGCGGCAAATGAGACAGGGCCCGTTTAACAAGCAGTAATATCAATTTAGAGTAATCTCGGCCCCTGGCCAATTGTGTATTACCATTTACTATCTATCGAGGGACGGCATTCGATGTATCTTGTTACAAAGTTGCTGACTTGTGTGTAGTTGGATTGTTCGGATGGGTTTGTTGAAATGATTCAAAATATTAACTGCTCATTACTTTTATCGGTAACCTAAAAGTACGTGATAAAGTCTATGATTCTCCTATTCATGAACGTTCTATAAATCTCACCTAAGTGATACGTAGAGTTGCAATGTAATCAGGGCAAGTATTAGGCTCGGCGCAGACGGGCTACTGACTACAGCTACCAGTATTCAGTGAGAAGCAGTTAACACGATTTTTCATACATTTTGCTACAAAAACTCGCGGTGGCCGCTCGATGCAGTAGTGTCCGCGATACATACAGATGTAGCGATAGCGCGCAATCGCCACCGGTGGCTGTGGTCAGTTAGCTGTCCGTCTGCGACTAAACTACAACCTTCAATACGGCTCAACGTTAGTATAATAATAGTAACTATAAGAATATTTTCAGTAAAATACCCACTACAAATCTTCAAAATAAATTCCACAATCCAGTATTTAAAAACCAGACTAGAGAGAAATATAACAAAATGTTCTTAAATCAATTCAAGACTGTCGTTTTCCGGTCCAGCGCCGACCAAGCTGGCTAATTGAATGCCGTGCTCGGTACAGTACCTAAGTAATTGAGTGATATTGGATGATGGCAGGAAACGATCGTGCAGCGGCTGTGGGTGCATCCATCATCATCTTCGGTGACAAACACAATTGAATCTAAATTGGAAATTATTGGGGCTGGAGAGGACAGATAACGTGTATCCTTTAGATTTCAAGTAGGTACATATCAGAGGTCACAACTTTACAAGGTGGATAGGACCGAACAGATGAGCTGATTAAGATCGCAAGATTGCGGTGGGTGCAAGGTACTTACGGAAATATATACAGGAGGAAAGAAATAGAGGATATTCTAGAGATAAAACGATGATGCAGAAGTGTACATTAAGAAACCGGGTTAATGGTACCTAATCAATTAGCATCCTTTTAAGGGATTATTATGTACATCAAACCTAACAACTTGTGTTCAAAGACATTAATCAAATCTCAAAAAAAAAAATCTGTTCCTTAGCAGAAAAAAAATATCAAACACCAATTTAAACTTATCTCCATAGTGATAAGAAATAGTGTTTTCGAGCGTTAGATTCTGGGTGGTGATGACTGTTATAGGCAAAAGTTATAGATCATAACATAGTCTCATAGTACAAAGTATCATCAGCGAGAAACATACGATAAATAGCTCGTTTTATTACTACATACATATACCTATCGGAGAAAATATAGAAATACCACGTGATCGCTCTTATAGGGTAAATCTAAATATCTGACATGAAACTATTTCATGCGGAAGTATCTACTTAAAGTTACATTCGAATAAATAGGAGTATTTTCAATCATAAATAACCGCACCGTAGACATCGTATACGTCAAAACGGTGCTTTACGATCATCCACCATTTCCCTGAATGATAAATCAAGTCTTGACAATGTTATATTAAGTATTCCTACTTTACGTTGACTGAATCGACTGAACCGCGATCTGCAGTTCCTATGGACAAGAATATCACAGAGTTTAAGTTCTGGAGTACCTATTTTCACGCTATTACATTACTTCTCTTGGACTAAGACTTAGAACCCTTTTTAGGGTTCCGTACCTAAAGGGTAAAAACGTGACACTATTACCAGGGGTGGAAACTGAGTCCACGGCCAAAAATACTGATTTTACTGACTAAAACTCCTTAAAATACTGACCATTTGCTGACCAAATTTCTATAATACTGACCCTTGGTCGGTCAATTTACCTAATACCATACGAATGTTAGTTGCTGTTAGTTAAGTATATTTGTTAATAGTGTATAGAAATTGATTGTAAATAAGTAAAAAAGGTTTTTGGGTTTGGCCTCCACCAATGATACTACTGACAGAAAACCTACCCAACCGCTGCTTTAAATTTTGCGTGCTGATTTGATGATAAGAAACAATAAGAAGAACTATCATAACAGTGAACGGACTGTATGTTGCTAAGAAAACCAAGGAATAAAAGATTATTTATAGATCATCAATAAATAATCTTTCAATATATACATGATTTCAAAATGTTTAATTGTTATCAAAGACAAAACAAAGCTTTTTTTATTTAATAAAATAAAAAGCCCCTGAGAAATGAGAATATCATATTATTCTCATTCTATAATATAATAACATATTAATAAGATATTTTTAAGGCACTCCCCACTCCAAAACGGCATTTTTGTCACCTCAATCTACAGAAACTACACCACTTTTACCTTAACCTTAGCCCCTTAACCTCAAAACACTGACTTTACAGACCATTTTTCGAAAAAACTGACTTTTACTGACCTTAGCCCAAAAAACTGACTTTTACTGACTTTACTGACCATTTTCCACTCCTGTATTACTAAGACTCCGCTGTCCGTCCGTCTGTCTGTCACCAGGCTGTATCTCATGAACCGTGATAGCTAGAAAGTTGAAATTTTCACAGAAGGAGTATTTCTGTTGCCGCTACGAGTATAACAACAAATACTAAAAATAAAATAAATATTTAAGGGGGGGTCCCATACAACAAACCTGATTTTCTTGCCGTTTTACGCTCGATATTAATAACAGTAACAGATAGACACGAAATGCATGAAATATTCACAAAATAATTAGTTATAATATATTCACTTTAAAAATAAATTATTTAACTAAAATAAAATAAATATTGAAGGATATAAGAATTTTGCTCGATATTATTAACGGCAACAGGAAGATGCTTGAAATATTCACAGAATATTGAGTTGTGTAGAGTGCGGTAAGAACATTGGCAGAAGACCGACAACCCTGGGAATTACCCAACCGACACGAACGAAAGGAAAATAATTAATTACAAGACGTCAGGCAAGTGATGTGCCAGGGAATGTAAAACTCTTCTCATTGTGATAAAAAGTGCAGTAAAATTAAAAGTTTGAGTGGTTTTCGCATAGTTACGTTTTACGAGAAAGGAAAGGTGCGCAGCGGAAAGCCGGCCTATGAGCCCATCGCATAACGAGCCTTTTAAGTCCGCCAAATATTTCACGCATAAAACCACTCTCACTCGTTAAGAATATTTACGAATGCCATATTTCAGAGGTTTGTTTTTATGGAGTCGGTTAATGGCCGTGATTTAATATTACTGCATTTTTTTGAAATTGGACTTGCGCAAGGGATAATTGCAGTATTGATTAAGATGCTGGTCTTGGTCAAATCTAATCTAAGAACGTCGCTCTACCGGCACTAGTTCAAACCGTTCGAGGCCCGAGGAGGACGGCAGCGTGTATATGGCAACGCTGTCGTACAGGACCGTACAAGCCTGGTTCTACTACTCCAGGCGTAGACACACAAAGTGCGTTCCTTTTGGAGATCCCGGAGCTCCCAAGAAGGCAAAAAAAAACAAGGCTCTAAACCCCAATGTGGACAGGCGATCGTAGACCGTACTGAGATCGTAGTGAAATCCCGTTTGCAAGTCGTTTATAAGTACCTACTCTGTACTTCTAACTGGTTCTCTTGCCGTGAGTTTGCACTGGTTTGCAGTGAGTAGTTGTAGTTTACTGCTCAAATAGATACTAATAACGATTTCTCTACAAAGTCAACAAAATCATAATCATCAATAGCATAAAAAATCTCCTATATCAGAAATGATCAGAAAATAGACGCTTACATCACAAAAGTACATATTATAAATAAACAGTAAACAATATTACTTCGATAGGCAGCATAAGAACTGAAAATAGAACAACAATCGATACACACAAGTATCTAATTGCATAACAATCCACCAATGATAAGTAACAATGCCATGCTCGATTCCACGTAAACAAATTGGGCTAATTGAGTTATTTACACAGCCTTTCCAGTACCTGTGAGTGTTATCGCGGCGAAGAATTTAGAGCACACAACCCGTGCTCGTGGCAGGTTATCGCTGGGCGATAAGGACCCCATCGTTAGTAATAAGTAGCTGGAAACGACTGCGAAAGAACCGATTGGTCAATGGTCATCAAGGGTCGACAAAGTAAAGGGTTAAGCGTGGTAGGCGTGCAACTTTTGATAGCAGGTTTAAACGTAAAAATAATAAATAAATAACGCTACGGAACACACAAAAACAAAAACAACTAGCAACTTGACCCAGAACAGATGTTTAAATTCAAAATCCTAAATTTCTGTCCGGCCCGATATCGAACCCGGGATTCGATAACGAACGCAGAGGTACTCCCAATTGAGCCAAGCAAGTAAACAAATAACTATGTTTTACTAGATACGAATAGTTCGTTTCGATGTTACTTATCTAAAGCTCTATACTGGAATGTACTCGTACATGATGAACCGTGTTCTCAATGTAACAGGGCATCAATTTTTTTCTTAATTTATCAATCTTCAGTGAACCTGAACAAGTGAACAGTGCCTTGTATATTTGGTTGCATCGATCAATAATGATTCTGTCTTTATACCTACACCCCAAATCGGTAAGCGGCAATCACCTGCATCAAGATTTTTTATGCTTATTACACTTAGATGAAAGTGCAATATGAATAGAAAAGAAAACCCGATGATGTCTCATTCACGAGTTTGAACTATGTAGCTTTCAAAGCTTGCTAGGTTGAATGTTGGCATGACGATCTGGCATAAGACACCTCCGGTGAAATGATTGATAACTCTGCTCCAAGGCACAAAAGCTTCAGATCATTTTCTTAGACACGCTAACTGGATTGTAATGTAACATCTGACAGACAGACAAACGTTATTGATTTTGTTCGTAGATATGACAATGTGATAAGATCACTGTAATCGGAAATACTGATTTGCATTTTGGGTCAGGTTGTTTAGTGAACTTTCTATTAAATATTATAGAAAATAAGAATATAGACAATAAAGAAGATATAGTGGTTTATTTTTTTCATCGTGTGACGACATCGAATATGTATATTGGCTTATAAAACTGGCTCATAAATAGAACAGTTAAATGAGTCAGAGGATTTCATATCGAACTCAAATAATGAAGCTCAGGACTGCTAAAAGAGATTAGAGAAACGATAAATCTAGTGAGAATTTACTGACGTAAACAGTTCTCACATTAAACTGGCGCCAACAGATGTAAACTAGGATCACCGGAAACGTGTATCAGTCGCCACGCCAAGTACAACAGGCGAGTACGACGCAGCTTCCGGCGGCTCAAATCTCGCGCCCAACCGAGCCGACACAATCTAGTGTCCATTTCAAAACACGCCGTGTCCGAATGGGTCACGATATAGAGTTACACGATTCGATATGTCATGCAGGCAGTGTATCGATTATATCTCATTGTACAGATCTAGTTTCCCACGGTGACTCATACGTGACCGTACTCCGGCACAGCGGTCCACATACGCGCTAAAAATACATCAATCTCTTCCTTCACGTCCCAAATTGTTTCAATTCCCATCAACTTCAAAGTGACAAGGAAGTAAACGATTAAATAATCGGATAGCACACATCGCTCAATCGTGAGAGTTCATAAAGGATAACGCTCTTCAGCAAACAGGAAGATTACAAGTCGAGATAAGTTTGGAGGATCAAAAGAAGTTTGTGGAAGATAAGTGAGCAATCAACGAGAACGTTAAAATTAACTAACTCAAAGGGGTTGTGAAGCGTAATGAGAACGAATGTAAACACTAATATGATGCTGTAAACGACGAGGAAGATATACGAGTAAGAGGGGCAATAATAACAGTTGGCGACGTGATATGTTCCTTTGATCATGCACACGAAGACATTTGATACGTATCGCCAGCGCGCGTTAGGTTTTCACGCGATTCAACACGCACACACGCTGGAATGATATCTTTCATTTACGTATTCACACCTTACATTGTAATAATTTACTTGGCGGCATACACCGTATTCAAAAACCTGAGAAAATCGTCGATGTTGCAAACATGCTTACTAGTTAGAGATAATAGAGACCGATGACCCGATTGCGAAACGAATCAATTCGTCGAATTGCAATTGGCCACTCCTTGAGCGTCTAGGCGACGCATGCCCATCAACAATTCAATATAACCTATTAGTTTCATCAATTCACATTCGCAACCAAGATGTTAACGACGGCACTTCGTCTTTAAATGTTAATTCCTTAACCGACTAAAATATCACGAAACATACTAAAGAGGAATTGTACATGGGAACAATTCCGCTTAGAGTTGAAGGTTTTTTTAATTCTGATTAATTTCAGAGCGTAAACACGCCAACAGGCGTTTAGTAATAGCGGGTGTTGCCGTCTCGTGTCCAATCTTTAATCAGATGCTGTACGCGATATGTACTCTACTGTGAGTACTCGATAAGTAGGTGTACCTGCCTTACATTGGCCATAACTTGCCCAGTAAAAGACTATGTTGTCTGAACACCCGATGACTACTATTTTATAGAACCGATTTTGCCAACACCAGTGCACTACTTGATGTACTGAATAATGCAACACCGCCATTACATCTCCAAGAATTTCGCTCCAGAGATCACAATGTGAGACATTTTACAGAAATATCTGCAAGTAACGAGCAAAATACGTAAAGATCTCCGAGATATGACGTGATTTGTAAGCTCGTTAAAGATTTTATACAAAAAATAGCAACATAAAGCAGATTTATAGATTATTTTTATGAGACATCAGAACGCTATATGATTCACCACAACAAAGTGGTAAAAAATTAAATATCATATTTATTAATACCGTTGTAGTGTCATGGTATGGCAACTGTTAATGGAATTTATAACAATACTAAAGGACATGTCCACAAAAGGTATGGAGGCTGGTATAATAATAATCAAAAATTCTATCCACAACACTCGTTACATTTCGAAAAAGTTCATATTTATCTGAGTATATTACATCAGTTAAGACGAGGCACCGGGCCGAGAAACACGAAAACGGCAAAAACGAGTACTTTTGAATGCGCGATGTGAGAGGATGAATGATATCGATTCAAATTTAAAAAATGTCATAGATAAGGGAAAATCTTAATAAATTGAATGAACCGGACAAAATTTTGAAAAGTAACCGGCTTTATTAAAAAAAAAATAAAACAAATAGCTCACCAAAAAAATTTTAGTAATTCGAATGCTCAGAATTATCAGCGACAACACCCCATTATTTTTTACGAATAAAATAGCCAGATCCCTTTTCTTTATTATAAACCGAGAATTTTTTTTTTTTAAATTGTATATTATGAGTAATTAATTAAAAACTCAATCAAATCTCTTCGCGCCTACTCTAGTTTAGCTTTTACTCTACAGTGTTTGCTCAGAATATTTGATCAGGCACTATCTGGGCCGCCGCCGCCGTACCGGTGCGACGTTGCGACTCCGACGAGCGCATGATTCGCTCAGCGTCGGGCTGGCAACGCCGCAAAGTACGGACGGCGCGAGATGCGTGCTGTTTGTTTTTGGTTATTGTCTTCTAGGTACTCTGTGCGACGACAACCGAGTAATTTACTTCAGAATTATTTTCAAAATTATAAGTTAGACTTTAGTGTACTATATTATATTGTAGCTTTAGAACATTATTATAGTAGGTAGTAAGTTAGGTAGTATTTTTATTTGGTAGTGTGTAAATAGTAGTGAACAAGTGTGCATAGAAAATGGGGAGGAAAAATAAGCGGAAAGAATTGTTTTTACAAAAACGAAAAAGAAAACCTAAAAAAAATGACGGAATGTTTGGGTAAGTCGAATTACATATATAATAAACTTGCAATAAATAGTTGCACTCTAATGCCCTAATAATAAAGTCTATATTTGGCAAATACACATTCGTCTACAGATTATGGATTATCACATTCTTACTACCTAGGTACTTCAATTTTTCTGCATTTACCTATATTTACAATTTTTTTAGGTCAAAAAAACGGAAACTGCAACCTGACGATTGTCAATCCACATCCTCAACAGGGCCAGTAGATAGAGAGTGAGTCCATGCCAAGTACCTATCTATCATGTCAGCAATCAATTTAAAGTATCTAGTAATAATACTCCGTCTATTCTTTATTTTCAAGTGTGTACCTACTAAGATTTGTCTGTACAAACTAACCATACTGTAGGAAACAAATATCAGAACAAAAAGCTATGGAGTCGTCTCTTGATATTTTAGAAACCTATCTAAAATAATGATATTTATTAGGTGATGTTCTATCACCTAAATAATTGTGTTAGCTTTAACTTTTTAATAATTATATAATTACATCATTTTATTTTGTAGCCACCCAGAAATATCACCAACATACGCAGAGTTACACAACGTGTTGCCGACATCTGGGGATTCAGAGGAAACGGTAAATTTAAACACTTTTTTTAAATTATCACGGTTATAGTATTGTCTTTTACCGACTTCAAAAAAGAGGAAGTTGTCGATAGGGTTATTATTTTTTCTTCTTTTAAATAAACGAAATTAAAATTATTCTCCCTGCTTTATCACAAAGATTTTCCAGGTATTTAGTGAGTAGTTAGTACCTATACCTCCGCCACTGTACTCCATTTTGTACATGTCTAATTCCTTTAATAGTAATGTAAGTAATTTAATTTCAGTTAAAAGAACCAAATCCTGAAAATGAAGAGTTACAAAATGTGTTGCCCACATCAGAGGATTCGGTGGAAACGGTAAACTTAAGTACCTTTTTAAACTATCGCGATTATTGTCTTGTCTTTTTACCGACTTCAAAAAGAGGATGTTGTCGATTTGGTTATATTTTGAAAATGTCGTTTTTTACTTCGTCTGCAAGTTGAACTTGTGTAATTTTGTTTCAGTTAAAGGAACAAAACCCTGAAAATGAAGATATTCCATACATATTCGAAAGTACCTCTGAAACTACAGTAAGGATTTTGTTATAGCTAAGGCATGTTTACATAATAAGAAATTCAAACTTAATAAATACTAAAATATGTGCTTAAATTTCAGATTCATACAGAAATACCCGACTTGGGGCATCGAGTAATAGATGTTAATCATTTTACATCACAACTAATACAACTCTCTCAACATGAATCTCTGTTTGACTGCGGATTAGCCTCAATGAAATTAGTTTCTGAACATCGAATTGGATTACAATCGGAATTTACATTTGTCTGCTCTATGTGTAATTATAAAAACAAAATAAAATCATCTTTGGCTGATGTAAACAAAGATGCTGTTGCAGGAATAATGGCAGCAGGTTGTGGTCACGCGCAACTGAAGCAGTTTTCCGCAGCAGTAGGATTACCCATTATGTCTGAACACACTTACAATAAAATGCAGGACGATGTTTGTGACGATTGGGAAGAAACTGCCTGGGAGGAAATGAAAATAGCCGGAGAAAAAGAGAAAGAAGCAGCTGTTATTGAAGGCAGGGTTACAAAAGATGGCATTCCCATGATTGATGTCATTGTAGATGGGTGTTGGAGCAAACGCTCATACAGAACAAACTATGCTGCATTATCGGGTGCTGCAGCCATAATTGGCAGACGTTTTGGCCAAGTTTTGTACATGTGTGTCAAAAATAAGTATTGTTGTATTTGTGCCCGAGCTCAAAACAAAAAAGAAAGTCCCAAAGAACATGTCTGTTATAAAAACTTTGAAGGGGCTTCTACTGCTATGGAATCCCAAATAATAACTGAGGGGTTTAAACAATCCATTGAAATGCACGGTATAATATACGCGCGACTTATTGCTGATGGCGACAGTAGCACCTATGCCAAAATAATAAATGCTCGGCCATACCCAGGCTTAACAGTGTCAAAAATTTTCTGTCGGAATCATTTACTGAGGAACTATTGCAATAAGTTACAGCAACTTACTTCAGACACTCACTTCAACGTTACAGACAGGAAATATTTGACACAAGAGAAAATAATGCGCTCCAGGAAATATATTTGCGACGCTATAAAACTTCACAAGGAGAGCCAAAATACAGATGGTTTATATAAAGATATAAACGCATCTATTGGCCATGCGTTTAACTCTCATGAAACTTGCAACCAGTTATTATGCAAAAAACATATGCAAGTAGACGCTCCTAATCCGTTTTTTGGGAGTTTGCTTTGGCAAAAAATAAAAACTCATGTCGCACGATTGGCTGAAAAAGCCCATAGTTTAATTGAAGATGTCGACAGTAATGTAGTGGAAAGATTTAACGGAGTCATTGCCAAACTTGTTGGTGGAAAAAGGGTAAATTATTCTCAAAGAAGAGCTTACCAAGCAAGATGCTCTGGTGCAGTAATATCTTTTAACACCGGCAACTTGCTGTCGACTGTCCACCGTAATGTTTATGGAAATAGCCCAAAAAAAACTATTACAAAATACGAAAGAGCTGTAAATGAAAAAAAGAATAGAACAAAACAAAACTGCAAGAGGAAAAAAAATCGTACTTTGGTGCCGCGTACATTAAATCTAGATTATGGAGAAATTGTGGATAAGCCAGACTTGGATGACGACACATTAAAAAAGGCCAAAGACACCTTCATCCAGAATTTGACGAAAACCGAAGAACAGCGAAAAGACGTAGAAAAACGAACTATACTACAAAGTGAATCTGGAGAATGGTTGGAATTAAGGCGAAGCATGTTAACTGCATCAAACTTCGGTAAAATTGTAAAAAGAAAAGAGTCGAATACATGCCGAAACGTAGTAAAAAATTTACTTTACAAGCCAAATATTGACAACGTGTCATCAATAACTCACGGAAAAAAGCACGAAAAAATTGCAATCGAACAATTATCGGTTATGGTAGACACAAAAATTAGAAAATGCGGTCTATTTATAGATGAGCAATATCCATTTTTGGGGGCAACGCCTGATGGGATTACCGATGACAACAAAATAGTCGAAATAAAATGTCCCATAGCACCATTTAAAATGGGTATAGACGAGGCGATTGAACAGAACAAGATGCATTTTTATAAAAAAAATAAAGACGGCGAAATAGTAGTCAACAAAAAATCAGACTGGTATTTTCAAGTCCAAGGCCAGTTACATATTTGCAGAAAACAGGAGGCCTTACTTGGAATATGGTATGGAGACAAAAAAATGAAAATAGAAATCATAGAAAGAGACGATAAATTTTGGTCAGATATAATGGAGCCAAAACTGCTTAAATTTTACTATGATTGTCTTCTTCCCGAGTTGGTTGACCCTAGACACATAAGGAACAGGCCAATTCGTGACCCAGAATACGTGATTTCAAAAGGGAAAGAAAATGATTCAGCTACCATTTCAATAGAAAAAAATACTGGTGACGTTGACGATTGTTCGGTCGGGGATACCATAGATTATGTGATGCCATTTTCAGAATATTGATATATTTTTCACAAAAAGCGTTAGTTTTAACATTAAGATACCTACACTTTTCAACACTATAGTAGTTGATAAAAATGATAAACACTTTACTAATTTGGCAGCTTCGCAGATAGCGTTCTAGCTTAATCAGACAAAGCAGAGCCGGAATTTCAGAGAGATGCAGGTTCATATCCTACGAGCTCGTCAATTTTTGAAATGTTTGTCACAAAAAGAAAGTTTCTATAAACCAAGTGTGTGAAGCACGATAAAAATAAGTTCATTGATTATGATACCTGTACATAATCAACATTAATTTGTATACAGGGTTATTTCTAATCAATTAGCATCCTTTTAGAGGTTTATTCTGTACATGTACATCAAAACTAACAACTTTTGTTCTGCAACATTTCTCAAAACTAACAACTTTTGTTCTGCAACATTTCTCAAAATTAAAAAAAAAAAGCTGTTCCATACATTTTGTTGCGGGTCACGGGTAGACTCACTATTCTACGGAGTGTCTACCCTTGACCACGGTTGATGCAACTCGGACGAAGCGTCGGGATGATGAGTTATTTATTTATCTCGTAATTTCAGTGCGCGATAAGTCCCGTAGTATATAATAATAATGTGTTCAAATCGCGAAAGTTTAAAAACAGCAGTTGAAATAACCCTGTATTGTATGAAAAAAAAAACATTAAAAAGATCAAAATAAATTTTGCCTTTTTTTTAAATTGTTGATTAAGGACAAGGCGACTCCATGATTATCTATGCTCTAGGCAAATTGAGTTGACGCGTGCCGCCGCCGCGCCGTTAGCAGCGCCACGTACGCTAGCCCAGCGTTGCCGCCCGCCGCTCTGGCGTGATCCTGTCAAGTGAGACCGCGTAAAATTTTGTCCGAGTGAAGGGGCGCGGTACTCGATTTTGAAACTATAGTTTATCAATGCGTCACCTTAAAACCAAAAATGAGCGCTCCGTTTTTTTTTAAATTAATTTTTTATCTATTAGGATAAATAAATATATTTGGCTCAATAGGTAGTTTATCAACCGTGATTAAGTAACCTCCAAATTGTTAAACAGAAGCATTTTTACCAATTAGATACAGTTTTTAAGTGGTTTTTGTCACATTGTACCTACTAACTGGTCACACTGGTAGGTTATAATTTTTAATTATAGCAAATTTAGAGATGAATGTGGAAGAATCAGCTAAAATTTGCAAGTAAAATAACGATAGAAGCACTTTATCATTGCTAAACTAGAAAAAGTAACAAGCTGTGTTGTTATTTTTCATACAATTTATTTTTTGCATTTAAAAAAATGGAGGGTGAAAAAATCTAAATTAAATCTTTTTGGAAAGCCCATAGAACAAGCTTTCAAATGATGTATATTTCATCTTGGTTCAATTTTTCTCTGAATAATATACCACTTGTGGACGTCACCTTTAAACCACATAAACGTAAGATCGCCTATCCCACAAGATGTCAAGCTCATACCTCAGCTCCAGCACAGATTAAAGCTAAAATTTATGCAAAACGAGAACCGTCGTAGCGTTCCGGTGAACTAATAATAAGATTTTAATCAGCAGCCAAGGTACCGACTACTTGCATGGTAGACGCGAGTACTGATGAAAACCGAATTGGTGTCTACCAAGTATCAAACACTTTTAGTTGTACTAGCAATGACAGAGCAGTGTCTTAACGTAAAAAAAGTAGTAAAATGGCACACCGAGTAAATAGATAAACACTTTATTTTTAACACTAAAATACAATTCAGAAAAAATACACAGAAAGGAAAAAAACAAGCGACATAAAATGGTGCAACGGCCTTATTGCTTATAGCAATCTCTTCCAGGCAACCCTTTCTTCTGGAGAGGAATTAATAAAAAAATAGAAAATATGGAGTGAGTAGTAAAAGATAGTAGAAAAAAAAATACTTATTACAAATAATAAATACTTACTTTAATAGTAAATAGGTATCTTCTAGGTAAGCATGCTACACCCTAGACCGCATACCTATCTGCTCAACATCAGGTCAAACGCAAACCTATCACTACATAGTATAAAACAAAGTCGCTTTCCGCTGTCTGTCCCCATGTATGCTTATATCTTTAAAACTACGTAACGGATTTTGATACAGTTTTTTTAATAGATAGAATGATTCACGAGGAAGGTTTATATGTAAAATACACCTATGCGAAGCCGGGGCGAGTCGCTAGTACGGAATAAAAAAAAAACACGGGCGACCTCATCTACGACGCTTCTCTTTTTGCACAAACTCTTGCTTGAGCTTTTAAAATTATAATTGCAAAACATCATGAACAACGAAGAACGACAATTATATGCGTAACGGTCCTCGTATACCAGGAATCGCATTGACGTCTCAGACGGCCACCAAAAGAGCCTTCTCTCTCATAAATCACAGGAGTGCATGTCGTGTGAGACGCTACTGCTGCTTAGATATTCTGCACAGGACGGCCACACCATAGCGGGAAGGTTGCAGGGCTGCCGAAACCACAGGAAGTGCGTAATGACGTAAGAGCGTTACTATACCTTAGAGGTTTTTCAAACAAAACAACTGGTTGAAGTATCATTTGTCTCCCTTGAGTAGCCTACAAATCTTGCAATATTCAGCAAATTCAAGGGGACACACTCTTTTTAGGGTTCCGTACCCAAAGGGTAAAACCGGGCCCCTATTACTAAGACTCCGCTGTCCGTCTGTCTGTCTGTCACCAGGCTGTATCTCATGAACCGTTATAGTTAAAAAGCTGAAGTTTTCACAGATGATGTATATCTGTTGCAGCTATAACAACAAACACTAAAAACAGAATAAAATTAATATTTAAAGGGAGCTCCCATACAATAAACCTGTATTTTTAGCCGTTTTTCTCTCGATATTAATAATGGTATAATGGTAATAGGTGGATGCTTCAAATATTCACAGAATATTTAGTGGTATATTAACTTAAATAGTAAATTATTAAATTTAAATAATATAAATATGTAAAGGCTCCCATAGAGTACGGAACCCTTCGTGCGCGCGTCCGACTAGTACTTGGCCGATTATTTCAACTTTGTCGACTTATATCTCAAAAAAATGCTTAAGAAATATTTTATATAATTATTCAATTATTGCATAAATTGATTAAGGTGTAGAGTTTGTGAAGTAAGGACTTGTGGAGTTAATAATTTTTATATACTACGCTATCGCGCACTAAAATTACGAGATAAATAAATACCTCTTCATACCGACGTTTCGGCCGAGTTGCATCGACCGTGGTCACGGGTAGACTGACACGTCGGGATGAAGAGGTATTTATTTATCTCGTAATTTTAGTGCGCGATTAGTCCCGTAGTATATAAAAATTATGTGTTCAAATCGCGAAAGTTTAAAAACAACATTGTGGAGTTAAGGCGTGTAGAGTTAGAAACATGGCTCTACATGAGATCTGACAACTTTTTGATAGTGCGAACTGTGGTTTGTCTTGACTACATTTCACATGAAAATGTTTTTATTGGATTACATTGTATTTCAATGGGAATGCGTATACATATATGTCCCATTGAAATATAATGTAAACAGCTAGTTGTCAGTTGCTGCAATAGTTGATCCATGTGCAAAGGGCCTAAAGCCCGAACCCGTAGCCGAGCGGTCACCCCGATATTGTAGTGAGCTAACAGCCCTGGCGGCGGCGGTGTACATTACAATTAATTAGCAGCGAGCGACGCGTCCCGATTTCAAGTGTAATTGGTGTCGCGTACAATGTACTCCGCTAATTGTACACGATGCCAACACATCTGCGGTCATCTGTTACAACAGAACTATACCTACAGCGAAATGACTAAACGAAATTAATCTAGGTATGACACGAATACTAATCGCGAACATGTACAAGCCGCGGCGGGTGCAATATTAGATAGAAATTGTATAATTTTGATATTGGTTTCACTAATTATCCAGGGTTAACCAGAACTGGAGCACTAAGTCGAAAGGAGGTGATTCACACCATCATTATGAACAACTTTTAGTATGGGGTCAACTTTTTGTCGAATTCATTTTGTCGATTCTGAGCTGCAATTTTGAATGAAACAGCCGATTTTTTCTCAAATTTTGTGTTGGCCTCGTAGCAGGGTAGTAGGTACTTACCTAAAAGTTGTTCAAAATTATGGTCTTACCCCCTTTTCGGCTTAAGCAAGGTAAGCACATGACCCTGTATATATCGAAAAAATACAGACACGAAGTTGTTGTCGAAGACGCCACAAGAAAAATTAAATCGCGCATGTGAGTCAAATTCTTGTACTTACTTCCAACACCAGACGCAGAAATCAACAAGCAGTTTGATTTCTTTGAGCCCTAAGATCCGAAAAGAAACGTACTTAACAATGATCTCTAATTTATCGCAAAATCGAAACGCAAGTCATTAAAAAAATCGATCAGTTTTAGACGAATCCTCGTTATAGTTTACGACTCCATAAACAAGTTCTCAAATCGCAATATCCAACACCTGCCGAAGAAGTAGCGATCGTAAAACAAATTAATATGAGATCACCAATCAATAAAAATTTGCATGGAGATAAGCAAGTCTTCCGCTAAATTTACACTCATGTAATTTTAAGAAAACACGATTTGCGTTCATGTCAGTTACCTACTTCGTATGAGAAATATTATCTTGCAGTGTGAGTGCAGAGTCAATCAATCAAAATATTTATTTACTAAAACAAACATTTTTAAATACATTGATTTGTAGAATACATTAACCATTAGTACAAACATAATAACATAAGCCGTGGTGGTCTAGTGGTAATGACACTCTCCTTACAATCGTTAGGTCGTGGGTTCAAATCCCGGTCCCGTAGCAATGAATTCCTTGGAATTTATGTACGGAATTTCACACCACTGGCTTTTCGGTGAAGGAAAACATCGTGAATCAACCTGCATACGTCCAATGATATTCGATGGCCTATGTGAATCCACCAACCCGCACTGGGCCAGCGTGGTGGATTTTGCCCAATCGCCCTTCATGGGTAGGCCTACGTCCTGCAGTGGACAAAAAAAAGGCTGATACAGTATAAACATAATCGTAAAACAAAGTATGAGTGCAGAGTGAGAGGAGAGTGAAGCTAGTTTTCACAAAAATACCAGACGAAATCGGCAGACTAGCAGGAATTTCAACAAAAAAACAGGTCAATCTATTTAAAAACCACACAGACAGCCAACGTAAAAATATATGAGCTGAATCAGCGTCTTTTAAAATATTATTTATCTTGTAAACAAAAATATTCGCTCCCATAATGTACTGAAAACATCTGCCCACGACGGAATCGCTGAGGGACTCGGTGTTTATTATTTTAATGACGGACGATGGAGTGGTAATAAAAATAGTTTTATTGTTGATACAAATAATAAATCTGCCTTTCCGGCCAATGTATTACAATAGGAGTACGCATCCGGAATGAGAAAATTAGCGAGGCCATAAAAGAAACAAAAACGTGCGATGAGCTCGTTCACTTTCGAGTGCGGATCGATGATGACTCGTAAATAATATTGTGTAGTTAGCTTCGGGACCGACGGGGGTATTATAAATTATGATAATTAATAAGTATAGGATGTAATAATGTCACAAGATGAAAGCGCAGGGGCTATTAGTCAGCGTCAAGCGAGTCCGTCGCACGGGACACATGCAACAGGTTCAAAAGCAATGGAGAAACTATCGACGCTGCGACCTATATTCTTGAACGCTGCTAGGTATTAGTTTAATTTCCATGTTTATAGAGAAACGTAGAAACTAAGAATAAGATACAGAAATTATTAAATATAACAATACTCGTAAGTAGCCAAAGCCATGTTAACGGGTTTGATATATTGTCAAACCATTTACATGTACAAATTTTCTTTTCTAACCTCATTATTGTAGGTTAAATAAAATTAAACGCTGAATTTAACGTTTACAGCATAATGACCTCTTTGATTTATAATCTGTTAATACCTACCATAAAATAATAACCGCTAAATAATAGTGTTCCGCTTGAAGAGCAATGTTTCCAGTGAAATTGCTGTGCATAAAGAGATTTAACATTTTATTTTGTGTGACGTGCCTTGTCACGCAAGGTTTGAAAAGCTGTACTATTATTGGTGAGCGCGACGCACATCGTTTATTTATCTCTATCTTCTCTTTTAGGCTCTTTTCAACCAGCATGCTGAGTGAGAGTTTTGTCGTAAACAAGACGCGTTCTTCGGCGAGCGCGTAAGCATGTAATTTGTATGAATTTGTTGTATTTCAAAAACGCGCCGCTAGTGGCGCTGTACATTTCTTCATACAAATTACATGTTTACGACAAGTCACACTCAGCATACAGAGGTGATGTGTTTAAATGAGTAGCGTTTGAGAAAAAAACAACCAATAGCATCACGCCTTTCCTTATGTAAGGGATCTATATTTCTGAAATCTGGTGGATATGAAGATCATTAGGCTTATGGCACACTGGGCGTATCTTCGACGACGTAACCTTTGCCTAGTGTAGCGACCTTTACAGGCTACACAACGGATTTTGACGAAAATAGTTTCGCACTTCATGGCACTAATAATTTAATTTAAATACATGCGACACCCCTGGTGGGGCAGATTCCACTGGTCTAAAAAGTGAGTGGAATCTGCCCCACCACGATGGGATGAGTGGGGCAGATTCCACTTCAAAAAATGAAGGAGTGGAATCTGCCCCACCAGTGGGGCGCTTTGGTGGGGCAAAGTGGAAGCACTCTTACAATAATAGTGTTACATTAATATTGATAAATATGTAGTAGAGTATGTATAGACGCTTTTAAACTATGCGTAGTCAGAGCGAGTCGCTACAGTCGTGGGTTTATTATAAGTAACAAAAATATTATACTTCTGAGTCACAAAACTATTACGGTAGCTAATATCGGTCCACTCAAATAACGCAGGGTTTTCGTTTATAACTTTTATATTTTCAAAAGATCACATTTATTTCTCAATGGCAATAATACTTTTCACACTCGGGTATACTTTTGCAAATGCTATGACAATATAGTAACAACATTATCATAGAAGATAAGTTCCGATAATGGAGCTAGAAGGTAGCAAATTGCAATAGAAACTTCACAGTATATAAATATAAAAATATAAATAAATAGTATATAAATGTGTTTACAGTTCGTCTAACTAAATAACGCTCATTGGATTAGACGTGTAGATAATATAAAATACAAAATTATATGAAGTTTTTGCTTGTTGAACATAAGCTTACACATTTTAAATAATACCTATGGTTTACTTACTTTCAGCGCGATCCAGCAATCATTAGAACATCTATCTAGATTCTGGTTTATTTGTTGACGTTTAGCACTACGGGATTTTCCTCAAAAGTGTTAAATAATTTAACTGTATATAAATATAATTATTGTATGTTTAATGTAGCAAGCCGGTTAAACACCAGGCCCGACGAATCGGCGTTGTCGCGCTGTGAAATGTGATACGGCGTAACAACATTTAAACTGACAGCTATTTTGTCTATCTCGATTACTCGGCCCACATTTAAAATGGAATTTTTCATTTATTATTCATTTTACATTGTGGAAACTGTTATTGCTAGGAAAAGACGTAATTTATTATCTTTTAAAGTATTTGCTTTTCTCTTAAGAGCATTAATTCAACACAAAGATACATAAAATTATAATTAAGCTTTGACAAAAATGCGTCAGCCGACTTCAAGCAATCGTGCCCTGCCGAGAGGCCGTGATTATTTTTTCATATTAGACGAGCTGTTAAAATCACGGAACCGAAATTAATGTTTTATGAGACCGTTTCTGGAACTACAAAATAAAAATATGAAATGCAAATCAGACATCAGTTGGTGGAGTTATCACGTAAACATAGAAGCATTCGACAATAAATAATTATGTTCTGATGATAGTAAGTTCTTATAGGCCGGGAGGCTAGGCCTATTGTTAGTTCTTAAACCGCCTGAAGGTCTCCGACATGGCTATCCTACTAGAAATCTGTTAAAATATATCGACTAGATAATTTTAATAGATAAATAAAGAAGGTCTTGCAAAGTGGGCTCAGACTTTATACAGTAGCCCAAAAAGCTTTAAAATACGGTAAACAAGCAATGTCAAAAGAAGATAATAAGATCCAAAAATGTAATATTCCTTTAAATTGTGATTTTTACGAAAGAAAATAATAGGAAAATCATTTTCCAAAATAAATAAAGCAAACAATTAAATAATTTACCAGGTAATTTTTATTAAAATCTACTGGGCACAATATCAACGCAGCAAACACCCTCTACCCAAGTAAGAAGGCTATAGAAGACTATGGATTTCGATAATGATATCATATTAGAAAATCCTAGAAAGTAGTGCCTGTAACTAATGCACTAATTATGAGCTAGAGTAAATATTATAGGGTAATAGCCACACTTGGCTATAAAAGTAACTTTTAATGCGAGCATAGTTTTTAATGAACCTTTCCTACGATCCATAAGTTCAGTGATTAAGCAAATGGGTCTAAGCGACAAGCCATAAAGTTTTATAGATATTCGAGATAACACAGCTCTATATTTACAAGAAATTATCATATGTTATATGGCTTCCCTTTCTGCTTATATAACTATGTATTACACATTTCATTCATCTTAAAAAATAAAATGTAGTGTCTAATAGTAGATACCGATATCCAAAGGAAAGGCTTCTTATTTCTTGAGTTTCAAGGTGGACCGAGACATCATTTTATTAGTAAGTATCAGATCTGTTTTATGTAATCAGCCTGTTTTCATTTAACACTGGGTGTTATACTTTTTTTTTTTCATTCCGTGTCTATTCATTTTGACATATTTTCTCTTCCTACCTTATCTGTGCGGATCTCAGGTATCTTATTACAAGCTTAATGTTTACGATATTTGTCTGAATAATGCTTTATATGCCCTCCTAAATAACAACTCAAAACAGACATTTTTTCCTTCGTTTTATTTTGTTACTAAGAGTAATTTCTGTTCACCATTTACCAGCTTACACACCTCGGCCCATTCCGTAGCCATTTGTGGAAAATGTACGAGCCAATTAAATGAGTTTGGATCCGCTTCATTTATGCGCTTGTTTGTCATTGATAATAACTCGACTTGA
Source organism: Hypomecis punctinalis (assembly GCA_949316475.1). Lineage (NCBI taxonomy): Eukaryota > Metazoa > Arthropoda > Insecta > Lepidoptera > Geometridae > Hypomecis > Hypomecis punctinalis. Next base: position 1,561,005 of record OX438814.1, read on the forward strand.
CTCCAAAACATTATGATCGTTTTCTTATGCATATTAATGAAGTGATGCTTTACGTTTGTCGCACACGAACTGGTCCGCACGGCTATGTATCAACAGATGCAACTTTATGACAGACGAGATTTATACAAAGGAAATAAACATACGCGTCCGTTTATTATCTCGGCCGATGTTTACTGTTGATAGTAGCGACGCACGCGCAGGCGCCGCGGAGACGCACGCACCTTTGGATAATTCATAAGGAGCAGTCTCCACGCGGCTCTCGCGCCGTGGAACCGCTTCCGGGTACCCATATATAGATTATTGCATACCTAAAACGGCAACCTAATAAGCTGAATTACTCTGCAGATAGACCGGATTGTTAGAGCCGGACAGCGCGCTACTCACTCGACGGCTGCGCGGCGAGTTCGCAACCTTTGTCATCGCTTTTGTTCTCGACATCGAGCCTATTAGAGACATTTCCTTTGGCAAAGTTATGGACCATTCGGGTAGTTGTTGCGCAAAGCGATAAGTTACAGGCCGCGCTCGATCGGGAAACAAAGGGGACAGTAATAAACAAGCGGCCGCCCGCGCCGGTGAAGCGCGAACTTGAAAATCTGCTCAGTTTAATGGTCCATACCCGAGCTGAATAAAAACTGGTCGTTTAAGACATGACGACGGCAGGACCGCCGGCGCCAGCGCCCAATCGTTTTGTTGCTCCGAACAAGTGACGAGGGAAATTATCATATTTCACTATAACACTCGCGCTCGACTTTAATGGCATATGAGATGAGGGTCCTACGATTCTGACGATATTTATTATAATTGAAAATGGCTCGAGGTCGTTTCTTAAACTTTTAAATTGGAGGGGTCGACGACAGTTATACAACCATCACACACTTTACGACATCACGAAACGTTACGAGTACTAGTAAAAAATGACAATTTAAAAACCAGATCTAAAATGATGCTCGGCGCTCACGCTTCTCAGTAAGACGTGGAAAAAGAAAAAGGTTGCGAGCAGGTTAACTAGAAGCCCAATGCAAAGGTACAAACAAAGTCTGAATATGGCAGCGCGGGCGCAACGACTATGCGGTTGGAATCATGCATGCGCGCTCAATCCCATGCCACGACTCGGTCGCCGGGAGGCAGACGGCGACAGAAAAAATCTCACTTGCCTAATAAGGAGCTAGTACGTGCTCGGACACTACCGTTCGCGATTATCTCACGGTCCGCAACGGGGTCATGTGAGAACCAAATTGCAGCTTCTGCACATAATGACAGCTTTTAAAATGAATATCCCAACTCGGAGTCACGGAATCCTTTACGGTCGTGTGTGTACGAGTATGAGATGTGCGATAAACCTTTTTTTGCGGAGTTGAGGAAATTGCAAAACTAGATAATAACATTAATGTGAGTCGCGTACCGAGGAAACCTGTTGTGAGCACCTCTTAAAAAGAATGTTTCGAGTCGCTTAGCGTTTGTAATTGCTCAGAGTTCAGACAAATTACGCTCAGCCAGAGCGGGTACTGGAAACGGAGCAATTTGCGCATAGACGCCGAGCGTGGAACTCTTCCTATTAAGGACATTTAATTGAAATAAACGACAAAGCTGATACAAAAATGCATTATTATACCTTTATTGTTAAGCATTCTGATGCAGTACGACTACTTCGTTTAAATAAGGTAATGGCGTCGATTAAACAATCATGAGTAAGGCGTACTTGTGAGCCCATACCTGGAAAACCCTTGTTGAATGAAAATAATAAATGCTAGAAACTTGACGTGGCGCTGTGAAAATGTCGGACAAGAAAGCGAATTCCATCGCCAAGCCCCTCTCGGAAAAACAAATGGCCACTAGAGCTAATCAAATAAAGGAAATGACTAATTGGCGTGATCGGAGACGGTTCAAAAGCTACGACGCACCTGCGAAATGCGCTACAAAAACATGGAAGAAGGTCGAAAAAGAAACTATGAATAGTTATACCACAGATCGGAGAAAAGTTATAAGTACAATTACCATTTGTAATGTAACGAGCACGAGAATGAATTACACTGGGAGTAACAAGAAATCCAGATTAGGAATTCTGTGGTACAAAACTCGTCTGGAGAGTCGAATATCAAGATGGCCCGACCCATAAACGAAAAACGAACCGGTTGGTAATCGATGGCGAGCCGCGATAGGGGGCGCGGCGCCTGCGCACCCGCGCCGCCGCCAGAATAATTGGGCACCGCGGGACTTCACACCATCGCCACAATGGCCCTTCCATGCCAGACACGCTTTATTCCACCCGAGACCACTAAAACATACTCGATTTCACAAATAAATTGTCCCAAGCGACTCGTATTCGAAACGGAGTATTCAAATCGACGTTATAAATGATACAGCAATGGAGGCTGGGGAAGTTGGACTTAATCGAAACGATTTAATCGGATCGCCCGGGTTTTTTCTATGGAGTTATTCGTGGAAACTTGATAAGAGAATAGGTATCATTTTAATACCGAAATTAAACAGTGCGTACGTGGTACGATAAACATACGACTGGCGCCTGCTTCGAATGTAATAAACATACGCGAAGAGAATAGTTCATGAGAACAATAGGAAATACTATATAAAATTCATACATACAATTTCTTATCTAACATACCTAGTTACTTAGAAAAACCAAGTGCCTACTGTTAAAAAATATTTGAGTAAAAATATAAGATAGGAATCGGCACGTAGGTACAGCATTCAAATTTTTATCGACATCACTTATCACTCGAATAAAAAGCTCGCAGTAACTGTGAACGAGCGAAGCGCCATATGTCACCGGGATCTAAAGCTAATGTTATCATTGGGACAGGGGTTCTCAAACCGTGCGCCGTGGAGCCCTGCCAAGCTGTAGAGTAAACAGCTAAGCTATATAAGTAACTACTCTTTTTTCCAACACCAAATGCAAATTGACTGCCTCGGTGGCTCAGTGGTTAGTGAAACTAGCTTCTGGATCAAAGAGGCGCGGGTTCGATCCCCACCCAGGGCAAATATTTATGTGATGAACATAAGTGTTTGCTCTGTGTCTGAGTGTTATTTAGTTACTATCTATATATTTATGTATTTAAAAATAAGTATATGTACCTAGTATATCAGTCCCTGGCAGCCATATCACAAGCTTTGCTTAGTTTGGGGTCAGAGGCCGTGTGTAAGACGTCCCAAAAAAAAATTGGATAAATAAATGTTCGGTTTTACTAAGCTCACGCATTATCACATCAACTAAGTTACCATTATATTTTACGTATTATTTTCTTGGATAACAAATGACTTTAAATAACTAATGTAAGTCTACAATGTGCCTCGAATTGAAATTCAGCTTCGTCTAAACTGAATAATTGAATTGCCTTTGATGTGTGCCCCATGTTGAGTAGCTAGAGCGCAGCTGCCGAGACTAAATACTAAACCTAGACTATAAGTGCGCAGTGGCGTTTACAACTGAGCGCTATGGTGGTTCGGATGACACGTTAAATTGTAGGTCCCGGTTGTTTTAACTGTTTAGCCTTGTCAGAGACCTACAGGCGGCTTAAAAACTCTGACACATGCTAGCTTAGCATACAAGACCACGACAAGAGTTTACCGACGTGTGTAAAGGTGACAGATATATGCTTCATCATAACTCTGTCACGTTCTGACACGTCGATAGTATTATTTATTGGTCCGTATGCTAAGCCCGCAGAGCTAGCCACCCGGCCTAAACGAACTTACTTAGTGCGTAGTGAAGTAGAAAAGTTTGGAAAGCTCTGCATTAGGCAGTATTTCACGAGAGTTCGTTCACCCGCTAGACGTCGCGGAATTCAGCTGCGACCGTGTATTTCCGTACCGCACGTACAGACGGATGCTGCAGCCTTTGCTAAATCCACATATAAATAAACCACGTTTCAAACTGTTAAGAGAGTGCTTTATGCGGACATTTGCGAAGGAGCGGCTGGAACGAACTACGGACGCCCATAGACATAGATAGCCAGATACATACTGGGTTATCAGCTTTCCCTGCACTAAGCCGAGAGGGAGTGATTCAGACCAACATCATGAACAACTTTTAATGATGTCTTCCACGCCGATTTCGGCTACGGCGGCTCACATCGTCACAGAGTCTAAGTCAAACCTCCTTTGGTCCTCAAATGCGTACACGTTGATATGTACTTGTTGTCTCCATGACGTACTGTCGACAGCCTGGGATTCCCATGATGAAGGTTCAATACCACACCCTTTCATATGTCTCTTCAGAATATCGACTGTGAACAACCATTACTAAAGGGCCAATGATAAAATTGCATCTCGGAATCGAGAAAATCGGACACAGCTGATTTTTAGGGCTTCGTACCTCAAACGGAAAAAAACGGAACCCTTATAGGAACACTTTGTTGCCCGCCTGTGTGTATGTCAAGACTCTTATCGGGAACGCGTTAAAATATCGAGTTAAAATTTAAATTTCAACTCGATTTAAATTTAAAAGTATGGTCTCTTGCAGTTGTGTAAAAGAAAAACTTCTCAGTTATCGTTTAAAAAGTTAGAGCCGTTTATATCGTAAAAAACCGCATATTTCGACACTCATGAAAATCAAAAGCTGCAGGGTAGGTACTTCCCGTTGACATAGAACTATGAAATTTGGCGAGAAGCATTGTCTTAGAGTACACTTATAGGAATTAATCTGAAAAACTGTACATTTTTATTTAAATCACAAAAAATAGGGCCTCAAAATTCACAAAATATGGGTTCAAAATTCAAAGTGAGTAAATCGTATCATGTAAGGTATCATATAAAAGAACTTCATTAGAACATGCTAAAACAGCAACAACAAATGTGTAATTTTCGATGTATGACAGAAAAAAATATATTTTTTTTGTCTATGGGTATAGTATAGAGATTTTAACAACTTACTTCCTAATTTTGTGAAATTTTCTGGATTTGTACGGAACCCTCGATGTGCGAGCCTGACACGCACTTGTCCGGTTTTTTCTTTTGGAAGTCTGGGTTGGCCTCGTACTAAACGATGTTCATGACGATGGTTTAGAACACCCTCTTTCGGTTCACTACACCAGTTTTGGAACCCTGTATACTTATTGATTGCGAGATAGGCCATTAGATTCGTGAAAACTTCTTGCTAGTTGTGTATTACAATTGTGTATCACAATAATACGCAATCGAGCTCAAGTTTACATAAGAATAATGCAAAACAGCTCAACATAGCAAGTCAACTTATACTTGATTGATTACTGATTATACGGGCGGTGTCACATTTAGGGATTAACTTCTTAGGAAGATTTTTTTTTCAATAATTAAATGTCGCGTGTTTATAACCTGTAGATAGAAGATTATTCTAACCAGGTTTATTGAAAATCCATAAACGAGACCTATGTCCAGCAGTGAACGTTCTATGATATGTTAACAATATAACTGATATTATTACTGCACTATCAAACAAGACGCTTTTGAACAATTTGTCCTTGTTTTTGTAATGCGTGGGATGTAGAGACGCCGTGTCTGTAGATGCCAAACTATACGGACATTTGCAAAGGATCGGTCTAAGCGCCCTTTACAAGTACCGATTACGCCCATTCAGCCCAACTAACTGTAACTACAACGCCTGTAACTACTCTTATCAGATCTGCCAAGACAGTCTAAGCGCGAAGTAACATCATCAAGAAAGTGCATACCAACAGCTCAACTTGTGACGGTCAGGAAACAGTTTGTGTCCCGACTACAATGTTTTGATACTATAATGAACGCGATTGATATTTTAACGCGTAAGGAGAATCAGACACGACGGAGCTCAAAACTAACATTTATGTTATGTCAAAATTCATAGAAGCGGGCCGTTTGAATGTGCATAGGATTATTTAAACGAGTCCTACCGAGAAAGCTCCGCCGTAAAGCTAACAAAGTGGAGGCCTCGGCGGACTAGACGTAAATATTGGAAGCGTGTTTGCTTTGTACAATTTCACCCACAACAATTATTTTATTAGTTGGTTTAGTAAATATTTGGGTTGAGGAGAAATTAGACGTTGAATAAAAAATTTTTCAAAAATATTTCGAAAGATCATAACGCGTCACATTTATAGATGCCCTGTATCGGAAGTGTCATGGAAAACACAAAGACAAGAACAACTAATATTCAGAACAGATATGTATCACCCAAATATCTGCCTTAAGAACTCGTGGACAAGATTGGTACAACGGGATTGCGTACAAGAAGATAGGCCTATGCTCAGCAGTGGGCGAATACAACCTGTAAATGAGGATGACGAAGATTTCTAGATAAAAAATAATGATTGCTAGTTACCTACAAAACCTTAAGACCTAGAGCAAAATATATTGTAGTAAAACTTGTTTAGTAAATAGACCACAATTTCTACTTTCCACAAAATAGAAGAAGTCCACCAAGGTGCGAGGTGGAGCGTGGGAGTAACCACGCTCGGGGCCGGCGCAGCTCGTCCTAATTAAAAGGATTTAGTTACCTGTCAACTTCAGATAAAACCACCTTTAAACTCACCGCCGAAGAATGCTCTTAAACGTACCACTTTAAAAGGTAGCTTACCGACTTAATTGGATATATGAAGCAATGATTTTGATACAAATGTTCGAACATGATCCAAATTCGGACTCAACTTCCAACTTAAAATGGACTTTATTACCTGCTGGTTGTTATTAATTAATTTGATTTAGAGAGAACGTAAAACGGTTACCTTAATTTGAGTGACAAGGTAGGTGTCTCGTAAATGTGTAATTAGGAGTATTTTTTTTTGGATATGTGAGTGGTAAAAACGTTGGATTTTATTTATAGTTAGTTGCCAGGCTTGTAACATGACTGTAAAGAGGTAATAAGCCGAGTATATTGCAGCATAACACGAAGTAAAGAATGGTAAACAAGTCGGTATCGGAGGACATGATTGATTACCTAGTGCATATTTAGTTTATAGTGTTCTCTAGATAACCTTATCGTGTAGCTAAGCATACACACCTTATTATGATAGATAATAACTCGAAGTTTTAAAATTAATCCTCGCAAAGACCGTCAAAAGTTGGTACACGAGCGTTGTTTTTAATTTTCAAAAGGACCCTTGTACTTGGAAACTGTAAGCTGCAGAGGGAATTTCCAATCAAAAATCTTAACTCCATAGGGCATCAGATCTGCGTGATATAACGCCTTGACCACTGCCGGCACTGCCGCAGAGGTTTATTAGTAACTTTGGTCGTTTGAATAAGAATACATTTTATCGTCCAAAAATTAACAAAAACTAAATTGTTCGAAAGGATGAAACAAGTTGTTCTAAATCATCGTGCAAAAAATGTGACACGTTATTCATACTATGTCTAATTCTGTTCTGATAACTGTTTGTGTAGACAGCAAACAATAAGAGAATAATTGGCGAATATTCGGGCCGATGTGTGTCACGCTTTGATTAGAGCCACTGAGTCGTCTCAATTGTTGCTCGTTTGCGTCTGGAGCTGCACAATTTGCAATCATAGAGAACTAGTCGTAATTATGGCGAATCAAGCGTTCTGTTATTGGGGTTTATTCGTCTCTGTGATGAATGGTGCAGAATTTTTAGTCTTCATTCGATGATGATCAGACATTGTAAGGTTGTTGTTAAGAATCATCATCATAATTTCGTGTCAATGGCTAGACTTTTTATTGTTTTGTTTATTTTGATTTCTTTTATGTTTTTAAGGAATAATAAGAATTAACTAGGTACTCTAAAGGATCATTGTGAAGATACAGAAAAAGAAACTTTTCTTCATAGAAAAGAAAAAATGTCATAGATAATGTTATAATGGCGTTGGGGTTTAAAGAAAACGTACATTCTGTAGTAAAAAATTAACAAAAATACTTAACATGTTTTTCTTCTGCAATTTCGAAAAGTATGTATGTTTTGTATGTATGTATGAAAAGTATGTTAGTTAGGCGGGCCGCTAGCACTGTTGTCAGAATTTTCAAGCCAACTGAAAACCCTGAAAAAACTAAACGCTTACGAAGGTTATTTTCAGGAAGTGAATCTGTTTCGCCGTGTAAACAAAGGTCGCCAGTTGACTGCTTCAAGAAAAAGCGTGATTCTGGCTCCGGGTGGTGATCACACCACAATGGAGGTCTAACGAAAGGATTAGCGCCGGGGCAGGGCTCCGTTAATGAGCCCCCTTTGTGGACGCCTCCGCGGCCTCGGCCGACGGAAATCATTTATTTCACCGTAACCAATTGACATTACCATTTTTTCTCTTTTATAACGTGCTACGGGTTTGTTTTTAAGCCGGCTGGTCGCCTACGCGCCTCGAATCTACGACACGAACCCACGAAACCAGTCAGCGGAGCTGTTATAATGTTCAATTAAATTAACCAATACTAAATAATGATTTACAAGCTTTTAAGATGTGCCTAAGCGGCTACATATTTATTGTTTTACAAAGCATTTTGTATACGATTATTTCGTAAGCTTTTGCTAAAGCCCGTTGTAAATGGTGAATCTATGAATATCTAATGTATAAAATAAACAGAGATGGTTATGCGGGCTTGTAACACTAATTGTATGAAAGCAATCTGGCTTCGGTTCGGGCTGAGCTGGTGGCGCCTGCCGTCAATCACGCTGGCTGACGTTATATCACTGGCGAGTTGCTTAATAAAACATCTGCTGTATAAACCACATAAACACCACAGATTTCTCGCCATCAGAATGTTAATACTGTTTTATTTGTGTTTTATAAAAACATTCTTTGAGCAGATTTAGTGTGAATCATTTCACGAGCTATCCGAGATAGATATCGACGGCCGCAACTAAATACCTACGTATCAGATCTTTTAAGATACAAAGTTAAGAAAGTTAAATCGTTAAGTTTGTAGTAAAAAGAAAACTACAAGTCAGGGTCCATAAAAGTTATTTAAGAGGGTCTGACAGTGAGCAGTGACATGAGCGGCTATAAAACTTAAAAAGGATCAAAGACTTCAACGGATAATATCGAGCAGAAAAAAACGAGTGGAGAGCGTATCGCTTTCAATTCCGTCAAACCACACCACGCCGGACATAAAGAGCTATAGAAAATCATTTTAGTCGCACCACAAGAAATATCACACGTCGTAAATGGAGATGAGATGGTATTATACGCGAGCGCAGGACGGCGCGCGGCGTAGGTACCTACTCGGGCCCACGTACCTTTTGAAGAGAGGCTTAACGAAGTCGAGACGTCAATCATATGCGCCTGTATCATTGCACACAATACTTCAATCCCGAGTGCCCGGAGCCATCCGGTATCTCAATGAAATCATCCACGCGTCTGCCTCCACGAAGCCGACACAAAAGAAATTCCATACCAATATAGAAACCATAAAAACGAAAATATCTAGTTCTAAAACAATACCGAGTCATTTTACGATACTAAACATTAATTTAGTGAGCCATTAAGTAAACTGTTAATATGCATTTTAAAACGAAATGCCTACTTTTATTTCCGGTGGAGATAATACAAAAAGCTTGTTCGCAAACGAACGGAATTATGTGTTCGGAGATATTCAAATTAACAATTTAGAAGCTACGACAGAGATTTAGAACAAAATTAAATTAACATAGTTTTAGGGCAATTAATCGGTTAATTTAAAATTCCTTTTAATGTTGGTATTTCCGGATGGCATTAAAACTGAATCGAATCAGACTAAAGCGTGTATCTAATTGCGTTTTCGAAGTTTTGCATAACTATCCGCTTCAGACGAGAAAAAAGTGTAATAGGCAAGAACAAAAAAATATTGGCGCCTTTAACGAACGCCGCGGTTTGAGCATGAAACTAATGAACACTCGGTATTTAAAACCAATTAATTCTTGCATCATAAACAGTGGAGTACATGCAATAAAAATATCGTTAAGATAAGTAATTGAAAAAGTTGTAGATGAATGTCAGACATAACAACATTCAAATGCAATAACGGCTGAAGTATAAGGCTCTGTCTGGACGAATAAGGGCCGCGATAGACGCGACACAAGAAATGTTGTATCGGTATTGTAGCGCGGCAAGAACCGATCGCCAAGACAGTCGCATTTCAAAGCCTTTTATAGAAACATGCGTTGACATTTTACAATTTTTAGACGTCTTTCTTGCAATAGAGGTAGATATGGGCGTCGGGCATGTTAACTTGATTATACGAGTACCTTGCATATATCGATAGACTATAGATATGTTACATTGTATTTGTAGAGATGAGAACGACAATGTGTAAGTCACTCTATAGGTCTAATCATACAATTTGACGGCTGTGATGTTAGCTACAATCAGCGGGTAACCCAATACTCGCGCAGATGTTAAGTGAGCTTCAGGATTGGGTCATTTTCTAAGAGTAAAGAAGCAACGGAGTGATCTAAACGCATATTTTTGAGCTAACAGCCTTCATATAAAAATTAAACCAATATGTACGCAATTATACGAATGCAACACATACATAAGTATTAAGACCGAAAAGTGTTCTCCTCCTTTTTGGGAGTCGAATAGTCTTTGTGGTGTGGAATAGTGGGGTGGAATAGTGGCATTATTCTAGGAAGATAAAATATAACAAGACTTTTTAGACGTCTAAAGATAGCGCTACTGTGTGTGCTTCCTGTAGATTTACTTTTTTTTTAAAGAAAAGATTTAAAAAGAACGCTCAAATCAAGTTCAAATTAGAAAGTACGGATAAGAAATGCTCGATAAGTAATAAGAACAATAATATCCATCTCTAGTCAATGCTATATTACTACTGCACTCTGTAGTCCGTAATAATTATTTATTCAATCAAAAAGCGTGCACGTAATGAGCAAAAGGCTGTAAAAATAGGGTTGCCGTCCGTCCGGATTTCTCCGGATTTGTCCTATTTTAGAGGGAGTCCGGGGAGCGTCCGTAGGCCAGGTTTCGATTCGCAAAAATTCACTGTACACCCACCCAACTGTCGTTTTTTCCACGGTTAAAAATTAAAATCTGTTAATATGTTGACATTTCCGGGTTCTGGACTCTAAAATCCGGGGTTTTCACGTGACTTGTCCTGGTTGCCCAATTTTAGAGATGACCCTACGTAAAAACCAACTTCAGTGCAGATTATTCAGATCTGCCAGTTGGCTAGTTATTTACATCTCCGTAGTCATTATAATAAACCTTTATTTACGCATAACACACCCAATCCATTTAATTTGCAATCGTAATTACTAAGGTCCCGCCTCTGACGTCAGACATTTTTCAAAAGATACAAACTATTATTTATTCCATTTGTCGATGTATTATTTCCAAGTGTAAAAACACGCGTTCTTAGGGCACAATGGAGGCGAATATGATTTATAGGTTTACAAACATACGCATGCCGTGAATTTCAATTAAATTGATCCTAAAACCAAGGACGATAAGCTCCTTTGTATTCATTTTGGTTCATATGATGAGGGTCTAGCAGGCGCCACGAAGCCGCATTTTTTTAAAGTTGGGATTTTATTTTATAATCCGATGCGAGGTCGGGTCGGCATACCGAGTGGTGAATACTGCGTCTACAGGTATCTCGTACCACCTACTCTATTGTCAATGGAGTTAGAGTTACGCAAGTGGGCATATAATACGAATAGCACACATCGCTTTGTTTAATATCAATTATCACGTTAGTCGCGTCTCAAGTAGTCAAATACCTAACGAGTGTATTGATTTGTTTTCAAGATAACATTAGGGTCACGACATTAGGTACGAACTAAAGCGCCAACGTTGGTCGTTTTCATTTAGTTCGTTAATTAACAAAAAAACTTAACTACTACCGCTTTTCGAGGAATTTCGATAACAATGGCCCAGTTACATTCGGTCGCTATTATTAGTCCGATATCTCGGTGTCGTTGTCTAAATCAAACTCAGAATTATAGTGTGGGGACGTGGCAGGTACACTGCGTGCATTTAGATAATGACGGGGTAGGACGGCGCCGGCGCAGCCTCCGCGCCCGGTAGCCATTAGCGTTTAACTCCACTACAATTATAGAACAAATCAACCAAACCCAAATAAATCTCGACCATGATACCGATTTATTGAAGAGTCACGTTTACAATAAAATATCCAGATATAGGGCCCAAAGGATGCAATCAAGGGCGAACATAATCGATCTCGAACGGTGCGACAAGGGAAATTAAACGACACTATTCGGTGGACAAAACACGAACGCTATAAATCGTCGGTTCCCGGCATAAAAACACGCCCAAAAAGAGTTAAGCGTTTGGGAGATCGTCGAATACAGATTACGGGGCGCAGGTGTTAAATAAAAATAATAAAATTGGACGCGCACGTTAAAAAGAGAAGTAGGTGCGGAGAGGCCGCGGCGCCCGACGACCACGGGTAATTTTGTTCGCAACGCTGGCAACAAAAAACGACTTGTACCTTGAAGTGCTGCGCCAATATTCTCCATTCAAAGTCACTCCAACGCATGTCGGCGCCCATTCTAACCCCTTATATGACCGCCGCTAACTCCTACGGGTGACCCACATGGAGAGGCCCTAATAGGCACCGATTTTATCAAGATTTAAACCTCCCTCTACATGGAAAATAAACAAGAAAATCAACACTCCCAAATACAGCTTGAGGATTTAATTTTTAGAGCTTATTGCTTACTTTAGAGAAGCTTTGGAATAAGCTCTCCGGTAGCCGAGTAATCACGCATTCTACACGCCCGGGCTACACTGACAAATCGGCCACTTCCGAGAAGTAAATTCAATACGAGACGAAATGTGAAGGAAATAAAATGGCCGGAGCGCTCACAAACAGCAATTACGGAGGCAATCCTTTTTCGCACGTACGAGCAAATTGCAGGCAATAGTGCAAGATACGCTTCGCCGCAGGAACGCACGAACAAAACGAAAAATCGACTGCAATTCGTTTTTATGCGGGCTGTTGCACTTCCAGGGACATCGTAAAAAAAAAACTCAACCGAAGACAGATAGGTATAAGACGTACCAAATGCAAAAGTGGAAATAGATGTCAAACACGATCCAAGTCGTGACTGCTTCGTTACCGAGAAGCGCGAGAAGAAACCTCACGCGGCGCCGCGCCGTGCACGTGACAAAAAGCGCGAACTCTCGCGTACCAGACAGCAAACAAGGAATCTAGAAAGCCACAGCACAAAAAAATAAACCCGGTAAGCCCTTAACCAAGTTAAAGCGGAAAGGGGTCGTTAAGCCGCTTCACGTTTGGAGAGGCATTCGTACCGGTCCGGGGCAAATACCTCCGAATATGTCAGCATTAGTGGACGTTTGTCGAGCTCAGCCATTATTTCTTCTGTGGCTCAGCTCGGCTTTAATTAGGGCCATCGGGAGGATGAATAAATAACAGGATTATCGCACCATCTCCGTGATCCACGCATCCTTCTGACTACACATACAATACGACTTCACGATTTGTCTTCAGATTAAATTCAAACCCTCTACATAATTTTGTAATCTGACATCGCGTCACATGTAATATACGTATAGTCGTATACCTATAAAAACATACCGTATTAATTATGCGGTGCACTAATTCGAGTAGGAACGTCTTATCTGTAATCAAACACTGTTAGAGATCCATCAGCATAGATCTGCGGCCGCATCGCGGCGGATTTATCAATACAACGGTCAATAGAGCTCGGTTAGAAGGCCGTTACTCACACTGTCCACCCAATCTGAGAATCTCGACCGCGATGTTGATATTTAATTTCAGCCTAATACGCCTTCGGGACCCCACTTTATATGCATCGATAAGGGATATAAATGTAGCTAACACACGAGATGCTATACATAGATGTATCACGGAAGCGCGTAGAACTTAACTACTCGTTCTTTTAGGTAGTAAAATCTAGTAGATATTTTATAGTACCGCGGGGCAAGTAATCCAACGGAATGCGATACATAGTTGTAATCTAAACTGGGCATTGTTATTAAACAACCGGCTCAATTTAGAGGGGTAACGCCCCAGATTGTAAACTGTGTTATGCTTACAACAATACGTTCTTAGTATTTTCCGGCGGGTCGACGACCCGTAAACAGACGTATGCGAGAATCCAGAAATACGGCGCTACGTAATAATCTGTGATGTGTAAAGAAAACTTCGGGGGAAACTATAAACCACGTCTGCGCTCCGTGAAAACTGGACTATGGGCTGACGGCGATGAAAAATTGATCGTGTCTGATAGGATCTGCTTTGAACTGTCTAGTCATGTATATTTTAGCAACAGAGCATCACTAAATTCAAGATATTTTATACGTAGAGTCATAGTATTGTTTTATCTGAGAGGGTCTATTGTTTGTCGCTGCGGCGTTGCTGGTCACGGCGCAAGCCGGAGCATGAATGAGCTGGGTCAAGGGCTACCGGAATTCTTTGTAGCATATACAGACTTTGTTATAGGTACTAACTAATGTAAACTATACCTAAGATAGTTTGGTTTATGATTATGACAACAAGTATAGAGCTTCTACGAAACATTACCTCCTAAAACATTTTGAAGCTTTTAGCGCCAACAAAAGAGTGATTGACGCAATCGATCCTCTCTGCAATAATCATTACATCAATCATAGTAGTTTAATAGACGGTACGATTACAGCCGAGGTAGAATTACTCTCCCGCAGGAAATCAGGGGAATCGGTGTTGGACGTGACCACATTACCGGGCATTCGATTCGTCACGGGCAGTGGGACACCGAGATGGATGCTGCTATTATACGAAGAGCGTGACAAATTCGCTGAGAACAAAATGAAATGATGAAAAATTGACTTCCTACCCTTAGCATCTTGAATTAGAACGTATTATACTGGTATACTCTTCTACCATAGTACAAGACACAAGACTGCTGTATCTTCCGCGCTTCGCTTGTATTCAACATAGGCATTTCTTTCTAAGTTAATACTAACTAAGCATGTTCTATCCTCAACCTCAAACCTCCATAGTTTGAAGGTTTAAGTTCCTACCTAACAATTGTGAATTTGCGATATCCCGTGGCGACATCTCATAAATGAAATCCGCATAACACATGACATCTTACTAGCATACCTAACCGCTACAGCGCGCCCTACGCTTGCCAGACCTAACGCCTACCCATAAACCACGGAGACGGTTTAATGCGAAGAATAAGATTCATAGACGTCATTCCCAAGTCGTCGCAACAATGAAGGCTTCGAGCGCTCGAGTGGGCGGATGACCATTGTCGAATACTCGCATTATACGAACGTCCTGGGCCGAAGAAAAGCTCTTTATCATTCTAAATCTGGCACCAGATGGACCATTTAAACATCCTGCAGACGAATGGAATACTCGGAATCATAACGATGTTGATGTGATGCTGTAATGTAACCTATTTTCTATTTTCCTGTGGGATTCCCGCCGTGACTGGACTGGATAGTGTGTTTATAACGTGCGCTAGAACAGGCGTTTTTAAGCTAAACGTGTTTTTAGACGGTTAGCGAGAATAGCGAGAAATATTCAATCATTAACAGTTTTATATTTTTAGTTCACAGAAGAACAATCGGGAAAGTTGTCGTTTTGTGTGTTAGGGCGACCTAATTTAGACCCAGAACAATATGTTTCACAGCAGGCACGTAGTTACCTACACACACGCCCTTGCATTATCATCAAGAAGCTCTGATGCCTTAGCTCGGAGACCAGTGGATTTGGTCGGCCAGCGTGGTAACCCTTTTTAGTGAGAAAAGTCTAGTACTTAGCAGCGGAACAATTCGATACCGGACCTAAAACCAAACTATCATCAACAAGAGCATCCTCTGTGACGTAGGCTTTCCCCCATCTATTTCCAAAAAGTTGAATAGGAAGCATTGGATAATTGAGGAGATCGTCGACCAAAAAGCTGAATAGCTCGTTACCCACTAATAGGGCTTTGTATCACGGTGTGCCGAGACTGGCGAGGTTGACTCCGACAATAGTCGGAGGGCAGGGCAGGCGCCGCGGCAGTGTCGCGAGGTGTCGGCCTTCGGAGCCAGCCACCAAAATAAGAAAAGAAAGCTCGGCCTTACGGGCGCGCTGGTAGGGTTGAGCCGCTACGAAATTTCGAAGATATTTTGATAAGTAAAGTAAGAATATAAGTACAAAATTTCTATACGAGGAGGGAAGTTAAATCAGGTTTAGGGATACCTATAGTCCAACTTACAGGCCAAATAGGTACTCAGGTACCTATTCAGTCAGAGGCCTAGAGATGACTGAGTAGGTTAATTAAAAAAAAAAATTGACTTTTTGAAAGACGACATTTTTTTAGAAACTCTACATTAATTACATTTATAGGTGAAATTTCTAACTGTATTGTCACTCTATAAGTTTCAGTGCCTCAGTTTAGGAAAATTGACACTTTTCTCCATATTAATACTGTGTAATTCGTACAAAACAAGCTTGAGGACCGTGCGACCCCGCATAAAAATGAGCTACTTTAGATACTACTACTAAAATTCTACTACGCCAAAAGTATTGCAATCAAAGGGAAAAGTCGCGGCACGAGCTTGGGACCATTTAAATTATTCATAGACAGCAACTGGTTCGGCGTGAACTCTGACACCGCCCGAGCGATATAAACCGCTACACGCGAAATAACTTTCCAAATTACAATACTAATGGAGCAGTTTCCATTAAGGTCCCAAAAAACTCGATAAAAAATAGATAATATTTTATTAGAGGAATATGATAATTGTATATTTAATTCAGACGCACGATAAGATCAAAGGCTAAGTGAGATTACAGATTTTGTAGAATTATAAATGAGTCATGTCGCCGTGGTGTCGCCGGGGTGACGGTGTAGCACCAGTTCTTGTTTTTGTAAAGCGATCAGCATCTTTACCAAAATACCTAGTATCAATTGGACCTGCACATCATCAAAATTTTTCGTTGCCTAAATCTAACGAGTATTTTTGTAAGTCCTAAAATAATTAAATCCGAAATATGTTTACCACCACTATCAATTTTATTGACGTAGCTATGGGCATGCCTCCATAGTATTTTTCTACGATAAGAAGACACTACTCTACGATATAAGACTACTTTTTCATTCAATAAATTCTTAGGCACCGAGACTTCTAGGATACCTGCCTTGGCTAGCTCTACCTAACATCATGACGTAGTAACTATTATCTAAACTATAGTCGCAGATTGGACGACGGCAGTTCCCCATAAAACTTTTTCACAATAAAAATCGATCGAATTTCTTAAAATTTTCGGCCAGTAGCAGCCCTAACCGGCATCCCTGCTATTGTTAATACAAAATGACCCATCTCAATGTCGATGGGTTCTCGGAACGTTGCTTAGCGGTTACTAGACTAAAATCAACAGTTACGAAGCTCCATTCATTGCTATTACATAAGAGCTAGGCTCATAGCTAAGCTAAGCAATTTCCAGGCTTCACGATTTTCAGACCGACTTCAAAAAAGGAATTTCTCAATTCGACTGATTTTTAAAGTGAAAAGTTCATTGGCGGCGTTGTGCACTTTTAGAGATGAGTAAAAATGATTAAACTCGTGTCAGGACACGTGAGCCGATAGAAAATTCGTAAGACGGCGCAGGGCGCTTGCGCGAGTGTGCGTGTATGTAGTTATGATGTTCAAGTTTTCACTTCTGCCGGGACTACCGGAGTGCAACACGTTGTTTATTTTTTTGTATGTACCTATGTTACGCAATTGCTCCGCCAATTAATTACTAACCGATTTTGATGATTGTCTTTTTAGATGTGGTCCTATTTAAATTTTAACGAAATCGGCCGAGACGTTTCTAGACAATAATGTAAAAATTACTACAGCTATGATACATCGGTTCGTACAAACTATTCGAATTCTGTACACGGTTTTAGTCGGTTATGTCATTTTTGGCGAAAAATTATTATACATAAGTAATAGGGGCCACCAACTCACTTATGGAAAGAGATGTTGTAGCCGAAAATGGAGTATGTAGACCACTCTTGCTTTACTGAAATCTAGACTGTAATTTTAAATAAGTAAAGCATAGGTATTACTCACGCATAAACTAGTGCTAGTACTCCAACCTTGAGAAAGATCGCCAAATGCGATTGAAACTATAGTAGCAGTTTTCTACTTAATTTATGCGTAACACCTGTCCTTTACTTATTCAAAATGTGCGAAAACCATGGTAGTTTCCATAGTGTAGACTGTTATTTTTAAGAAACAATAAGAGTTAGACATAACAGTCCCTAGCGGGTCGATTATAAAGAAGAAATCACTTAGTACGAGCCGGTGGTGGGTGCGACACTTACGTAGAGATGGTATATATGTAATACCTCCCTTTACAATGACACCTGCCTTCCTTTTGATTGATGATAATCAGGTTTCATACAAATTACATAATCCAATTTGAGCACGCGTGTCAAACAACCAGCATAGCATCGAAAACTAAGTAATCCAGGCATTTTGGGCTTAAGATATCGATTACGGATTAAAATGTCTTGAAATCCCATTACGTGATAAATAATAATCACACATATTACACATCAATGACATGTAGTTAGAGCACAGAAGATTTAATACGTAAGTAAACATATAAAATAAACTGAGAATGTCAAAACCGCACTCGTAAATCGTAAAACCGTATCCCTATTCCTTATCATAGACATAAAACAACATCAGAAGCTCTATTCCTATTATTTTTAAGGTAGCAGTCATAAATAGGTGAGAATAGTCAGAGATATGGAACAATGGCATATGAGAGAGGCCTATACCCAGCAGTGGGCCGATACAAGGTGATGACGATAATCCTTAGTAATAAACATCAATGCTTATTCTCATTGTAAACTTCAACATTGGATGATCAAGTCCATCCACTTTTAGAAAAATATTTCTTCGCGACCTCATGTACTGCTGCCGTAATTCTATTGCTACACGATCGTATACGAGGTACGAGCCTTTAAGCGTTTTATAAAGGGCTTATTTCTGACACCTCGGATGAAACATGGCGCATAACGAATGCGTACGCGCATCTTAAACCGAACCCACCAAATTAGGCTTTCAAATTGGATTCTGAGAGTCCATTTTGAAAATAATTCTTTAGAGATTCAGGTATGAATATTGGTGAAAATTGTGAAGCTTTATATACTATATACTGTTACAGCTTTTTTGACAGCTAAAGCTATATGAGCTTGGGAAGTTTATCTCAAGTGTTGCCTGGAAGAAATCGCTTTAAGCGATAAGGTCGCCAGTTAGAAACCTATTTCTATTGTTTTTTCCTTATAATGTGTGTTTTTATTTAATAGGGATGTTTAATAAAGTGATATTACTGTTTTTTTTTATCTGCTATAACACTAGTCTTTTAATTTCTCTGCAATTGTAGACATTCAAAAACTAATACTATTACACCTAGCTGATTAAAATAAGTTGGAGGTTCTCACAAAAGAATTATTTATTTATTTATAGGAGAGCAGTGTATACTGATGTGGGTTCGATTCCCACACAGGGCAAGTAATTTTGTGATGAACATAGATGTTTGCTCTGTGTCTGGATGTTATCCTTACTAATATTATAAATCCGAAAAGTTTGTTGGTTTGTTCCTCTTTCACGCAGCAACGGAGCAACGGATTGACTTGATTTTTGGCATGGACATAGTTTGAAAGACGGAGAGACATAGGCTATCCAGGCATTTTATCCCGGAAATAGGTTCCCTTGGGATAGCACAAAAATCAAAATATTACACGGGCGGAGCTGCGAGCAAAAGCTAGTTATCTATAAGTATGCATTTATAAATAAGTATATGTAGTATAGCAGTCTCTGGCAACCCATAACTAAGCTTTGCTTAGTTTGGGGTCAAAGACTGTGTGTGAGATGTCCCTTGATATTTATTATTTCATTTGCTTATTACTATGGTGAGCATGACTGAAAAATTAGACCATCAATTAAGTCACAGGACTGCAATATTTAACAAAATTTGGAGCCAGTTTACATTTTTCTAGTGGTATATCAGCACTGGAAATACAATCGCACTGTTAATCACTAGACTGGAATGCTTGAAACACATAATTTTACATGAAAACAATGATGAGTAAAAAATAAATTATACAATGAATGAGTTTACATTGATCCAATATCACCAGAATATCATTTGGTTGTGTATCCTCTAGGCAATTAATAAGAGAAGACTGTAGATGAGCAGGGAGTGAGCAAAAATTCAAAATAATAATTTCAAGTCAGGTTTAACTTTGTTATGCCACACCAGTACCCAATCATGGCAAATAGACAAATCGTCTTTCTACCAAATTATCTGAAAACTATGGATTACGAGTAGGTACTTACGGGAAACAAAAAATAATTTGATATTCACAAGTTCAAATCCCGAATAAATAGGTATCTTCTAGAAGTGTGCTACAACCTAGACCTCATTTCTACTTAGCATCAAGCAATAAGTAGTCAAATGCAAAATTAAAAAACAGTGACTAACAATATCTTTATTGTACACCAAATAATATAAAAATAGAGTAGCTATTTACATACGTTGTACAAGGGTGGCCTTATCGCCTTTGGCGATTTCTACCAGGCAACCTTTGGATGGACTGGAGATTAATCAAAGAATAGGAATACGGTTGGCGGTGTAAACTTACTGTGATATAAATAATATACATATATCTTATAAATTTACTGACAATGTATACTAATACATACAAAAAGTAGATAGCATTCTATCCACTTTTAATTTATTTGCCATGCTAGGGGTACTGACTTGGAAGCGATTCTATTGGCTATATGATGACACTTTTGGAAGAAAAAACCACTACAGCGCATTCAGCTGGACTTGATCTTGCTACTTTGTTATCAAACATCAAACAATTATTCAACTACCTCAAAAAATGTAGACACGACAAGAACATCGCTCAAGACATGTAGCAAAAATGTTAGTATGTAGTTCATATGTAGGTATAGCAAGTAGGATCTTAGGGGTATAATCCTACAGAACAGGGTTTGAAAATTAGAAAATACTGATCTGTAGTTGATATGCTAACAACATCTGTTGACAAACATTTTAGTTGAAGGAATACATTAAAGTAATTATGCAGAAAATATACATTTAGGGAATAACCAAATAAACCATTATTGAGTAAAATAGACCGTATATTGAGATGAGTGAGATAATACAACGGGCAATAGAGGAACACCAAGAGCAAGAACTTTGTGTCAATGATTTTACTAATAGTCAATAAAGTATAATACACAAATATAGACTCGATAATCCCATTAAAACAATATGATTTTACAAAGGGCATGAGTTGTTGAGCTTTTTGCTAAACATCTGACTTCTGTGAATCGTAGATTTCAAGACATGTTGTGTAGAACTGATAGAAAACTGTCCTTACTCAAATCCATATGAAAAAAAGGCAAACTAAGTTTATTACTTACCCATTTTCAGCCAAATTTCTTTCAGAATCCACTTCAAAAATAGTTTTCACTGAAAAACATTTACACACAAACATCACAAAACAGCAGCCATTTTGATTTTGTTATCGGTGTTGCCAACACTGAAATACAAAATATTATTTTTCGTTCAAAAACCAAAGATCGAACGAAATGTTAAGGTTATAATTAAGCATCCCATAGACATTTGCATATTGCGGCTGCGGCTACAATATTTACCAATCGCATATTTTCATATCATATCGCTATAGGCCGAATCAAAAAATCGGGGAATGTAAAGTTACAAGCTGCGCAATATCCAATCCTGATTTAAGCTAACATATAGGTAGATGCGCGTTGATTGGATGTTTCGCAGCTAGTAGCTAATTTCACATCTGCTGACGTCATTAAGTACCTAACCAAAAGGAGTCGACACTGCAAAGCGTACCCCTCTGCCAATAGAACGCGCCGGCGGACGTCCAAGGGCACTGCGATGACCAAAAACATTTTCCACCCAAACGTCGATGGTCACTTGACTGCCAAAGTTCGAGTTTCCAAAAATCAGCTTTAAACCTTATGGTTAGAGTTTCTTTTTGTACAAACGCTAGTATTTAATATTCGGAATGAACCGTAGATGGCCTCAGAGTACATAAGAGTTCAATCCCCTTTTCGAGTGGTTCGGCAGCCATTTTAGAAACGGCGCCAGACGCACCGGTCCGGTTTCAGTGGCATTATGTGTAGCGATTTTGTGCTAAAATATGTGCTAAACTTTAACTAAACATTTATGTATAAAAACGTTGTCAAAGACGTTTTCTATCGACTGGTGTTTGTGATTTACAGTGTTAGTTGTGTTGTGATCAAAATATTGTGCTCTAAAGTCAGGGTTGGCTGATCCAGCCATTGGCAGCTCCGTGTGGCTGTTTACCATTTTTTTAAAGTATTGAGGTAAGACTTGAATCATAGACTTATAAAAAACACTTTTGCCAATAAATTAGGCTATGCCACGGTATTTTTTATTAGAATGTAGCTTTGACAGACGTTTTTAGCGGGACGGATAATACGCAACCGCGCGCGAAAAATTTGAAGCGGGGCGTGGGCGTAAGCTGTCAGAACGGTCCAACTAGTATAAATATATCGGTCTGGTTGCGCTTGTGTTGCGTTAATTTTTAGCTAGTGTTAGTTAATTACATTTTTTTGTATGCGTGTAAACTAGTTTATATTTTGGTTTGTGTGCGTTTCTTCACCCCCCACTGACTTGGCAGACTTCGGTGCTTAGGCGAGTCGACTTCTTTTGTTTAGGTACTTAACGGAATAGGTAGGTAGAATAATCAGTGATCAGTCACTAGGCCGCAGCAACTGCGGAACCATTAAAAATCTGTGCAAAAAGAGAACTGACGTGGCATTACGCTGAACAATAAGATTATAATCAGCAGCCAAGGTATGTACCTACCGACTACTTGGTAAAAGTAGTATCAAACACACAGATATTCCAGAGGAATAATGTGGTCGATCGAGAAAGGAAAGGAGATGCAATGATTTGACAAGCGACAACAGCGCTATCTCTGTTGTTGTTAAGCTCTGTGATCAAACACATTTAAGTAATTGTACTATTTTTTAAGTGTGATGATTATCCTTCTTCGTTTCTATATAGTTTTCGTGCAGGAGATTCTACTCTATGAACGATTGTCAGTAAGATCATAAGATGTCAATATGTAGAGTGCATTTTTGCTACTTAAAGC
The DNA here is from genome assembly GCA_949316475.1 of Hypomecis punctinalis. Lineage (NCBI taxonomy): Eukaryota > Metazoa > Arthropoda > Insecta > Lepidoptera > Geometridae > Hypomecis > Hypomecis punctinalis. The sequence continues at coordinate 1,584,068 of OX438814.1, forward strand.
CTAAATACGAGGTATTTATCTTTATTACAATTTAATTAGCAAAATGGAAAAATATTTACGCCCTGATCGTTTTGACGAAGATCCATCTTCGAATGAAGATTTGTCCCCTCAGTGGACGCACTGGAAAAAAACCTTTGAAAATTTTCTGACAGCTGTCTCCGGTGAAAAATCTTCAGTAAAAGTTGATAAATTCCAACTTTTGGCCAATCACATATCGCCTAAAATATTTGTGTACCTACAAGATTGTACCGATTACGACATCGCAATACAAAAACTTGACTCACTGTTTCTCAAACCACCAAATGAAATCTACTCCAGGTACAAACTATCAAAACGATCGCAGCAAACAGGTGAGACTGTGGACCAATATTTACAAGCATTACGGCTGCTCTTCAAAAGATGCAACTTCAAAAATATAACTGCCGAACAGAATGAAAATGAATTTATAAGAGATTCATTCATAGCTGGACTTTCTTCGTCCTCTGTACGACAAAGGCTACTAGAAAACAGCACACTCACGTTAGATGAAGCACACAAACAAGCACGCGCATTAGAGTTGGCGCGTATACATAACGATAGTTACCAGCAAACCTCTACCAGTTCTTTTGTCAATGCAGCTATTACCAACAGTAAAAGAGAAAGTATACAGGAAACTTGTTACTTCTGTGGTAATAAGAGACATGCACGACAAAACTGTCCCGCTGCTGGTACCACCTGTTTGAAGTGCAATAAAAGAGGACACTTTGCAAAGGTTTGCAGAAGTGCTGATCTACACCAGAGTGCAAGCACCGGTTATAATGAACCACTTGCTGCAAAGGAAGATAAAAAGCTACTGTCACACGTTGTTGCTGGGACGGCTAATCTTGAAAAAGCCAAATTAGAAGTCACTATTGACAAATGCTACAAAACCAATGCCTTAATCGGCACAGGAAGCACTACAAGTTTCATAGATAAACGTCTTATTCATAAATATGGAATAAAAACGAATTCATGTGATCAAAATATAACAATGGCGGCTTCAGATCTACAAAGAAAGGTTAACTCACGATGTTCAGTAAATATCGACATGCAAGGTCACAGTTTTCAAGCAAATTTGTTAATAATGGAAAATCTATGCGCTGACGTAATAATCGGCCATGATATTCTGGAAAAACACAAGACATTAGAGGTAAATTTTGGTGGACTCCGAGCGCCTTTGAAGTTGTGTACATTGACGCACGCCAACATTGAGCCAGTAAGCTTATTCCCGAATCTCCTGTGGGGTGACTAATGGAGTAGCAGTTTTTCAACGATCAATCAATGGAATCATAAAGAAAGAGAACCTGCGTGGTGTCTACCCTATTTAGATGATATTACTATCTGTGGCAACAATCATTCAGATCATGATACAAAACTACAGCGTTTTCTTGACGTGGCCAAGCGGTATAATCTTACCCTAAACCTAGATAAGAGTGAATTCTCGCTAAAGAACATAAACATCTTAGGCTACAACATTTGTGATGGAGTAATAAAACCTGACCCAGATCGCCTTCGTCCCCTATCGGAGCTACCTTTGCCTTCAGACAAAGCATCGCTGCGTAGAGCATTGGGATTTTTCGCTCATTATTCCAAATGGGTGCCAAAATTCTCGGAGAAAATTCAACCTCTTTTATCGCAAACTTTTTCACTGGCATCTGACGCAGTAAGCGCTTTTGAAGCCTTGAAACAAGAGATATCGTCCTCGACAGTAAACGCAATTGATGACAAAATACCGTTCGTGGTAGAGACGGACGCGTCTGATAATGCCATTGCGGGAACTTTATCGCAAAATGGCCGTCCTGTTGCATTCTTTTCTAGAACCCTTCACAGCAGTGAGCGAAACCACCCTGCTATAGAAAAGGAAGCTGCAGCCATTGTTGAATGCCTCCGGAAATGGAGACAATTCCTAATCGGAAGAGCCTTCAAGCTAATAACAGACCAAAAATCGGTTGCCTTTATGTTTCATCAGAGACATACTTCAAGGATAAAAAATGACAAGATTCAACGTTGGCGGTTAGAGCTCTCTGCATATAATTTTGATATTGTGTACCGCCCTGGAAGAGAAAATGTAGCAGCCGATGCATTATCAAGGGCTGTAACGCCACTCGTAGCCTCTACAACTGGATCGTCGCATGAAAACGCATTGAAAGAGTTACACAACACTTTATGTCACCCCGGTATAACAAGGATGCTACATTGGGTTCGAAGCAAAAATTTGCCTTTCTCCATTGACGAAATTAAACGAATAACTTCGAATCGTTCTATATGTGCTGAAGTAAAACCTCGTTTTCATCAAAATGTCGGAAAACTCATCAAAGCGACGGCTCCTTTTGAACGAATCTCTATAGATTTTAAAGGACCGCTTCCTTCAGACGGAACTCGGAGAAACCGATACATTTTGACTATCGTGGATGAATACTCCCGTTTTCCTTTCGCATACCCATGCCCAGACTTGAGTACCAATACGGTAATTGAAAAATTAGTGGACTTGTTCTCTGTATTCGGTATGCCGACCTACGTTCATTCTGATAGAGGCACATCTTTTCTGTCGAAAGAAATGAAGGAGTTTCTACACAACAAGGGCATTGCCACAAGCTACACAACGCCATATAATCCACAAGGGAATGGACAAACAGAAAGATACAATGGCATAATTTGGCGAACAATTCAATTGGCTATGAAAAGCCGTAACCTACCTATAACACGATGGGAAACAGTTTTGACTGAGGCTCTGCACTCTGTGCGATCGCTGTTATGTGCAGCCGCTAACGCCACTCCTCACGAACGTATGTTCTCCCACCCGAGAAGGTCCTCAAATGGTCAATCGATGCCCACCTGGCTTATTGCTCCAGGTAAAGCTTTAATGCGAAAGCATGTCAGAAGTAATAAATATGATTCGATGGTCGAGGAAGTAGAAACCCTTGAAACAAACCCGCAGCACTCACGAGTCCGACTGAGCACTGTGAGAGAAGTGGTGGTTTCAAATAGACATCTGGCTCCAGCTGGGGAGACAGACGATACTATCGAGTCAAACGATGAGGAGGACTTTGTAGATGCGTCTGATAATCAAACTGTAATAGAAGACGACACAGAGCCGGAGTTGCGTCGCTCACACAGAGTGCGCCACCCACCAGCACATCTCGCAGAGTATGTCACGGAATAAATATTAGCTGGGGAGAATGTGATGATTATCCTTCTTCGTTTCTATATAGTTTTCGTGCAGGAGATTCTACTCTATGAACGATTGTCAGTGAGATCATAAGATGTCAATATGTAGAGTGCATTTTTGCTAATTAAATTAAAGCCTAAATACGAGGTATTTATCTTTATTACATTAAGCAATGACAGAGCAGTGGTATCAACGTAACAAAATTAGTAAAACGGTACACGGGAGACCTCACCTACGACGCGACTCGGTGACGCTTCTCTTTTTGCACAAACTCTACTAGATAGATTCGGGAGACGGTGGTTTTTGCGTGCTCATCTTGGTAATTATCTAAACTTATAATTTAGCTTTCATAAATTAGCTTTATAAGTTATTATTAAATGAAAATGAATTTTCTATTATTTTTTTTCATCAGGCCGCGATTGCTAGTCTTTACGGTCTAGGAAGGCTTTAGTTCAAAAAATATTCTGTTCAAAGATGATACGACCAATAAGAATATTTTTTACTCTGTGATAAAACTGAATGTTGCCAGACAACTGATTGTTTTTCTTTTCCTGTCAACCATTGTCAAAAAGGTTGGAATTTGTGTGTTCAGTGAAATTTTTAAATAAAATCTATGTTAATCCTGTGATAATTCATGTGGAATACAATCTAGGATAGTGATTTTCGCAGTTCGTAGCTAGTAGTTTATTTTTACTTTTATATTTCAGCTCCGCAATGGTGCAGCGGCTTACGTTCCGACGACGATTGTCGTACAATACAAAGTCAAACCAGAGAAGAATGTAAGTAGTTTCTTTGATTTACAGTTAATTAGTGGGGATTAATACTCCCCCGTGGCACAGTTTCATAGTATAGATAAGTATTTCTATCATATTCTTTTAGTAAACTAACATAACCTCTACAGGAGGAAGATGGTAATCACTCCGACAGGTGATTACTGGAATATAGAAACAGTTGATAACAAAGTAACAGCTTTATCAGGTAACTGGACTCCGAGAAGGACCAGATCAGGACCTAACCAGCACGTTTCTGATGCCAACAATTAATTTTTATCCTGTAGTAATGTTTAAGAAAATAACCAAAGACCTACTTAGTTACCTAGATCATCGCTCAGTCAGTTCATTGCCTGCTTGATATGAAATTAAAACCAAATCCTAGTAACAAATAGCTCCAAACATTGATTGTTTACATACAATAACATTGATTCTAATGTTACACTAACAGTACATTCATTCTTGAAACCTACCTAATCTGCTAAATATGTCTCTTCCCAATCCATAATATGTCAAGGCACAAGAGTATCTGAAAACCTAACATAATTTTCAAAACAGAATCACTTGATTATTTGTATTATTCAAAAGGTTCTCCTGTACTGTAACGGCCTTGCAATAGTCTACTTCTGAACACAGAGCTAACCATGATTGTGCCTTATTCGTGATGCTGGCCAGGTCTGGGTTGGTTACAGAAAAGGTACACCTAACCTAAAGCACAGCCTGGACACTCCACAATTTTTCATACAAAATCTGCTGTCATTTGCACACTACACAGTACTTACTAACAGTCAACATACATATGCATGGTCCCTACACATGTATTTGTGTGCGGAACATGTATGGCTGTCCGCGATCACCATGATGTGATGACATGCTGTATAAGTGAGACAGTTGCGTATTCAATTTGCAAAAAGGAATATAAATCTAGTGTCCAAAAAAGTTTAACAATTACTTAATTTGGAAGCATATGTAAAATAAGTTACATTTTATTTTTTTTACTTTATGTGCTAAAACTACCTACAACTACTTCATAGAAAGCAATTGGATTATCCACAGACCCTTGAAGGTCTAAAGATAATCCAAATGCTCAAGCCCACTGCCATTTGGCAGTGTGCCCAGCATGCTGGCAGCATTGCCACGCGCAGCATTGCCACGTTGAATGGCAATGCTTATACGTTGAAGTTCCTTTTACTTATCCTTAGATAAACATTAAAATTTCTTGTTTTGTTACCTATTATGTATCTATATCAAGCAATGTTTAATAATCAGTATTCATAGGCGGATTGGTTTTGCAAATCGGTGATTAGTACAGCTTGTGCCTAACTTCACAGACACCTTTAAGTTTGAATCTAATCTGCCAGTAGCTGTCAATGCAATGTTTTTCCTTCATCCAAAGGAAAGTCTGTTCTTAAATGTGATTATAGTCCTTGCTGGGATATCATCTCGCACATCTTAATTTTCACAACATGAAACCAATGCTTTACATGCTATCATTTTAATTACAGAGTCAGGACACCAGGTGGTCGCCTGGTCTATCAGTATGTAAAGAAGCCCAAGAAGATCCCGAGATGTGGGCAGTGCAAGAGCAAACTCCGCGGTATCCAGCCGGCCAGACCTGCTGAGCGTTCCCGCCTCTGCTACCGCAAAAAGACCGTAAAACGCGTGTACGGAGGTGTCCTTTGCCACAAATGTGTGAAGCAACGCATCGTCAGAGCTTTCCTCATTGAAGAACAGAAGATTGTCAAGGTGCTCAAGGCACAACAAGCCAGTGTCAAAGTTGGCGGCGGCGGTGGTGGTGGCAAGAAATCTGCGAAGTAAATGCTAGGCTAAATAAAAGTTAAAAAATCCACTGTTGTTTTATTTTCTGTGATGGTCTGGTGATCTATAATTCAAGGTGCTACAAATTCTGCTTATCTGCTTAGACTAGTTTTTGTTTGAAGCTTAGGCTCAGAAGAGTGCTGTTCTGTGGCCTTGGGGATAAACTGTTTAATTAACGTTTACACAAGTTAAATTAAATTAGCATTAAATTGTAGGAGACAGACTGGCTTCTACTCATGCAGAATAGGGACAGATGGCAGACCTTTGTATCGGAGGCCAAGACCCACTTTGGGTTGCTGTGCCAACAAAGATAGAGTAGCCAGTACTTTTATATCTTTGCAAAGCTTTCTGAAATTAGCAAATGCCTATTATTAAATATTTTTTTTTACAAATAATTGGTGTAATAATTATACATGTTTTGTGGAACGTGCACTGGCAACTCCTTTGTACATGGAGTTGCCAAAATATGAATGAACTCCCTATAATAAAGCTAAATTAGAAGTGACTAGATTATATATACAAATTAAGCATTGACTCCCATCATTTAAAATACAGAGTTTAATGATTGCTCTTTCATTCAGAATATTCATAATAACGCACATTTCCTTTCCTTAACGTTGTAATATAAGGCAAATCATACAAGTTGGCGGATGTGAAGCTAGCTACAAACTGCGCTATATTCCTGAGTCAGGAATCCTGGCTGATGCCAGTATTATTATAATATCTTTGTTGACGCTCACGTAAAGCTGCGCGTTGATTGAGTTTCGCGCAGTTTGTAGCTAACTTTACGTCCACCTACTTGTATGACTCGGCCATACATTTGGCCTACACATCTTTGTTTTTCCTTTCCCTAAAAATCACGATATGAAAGTTGTTAAATTGACACATTTTTTTTTATGTATTTTATGGACATTTTGAATTATCTAACTGGGTAACTGGCAACATTTTAATTTATTTCCTGACTTCTGTTGCTTCGTGTGTACTTGCGAATTTTTATTTTAAGTCCTGATTCTTTTATAGATCAGTATAAACAACTGTGATATAACTATTATTTAAGAATTTCACAATGTCGAATCCCTGGAAGAAAGTCAGCGCACCAGCTGAAGTGCAAAACTTATCAGAAATCATGTCCGAACAGTTGGCTCGAGGTCTTCAGGTTAAAGAAGAAATTAAGTTTGCTGAAGAAATATCGGACCAGCACGAGAGTTCCTCAAACGACATATCTCCAGAGCTGCTGAAACAAATTGAGGACGCAAGCAATAACAGCTATTGCGATTCCGACGCTATTATTGCAAAAGTGTTGCAATGCCAGTTCGACAAAGAGTACGATGAAGAAGTAAAGCGAGTGGAAAAAAAGAAGAATGGAGACGCAAAGGTATCTGTTTCTTATGAGAACTACCGTCACGTCCCGGATCATCTACTATACGATTCTGATTCGGATGATGAAGATCTCGACAGGGCCGTGAAGAAAGACTGGGATAGATTTGAGACCAATGAGAAAGAGTTCGCTAGTCTTCCCAAACGCGGGTTCATTATGAAAGATGGTGAGATGGTCACCAAGCACGACAGCGTCATCAACGGTAGGAGGAATGCTTGTAAAGTTATGGCATTCCCACCAGAAGTATGCACTGGTGACGGTGCAGGATTCGATATGAAACTCTCCAACTCTGTGTTCAATCACCTCAGGGAACAAACAAAGCATCATCATACTCGGAAAAACAAAATGTTGGACCGTAAAGAAAGTCATGCTACTGCTGAAATGGGCCTCGATGAGCCCACTAGACTTATATTATTCAAGCTTATTAACAACGGAGTGCTAGAAGACATCAATGGAGTTATCTCCACTGGCAAAGAATCTGTTGTCCTTCATGCCAATGGGGATACCTCATTCCCTGATTTTACAGTTCCCAAGGAATGTGCAATCAAAGTTTTTAAAACTACACTGAATGAGTTCAAAACTCGCGACAAGTATATCGAAGCAGATTATAGATTTAAGGACAGGTTCTCGAAGCAGAATCCTCGGAAGATTGTCCATATGTGGGCGGAGAAAGAGATGCATAACATGAAAAGGTTGCAGAAGATTGGTCTCAACTGCCCGGACATGGTTTGCTTGAAGAAGCACATCCTGCTTATGTCATTCATTGGGCGTGACAATAAACCAGCCCCGAAGCTGCGAGATGTGATTCTTAAACCAGAGAAGTGGCAGAGTGTGTACAATGAGATTGTAGATGCTATGCACAAGATGTATAATGTTGGCCATCTGGTCCATGCGGATCTTTCTGAGTATAATATTCTTTGGTGGGACAATAAATGCTGGTTCATTGATGTCTCCCAGTCTGTCCAGCCAGACCATCCCAGTGGTTTGGAATTTTTGTTAAGAGATTGCCGTAACATTGCCAATGTAAGTATGAGTCATAAAATTATGATTCAAATATAATTCAAAAAATATGATAGGATAAAATCACCGCTATTTCATTTTGTGTTTGCTCAGTTTATTATCTGGTTCACAGTCTGTACCTATTTCATAACAATGACAATATGTTATGTAATATTGTTAATTTTGCCTTGAAACTGAAATCTGTATCAACATGTGAATAAGACTAATAACATGATAATATATCTATGTTTATCATTTTACAGTTCTTTGAGAAGAAAGACATTCATGACATGAAGTCTGCTGAGGATTTGTTCAAGTTCATCACTGGCTTTGAAGAAGTTGATGTGAACATGCTGGAAGGGGTCCATACCACCTTCAACTCTCTGTCATCACGGTTCGAAATAGCTTTAGATGACAACAGAAACACCAGCTATCCATTCGAGTACTGCTGGCAGAAGACCAGTGAAGGAAAACTGGTAAAGAGTGACAAGAGTGGAGATGAGGATGATGAAGACAAGGAAGATGAGTTTGAAGAAATGTGGACTCATTCCATCAAGACTAAAGAAGTTGACACTGCAGCTAACTTTGGCAATACCATTGATTATGAACCTGCTCCAGGCACCAGCCCAAAAATTGACAAAAAAGTCAACTTTGCCAATGAAATTGACATTGTCTTACCAAAAGATGATAATATAGGAAGTACCAGTATTGAAAAAAAGTCTTAATAATGTTACCTATTTATCTACATAAGTAGTAAAGGAAAAATGTGAAAAACATGTCAATTTTATACAAATTGATGCATGAAAAATGACAAAAAAAAACTGATTTGATTGTGTTCAATATCAGGCATGTATAGATTAATAATTGGGGTTTGATCAAATAAAAAAATGTAATACAATTAATATTTTCTTATTCCATAGTTATAAATTAACATCTATCTATTTACATTTTAACCAAATTATTATCTTATTCATTGTTCAATCATACAAGTTTATTGGGTATCCTTATCCTAGTACTTTTCCAAACCAGTATGAACTTAATTGAATTACAATCAATATACAGCAAAAGTGGAGAAAAATACACCTCACATTGAGACTAGTAATAGGTTGCAAAAATTACATGTTATTTACAGTTCTATACAATATTATGTTTTTCCATCACATCTATTCGAAAAGGACTACTTAGTTCGCCTTGAAGTGCACCCAAAGGAGGTGTTTTCTGTAAGGAACTTTATAAGTGCGCCGGAATTATCTTTGCTGCGCACTTTTTGAATTTGGAACAAATAAGTCCGACGGAACGATCTTTGCCACGCACTTTTTGAATTTGGAAGCACATATTTGTAATGTTAGTGTTCAGCGCCAACAAAATGAATGAAACGAATGTAAATATAAGTTTTTATTTGTTTTATTATTAGATACCATTTAATTTCAATTTAGTTGTTACTCAACGTTTTATTAAATAATAATATTATAGTAAAATATGAGGCGCCTTTTGTTTTCTCATAGAGGTGATGAAAAGTAGAGTGTAGGTACCACTCGGGCGCAAAATATATTTTTAACTCGGGCGACGTACTTTGAATCCCTCCCTGCGTTCTGGATTCTACTAAAGAATCCCTCACTTCGCTCTGGATTCAAAAAAGCGCCCTCGCCGTAAAAACATTATTTTGCTCCCATATAATACAATCTACTATTCTAGAACTAACGTAGGCGGGAGTCTGGAAGCGAAAGCGGTCGCGATGCGAGACCGGATTTTTTTGTAGTGCCCGAACTAAAAAATCGCACCGCTTTACCGCGGCTTCGGCTCTTTGTGACCTTTACTGCTGTGGAATGGCATAAGTACTTATTACTTGTACATGGTAAATGTATAGGGTCCCTTGACCTGAATAGGGAAGGTCGGAAGCGGCTTGCATCCAGGGTGTTCCTATAGGCTTGATTAGATCTGTACTGTTCCAGCCTTTTTTAATAGTCCACTGCAGGACATATGCCTACCCACGAAGGGTGATTGGGCCATATCCGCCACGCCCAGTGCGGGTTGGTGGAGTTACATACACTATCGAATTTCTTCTACGGACATATGCAGGTTGCCTCACGATGTTTTCTTTCACCGAAAAGCCAGTGGTGTAAAATTCCGTACATTAATTCCAAGGATTTTATTGGCTTTTATTATTTTATTTTATAACCTTATAATTGTAAGGCGGGTGTCACTACCACTAGACGATCACGGCTTGTTGATTAGATCATCGGATCAGTTGTTATAAACATTGACGATAGACATCCAGCGCTGGTACATGTTTACATGTACCAGCGCTGGACGTCCGCATTACCTACATGTTTTCTTTCGAGAACTTTGAACATATTATACGTCGGTAACTTTGGTTAAAATAGATGTCGTAATGTTTCTTCAATATTCGTATTCATCCCAGTATTGCTTTTATGTATTTAGCCAGGCCAAATACTAGGGGCTAAAACTATTAAAATAAGTCAAGGATCACCGACGCGACAAACAATCTAGGTAAGTGTCGATCGCTCCGCCTTCTCGTGGCCTACTCCCTTTTCACTAGTGTACAGAGCCTTTAGTCCAGGTACATACATACATTTTGGTTAGTTCTTCCTCGTTTCCACCAAGGGACAAAAATGTATAGAGCCATACGGAAACAACTGTAGTTTTAATTTACGAGTAAACCTGGACAAACCCCTCAGAGCATGGCCTCTTGCCGTACCGAGATGAGTAGTAGTGCTCGTCAGCGCGACGACGACACCGCTCATAGTCGATATGACGATACTCTGCAGTTTAAAGACTAAATAATATGTTGTCTAACAGTACAACATATTGTACATGTTTCGTCTATGTGAGAGTCAACCGCTCCGCCCTCTCCCTCTTCACCAGTGTACAGAGCATCGCCTCTTGCCGCACCGAGATGAGGCGCAGCGTCTCGCTCGCGGCGCTCGTCAGAGCGACGATGTCACCACTCATCGTCGATATGATGATGGACTGCAGTTTAAGGACCAAATCTGTGTTGAATGGTGTCACTGAAATAGAGGGAAAATACTTATTAATCAATTTTATTTTTTTGGTCTAGGATCACTCAAGTGGTCACTTCCAACTACATATTAGAATGGGTGAAACCCATGATATTTTTTTAGAAAACTTGTTGCACTCCTTGGCATATGAGCGTACAGGTCGCCTCTATCTTATCTATCTCTATATGCCTAAATAATGAGAATTGGACCAAATGTCTACTTTTTCTAGATTTAGTAATAAATTAAGAGACATCAAAGGCCAGTAATGGACAGGTGTGTACTTACAATCACTCTCTGTATCATGCATGAGATCTGTGAAGAGTTGTTTCAAAGATTGAGGTTTGTTCTCCTCGGAAGGTTTCACTAGGAGTGTTAGCAGCACTCTGTTTATTTGGATCCTGTAATTTGAAAATACCAACAATTAGAATTTTCATCCTCTGGCAATCTGTTCTAATTGTGGACCACAATATTACGGAGGATGTGGTGTGCAGTATCGGTTTGTAATGGTGCAGAACTGCAGATCATAATAGGGATTCTGCTATCCTATATATTTGCTTTCGTAGTGTACAAGTTGTGTATTATTTAGGATTATTTACAAGGAATTACAGAGATATTATGAAAACTTACTCAGCTAAAATATCTTCTGGTATGCTTAAGTTTGATTCTGCTATAGCATTTGCAGTCTCTAAAGCAAGATCATATTTTTCTGCAAAGATGGAAAATGTTACTTAAACAATTTTAAGCAATCATTCAAGTTGCATAGCATTGAACAAGCTTAAGTTGAAGATAGCTACTATTTACTTTAAATTTTGACATTGTGTTTTAAGTGGAACACATAAATAGAGGATAGCACATTCTTTATGTTCTAAAAATTGTATTTATCTGTGCATCTTACAGACAAATTATACAAAACATATACACACCACAATCAACCTGTAGGTCAAGCTTCCTTCTTAAAAACATGAATCTCATAGTGCTTTCAGTGACATTCTCCAGCGCCTGTTCGAAGTACTCCAGTGCCTCGGCATTATGTCCCAAAAAGACCAGGTCTTCAGCTAATTCGGTTAATATTGACACTCGGAGAGGAGACTTCTCTGGATACTTGTTGAAGGCTTGTAAGAAGCAACCTATTGATGCCTGAAAATGACAGTGATTGTCGATTATTTATTAATTCAAGTCTGATTCCAGAATGGACAACTAAATATTACATGGATTTAGTAAAAAGAAAATGTAAATATGTAATGTAAAAGGAATGAGGGCTATTCTAAATCAATTTAGTAGTACTAGTTTAAGATAATTATGGTAATTGATGTTTGACTATTTCTATGCTAATTTTGAGATCAAAATTGCTACACCAAAGTGTATAAGGTGCCATTTTCATCTCTACAAATGACACAGATTAATATAGAGAAAATGTTCCATTTGATATTTGCAATCAACATCATCATCAGGTCATCACAACCTGATAATCTGCTGCTTGGCATAGGCCTTTCTTTGTTTATGTCATTCTCCTCTCTCCCCTGCATCCATTCAGAGCCTCCTGCTCGTTAAATGATCTTTATACTTACCTCTAAATTCTCCCTATCTGGGCTAAAGAATTTAAGTGTTTTCAGTTTCTTTTCAGCCTTCATAAACTGTCTAGCGGCTGTAACATAATGTTCTGCCTCGCCCAGAGAGTTTCCGATGGAAGCTTCGCACTTTGCGGCGCCCACGTAGGCATGGGCCGCGAATGCAGGCTGCTCCGAGTGCTCGCACTGAATAGCAAGAGCTATAAACTCGTTTGTAGCTTCAGATATATTGGGCTTTCGCATGAAGCGCCTGAAATTCAGATATAAAGTTGAAAACGATCATGATATTTTGATGATATAAGGTATAGTGGGCGAAACTTACTTTTTTAACTTAATATTAATGTTCATGAATTGTTCACTGAAACTTGCATTTAAATCGGTGGACATTTTGCTCGTTTATTTGAAGAAAATCCAGGTCGGAATATTATGAAAATAGGCACGAAAGACACGAAATACTTTTGTTTTGATTTGTTTTTTTTTTTGAGAGAATTATTATTACTCTAAGCAAATTTCTAAATTTCCCACAAATCGAACGTAATCATCACAAAATTAGGACTTAAAAAATGTTTTGTTACAAAATAATACAAAAATGCTTTGGGAAAGAGAGTGAAAAATGATCATTGGAAAAAGATGTGTTTAGATTGTTATGGTCTCTAAAAAATAGGATTAGCGTTTTATAGTTAGTTCAAACTTCTACTATTAATACATATTTTAAATATTTTCTTAATCAGTTTTAAATCCCCTAAATTGTGGAAATATTAGATAAATGGGTAATAACAGTATTACCAGTCATATCGTCAAATGCCTTATTTTTACGTATTTTCATTTCAATGTACGGTTTTCCGGGGGTGCGTTTACGCACTCCAGATATTTTTTATACCGGATAAAAATTATTCCGAGGGGTGTCCGTAAACGGCGTCATAGCTCTAGACCAATCATAGCGCTCAAATCTACTACTAATCAATCACATCTGTCAAACTCTTGAACGATATGTCAAATTCAATTCGATGACAAATAGCTGACCAATCAGAGACAAGATAAAATTTATCTAACTAAAAACCTCGATAAAACTTAGCCTAGTCGGGAGAAAAATTGTACCGGCGGGAGTGCGTGAACGGGGCAGTTTAATTTTTAGCCAGGAGGATTTTTCGCCGAACGGATGTCCTAAACGGGTGACATAGACTTAGCCAGGTTAATTTTTATCTTAGTCTGGAGTGCGTAAACGCACCCCGGATGGATGTAGTCCGAATTACCCCAACAAAATTCTTTGCCAAAGATGCATTCGTATTCGTAAATACCATGAAGGGTTTTTTTATTCATTTAGCTTTCTTGTCGATTTGGCTATATTTATTTAAAATGAATATGAATGAATATTAATTAAAATAAATTCTTTGCTAATGTATGTAGTTGTAGTTTTAAGCAATAAAATATTTCCTATTCTAATTCTAACATTCACATAATACTTTAATGGCTTACAGCTTCATTCGGACTATAACAAAAAAAGCTGTCACTGTCAATAATAGTGCAACTGTCAAGATAAGAGTCAAGTCAGCTGTCAGTCTGTCAGTCTAGCTTTGACGTGTCCGATCACGGGCCAAAACTGGGCTAAAACCATTTTCTTTCTCGTAAATTACTTGTTTTCCAAGATGATTTCATATTAATTACAGTGTTTGTTCTACCGGTATTACGCTAACAGTCGATAATAATGGATTTCCTTAAGAGCGGTCTGAAAACCGTGCTCGGGGCCCCAGAACCCGGCCACCAGCCGTCTGGTGCTGAAACTGTGAGTTTTACACAAATTCATCAAATTGTTGGACTACTTGACCTATTTATAGTATATAGTAGACTGCAATGACTTCATATCGGATATTATGTGTGGGCGATACATTCCACACATCCTCCGAATAGTTAGAATGTTTTGATTTTTTTGCAACATTATAACTACTTAATATTATTAGATATTCATAGTCCTAGGCATTACTAATGTTGGTTTTTACTACATCTGAAAGTTCATCTCATTCATGAAATATATATATATACAGATTATATATACATATTATAGAAAGTTTAGAGTACTTTCTATAATATGTTGTAAAATGTATAATACAATCAGCTGATTGTTTTGCACTTCGTCTCAAATAGGACCGAACCACATTTAGAAACAATACATTCACAGGCACTTCTTAATTGCATTATGTTATTTGACAAGTAGAAATTGATTTGACACAGTATAAAATGGAAATTAATAATTTGATAATTCTGCCTTTTGGTATGCAATGAATTTAGATTTTAATAAAGAGGCATAAAGGTGATGTCCACATGTGGTATATTATTCAGAGAAAAATCGAACCAAGATGATATATACATCATTTAAAAGCTTGTTTTATGGGCTTCACAAAAATATTTAATTTAGATTTCTTCACCCCTCCAATTTTTTTTTAAATGCGAAAAATAAATTGTATGAAAAATAACAATACAGCATATATTTTTTACTAGTTTAGCAATGATAAAGTGCTTCTATCATTATTTTACTTGCATTTGTAGCTGATTCTTCCACATTCATCGCTTAATTTGCTAAAATTAAAAATTATAACCTACCAGTGTGATCAGTTAGTACGTACAATGTGACAAACAAACACTTTAAAAGTGTGTCTAATTGGTAAAAATGCTTTTAATGAACAATTTGGAGGTTACTTAATCAGAGTTGATAGAGATAAACTACTTGTTGAGCCAAATATATTTATTTATACTAATCAATTCAAAATTAATTTAAATTAATCGGAGGGCTCTTTTTTGTTTTTAACTGATGTAATAGACTCAGAAAAATATGAACTTTCTCGCAATGTAACGAGTGTTGTGGTTAGAATTTTTGATTATTATTATACCAGCCTCCATACATTTTGTGGACATATCCTTTAGTCATAGCTACATAAGTAATCTGCTTACCATAAATACCTAAAAGTTTATAATTAGAAGGAGCATCTCTGACATCAAGTGGGTGTTAGAGACACTCCTATTAGAGAATCATTTAAACAAAAACTAAAGAGGTGGCTTGCTGAAAAGGAATTCTGCAGTTTTGATGAAATGAACAAGATTAAAATGATAAATTGCACTATTAAACACTTAATTATGTCATACATTTTGTATTTATTGCTGTATTATTATTTTTATTTAATTTGTTTTTTTTTTTATTATGAATAAATACATAGATTACATAAATAGCTTATGGGTCTGGCTGGTGCCTGTAGTAGTAATTAAACTGTGCTACTGGCTACCAGAGCCCTCCATGTACAGGACTAACTATTATTATAATGCGTAGCAAAATTTACCGCAAATTCAACATAATTTGAACAAAAGAAAAAACAACAGTCTAAACATTAGAAGTTCTAAAAAGAACTTCTAATGTTTAGAATTTAGTGACAATTACAATAGTAAATTTAGAATTAAATCAAATGCTGGAAAATTTAGGTTATGTTTTTATTATAAAATGCAATCAAAGAATAGTGTACACAATATATTTCACGATCAACAGTATTCAAAATACTTGCAAAATGATGTGTGTATATGCAAGTGTAAGTGTGTGAGTATATGTGTGTCTGTGAAAATGTGTTTAACTGATTATATGAGTAATTTTTCAGTTTTAATATAACACAAACTTTTAAGCCATTTCTCAATAGACTCTTTAACCTTATTAATAGGGAGTGAATGACTATGACTATGCTTTAATGTTGGAAATGCTCAGTATTTGATAAATTAATGTTTCCTTAGGTGGAACGCTTAGTAGACAGGGTGCAAAGCTCCACTCTGCTGGAAGACCGGCGGGATGCGTGTCGCGCGTTGAAGGCCATGTCCAGAACTTACCGCATTGAAGTGGGCGCCCAGGGCATGGGTGTGCTGAAGCAGGTGACATTCTTTTCTGTTTATTGTGGTTAAGTTTGTTTTAACTACCTTCCCAACTGATAATAAATAGCTGTGTACTTACACAAAACTTATATAAACATTTCATAAACTTAACTACATATTACAACTATGCTATATTTACAAACCTAAACAAATTACTAAAAAAAAAAATTCAAATGAGAATAAGTCACATTAATGAATATTTGTCTGCTTTTATTTTTCTATTTATATTCACAAATATTTTGATGTCAAGTTTTTTCGACAGCTAAAAGTATTTCTATTATTTATTTGAGTCTTTTTTGACTCAAATAAAAAAGTCTTCATGGTCCTACGACAAAGATAATGGCTAACAATTTGTTGTATAATCTATTTGCTAAATTACATGTGCATTATAATTTCCAGGTATTAGAACTAGACAGAGCAGACACTGAAACAATAAATTATGCTCTCGACACACTCAACAACATAATGTCCCCCACACAGTTTGAAGAGGAAGAAAACAACCCATGCGTCCCCATGAACATCGGGGAACAATTCACCGAAATGTTCATCAAAGAACAAAACAACATACAGCTTGTATTAGATCTCCTTGACGAATACGACTTCAGAGTCAGATTATCTGCTGTACAATTGCTAACATCAGTATTAACTAATAGACCTAAAGATATCCAAGAGATAGTTCTAGTCCGACCAATGGCTGTATCCAAAATGATGGATCTATTGGGCGATTCCCGGGAAGTAATCCGTAACGAGACTCTGCTACTATTAATCAAATTGACAAAAGGAAACGCTAATATACAGAAAATTGTGGCTTTCGAAAATGCGTTTGATAGACTATTTGAAATAGTGTCTTCAGAGGGGTACTCAGACGGCGGCATCATTGTAGAAGACTGTCTATTACTAATGTTAAATCTGCTAAAAAACAACAGCAGCAATATCAATTTTTTCAAAGAAGGTAGTTACATACAGAAAATGTTACCAATGTTTAACGCTACAGACGAGTTAGAAGAAGCAGGTTGGTCTCCACAGAAGGTGTCAAATGTACACTGTATGCTGCTTATAGTTCGGACTTTAGTATCGCCTAGTAACTCGGTACATATTGTTGCTAACTGTCAGCAGATAATGAAGAATGTGGGGTTACTGAATGCGCTTTGTAATATTCTTATGTCGAGTGGGGTGCCGGCTGATATACTGACGGAGACGATAAATACTGTAGGGGAGGTTGTGAGGGGGAACGTGGTGAATCAGGAGTTTTTAGGGAATGTGATGGCGCCCTCTAATCCTCCCCGGCCGGCCATCGTGGTGCTCCTCATGTCTATGGTCAATGAAAAGCAGCCTTTCTCTTTAAGGTGAGATTTAGGCGAATACTATATTGGCTTATGTTTGACCAGATCATTGTCTAAGGAAACCGGTTCTAACTACTCATTGTGACAGTTAATTAATGTTATCCATACTTGGTTTCCACTCTAAGTGGTGGAATGACATCTGCGAATATACAAAAAGTCTACTGGCTGTGGCTGTGCTAGATGTTCAACTCTTCCAATTCGCGTGGCTAAGAAATTAAATAATTAATTATAGTCGAATCTAAGGCTATTCGTCTTGTAATAAAAACCGGACAAGTGCGAGTCAGGCTCGCACATCGAAGGTTCCGTACAAACACATTGTTAAAATAATTAAAAACCTATTTTAGCATGTTTTAATGAAGTTCTTTTACATGACACCTTTCATGATATTTACTCACTTTACTCACGATTTACTCACTTTGAATTTTGAGCCCATATTTTGTGAATTTTGAGGCCCTATTTTTTGTGATATAAATAAAAATGTACAGTTTTCAGATTTATTCCTATATGTGTACTCTAAGACAATGCTTCTCGCCAAATTTCATAGTTCTATGTCAACGGGAAGTACCCTGTAGGTTTTGATTTATGTGAGTGTCGAAATATGCGGTTTTTTAAGACATAAACAACTCTAACTTTTTTTAACGACAACTGAGAAGATTTTCTTTTACACAACAGCAAGAATTCATCGATATACGTATACAGTTTAAATTTCAACTCGATATCTTTACGCGTTCTCGAGATAAAGAGTCTTGACATACACACAGACGGACAGACGGACAACAAAGTGATCCTATAAGGGTTCCGTTTTTTCCTTTTGAGGTACGGAACCCTAAAAAGCGAATCTAAACTGGAACGAATGTGAAACTTATCTATTCTTTCGCTTTGCGAACTGACACGAAACTTCTAAACTACGATTGATGCAAAAGATACGAAGTTTTGACATTTTGCGACGCATGTTTCATTTTCGTTTCAGCTAAGTTTCGTCTTTGATCAGACAAATGCCTCCCAATATATTAACTTAACAATCTTGAAGGATAGCTGAAGCTAGCCACAACTAGATCCTCCAAGCTACTAATCAACAATAGGTATACAACATTTCTAAGCATAAGTATTCTTCTGAACCTTGACTTACATCCAAAACTTTCTCTACAGGTGTGCGATCCTCTACTGCTTTCAATGCTACCTATACCACAACGAAATGAGCCAAGCGGCACTAGTCCAGACCCTGCTCCCATCATCCACAGAGGTCTCATCTCTGACCAGCGGCCAGCTGCTCTGTGGAGGACTGTTCTCATCGGATCCTTTGTCCAACTGGTTCTCAGCTGTGGCACTGATGCACGCGTTAATAGACAACCCTGGGCAGAAGGAGCAACTACTCAGGGTGCTGTTGGCGACCAATATTGGAAGTTCCCCAGTGTCACTATTGCATCAGTGTGTGTTGTTGCTGATGCATAGCACTAAGCATAGGCCTAAGGTGAGAAACTAGACTGACAAAAATACACATTTTTTCAAAAAAAAACTGTATCATTCTATCTAGTTTCATTTATTTATTTCAGTATTTTTTTTGTGCATGGTGCCCCAAAAAATGGCACTCTAGTTACATATGCCTGCATTTTATTCTATACAACTGTTCCGCCCTTCTAAATATAAATAACGTCAGAAGGTTGCGTTTTCTGATCACGTCGCAAGATAAATACGTTGTTTATCGTAAGAAGGGTTTGCAGTTCACAGTTATACAATACAGGGTATACAGTTGCTTAGATAAAATTGCTGAAATGTCGCGGAACATGCTGAAATGTTATGGGTATGATTCAGACACATTTCCATTCTTGAATGGCACCCCTAATGTTGGTAGAAAGTTGTTTTAACTCATCTTATTCGTCGTGTTAATGATCCTCAACATTTAAATGATCTTACAATTCATTATTTGTGAAATACGTCTTTAGATAATTAATTTAATGTTTTATAGGTAGCATTCCTAATGTTACTTTGCGCGTGGTGTCACGCGTGTCCTGCCGCGGTGGCGGCATTCTTACGAGTGCCGGGAGGGGCGGCATGGCTCGTCGCACAAACCAGCTCCGTGGACGACGACGGGGACGGCATTCTGCAGGGACTGGCGGCATTCCTGCTCGCTCTCTGTATATACTACAACGACGATTCCGTCGAGAACTATTCTAAGGTGAGTTGTAACAAGTCAAGAACGATAAGAAGATGGATATTTTTGATTTATTTTTACCTAGCCTGTTTTACGATAGTAATAGGTTTAGTAGAAATAGTAAATCAGCAAATTTCTTTGATCTGAGATAAATAAATAAATATATCTTTATTGTACACAGAAACACAGTACAGAAACTACACAATATACAATATGCTGTACAATGGCGGCCTTATCGCCTTTGGTGATTTCTACCAGAGATATGTTGTTTTTAACTGAGTATCAACTCCATTAACTCCCATAGACTCGCACAACTCGTGTTTCATGTTACGATAGCTATATAAATCAGTTTTACCATAAAATAAGAGATAAGTTGTTTTAATCATTTAGCCATGTCAGGGGCCTTCAAGCCGCCTAAAAAACTGACACCAGGGCTAGCACCTGGCCCACACGAACTTGCACACCATAGAATAATTATCTAGAAATATAATAGAATCATGGTGCTGTGTTATCACGGTGACAGCACCATGATAATAGAATGAAGATATTTTTTATCATTAAATAAATAAATATTGGGGGACATCATAAAAACTGTCTCTGACCCCAAACTAAGCAAAGTTTGTGATATGGCTGCCAGAGACTGATGTACTACATATACGTATATTTAAATACATACTTATATAGATAGTACCTAAATAACACCCAGACACAGAGCTAACACCTATGATCATCACATAAAATGTTTGCCCTGGGTGGGGATCGAAACCACGCCTCTTTGATCCAGAAGTTAGGTTCACTAACCATTGAGCCACAGAGGCAGTCGATTGTAATGGAAGTAGCACCACGCCAGGCTTTCAAAACTAAAACTAAGAATTGGCTTGTTGAGCAAGCATTTTATAGACTACCAAAAGTAGAGTAGGTAGGTAGTAGTAATTAAAATTTATGTGACTTTGGTTTTAATTTCATTATTTATAATTATTTTTGAATTAAATTATTGTTATTTATCATATTTTCATAATGTAGACTATTTAATAATTTTTTGTTTCATTTTTTTTTAATGATATAATTATAAACTGTCCTGTAAGATTAATTAAGTTGACATGTAACACTTATCTGTTATGAATAAAAAGTATATGAGTAGCCCATAATCTAATAAAATAAAAAGTATATGAGTAGCCCATAATCTAATAAAATAAAAAGTATATGAGTAGCCCATAATCTAATAAAATAATGTTCTGCCAAAACAGACGCTTATAAAAAGTCTTTTATATTTTCGATGATTCATTACTTCATCAGAGAACCGACAGAACTGAAAGAAAAGGGGGAGGCCTCTCTCTCGAACACATAGGATAAGCTATTTTTATCTTTTACTAGTTATCATCTTATTATTTAATACAATAGTTTATGCAAGTTTATGTATTTTATTTATTTTGAAATAGTATTATTATTATTTTTTTAGTTTTGATCTGTGTTGATTCTAGTTAATTTATCTCTTTGTTTGTTTATGCAGGCCTACTTCCCAATGTCTTCTACCTGTAGGTTCACTGGCAGATAATGCTATTTAGCGTTAAGTCCTCCTTTTGTACAATGGTGTGCAATAAAGTGTTAAATAAATAAGCCTTTATTTAGCAGTAAGACTCACCAGGCTAAATACAATAGTTTTGGCTTTCTTGTTTGCAGGACGGTCTAAAACAGCTGGTGTCAAAGCGCATCGGTCTGGAAATCTTCACGAGTCGGCTGAGCGAAGTGACGCGCCATGAAAGCTACAACCGAGCGGCGCGCCAGCCGCAGCTGCGCTCGCGCGGACAAAACGAACTGCTGCTCGACTACGAGTTCACCAAGCTCTTCAAGATCAACGAAGGTAACATATTGAATAAGGAGATAGTTGCGCTTGATCAAGCGCAAGTGAAAATCTCCCTGACAGAATCTCCCTGTTTAGTCTCCGTTTTTGCTTTCGTCTGTCCAGATGTTGGTTTTTGTCTACAGGTAGCATTTCAACGGATCTCAACCAAACTTGGTTCATAATAACAGATTCTTTTTGCCTTTTTGATAGGGGGTTATTTCTTTCAAAAATAACCACTTCACAAAATCACAAAACACATGACAATTTATTCGCACTAAACACTTGGCACTGATGTTCACATACACTGTAATTGAACACATGAGATGATTTCGCTTCGAAGGTAAACGAAACACTGTCCTGGAGAAGGGCCGGCCGCTGCTTACGTCGAAGTTACTATGCGCCAAAATATCCACTACAATACGTCCGATTGCGAAATAATTTTTTCAATTTTTTTGGCCCAGCTTTTATAAAAAAAAATGTATTTTCATACCAGTATAATAAATCAAACTAATAAGTCCATTATGATATGTATTTGGTCACCATAAACTATTTTACATTAGTTTCTTAAATAATTATCACAACTTGGATTGACTGAATATGTGCTTTCGCCTCGAGGCGCAAATCGAGAATGATCTCACATAAAGATTAATATTTTTATATCTCTTCAGTTTCTTTTCTCGTTTCCTGATTGGCTGTTTTAAAACTACGCTGGAAGCAGTTCTCATTGGTTAAAATGCAGCTGGTTGTTTAAGGTCGATTCACACATATCAGTGAACCCACAGTTCCGGCACAGGACCGCATCAGTGATAATTATTCTTTCATATATTCTCTATGGATGTATTCACACTTGTCAGTGTCAGTGTCGTCTCAGTACCGTCAGTGTCAGTGCCGGCACCGGCCATCACGCACGCAGAGAACTGTACTGTGCCTGATATGTGTGAATTGAATCACTGATGCACCACTGTAGCACGGATACGGAACTGTAACGGTACTGTGCCGGAACTGTGGGTTCACTGATATGTGTGAATCGACCTTAAATCGGCCAATCATAAACCAGAGAAATGTTATCCTTACAAGTACTAGAAAATATCATTCGACATATATATTAAAAAAAAAACAGATTAAAATTTTATGCAAAGAATAAAAACCAGTAAACAATTATTACTTTTGAACATACTATCTGAATAATGCAGCCTAAGCCGCGGAGGACACACTTCCCACACTAATTTCACGGACAATATCACACACACACACACACACACCACATGTGTTATTTTTCAATCTTATAAATTCTATATCCAAATGTTATAATTTTATTAGCAGCACCGTGCGTATTATTATTTTAGCCGTTATCGTCCCAGTGCAGGGCAAAGGCCTCCCTTCCCTCGTTCCATAGTTTTCGGTCGAGAGCTTTGGTTAATTTAATTGGTAATTTGTTATTAATAATAATTTGATTAGTTTGTGAGATCAATGTAAGTGTAAGTTATGTAGTCTCGTTTTTGTCTCAATAAAAATAATTTAATTTTAATTTAATTTTTAATTTTAATAATTTAATTTAATTTAATTTTGGTGTTCCATCCATGTACTCGTATACCTGATAGAATTTAAAATGCAAGCGCCCCTGAGTCTTCCCCTAGTGCAGAGTCCACTGGTATTTTTGAATCTCTGTATAATCTTCTGCTAAATAAATATTTTGTATTGTATTTTTTTTAATTATTAGCAAAAAACATTGTAACTTTTGAAGTCCAAGTAGACATCCCTGTCTTTTATATAATAAACTTTCCATCTCCAGGCATGCTGATCCAAAGTCTAACAGCGAAAGAGAACGGCGCGGCCGACAACCCCGAGCAGCCTTCGGAGAGCGGCAACTTGGAGCAGTATAAAAGCCTGATTCGGCAGCAAGATGCCAGGCTCCAGGAGCTGATGGCTCAACTCGACCAAATGGTGCTGCAGAACCACTCGCTGCAAGTAAGCTTTTTTGTAATTTTGGCGTTGTATGTTTTATGCATTTGCCAATATTGTGTGATTTCAATCAATCAATCGCTAGTTTAGATATGATGCGTTATGCATATAAACCTTCCTCTTGAATTATTCTATCTATTAAAAAAACATCATCATAATCCGTTGCGTAGTTTAAAGATATAATCATACATAGGGATCGAAGCTACTTTGTTTTATACTCTGTAGTGATAGTGATTTTGTAGCTGGTACCTACATGAATATAAGATTAAAGCTACCCAGGATTCGCTATAATAAATACTAACTCTATCGATGTTGTAGTGTATCAAAATACTCACTAAAGCAGTGGAGATTTATTATTTTTATTTACTCGCATATAGACAATTACAGACCAAACGAACAAAAATATATTTTTCCCCTTAATATAAGATATTACCCTGCATGTATTTCTGAGATAATATTATTTTTAGTAATAAATGAGTCATTACTTGCCTTTTGAGAAACATTTCTGAGTGGACCGAGAGTAAACATGTAGAAGTAGTAAGAAGAAGAAGAGAACTATTATAAAATTTAGAGAACATTCGGCGGAGCGGTAAGTGGAACGAAGAATTCGGTGACAGATCTGATTTATTTTATAATTTCTCTATTATAATGTATAGAACCAAGTCTACCTACATTTACTAGCAATACCACAAAATGCATTTATCACGTGTTTTTTTAGGATTCCGTACCTCAAAAGGAAAAAACGGAACCCTTATAGGATCACTTTGTTGACCGTCTGTGTGTATCTCAAGACTCTTTATCTCGGCAACGCGTAAAGATATCGAGTTGAAATTTAAACTATATACGTAAATCTATGAATTCTTGCAGTTGTGTAAAAGA
Organism: Hypomecis punctinalis; assembly: GCA_949316475.1. Lineage (NCBI taxonomy): Eukaryota > Metazoa > Arthropoda > Insecta > Lepidoptera > Geometridae > Hypomecis > Hypomecis punctinalis. The sequence continues at coordinate 1,608,890 of OX438814.1, forward strand.
AAAGCTTCTCAGTTACCGTATAAAAAAGTTAGAGCCGTTTATGTCGTAAAAAACGCATATTTCATAGCTCACAAAAATTAAAACCTACAGGGTACTTCCCGTTGACATAGAACTATGAAATTTGGCGAAAAGCATTGTCTCAGAGTACACATATAGGAATAAATCTGAAAACTGAACATTTTTATTTAAATAACATAAAAATAGGGCACTCAAAATTCACAAAATACGGGTTCAAAATTCAAAGTGAGTAAATCGTAGGTATCATATAAAATAACTTCATTAGCACATGCTAAAACAGGCTTTAAATTATTTTAACAATTATGTACGGAACCCTCGATGTGCGAGCCTGACTCGCACTTGTCCGGTTTTTTTTAGTAACTGTTAAAATGATTGCTGTGGTAATATTTTCAGAGCGCGCTAAACGACTCTCTAGCATCGAACTCTCATCTGAAAGACGAAAATACGCTGTTAAAAGCTCAAGTATCTGCCGCTTCGCTCTCCACGCCCCAGGGAGTGCCGCAGCCAACACCACAACCGCCTGTCGACGATTCTAGGTATAATCCGCGCCATACAAGTTGGCGGATGGGAAGTTGCAGAATGCGCAAAAGGCAAAATATAGGTATGCGCGGAAGCCAGAGATACGAGACGCCGGGGCACACCCGCCCGCCAACCTCATGCCTTCCGCGTTCCCTACGCCCGAGCTCACTACTTCGCCACTTGTGTAGGCATTGTGCACACATGCGCACAACTTCTTATCCGCCGACTTGTGCTAACTATAACTAATTAACGATCTAGTTTAACAATTTCTTGTTATCATATTTTTATTTATTTATTTAATTGTGGCTTTTTAACAGTATTCTAGCTAGATCCTACTAATATTATAAACGCGAAAGTTTGTGAGTTTGTGAGGATGGATGGATGGATGTTTGTTACTCTTTCACGCAAAAACTACTGAACGGATTGAGATGAAACTTTGCAATAATATAGCTTATATATCAGAATAACACATAGACTATAAATAATAATGATATTGCGTCAAAAATCAACATATCATGCGGGCGAAGCCGCGGGTAAAAACTAGTCCTACTAATAATATTATAAACGCGAAAGTTTGTGAGGATGGATGGATGGATGTTTGTTACTCTTTCACACAAAAATCACTGAACGGATTGAGATGAAACTTTGCAATCATGTAGCTTATATATCAGAATAACACATAGGCTATATATTATATTGATATATTGCGTATGCGGGCGAAGCCGCGGGTAAAAACTAGTATAAAATAATTATGGGAGGTGTCTTATACCCGGCAGTTTCTGAATTCCAGACTGATCACCGGTAGCGAGACTTGGTTAGGTGACATTGGAATACGACTATACATGATAAGTTTCAGACATGATTTCCTAAATTTTTATTACGATTTTTTTGTTACGTTTATCATATCTTATATTTTTTGTCTCATTTTCCGCAATATAATCTTAACTATGACATTTTTTTCTCTATGTATCTGTACTGTACTGTACCAGCTATTTTAATAGTCCACTGCAGGACGTAGGCCTACCCACGAAGGGTGATTGGGCCATACCCACCACGCTGGCCCAGTGCGGGTTGGTGGATTCACATACGCCATCGAATTTCTTCTACAGACGCATGCAGGTCGCCTCACGATGTTTTCTTTCACCGAAAAGCCCGTGGTGTGAAATTCCGTACATAAATACCGGACGGAATTCATTGGTACGGGACCGGGATTTGAACCCACGACCTCACGATTGTAAGACGGCAAAAAAGCTGTGGTTGTCTAGTGGTCTCTATGTATACGTGCGTTTATTATTATTTTAACGACTGTACCAAATTGCAGTACAACTACTTAAACTATGTACCTACTGTATATTTGTTAGATTAATGGAAGCCGAAGCGAGACTCGCCCAGTCCGAAGCCAGAATCGCCGCGCTGACGGCGGAGGCTACCAGGCTGGCAGAGGATCTGAGGACGTGTCAGGAAGACAAGCGGAAGACCACTGAAGAATTGGAGAAAATTAGCAAAGACCAGGATGATTTGCTCGTATTATTGGCTGATCAGGTAAGGGATTTTTTACTCTTCACACTCATATCGATAGTTGAAATAGTCGTGTTGGTGGGTGGAAGCTACCAGGCTGGCAGAAGAACTGAGGACGTCTCAGGAAGACAAGCGGAAGACCACTGAAGAATTGGAGAAAATTAGCAAAGACCAGGATGATTTGCTCGTATTATTGGCTGATCAGGTAAGGGATTTTTTACTCTTCACACTCATATTGATAGTTGAAATGGTTGTGTTGATGGGTGGAAGCTACCAGGCTGGCAGAAGAACTGAGGACGTCTCAGGAAGACAAGCGGAAGACCACCGAAGAATTGGAGAAAATTAGCAAAGACCAGGATGATTTGCTCGTATTATTGGCTGATCAGGTAAGGGATTTTTTACTCTTCACACTCATATAGATAGTTGAAATAGTCGTGTTGATGGGTGGAAGCTACCAGGCTGCCAGAAGAACTGAGAACGTCTCAGGAAGACAAGCGGAAGGCCACTGGAGAACTAGAAGAGATTAACAAAGTCCAGGACGATCTGCTTGTGTTATTGGCTGAACAGGTGAGGGTGTGTCACAGCTAGGGCATGCAAAAACCGGGTGGTTTTAAAAAACCGGGTTTTTCGGTTTTTGATTTAAAAAACCGGGTAAACCGGGTTTTTCGAGTTTTTCGGTTTTTTTTGGTAAGTATATGAAAATACTAAAAATAATGGTTTGTTTGTTTGTTTATGACCCTGTACTGTCCCATTGTTGGGCAAAGGCCTCCCCTCGAGATTTCCAGTTGTGACGGTCTTGTCCTGATGCCTGCCAATTTGGATTAAATGTATTCGCGCTATCTAATAGAGAGTGCAGACTCTCTATTAGATAGGCCTCTACGAGGCCGCACCGAGTTGGGACCCCATTCGGAGGTGATTTTATCCCAGAGGTCTTCTGGCATGCGACTGACTTACTCGGCCCACTGCGACTTCAGTTTAGCGGCAGTGAAAGCCACATCTTTGATTTGAGTTCTGGAACGCAGTTCGGTGTTTCGTACTCGGTCTATTAGCCGGTCACCGAGAATACTGCGCTCCATCGCTCTTTGAGTTTGGACTTTTAGACTTTAGTTAAAGACACCTGTTTGTCAAAAACAATGTTTGTACACCATAAGTCAAAATGGAAAGATTACATACATCTTGCGCTTTAGTGTGATCGGAAGGTGTCTCTTCATATGCTTTTTCATGGCCCAATAGCTCTTCCAAGCTTTCTCTTTTCTTCTAGGTCTTGTCTCGTCTGGAAAGTGACTATTTGCCTAAGATAGATGTAATCGTGAACGTATATGTCTTCGTCATCGACAGTTACCCGACGTTTGATGCCATTGGTCATCACTTTGGTCTTTAACATGTTCATCCGCAATCCAACCTAGAGGCTTGCAGTGGTTAGATTTTCTAGCATTGATTGTAGCTCTCTGGCTGAGGAAGAGAAGATAGCGATATCGTCTACAAAATGAAGATTAGTTAACCTTTTTTTTACCGATATCAACACCACTTCCATCCCAGCTTACCGCCAGCTTTCCGAAAACTTCTTCGAGGACGCCCGTAAATATTTTCGGGGACAATGGGTCTCCCTGTTTTACATATTTTTCTATTGCAAATGCTGGGCCAGAAGATTGTAATTCTGTTGCAGCGGTACTTTGAGAATAGATGAGGCGGAGAAAATTAACGTGTGTGATGATATCAAATGCTTTTCAACCGAAGAAACAGAGGAGGTACTCAACTCGACGCGTATATGTATAAATATGTTGTGTATAACCAAACCAATAACCTATATAACCAATAGCGCGGCCAGAGATCCAAGAGCCAGCTTACCTGACAGTTCACCAAAGATATCCCGGACATCAGCCTGTACGAGATTAGAATGGCCCTGAATCAGTTTAAGAATAACAAGGCGCCGGTTGATGACGGTACCACATCAGAGCTGCTGAGAGCGGGTGGAACACCGGTACTAAAAGTCTCCCTAAGCTTTTCAACACCGTCGTCCTCGAGCGCATCACGCCAGAAGCATGGAGCAGAAGCGTGGTAGTGTTGTTTTTCAAGAAAGGTGACAACACCTTATTGAAGAACTATAGACCCATCTCACTTCTGAGCCATGTTTATAAGCTGTTTTCAAGGGTCATCACGAACCGTCTCGAGCGTAGGCTTTATAAGCCTTCCGAACAAGCCGCATTCATACGCTGCGGCAGGTTATACAGAAGACCGAAGAGTATAATTTGCCACTTTGCTTAGCGTTTGCGGACTATGAGAAAGGCTTTGATTCGGTCGAGGCATGGGCTGTGCTCGAGTCTCTCCAACGATGCCGTATTGACTATCGGTACATCGAAGTGTTGCAGTCTTGTATAATAATGCCACTATGTCGGTCTGAGTACAGGAAGAAAGCTCCAGGGCGATCCCTTTAAAAAGAGGCATAAGTCGTAATTTCTTCGAAACTGTTTACGGCTACTTTTGAGAAGCGTTCAAGCTTCTGGAATGGAAAGGATTGCATCAATGTCAATGGCGAATACCTCACTCACATTCGGTTTGCCGACGATATAGTAGTCATGGTAAAATCGATAGAAGAGCTCAGCACGATTCTGGAAGGCCTCAATCGGGTTTCTCAACAGTCTTAAGATGAACATGGTCAAGTCGAAAGTCAAATGTGATTCCCATGTTGTACCCTCTTCGATTTATATTGGAAACTCGGTTCTTGAAGTCGTTGACTCGTACGTCTACTTAGGACAAGTAGTCCAGTTAGGTAGGTCCGACTTCAAGAAAGAGGTCAATCGCCGAATCCAACTCGGCTGGGCAAGCTCCAAGCAACCCAAAGAGCTATGGAGAGGGCTATGTTCGGAGTCTCTCTGCGAGATTGAATCAGAAATGAGGAGATCTGTAGAAGAACCAAAGTTACCGACATAGCCCAACGGATTGGCAAGTTGAAATGGTAATGAGCTGGGCACATAGCGCGGAGGACTGATGACCGATGGGGTCGAAAAGTTCTTGAGTGGAGACCACGTACCGGCAAGCGCAGCGCAGGACGTCCACCCACAAGGTGGACGGATGACCTTATTAAGACCGCAGGATCGCGCTGGATGCAAGCCGCTTCCAACCGGTCTTATTGGAGATTCATAGGGGAGGCCTATGTCCAGCAGTGGACTTCTTATGGCTGGTGGATGATATTTCTTTTGTTTGTTAATTTCAACAATCGAGCTTTCCTTTATGTATAATTTACAAATATTAGACAAACGTGCAAAATATATCACGCTTAGTTTTACTACTTAGCTTAGCAGAGACTGTCAGACTAATGTAACAATACAAAAAGGCGGCGGTTGATAGCATTTCGGTCAAGACGAGACAAAACGCGTCCCATTACGCTTATAACGCTACAGCGCTCTGCCTATATGACGATACTCACTAATTCACTATGTAAAGCGAGAGAAAGAGAGAATGAGGACTTTCGCACTTGAATTTCATCCTTAGCACGTAGTTATATAATAGTCATTGGTCAATGGTACATTAGGCGTAATTTTATACATGGAAAAAAGTGTTAGAGCAACTAGATGACAATAATGTAATACGAATAATGTATTACGAAGAAGATAATATGTGAATTTTAAAAAATTGTAGAAAAACCGAAAAACCCGAAAAAACCGGGTTTATAACTAGAAAAAACCGAGTTTCTAATGCGGTCGGTTACCCGGTTTTTTCGGTTTTCGGTTAACCGGGTTGCATGCCCTATGTCACACACACTCACTCAGTTACTCTCTCACTCACACTCGCACACACTCACACACAGATATATTGATAGCTAGAATCGTCGCGTTGACGGCGGAAGCTACCAGGCTGCCAGAAGAACTGAGGACATCTCAGGAAGACAAGCGGAAGGCCACTGGAGAACTAGAGAAGATTAGCAAAGTCCAGGACGATTGTGTTATTGGCTGAACAGGTGAGGGTGTGTCACACACACTCGCACACACTCACTTACACTCGCACACACTCACACACATATATCGATAGCTAGAATCGTTGCGTTGACGGCGGAAGCTACCAGGCTGGCAGAACAAATGATGTGTCAGTAAGACAAGCTGAAGACCACTGAAGAATTAGAAAAGATTACTGCCCCCGATTATAAGCCGTGGTGGTTTAGTGGTAGTGACACCCGCCTTACTATCGTAATAATAATAATAATAATTCTTTATTATGCAAAATAACTTATTTCTAATAACTTACACCTATTTTACAATTTAAGTATTATGGAGATTATTTTTTTATTTAAACAGTAGGTGTGCACTGGAACCCACACTAGGGTGGCCTGTGTCGTGGGCTCCAGGCTCTTCCACAAATGTATTATTTACACAAGTTAATACAGGTAAAGAATCTTGCAAATAGCTTATTCCTACAAAATAACACTAATTAGTATATCCTCAAAGTCTACGTTAATGCAGCTTGTTAATGCATCGTGAGGTCGTGGGTTCAAATCCCGGTCCCGTACCAATGAGTTCTTTGGAATTTATGTACGGAATTTAACACCGCTGGCTTTTCGGTGAAGGGAAACATCGTGAGGCAACCTGCATATGTCAGTAGAAGAAATTCTATGGCGTATGTGAATCCACCAACCCGCACTGGGCCAGCGTGGTGGATATGACCCAAACACCCTTCATGGGTAAGCCTACGTCTTGCAGTGGACTATTTAAAAAAAAGTCTGATACAGTATACAGTACCTCCCCCCGATCGTTAAAAGGACGCATCTGACATCTCTTATTTCGAGATTAAGATGCATATACTGGCAGATGGGCTTTTTTTTCGAGTCTCGCGATGTATAATATATTATGTATTGATTATTTGTTTGAATCGTGTTCTTTATTATATGCATATACGAGTAAGATAAAATATACACAAAACAAAATAAATATCGCGAGACTCGAAAGGGTCCCATCTGCTAGTATAATCATCTTGATTTCAAAGTGGGAGATGTTAGATGCGCCTTTTTAACAATCGGGGGCAGATTAGTAAAGACCAGGATGATTTGCTCGTGCTATTGGCTGATCAGGTGATAGTCTTATTTACACTTCACACAGCCACACACTCACATTACCCACGCACACACACGTACGATCAATTTCTCATGTTGATAGCTATAATCGTCGCCTTAGCGGCGGAAGTCACCAAGCCAGCAGAAAAATTGCGCAGCTTGTAGGTAACTTCACATCCGTCGACTTGTATGCATAAATAAATACAAGATTATTTTTTTCAAAAATTAGCATGACCGACTTCACCCGAATGCGAATATTTCGCACGGATCGATGGAACATTTTTCACATTATTGTTGATTTATCAAAAATGGCTCAGCCGATTTCGATAAAATTTAAATGGGACCAATTTTGAAGTTAATGGGACCAATAAAAAAAGAATTACTGAAATCGGACCACTATGAAAAAAGTTATGCGTGGTTATACATAAAAAAAATACGCGTCGAATTGTATACCTCCTTCGGTGGTTCGTCGGTAAATTAACGGATATCTTACACACGGCCTCTGACCCCAAACTAAGCAATGTTTGTGATATAGCTGCCAGAGACTGATCACTAGAAATCCATAGATAGTACCTAAATAACATCTAGACACAGAGCAAACATATATTTTCATCAATTAAATGTTTGCCCTGGGTGGGGATCGAAACCCACCCGCTCAGAAGCTAGAGTCACTACACTAACCCCCGAGCCACCGAGGCCGGAGGCAGTCAACGTATCGATCAGATGGTCAAATTCGACTTTTAATATTTATTTTCTTAGATACGCTACACGAGATCAACATATTAACTACTAGCGACCCGCCCCGGCGGCGGCGTCGCATAGGTGTATTATACATATAAATCTTCCTCTTTAAGCACTCAATCTATCAAAAAAGACGCATCAAAATCCGTTACAGACCGTTTCACTCACGAAGTCGCGACCCTCCACATTAAATTATTGGTTTGCATTTATACGCGTAGACCTCGTTTGTACACAACGCCTTAGTGTGCGTGTAGAGGTAATAGTACAGAAAGTAAAAAAAAAAAAAAATATGATCTCTTAGGTTAGAGGGTTACACTGTCGTACAACTACATTCAATAAATATGGAGGGGCGCGCCTTCGTGAGTGAACAGCCTCCCTACCGCCTAAGCAATAGCAATCGTTTATGACTTCGTTTTAGTCATTTGGCACCGCCTATGTGACGTTAGACATCAATTGCTTTGCGCGGATTGCGAAAGCAATCGTTGACTGATCAAATTTGGTGGCTAACGTCACATAGGCGGTGCCAAATGGCTAAAATGAAGTCATAAACGATTGCTATTACGATTGCTATTGCTTTAGGCGGTCGGGGGGCAGATCTGTACGTAGTTTTAAAGATATAAGCATACATAGGGATAGATAGACAGGGAAGCGACTGTATTTTATACTATGTAGTTGATATTTGTCTTTTATTCCAGGATATGAAAGTGAACGAATACCGGCTCCGGTTGGTGTCCCTCGGCCAAGTGGTGGAAGAGGAGGCGAGCGAAGCCCCCGCGCCGCCGGCGCAGCCCGCCACGTGATGCGCTGGAGCCGCCCGCACATAGGACTTATATCCTACGTAATGCTTCGTTCGTACAAGTTCTGTTTCTAGACGATGGACATATTCCAACAGAAATGGCAAAACTTTTTGTGGAAACGTGCTATTTTTTTTTAATTTAGTTTAGGTTTACGTTTGACTATAGACTGCTCGATGTTAACCATCTGCTTAACAGTAGACAGTAACAGTTAAGCAGTAGATTAGCAGTTTCTATGCGATTTCGTCCCCATCTTATCGTGAAAGATTATTTCTTACGATTTTTCTACTTTAGAGCATTTCTCATTATTCTAAGCTTATCTGCAATCGAAAAAAACAGCGTTTCTACAAAATATTCAATAAAAACTTAAAGCGCCTGTATTTTTCAACGTTATCCTATTATGATCAGTGCAATGATTTTTTTTAGAATATCTTCGTTGTTTAGAGATACACCTTTTATGAGAGTCTTACATCGAAGGTTTTAATTAAGTTTACTTTAAAGGAGGTGTAATGCTTCGAGTTTTTACCAGCCAGACTATAGATAGTTTTATTTATACCTTGTAAAACATAGCTTGATACGCGAGACATTGACATACGCGTAATGACTCACGCACATCAAGTACCATATTTTTTATAGTCAAAATGTTCGGTACACAATGCTGTACTTCATGGTCGAGATGCACTAGCATGAAGTACAACATTGTGTACCGATACCGAACATTTTGACTATAAAAAATATGGCACTTGATGTGCGCGAGTCATCGCGCCTATGTCAATGTCAATGTCTCGTGTATCAAGCTATGTTTTACAAAGTATATAATACACGATAAAATTTAAAAGTGTAGAAATAAAATATTCCAGTCAAAGGGTAAAGTGTTTTGAGTGTACATAAATATACAATAAGTATGTGTTAAAAAAAATATATTACCGAAGTTTAATAATGGAATTCTGCTAGTTAAGAAATTACCACAAGTATATAATTAAGTTCTGCAGATTATATTTTTCGTTAATATACAAATTAAGTACTTCTATGAATGCTGTTTGTTAATTTTTCACGCTTAGTTTTAGGTACTTAAGTCATTTGCACATTTTTTCGTAAACTTTTGTTATGATGAAAAATTATTAACTTATTTTATGTGATGTCTTAGAATAGCTTGCTTCAGTTATAAAATAGAATTTGTCTACCGTTTATTCAACTAAATAAAGCTCTGTTTTCATAGAATATCAGTGTCCGTCATATAGCGGACGTAATACAGCGGTGAATGATGTAACACTATAACTGATTTCTAATATGTGACATTACTATTGACTATTTTTTTTTTGTTTCCCCTGCTTCAACGCTATATTTTTCTATTTTGAATTAAATGTTATCGTCTGTGTGTATCTCATATTTTTATTGTACATAGAATCAGATCGATCCAGCTAGTTTTGAAAGTGTATCATACGAAGGTACCATAGGGTAGGACTGAATATGAGTAACGTAATGTTTTATTTATTGTGATCTTGTTATAGAAGTTGTAATGTATTGTATTAAAATATGTATCTATTGTAAAATTGTAATGTGTGTAAATGAAATAATAAAGTGTTACATAGTTTGATTGAATGTTTGGTTTTTCTATGTCATTTCATACGCTAAGGAACTCAGCTGACTGTCTCTGGGTTAAATGTTGTACAACGCCAACGTAACGTAATACCAAGTATACTTGAGTATTTTTGTCTATGGTAATACTGAAAATTCATCTTTTAGAAAATGCTAGCTTTTATATGTGCTTACCTCCCGGGCTAATAGTAAACTATACTAATATATTAAAACGGGACTTATCGCGCAATAAAACATGAGATATATATTAATAAATACCTCTTTTTCTCTTTCTCCTGACGTTTCGACCAAGTTGCATTGGTCGTGGTCACGGGCTGACTAAATGCGACGCCGTATCACTCAAATGTGCTCAAATCGCGAAAGTTTGAAAATAATAGTAAACTGTCTCTGGGTTAAATGTTGTACACACCGCCAACGTAACGTAATACCATAGACAGTCTATGGTAATAATGAAAATTCATCTTTTAGAAAATGCTAGCTTTTATATGTGGTTACCTCCCGGGCTAGTAGTAAATATGGGTCAAATTGTTCTCGAGTGGGGACCACGATGACAAGCGCAGCTTAGAATATCCACCCACAGGTAGACGGATGGCCTCTTAACGTTCGCAATATCGCGCTGGATGCAAGCCGCTTCCAACCTACTTATTGGAGATCTACAGGGGTATCCAACTGATTTACTAAGAGGTGATTCAGATCATCATTATAGACAGCTTTTACTATGGGGCCAACTCGGAATTTGAGAAAATATAAATTAGCTGTTCTTTACAAAATTGCAACTTGGAATCGACAAAATGTGTGAAACAGCTGATGAATCTTGTTCATCAAAAAAAAGTTCTTAATCACCCCCCTTTCGATTTAATATAGGGTAAGCAGATAGTCCTGTTTAGAGAAAGCCTATGCCTAGCAATAGACGTCCTTTGGCTATAACGACGACCGTAAATAATATGTGAAGACTCAAAAGCGTCCCACAGATTTATATAATTAATTCTTCTTATTCGTCATGTCGATAATCCAAATATATATTTATAAGGTGTTTCCCCAACGTTTCGCGACTGCTACTCCGCGAGGAGATGCATGGTGCAGGTCCTGAAGAGTGCAGGTTGGGCCCTGAGGGCATGCAAGCAGGTGCTGCATGTTTTGCACTGGGGCTCCACACTCGTATTGAGCGCTCTCTGAGTGTGGGTTTCACGAGGTTCAATATAGATAATTAAATTTATCGACTACTGTGATAAGTCTCGAATACTGTGCCGCAGCCGCTTCATAACTATAATATAATAGTTATTTAAACATACAACTTATATACAACGGAGAAAGAGTAGCTTGGTTAGCTTTTTGTTCTCTTGAAAATAGCAAAACGAAATTCCGATACCGGGAATCGAACCCGAGCCTCCTGGGTGAGAGCCAGGTATCCTAGCCACTAGACCATATCGGATACTGTGAAGAGTAATGTAAAATGTCCAAATACATGTAAGCGAAGAGATTTGCTTTACGAGCTGCATTTTTTTGATGACTAGCTTTTGCCCGCGGCTCCGCCCGCGTTGTATTTTGACTTTTGTGCTATCCCACAGGAACCTTACTTTTTTCGGGATAAAAAGTAGCCTATGTCACTTTAGGGCCCTTGAACTATATATCTATGCCAAAAATCAAGTCAATCCATTGCTCCGTTGGTGCGTGAAAGAGGAACAAATCAACAAACTTTTCGGATTTATAATATTATAGTATGATTTTCTCTTTTGATTGTTTCTACGTCCTGTCCTACCGAAGGACGTTCACTGCTGGACATATGCCTACCCTGTGGATTTCCACTAAAACCAGTCGAAAGCGGTTTGCATGACATGTTCCTGCCGATTATATCGTCGGTCAACCTAATCGGTGGCCGTCTTACGCTGCGCTTGTCAGTACGTGATCTCCATTCGAGAACTTTACGTCCCCATCGGCCATTCCTTCTCCTGAGTGCCATATTTACTGCCATTTCACCTAGCTAATCCGCTGGGCTGTCTTTCCGAATACCAATATAAAATAACTTCTCAATGCACTAAATCCATCAGTTCGACCAACTTTATGACTCCATCGGTGATCAGTTTTCCGTGCTGTGTGCAGGGCACGCACCCTGCCATTTCAACTTGCTCATCCGCTGAACTAAGTCGGTTACTTTGGTTCCTTTACGGATTTCCACGTTTCTGATATGATCTCGCAGACTCTAATCATGAATCAATGAGACTAGGATCATCGTCATGGGTTTACTAAATCTGATTTCAAGGTGATAAATATTTCGAATTTTAATTTATTGGTTTGCAAAATTATAAACTCAAGTAAATTGAAGCATCGTTCAGTATATTTCGGTAAATAAATAGTCATAATAAATAAAGCTAGTATAGACAACATGTGAACCTACCTATCTATAAATTATTTAACAATCTTGGACAATACAACTATGTATTTCTCTATTAAATCACAAACGATTTAGGAATGTACATTAAATTAAATTAGTCTAGTCCTAGTCATACATTTTTGATGTGATTAATAATTTGTTACAAGCTTAAAAACTAAATATATTCAAACTTTTCTTGAATATTGTGGACATTTAGTTGTAGTATGAAAGAGTGTTATCGTGATAGTGTTTAGGTAAAAAATGCTTTTTATTGATTGTTTTTTTTTTTTAATTTTAAGGACAGTGGTAAATAGCTAAGCTATGTACATTGTATACAAAGCTTCTAAGGTTACATACAAGTAGACCCATCTCTCACAATTATATACTAAGTATTTACTCTAATGCAAAATGATATTCGGTATTTCAAAAATAAAATCTATATGAACAAAAAAAAAAGTACCTATTATTGCATATATTCTGGGTCATTATTATTGACTTTTGTACGGCTAGGAACGAATACGAAACTTTACAGACACCTTTTGTTAACATTCCTTTACTTGAATCATGATATAATATGACTATAACAGAATACGGCTAAAACTCACGCTATATATCTGGCGCGCGCGCCGGTCGACGCGGCGCGCGTATTCCCTGAAGATGGAGTACTAAATACTCCGAAACTGGTCGGAATCCTTGCGGATCGACCGTATAATTATTACGTGAGTTTTAGCCGTGTTCTGTTTTAGTTATGATGAATACTCACGGTAGTTTAAATGAAATGATATAATATGTTTGCCATCTCAGTATGCACTCCTCATCAGGGATAACATAACGGTCATATTGTAACTCGACCATCAAATGCATCTTTAAGATATGATTCCGAACTCTGCTGCAGGCAGCAGGAACACCGCAGCACTGCTGGATATAATCTCCGAGTTTATGGTTATGAGATTACATTCCGAGCTAAGCAGCATTGTCGCGGCAGCAATACGAGGAATAGTAGTGCTGCGGCAGCGGAGTTCGGAATCATACCTTTATACTAATTTTTGACATTTAGTATTTTTTAATTATTTGTCATTTGGTTGGCAAAAGAAAAAACTCAGTAAGAAATAAATATTATTTGATTGTTGTTTCACAATTTTACCATCTCAATTTGCATGCCTCATCAGGCATGAGATGAAAATCATATTTTAACTCGACCATTAAACTCATGTTTCATGCATATAAACGTATCATTATCCTTATCAATAAAACTTATCCGTTCACTGATCACATTCCAAAACACTTCTAGATCCAATCGATATTCGCGTCAAGCACAGGTCCGTCCAAGCCTCCGCCCGGAGGCTAAGTGACGTACATATAGAGCCCCAGACAGAGCAAGACCCCCAGGACCAGCAGCACGGCGGTCATGACGAAGCGGTCCTGCAGCGCGCGCATTATCATCGTGTTCATGAGGCGGGAGGATCGGCTGAGATTCGCGTCGGCTTCGCGGAGCTGGAAATTAAAAAAATATTTGTTAAGATTTTTTGACATGATAACGTCTTATAAATCGGGGCTGCACGCATAAAAAGTGTCACGTTCCGCCTGAGCTGAACGCGCAAGCGAGAGCGCGGAACAAGCGATAGAAAGACACAATCAGCCGAAGCGTTCGACTCGTTTCAGTTGCCGATTCAACATTTCATATGACGTTATCACGTAAAATTTTCTACGAAAGAACTTTACAAATGACAATTTTTATAATTTATACTAAAAATAAAAAACTTTACAAATGACAAATTTTTTGGAGGTGATCATAGATAGCTTTCTTAGAAATAAATCTTTAACGATGGTCAAAAGATAACCTCATAATGTCAGCCACAAGATATGAACAGAAAATATTTTTTTTATAAATTTAAGCAAAGTTCGAGTTACCTAGCAGTTACCAAACCCTCTGTCCGTGCACTCGAGTCGCTCTAAGTTGTCCAGCAGTTTCTTAACCCTGTATAGAGTACTGTAACGTCTTCTCGTCCAACATATCTCAGTGCCTCAAGTCGAAAGCGTTCGACTTGGTCTCTTACTATGGGCCTTATTAATAAGCTCCAAGTAGCCCAACGAGCAGTGGAGAAGGCTATGCTCAGAGTCTCTTTGCGAGATCAAATCAGAAATGAAGAGATCCGTAGAAGAACCAAAGTTACCGAAATAGCCCAATGAATCGAAAAGTGAAAAGACCGATGGCGTCGAAAAGTTCTCGAGTCGAGACCATGTACTGACAAGCGCAGCGTAGGACGTCCACCCAAAAGGTGGACGGATGAACTCATTAATACAGCAGGATCGCGCTGGATGCAAGCCGCTTCCGACCGGTCTTATTGAAGATACATAGGGGAGGCCTATGTCCAGCAGTGGACGTCCTATGGCTGATGGATGGATAGAGACTGACCCGGGCCCGCGAGCGCTGGATGGTCTCCCGCTGCACGGAGAGCTCCTGCAGCACGGCGGCGCCCACCTGCTCCGTCTCCAGCATGACCCGGTAGCCCTCCGTCAGGGACTTGCCCGAGCGCTCCAGCCGCTCCGAGTTGTCCAGCAGCTGTCTCTGCTGCTCGTTCGCGCCCCAGTCGTCGTACTGCTCTTCCGACTCCATCGTGTCTGGAATGGTTTACAATGAGGGTTTAGTTACATCTACCTGGGACAAGTAGGTAGGTCCGATTCAAGAAAGATACTACTCCTCTGGCGCAACGACCCAAAATGAGTCTTGGCCTCCGACGCCAGAGAACACCATTGGTCACGGTCCAGCGCTGTCTTTTCCCACTCGTCCGCCTGGAGCTCACGCAAGTCGGACCGCACGGCGTCAGTCCAACTGTATCTGGGCTGACCGACGGGTCGGCGGCCGCTTTGGCGGCCGGCTAAAGTGCCGCAGTGCCAAGATAGGCCTTCTTGACACTGCGATCCTCCCCCATCCTCAGCAGATGGCCCACCCAGCGAAGATTTGATCCACGGTACTGTGGTTGCGTCGGAACCCACACTGATAATCGTCTAAGATTTGTTCCGCGAATGGTTTAAGTCTTTCCAGCAACACATAGGAAAGGACTATGTATGCAGTCGGTAGTAGCGCAATGCCTCTGTAGTTGGCACATATCTTTCTGCATCTTTTTTTGTGGACAGGGCAAACGATACCTACGTTCCATTCCTGAGGTTGATCTTGGTTCCATATCTTAAGTATCAGCTCATAGAGTTTTGTGTGCAGAGCACCTCCGCTATACTTCCATACAGCCGCCTAAGGTTTACATACTGCTGGTTCCACTGTGAGTTTTGTTCAGCCATGATGCGGTACTTTCTCTTCTTATCCAGTCCACCATTTCCTTTTCTTTCTCTTATATGCTTTTTTACAAATAACCTTTAGGCCTACTTGATTAAAGAAAGATGTCAATCAACTTTAATAGAAATTCAGCTCAGCTGGGCAGCAGGAACACTTCGGGGAATTGCGTAACGTCTTCTCGTCTGACATACCTCAGTGCCTCAAGTCGAAAATGTTATATATTATACTTTAAATGCAGAGGAAATACTGACGAACATACAAAAAAAAGTCGAAAATTTTCGACCAGTGTGCATTACCAGTGATGACTTATGGCACAGAAATGTGGTCTCACTATGGGCCTCATGAGTGAACTCAACATTGAGCTATGGAGAGGGCTATGCACAGAGTTTCTCTGGAAACTGGAATGTCCTTCACTTACAAGCAGTGGCGGGCGCGGCGCGTACTGTGCGGTACTCGGCGCGCACGCGCTGCAGCTCGGCGCGGTAGGCCGGCACGCGCGCGCCCGCGCCTGCACCTCGCGACTCCAGCTCCAGCTGCTCCAGCTGGAATGTACCACACTAAGATTAATAATATTCATTCATAATATAGATTACAATTCAGGTTCAATTATAATTCAACTGTGCCCTAACAGTTGTAGACAAACGTCTATGAGGCTAACACTGCCAGTCAAATCACTTATGTATGTCTTGGGAAAAAAGTATTTATGAATCTCAATTGACAAACATCAAAAAAAGTATGTCAAAAATTTTTTATTCATTTATATTTTTATAGCAAGTACATATTATGTAGAGAAAGTGCAGGGTAACAAATAATCATTGGCATAGAGATTTGGCCCCACTAGAGATAAGGGGGGCAACACTACTTTTGTTCCAGAAACATATGGAAGTAAGAATGTACTAACTTTCAAGTTTTCTGGGGTGACCAAAGTAGTTTCTAGGCTGGGCAAGGCCACCGATGCCAAGTTAGGCGTATAAAACTGATCTTGGTTGATGATTAGCTTCTAGCAATGCATCTCTCTAATATATCAAAGCAATAAGTACTTACTAAGTCATTGGCTTCTTCAAAGTTAGCTTGTAGTTCTTTAAGTAATTGATCGCGGTTCTCTGTAATACATAAGATGTAAGTCAATTATATTGTAAACAAATATTTTATTTTAGTTGATAATATCAAACACATGTTCATACTTATGGATTCAGCGATAAGGCAAAATATACATAATAAAACACTGGAAAAAGATAATATAAATGTGATAATCTGACAATCATTTTAATTAAAGATATAGGCCGAATCATACAGGTTGGCGGATGTGAAGTTAGCTACAAGCTGCGCGAAACCCAGTCAATTTAGAAATTTGTGTAGCTTTATGTGATCTTTAGTCAGGATTGGATATTGCTCAGCTTTAAGCTTAATTCACCTCCGCTGTACTCTAGTTTTTCCATAAACTTGTAATTTATGGAGTTTACTCAAAATTATTGTCTTAATTAATAAATTCCTAGATTTACTTTTTACCCTATGGCTAGCAGTAGGATTAAAGCCATAAAAATACCAGAAAAACAGAATATTGTGGACAAGAAATGGATCATATGTTTAAGGACTATTCGCGATATAAATTATGGAAATCAATAAAAAATTTAAGAACTGTAATGTACAGAGAAAATCAGGAATGTTTATTGCCTTAGATTAATAATTGGTATAGCGAGATCAATAAGTAATCTAAGTTTATATTATCTAATTATTACCTTCATTGCCAGACTTCAGCCGTCCTATTTTTGATGTTATATCAGCTGTGAGCACCGAGTATTGTTGTTCGTAAGATTGAATTAATGTCGCCATTGTATTTAGTTTGTTTATTACTCCATACTTTAAAGTAAATTAATATAATTCTAGCCTAAAATTAAACAAAAACAATACAAATCATCTTTTTACTTTGCCAAAATCACAGCCAAAATTCCCAAAACCAAATGCAAATTGAAAATGATTGTTGTTATCAGTGTGACTATTTTTAAAATCATGTAAACTACCAATATTTTTCTACTAAAATGCGCAGCGTCCTAGCAAAAATACCTCAACGCCCTCCAAAATTGTAATCTCAGGGTCCGAACACTACTAAATCTTAACGTAAAAGTTGCATTTATGAATTCTACTGAAATCTACAGATTTTATCAATAAGTGCTGAAAATCTACCGCAATGCCAAAACACCGAAAATCTACTAAAACAGTAGTCAATCTACTGAAAGCGGTCACACTGGCTGTGACACTCTTGCTGGGTTTTTTGACGTTGACATCCACTGACTTCAAACTTGACGTTGACTTACAAAATTATTTTTCTTTCGTTATGGTTTTTTTTTCTCTTTGGCGTCACATCATAAAAGCAAACTGTCGATATTACACTTTTTGGTTAGTTTAAGCTTCCCCCAGACAGCTGTGGGGCGCGGGCTGATTGAAGTGAAGTGAATTGCGTTGTGATTGGTTCATTTGGTTTTAAACTAAACCTTAGAACTAAACTAAGGTTCAAAGGTTCTAAACTAGGTATAAATAATAGCAATAGGCTGCAGCTCTCTGGGAGATGCATAATGAAATTAAATAAGCAGGAAAGAAAATTCAAATAGATATTGCCATTTGCGCCGGATATTACGTAGTTTGTGTTGTACTTGCCTGCATACACAGAGCTGCATATGTGTGTGTAATGTATTTTATGTCTGTGTGCGTGGGAAAAAGTTGGGGTGTGAAGTAGTGATTGTTTGGCCGCCGATTTTCGTAATTTATACTTGTTTTATAAAGTAAAACGCCTCGAAAAGCTATTAACAATGAGCGCGTTGTTATATCATCAAACAATGACAATGTGCATTTCGGTACTTGTGATATAAACACCTACGAACTTCGTAAGTTGTTTACCCCAAGACGTAACTGAAATCTTTCGAAATTCCTAGTCGTATGTCTTCGTAGATTATTCTCTATATTAAACTAACAGTTCCACGCTTTTTATTGATAGTATTTAATACTTTAACCGAAACTACAGTAGGTAATTAATCTTCATTCTTCAGGTATTTAGCAATCAAGTAGCATGTTTACTTTCTCTATAGCGTGATTCGTTCAACCTGTCCGCGTAATTATTTGAAAAGCCAATGTCCATAAATGGACAGATCATGCATAAAACATGCACAAGACTATGACGCATATGCTGTTGTAATCAGTAATCCTAATAATACTTATTTAAGACAACATACCTTATTTGAAACTTTGTCAATTATAAATATAAGTATATGCTTTCTGTTAATTAATTTATTTTTAATAATTCCAGTATAATGCCTCGGAACTTCGACGAAGACTCGGGGCGTAGCTCCTGTTCAGCTGCGTCAATAGGCCTCAGTCCTATCATGGACTATCTCACAGATGATCTCGAACATATCACCCAGAGAGAGCCTAAAACACAAGAAGCGGCAACTAACACAGACTTGAAAGTTAGCATGAGACCTAGAAGTTGTGTTGGCTTGTTAAAGTCTCCTGATGAAAAAGACCCATTCCCAAGCTGTAGACTACCCAGACATCATAGAAAGGCTGTGTTCAACTTATTTGACTCGTCCAGGAGAGGCGGGCTGAGTAATGCACATTCCACTTTAGATATAGCCTGCAGCACACAGATAGAAGAACCCACTTTACATAATAATGCCGTCTCAATGAATGCCATAACTTTAGCTGAACGAACTAAGAGCGAGCAAGGACATTTGAATACTAACTTTAGAAGGGGAAAACCTGTTCAAAGAGCTGCTTCAAGGTTATACAAAGCAGATTGTGGGTTCAAAGGTAAAGATGGATGTGTAGGACCAGAATTCATTGTAAGAGCTTCACAGCCTGCTAAACATTTGGATCTCACACTCTCAGCAAATGCTGAGAAAAGAATCATTACAGTAGTCCTGTTGAATGGTCAAAAATTTGATGTCACTTGTGACCCAAATATAATTACAGCTGGACAACTTTTTGAAGCATTGGTTCATAGTGAAAAGTACGAACACAACTTCATGCTCGGAATAGCTATTTTGATCGGCGGAGACTTTGTATTCTTACCAGATGATTATAAAATCAAAAAAGTTGCTCCGGAGAACTGGCACAAAACCAGTGGGAAAAAGAAAGTCATTGAAGAGCCTGTACAAGTTACCGTTTTTTTGAGAATCAAATTCTTTTTGCCCAAAAATATTGCAACTAATATACAGGGTGGAGAGTGGAGATACAGGGTGTATTTACAACTGAGGAGGGCCACTGTAGAAGGGCAATTGACTTCTACTATACAGAATCTCATTTTGTTAGCAGGGTATGCATTACATATTGAGTTTGGAGAATTCTCATATAGAGAACACGGAACTGCTGACTACTTCCTGCTCGAACATTATTTACCAGAAACAGTTATAACAGATAATATGGCAGATGTTAAATTGCGCATGAAGAGAGCGCACGAATCAAGGCTTGGATTGGATAGAAATAAAGCTATCGCAAATTACATTACATTGGCGCAAACATTCCGCGATTACGGGGCGCATTTTTACTCTGCCATCTGGGCTACAAGGGATGGATTCAGTAGAGATATCTGGTTGTCCATTGGGCCAAGAGGAGTCACTCTATATTCGCGAAATACTCATATTGGTGAGGACTCAAACACTTGTCCAAATAGAATAGTACTGCAGAGTTTGCCGTGGCATCACATCCACACATTCTACTACAACAAAAAGAGTTTGTACATCATGCCCAACTCTTACTCAGGGCTCTCAAAAATCGGAGTTAAATATAAGCTAAAAATGACAGATAACAAGACCTACTTCACTTTCTGGTTGGCATCTCTACACCACAGATTGTATTTAAAGCTGTATGCTAAATCAGACTTCATAAATTATTTATCGGATGAGTTCAACTGCCCTGTGAATACAGATGAGAGTCCAAGGAAATATGACGTTAGCAACTATCAGGACAGTTACAATTTAGCTGTCAGAAATCAGGTGAGGTCAAAAAGACCAGTCAGAAGAAGGTTCAGGGTCGACATTTTTGGGGACAAGAAAGCCCAAAACAAAGAAAACGAAAAGCCTAATACTGAGGAGCTGTTAAGAATAATCTTGTCACCACAACCTGATGATGTTGCTATGAACACATCAAACTTGCATCAAGGAAATACATCTTCAAATGATGGTCTGTCGTCTTCTGAAAGTTGCAGTCTTCCCAGGAGACAAGGTGTGAAAATGGGCACTAGAGTTTTTAATGGCATGAGGTCACCACTCTACAAATACTCGAGATCTCCCGGGCAAATCACCAGTTCAAACGACTGTCTGAAATCTGACGACGTGGCCACTACTCACAGCGATTCTGACGATTTAAGCTCGGAGCAAAAACAACATTGCAGCGTTAATAGCATGAAGCTGTTGCCGGAACGACAATACGTCGCGCCAACCGCTTACGTCTTAGAATCTCCCAAAGTATACCCTGAAGCCTTCAACTACAATGCAACGAGTAACGACTCCTGCTTAAATACCTCATTATTTGATAAATTGGACAACATGGAATGTGTGCAAGGGGAAAGAATATTCGTAACAGCTGTAATACACAGAGACGCGGTGAACGCGTTAGGCTTGCAAGTTGCTGAAGGATCTGACGGGAATGTTTACATAAAGTCTATAACGCCCGGAAGTCCCGCCGATTTATCCAACAAGCTTTTGCCGGGAGATCAAATCATCTCTGTTAATGGCAAAACTTTACTTAACGTAAAGTATGACAAAGCTCTGTCGATGTTACAGGCTGCTCCACAGAAAGTTGAACTTATAGTTCTTCAAAGTACCAACAAGGTCAGCAGTATGGAATACCAAGCTGAGCCTCATAGTTCCCAAGATGTGCGAAATGCTTTAACTTGCAGTATCGCGAGTGCCTTAGATGGGGAGTTCACAGATGACGAATTATTAAATGAAGAAGCTTTGAAAACTATTTATGCGCTTATCAAATTGACGAAAGAGAAAGTAATAAGTAGAATGAAAGATAAGTCCAGTAGGCAATCAACTCCAAATAAAAGTAACTTACAGAAAAGTATATCAGAGAAAAGCGTTTTTGAGGAGTATGACAATTTAGGAACATACTCATCTCACGAAAACTTTTCTAAGAGGAATTTCCAAAAGTTTAATACTTGGCGATGTGCAGTCGACAATGGAAGACCAAAGCGGCGGCCGTTGAGCCTGAGTATTCCAACTGATTTGGAACTCCCTGAAGATTTCTTGGATGATAACACAGAAGACTTGTTAAAGAAGTCTTCCTTAAAATCGATTCAATCATCTCTCAACAGCATAGACAAGTCTGTCAAGAGTGGTTCTTCGAAAAGTGTTGCTCTTCCGAGAAACTTTGGATTCAGCAGGAAATGGCTGGGTCCAGTCAGATATCCTGTTACTCCTTGTAAGAACAATGTTGCGTCCATTGAAAGTGCAATGCCAGATGACGGAAATGTTTTGAGGAGGCATTTCATATATGGTGCTGGAGACTCAGATGAAGATCAAATATTTTTATAACTGATAGTATTTTACTGTTGCTTTTTTGTACATTTTATTAGTTATAAGAGATCTTTAACCACCAGAATTTTGTTAGCTGTAAGAATGAACTATGGACTCATTATAATAAAAATGTTAATAGAGTTGCTGTTTTAATTAACATTGACGAAAGTGCCCCCTGTCGACTCACGTAAGTCATTAACGAAGATACACGCGGGCGAGCTTGGACATTGAACTGTGATAATGTTAACTGATAACAAGACAAAGGCTTATCATCAAGGCTTTTTATGAGTGCAAAGAGCAAATAACGCTATTTAGTAGAACCTATTGAATTGGCGGGATTGGGTATTGTTATGTAACCTCGCGTTATGTGGTCACGCGAATTTTCTAGACAACTCTAAAACGCTAATCTATCACTTAGGTTTTATTGCAGTGGATAATAGTATCTAATTACCTAGTTACCTACACTCAAACAAGGTCAAACCAGTCTTATTCGACTGAGTGGACAAATGCCTATTACTAAAATAAGCAAGGACTTTTATATAAGAAAATACAACATAAAAACATTAAAATATTTTATTATAATAACACCTCGCTTGAAATGAATCAGGCAAAAATTAAAACTAAATATTTCTAACAAGACAGATAATTGCCTTACTACATTTCAACACATTCAGACTCAAAACAAAAGGAATATATTCATTCACTCCACATATTTGTAACACAGTCAGACTACAGGATTTCAATACCCATAACGGTGATGTAACTACTAAGTATCAGTTCAATTTACACCATAAATGCAATGAGAAGTTTGTATGTTCACTTTACATCATGCCTCCCATGCCGCCCATACCACCCATGCCTCCCATGCCCGCCATGGGGTTAGGTTTGTCTTCTTGTGGGAGGTCACAGATCACTGCTTCGGCGGTGGTGAGGAGGGAAGCTACTCCACTGGCGTCAGTTAGTGCGGTTCTCACAACCTTCGTGGGGTCAATAATTCCTTTTTCAATCATGTTCACATATTCATCATTGAGCGCATCATATCCAAATTCAGGTCCCAAGTCTTCAACTTTAGCTACAACAACTGATCCATCGATGCCCGCATTGCGCGCAATGGTCATGCATGGCATTCTTAAAGCTTTCTTGACAATATCTACACCTGTGGCCTGGTCGCTGTTCGCTGTTTTCAACTGTTCCAGTGTGGGGATACATCTGAGAAGAGCCGAGCCACCTCCGGGAACAATACCTTCCTCAACAGCTGCTCGTGTGGCACACAGGGCATCATTGACACGGTCCTTCTTTTCATTCACTTCTACTTCACTGGAACCGCCAACATGTAAGACAGCAACACCAGAAGCTAACCTAGCGAGACGTTCCTGCAGTTTCTCCTTTTCATATTCTGAAGTAGTCTCTTGAATTTGGTCACGGATTTGTTCAGCTCTCCTGTCAATGTCTGACTTCTTGCCCTTGCCCTTGAGCATAAGTGTGTCATCTTTGGTAATAACGACCTCAGCAACCTGTCCGAGATCTGAAGCCTGCACATCTTCAAGTTTGATGAGGTTAGCGTCATCTCCAAATACAACTCCACCGGTAGCAATAGCCATATCACTGAGGGTAGCCTTGCGGTTGTCGCCGAAGCCAGGTGCCTTAACAGCTGCCACTTGCAGACCAATTTTGAGCCTGTTTACTACAAGAGTGGAAAGGGCCTCACCATCGACATCCTCGGCGACAATCAGAAGGGGTTTCCTCTGTTGGTTGGCAAGCTCAAGCGCTGGGATAATGGTCTGTACGTTGCTGATTTTCTTCTCAGAGAAGAGGATTAAAGCATCCTGGAACTCTACTTTAGCCCCCTTAGACGAGTTGATGAAATATGGTGAAATATAACCTCTGTCGAATTTCATACCTTCGATGACTTCTAGGTCGTCGACGAGCGTTTTGCCGTCTTTTACGGTGATGACTCCGTCCCTGCCGACTTTGTTCATGGCATCAGCGATGAGTTTGCCGATGGCCGTATCTCCGTTGGCCGAGATGGTCGCGACCTGCGCGATTTCCTCGGGCGTCGTCACCGGCTTCGACATGCTCTTCAGCTTCTCTTTCACTGAATCCACGGCCAGCATAACTCCTCGGCGGATCTCGATAGGGTTGGCGCCCTTTGAGATTTTCTCGAATCCTTCTTTTGCGATCGCCCTGGCAAGAACTGTGGCTGTGGTAGTACCGTCTCCGGCTTCTTCATTAGTGTTATTAGCCACATTCTGGACTAATTTGGCGCCGATGTTCTGGAATTTGTCTTTGAGTTCGACGCCCTTGGCAACTGTCACACCGTCTTTTGTAATTTTCGGAGAGCCCCAGGATTGCTCTAAAATGACGTTTCTACCTTTAGGTCCCATTGTGACAGCGACGGCATCGGCCAGGATGTCCACACCCTGGAGCATGAGTGCTCTTACATCAGCGCCGAATCTCACATCTTTAGCGTAGAATCTTGTGAGCTGGTGTGCTTTCTGCAAGGAGATGGTTTGACGAACTGCATGAGGTAAACGCAACATTTTTAAGAAGACAGGAATACAAAAACAGAACTTTGCAGATGAATTCCAATGTCAACTTCTCGAAAATTCTCGCCGGGATCGCAAAACGTGATCTTCCACCGGTTGTAGGTTATGAAACTGAATGAATGTATAAAAAAAGGTTTCAATTTTCATTCAATTGCGTCATAGACATCGAAGTAAATTTTGAAATTGACCAATAGGATTTGACGGATTTCTATGGATTCGATGGACTATTCACGGATTGGTAAATTTTTCACATTGTTCAAAAATGAAATATAGAACTAACTTACCGGAAGTTGATTTTCGTTTTAATTATATTTATAATCTGTAATTTCAAATGTGACATATATATAATATGTCAATGTCAATTTGTCGAGCTTCAAAATTTCAACAAATTAGTGCTGCCAGAATGTTACAAATTGTAGTAAAACGTGTTACTTCAGAAGAGCAGATTTAGTTTTTGATTAAATGTTCAACAGGAGATGTCACCTTTATTCAATATTCCTATGAAATGATTATTAAAATTTTTATTTGACACAATAAACTTACTTGAATGGCTGTTGAGAAAAAACAGTATTTTTAGATTTTTATTAATTTTGACTGTCGAGAAAAATAATATCATGAGTTACATGAAAACGACTTAGACATATGCCTACAGCTAATTATTGCTAAATGCATCAATTCCACAAAATATGGATATGTTTGTTTCTTTGTTTCTGTTACGATAATGTTTTTCAATGAACCTTAACCTTGACACAATTTTGATAATCAGATTAATTTTGCTTTCATAATTTTAGATTCGGTTACCGAAACAATTAGAATGAGCAACAAAGTTTTTGGTAAAAAATGAATTTCGGTTATGAAATAGTTTGCGGAGGTGCCATTAATTCCCAGCCCATTTGGTTAATATTTTGCATGTAGCATTTGATAGATTGGTATTCAAGTCATAATAAGAAATACGTGATTAATTATTCATCTGTGTATACATCTCTCCCTCAGCCATAGAACATTTTCTACTCTTGCTACTAGACATAGGCCTACTCTATGGATACCTATTTTATAAGGTATAAGACTTTTTGAAAATCACACTTAATGGGTAGGCCTACGTCCTGCAGTGGACTATCAAAAAGGTTAGTACAGTACAGAAGATTTTTTACCGCTACAGGTGAGTGATGAATTGGTAATTTGATGTGTCAAAATTATTTCAACTAGGTATTACTAAAATTATTAATTAACTAATTCTGGGCCATTGTTATATCAGTTTTTAACGTTTGTTAGTATTATTTAGCTAATATATTTTTTTAATTTTTATTTGAATCATTTTATTTGTTACTAGAAAATTAATTTCCTTTGTTATTTATTTGATTTTTCTTTTTCATTGTGTCAAAGGTTCAAAAAAGTTAATAAAGATTGCGGTATTCCGGTTGTACGTAGCTTGCTGGCACGTAGACTTCCCTTCGAAGACAGTCTCCGTTCTATGTGTCTTGCAGACCGTAATTTCAGAGTGTAAGATTTTTTAGAGCGAAGTTTTAGATTTTGATAGTACCTATATTTTTAAATGATGCAAGTGCACATATTGGATTATTTTACTGGTAGCCCCAATCGCAAAAATTACTAAAATTGTCATTTCTCTCGTGCCTGGAAAATCGCGAGCACGCTTCTTATTATTTTTATCAACAAAACACGCGACAATAATTGCGGTGGAGACGCAGATAAGACGTCTGTTTCTCGGCTGCAATTTTCGAATGTTACTTTTGAGTTCGCGGCAAGTTCTCGGTGGTTTAAAATATTAATATTACATAATGTCCAACCCCGGGTAAGGATTTTATTTTAGAGCTTGTTAGCTGCTTCCTCTGGCCGTAAATGTGGTTAATTTGAGATCAGGTTGCTACCTCGCATTATATTATAACTGATGTAGCACGTGCTTTATTCAGCATCAACTATTCCGAGAAAAATCTTATCAATTAATTTATATATGGTATTGTACCAAATTAAGCACACCTACCGTTAGTTTTGTTTAAATTATTGGATTAATAATATACCTTGGAACTTATCTAACGTAATGATGCGTGCTATCTGTTATTAATAAACATTCTTGATTTCTATAACCTACTGAATAATATTACTGTGGAAACTTATATGGTTAAAATATTCTTTAATATACATAGGTATTAACTAAGTAGTATTAGATGTACACATTTGAAATCTTAACTATATTCCTTTAACTGTCTATTTATTCCTAACAGAATAAAATATTTCTATTTTTGCCGGCCTCACTTGTTTCTAATTCGAATTGGGGGTGATAAGTCCTGCACTGACATCCCGCATAGGGTGTTTTGTGCATTTCCCCCTCCAGCGTCTACCTGGGCCAGCTCCTTAAAATAATGGAGTGTGGCTCTGGGCCGTTGGCATAACTGTTCCAGTAGTAGATCATAAGTAGCCTCGCTTGTTTGTTTCTCAACAGTCTGTCTTAATTTTTTTATTTGGTCTAAGGTTCAAGTATGGCATCTAATATTAAAAAAATATAAATAATATGAATGGCAATGGGAGATTAATTACAGAATTGTGAAAAAATTATTAAAATCTTTCTTATTTCAATTACAGGAACCCAAGGTGAACATTTAACAAATATTAATAATAACCTATTCTTATTTTATCAATGATGGTCTTGTGGCACGTCAAAGCTAAATCTATCATATTAAAAGTAATGAATTATGTTTTTCTTTAATAACTACCACTAAATACAAGATATAATCTAAAAGTACATAAATTACTACTACCTAACAAGCAATTGGTTCATCCATAGACCCTTGAAGGTCTAAAGATATCCAAATGCTGAAGCCCACTGCCAAGTAATGACTGTTTGTCTATAATAGCCAGTTCCTTGTAATGACTGTTTGTCTCTAAAAGCTCTTCTTTTTCAGCATATGCAGTAAGGGAGTTCTCTTAGGTATTGGGAACCCTTTATTGGACATCTCCGCAACCGTGGGCGAAGACTTACTCAAGAAGTATGACATGAAACCTGACGATGCCATCATGGCGGAGGAGAAACACATGCCTCTGTACAGAGAGCTGATGGAAAAGTGAGTCAATTGCCTTGGAAATATATTGTTTTTGATGGTTATCAATAGGGGTCGAATAATTCAATTTTAAGTACTTGCGATTTTATGATATCAATAATATATGTAGATATGAATCCCGGAACCCACAGATCTTACTATTTTCAAAGATTGTATTAAAAAAGTAGGTATTTCATTTTCTTTTAGGCAAAGCATTTTAGCAAAAACTAAATAATTTAAACAAATGGGTCAGTCCGCGGTGACGGGTGTGACATTTCAACTTTTGTTTTGAAGTATAACTTTTAAATGAAAATAAATTTTACCATTAGTTATAGCATAATCCTGTAGATCCTAATGTTATGTATATTTATAACAAAAAATGAAATTTATAGGGCTATTACTGTATCAGCCTTTTTAATAGTCCACTGCAGGACGTAGGCCTACCCACAAAGGGTGTTTGGGCCATATCCACCATGCTGGCCCAGTGCGGGTTGGTGGATTCACATACGCCATCGAATTTCTTCTACTGACATATGTAGGTTGCCTCACGATGTTTTCCTTCACCGAAAAGCCAGCGGTGTTAAATTACAAATGAAGATATCTATTTTTAAAGGGCTATTACAAATGAAGATATCTATTTTTAAAGGCCTGTGTCGGGTGTGACCTCAACTATTGCATGACTTGTTACCTCTGTCAGAAATGTCGACGGTTTAGCAAAAGTATTGAACTGGGTAAAAAATAATTAATATGTTTTAAATATTCAATAAATTATTTTTTGTGTCAAAGAACAATCTAGTAAATAGTTCTTTAGTTATTAATCGACAAACATTGTGACGGACGTGACAAGTTGAATAAAAAGATATAACTACTGTTTAAAAATATTATTACCATTAAATTTATAAAAATGCTTACTGGGACGACTTATTACTGCTTTACTCAAAGTTTGTTTACATTTGTACAAACCTAGGGGGACATTGCTAAACGTTCTCTTATTAAACAAAGTTTCATTTTTTCTCTGCATTTGCGTCGTCTAATTCTGGCCGCTAATCTGCTACTTTTCTTGCTTTTTACAATGATGTTCTGTTGTTTTGCTCTTCTAACTCTATTCCTTTCTCTTTCCTTCTTCTTCAGGAACTCTAAAAGCTTTTCTGGATTACTCCTTAATTTCTCCCGACTTTTTCTCATTCCTCATTAGACATTTTTTTCATGTATGAAAAAGTCAGCCAGAGTTTGTGACAGGTGTGACATGTGACGGGCGTGACTGATAAGTACAAGCTTATATATCAAAGCGAAGCCTTTATTTAAATACCAAAACTATTTCCATCCTTTGCCCCTTTGGATAGCCTTACTTTCACAAAACGTCACATCATTTCTGCTGGTATAACACATACAATCTTAACTTATCTATGTATTTCGTGACGGGCGTGACACAAATACTTGCTTAGCAATAATATCAAGTAAAATCATTAGTAATTACCTGAAACAATCCGTTTTTTCACAGCAAACTAACAAGTTATATTGCAATCAACTTAAGTAGTTAAGTCAATTTGATTAAAGTAAAAAAACAGGTGCCATTTTCGTATTATTTTTTACTACCCGTGGGAGGTTGACGTTATCTATGTTTGAATGAAAATATTATAAAAACTAAGTAAAAAAATCGCATTTTTCATATAGTTTAGGAAAATTTACGTATAATAGCCTGGATATTTTGTATATTAGTGATAGTTTGCGCAAATAATTTATTTGGTTATCTGGTATCGATTACTGCGGACTGACCCAAATAACAAACTGAAACATGGATTAGCTACTTGATCAAAAGTCTTTAAAAACCAAATTTTAGTTGAAATATGATATTTTGTCTTTATTTATAATTCCAAAATTTAAAGATTCCAAGATTTCCGGAATTGCATCCCGGAAATGACACTGGCTACTAATACCTAATATCCTAATATTAGGTGTTCTTGTCCATGTCTTACATTGACTTTCTTGTCACAAGTTTTTACAATTGAACTGCCTAGTCTAATATTATTACCTAACCAAGATTAAGATTTATGTGATTCTTTATTAAAAATGTGAAGCTACGCTATTTCCCTTTTGATGATAGTAGTTTTGGTAACTACACAAATAAAATAACTTTATTTATTTATAACTATTTATACTTTTTTTAGGCATGGTAAAAGGTATAAGAAGTCACTGGGTGAGATCTACACAGTTTGGGTTGTAAATGTGACTAACATGACATGTAATTAGATTAGCATTGAATTAATATCTTCCTTTGTTCAAAGAGTATGATACTGCACCTAATTTTCAAACGGTTATGTTCCACCTAAATTTAGCACCTTAGATTTAAAATAGATTGTGATTGTCCCTTAAAAATTGCAGTAAAAAATTGAATAGCGAACAGTAGTTGTATACCTATATATTATAAACATTGACGTAGCTAGAGATTTTCTCTAGAAAGGGCAGCTACCTACTTTGGCCACCTCAGAAATATATAATGTTCTAGCTTTTGGCCGCGTTATATTTTAACTTTGTGTTATCCCTTAATAGGAACTTAGTACTTTTCCAGAGTGAAATGTAGCTGTCACTCTTCGACCTATGAACTACTTATTAGGCAAAAATTAAGTCGAACTGGTTGCTCTGTTGCTGTTTGAAAAAGTAATAAACCAACAAACCCAATTTACTTAGAATATTAGCAAGGGACGTCCATTCCTAAGTCCTAATGCTGGACACAGGTTTCAATAGATATCCAATAAGACCGGTTAGAAGTGGCTTGCGTCCAGCGCGATCCCATCTTGATGAGGTCTGGGCTACATTTTTTTTATTTCGTATATGTTTGCGTTTGACTACATACTGTCTGATGTTAAGATTTGCGGCCTAGGATATATGCCTACCTAAAAGATATATTTACTCGCGATTTGAAGACACCCACTTTGTTCTTTGGCGGAAAGAAAATGCGTTCCACATTCTGGTTGTTCGTATGAGGAATGTGGATTCGAAACGCTTGATTCTAACGCGCGGAATATCCACCATAAAATAGTGCTGCTTTGGTCGCGTTTATCTCGCTTTACGATGGAAGAAAGGGGCAGGTGGGACCGAATTGTGCAACTCCTGGGCACACTCTCCGAAGTGTATCCGATAGAAGGCTGATAGACACGCCACTTATGTACGTCAAAGATTTGACTTATAAGTTTTGGGGTGTACAAAGAAGTTGCTGGGTCGGGCAAAGGTAGCGCCTCTAGCTACGCCAATGTTTATTATTATTATATGATTTGTGAATTTACTAAAAGTAAAGTAAGTTAATATAGGCCGGGAGGCTAGCCCTGGTGTCAAAGTTTTTAGGTCGCCTTTTGTATGAATTCACTAATTATATTTGAATGTGCATTATGCATGTCGTTTGGTGCACCTAGATTGTAGCGGTTTGAACTTGAAATTAAAAGCCTAAAAGAATTTTCATCTTCAAAAGACGAGGTTTCGTCTCGAAGAAATCGTGAGTCGATTGATTTCAATCATTATTATTGATCGTTAATTTCGACTACTTATGGGCATAAAACTTTATGATGAGACGATAGTAGTGATGTTTTACCTATTTAACAGCGCCATACACGATTTTTTAAAGATTTCTGAATTAATTATTTGATTTTGATATCTATGCCTACTTTTTCATTAAAATCATAAATATAATTTATTGTACAATCAATAGGTAGTGTACAGAAACAAAAGATGTACCTACTGCCTTCTTGGAAGAGTTAGATGACTGCCTTGCATTAGTGAAACACAGAGCTAATAATTACAATGTATTCTATAATTAGTCATAGTCATATTTATTGGTAAATTCATTTTAAATGTCAAATAAAGGTGTACAATAATTTTATAATTTACAATTTTTGTAAATGATAAATTCGTAATAAATAATGTTTAGTCCTTAATAAAAATTCTGATCAAATTTAATAATTTATATTGAAGTTTACTCAATATCTCACATCAAAATCCATGACTTATTAAATTGCATGCTACCTCATTACAGATACAATGCCGAGTTTATAGCGGGAGGCAGCGTGCAGAACTCTATGCGAGTGGCGCAGTGGATCCTGAAGACGCCTCATGTTTGCACATACTTCGGTTGCGTCGGTAACGATGACTACGCCACCATCCTTCGAGACAAAGCTGTGTAAGTACCCCTAGGCCATAGGTTCTCAAAGTTATTTTTGTCACGCCCCCCGCCACCATGAAACCGCCTACGCCTCGCCCCTAGTCAGAGGAAGCCAGTTGATTCGTTATACAGGGTCATAGGCATTAAACGCAAAACTTTTTAAGGGCGGATCTAGACAAACAATTTTTGTACTACGACTTTTGAAAATTCGGAAAAAAAAATCGCTGCTCCATACATTTTG
The DNA here is from genome assembly GCA_949316475.1 of Hypomecis punctinalis. Classification (NCBI taxonomy): domain Eukaryota; kingdom Metazoa; phylum Arthropoda; class Insecta; order Lepidoptera; family Geometridae; genus Hypomecis; species Hypomecis punctinalis. The sequence continues at coordinate 1,641,294 of OX438814.1, forward strand.
CTGCGCGTTGACGAACTTTTTGTATGAAAAAGATGATTTTTTTTCTTAGTGTTTTTCCATAAGTCCCAGAACAAAAGTTTGTCTAGATGTACTAGCCCTTAAAAGGTACTGCGTTTAATACCTATGACCCTGTATATGTATTTTTAAAATACATAAGGCGAAGACTATAAATAAATTACACTAGAATCAAAGAGAAAAAGACATACAAGAAAGACATTATCAATCAATTTAGTGAGACTGATGAGCTTGCACATTTTCGACAAGATTCCCGGTCCTAGATTGTATTGTACAGCAGATAGATAGTGCGCAACGTAAATCACCAACAAAGACCAGTTTGCTCAAAAACTGTTGAAAATGCCTTTTCACATTGATAAGTAACCACTAGAAAAGGCTAAAAACAATCTTGATGTTTCTTCTATAGCCGAATTGCGATAAATATTGAAACATTTTGCTGCGTCGCCCGCGCCCCCTTATAAATTTCGATTCGTCCCCCCAGGGGGCGTGGCCCCCAGTTTGAACAATAATGCCCTAGTTATTCTAGGTATATTTCAGTCTAAAATTGCACGAACCTCCAATAAACACGATAGGTTAATTATTTAACCATGCATGTGGCGCAGTAAATTCTAAGCATTCGTCATGTTTGAATAATATTCCAAGACTATGAAGTAAACTACCATCCTTACTTTAGTCATAATCATAAACATCGTCCACTAAAATTAAAGTACAATCAAGAGGTTTCTTGGTACATACCAAGATCTCAAAGGCCTTCGGGCGGCTTAAAAACTGACAACAACTACAACTAGGATTATAGTCAACGAGCCTATACAAACTTTCTTTTTTTTACAACATAGGTACCTACTTTACTTAGTATTGTCAGCCAGCGAACACAACTCAATACGATTGGCGCAGTGAATCCTAAAAAAATTCATAGCCCGGGAGGCGAGCGACAAAAAAATGCAAGCATTTTATAACAGCTGATTTTTAGGGTTTCGTACCCAAAGGATAAAAACGGGACCCTATTATTAAGACTTCACTGTCCGTCCGTCTGTCTGTCACCAGGCTGAATCTCATGAACGTGATAGCCAGAACGTTGAAATTTCGTCGAACGTTGTCACAGATGGCGTATTTCTGTTGCCGCTATAACAACAAATACTGAAAACAGAAAAAAAAAATATTGAAAGGGGATCCTATACAACAAACCTACATTTTTGATCTCGATATTAATAACGGTGACAGGTAGATGCTTGAAATATTTAAAAAATAATTAAATAAAAATTTAAGGATAAGCTCCCATACGAGAAACGTGTTTTTTTTGCTCGATATTAATAACGGCAACGGAACGGAAGATGCTTGAAATATTCACATAATTTTAAGTTGTAAAATCCCTTCAAAAATAAATAATTAATTTAAAGGGGGGGTCATACGGTACGGAACCCTTCGTATTCGAACTTGGCAGATTATTTGATATATTACTTAACATACGACATGAATATAGGTACTGTCTGAAAAAACTCATTAAACATGTACCTTCTGCACCGTTTTAACATCAAACAGGATGTGGTCTTAAACATAAGTCTCTTATTAAATAATAGTTGGTAAGTAAACCGCTGCAGAAACTGTCTCATGTGTCATCAGTCATGATAAAACTAAAAACGAACTATCACGCTGAGTAAATTCGATAAAAATATCGTACTACCGACTACGGCAACATACGTACCTATTTATTCAACACATAACTGATAATGCTGATAACCCGTAACACATCAGTCATACGATAGATCTCGTATCGGTCCAATCCTATGTTCAGATCTAATGTCCGATTATAGCAAGCTGATATAGTTGATTATTTATTTTATCTCGCCACTTTTATCTTTATCCGACTGCTAAAGAGAGTGTAAGTTTAGGCCGAATTAAACCCAATGGCGTTCGTGAAGGTTTTTTTTTTTAATTTCCGTATAGTTTTGCGTTTGACTACATAATGCCTGATATTGAGCAGATATGCGGTCTAGGGTGTAGCACGCTTACCTAGAAGATACCTATTTACTCGGGATTTGAAGACACCCACGTTGGGTACAAGCTGCAGGTATGGGGTTCAACGTACCTAATTTTAAATATATTTTTTTCAAACTTACTCTACTACAGTAAAGTGTAACATTGTCACGTCACACGCTCGTTCGAGTACTGTCGGCGAGACTTCGGTACTCGTCGTCGTTTCAGCTATAGGACTTTCACTTCTGGACATAGGCCTCCCCTAAATATCTCCAATAAGAACGGTTCGTAGCGGCTTACATCCAGCGCGATCCTGCGGTCTTAATGAGGTGGTCTGTCCACCTAGTGGGTGGACGTCCTACGCTGCGCTTGCCGGTACGTGGTTTCCACTCGAGAACTTTTCGACCCCATCGGTCATCAGCCCTCCGAGCTATGTGCCCTGCCCATTGCCATTTCAACTTGCCAATGCGCTGGGCTATGTAAGTTTGGAACTTTCGGTACTCGGCTAGGAATCAATTAATGTAGAGTAACTTTGCAGTAATAAGAAAAAAAAAGTTTTATAAGGAAACTTATCTTTTCATTTATCACAAAAAATTGGTTAAAAAGGCCAATTGTCCCAAAAATTCGCTCGTTACGCTCACGAATAGTAAACTTTGATTTATTTACCTCACTTATCACTGTATCGAAAAGACCAAACATTTTCGCGCGAAATACTTATTCTCTTGCGTACTTATTGTCGAGAATATTTTTAACAAGCCTATCTCAAATCGAGAAGTCTTGTAAGAAGGCAAAAGGACCTTGTCTAGATGGGTGTCAGAATTTCAAGTAGGCGAGATAAAAATATATCGTCTGATTTTTCCTCTTAGTCACAGGACAAGGCAGTAATTTTGAGTGGCAGTTTGATCATTAGGTAGGTATAACTTTATACTTTGTTACATAGTGTGCTTTCTGTGCGTTCCTACTTAATTCTTAGCTCATCTTCTACACACAGGGTTAATCCTAATCATTTAGCATCCTTGTAGGGGCTTATTCTGTACATAAAAACTAACAACTTTAGTTCTACGACTTTCGATAAAACTCAAAAAAAAATCAGCTGTTCCATATATTTTGTCGCGGGTGAGCTAAATTTTTCTATGGAACAACAACAATTTTTTTTTAAGTTTTGACGAAAGTCGTAGAACAAAAATTGTTAGTTTTGATGTACATAATAAGGCCCTAGAAGGATATTATGCTAATTGATTAGAAATAAACCTGTATAATCTGAAATTTTTCAAAGTCAGAGTGAATAGGTATCTTCAAGTCTGCGTTTTTCATCTTCGGACAACGTCGCTTAGCATCAGGCAAGTGGGTGGTCATGCAAGCGCAGACTTATCCGAGATTAAATAGAAACTAATTTTGCACTTGGCCTTCTGTTGTTATTTGATAATAATAGGTGTTTGCTGTATGATAAGAGTGATAAGACAACATAATTGTATTCGTTATTAATAACACACCATGATTTATTTTGTCGAAAAATAAATCAGCGGTGTTCTGAGAGATATTGAGTCCAACCCTTCTAATTAGTTCTAAAGAAAACACCGGTTTTTACTCACGTATAATATCGCGGCCGGGCCGCTGGGAACCCGACCGGTTTCGGAGTAATTAGTACTCCTTCGTCAGGGAATACGCGCGCTCCCGTCGCCTCGCGCACGCGCACTTCTAATTAGTGATGATAGTATGTGACCTGCACTGATATTTCGGTATTGTAGGAGACTTAGGAGACCACTATTTCTAGATATTCTAGTCTAGAACATTCTTTCGCCACCCTCTGTTCTACACAAAATATCTGTTTAACATCAAGCATAAATAGTCAAAATTAATCCTATATGAAATTAAAAAAATACAAGCATTTGGCTGGATGTAAACATTCTATTGTATTTATTTTATTACTTTCACCTGTATATTTGTTTGTAATCGACTCCTTTGAACTCTACGTTGACCCACTTTAAACGGTCAATAGTACATTATGGTACAAGTGTGTAATGTTCGTGATTACCGCTGAGGCGCCATTGAGACCCGAGTCGTAGGCGAGGGTCTTAAGAGACCCGAGAACGGAAATCATCAATACACACGTGTAGCATACGACGTTTTTCAACACACTTAAGAATAAAATAGTAATAAAAAATATTTTCAACAGTGAAAACGAGTTGTGAAAAATGTTTCGAAATGGCGGGAAAAATGAATCAGTTTTCCTATGCGCGCGCAATGGCAATCGGCCATAGACTAAACTAATGAGGTTTCAACACATAACATTAATTTATTTGTACCTACTATTTGAACACGATCTTTTTCGTATCGAAACTTTTTTTAAGAATAAAGTAAACTCAACCAATAAAATAGATATAAAAAAACTTTATACACTTGTGAATAATAGCAATGAAAAAGTCACAGTTTGATTACAGGTGTCATTATGTCCTGACTGCGATGAAATTAGAACCACGTACTTAATGAGCAACTGTGTTGAAAAATACTTAACTTATCAAATACCTATTACAATACAATACTCAAATCGAGCGTGCATTTTAATTTTTTATGTTAGTTTTATTAAACTTATTACATTCTAGTTATACTAGAATCCAATAAGAGTGTTACGAAAAGGCCAAGCCATTTTTACGAATACTATTTCAAATAACAAAAGCTGCCGCCAGTCGTTCTCTGCTCGAAAGATAGCGAGATAAGGCCTCCTCGGATACCGAGAGCAAATGTTATCGTACGACTTATCTCGATGACCTATACTGAACCGTGTAGGTGCAAGACATTTTTATATTATTTTCTACTCTATAAAATTTAACTTGATCTCTGCGACAGCTGTCAGAAAAATCACGCCTATGAAGTCCTGAATTTCTTAAAAGTACAGACAGTACCTGTCAATGTCGCACTTTGTGGGCATGCCGATTAGTGATGGGCGACGAATGATCGTGACCACAGGTTTTAATTAAAATATCGATAGTTTATACTGACGATATTTTAAATAAAACTTGATTTATCATTAATTTTATTGTAGGTATATTGTAATATTATAACATTTTTTACATGTGTAATTAAAGTAAACCCAATTATATGTTACATTAGCATCGAAAATAGTGAAAAACGTCGATAAATACTATCGTTACATTATTATGAGTATATAATTAATATCATACCATTATTTACATGTGTACATACTTGATCTTAAGTAATAGTAAGTAAATAAAATCCAATTTCTCACCTTCAACTACTCATTCGATTTCATTACAACATTGTTTGAAAATTGATTTTTTCCACCGCTATCCCAACTCTAAAAATGTCAATCTTCTACTGTCGCAGAGATCAAGTTAAATTTTATAGAGTATAAGTATATTTTATAAGTTTAATGAAAATTTATTCTGAATAGTATGAGCTGTGGTATTTGGTCTAGAACATCTAGACAAACAACTTTTTTTTCTAGGTCTTTTGGAAAATCACGAAGAAAAAAATCAGCTTCTTCATACAAAAAGTTCGTCAACGCGCGGCAAAATGTATGGAGAAGAGATTTTTTTTTTGCGAATTTTCACAAGTCTTAGTACTTACACAAATTGTTTACCTAGATGTACTAGAAAATAAAAAAACCGGAAAAGTGCGAGTCAGGCTGGCACATCGAGGGTTCCGTACAAACATATTGTTAAAATAATTAAAAACCTGTCTTAGCATGTGCTAATGAAGTTATTTTATATGATACGATTTACTCACTTTGAATTTTGAACCCATATTTTGTGAATTTTTGAGGCTCTATTTTTATGTGATTTCAATTAAAATGTACAGTTTTCAGATTTATTCCTATATGTGTACTCTGAGACAATGCTTTTCGCCAAATTTCATAGTTCTATGTCAACGGGAAGTACCCGGTAGGTTTTGATTTTTGTGAGCGTTGAAATATATGTTTTTTACGACATAAACGGCTCTAACTATTTTGTACGGCAACTGAGAAGCTCTTCTTTTACACAACTGCAAGAGTTCATAGGTTTACGTATATAGTTTAAATTTCAACTCGATATCTTTACGCGTTCCCGAGATAAAGAGTCTTGACATACACACAGACGGACAGACGAACAAAGTGATCCTATAAGGGTTCCGTTTTTTCCTTTTGAGGTACGGAACCCTAAAAAAGGTTAAATGTTTTTACGTTTAATACCTATGAGCCTGTATATGAAGGTGGTATTTGTATTCAGAGTATATCACCAAAATGCTCTGCAATAATTTGGTCACATTGTACTTAGTAACTGGCTGGCTGGTTAACTGGCTAGCCTTTTGCGTCTGTGCTAGTTTCTATTACTGCGTCCTATGCCATATACTACATTACAGCACTGCTCAGTGCTCATGGAAGTATAAATTTCTACGTTGCTGTTTTCTGTTTCGTACATATGAAGCTACTTTATACTACAGCAGATGCCAGCGGTACCAATGTGCACGACGCAGACCGTAAGGGTAGACCTCAGAAGAGACTGTATGGGTAGTATATGGCATAGGATATATTATGTGCATTCCTACACCGACTTCTTAAGGTTTTCTTTTCTGCTTTACTAATGTACAATACATCATGCTTGTTCTGAATATCTTGTCTTCAATATAATGCTGTGCGATTTGTATGGTCGCAGAGAGCACGACAGCGCGGTAGGTACCAAGCAGAATAACCAGGCGTTGCACTCTCGTGTATGTTAGTCATTGTACTTAGACTAATTAGGTTTGTTGAATGATAGCTCCAAAGAGAGCAAGCAGGGCAGTGCTGGTGACGGGCACGCATCGCTCGCTCTGCGCTAACTTGGCTGTGTCTGGTCATGAACTACAGACAGTATTGTAGTTATATTAGAGAACGTCTGCAGCGCAGAGAGCGTGATAGTGCGCTACCAGATGACGGATCAGGCGCCGACGGGCACGTGCGCAGTGCTGCTGATCGGAACGCATCGCTCGCTGCGCTAATTGTTTTCGTAGTCTTATCACTAGTCATGAACTAATAGACAGTCATCATCATCATCATCATCATATCAGCCATAGAACGTCCACTGCTGGACATAGGCCTCCCCTAATGATTTCCAATAAGACCGGTTGATAGCTGTTTGCATCCAGCGCGATCCTGCGGTCCTAATAAGGTCATCCGTCCACCTTGTGGGTGGACGTCCTACGCTGCGCTTGCCGGTACGTGGTCTCCACTCAAGAACTTTTCGACCCCATCGGTCATCAGTTCTCCGCGCTATGTGCCCTGCCCATTGCCACTTCAACTTGCCAATCCGCTGGGCTATGTCGGTAACCTTGGTTCTTCTACGGATCTCCTCATTCCTGATTCGATCTCGCAGAGAAACTCCGAGCATAGCCCTCTCCATGACTCTTTGGGCTACTTGGAGCTTACTAATAAGGCCCATAGTGAGAGACCACGTTTCTGTGCCATAAGTCATCACTGGCAACACACACTGGTCGAAAACTTTCGACTTGAGGCACTGAGGTATGTCGGACGAGAAGACGTTACGCAATTTTCCAAACGCTGCCCAACCGAGTTGGATTCGGCGATTGGCCTCTTTCTTGAAGTCGGACCTACCTAACTGGACTACTTGTCACAGGTAGACGTACGAGTCAACGACTTCAAGAACCGAGTTCCCAACTGAAATAGGGGTGGGTACAACATGAGAATTACACATGACCTTTGTCTTATCCATGTTCATTTTAAGACCCACCTGTTGAGAGACTTGATTAAGGCCTTCGAGCATCGTGCTGAGTTCTTCCATCGACTTTGCCATGACCACGATATCGTCGGCAAATCGAAGGTGAGTGATGTATTCGCCATTGATGTTGATGCCGAGTCCTTTCCATTCCAGGAGCTTAAAGGCGTTCTCCAGAGTAGTAGTAAACAGTTTCGGAGATATTACGTCTCCCTGTCTTACGCCTCTCTTCAAAGGGATCGCCTCGGAGCTATCTTCCTGTACTCGAACCGACATAGTGGCGTTATTATACAAACACTTCAGCACTTCAATGTACCGATAGTCAATACGGCATCGTTGAAGAGACTCAAGCACAGCCCATGTCTCAACCGAATCAAAGGCTTTCTCATAGTCCACAAACGCCAAGCAAAGTGGCAGGTTATACTCCTCGGTCTTCTGTATAACCTGCCGCAGCGTATGTATGTGGTCCATGGTGCCAAAGCCCTTCCGGAAACCGGCTTGTTCGGGAGGCTGGAAGTCATCAAGCCTGCGTTCGAGACGATTCGTAATGACCCTTGAAAACAACTTATAAACATGGCTCAGAAGCGAGATGGGTCTGTAGTTTTTCAATAAGGTGTTGTCACCTTTTTTGAAGAACAACACCACCACGCTTCTGTTCCACGCTTCTGGCGTTATGCCCTCGAGGACGACGGTGTTAAATAGCTTCTGAAGGACTTTTAGTACCGGCGTTCCACCCGCTTTCAGAAGCTCTGAAGTAATTCCGTCGTCACCCGGCGCCTTATTGTTCTTAAGTTGGTTCAGGGCCATCCTAATCTCGTACAGGCTAATGTCCGGGATATCTTCGGTGAAGTGTCGGGTTAGCTTGGCTCTTGGGTCTTTGGCCGCGCTGTTTACAGGCTTTGCTACCGAGGCGTATAACTGTCCGTAAAACCTTTCGATCTCCTGCAATACCTCTGCCTTGGTTGACGCTATACTGCCATCTTCTCTCTTCAGCTTTGTCAACTGGCTTTGCCCAATAGACAAATGCCTTGCGAACACTTTGGAGCCTTTGTTCCGCTCTATTGTCTCTTTAACATGTTTAGTATTAAAGAGACGAATGTAGCACCGCACCGATTTTGAAATCTGTCTATTGAGCCGCCTGTATGACTTTGCATCATCGGAAGACTGCAGTCTTAGCGAGCGTCGTTCGGCCATGAGATTTAGAGTATGATCGGAGAATTTCTGAGGTCTATCTGAACGGCGGGGTCTAAAGAGAACCCACCGTTTGGACAGTTTCTACGAGCCCGTTATTGATCTCGTCCACCGACGCAAAGTTCTCCAGGCAAGCAAAGCGATTCGAGAGCTCGAGCTGAAAGTTTTCGGGGTTTTGTATGTGGGCACGAGTAGGTCGGAGCGTAGACTTCATCAGGCGGGACCTTTCGAGTTTAACGTTGATATTCAGTTTGCCTCGCACGATTCTGTGATCACTGCCGGTTTTTACCCTGTGGATCACGGAGACGTCGTTAAATATCCGTTTCTCGCTAGTCATGATGAAGTCTATCTCATTTCTCGTGGTACCGTCGGGACTCATCCAGGTCCATTTCCTGCGAGGTGGTTTCTGGAAGAAAGAGTTCATCATGAAGAGTTCCTCTTTCTCCAGAAAGTCTGCCAGCATGTGGCCCCTGGGGTTCCGTTGCCCACATCCAAATTGCCCCACTCTCAACTCATCATCGCTTTTCCTGCCCAACTTCGCGTTGAAGTCTCCCATAACAACCGTGAAGCGGGTCTTAGACGTATGTATGGCCCGACTTACGTCCTCATACATAGCTTCCACTTCATCATCGGGGTGTGACGAGGTCGGTGCGTATACCTGGATGACCTTCAACGAATATCGTTTGGATATTCTGAGTATCAGGTATACAACCCTGCTCGACACACTTTCGATGGTAATGATGTTGTTAACGAGAGACCTGTGTACGAGAAAGCCGACACCACCTTGGGACCGTTGGTCACCTTCCCGGTAGTACAGTAGGTTGCCGGATTTCAAGGTTATCGTGTCCTCGCCCTCTCTACGGACTTCAGATAACCCCATAATATCCCATCGCAACCTACCCAACTCTTCTTCCAGTTCCGCAATCTTCTCATCAGTCCTCATGGTGCGCACGTTATATGTTGCCAGGGCCAGTCGTCGTCGGTTGGGGTGGCAGCCGGATCTCTGCCGGGGATTCTTAGCACCCCTTGCTCCGCCGTTACCGTGGTCGCTGCCGGAACCAGGACTAGCGGAGCTGCCGGGGACTGGGGGCCTGGTTCTATTTTGTACAATCATAAGGGGGGGGTTTGCCCATAATTGCCGCGCTGGGCAAGCGTGTTGGCAATCGCAGGGCGTAGCTCTCGCGACGGGGATGCTGCTGCCCATCCCCGCCCTGTTGCACTTGAGCTACGCTGTTCTGGATGGGTATACCGCCAACAGTCGGTTCCGTAGTACCTCAGTCGGCTCTTACGACACCTGGTACAAGAGGGGGGTGCTATTCTACTCTGCCGGCACCCCACGGCCATAGACAGTATAGTCTTTATATTGGAGTATTAATGGTCGTCCGCAGCGCAGAGGGCGTGACGGTGCGCTACCAGGTGACGGAGCAGGCGCCGACGGGCACGTGCGCAGTGCTGCTGACCGGCACGCATCGCTCGCTGTGCGCTAACTTGGCGGCTGCGCAGAAGTTCACGCCGGATCATCTCGCCACTGCGGAGAGTAAAGAGAGCATAGAGGCGGCCAAGTACTTCTATACTTCGGTGAGGTTCTTTTATATCTGTATACTGCTGCGTAAACTTTTCCTCCCACTTAGTAACTTTCTGCAACGCCATCCAAAATGTATCAAGGTCTTCACCCCAGTGATTTCTAATTTTCTTATTTTATCTATTTCACAAAATTCAGAGACTATTAACTTCAGACACACGGAAAATTTCGCATTTATATTTGATTGTAACATATTGTAATTTCAGCAGTGGCGTAGCGTGCCTTAGCGGGGCCCCGTATAAACATTTGTTTGGGGGCCCTTAACGAAAGAAAAATTTTTTTTGCATATAATTAAAAGAAATATTTATTCATCATAGTTATGTATCTGTCACTTTTTTTAAATTTTTACAAACAATTCAAATGAAATATACGCTCTCTTTGGCTTTTTTCGGCAAACTGAATTAGTAAATCATTTATAGCTGATGATGACCTCAGTTTTTCTAATTTTATTAATTTTTGCTTAGGCACGTCGGGGGCCCCAGTGGCCCGGGGGCCCCGTATAATTGATACGGCAGATACGGCGGTAGCTACGCCCCTGAATTTCAGTCCATTAAATTCTGTGTAGTCTTTCTGTTTCTGTAACTTACAAACTATACTTTTTTTAATTATTTTTCGTTCGATAGCCGGCCTGATCGAAATGGTTCTTACATATATTTTAGTAAAATCTTGTTCGGGAGATTTTAACATTTTTAATTTGTCCTCGTGCTTGTTCATGGTAGGTATTTAGTAAGTAACACGTACCATAATTAACTATTGCTTCTTCAGGGATTCTTCGTGGCCGTGTCGCCGCCATCGATAATGCAGCTGGCGGAAGCGGCGCACCAAAAAGGAGGCACCTTTATAATGAATCTGAGTGCACCGTTCGTATCTCAATTCTACAGCGAGCCTCTCGGTAAAATACTGCCATATGTAGATGTACTCTTCGGGAATGAGTCGGTAAGTACACCGTATTTCTATTTTTCGTGTCCAGTCCATCCAAAGTTTGCCTGATAGAAATCGCCAAAGGCGATAAGGCCGCCCTTGTACAACATTTTTTTGTGAAGTTTCTATTGTATTACTGTAATTTTTGGTGTACAAATTGTACAATAAAGATAAATTTATTTATTTATAATAGCAGAATTTACATTTTATGATTGTTTTTGGTGTACACCCAACGACTCCCGCTAAAATGACCACAACACCCCCCGTGTTAGGATAAATTATTAGTTTTGGCGCCGACAACCGCCACTGACATATCCTAGTAGACTAGGAGGTGAGCGCATAAAAATGCAAGAATTTTCTAAAAGCTGAATTTTTGGTATTATTCCACCATGGCGGTGTTCAACAATACCCCGAATATAGTTACTTGCTTTTTCTTTAAATTCAAAACGACTCTTCACCAAACGCTAAGGAACCCAGCTGACTGACACCGTGGTATTGTTGTACACCGTCACCGTAACCTAATAACAAAAAAATATCTTTTAGAAAATGCTTGTATTTTTTCTCTAACCTCCCGGGCTATAGCGCATATCAACTAAAACTTAAGTGCTACGCCATCCCATTGTAAAAATGGCACGCTCAATGATTACCATTCTTACATTTCATAATCATATTTCCAGGAAGCCGAAGCCTTCGCCAAAGCATTCAACATCGAATCAACAGACTTGCAGGAAATCGCGTTAAAAATCTCCACCATGCCCAAACTGTCAGACCGACCGCGCATCGTGGTCATCACACAGGGTTGTGACCCTGTCATATTGGTCGAAAACGGGACTATTACCCTTATTCCTGTCACCATACTGACCAGGGAACAAATTGTAGACACAAACGGCGCGGGCGACGCTTTCGCCGGCGGTTTTCTCAGCCAGCTAGTGCAAAGTAAACCTTATGCGACATGTGTTAAGTGCGGAGTTTACACAGCGACGCATGTTATACAGCATTCCGGGTGCGCGTTTAGCGGTGAGAGCGATTTCAGTGAGAGCTAAGAATAGAATGTGATGCGCTTTCTAGTTGGATATTAAGGTGTATACGGGTGGCTCTACGACAGATGACTTCTAGAATCATTGTACACATCATAATGACTAACTTTTATTGTAGGACAACCTAGAAATCACAAAAATTTGGTTGTCTGTAAAGTTGGCGTAAGCCGAACTCTTAGGCCGATCGTGCCTCTCTATCACTTGTTCCACTCTCTCGCTTGCATGCTCGGCTCAGGCGGAACGTGACAATGAATCATGCTTTTTCGTGCGTGCAGTCAACGTTCATTGACTTTGTTATTACGTCAAAAATTTGCTGTCCTGTATAAAAAGTTCGTAATCGTAATTTATTTGGGAACAACTTTTACCACGGGGCGAACTCGGAAATCGTAAAATTGCAATTCTGTACATTTTGTCTAAAGTCGACGAACATTTTGTGTGGAACAGCTGATTTTTATCACGATTTTGATATTTGCCCTTTAGTAAAACTTGGTTATAATAATGAGTAAAATGATAAACTAGAATGTCAGTCGTCTAGAAAAATACCCCGTAGTGTTAAAATTGTGATTCCTATTGGTAGGGCGATTTTTGTGATAAATAGGAGTGAGAGAATGGTTGAATGAGAATAAGTATCTAAATAAAAGCAAAAGCTTTTATTAGATCAAAGACAAAATGCTTGGCTTGGCCAATTTCCAATAAGAAATAGAATAACACGCATGAAATCTAAAACCGATTCCACACCTTAATATAATGAGAAAGGTAAAAATTCCTTAAAGTAGAAAAATCGTAGGACTTATAAAGACAGTGAGATGGCGTCGGAAACGCATAGTGCTGTGTATTCAACGACATTACTTGACACAAATTTCACTTGAACTACTGTTCAAAAGTCGCATTGGCCTCTCAGCAATATGGCGAACACCGTTCAAAGCCTTTCCGGACGAAGCTTACAATGTTGCCATCGCAATAATGCCATCTCATTTCTAACACCTGGTCTAGTTTTCAGTACGTTCATGTTTTATAATAATATACATATCTATAAGGCATAATATATTAAATACACAATGATCTAACTAGAAAGCGCAGTTCTTCCAATAAAGCACTAGAACGGCAATAATGTACATAGATATAAGTTGTAATATCGCACAATAATTCATATACATATAGCACTTCTTGAGGGCTGAGCACCAAGTTACTATTCTAGCAATATCTTCGATGATATTATATCATCATCATCTTAGCCATCCACCGTCGAGTACAAGCCTAATTTATAGTGGAGGAGACGAAAATCGACCTTCACCCATCTGATAACCAGATGAGACATTTTTTATCACATATTATTTATTTACCAACAAACGATAGATTTTGCCTATCGAAAAGTTCGTGGCTATTTTTAATTAATTGCCTATAAAATTAAATATTTAAAATATTACTCGCCTGGTTACGAGTATCAAATGGGTGAAAGCCAATCTTCACCGGCTCTTAGACCATTACCAATCTCCCAAATATCAATTGGGAGCGGCTTGTATCCAGCTATTACTAAGTCGTCTTTTCATTTTGTGGGCAGACGTCATTCACTTTTATAGTATTCATAATACTCGTAAATATGACTATTACATACCAAAAATTAAATAATTGTTGTTATTTAATAGGACAACGGCGTCACCTCTGTTGTACCATTTTCTAGACATTGTTTAGATTTCTTGCCATCCTTGTCACAATATTGAAATAAAAAGAGATGGCGATATTTTTAGTATTGTCATAGTCGTTTAGTTTTAGGTAATGGTGCAACAGAAGTGGGCTCGATTTTGAAAGCTTTTTGACAGATAACAAAATTTTAAAGTGTTGTTCTCCTCGTCTAATTGGTTGCAATGAAAAAGGTAGCTATATTTTTAATAGGCCTGTCAAATTGTCTTCGTAATTGGGTCTAATAGACGTCTATATCGCTCTGTGATACAGTGATTATTTTTACACGAAACTTGTTTTTGTTGAAGAAAATATGAAAATGTATTCATTCAATTTATTTACATTTATATTCAATTTATACCTCATGTGTAGTCAAATTATTTGAGAAATGAATTAGCTGGTTGTTTTTATCGTGTTTATAAGCGGTCATAATACAGATGATTTGAACTTATTCATAATAATGAAGTACCTAATATTAGAATGCAATATGGAAATGTGACGGCATAGTTGACATACGCCATACAATTCCTGATCTGATACTCGTTTTGAAAGAAAGAGACAAATATCAATTGCGCCGCTACAAATTTTTAGATATTTGTTTCAGGCATCCGAAACTATATTTACATACTTTTACATATTTTCAATGAAATGTGATACGCTTATAAAAGCGCGTTATTTTCTATTTAAAGACTAGTCAGATTAATTACTGAATATTAAAACTGTAAAAAAAACAGTCAGCTACTCTATTGCTTTAGAGGCAATTCAATTAAAAATGCTGTTAATGACGCAATAAAGCGCCCCGCAGACATAATTATGCGGCCTGGTGTTCGACCAATCACAGAGGCCGAAATGATAAAATCAAGACCTATTGGTTGATGACTAGGCCGCAGCTGTCTGCGGGAAATTTAATGCGCATATTAAATTTAAAAACTTAGATATGCTCGAATTATAACATCATCATCCATAGCCCTCCCACCACGCTAAAGTAAGACTTATTTAGGACCAATAGAACCAATGATTCCTTAGCCTAAGTTACCGCCAGTGACAATTAAGGCTGATTGTCTCTGTCAGCGCACGAAATTATTTTTTTTTTTCCTTTTACGGATAAACTACTCATTTCAAATTCATGAAAACTCATTTAGCGGCTATGAGTAGGTAGCTTTTACGAGTTACATACACCTAAAAACCAAATTAGTGGTCAGTTTATGCAAAAAACTTTTCAGTCAACTGATTTTCAGCGTAGTTTTTAGTTGGTGGAAGCTCTGGTGTTTAAACTAGCCACAATTTTGGTTTCTAGGTATACATACCTCATCATAACTTACGAGCAATTTATCTATAAACTCTAACAAACCCGAAAAAAAAATGAAATTCGCGCGCTGACCTAGTGACCACCTTAACCGCTTTTGAAGTATTATGAATAGATCTGAAACATGTATTCTGAGCCGGACAAGAGAAAATACAGTTAAGAAATGTTTTAAAATAAAATTAGCAGTTTCTCTGAATACAAGACCTCGCATCTTTTTAACTGAATCTTTAGCAGTCTATATCTATTATGTAATGCTAATAACTAATAAATCCGGTGTAGTTATATAGGTAAGTAGTTACTTTTTTTTGCAAATTCGGATGGTTATCCTTTTGAAACGCTAAGATACCCAGCTCACTCATGTATTGTTGTACACCGCCAAAGTAATACCAAAAAACAGCTTTTAGAAAATGATTGCATTTTTCTGTCCCTCGCCTCTCGGGCTATCAGTTCGGCTCAGAACAACTATCGAATACCCAACTGCTTAGCAAAGCAATATTTATATTTACACAGCTCTCAGCTCAGTTAAAGTTCTCAGTAACAGGCTATTGTTTATAGTAATTTATGCTGATGCAGCATTCTATAGGCAGATGTTATGTATATACTTTAAGTTAAGGCATCAAATAGTAATGTATCAATGTAAAGTAGTAAAAAATGAATGAAATGTTGAAATCAAAATGAATTTATGAAATTAATTTTATAAAGGTGTGTGAATAAAAAAAACAGCTGTATGTAACAAAATGTACTATAAAAAGTTATCCATATGATCTACAAATGGTTATTTTTAGCACATATTTCTTTACTACTAGTTGCTACACAATATCTTTGTCAATTTTAGGAACATTTAATTTACACAATACTTATGAAAAGTCAAAATCATGTGCAAAAGTTGTACTTACTAAGAAAATTATACCTAATGTAATATAATTGGTCTGGTTATTTTATTTTAACTATGTAAAGGCCGCGTTACACAAGCTGGCTGAAATGATGTTAGCTACAAGCTGCGAAATATCCAATCCTCACACAAAGCTGCACATTGATTGGATATTGCACAGCTTGTACCTAACTTCATTTCCGACAACTTGTGTGACGCGGCCTATACTTAACTTATCTTAGTTAATTTTAGTAAACATGGCACATTTAGAGCAAAGTAGTTTGGAAGATTTCCATACCATCTACTATGTACTTCTAAGTTACAATAACCCTTTTTTACCCTTTATTCAGTCATTTATCAAATCAAAAATAATAGCTTATGAACAAATCTCGAAATTATCTTATAATCACATCTTAGAGTTTGAGATTTTGGGGTTGGTCCCATAGTAAAAATTGTTCATGATGCATACATACACCTTGTATGTAACTTTTTTTTTGGTCATACTTAGCCCAGCTATCTATATTTTGCACCAGGCAAATCACATGAGATCAAAAAAATAACATCAACACTTAAACTTAATTAAACATTTAAAAAATTTCGACTACCAACAAAAATATTTTCTAAGAAAAGCATTTTAGTAATGTAAGTAAGTATTTCAAAGTTTTCAATCTCAGAATAGTTATTATTCTGAGATTTTAATGACATGTTTTACATATAAAAGTCTCTATTTTATAGTTGGTGACTTCTTAATTTCAATAAATATCTAAAAAATATTATTATATTTAGTCTGTTTTATGCCCACCCAAGAAACTTTTTTGCCTGCCCCGAAAAAGTCAACAACAGTAAGTCAACACTTACTTTTCTATGGTGGGCTCTAAGACAGGCAGATGTTCCCATAGAGAAAATGTCTACCTGCTAACTATATTTGATAGTCATCCAACCTATTAGGTAATCTAAGAGTTCTTGTTAACAAAAACAATGTGGTATCTCACGATGTGCTCTTCCCAGTCTGGGGCATGGATTTTCTCATCACCAAGAAGCGGCATACATCTGTAAGTCTCATAAATGATGATGCTAGTAGTTTTACTATCCTGTATCCACTTGGAGGCACTTCTCGTCAGCCGGTCACTTTGCATCAAGTGGGTTTTCTTGTCATCCACACAGATCTTCCTACATATAACACAGCCAGCGTTTTGTGGCTTTTCTGCCTTGACAATTCTCGGGCTTTGTGTACAGATTTTTGCCCTGATCCTGGGGGCCCTGTAAGTATAACATTTATCTATGATACAATAATCAAGTGGTAGGAGAAATGGTACATAAGCTTTATTTTTACAAAGGGTCTGATTTGCGGGTATATAAGTTTGTATAGGCCGGGTGGCTAGCCCTTGTGTCAGTTTTTAGGCCACCTGAAGGTCTCTGACATGGCTAAACAGTAAAAACAACCGGGACCTACAATATAATGTGTCATCCGAGCCACGGTAGCACTCAGTTGGAAAATGTCACCCATCCAAATACTGACAGAGCGGAACGTTTCTTGATTTCGGGTCGCTGACAAACACCTAGTCAAACTACGATACGATCGCTAATTTGCGGGAATTAAAAAAAATACAGTTGCGCTGTTGCGCCTTCTTTTCGCTTTTAATAGTTTTGCTGCATGGGATTATGACTTTAACTACACAATGATACACAGGTAGAACAAAAATGTCAATACCTACCTTCAGTTAAGTACGTATCTAAAGTCGTAATAAGATCAGTGAAAACTTTGTGCGATAGATCAAGTTGGGCATCAATGGTTACTGAAAAAGTACTTACCGCATTCTTTGTTGTTGTTAAACAGCTAAGTGAAAGGTGAATACGAGTGGAAAGAAGGTATCGCAGTAGGTATTGTGCGGAATCTATAATAAGTGCCGAATTTTAAGACGTTGTTTGACTGAAACTTTTTGCTGAATAAGTAGTTTTGATTATCAAGTTTACACCGCACTTTCTATGTACATTTATTATCATCGTATTTAGATTTAAAACAATCTTCAAAGAAAGTTTGACCGTCGAATTTCGAGCCATTTTATTTTAGTATTAGTAGTATCTATAGTAGTCTGTGGTATGAGTATTAATAAAAAAAACCATATTGTTGCCATTATTCAAAATATCTCTTTTTAAGTAACCGGAAATGATGAAGACTGAACTGAAGAATGAACAAGAATGAGTATGAACACGAAAAGCCAATGAAAACGAACTTATTAGCAATAGACAATGGGAAGCAAAAAGTATGGACGTAATTTAAATTAAATGGCAATACAAATCTGATGGACATACAGGATATCAAAATATTTTTTTAATAAGGCAATCTAATTGATAGCCATTTTGAAGAGCCTTTTGTTGGTGTTTTGTGAATGTTTTCAAGTAAAATTTGTAAAAAATCATTGTTATGAATGTGGTAGGAGTACAAGAAAGTCAGTAATGATATAAACATTTACGTACTTATAATTTATACCAGTGTTATTTGTCTTATTAAGTCTCATTTCCGAAGAAAAAACCGGAAAACACTCAACTGTATTTCAGTTTTGCTACATTTTATTTGAGTTTATTTGGTGTAATCAGCGCAGTGATAAGTTAAAGCGTGCTAGTTTATGTTGAAGCGTGCTATTGAAAAGTGATTTTCATCGTTATTATTTACGTCGCGTGTTTTGTTCGCTACGTAAAATTTAGATTTGACACAAGATGGCGGCGGTCGGATGCTCGTTCCGCCAGTGCTGCCATTTTAGCGCTTTCGGCGCTAGATCTAGCGCTTTTTTGCTATGTTTAGCGGGCACTTGATAATTTTAGCGCCTAGCGGATAATTTAGCGCTTTCTTAATTTTTAGTATGGTAGCACTATTTGTTTCGTGGAGAATAAAATTATTGTCTATGTTCAATTTTGTGCTCTATGCCAGCTGGGTTTTAATATGGCAATAGAGCACGGGGAATTCCATGAACATTAAGTACGGTTTTTTTCATGTTTGATTCACTTTGCTTCTTTCATTTTCATTCTATCTATGTGAGCGCACTGAAGTTGAAGTTTAGAAATAACGTTTTAAGCACTGATTTTATTAGTTACTTTTGTGAGTGTTCCATAGTGTTGTGTTGGTTAACTCTTTTGAAATGGATGTACCATTATCAAAAAAAACTGTGTACAAACAAAGATATAAAGCCGAATGGGAGAAATCGCCCAACTTTAAACAATGGTTGAAACCTGTGCCTGGAGATGATACAAGGGCAATGTGTTTGTATTGTAGGAAGGATTTTCTTGCCAAATTAAGCGATATCCAGAGACATTGTGATTCAGTTCATCACAAAAAGCAGGCGAAACCTTTCTTGGACAAAAAACAAACACAAATCTCTTCAATGCTGCAAAAACCCGTCGATAAGCTCTGTGTTGAGGCTAAAGCCGCAGAAGGTGCTCTCTCAATGTATGTTGCAGAACACACAGCTATACAAGCAATTGATCACCTTACCGAATTGTGTAAGAATAAATTTTCGGATTCTAAGGCTACTACGGAAATGAAATTGCACCGAACGAAATGTACAGCAATAATTCAGGAAGTATTAGCACCTCATTTTAAAGATTCTTTGAGAAATGATATTGGTGATAATTCGTATAGCTTGATTATAGATGAATCTACTGATGTTTCTGTTCGAAAATATCTCGGTATTGTTGTTAAATATTTTAGCAGCAGTCGCAACGAAATAGTTTCTACATTTTTAGGGCTGGTTGAATTGGAATCTGCAGATGCAGAAGGAATAGTTTCGGCATTAACAGCACAACTTGAAGCTTTTAAACTTGATAAAAGCAAGTTAATTGGAATCGGAACGGATAATGCTTCGGTTATGACTGGAGTAAACGCAGGTGTCCATAAAATATTGCAGGAAAGGTATGCTTTACCCAATCTAGTGTTGATAAGATGTGTCTGCCATTCGATTCAATTGGCAGTGTCACATGCGTCATGTGAGACTATACCAAGAAATATAGAATTTATGATAAGAGAAACTCACAATTGGTTCAAGCTTTCACCGAAACGAAAAAACGAATATAAAAAAATATATGAAGCGATAAACTGTGGAGAGGAGCCACTTAAGATCTTAAAAGCTTGTGATACACGATGGCTGTCAATTGAACCCGCGGTAACTAGAATCTTAAGTCAATGGATAGAACTGAAATTACACTTTCAATTAATGAGAACTCGTGAAAATTGCTACCAAGCCGAATTATTATATAACATGTACAACGATGAAAGAAACAAAATTTATTTGCAGTTTTTGTGTGGAATCCTTAATAATTTACAAGGGGCGATAAAAACTTTTGAAAACAAAACTTCTGACCCATGTCTGCTCTACAATACGCTACATGATTTGATACGAAACATGTGCACGAAAATAATAATAGCGCAACCGAGAATGCAGTTCGAAAGCATTAATGTGAAAGAACATCTGTCTATGTCGCCATACCTTGGTTATTTATTTGAGAAAGAGATGAACGAGTCTTCACTAAATCAGGATGAAAAAAATGCAATGAAGAAGAGGTGTGTTGATTTTATTACTAAACTAATAAATGAGCTGCAACAAAGACTGCCTGAAAATTTAAAACTACTTAAAAACTCTATGGCATTATCTGTTTCCGTCATTTTAAAACCAAACAGAAATATTGATAACTTTATACAAGTTTTGGAAAGTCTGGGTTACACAGAAAATATGGATAATATTATTCAGCAGTGGCAAACTGTTATCCTACAGAACTGGGAAAATACAGAAGATACGGTGAAGTTCTGGACAGAAGTTCAACAGTCGAGGGACGCAGCTGGCTGTTGTCCATATAAAGAATTATTCAATGTCGCGACAAAAATAATGAGTTTGCCACATTCAAATGCTGATATTGAGCGGGTGTTCAGCTTAATGAATGTGGTTAAAAGCAAGTTGCGAAATGCATTGCATTTAAAAACTATTAACGCCATCCTATTTATAAGAACAGGATTAACCGCGGTTAACAGCAACTGTTATAATTATCAACTACCAGCTGATATTTTAAGTAAGATAGGATCATCCGAAAAATATAAAGTAAATACTACTGAACCTAACCAGCCTGGACCCTCGAGTTCAGCTATGATGGAAGAAGAATTCTTTAGTATACCCAAACTGTAGGTATATAATAATATTTTTATGTTTTCTCTTCTCAATTTTATTATTGTAATAAAAAGTTGTTTTTCACTACAATCACGTCGTATTTTATTTTATTTTTGTCGTGCGTATGATGCTTTTTACACGATCAATGTGATTACACAATCTACCATACTAAACACATAGAGCAAAACAACGGAGCCGTAAACGAGTTGCGTTTATACAAGTCGCAATCTGCGTCTCGCTTCCAAAACTTTATCAGAATTGTTTTGATTGCTTATGGTTACAGCTCATGTTTAGTATGGGAGATTATTTAATCACACTGATCGTCTAAAAAGCGCCTCAGTTAAAAGTTCGAATTTAGCGCTTTATTGACTCGTTTGAGCCGATTTAGCGCTTTAATGGCTCGTGAATATATTCGAATCTAGCGCTTAGTACACCGCTGTCAGCGCTGATTAGATTTTTTCATCTGGCAGCACTGCGTTCCGCCAAAACCCGCTCCCGCGGCTCGATGTGTCATCGGCGAGCGGTGACATGGTGTAAACCGGCGTCTCGCAGTGCGGCCGACTAACCGGCCGCTCACGGCGAGGTTCCATTTTCAGAAAATGGAATTTCGCTCGAGGCGCGAAAATGCGACGGGTGTTGACATAAGTTCAATACCGTACCGTTACTCAGGCGGCCGTACGTAATAATCACCGCAGACAAACGAAGATGTGCGAGCCGGAAGACGTCGGAAAAGAAGTGTGGAAGCGATGGATATTAGATGCGATACACAAGATACGGGCTCAGAAGCAGCGGCCGAGCGTGGAGAGGATCTGTCACGCCATCAGGCAGCACCACAACTATCACGAGGACGTGGTGGCGGAGCGGCTGGAGCTGGCGGTGCGCGACGGCGCCGTGCTCAAGGTGTACAACAAGGGACAGAGCTCGTACAAGGACCCGGGAGGCGCGCACTCGCGCAAGCTCGCGCTCACGGCTGACTCCGACGTCTCCAGGGCGGTCGCCAAGGCGGTGCGGGAGCTCTGCGAGCGGGACGGCTCCACCTTGAAGTCGATAGAGAGACATTTGTATACTGCGTACCAAGTGACTGTTGGACCTGAAGTTGATGTGAAAAGTGTGTTGAAGTGTGCAGCAAAACGAGCGGTGGCCAGGGGGTTGCTTACCCACCATTCCGGACTCTACAAGGCCACTGCGAGACCAGTGTCTAAGTCTGTGGACTCTAGTTCTAAGCAAAAATCCAAAAACTCATCAGATTCCCCTGAAAAGGTAAGAAATAGCACTGTAATTCATTGTTTACCTTGTTATATATATATAAACAGTTATATTTCCTGAATGAAGAGTAAGTTGAATTTCTGATATCTTTATACAATGATCTATTTTAACATAAAAGACATTCAAAACAAAGCAGTTACAACACTTCAAATAATCCAACATCCACATAAATATCATGTAAATGGGTGCCTCATATCACAATAATCATCAGTAAATTAATAATAGTGAACAAAACCATCATAATCATTTCTCTGGCATCTATAAAACCCACTAAAAATTATTATAACATGTTCCAATTCAATAACAAGGGCAATGACCTGTTGAGCAACCTTGAATCTTTTGTGGAAATGACAAAAAATGTGTCTACTTCTGAATGAGTTGCTCAACAATACCAAATGATAACTCAATGGTAACTTATGTTTTTTCTAACAGGAAACTTATTTGATTTGGATATTTATAAATTGCTATTAGTTTGATTGAGTTTTCATGTTTGAGCATTTTTGATACTTTTCCTGATTTGATTGACTGAGGAGGGTAAATGCTTTTGTGATTAATATCTTTATTACTTTGTATTATCCACACAACATGAATTACAAATACTTACTTACTTACTTTATTAATCTTTTAATGTTTTATTTAACATGACCCAGTATGCTTGTATATGTTATTACTGTTTGTTTCTAATCTTGTGATAGCTTTTCATTTATGAATAAACTATTTATTAAGAATTTAGCTGGACACTAAGCCCAATTACAGAGGCGCCATCATAATTATAATAGCTAAATAGCATAGTCTTGTTTCTTTTCAAGGCATTTGATAGAGTGAATGCTTTTTACATTGCTATTAAATTTACGCTGGCGCCTCTATTATCGGGCTTACTATGTGTGGAGATTTTTTAAATAATTAGTAAAAACATATCTACTAGAAACAACAAGTTTAGGCTCATTTGTTCCATTTCAATTGGATTTATTATGTTTGTCGTGGCTAGATTAAAAATTCTAATAAATGATAATAATATATGTAACAACGTATATTATTATCATCATCATTAGCAAGTATTGATCCACTGCTGCATATAGGCCTTTTCTCCCTTGTTCCATTGTTCCCTAGTGTCATCTAAAAAGACCCAAATATATAATATGTACCATTAACTGCTATACCTAGTAATGAAACTTGTCCAGACTTACTCAAGTAGACTAGAAAAACACTCTTGGTCCATTGCATGGCCTTTCTCACAAGTACAAACACGACTATGATACAATATTCCATCATGGAATGCCAGTGCCTATCTTCCGGCTTCATCATCAGACCTTGAAACCTAGTTGTGGTCAAAGTTCAGTACAAGACGTTTCTAAGAAATCCAAAACAGCTATGATACGATTTCCCATTATGAAATTCCAGTTCATATCTTCCGGCTCCATCATCAGATCAGTAAGACAGTAGCATATTATTGTATTGTCATCAGAACTACATACAGCTGCCAATTTTCATTATGCTACGACCCTTGGAAGATGGTTAAATTAGTTACCTTAGATTCCATACAGGTGGACCTAATAAAAGTGTGTTAATTAATAGTCATTTGCCATTATTAAAAAAAATATTGTATAGATTGTGTAGAACCTATTCACTACCCATCTGTACTGGAGTCTTGATAGTTTTGTATCTGGACATTGTTTCAAAATTTGTGATCAATAATGCAATACTGATGCAATAATGCAATACTGATTTTATGATGTAATTCTTAGCACAGAACAGAAAGGAATGGAAGGAATTGGGGGAGACCTTTGCCCAGCAGTGGGACAGTACAGGTTAATAAAAAAAAAAACTTCTAAAAATTGATTATTTCATCATCAACTTCATCCATCAGCCCCAGGGTGTCACTACTGGACATCTGGACTTATACTTAACATTGTTCTCTTATCTAAGACATCTATATTGATAACAAGAGAGATTTTCCAGTTAATTTTCATAAAAATTGAAATAGGTTTTTAGGTTGATTTATTTGTTTCTTTATTTTCTTATACATTATTGTTGTTGTTTTACAGCATCATATCTCTTACCCACATTATTCTTCTGCATGTAATTCATCTATCAGTGACTTAAATATTACTAGTATTCACTATCATTATCATATGTCTACCCTTTTACCCCTCTTAAGACTACTTATTTTATTTATTTATTTCAAACTGCATTAAATTTATAAATATGTAAAAATTTGCTCATTTAGCACTAGTTACATATTCAACCCTGTAAGGGCATCGCAAGTATAATTATTATACAATTAATGAGTTTTACACTTACACTTACAGAAACTATAATAACAAAAAGGAACTAATGAGACTTATAACTATAACACTCATCATCTGCTTACTTCTGCGAGTCAGAAACATTTTTGTCTTTCAATTAATCTTCTATACTGTAGTAACATTTTTTCATCAGTGATTTTAGTACAAGAAAATAATATTTTGACGCAATAGGCATGGTGACTGGGTAATCAAATCATTATTATAATTAGTCAGTGAGTTAGATTATCAAAAAAATATGGGACACATTTTTTCTTTTGTCAATCAAACAACAAATGACAAAGATAAACCTTGTCAAAGTTTGGGAGTGGGGGATGTGACATCATTTCTCTTACAGAAGTCTATACATTTGTGTGGCATTTGTGACGTCACGCAGAACTTTGACAGGCTATATCTTCATCAATTTTTGTTTGATTGGCAAAAGAAAAAAATTATGTGTCTGATATTTTTTGATGGTGTGTCTGACGGACTTATTATATTTTTTAGTAAGTACAGTGTATACTTTTGCCATTACATTTTTTTTATACATACATCTCTTATCATTCATCATCTTATGAATGAATAAACTAGGAGTGAATTCAGTCACTACAAAATATGAATGAGCTATATGAAAGATGTTACACACAGTTCATTCATTTTTCAAAAACACAATTTTGTAAATGATAATTACCAATACAGCCTATTTACCTATTAATACACTAACAGAAAGATTATGATATTATTATTATTAATAGAATTATGAATTTAGAAAGTAATGTATTTTGAGGTACAGGTGAAATCAGATGCAAATAAGCAAAGTACAACAGGGCATTCAATTTTGAATTGCTTTTTGCACAAAAATGATGTCATTATATTATGTTGTACTAACTTTGATGTTACAGTGCATATTTTTTTTAAAAGCGATCATGTCTGCGCTTGACCACCAACTCGCCTGATGGTAAGCAACATTGTGGTCGAAGATAAAGCATGCAGGCTTAGAAGATACCTATTCACTCTGATCTTGAAATTCGTGTTAACCAATATAAATAATTAAATAGGTACTAAAATGCATGCAGGGAAATAACATTTTGTTTGAGTTACAGTCTAAAAAATTCGAGATAGTATTTAGGGGTTTAGTGGAAGAGAACAACACTTTTTTTTTATTTAATGAGAATTTCGACTTAACAAGGTTTGAGTAATAGTGTAGAGAATTCCACTATACATCAATCATACTAATATTATAAATCCGAATAGTTTGTTCCTCTTTCATGCAGCAACGGAGCAACGGATTGACTTGATTTTTCGCATGAATATATTCCAAGGGCCTGAATGTGACATAGGCTACTTTTTATCCCGAAAAAATAAAAAGTTCCTGTGGGATTGCACAAAAATCAAATTCCATGCAGGCAGAACCGCGGGCAAAATCTAGTTATAATACAATATGTATATGTAGATGTCATTGATAACATCAACATATTATGTACAGGGTCAAGGCGGAGTGACGGTGTGCAGCGAGTGCCTGGGCACGGACGCTCGGAACCGGCTCGGGGCTGCGGAGGCCCTGATCAGCTGCCACCAGTGCAAGTCCTATGTGCATCCCTCCTGCTGCGACTCCTTGGAACAACTCAGTCAGAGTACTATCAAGGTACCTCCTACTAATATTATAAATCTGTAAGTGAATTTGTTGATTTAGTGGTTTGTTCCTCTTTCATGAAGCAACAGATTTTTGGTTAGGACATAGTTTAAAAGATGGAAAGTGACATCTATCTACTTTTTATTCTGAAAAAAAAAAAAAAAGTTTCCTATGGAATAGCACAAATATCAAAAGCTAGTCTACTTATAATTTTTGTGAATTGAATATCATTCCAATCATAGGACCACAACCATTCTGCCTCCACTTAATTCTCTTTAACAAAGTGGTCTACAATTGGAAAAGGTTGCCTGTTAAGAAAAGAAAAGATTTTAGAACATACTGCACATTTGGATAAAGAAAGAAAAAAAAACAACAGGTTGCACTCCGGAAGTGCCGGCAGAAGGGAAAACTTGAACTTTAACATTGTGCATTTTTTAATATTTTGGAATGGTTAGGGAATAATTTCGTATGAGTTGCTTTATTTATCAGTATAAAAGTACTATCATTTATGTTGTAAAATACAATTTCACACACGCACACTCGCGCAAGCGCCCTGCGCCGCTAGAGCAAGCATACATTTTCGTCGCGGTAGAGTGAGAGGGGGATATAACGCCGCGCTGGCGGTCTACTCTCCCTCCGTCTTACGAATTCTCATAGGGGAAAGACCCCGAGGCCAATACTCACCACGCCAAAGAAGGTGGTGGAAGGACCACAAATGAATGATGTCTCTTTCATTTACCTGTCCTGACGCGAGGTTAACATATTTTACCCATCACAAAAAGTGTACAACGCCGCTAAAGAAGTTTTTACCTCAAAAAATGTTTTTTTTTTGTTCTGTTCCTTAATTAACGTCATATCGATCGATTAGGCCGATCGTGCCTCTATCGCTTGTTCAGCTCTCTCACTTGCACGCTCAGGCGGAATGTGACAATGAGTCATGCTTTTTCGTATGTGCAGCCGGCGTTCATCGATTTATAAGAGGTTATGACGCCAGAAAATCCTTGACAGAATAATATCTATTAATCTGGAGACTTGGAATCCATAATTTTTAGGATTCCGTACCCAAAGGGTCGCCACGCGATAACACATCAGTGGAGCGCCTTGTGGTACAGGGAAAGATGAAAGGTACAAGACCGCGAGGTAGATCACCATTACGTTGGACCGACTAAATAAAGGCTGCACTAAACGGTCCCGTCAATATGTGCACGAGAAAGGCGTCCTACGAGAGGAATGGCGACGTATTGTAAAGCGAGCCACCACCGGAACTGATGACCACGACCATTCTGTCAAGAGTGTATATGACTAAGAAGAAGACCCAAAGGGTAAAAACGGGCGGGACCCTATTACTAAGACTCCGATGTCAGTCTGTCTGCCTGTCTGCCACCAGGCTGTTTCTCTTGAACCGTGATAGCTAGAGAGCTGAAATTTTCGCAGATGATGTTTAAAAACTGTTGCCGCTATAACAACAAAACTAAAAACAGAATAAAATAAATATTTAAGGAGGGCTCCCATACAACGAACGTAATTTTTTGGGAGTTATTTTACTACTTATTAATAATGGCAAGAGGAATGGGGCTAAGGGGGCTCCAACGCGGTACGGAACCCTTTGTGCGCGAGTCTGACTCGCACTTGGCCGATTTTTATTCACAAATTTTAATATACATTATGGTATTTTTTTTATTTTTTTTTTATTTCGATTATGTTTGCGTTTGACTACACACTGCCTGATGTTAAGCAGATGTGCGGTCTAGGGTGTAGCACGCTTACCTAGAAGATACCTATTTACTCGGGATTTGAAGACACTCACGTTGTACTTTAACGGAAAGACAGACCCAGGCAAAGCATTCCACATTCCGGCTGTTCGTATGAGGAATGAGGATTCGAAACGCTTGGTTCTAACGCGCGGAATGTCCACCATAAAAGCTTGACGCTTTGGTCGCGTCCGTCTAGCCGTACGATACGGTACGGTACGGTAGTCTATGTATGTATTTCATAGATCTGGATATTACATACTACATTGTACAAACCTTGCAATGGTACGAGTGGGTGTGCCCTCTTTACATATAAATTGTCATTCAATCTATAAAAAGGAGCAAAAATTATATATAATTGGACTGGCCACATTCTGAGTGCTCTATTGGCATTTAAAACTAGGCCTATTATGGAACTCATAATATAATCAGATTATTATCTTTCATGGATATGTGTTAACTATTTGATTGAAATATATCTGCACTTTTGAGTCTTTATAATTTTAGATTAATATATAAGTCAAACTTCATCATTAGAACTTTTTAGCGTGATAAAGTGCCCAAAAGGCGCTATTGTAAATTTAATAGCAACCTATAAAATATTGTTCTCTCCTTCAAATGCATATTATTAAAAAATAAATATAGGGAAAAAGAAAGGAACATTTTAAATTGCTATATGCATCCAGAGTTCTAGACAGATGGGCAAAAGTCTTAACTGTGGGTTCTACTGCTAGTGGGTTCCACTGTCCAGTCGACCCCGAGGCCGTCCTCCAACACGATGGCGTGACGAAATTGAGAGGTTTAAAAAGGATTGGACGGAGGTAGCACAGAACAGAAAGGAATGGAAGGAATTGGGGGAGACCTTTGTCCAACAGTGGGACAGTACAGGTTAAATAAAAAAAAAATACGATGGCTGCTTTAAATAAATATTTTGGGACATCTTACACACGGCCTCTGACCCCAAACTAAGCAAAGCTTGTGATATGGCTGCCAGAGACTGATAAACTACATATACTTATTTTTAAATACATACTTATATAGATAGTAACTAAATACCACCCAGACACAGAGCAGACACTTATGTTCATCACACAAATATTTGCCCTGGTGGGGATCGAACCCACGCCTCTTTGATCCAGAAGTTAGGGTCACTAACCACTGAGCCACCGAGGCAGTCATAAAAATTGGGCCTAATGTTTTATAGATAGAAGAACGCCTGGTGCACGCACGAATAACTATAGTCACGTTCCGTCTGAGCCGAGCGTGCAACAAGCGATAGAGAGGCACGATCGACCTACGCGTTCGGCTTGTTTCAGTTGTTGATCCAACAATGTCTTTTTATTTTTTGCTGTTTTCTACACTTATGTTAAGTAATTTACGAAACTTATACCTACTGTTAATTTAGACTACACATAACCACTAACTTCATTCAATATTAATACAGAAGGCACTAAATCCCACGACACAGGAATTCTCCTAGTGTGGGATTTAGGGTTCACCCACAAGTATGTACAGTCCATGGACTCATTTTAATTATTAGTTATATGTATACTATAAAACTGTATTACTGTACTTATTTCTGTACTTAGCCATAAGAAAAGACAAATTTATTATTAAAATTATGACGTTATTACGTAAAATTATCGTCCTTGTCCTTGTCCGTAAACCGAGTTTACCGACAAGCTTTATTTCTTTTATAGTAATTCTACATCTGCCGTGCTAGCATACACATCAATCAGAAATATTTTTGGCGATCACACGTCTACAAAAATCATGTCGTATTTCGACGTATTTCGTATGTCGACGCTTTGCTAAATGGAAACGTACCGAGATTTTGTTTTGCTTTTGTTTATCATTTTCATCATTATTTATTTATTTTATTCCAAAGTATTGGATGGAGGTAGCACAGAACAGAAAGGAATGGAGGGATTTGGGGGAGACCTTTGCCCAGCAGTGGGACAGTATAGGTTAAATAAAATAATAAATAATAAAACGTGAGGTTTAGATAAGCGAATACGGTATCCAGTGCGCGCATTTCTCGCGCGAATCGATAGTCCCGAGAAATGTTACGAGGGTCATTCAATAAATACTTAGCCTACAAAAAGTAAACGAAAATTTTGGAAAAGTGGCAATTTATTTTTCAACATAGTCTCCTTTTAGTTCGATACACTTAGCCCAGCGATGCTCCAACTTTTTTAACCCGTCCGAAAAATAGTTTTTGTCAAACTCTGCAAAATAGGCCTCCGTGGCGGCGATGACCTCCTCATTTGATCCATATCTATTCCCGGCGAGAGATTTTTTCAGATTAGGAAACAGAAAGAAGTCACAAGGGGCCAAATCTGGAGAATACGGTGGATGGGGCAGCAATTCGTAGCGTAATTCGACCAATTTGGCCATGGCAACGGCAGACGTGTGAACCGGTGCGTTGTCGTGGTGAAACAACACTTTTTTCTTCGCCAGATGGGGTCGTTTTTTCTTTAATTCGGCGTCGAATCGGCCCAATAAATCGGCATAGTAAAGCCCTGTAATTGTTTTACCCTTCTCGAGGTAATCGATGTAGATCACACCTTGTGAATCCCAGAAAACGGTGGCCATAACTTTTCCGGCCGATTTTACAGTTTTCGCCTTCTTTGGAGCACGTTCCCAGGTCTGGAGCTATTGTTTTGATTGCTCCTTGGTCTCTGGTGTGTACCAGTGGATCCAGGTTTCATCGACGGTCACAAAACGACGCAAAAACTCCGCTGGATTCCGCTTAAACAGCGCCAAACACGTCTCCGATGTGGTCTCACGGTTGCACTTGTTTTCCGGTGTGAGTAAACGCGGCACCCATCGCGCCGACAGCTTTCTCATGCCGAGTTCCTCGTGAAGAATATGATACACTGTTCCTTCTGAAATGCCTACAGTCTCAGCTAGCTCCCGAACCTTCAATCGGCGATCTGCCAATACGAGATCATGGATTTTTTAATGTTTTCCTCCGTAGCAGCTGTTTTCGGTGCACCTGGACGTGGTTCATCAAAAACCGACGTACGGCCACGTGCAAACTCGTTGAACCAATTCTTGACGGTGGCCATCGATGGAGAAGAGTCACCGTACACAGCATCCAAGCGCTCTTTGATTTCGATGCGCGTTTTCCCTTCCAAAAATAGGAATCTAATCACCGAACGATATTGCTCTTTTTCCATTTTTGTAAAACCGATCGATACGTTCGCTTCCATAAGTTGTCAAATTAAAACAAATGAAGGGATTGGAATGAAAATTTGAAAAAAGAATTAAAAAAGAATGTGCTACACTGTGGTAAAACTCTTTTGAAACTACAGCGCCCTCTGGCGATGAGGCTAGGTACTTATTGAATGCACCTCGTACATCTAAATTATAATCGCATGCTATCCTATTTGCACTAGTATAAATTTTCAATGCTCGCTCCTGCACTTACTCAGTTTTGTACCCATTTACGCTTTAATCATTTACGCATACGTCCTATTGGACTATCAGTTCAAAAATAGAGCTCCTGAATTTCGTAAATTCATTTATAAAGTACTGGAATGTGATATCTTTGTAAAATTACAAAGTTTCAAGAGGGTTGTCTGTAGGTAAAGGCCGAATCATATAAGTCGGCGGATGTGAAGTTAGCTACAAGCTGCGCCATATCCAATCAACGCACGGCTTTCTATGAGCTTCAGTCAGGATTGGATAATGCGCAGCTTGTAGCTAACTTCACATCCGCCGACTTGTGTGATTCGGCCTATATCGGTGCCTATATAATAATATATTCCCGCGACGAAAGTTTGGTTTCCCGATTAAACGCCCACGTTGTTTACATTTGGTCTCTTGTATTAGACTGCGAGTCGCGGAATGCAAGAGTTAGTGGTAAACATTTCAAAGAACATTATTACTCAGCGCGGAACAAAACAGCAATATTTTTGCGAAATTCGTCATCGTGGAGTAAATTCACGAATTGCAATATGGTTCACTATTTTTTTTTATTTTAGTTAGAAATCAGATTCAGTTTGCAAAACGGAGCAGAATGTTTTATCTCAATCTTAATATAAAGTGTATAGTATCTACATAAAAATTCAGGAAGTATAGCGACGAATCGTTGACTGTTATTTTTACAAGATCCATGATTTTTCATCTTACAACGCGACACGTCGTATCTAAGGAGCCCTAGGACAGGCTGACGCTGTCAGTGGATCTAGTTCCTGCCATTAGATCGCAGGGAGAGTAAGACATTTGTAGACCGTTCGACGCGCCAGAGACTGAGGCGCGAGTTTCGTAGACATTGACTTAGCTATACATATAGAGATTTTCTCTAAGGGCGAGAAGCTGCCTAGATTTGCTCATCTCAGAAAAATGAATATTTACTTTCACGTTTTCTGGAATGGGCAACGAAGTATCTATGTGGACACCGACCACCGTGCTCTCCTAGCTTCGTCTATGTTCGTCGGTAGTTGTCAATGTATAGTGGGTAGTTGTGAAGTCGGTTACAAGGATATGTTTGTGTGTGCAGTCGTGCGTGTGGTCGTGCGGCGAGTGCGCGTGGTGCTTCGTGTGCGGTGCGCGCGGCGGCGGCTGGGCCGCGCGCTGCTCGCGCTGTTCCCGCCGCGCGCACCCCGCCTGCGCGCGCCCGCCCTGGCGCTGCCCGCCCTGCGCCGCGCGCCCAGACATGCCCGCGCACAAGAGGTACGTACGCCACACACTGCGCGACCATCGCCCGTCCTGTCACTACCGGGGACCGCTCACTAACGTGCCGTGTGTTCGCAGATCGAGCGTCGCCGGGAGCGGCGTGAAGGCGCGCAAGCCGCGCGCGCGCCGCCCGGACTCGGACTCGGAGCCCTCCGACGGTAATGGCCCCGCGCGGCACCCGCCCCACATCATGTCCAAGGAGAAGCAGAAGTTTTTCAGATTCTCCGCCTTCAACCTGACGGCGCGGCGGCGGCGCGAGTCGTCGAGCGAGTGGGAGGGGTGGGGCGAGGGCGGCGCGGCGGCGGGGCGCTGGCGCGGCGTGCGCGTGACGCGCGTGCAGCGCCTCGAGCTGCGCGTGGAGCGCTCCTCCGCGTCGTCGGCGTCGGCGTCCGCGGGCGCGTCCCCCGCGCGCGCGCCCCCCGCCTCCTCCTCGTCGTCGTCGGGCGCGTCGCCGCCGCCGCCCGCCACCATCACGCCCGCGCACATCTCCACCGTGTTCGAGCGGCTGGCGGGCGAGCCGGCCGGCGCCGCCTGGGGGTTCGCGGCCGAGGCGCAGAAGCTGCGCGCCGCCGCCGCCGCCGCCGCCGCAGGGGCCGCGCCGGCCCGCCGCACGGCGCGCGCGCGCTCCCGCGCCGGCGACCGCCTGCTCACCACGCTGTTCGATGGCCTCTCCGAGTTCTACTCGGTGCGGTCCAAGTCGCGCGCGCGCGCTCCGCCGCCGCGCGAGCCGCCGCGCGACCGCGAGGTGCTGAAGGAGACGCGCAGCACGTTCCGCCGGTACCAGGCGGCGCTGCGCCGCTCGGCCGCGCCCGACGACCTCTCCCCCGAGCGGAGCCCGAGCCCCGCCCCGCGCGCGCGCTCGCGGTCGCGGG
Source organism: Hypomecis punctinalis (assembly GCA_949316475.1). Classification (NCBI taxonomy): domain Eukaryota; kingdom Metazoa; phylum Arthropoda; class Insecta; order Lepidoptera; family Geometridae; genus Hypomecis; species Hypomecis punctinalis. The sequence continues at coordinate 1,675,219 of OX438814.1, forward strand.
CCCGCCGCCCGAGCGAGCCGGCGGCGCGGGGGTCGCGCTCCCCGGCGAGACGCGGTCGGCCGCCGTCGATACGAGCGCCCTCCCGTTCGCGCAGTAGATCTCCCCCCTGTGCGCCGTGTGCGCCGAGCGCGCGCATGTCGGCCTCGGCGCTGGTGGTGCTGGCGGCGGCGGAGCGGCGCGGCGGCGGCGCGGGCTCGGAGCGCAAGCTGGCGCGGGGCGCGGCGCTGGCGGGGCGCGGGGCGCAGGGTAAGCAGGGGAGGGCGCGGGGGGAAGTGCCCGTGTGAGCGCGCGCGCCCCCGCCGCCCGCCCGCCCCGCGCGCGCCACACGGCACTCCCGCCCGCGCCTCCGTATCGCGCCGTCTCCACCGACCACTACTACGATACACGGTATTCGAGGGTCCCGCGCTTTAAAAAGGGCGGATGTGATCGGAAGTAAAAGCACTAACGAAGAGTTCGCCTGTCCTTCCCTCCATGAACTGAATACCGTGTACGCAGTACGGGTCTCACTTGTGGGTGTGTCTCGGCCCGCCGACCCGTCGCCGGTGAGTACATCTTGTTTGTGATTTCCAGAGAGCGCGCGGCTGCCGCCGGGAGTGACGGAGGCGGACGCGGAGTTGTTCAAGGCGGCGCGCGAGGCGGGCGGCGGCGAAGAGCCCCCGCCCCCCGCTGCGCCCGCGCCCCCCGCGACCCCCGCCCCGGCGGCCGCGCCCCCCGGCGCCCCTGCGACGCCGGCCGCGCCCGCGCCCCCCGTGCCCGCGCCCCGCTGCCCCTCGGCCATCGAGTTCGGCCAGTGGGAGATCGAGACCTGGTACTCGAGCCCCTTCCCGCAGGAGTATGCCAGGTATGTCATTTACAAACCATCCATCAGCCATTGGACGACCACTACCGGACTCGGGCCTGGCCTGGCTGTGAATCCTCAAAAAGACAAAATTATTCATCGCGATCCTACGGTTTCAATGAAAATTCGTTCCACAACAAACAAATCCCACGTTCAGAGATTAATTTTTGTTTGATGGATAACAACATTACAATTTATTTTTGGCCTTCTAGTAGGCTTCTAGTAGTAGATTCATAACATATTTTGCCAACATTGTTGTCCATAAAGAACATGCTTAGCTCAGCGTGTCGATACTGGGCCGTATAGCGGATAGCGTCAGCCGGCGGAATCTGCAGAGTCGCGACCCAGATTCATCGTCAACCATCTAGGCGAGGCATCGGCACACAAATATGCACGGTCATCAAATTAGGCATACTTCAAGACAATTAAATGTAAGAGACTGTTGTATAAATAGTAGTAAGGCATGTATTAAAATCAATCACAATGTAACGGTTGTTTGATTCACAACAAGAGGGGTGCAGTGGCGAGTACCTTCGGGCGGCTGCACTCGGAGTCAGGGGTCCACCTTCGCCAGCAGTCAGGTCAACTAGACGACCGGCCGTCGGACCTTCGAGGATCCAGACGGAGCCCATACAGAGGCCTGCAGCGCAGGGGACGACGAGTTATAGAGGCGGGCGGGGAGTAGAGAGTAGGTCCCCGCGACGACCGAACGGCCGATGGAATAATCCATGTCCTAGCTTCGCTTGCTATCACAGTATAGCCAGGCGTTACGGCGACGGTAGTGGACTTCCACGGTTGCGTCGGTGGGTTAGTCAGGCGTCGCACGACCCTAACCATTGGTCGTGAGGCGGCTGTACTAACCGAAATTTCATCAGGCTTTAGCTAATCGTTGCAGAGATTGGCTAGCGCCTGAACAATTGTTGTCCTAAACTGTTGACCTTGTGACGAAAAAAATTTGTTCCATGCAAAAAGACTATCGACAAAATATATATGTATTAATTGCACGTTTGTAATTCCAGACTGGCCAAGCTGTTCCTGTGCGAGTTCTGCCTGAAGTACGCGAAGAGCCGCGCCGTGCTGATGCGGCACCTGGACAAGTGCGTGTGGCGCCACCCGCCCGCCACCGAGATCTACCGCTGCGGCGACATCTCCGTGTTCGAGGTGGACGGCAACGCCAACAAGATCTACTGCCAGAACCTGTGCCTGCTCGCCAAGCTGTTCCTCGACCACAAGACGCTGTACTACGACGTCGAGCCCTTCCTGTTCTACGTGCTCACCAAGAACGACAGCAAGGGCTGCCACCTGGTCGGCTATTTCTCCAAAGAGAAGCATTGCCAGCAGAAGTACAACGTCTCCTGTATCATGACTATGCCGCAGTACCAGCGGCAGGGCTTCGGGAGGTTTCTCATCCATTTTAGTGAGTGGTGAAATCATGGCACCGTTTTTTATGTCCGCTTTGTTGTTTGTTGCTGCCTGAGTTTTGTTTCGATGGAGAATAAAAGTGTTTTTTTTGGTTGCAGGTTATTTGCTATCGAAAGAAGAAGGGCAGCCGGGGACGCCGGAGAAACCGCTGTCGGACCTCGGCAGAGTGTCTTATCACGCTTATTGGCGGTCGGTTATATTGGAGTTCTTGTATGACTATCGGGATAAACCGTTCACGTTCGAAGACATCGCGCACTCGACGGGAATGCATATGAACGACATCGCGCTCACTTTCCAACTCCTCGGCTTCGTCAGATACATACCTAACGAGGAGAATGTCAAACTCGGACTCTGTATAGATTGGAACAGGGTCGACAGCCACGCGAAGAAAGTGCGGAGCAAACCTCGTCTGGAGATAGATCCGGAGTGCCTGAGGTGGACGCCGTTGTTAGCGCCCACTGTCAACCCGTTTCGGTCGCCGGAAGAGGCGTCCATAGACCAAGACACGGAGAACGACGAAGAGGCCATGAAAACCGAGAGCGAAGACACGGCCACCGAGCCGGAGGAGGCTAGAGCTGAGCCCAAAGTCGAAACTCCCGAACAACCCGTCGAAGTCACTTCCTCGGGCAGGAGACGGACGAGGCCTCTCAAATACAGCGAGACCACCTACCAGACCACGCCGACGGTCGAAGGCTCGAGGAAAAGGAAACGCGACGTCAACAGGAAGATCTCAGAATCCGTGGAAGACGCTAAGGAGGACGAGACGCCGCGCGGCCGGAGCAAGAGCGTCGCGAGGAGATCTTCCCGAGTCGCGGCCGACGTCAACCACGACGCCCCAACCGACGATACTCGAGTCGAACAAGCTCAGGTCTACGCGTCCGACAGCCAGGAGAGCCAGGAGGACCTCGCGGACACGGTCAACTCCACCCCGGCCGCCGGACTCAAGGGCAAAACGAAAAGGAAGCTCACGTGGCGCGGCCGGACCAAGAAGAGGCCGAGAATTCAGAAAACAACCCCGAGAACAAACTCTCCTGCGCCTAAGAAGTCTAAAGTCGAAGAAAAAGACGCGACACAGGACTATAAAACGGACGATTCGATGGAAGAGCCCGATCGCCCGGCCGAGGCGGAAACCATCGTCAGTCCCAAGAAACAAACTGAAAGCAAAGCCGAAGAGAAGAAGAACTCCGAAGCGAGTTCTGAAGACTCTTCTGGGGAGGCCGATGATGAGATGGATGTGGAAGAAGGTGAAGATAGGAGAAGCCTGGCCAGCAAGCCGGCCACGCCGCGACACGTCGAGGAAAACAGCACCGACCATCACACCAGTGACATGGAACTTGACAGCATACATATGGATTCACCCAAGTCGATAGCGGAGAAAGACCAAGGAATGGACGAAACTTCATCGGCCGACAAACCTGAGAAGGAAGTCGAAAATGGAACGGAGGCTCCATCTGAAAATAATGAATCCAAACACGACGACAGCGTTGCTAATGACGAGGATAAACTGGACAGAAGCGATGAAGTGAAGTCTCCTTCGTTGTTGCCGCCGGCTTTTGATGAAAAAGACACCATCATAATATCGGAGTCGGACGACAATAACAGCCAGAGCTGCCCGCTGCCGTCGCCGAAACCGAACACCGTGGCTCCCGTGCCGCCCAATAATGAAAATAAACCCAAAGAAGTAGAGGAAAATGAGAGCCCGTCTAAAGTCATTCCGGTCGTGTCCACGGAAAATGCTCACATCGTATTGGACCCCAAAGTTCAAGAGGAGGTGAACACTATAAGGCCGCCGGTCGATCTCATCGTGCCGAGGATACATCAAATCGAAACCATAGTCGTCGAGGGCGAATCCGACAGTGGAAATTCCCCGCACACTAGCATATCGCCAAAGAAAGACAAATCCGTCATCAACGATACCTTCAAATCCATATCACCGGAAAAATCTACGACGGAATCTGTTTCCGAACAGAAAAAGTGTGAAGTAAGAAAGGAGACGGTTATACAACATCAAATGCTCGACGAGTCCAAAAGTACAGACAAAAAGTCGCCGAATAAAATAGAATCAATTTTACAAAACTTCGATCCTCAAAGAGACATCATGTCGAACATGAAGAAACCGGAACCTCTTCGAATAGACTCTTTTACGGAAATAGATAGTAGAAATAAAAATCAAACTTCTCATATAACTGTAACTAGTAAAGAGAGCGACATTCCCTTTCGTAGCGACTTGATGAATACTCGAAAAGATGAAATTATAATTACCAGAAATCCCGTCGACCAAACGTTGCCGACGTACCAGCACCCGGTGGCGAACTCCATGACGATACAACAGATCAATACGGCGCAACATTCCTACCTCAACCACCGAGCGAACGTGAGCAAAGAGTCGCAAGGAGTACAAACGGAAAAGTCGCTCATAAAGACCAGCGAGCATCAACAGAACCGCATCGGCATGCCGGAGCCTTCGCCGGCCATCAGCAAGCCCACGAAGCTAGAAGTGCCTCATCCGATCTCCTCTCCGGTAATAAACCCAGTCATCCCCAAGGTGCCGAACGTAACAGATATCAATTTTTTACCCCGATGTCAGAGCGCCAATGCGGCCATCAGCATGGGGTTGGATCGCACCGACCTAGATCAGAGTTTCGTTAACAATCTGCAGAACTCGCTGTCGGGGTCGATGAGCGTGATCCCGACGAGTTCGCAGGAGAAAAACGACAACTCGAAGCCGCGGGAGAAAAGCAAACTGCGAGAAGTGAGAGTGAACTCGGCGCATAATAAGAACGAAAAGACTGAAAAGAAATGTAATAAGGGCGACAACTCCACGACTCCACGCAGTACTCCCGAGCCGAAGATGTTTTTTCCGGAGCAAACCGCGAACCCCTCACGGAAGCCGGAGACGTCCGTCCCTACAAACGTGATCAACTCCGCACCCGTCACGAGTAAAGTCGAGACTAAACCCGCCGCCGAGGCGCCGAAAAAGCAAGATTTTTTTAAGAAAGAAAAATCCAACACCGCCACCTCGAAAACCGCTTCCGTGAAACATGACAAGACCTGCACGACGCAGTCAAACTACAAGATCGATCAGACTGATCTCAATAAAATGCTGCCAAAATTTAAATACGACAGCGAGTTGGTCCCCAAAGCGGACTATGCTATGAACCAGATACAGAACTATCACTCGACGCACGGCCAGTACCAGTGGCCTCCGTGGGGCGACCCGGCGCGCACTTGGGACCACAACCGGCTTTTCGATATGAAAAACACCGTCAACGATAAGAACTACCTGGACAAACTGCAAAGCTTCAACTTGCCGCATCTCGATCAGATGCAGAAATCGCCTCAGAAGCTGCACCAGAAGGATTTCCACAACATTCCGTACGGGCATCTCGGCGGGAGCATTTACGCGACGGCGGCCACCGGCCTGCCGCACTTCAAGGAAACTAAAACGCCGACATCGAAGGCGGAATGTTCGCAGAAAACGGATTGCAAGCCCGCCAAACAGCCGAAGACGACGACCGCGTGTCAAACGCACTGCGAGAGCAAAAAGCAGCACGCGGGCGATCAGATGAAGCAGATGATGCAGCGGCAAGTGAAGCAGGACGACTATCGGCAGCAGAGCCCGCACGCGATGACGTCACCGGGCTGCAAGCCGCCGTACGGTCAGAACGGCCCGTGTCACGACAAGACCGAGATCGAGAAGAAGTCTCGGAAGAAAGAGGAGTCTCCTAAAGAGAAAGAGGAGATGGAAGCGATGTCACCCGCTTTACAATCTATGGGGGTGTATACTCCCGATTCGACGTCAAACAGCGTACACTCAGTGCAATACCCCGCGTGTGAGTTAGACGTGAGCCAGCTGGGCCTGGAGTCGCCGACGTCCATCGGGTCGGACCTGGCGTCCCCGTGCTCGATACTGCAGATGCAGGGAGGCCCGGCGCCGCCCGCGCCCTCGCCGCAGTACCCGCACTCCTCGATACATATTCCCTCGATCATGACGCAGCCGAACCAGCCGCCCAAACATCAGAAGATTAACAATAGGAATAGGTGAGTGCTATTATTTTCAAGTGATAAATGCTAAAATTTATTAAAGATACTTTAAGTTACTTTTTACAAGGATACTTTTTGACGTGATAACGTCTTATAAATCGATAAACTGAGACTGATATAAATGAGACTGTCTCGGTGGCTCTGTGGTTAGTGACCCTAACTTCTGGATCAAAGAGGCGTGGGTTCGATCCCCACCCAGGGCAAATATTTATGAGATGAACATAAGTGTTTGCTCTATGTCTGGGTGTTATTTAGTTACTATCTATATAAGTATGTATTTAAAAGTAAGTATATGTAGTATATCAGTCTCTGGCAGCCATATCACAAGCTTTGCTTAGTTTGGGGTCAGAGGCCGTGTGTAAGATGTCCCAAAATATTTATTTATATATATTTATATTAATAAAAAAGAACACTGGCTGAATGCACGAAAATGTGTCAAATTTCGCCTGAGCCAAGCGTGCAAGTAAGAACGGGAACCAACCGATAGAGAGGCATGATTAACCTCTAAGCGCTCAGCTTGTTTCAGTTGTTAATTGAACAATGTTTTCTTATGACGTTATCGTGTAAAATTTTCGCCCGTAAACAGAGTTTACAAACAACCAATTTTTTTTAAGTAAAGACTAAGTGCACTTTTTGAGATGGACAAAAAATGTTAAGGACACGTGACCTGATCGAAAATTCAAAGGATGGACGGAGCAAGTTTTCACTTTTGCTGGCACTCCCGCAGTGCAATCCGTTGTTTTTTTTTTACATGATGATGATGAGACCGAGATTTGTATATATTTTACAGAAACAGTAACAACGGCAGTGGCAACAGTGGCAACGACAAGCAGGCGTCGATGCGCGGCGCCGCCACGCCGCCGGCCCGGCACCGCGCCACCCCGCCCGCGACCCACCAGCACGGTATGGATTTCTAGTGTTCTTCAAGCTATCATTTAGAATCCTTCAAGAATAATGTAAACTTAATCTTCACCTTGTAGTCTTCAGCTTCATGAAGTTTAAGTTTCAATTTGTAATTTTGAAATGGTAATTCCTCTCCTGCTATAGTGGTATTGGCTCTGCAGTTGCGGTTGTCCAAAGAGCATGGTATATCATAGTAGTTTATTTGTTGTGATTAAAAAATATTCTCAGTTCTTGTGTTATCATGTAATTCTTGCATGAAACTGCCTCAGACAAGCTTTGATGCGAGATGGATTGTTAGTTATTAAACCATAGATTACTAAGTTGGCTAAATACTTTGTAAGACTTGGCATAATAGGCGTATCTTTGATATTAGGTCTCTTTACTTTGTTGTTTCTTCTTTTTGTTACCGTTGTAGCTTATCACACTAAACATTGGTATATTTTGTTGATTGCTCTCCTAGTCAATCTATAAATTGAAAATAAATTTTATCAATATAACCACAGAGCTCTGTGAACATAACATATCCTACTAATACTATAAACGCGAAAGTTTGTGAGGATGGATGGAAGGATGGATGGATGGATGGATGTTCTTTGGTAACTTTTAAACAAAAACAATAAAGAAAGAAAAATAAGAAATTCTGAAATGTCGAAAATGACCCACTTCAGCATCAATGTCGCATGAATGCTGTAGTGGGTCCTTGCTACATACAACCGTAGCGGTCGTGATTCCCATGTATTAAGTGTGTGAGGTTGTGCAGACGTGTTCGCAGGCGGCGGCGGCGCGGCGGGCGGCGGCGGCATGCAGGGCGGCTACCAGGGCGGCTACCTGCCCTTCCAGCAGCAGCAACAGTACGCCGCCGCCTGGCCGCCCTCCTGCAGCCTCGCCAAGCTGCAGCAGATGGCCGAGGCGCCGCAGCACCCGCACCAGGTCTGTACCCGGCCTGCTGCTAGCTACCAGCAAGCCTGCCTGCCCTTACAGCCGATGGCCGAGTATTGATCACCACACACAGTGGGTGTCTTCAAATCCCGAGTAAATAGGTATCGTCTAGGCAAGCGTGCAACACCCTAGCCGCATATCTGCTTAACAAAAGGCAGTATGTAGTCAAACGCAAACCTATACAAAATAAAAAAACACCACTGGAAGCACGGCGCAGCATATTTTAAGACTATCACTTAAAATAAACCGATCTGATACATGATCGAAAAGTGTAGGCCGAATCATTAAAGTCAGCGGATGGGAAGTTACACGCTGTGCTAAACCCAATAAACGCACAGCTTCATGTGAGCTTCAGTCAGGATTGGATATTACGCAACTTCACAATTTGGGACTTGTATGATCCATACTATAATACAAAGTACGATAATGGTCTGAGAGTGCCTTCAGGACATGCGTTGATATTTACTTATCTACAATATCAATTACTCTGATCATATCAGTATATGTGACCGTAAAATAAATATAATATTTTCAGTACGCGCAGCAAGCTGGCACGCCGCCCGCGACGTCTGCCGGCCACTACCACGCGGCCGCGGCCAAGTACTACGCGCCGCACAACCAGCTTGACGCGCCTCGGAACGCACGGAATGCTGCCAGTACGTCTGCCCTTATTTTTATTCTTGGTCCATATTAGTCTAAAGAGGTTCAATCCTTCCGAGTACTTCTCACGATCAATTTGAAGCATTCTGAAAAGCATTGATTTCAAAAAATTGTGCGATGTTAATAACAACAGGAAGTGGTTTTTAAAAAAAAAATGGTGTGGTTGTGTCAGCCATGTGTTCTACGTTTACGCAAGCAAAATGACCTAATAATGGCGACGCTGCCACCCAGAGCAGTGCTTCACAGTATTCATTTGGTATAGTTAATTCTTTGATTGTTTAGCTATCCAATGGTGTAATTCAATTTAGGATGGAGATGATAGAAGCTGCAACGCCAACCCCTTTTTGATATCATTCATTTTTTTAACTTGCCACCAAATATGGAAGCAATTTTAAAGACATATAAAATAAACACTTCTCTTAACAATAGATGTGATGTGTTGCAGGCAACCTGAGCAGCATGCAGCACATGCAGATGGCGGCGGGGTCGCGCATGTCGCCCAACCTCAACACGCACATCATCAGCCAGTTCGGCATGAACGGGTACCGCATGCCGCAGCAACAGTTCAACAACTTACAAATGATGAACGTGCAGCCAGCAGTGCAGTACCCCTCCCCCGACCCCCGAGCCCAGCAGTCCAACGTGTACTACCAGTACATCAACCCCCCGCCCCCGCTAGCCATGCAACCCATGCGCCGGTAACGAACGCTCTCCCAAGTGAAACACGACTAAAGTATTACCTACTCGTGCGGTGAATAAGACAGTGTATAACTCTAAGGCGTAGTACAAAAAGTGCTTCTAAATATAAGTGTAAATATAAACGACACCGCTTCGGTTGCCTTAAAATCCTTCGTGGATCCGATCGTGTTCGCGGCTTCCCTGCAGCTATTTAATTTTGTATTGTACATGATTGAGTTCGTGACCCGGTGAGCCGAATGAGAGTACAAAATTGCTGATAAAATGTGTATTTAAATCTTTATAATAAAAATGAAATGTAGCATAATTATTATAGTGCAATAAAATGTTTGCGAGCCGGTCGAAATTGATGCATAGTTTGGTTGAGCACTAGAGTGCTGTGATAAACCTGCGATTGGACAGTGATCTGAGGCCGTGTGCTTAAATCGTAAAAAAATGTAATTAATTTTCCAAAGATACAATAATGTTAAGTCTTTGGTGATGTCCCACATGAGTGCAATCAATTTGTGTTACTTGTCGCATTGTGAAATTCTGATGTAAAGATTTGTTTGAAAACTCGGTTTATATGTATATCCTGTTGGTTTAGATGTTAATATATGAGATGTACAGTATCGCTTGTACAGTCGGCGTGTAACAATAGTATTACGATAGGACCCTAGTTCTTGGATTTGTTCTCAAGTGCCTCTCTCTCGTCCTATTTGCTTGACACCCGTGTAAGATATTTTGTAAATGGTACTGCTTGAATTAACACAAGGCTGTATACATATTTATAGTTATTTACGAGCATTAACGTTAGTATATTTGTACATCAGTTTTTATTTGATCAATGTGATAGTGTAATAGGAGGAATCGGATCGACGCGGGGCCTAACGGACGGTTACTTTATTTTTAACATTTTGTATTCTTTTTACAATGTTAGGTTATTTAGATTTTTAATTATGATTATAGACGTTTTCGCTTTGCTTAAGGACTATTTTCGTTTATCCCAGTAATTTATTGCCAAATGTTATTAACACTGATTTTGTTTACAGTTAAGTATTGTAGTTAGCCTTTAGTTGATTCGCTCTCGGCGTCTCGGTTTATTCGTAAGATCTGCTCCTCTAAGGTTATGAATGTTATTTGTTACTAATGTGTAGTATAAAATATTGTAAATACAATAACAGTAAGGCATGTAGCAGGTGTTATCACACAAAATATAATTTTGTGAACAATTTGATGTTTTATTTTATGCGCCTTTTTACTGGTTTGGTTATTTGTATAGAAGTTACTTTTATTGGATCTGTAGTCAAATGCAAACCTATACGAATAAAAAAAAAACCTGTAGCTTACATCACAGCCGCCAAGTTGTATTATTACTATAGAAATATTGCAAAATAAACAAATCACACTAACTAATTGCATTGTTAGTACTAAACAGTAGTAGTGACTACGTCACTTGCACACAGAGATATAGGTACCTCTCATCAGTGGTGCAATTCTATCCAACCTTGTCATTTCTCCAAGTATCCAACAGTCATGGTGACAACAACCCTAAAAAACCGGACAAGTGCGAGTCAGGCTCGCACATCGAGGGTTCCGTACAAACATATTGTTTAAATAATTAAAAACCTGTTTTAGCGTGTGCTAATGAAGTTATTTTATATGATAGTACCTTACATATGATTTACTCACTTTGAATTTTGAACCCATATTTTATTTTTTTGAGGATGTGTACGGAGACAATGCTCTTCGCCAAATTTCATAGTTCTATGTCAACGGGAAGTACCCTGTAGGTTTTGATTTTTGTGAGTGCGTTTTTTACGACATAAACGGCTCTAACTTTTTTATACGGTAACTGAGAAGCTTATCTTTTACAAAACTGCAAGAGTTCATAGGTTTACGTATAGTTTAAGTTTCAACTCGATATCTTAACGCGTTCCCGAGATAAAGAGTCTTGACATACACACAGACGGACAACAAAGTGATCCTATAAGGGTTTCGTTTTTTCCTATTGAGGTACGGAACCCTAAAAAATACTGTGCCTACAATGTATTGCTGTGTGAATGAAAAATACAGTTTTACTTGAAGCTCGCCCTGCGCCCACTGTCTATTTTCAGTTAAAAGTGGTTTTCCAACAAGCACCAAGATATTTATCTTGGTGCGTACAAGTCGCGGCACGTAAGTGTAGCACTGAGAGTACTGTGGAGGGGATGGCTGCGCATGGTGACCGCCATACTAAACCCATACGCAGCCATCCCCTCCACACTTCGCTAAGCGTTGGACTCATATGCTGCGACCTGTATTACATAAATGTCCGTCACCAGTAGAGTTACATGTTGAAAATAATTTAGGGCGCCAATATCGCTTTGTTATAGGCCGAATCATACAAGTTGGCGGATGTGAAGTTAGCTACAAATTGCGCAGCGCAATATCCAATCCACGCGCATCTTTATGTGAGCTTCAGTCAGGGTTGGATATTGCGCAGCTTGTAGCTAACTTCTCATCCGCCGACTTATATGATTCGGACTCTGTGCTTTGTTAGCATAACTAGAGGATATTTTGAATAATTTTGATCATGATGACACTTTCTGTTTACCACCCATAAAAATAATACAACTACAAGAAAAAACAATGGCTGAAATAACTGATAGCTTAGGTAGTTTACTATGGAAACTAACGTGGTTTTCGTGTTGTTTCATGGTCAGCATCAGAGGGCTAAGTGCGAGATTTTCGCTCGAGCTCGATCGCGTTAAAGTTTGATGTGATTTCTATGGAAATGGCACAGCGCCATCTTGTGTCACGTACAGAAAACTGAATAGCTAAGTGTGAGTATCTTTTACGGTAATGTAACAAGCGCCAAACCGATAGAACACGAGCGCGGCAACGTCTGTGATTGGCTAATTCAAGCGTGTGTGTCAATCTGCTCGCGTGTGTGCACGGCGCGCTCGGTCAACGAGACGTAAAAGTAATTCGATTTGATTTGCAAATCTCCCACTTGACACTCAGATCAGAAAAAAGCATGATTTATTTTTAAACAGTTTTATTTAACTTCATTAATAATTATATTGATTTATAGTCCATAAAATTAATAAACAAGGTTTATCATATGGCAAGTTTAAGGACCTAATACATACTTTACTTTCTAACACACAATTTTAGTATTTTTCCTATTGCTATACAAAAATATAAAATCAAACGAAATCACAGTAATTTTGACTATCTTCTTCTATAAGAAGTAGATACAACCAATTAGGTGCTATGACCATGAATCACTTTAATGTTTAACATATTATTATACAGGATATTGCAGCAGTGCCATTTTCAGCATCATCATTATTAACAACTTTTACAGTGGGGCCTGTAGTTATACAATAATACATTCAGTACAACCGTGTACAGAATTAGCGAATATTTTGCACGGATCGAAATAGCATTTTTCACATTATTGTCGATTTATTAAAAATTGCTTAGCCGATTTCGATAAAATTTAAATGGGATCAACTATAATAATAATCAAGATCAGACCACTATGTAAAAAGTTATGCGTGGTTACACGCACTTTTTACAAAGTGTGGTAGCACGGTTAAAAAAAAACTAATATATGTATCAAATTGAATACCTCCTCCGTTTTGTCGGTCAAATATCTATCAAATCAAGTTTTAAATTTTAAGCATGGACATAGCATGGCATTAATATAAACCTAGGCAATAAATCTTATAATCTATGAATAGCTATAGTAACTTCTAAAATATCACTTCACTACAGTATAAAACAAGGTCGCTTCCTGCTGTCTGTCCCCATGTACCTATGCTTATATCTTTAAAACTACACAGTATTTTGATGCGGTTTTTTTTAATAGATAGAGTGATTCGATTGGAAGGATATATGTATAATACACCTGTGCGAAGCCGGGGCGGATAGGGAAGCTGGTAGTTATATAACAGACATATTATAACAATATGTTTATCTAAAACATAGTATCTATACCAAAATTAAATCTATATTTACATTCTTAGTATGATAAATTGTCAAAAAAAAGTTGGCACATCGAAACTTATTCGTATCGAATCGAAAATTATTGTACTTCCCAATGTCTTCTACCTGTAGGTTGACTGGCACATTTAGTGGCCTCCTTTTGTACAAATGGTGTGCAATAAAGTGTTAAATAAATAAATAACTTGTAGTCAATGGGGCTTTATACATAGAAGTCCTAGTTTCAAGTTTCAACCATAGGATGTCCACTCGGACATAGAATATTACACATCATAAAACAAAGTCACCTTTTTTTGTGTGTCTGTTGATATATCTTTTCAACTACATAAAAGATAACAAGTTGGTTTGACTAGCTTTTAGATTGTTTCTTCTGGAAAGTTTCTGTAGTGTACTGTACCAACCTGCACTTAACCTGCATCAGGCAGAATGTAGTCAAAAGCAAACCTTTAAGCGGTAAAAAAAACCTGACAAGCTGTAGGTACGCATAGGCCATAGGCCTATCCAGGAAGGGTGATTATGATTAGTCACGGGAAAGTTTCTAGCTATAATTAACTAAGTTTGTATAGGCCGGGTGGCTAGCCCTGGTGTCAGAGTTTGTAGGCCGCCTGAAGGTCTCTGACATGGCTTAATGGTTAAAACAACCAGGACCTACTATTTAATGTGTCATACGAGCCACGGTAGCACTCAGTTGGAAAACGCCACCCGTGGTCACCCATCCAAATACTGACTGCGGAATGTTGTGTTTATAATTAATTTATAGCTGGGGAAAGTCAGGATAGGCAGCTAGTTTTATAGATATTTCAGAAAGTCATTGCTTATATCTGGACATAGATTGGTACAGGAATAGGATCTGTAGGCCTCCTATCGAGGTGCACTCTACTCCGTATCAGTTTGAGGCTGTTTTCCGTCACCTTGGTGCAGCCACGGATCATTAAGCCGGATAATTTTTTACTATGTGACAGTGCTCTGAAAAGTACAAGTTTATATTAATTTAGCTCATATGTAACTACTTAGGTCAAAATCAACATTTGCTTCTGCAAAAACAGGGTTTGAAATGTTAAAAAGCTTCATTGTGTATTGTATGCCACAAATAAACAATTAGAATTCAGCAAGGCCTATAAACACATTTAAGAATATACTAGATCTTTGGATAAAGAAGAAAAAAAAATCCTTGACAGATAAATACTAATTTTATTCGACTCTGCTTGATATAGGCACATCAGTTTATACTGCTCGCCTACAAACAAATAAATAAATATTTAATCTATTTTATACAACAGCTTGTAACAGGCAAATCTCTTTGGGTTGCTGATTGAGTCTTTTACATTATTAGTGTAATTTAGATTAACTTGCTACTTACCTAATACCTTTGTCAGTAATTTCACAGCATCCACCTAGATTCAGAAGCTTTAGACTAGTGCTGTATTTAGCTAATGTATATAAAGTTTTGTCAGTCACTTGTTTATTGCCTTCTAAGTTAAATGTTTTTAGGTAATGAAATTTTCTTATGAATATCAATATACAGCTCTCGGATATCATTGGGCAATGAGAGAAGTCTACATCTTCTAGAGCGCTCTGATGTAGGGCCAGGGCTTCCATCGCACCTGTTGTCAGCCACACGCAGCGTGCTAGCTTTAATGTCTTCAAGTTGTCGCAGTATAATATCACTGGCTGCAAGCATTTAGCTGACAAGCTTCTACATTGACTGAGATTTAGACTGACCAAATTACGATTGTGCAACAACATAGGGATCAAATCGGAGTCCGTTACCGTTAAACAACGACTTAAATTCAGTATCGTAAGCCTACTACAGGAGAATGCAAGGACCTGAAAGAAAATACTTTTTTAATGACTAAACACGAACACTGGCATGTCAACTGTTTTGCATGAGATATTTACTCTAAATGCATGGGGAGAGAATCCCTTATTCATCAGTTTGAGAGATTTTAGCTTGGCAAAATACATGTTTACGATTTGTAAGCAGGTTTTGGAAACACATCGAAAATTAAAACACTCGCTCATTGTTAAGTGAGGAAACACTTTGGACACTAAAATATCTTCCCAATATAAATCAAATAGTTGAGTATTTCTCTTCATGTTCATTCGAAATTTTCCAAGAATTTACAAGGAAAATGTTATTGACGAAAATTCTAGTTCGTTCGATAACGACGATAACTTCGATAACTTCAAGGGTGCGTTCCAAAACGTTTAGCTGTTTGTCGGGTGAATTTTACCGGATGAATTTTGGTTTCGGAACTAGGCTGTATAGGGTGAAAATCACACGGAGCGAATTGTGTTTTGGAACGATCTTGGAAAAAAGAGTTACCTAAGTGTTACCATTTATGCAATAAATGTTCCTTTTGTTTCTTTACCGATACTTTTTCTACATTTGATTTTTTGTTTTTATTTATGTAGGTCATCATTTCCTATAATGGTATATTAATTCTCAGTAAAAATTCTTCTGTAAATAGGTACTTATCATGAAAATCATCCTTTTTCTAAGAAAATGTTACTTTTCGATCTGTCGTACGTTTAAATCGCACAAAAGAACCGGCAATAGCATCGATCAGCGCGCGAAATTCAATTTTTCTTAGGTTTTATTTCAAGATGTGTATGTGGAGATACAATACAGTCTCTTCACGGTTGTTTTGCCTTTGATATTTGTCACTGTCTCTACCAAGTCATTACACACAATCACAGGTTAGAGAGAGAAACAGTCATGGGTATCAGAGAAAGCTACTTCACGTAGCTGTGAACGGACTGTACTCATGTATAGTCATTTTACGAAAATAAGTAGTTTTGACTTAGTACATACATAAAATCCGAAATAGTGAACAGTCTTTATACAAAACTGATAATTCTAGTTGAAGAGAATAGAGAATAAATCTAGTTGAAGAGAATTTGAATTTCGCGCGCCGATCGAGTATATATGCCCAAAAAAGATCTTTAATTATCAACAGCATTATCTTTTATATAATAACTAATTTCATCTTTATCTAAAATGCTTATAATATTTTGCCGTCGCAGTACACCTAGTTTAGTGTAAATTGGAATGATAAAATTTTCAATTTATTTTTCCTCAACCGCTTGTTTTCATTATAACTTCTCTCGTTACGTCAATTTTGACAGCAGAGTGAAATTCAACTCTGATTTTACCAGGGTGAATTATTTCAACTGACAGGTGGAATTTCACTCTGTCGGAGGCGTTCCAAAACACTAGAGTAAAATTCACCGTTGCGTTTTGGAACCAGCATCGAGCGAATTTCACCCTTCACCGAGTGAATATTGCCTGTTTTGGAACGCACCCCAAGTGAGTTCAAGTGACACTGGCTGACTGACAGTTGATTTGACAATCAATATTTTGTTTTGAAGTTAATTTTTTTTATTGTGTGAAATTGGTAACTGGACACTTAACCTTTTAAAACGTGACTCCGAAACAAAATCGCTGTCTAAGCTGTGGAGAAATGTAGCCATAGTTTGGATTGATATCCAGACTGGCCTGATGGCCAGTCATCCAGTCCAGTCATTGCAAGAATCTACACTAAAGTGACACTAACCGGTAGGTATGTATATCTACAGGGTAAACATAATCGCCAAAATGTATGAAACAGCTGTTTTTTTCCCCCTCGAATTCCGAATTGGTCCCAGAGTAAAAGTTGTTTTTAATAATGGTCTGAATCTTCCCCTTTCGGCTTAATACTTCAGTTCTGGATAACCCTGCATCTATATGATAAAGAGTTTTTGAATAATAGGAAAATGACGTGGGGCAATGTTTATTATGTTGGTAAATCCACCATTTTTTTGATGTGCCGAACACCAGACACATCGCCATCCACCACCTGGGACGAACCAGCACTGGGCGTCGGACAGCACCCGTGTCCGACAGCCCTGGTCCCGATGCAACGGGTCAATTAAAGTGGCCACGCGCCTGCCACTACGGCTGCAGAGGACAGGGAGAGCGGCCATCGCGATACCGACACGCCTCTTCCCCTACAGCCCCACCGCCTCCGCCAACACGTTGGCGGCACCCGTTAGGGCCGCTGGCAGGATGGATAGGCAGCGGCTTCCTCGCCGCCCGTCCATCCCGCCGCTGCCCCCGCCTCGATGGGCTCGGCCCGCGGTATCGCGACGAGCGGGACACCGCAGTCCACCTCAGTCGGCAAGCCGACCTACTGACCAGCCTCTACATGGGTTTGGGGAAAAAACCCGGAGAGGCGGCCCCACCTCGGGTTCCTCTTCGTTCACCGGGTTGAGGCACACCTGGCTACTAAGCCCCCCCGCCACGACAAGGCGGGAACCCACTCGGGGGGTTGGTAAATCCACCATCCCACAACTGAGCCAGCGTAGAGTCAGTGGATGTGGCTCAATCGCCTTTTAAGGGTAGATAGGTACCCATCTATGCGCGATTCATCTTTTTTTTTATTTCTACATTCTAATTCTAGGATTCGGGATGATTCATGCGATTTTTGTTTTCTGCACCGAGTGAGACTATAGGTACCTATCTCTATCTACAGTGAAGTATAGTGCAAAGAAATCTGATATCGGCAAAGGTGGTCGCGACCCTAGGTCTTAGCAGTTATGGAACAGACTATACGCTATTTAATGTCAATAACCAGAAATGGATGGACAAACATAGGTACATAGACACTCTCTAGTAATGCTTTCATGCTGACATTTTCACCGAATTTTGCCATAACATAAAATATTCGCAGCATTTTATTCGACGGTAGCGAACAGGTCAGATAAGTTGGTGGCACTGTAGATATAAGTACCTATATGCTACCATCTGTAAACTCTACAGTTGCGGAAAATTTCACAAATGAGGAGTAATCTGGCACGTTTACACTGATGACGGTAATCATTGCGTTTAAACAGCGCGGCTGCGGCCTGTCGCCGTCCAGATGGGTTCTATGCCATTTATCACTTTGTGGTTTTCATGAAACAGTTGTCACTCTTTCTTCAGATGTTTAAAAAACAGATAAAAAGAAAACAAAAAGGACATGGTCACAAAATGTATGGAGGCTGGTATAATAATAATCAAAAATTCTAACCACAACACTCGTTACGTTTCGAGAAAGTCCATATTTTTCTGTGTCTATTACATTAGTTAAAATCAAAAAAGAGCCCTCTGTTTTTTTTAAAATTAATTTTGAATCTATTAGGATAAATAAATATATTTGGCTCAATAGGTAGTTTATCTCTAGCAAACCTAATTAAGTAACCCCCAAATTGTTAAATAGAAGCATTTTTACCAATTAGACACAGTTTTTAAGTGTTTTTTGTCACATTGTACCTACTTACTAACTGGTCACACTGGTAGATTATAATATTTAATTTTAGCAAATTAAGAAATGAATGTGGCAGAATCAGCTACGAATGCTAGTAAAATAACGATATAAGCTCTTTATTATTGCTAAACTGGAAAAAATACAAAACTGTATTATTATTTTTTATACAATTTATTTTTCACATTAAAAATAAAATAGAGGGATAAAAAAATCTAAATTAAATATTTTTGATAAGCCCATAAATGAAGCTTTCAGTTGATGTACATAATCATCTGGGTTCGATTTTTCTCTGAATAATATACCACATGTGGACGTCACCTTTAATTTAAAGATTAATTCGGGGCATGCAGGAACACTCAGGTATAAAATAATTACAAATATATAGGTAGATACACCAAAGAAAGGGACGAGGTATGTGGCTACAATGGGCTACACATAATTCATCGTCGTCGTCTCATCTATAAGACGTCTACTGCTGGGCATAGGCCTCTCCCATAGATCCGTAATAAGACCGGTTGGAAGCGGCCTGCATCCAGCGCGATCCTTTGGTGCTGATGAGGTCAACCATCATTGTACATGGAACTTTTCGAAGCTATTAGTTCTCCGTATTATGTGCCCTACCCACTGCTATGACATCTTGTCAACCCGCAGTAATGCTACGTCGGTAAGTTTTCCTACGGATCTCCTCATTTCTAATAAGGCCCATGACCATAGTGAGAGCACAGAACCACATTTGTTTTAGGTACTTATTTGTACTAAATTCAAATCTCGGTAACGGCGCTAACGATTTTGATGAAAGGTATATTACATACCGCTTTTCTTTATAAATTCATCTCTAGGATTGGCAGGGTATTTACGAAAAAGCTAGGGTTTCATAGTTTCATAGTTTTTCAATACCAGGCATCTTAGTGATAGGTTGTGAATTGTACGGAACCCTTGGTAGGCGAGCCTGACCTGACTTGACACTTGTCCAGTTTTTTTCTATATGCGTTCACGGGGCCCCTAGTCAATGAGGGGCATAGGCAAGGCAATTACCTAATTTGCCTTACGGATAATGTATGTAGGTAAGCCCACGGTAGGTTATACTACTAACGACCTAAATCAAAGAACCTTCATAAACCAATGCACCAAAGTTTTACGTTTCCTATACAAACTAGGCCTTTCCCGGCCCTCTAAATCAAGTAAAGTGGAAACGAGGCGGTTTTTATGTGCTTAGGACAACTTCCGGGGTTCCGTAGAAATTCTAACCCATCGTACTTTCTTTATGCAGATATTTGGAATCTTTTGTTTTTTCGAATGGAAAAGTTTCTTTTGGCGATGTTAGGTAGTAGTAAGGCTGAACGCTCACCAGCTCGAGCCGCAGAAGCCGCGTCAAATGCATTGTAAGGAAATTCGAGTCGTGCGAAGCGGGATACGGCAGGTGCGTAACTTTGCATAGGTAGGTAGAGGTACTTTACTTTGATTGTGCCGCTTGAGGCTTCTGCGGTGTGGACAGATGATGGTTTAGCTTAAATGGGAAGAAAATTATATATATTCTTACTTGTATAATACCTCTTAAAAATTATTTCAAAGACATGTGAAAATTTCGGCCTGGTAGAAAATATGTCTGCAATACCGTTTTTTTTTTATTTTGTTGATTCGATGAGCTACCTTGGTAACAGGTAAAAAAACATTGACGGTTCTTGCGACGTTTTAAAAACACTGGACATTCACTGCTCCCCACCGGGATACTTGTAGGTAGGTAGTTATGCACCCCTCTCAACCATCTTGTCTATCATAGAGCGAGACAGATAGAGAGCTTACGCAGCAGTTAGCGTTCTCACGCCTTGTTAGCTGGAATGCTGCGTAAGGGCCCACCAACATAGAGATACGGTAGCAGTAAGAATAGACTAGAAATAAGATCATTAGTATTAAAGCCTCCATATCGGCAACACCTTAGTTTTATTTTAGTTTTTAAAAACATATTTAAGTGCTCCCTAAATTTAACTGGCGCAGCCGGTAGGATTCACTCGTCGAAGGCTGTGCTAGTTTTCGTTACAGGCATATATTTTGGCCTGATCGCGGAATCGCGGCGCGGCGTGAGTGAATCCTCGAACCAAATAAATTCGTTAAGTGGCGGGACACCCGGTATGGCAGCGATCGGCTGGTGAGTAAAACTTTTCGCCATTCCTTTCCAACTCCTACCTTGATCCATGATATATTGTTATCCTGAGATAAGACTTCTCTCATTATAACTGTCTAGTGACTGCGTATAATACTCTACTCAGTGTACTTTAGTGATAAGAAAATACGTAGAGGAGGCTAAGCTAGAGACTAGCTGAATTAAAATCATTTAGCGGGTCGAGTAATTTTACAATAAGTAAGTTAGTAAGTGCAACTATTGAGATAATTTCCGATAGAATTCATAGCTAGATAGAGTAAAATAGACAAATTAGTTACACTTTTCAGTAAAAATATCCGTTTTAACAAGGATTAAAATAAATCGGATTAGTTAAGAAATTATCGCATATTTTGGTATATTACGGCTAATATTACGCTATTGTTATATTTTATTGCATTTTGCGAATTTATTGTGTGTTTTATAACAATATTGTGTACACGGCCTCTGACCTACTAATTACTCTATAATAATGGCACAAAACGGAGAAATGGTACCGATACCCCGCGAAATGATCACCATCATTCCGATTTTCGGAGGAGACCCGGGTCATCTAAATCTATTCATAAGAAAAGCTGAATATGTAATTAATAGGTATAGAGGCAATGCAGCTCAGGATTTGTACACATTCCATTCGATAACGAGCAGACTAACCGATAAGGCAGCTGTGTTGTTATCGGAACGCGAGGATGTAGTCACCTGGAGCCAGCTTAAATGTTTGCTGAAACAACACTTTGGAGATCCGCGTAGCGAACAATGTATTAATATCGAGTTAGAGTGCATGAAAATTAAATCCAGCGAAAGTTATTTAGAGTTTTGTAATCGCATTCAGAGTACCCGTTCACTCTTGATTTCTAAAGTTAATCTGCTTGACGATCTGGAACTGAAACGGGCTAAAACAGTTATCTATAACCACACAGCCTTGAACGTATTCCTCTATAATTTGCCAGAGGATATGGTACGCATAGTTAGATTGAAAAACCCAACGACTTTAGAGGGCGCCCTTAGTATAGTATTGGAAGAAGTGAATTTCCATGACCAATATAGCATGAGGAAACGTATATATAACTTTAATAGTAACGCCCCCGTTTCGATGCCTAAACCAATTTTACCCCAGAATCAAAACCTTGGAGGGTTTAAATTTGGTGCGCCTCCCCAACTTACTGGGTATAAACCTCCCGCTCTTTTACCAAATAATAATAATGCCTTAACACCGAAATTTAATTTTGGACAACAACCGGCACCGTTCAGAATGCCGCAAGCTCCCCAACAAAATTTCGGCTACCGGCCGCAACTTGGGTACCGCCCACCGCAGTTCAACAGTACGCCACAGTTTGGATATCGGCCACAGATTAATCCACCACAGTTCGGGTACAGGCCGCAATTCGGCTACCGCCCCCAATTTGGGAACAATCAGCCGCAACCGACAGGCTTTAGGCCAAATCTCAGCGCAGGCATGTCACCTCAACAATTCGGGTATAAGCCGCCCCAGACAACTCCGTTAGACTCAACTGACGTCACAATGAGGACGGCTCTACCAGCGCCGCCACGACGTGAAGGATTTAGACTAAACGAGCTCACTAACTACGACGAGGACCAGTACTATGATCAGTACGGCAACGAATATTACTACAATTATGACGAAATCGAACAAACCTACGGATACTCGGACGAGGGTGACCATGAATTTTATCAAATGGAACCTTACGCCGAGACCCAGCAGATTACCTCTCCTTCAGAGCAACCAACTGAAAATTTTCCGGCACTAGCCTCCACCGACAAGAAGTTATAGAACTTAACTGCGACCCTACTCTCAAACTGCCCCACATCTATATATCCGAAATAGATGCCAAAATGATGATAGATACGGGCAGTACAAGGTCATTCGTGAGCCCCCAAAAGGCATACCAGTATTTTTACAACGACATAAGACATGAACCTTTTGAAGTCGTTAGTACTCACGCACGTAGCAAACATACAGAAGTCATAGAAATACCGCTTCTACCAACGTTCCAAAGTAGCGACTCTCATAAATTCTACTTATACAACGTAGACTCACGCTACGACGGCTTAATCGGGAACGACCTCCTCAGACAACTGGATGCTGTAATAGACCTTAAGAATTCGGTTTTAAGAACCAAGACCACATGCATTCCGATAATTAACACCAATCTGGATTACGTAATCGAGCTCCAACCAAGGACGGAACAACGCGTCAAGCTTCCCATAGATCAACACTCAGGCGAAGCTATAATTGACTATAGAGAATTTGGCCCCGGCATACGAATGCCAAGCGCAATAGTGAACTGTGTCAATGGATACGCTACCACGGTTATCCAGAACGCCTCCGACGAACGAGTTTTCCTCACAGTTTCACGGCCCATACAAGTATCGGGCGACTCCGCAAGAAAATGCGACCTCAACTTCACTACAGATGCAACCGATATAGAGACTGACAAAATACTTGAAGAGAACCTAAATAAACTCAGATTGGATCACTGCAACAGCGAAGAACGCGAAAAAATTTTTACGCTGTGTAAAGAATATAAGGATATCTTTCATAGCGACCTATTGCCACTGACCTTCACTAACCAAGTGAAGCATAAGATACGAACAAAAAACGAGGACCCGATTTTCGTGAAACCGTATAGACAAGCCCCTGCCCAAGCGGAAGAAATTAACAGCCAGGTACAAAAAATGCTACAAGATAACATCATACAGGAATCGCATTCTCCGTGGAACGCCCCTGTGCATCTTGTACCCAAGAAAATAGATGCGTCTGGACAGCAAAAATATCGCATGGTCATCGACTATAGACGTCTAAACGAAATCACTATAGACGATAAGTACCCCTTACCAAATATACACGACCTATTCGATAAATTAGGCAAAAGTGTTTACTTTAGCACACTTGACCTTGCAAGCGGGTACCATCAGATAGAAGTAGAGAAAGAAGACAGACAGAAGACAGCATTTAGCACCCAGAACGGCCACTTTGAGTTTTTGAGACTCCCGTTCGGCTTGAAGACTGCCCCAGCGACTTTTCAGCGCACCATGGACCACGTACTTCGAGGACTTCAAGGCCTACACTGCATGGTATATCTCGATGACGTCATCATCTTCTCATCCAGCCTCGAAGAACACGTTCAAAAACTCCGGCTGATTTTCAACAGACTCAGGGAAACAAACCTCAAAGTACAGCTAGATAAGTCGGAATTTCTACGTAAAGAGGTGCTTTACCTCGGGCACACTATAACAAAGGATGGACTGAAACCGAACGACGATAAAATTGAAGCCGTATTGAATTTTCCGATCCCCAAAACCACAACTGAAATCAAAAGTTTTCTAGGACTAGTCGGTTACTATCGACGTTTCATACCAAATTTTGCGAAAATAACCCAACCGCTAACGTCATGTCTGAAAAAACGCAACAAAATCATAATCGACCAAAATTATATAGACGCATTCAACAAGTGCAAGGAACTCCTAACTCATGCGCCACTTCTTCAATATCCGGACTACGATAAGCATTTCATCCTAACCACGGACGCGTCCAACGTAGCCCTCGGCGCTGTACTCTCTCAAGGACAAGTCGGGAGTGACCGGCCTATAGCTTATGCGAGCAGGACCTTGAGTGACACTGAAAGCCGGTACAGTACCATAGAACGAGAACTGCTTGCCATTATTTGGGCAACCAAACATTTCCGCCCATATCTGTACGGTCGGAAATTTTACATATACACCGACCACAGACCTTTAGCGTGGCTAAATTCCCTTAAGGACCCAAATAGTAAACTAACACGTTGGAGACTACGCCTTCAAGATTTCGATTTTGAGATTATTTACAAAAACGGGAAACAAAACACAAATGCGGATGCATTAAGTAGAATCAAGGTCAATGCCCTAAACTCTGATAGCGACACAGACGACGACGCAGACTCTATGGTAGCGAACGTTGACAGCAAGGACCGCAAATTAAAGAAAGAGCTGACAGAGGTTATTCAAAGCATCGAAAAATTGACAAAAAACCAAGTCCAGCGACGTGACTCATCGACCATTTCCATATCAGACGCAAGTGAGACCCTAAGTCTAACAGACGAACCCTTAAGCATACCAGATTCGGAAGACACCGTTCGAGAGCTAGAAATTGAACGCCCAGTAATTCAATCACCCACGGAAAGTATCAAATCACAAACGGTACACTCAGCAGCGGATCTGGAATCAAATGGGATACCTATTTTACACGAAGCTATCGACAATAAGCCTAACCAAATTTTAGTGTTATCATGGCTCAAAAACGAACTCCACGTGAAGGACACATCACACGACAAACACAAAATTCTAGAAGTCTTCCTACCCGTCAACAACCCGGAACTGATTAAAAATTTCCTAAAAGAGTACATCAGACCCAAAACCAAGTACTTTATCTATTTTGAAGAGCAAGAACATCGGCGGCAGTTCAGTAATATAGTAATAGCACTATTTAAAAGGGATATGATAAATTTATATGAATGTACAGAACGAGTAGTATACGTCGAAGATGAAAGCGAACAAAAAGAGATTGTTCTTAAATATCATGAGGGCAAAACATGCCACCGAGGTATAAAGGAAACACTCGTTAGACTTCGGAGAACCTATAATTGGAATAAAATGGAAGAAACCGTTTCGGCCATTATCAACGCATGCGAAGCATGCCGAAAAATGAAATATGACAGGAAACCTCTTAAGCCAGTTCTGCAACTAACACAGACACAGGACGCGCCCTTCCAGGAGTTGTTCATCGATCTATTCTCCATCGAGGGTAAATACTATCTAACCCTTATAGACGCCTTCAGTAAATTGGGACAGGCCATCGAAATACCCAACAAATCAACACCAGAAGTTGTAAGGGCCCTAACGAAGTACTTCGCTTTTTATGGTATCCCTAAAAAGATAAGCTCTGACCCTGGAATGGAATTCAACAACGAGCTGATGAAAGAGTTCCTCAGCCTACATAAAATAGAACGTCATGTAGGTACAATCAATAACCCGAACTCAATGGGATTAATCGAACGATTCCACTCGACGATAATCGAAATATATCGATTAGCAAAATATGAACAGAAGTGCACAGACGCCGCCTCCATCATGACGTACTCGATCATGGCGTATAATCACACTATACACACTGCCACGGGCCTTACCCCGTTCGAAGTCGTGTTTGGCCACACGGACACAGACAGCCCATTCAACGTAGAGTTTCAAAAATCCTACACCCAGCAATTAGTAAAGGATCATGAAAAACGGACGAAATTTCTATACAAACAATTAGCTGAAAGGATGATGGCAGAAAAGGAAAAGGTTAGAAAACAACGAGGAGGTGAGACCCAAATCGAACCTCTGCCAGAGGAAACAGTTTTCGTGAAAGATATCAACAAAAGAAAAAGTAAGGATAAAGCTAGATACAAAAAGGCAAAAGTCGTGGGAACAGCTAAAAGAAACGTCATTCCCATAAAAGTAGAGACAGAAAGAAAAAATACGAATGCTCCAATTAAAAATATAAAACGCCCTCCACAGGTGGTGCATCCTGGTGCTGGGGGCGCCAACACTGACAGCCGCCCTTCATCTTCAATCACTTGAAGGAAACCCTGGAGTTCTCCCCGTCAAAGAAGGTTTAGCATATGTGCAGATAGACAGTTGGACTATCATCAAAACCGTTAAATTAGACAACGTATTCACCGACCTAAACTTTATTGTAACAAAGTTTAACGAATTTCAAAAATTGGTTACGGCAAATGAAACATTTCCTCGCGACTTTATGGGGCTGCTAATGCACGCGGAACATTTGCGTGACATAACTATAGATAAATACCGCCAATTGATCCCACAGCGTTTTAAGAGGGGTATTATTAACCCCTTAGGTTCAATTATAAAAATTGTAACCGGTAACTTGGACCACGATGACGCACTCAGATATGATAAAATTACTTCCGAACTAAATCACGACCAGGTCGTTATTTCGAAGAAAATTACTTTTATCTCCAAAATGTTGGACAGCTTAGTAAATGTTACTGACACGATTAACCAGAATGCGATAACGTCCGATGCGCGTCTCAAGGCTATTGAGACGTCATTAAGAGAAATAATAGCTCACGAGAATCGCTTAGTCATAACATCGTACATACTCGGCATGTATAGCCTGTTTGTAAGCAACTTCCGTACTATATTTATTAAGTTAAGCGAAATTGAGACCGCATTAGCCTTCAGCAAAAATTCTGTACTCCACCAGTCTGTTATCAACTCTACGGAGCTGTTACATCACTTGAAATTGATATCAAAAACAGGCAACTTAGTGTACGAACCTAATGAAATAAATTTAGTAAAAATTGAAGAGACTTTTTCGGTCAAGTCATACATAAAAAGAAATCAAGTCACTTTCATTATGGAAATTCCAATTACTGATAAGAATACTTATAGTTATTTTAAAATGTTCACTCTACCTATTTTCCTTGAACCCGAAAACCAAACCCTTGCTATTTTTCCGCAATACCCATACCTATTGGCGAAAGGGATGAAGTACTTGCCGATCGCGCGACCGTGCCGCCCACTCGCCGCTGGCGAGGAGTTCCTGTGCAACGACGACAACCGGGCCTTGTACAGCGGGCCCACCTGCGAGGAGCAGTTGCTGAAGTACGACAGCAATCTCACTTACTGCAAACAATATCCGCTCTACGTAGAAGACGTCAAACTTCAGAAAATCAACGCCGAACATTGGATACTCTTCACGCGACTCAGAACAACTCTCACAAAGCAATGCGCAGAAGAAGTGACCAAATACCCAGTTTTTGGAACATACGTCGTTACCCTAGACGAACCTTGTGACGTAGAGATTGAAGGCATGAAAATCCACCATAAACGCGTGTACACGGAGAGTGAAGCAGCGGCGCCTCTACCCATCGTCAACCTGCCGCAGCTACCGGCCGGCGCGAGGCTACCAAGTGCACATGCACTCAATATGCGTGAGGTGAACCTAGACGACGTAAAGTACTTAGCAGTAGCCGCAAGAAACAGTGAAGTGTTGGAAAGTGTTAGTGAAACAAAGAATAACTCTGGAATAAGTGTGTTAGTTTATGTAGTATTAGGACTCGTAATTTTAAGCTTAGTTGTAAGCGCAGTATGCGCATTATGCCCGGAAATTAGACATGTTCTACGGAATTATCGGAAAAAGCCTGAAATCGGAGTTTCCGATAATTCCTCATTTGGGGAGGGAGGAGTTATGCACCCCTCTCAACCATCTTGTCTATCATAGAGCGAGACAGATAGAGAGCTTACGCAGCAGTTAGCGTTCTCACGCCTTGTTAGCTGGAATGCTGCGTAAGGGCCCACCAACATAGAGATACGGTAGCAGTAAGAATAGACTAGAAATAAGATCATTAGTATTAAAGCCTCCATATCGGCAACACCTTAGTTTTATTTTAGTTTTTAAAAACATATTTAAGTGCTCCCTAAATTTAACTAGGTATCTACTACGGGTATGCTACGAAATAAACAAAGAAAGGAAAATTAGGCCCAGAAACTTTACACTCATCACTAAGGTACCTATATAACAAACAAATAAGGTATATATAGCCTGGCAGGAATTGCTGAAGGCAATAAGGCCGCCCTTGTACCACGTAATTTTAATTTATTTGTAAGTAGGTACAAGCCGTGGTGGTCTAGTGGTAGTGACAACCACCTTACAATCGTGAGGTCGTGGGTTCAAATCCCGGTCCCGTACCAATGAATCCCTTGGAATTTATGTACGGAATTTCACACCACGGGCTTTTCGGTGAAAGAAATCGTGAGGCAACCTGCATGCGTCCATAGAAGAAATTCGATGGCGTATGTGAATCCACCAACCCGCACTGGGCCAGCGTGGTGGATATGGCCCAACCACCTTTCGTGGGTAGGCCTACGTCCTGCAGTGGACTATTTAAAAGGCTGGTACAGTACAGGTACAATACTTTGTATTTTACATACCTGCTGCTTTTTGGTGTACAATAAAGATGTATTGTAGTGTAATTTTTCCGCCGGGAATCGAAACTAGGATCCCCTGCTTCAGTCAGGGCTGGTAGTCAGGGTGGCGATAATGTGAAATGTGCAAGTTAGCTTGTTCCTCCATTTTAATTCTATTGAATGAACACTAATTTAGCTTTGAGTCTCACAACAAAGGCAGCACAACTGTAATTCTTGCTTATTTGCTTCATTGTATATAATTTCATTGTTTACCTAAATGATTTTCGTTCCAAACCCTTATAATCAATTCCATCATGTTCTGGCAGATAGATTAGCTTAAATATAGATGTTCTCAGCTATATTTAAGCTATATTGAAATATGACTCTCATCTTGTCAACTTAAGTACCTCTGAGGCAGTCATGACTTTTCAATTTGAAGTGAAGAGGTCCGGAGAGGTCACCCCACTTGGCGTATGCCACATTCTAGTGTACACCTATTAGAAGCGCCCCACTTTACACAAGGTATTACTTTGGCTACTGTACCCGTAACTCAACATCAATTATCACCTGCCTAAGCACCAGCGCTTCTTGTGGCTTGGTCCAGGGTAGGTATGTCATAAATAGCCATAATTGACCTGTCCCTATATTTTCTATGCGTTCTGGCGTTTGGCTTTGCTTTTCCTCGCTAGTAACTGGCGCAAACTTTTTTAATTTTGTGTTGTGTATATTAAATTTTTGAGTTTTAGGTACCTACGCTATTGCTAGTCCCACAATTTTTTCTAACATCCGTTTTAAAGCCTCGGGTAAATAGCCGAATTGTGTGTTTTTCTTGAAATGCAGAGGTTGAATAAAACTTGGCGCGGTCATTTATCTATATTAATTGAATAAGATTGACGCCTGATTATTATTCGATTTATTATTATTTTTGATTTATATTATTTAATTGATATTGTATTTTGTATTTTTATTTTTCTAATATGACAGATAACTATGGTATTATTAATAAATTATTTGTTTTTGTATCACTAGCACAGAGCTCGATGCTGAGTCTAAGTGACACAGGTAGCAACACGTAAGTGTAGGGTGTGGAGGAGATGGCTGTGCATGGTGTGCATAGTATGGCGATACTAAAACCATGTGCATTGTGCAGCCATCCCCTCCACACGTCGCTCAGCGCTAAACTTAAATGCCGCGACCTGTATTACTGCGTTTCATACACAGAATAATTTTGGATAGGTAGGTATATCCTTACGAGAAAATTCTATGACTATGATTTTGATAAAATTCAGTACCTACCTACTCGTACCTATTGAACACACGTTCGACACAAGTCACTTTAAATCTCTTCCCAAATAGTTCCGCTGTTGCTGTTGGTTCCTGGAAGCCCACCGGTAAGCTTCGTTGGTATTTTAAATTATCGTCACATTCCAAAATTTTACAAAATTCTTGTTTCTAAAAACTTAGTTTGACCTTTGTGTTTTTGGGTCAATTCTAGTAATTGATTTGTTACAATGTACGATGATTAAGCTTTGTGTTAGGTAATATTTTATTAATATATTGGATTTTTTTAAAGCAGTTCCACTGTCACTCGTAATTACTTTCACGCTCAAGACCGTTGGCAGGCTTACCAGTAACCATCAAGCGCTTAATATATAGACGGGGCTATCTCCGATGTGGTAGTTCCAACCGACTAACTAATAAACTAATTGTCATAATTATCGTTCCTGTCCATGTGGAAGATAGATAGCAACATCTGAGATCATACTGGTCTAGAATAACCACGGCAAAGCTGGAACACTGCAACGATTATTGTACACACAGGTAGATAACAGTGAGCCGCAGAGAAAATTCCATCAGTAATGTGACAAGGTCCTCTCAAGATGCAGACTTGGCTCTACCTCGCTTGCGGAGTGTTTCTCAGTGCTTATGTGCTGCTGTGGTTCCGCCTGCGTCGCGCTCGGGCTTTACTGGACCACCTGCCTTCCTACCCTCAGCTGCCATTACTTGGAAACTTTCTGCAGTTGACGGGAGACGGGAAAAGTATGTATTACATCAAATCGTCATCAAGTCGTCATATTATATCAGTGGTAGGTAAGAGTGTAAGACTTCCGTTGTTCTATTTAATTTAATTTCATTCATTTATTCAGCTTTTGGTATAATACATACACACACTGCAGCGTCATTTTCATACATTACAATTTCAACCAACTAAAATAATAAATTAAATAATGTTTAAATTTTAATTAAGAATTTTTCGCGGCCGTAAATGGACCTTGTCAATTGAGCAGCTGTATAGAGGCTTTGTCAGGGTACCTACTAATAAATAAATTATGAATAACGATAATACCTATTTAAATGTCAAACTTTGTCAAATTGGGCCGATACAGATTTTTGCCATTGAGACCTATCCTTAATGAATATATCTGCCGAATAATAGGCTTTGCTTATCAAATAGAGTTTAATTGGGATTTTAAATTTTGTAATAGCGCACGCTATTCCTAATAAATGACTTTCTGGCATTTATAATGCATTCGTGTATATAAAGAGAAGGTTAGGATGTTTATGTTTCTAAACAATAAATTAGGGATTTTCTAGGTCCCCATGTAAAAACAAAACAGCTCTGATGGCTCGTTTCTGTAACACGATTTTTTTTCCTATATCGGCTGCTGAACCCCATAGTAATATACCGTAAGATATCACACTGTGAAAGTAGCCAAAGTAGACTAATCTAGCAGTTGCCTCAACTGACAACCGCCGGATTTGGTGAACTGCATGAATTGAACTTTTAACGCAGGCTTGACATTTAGGGATCATATTATTAAAATTTGCAAAAAATCATTTAGAAATCTAGGGTTTATTCTTCGCACGTCATCTGGTTTCACAAATATAAATGCAGTCAAAGCCTTGTATAATGCTTTAGTCAGGAGCCAATTAGAATTTAACGGAGTTATTTGGTCTCCTCATGAAACTAAATATGTACAGATGTTAGAGAAAATTCAGAACAAATTCGTTAGATATTTATATTTGAAGCTGTATGGAGTTTATCCATATTATCCATTAATGTACCCCACTCTATTTGTTCTGGGTATGGTTGGGTACAATCAACTAAGGGTAAGGAGGGAATTTGCTTTAGTTTCATACTTATTTAAGGTACTTAGAGGGAAAGTTCATAATGGTGACATATTAGCACATATACGCCTTTACGTCCCTGACAGGTACGTATGGCGGCGGCTGCAACCGCGGCTACTGGCGGTGCCGCGCGCGCGCACAAACCTGCTTGCGGAAGCGCCTCTGACGCGCGCACTGCGCACTATCAACCTTATCGCGGTCGACACGGACCTATTTGCGTGTTCACTGAATGAATTCACAAAAATAGCTTTGTTTGTGTTAAGCTATAGGAGCTAAAATGTTTTTATGTTGGTACATATATACCTACTATAAAATGTTTGAGTGTAATAATATTGGTAGAAATGTTTAATAATCATTTAATTAGTATAGCTACACTATCGCATTAGGTGATAGAACCTGTCAAGATAGTTGTATTGTGGAAAATAATAAATAAATAAATAAATAAATAAAATTCAACCGACTCAATAATTTCGTTCTTTAATCATCATCATCTTGCTCTTATCCCACTAGGTGGGGTCGGCACAGCACGTTTCCTTTCGCCACTCTATCGTTCGTCATCTCATCATCAACTCCTTTCTCTCGCATGTCATCTTTCACACAATTGATCCACACTTTTCTTGGTCTTCCCCTCCCGCTTTTGCCACTTACCATCATATTAGGAGATCTTTTTGTGACATGACTATCCTCCCTTCTCATTATATGCCTATACCAAGATAGCCTGCCACTCTTTAATTTTTCAGTCACTTGTGCTACTTTCAGACTTCCTCAAACATATTCATTTCTAATTTTGTCCATCCTCGTCACACCACACATCCATCTCAGCCTTCGCATCTCCGCTGCATGCAATTTCCTTTCGTTTTCGCCTTTGGTGGCCCAACACTCGGCCTTACAATACGACAGTTCTTATTAATTTCGTTCTTTAAAGTAACTTTTAATTCAACATTTCGTACGTTCTGTAAGGAAAATCTCATGCACTTGGTCTTAGAGTGATTTAGTACCAGATTATTGGCATCAAACCAACTACACAAATTGTTTAAAGCGCTATTAATATCAGCTGATGATGAGAGTCCACTTTTAGTTTTGTCCAGCAGCGATGTATCAGCAAACATAACAATCTCACTCAGTGTTCACTAGCTTCTTAATCCATTCATAATTAAGAAGCATTTGATAAAGATAAAGATCATTTGGATATACTAGAAACAGGAAAGGCACAAGTTGTTGCACAATTGACCTTTGTGGTACTCCCATTTTGATGGGAGTGAGAGCCCTTTGATATTACTCCATCCACTTCAACTATTTGAATCCGACCTTTTAATACGATGAGATAAGCTTCAATGCTGTGTCTGTTACTCCATAATACCTATGCTAATTTATTTAGGAGCGTGCGATGATGGACGCTGTCAAAAGCCTTTGACAAATCGCAAAACACGCCCACCGCATCATGGGTATCTTCCCATGCGTCAATTATAAACTTGGTCAACTTAATGCTGCATCTGTACCTAGCATCCCTTTCATTTGTAAAGCCGTACTGATTATTAAAATATTATTTCGATTGAAGTACGAAACAACCTGGTTTAATAAGAGTTTTTTGAAGATTTTACTTATGCATTGTAATATCAAAATCGGTTTATTATTTCCGGGGTCATCTTTGTCACCAGATTTGTACACAGGTACAACTTTGCTATGCTTTATTAAATTGGCAATATGCTTTTTTTTACAGGAGTTAAATAATAAAGCCAAATAAGGGGCAATTTTCTCCACTAAGCCTTCCATTACCTTAACAGAATGTCCTCATATATCTTCAGTTTTCTTAACCTTTATTTCTTTAAATGCTTTTACTATTTGTGCTGACATTTATTTAGTTATTTATAAGCGAGCAGTGTATACTGCAGATGTGCTTATATTAAGCAGAGTCGAATAAAATTAGTATTTATCTGTCAAGATTTTTTTTACTTCTTTATCCAAAGGTCCAGTTGTAGACAACTCTAATGCAGAGGATGTGGTGCGCAGTGTTGGTTTGTGATGGTGTAGGCTGTAAAAGGAAATTATGGCGTCTGCTATTGCGCATATTTTATTATATATTTTCCTTCTAGGTGTACAATGTACATGTTGTGAATATCCGGAAGATTATAGAAGCCATTGAAAATTTTAAAGGTCTTAATCAGGTCTTCACGCAATCGTCGTTCTTCGAGGGTCGTGAGACGAAGAGCTTTTAACCTTCTCGTAACTTCATTAGTTTTGCGGCGCAGAGCATATTGAATCCTGGCAACGTGAAATTTAGTCGTGGGCTTAATTAAACATTTCTCTTTAGAGTCTCTATATCAATTTAGTACCGGAGAGGCTTATAAGATGTATCTGTATAGGAGCTATAGCCATCCTGAAAAATCTATTCCGTTCCTTCAAGATAAGCCAAATTAATTAAGATGAAATTGTTTTAACGATACGAATTTATGAATTCCAATGAAAATTGATATAAAAATAGACAATAACACAAATTAGCACATGGGCACACTAAATACTGTTATCCCAAAAATATTTAAGATCCTTAGGGAATTGAAAAAAATGAGAAACAGACTAAACAAATTCCATTGAATTTTTTTTTAACATAGCTAACAGTAATAATTAGAACATAAACTTTGATGTCCCGGAAAATATTGATGATTCCCTCAGGTAAAACATTTATAACTTCGTTACAATTATATGATATCAGAAATCAGATTCAATTGGCTTGAATATAGATTTGGGAGTAGGAAATTACATTGATTAGTTTTCTACAATCCCAGGAGTGACTTAGGGAACTTTACAAAAAAATAGAACAACTAAGTCGCGAGCTATTATTATAAGCAAGTACTTAAATAACGCAGGCCAAACCGCGGGCAATTATTATTTCAAGCGAGTACCTAGACATCGCTGGCCAAACCGCGGGATATTATCATTTCAAACGAGTACAAAGAAAACGAGAGCCAATCTGCGGGAAATCAATTTAAACAATTACTAAGAAAATTCGAGCAAACCGCGGACTCTTAAAATAAGTACTAAAAACGAGTGATTATCAGCTTTTTAAGCAAGAATGAAGACAATGCGGCCCAAACCGCGGGCTATTTTACTAGCAAGTACTTAGACAACGCGGGCCAAACCGCAGGCTATTATAAATTTAGTCAAATACTTAGAAAAACATAGTCGAATTGAAAACCTCCTTTTTTATGTAGCTATATGTATGGGTTTTGTCTCCAAAGTAGGCTAGTTTCTGTAACTTCAAAAAACTATAGCTTTTCATACCTAGTGTTTAATGTTTGTATGTTTCTTCTTTCCTCTAGGTTTATTTAAAATCTTAAAGCATGTATCCAGCAAGACAGATGAGACGATGAAGCCTTTTCTCATTTGGTTGGGACCACTTCCTAACATAGGTATGGAAGTTTATTTTGTATTTTTTAAAGAATGTGACTGTGCCGTACAATACTAGTTCAAAGTACCTATGTATTGTGATTAGGGGGCAGAATGAGGTCTTTTGGATTTAGTACTCAATCCGTTCATACAAGGCGGATCCATTTTTTTAACTATTTTTTTAATATTCTAGTAATCATAGATCCGGAGGATGTGAAGACTGTCACTAACACGTTTATTGAGAAACCGTACTTCTATTCCTTTGCCAAGATTTGGCTCGGGAACGGTTTAGTCACTGCGCCTGGTGAGTTAACTTTAACCGATAGGGAAATTGAAAATGAAATAAGTTGTCAAGTGCGTGTTATAGGTTTATATTTTATTTTTTTATGTTTTTGTTGTTATAGCGGCAACAGAAATACATCATCTGTGAAAATTTCAGCTTTCTAGCTATCACGGTTCATGAGATATAATAGACTGGTACAAACAGACAGACAGACGGACAGACGGCGAAGTCTAAGCAATAGGGTCCCGTTTTTACCCTTTAGGTACGGAACCCCAAAAACAATAACAAACAAACAAATCATGTAGGTATTTCACAAAAATTAAATTACATTAAATGCAGGTACCTACACAAACATTTTATCTAATTTTTAAATTAGAGTTATTATAAAAGCGGTAGGTTACAGCGTCTCATAAGCAGGTGTACTAGGAAACCCTGTTTAGGACAGTTATACATCATACAAAACATAGTACCACGATTTCCGTACTTGGCTAGGTCTCGCTAATATTGGTTTATAGGACTTCTTCCATTAATGTCGAAAATTTTGATCCAGGTTATTTATGGAAACAGAACGTGAAACGTTTTGCGAATATGTTCAACACAAGTGTAGTGGAGAGTTACCAGACGGTATTCAACGCTCAAGCTCTCAAACTGGTCGAAAACCTCAAGAAAGAGATAGGAAAGGGAGAGTTAGATATCATGCATCTATTGACTGATACCACACTGCAGACTATTTGCCGTAAGTTCTATAGCCTAGTGTTTAGAGCTCATTGACAATGAATACATGCTCTTCGCTTAACTAGGGATACCTTCTCATTAAGTCACAATATATCACGATGAACTTTCACCACGCAACACGAGAATTAACGAAAGAAATTTAAGCTGTTACATAGGTCAAACGAAGCGTACTATTGCTGAACGGATCAAAGAACATATCGCGGCAGTCAAAAACCGCCAGATACTGCTATAGCTGAGCATTTGCTTGACGGAGGTACTGGTCATTGGATCGAGCTCCACGACCCAAAAGTCCTTTCCACGGATTGACACTATTTTTCAAGAATAGTTCGTGAAGCGGTGGAAATCAAAAAACATAAGAACTTCAACCGGGAGGATGGATTTAAGTTATCGGCGTCGTGGAACCCTGTTGTCAACAAATGCATATCGCGTAGTGTAGGTAGAAGGACATTGTTAGATACCGTCAGTGTTGTGTGTCGTAATGACAATTTTTCAAGTTCAAATTGAATTGGCGGTACCAGCTGTTCTACATTCCAGTCTACCCGTGACCACGGTCGATGCAACTCGGCCGAAACGTCGGGATGAGGAGGTATTTATTTATCTCTTAATTTTAGTGCGCGATTAGTCCCGTAGTATAAAATAATAATCTGTTACATACCTACATAAGAAATACTTTCTTTAATTTTTTATACAATTGAGTAGAGACGTAAAGCATAACGCTGGCTCTTGCTTCTGACATATCAGTGACACCTAGAATTTTCGTGTACCTACACATAGTCGCTCCTCAAAATTTGATATTTCATGCTATACGAATAATTTGCTGGAAACATTCACTTATCTATACAGGGTTATTTCTAATCATTTAATCAATTTCAATTAGCATTCTTCTAGGGGCTTATACTATATATCAAACTAACTAACAACTTTTGTTCTACGACTTTCGTCAAAACTCAGAAAAAAAATCAGCTGTTCCATACATTTTGTCGCGGGTGAACTATATTTTTCTATGGAATAACAATTTTTTTTTTGAGTTTTGATGAAAGTCTTAGAATTAAAGTTGTTAGTTTTGATGTACAGAATAAGCCCCTAGAAGGATACTAATTGAATAGAAATAACCCTGTATACTTAGGGACTTGTTTTTTTTTTACTATGTTGCTAACATGGAGGAGACTGGAGAGCGCGTGGGCCCTGTTTTTGTTGAAACAATAGGTCACCGATTTTAAGCGGGGGGAGAGGTAAGCTCCGCTGGTAATTGGCTGACGCCAAAATGACGCAATGACAACAGTTCTTGTAGTGGTGCCAAAAATGTTACTAGAAAAATATCGATATCGATATTGGTTGCTAATGAGCATTAAATTTTGTAAAAACACTTTCTTTCTCCACGGCAAAAGAGTTTGGATAATTGATTCAATATATTTTTCAGAAACAGCGTTTGGTACGGCTCGCATATATGAAAGCATCGTCACCCGAGAGTACTACGACGCGGTCAATCAGTGCTTGGCGCTGCTGACCCGTCGAGGTTTGAACCCGTGGCTCCACCTTGACTGTTTGTATCGCTGCTCCAGCGACTACAAAGCCATGAAGAGGCACGTCTCTGTCTTGCAAAATGTGTCTCATACGGTTAGTAGGCCTAGATTGATCTATCCTCGTAAGACCGAAGACGAAACGAGACGAGTCCTCAGGTACCGCCTAGCGTTAAAGTTTTAGTTCTTATGGAGGTACTACGTCCAGCGATACTTACTAATTGGCCTCTTAAAAGTCTCGGCGTTACTGACAACTAAGTTTTAGTTAGTATATCGTTACATAACGGCTTACTTAGCGCATTTGGCCGTACGAGCAGATCAGAATCAGACGGGTTGCTTACAAGACTTATGGACTTCTGGTTAGAAGTTACTAAATACATCATAATTGTAATCTTTATAGATATTGCAAAAAAGAAAACTGGAAAGGGAAAAAATAAAAGGAACTGGCAGCGCAGATTCAAATAGAGGTAGGTATGTTTTATTTTAAGTTTCTACGTAGTTCCTTCTGAACTTTTGTTCAGAGAAGTTATATAGAAACTAAGTGAAAATTTTACGCGCCATTACAGAAAAGGGAAAAGAATTCAAAGCAGTACTGGATATCCTCCTTGACTTGACTGAGTCTGATTCACAGTATTCGGAAAAGCAGATCAAGCATGATGTGGACACCTTCATCTTTGGCGGCCAGGAAACTACCGCCACCTTGCTGTTCTATGCTTTACTGGTGATAGGTTCTAAGCCTTTGGTGCAAGAGAAGCTCTACAATGAGTTAGAGATTTCAAAAGTATCTTTTTATATGGAGTAAAAAGAAGAAAAGCAATCTCAATAGAATGGAAGAAAATCAGGTTTACTTTTTAAATGTTGAATTATTTTGATAAAGGGGTTTTCACTTATTTCTCAGCCCTTTAGGAGTGGTGCGTTACCAGATTGAAAACAATGATAAAGTTATATTAGGAATAGTTAGAGCTGGAATTCAGATTACGCCTTTCTGCATTCGTGTCCATCGTATAATCTAAACTTAAGCTTATTTTATCCACAAACAAAATAGTAAAAATTGGGACTATTTATTTCTAGATTAGAGTCGATATTCGCTGGCTCGTTTCGTGCAGTGGAGAAGGAAGACCTACCAAAGATGAAGTACTGCGAGGCTGTGATCCTCGAGACTCTGCGCCTGTTCCCGCCCATACCTGGCGTCATGCGGTACGCTGACCGTGAACTGCAACTAAGTACGTCTACTGTTCATAACCCTGCCTTATTGATTTCTTATAGACACGAGGTAATTTGACAACATTTAAAATATAGCCTGAAAAAAACATGTTTCACTTTATTTCAACTAAAATTTGTCTAATTTTCGCAAATGGCACGAAATAAAATACTATGTTATTTTGATATTTTATCTGTGACGTAAACGTCACATGATAGTAAACAAGAATTTCTCGATTGACTGTTGTTTGTGTTTTGTGATTTCCCAGTTATATTACAGGATCTGTAAGTTACTTTTAAAGTTTTTTTTGTCAATTTTTAGATGTGACCTAGCGTATTTACTGGTTTTTACTAAAGTTATTTACTAGTGTGTGACGTCAAAGAACAGCGTAATTTCAGAACGTGATTTTAGGTGGGATCTTGAATATCTATTCTTTAACACTGATTTTCATTGTTAATGCAGTAGATCTCTCGGAAATATAAATATCGTGTGCTTATTACCTATGTACTAACGAATAATTTAAAATGATTTCCAAAAACTAGTCAATTATTCTAATCATCAGTCTCAACATTTATTGCCGAGGTAAGTTCTTTTCGACACTGTTCTTTTTGTATAGGGTTCTGTACCCAAAGGGTAAAAACGGGACCCTACTACTAAGACTTCGCTGTACTTCTGTCTGTCTGTCACCAGGCCGTATCTCATGAACCGTGATCACAGTAGATACATAACAGTAGGTTATCTAAGGCCACCGGCCGAGTTATTAGCCTACTCTTGCGTTGATCCCCAGGATTGTCACTTTTACTTTTAGATAATATTTTATAACAAGCAGCACTTGATCTAAATTTATGCGATAAAAAGCATATTATGATTAAATATTTTACCAATTTCTAAATTTAGTAAAAATAAAAATCCTTTATTCACACCATATTCGCAATATTAATTATAGTGAAATTGCCCTTATTACACTATACGCGACAAATACGTTTACCTAAACGATGTTTCGTAATCAATCCTCGGTTTTATAGTAAAACTAGACTACTTGAAATAAACTTTAGCTCTAAACATAGTAGGTATTCAGGAAGTAAAATTGGGAATACATTTATATGGAAAAATGCGACTCGGCTACGCTCTTAATAAAGCAAATAAACTGTGAAATAAACAATACAATACCACATTTTCTAATAAGATTTAAGTATAAGTAGGTACTTACATTTCTGGTTCAGCCTACTGAACCAGAAATGTAAGTACCGTATTATACCATATCCAGAAATGTAAGTAACTATGAAGAATGATAAGTCCGGGTTTGCGAAATCGTTATTGAGGCACCCGAAAACACTACAATATTTTTTTCCCCTTTTTGAAGTCATGATACTCGTAATAATTAATATTATAGTAAGTGGCCGGCGAGAGTTGACGAACGCGAGCGGTCATGTAACGTAGGCACGTGCTTACACTCGCGATGCACAGCCCGTACTGCCGCCAGTTTATTCCCGCATATATTATGCTAGCGTATGTGCGTGAAATCGCGTGCCGACACGGCGCGCGGCGCGCACGCACACATTCAAACCGAGAGCGGCACATTTGTATGAAGATGTTTTACTGTATGTTATACTGTGCCGTGATAGAACGTTGAAATTTTCACAGATGACGTATTTTTATTGCCACTACAACAACAAATACTAAAAACAGAAAAAATATTTAAGGAGAAAATATTATATAATATTGTGTTAGCGGTGACAGGTAGATGCTTGAAATATTCACATTGGTTAAATATTCACTTCATAAAGAAAGAGATACGGTAAGGAACCCTTCGTGCGCGAGCCCGACTCGTACTTGGCCGGGTATTATGTTAGGCATAAGTTATTTTATGTCGTGACTATGTCGAATAAAGTTCATTTCATTTTGTCATCGCACAGCTGCCGTCAAAATCAGATAGTTTTATGGTTGTAACTCAGAGCAAATAAAAAAATCAAGAGGGAACGTCGTTGAACAGTCAAGTGAAGCCGGTTTTTTATACATGTGTGAGTGCGTCGCTGTTGCGCCTCCATAGTTCGACTGTCAAACCAAGGCGTAGTTTCCTTGTACGTTGATGTCTGTGTAATTGTCTGTAATCGGCGAGGCGTAGTTTGGGTTGGCCTCCCTTGTTTGTTCACAACATTCTGTCTTTATTTTTTTTATTACGTCTGAGCGTTGTAAGTACATTTTTCAGAGCATTGCCGTGGTCTGGTTTCATTCCAGAACTTTGCGATCTTATCTTGTGACTATTAGACAAAATTAAGACAAAATTAAATCAACCAACTAAGCTACGTGACGACTGAAATCAAGACTAGCCGCTATACCTGCCTATACTTTTCTGTCATCTGTAGGCTTCTGTCCTATAATCAATGGTAGAATTTGAACTACTATGACTAACGCTTGTTAAAAGTCATTCAAGCAATATTAAGACAGAAATGACATCAGAGGTAGCCGCTTTACCTATACATTTCTGTCATCTGTAGTCTTGCCGTGCAATCAAAGATATGTACTGTATCTATTTGTATTTTTATAGAGTCATGCCGAGTCCCCAAAGGCACGGGGTGCTGCATCAACATTTGGGGGGCTGGCAGGTCCAAGCGTATCTGGGGGCCTGACTCGCTGGAGTTCGACCCCGACCGATGGCTGGACGGACGCGCATCTAGTACTGCTGCCTCATTCATACCCTTCAGCTATGGAAGACGAGCGTGTATAGGTAAATACAATGGCATATTATGAGGTTCTTGGGCACTATAGTTGTGTCATTAGAAAGGCTCAAATAAAGCAAATGGTACCGTGACAGAGTAGAGCAGAAGCTTGGAAATCAGTGCTCTTGATTTGTTTTATCGCGAATAAGTCCGCGCTTGATCACCAACTCTCCTGATGGTAAGCGACGTTATGGTCTAAGATGAAGCACGCAGACATAGAAGATACCTATTCACTCTGACCTTGAAAAGCTTTAGATTATATCTCTTAAGAAACAGGAAAGCAGGAAGACTGTTCCATTCCCTGGCGGTACGAATCAGAAATGTTGAGTCGAACCGCTTCGTACGTATCGAGGGTTAATCGACAGTGTAGGGTTGGTAATGTGGCGTCCTCCTACTTGTCCTGTAGTAAAAAGGAGATGTAGGATAAGGTCGTGCAGCTCAGATGCACACTTTCCGAAATAAATCCTATAGAAAATGGACAGACTCGCAACCCTACGGCGATGCTTCAGGCTATGAAGTTTTTTGCAACTAACTTTTCATCACCTATAAGCCGAACAACACCGATTCCACCGATTCCAAGGCCTCGAGCTGATACTTAGCCGAGCCATCCCAAACATGGCATAGTATTCCAGACACGAACGGATCTGTGCTTGATACAGAATACAGAGTGAGCAACTGTCCCGGTGTGAAATACCGCTTTGTTCAGGGTACCCAGCTTCATACCAGCCAATTTGGCTCTAGATCTAGGTACGTGCCGTAGTTCAATGTGGGAGTAAGTGTTAGCCCCAGCAGTTCGAGGCGGTCTGTCACTGTCAAAGGAGTATCTCGAAATATAGCCGACAGTGCAAAGGGACACTTTTT
The DNA here is from genome assembly GCA_949316475.1 of Hypomecis punctinalis. Lineage (NCBI taxonomy): Eukaryota > Metazoa > Arthropoda > Insecta > Lepidoptera > Geometridae > Hypomecis > Hypomecis punctinalis. The sequence continues at coordinate 1,717,946 of OX438814.1, forward strand.
GGAAACTGAAGAACAGACAGGCCTGGGTTTTCGAGGCGTTGAATTTGACGAGATTTTCGTTGCCCCACTTAGAAACGGCTGTGAGAGCCTGATTCATTCGCTAAACTATGTCTACTCTCAACGCTTGTGATTCCTCCTTTGTTGCTCTTGGATTGGATGTGTACTTTTGAACAACTGTACTGTCATCTGCATACCCAAAAATACCGGGAACAAGCAGGTCATTGATGTGCAGCAAAAATAGAGTTGCGGAAACTACAAGTAAAATGCAGTTTTTATTTTTCTAAATTGAGTGAGCGAGATATTATAGCAAGCGATCCTCTGAGACCGTTATAAATTATATCTATTAACGTTTAAAAAAAATTAAGCTCCAAAGGCTTGACATTTCTTCAAGACGTTTGTTCTTGGGGTTGGGACAGAAAGGTTATAGTATAATAACTTTATTTCAGATCACAAATCTATAGAGTTAAATTAAATAACAAAATTAGATTACAATGTTACATTAAATTTATACATAATTATTATAATTTAACACACACAATTACATATAATCCTAATTATATTTTATTTCAAACAAGGGCGCCAAGGATGAACATGTTTGTTCAAAAAGTGGTTGAGAAATGCCCCGTCATGCTTGTGTGCCACTACTCTTAGGTAGCTGTTGCCGCCGCCACGCACCCGCCTCATCAGAGAGGCCACGCGTTTGCGAATGATGGCCGGAAAACCATCGACATGCGCCTCAGCAAACATACCCGATGCACTGCAGAAGCTTAATAAGTTATGATTTCCTATCATGGTGGCTCTAGGGTTATTAGGTAGTGTTAAATTGAAAGTGAGGAGGAGGAGGAAGCAGTGATTATAACTATTTATAAGTAGTTAAAGTCTCGGACGTAAGGCGAGTTAAAGAGTATTTCGTTGGCCTCAAGCAGTGCCCCAAGAGTCTTTAAAGCTAGTGTAACTACACTTCACGTTAGTAGTAGAGTGACTTTATAACGTCTAGGCCAAAATTTATTAAAGATGAATTCCAATATTTTATATCATTGCATTACGTAAAACCACTTAGGTAGGTACTTAGCTATCTTTGCCCTGATGCCGAGACACTAGAATACGGCATCGGTATCTCCTGCCTGTAGTAAGAGCTTATTAAAAGGGAACCTCTGGGCTCGTGGGTGGTCAGAGATGGGGCTCTGGCCATCCACTCAAATTTATCCGTAATTTTATTAACATGGCAATTTGCAGAGTCCTGAGACAAGTTTCGAAAATAATAACATCAATAAAAATCTAACAAAAGAGAAATTTAAGATAATTTTTGATACTTTCAGGTAGAAAATATGCCATGGCGATACAGAAGACATTTCTAGCTCACTGCGTGAGAGAGCTGCGCTTTAGGTCGGAAGCAGATAAGCTGAAGCTCAAAGTCGAAGTGACGCTGAAGCCGGTATCGGGACATTTGATGGAAATCGAGCTTAGGAAATGATGGATTAATGTGTTATTATTTTTCTTGATTAAAAGCGATTGCTACCATCTCGATTAGGTACATTTATTTAAGTATACCTTCTGAGGTGAAAACTTCGTCATGTGTTTGGCAGAAATACATACTTAGATCATTTAAAAAGCCAACACACAAGTGTGTTGGCTTTACTGCGGTCGTATCAGTAAGCGTTCTGAACCCTCACTACAGGTTTTGCGTAGTTTACTTAAAATTTCGCGTTGGCGTGTGGCTCCATACATTTTGTTTAATTCTTCCTCGTTTTGCTGTACGAAAATGTTTAGAGTCATACGGGAACAACTGTAGTTAGATAGATAGATAATTCTTTATTAGCTTAACCAATACAATACAAACACATGAAAAATAAAAAAATTAAAAGTTAGTTATACTAAATGGCGGCCTTATGGCTTCAAGCGATTTCTTCCAGGCAACCATGAACGCACAGGAATTAGCAGATTAACAAAACCGCGGCCTTAACAAAAAAGAATTTAAAAATAAACATGAACAAAAATAAGCAATACTAACACCTAATCAATAAATAAATAATTTTTGTTGAAATAAATATCTATATATATATATATGCCCACCTAGACACATAAACATACATGTAATACAAAATAACAAAATAAACAGTTTAGTAATAGTTTTAAGTTACGTGTAAACCTGTACTAACCCCTCTGAGGTTGTGCTATACTTTTCCTCTCGCTCGGTCTCGTTGCGAGAGTAACTGGGGCGAGTAGGAGAAAATACGAAGTCGTATGTCAGAACATGTACACATACGACATCTGAAGTGGAAATCTCGTACCGGCAAGCGCAGCGTAGGACGTCGACCAATAGATGGACCGACGAACCAAACAAAACCGCAGAAATACGCTGAATGCCAGTTGGTATTTTCGGAAATCCTTACAGAAGGCAGTGGACGTCCTACAGCTGAAATGATGATGACGAGACCTGAGGCCTTATTGTGTACGCGCTCTAACGTTCGGACATTTTTCTCCAGCTGCGAAGCCCAACGTCAGAGCACTCACATAATAAAGCCCCTGCTTTGTATTTACTATCACTCCACCACTTTGATTTAGGGCTTGAATTCGGCATTTTATTCCTGCAATTGGAATTGGTTTGGAACAGTGTTTACAGTAGGTAGAGTATGTTTACAGAATGCCATTGCAATCTCATTTCCCATTCGTGGCATGTTCCAATCGCCGCTGTGTCTACAACGTTACTTACAATCTTCAGTCCAGGGTAGAATTTGTATCTGTATTTCATATTAAAAGTACACGAAAATCCAATCATACATTTCATTGAAATGCAGAACATTCACTTCGGCCGCTCTAGGGGAACAATAATTTGCTACCGGAAGTTAGCAGATCATTTTTTCATGATCAAGTTTTTTTTTTCAGGAAAAACACGAGAATTATTTCTAAAATGTATACATATATATTGTATATAGAATAGTTATTGGGCTCTACCTTACATAAGTACCTTGAGGGCAAACGGGGTCCTTTCTCAGGGGGTTCTCAAAAATCCGACTCATATATTAGTAACTGTTAGTATTATTCTCTTTTAACTTTTTTCGGGCACGTTACACGTTTTTTAAAAAAAGGTTATGACGAAAAGTTGATTTGTGAAATAAATGTAGTTTCAGAATTGTAATCTATTTATAAAAGAAAATAAATTAAATAAATTGTGTGAAAAAACGGCACGCGGGGGCGCTTCCGCTACTAGTAAACCACCATGAATACACGTCTTCGGACTTCTTCGAAAAGTTCGGATAATTATCATCATGTATACCAAAATAAATAAATAGGTCATCGCTATAAAAAAGTACAAATACAGCATCAGATTGACACATCACCATACATGCAATACCTGACTAAGCAAAGAAAATCATATATTATAATAATACTACGTAGCTTTAGCCAGTCTGCTGCTAGCTTTTTGGCAGATTATGCTCGAACTGGCTTGAAGTCTACCTCTCCGCTGTCAGCGCGTCCTTTTATTTGTCTAATCAATGCACAAAGCTCGCATCTCCGGTGCACCTATTTCACTGGTAGTGTTTACTTTTATAATATTAATATAAACATTAATAATATTTAACTATGTAGTTGTATGGAGTTAATCGCAGAATATATAATACTCCATATTATAGGTAGCTATTAAAATTATAATTTAAGACAAAGTATTTTTATCTGATTTTCTATACACTTCTTAGGTATAATATAAAAACTTTCAATTGACTTAAGAGGATCGTGAATCGACCAGTTGTTTCGCTTCTGTGGAACATCGAGAAAATGTTTGGTACATTTTTGATAAAAAATTACGTTCCAGGAGAAAAGTCTTTTCACCCCTTAAATTGTAACAAAATGTTATGTTTTTGGTGTCAATCGAGTAAGAAATATTGCACGCTCGGGAAGCGTACGCGTACGCTTTTTTAAAGACTTCCAAAAAAAAAGTTTAAAAAAAAGTTTTTAAATGATCTTAAAGTTATAAGCCTCTATAAGTAAAAAAAAATACACATAGAGGAACATAGTACCTCCTCCTACTATGTTCCTCTATGTGTATTTTTTTTTCAGAAAAGTTTTTAGTTTATGTAACTTTACAGCCAACTTTTTGGGTAAAAATATGACTTATAGAGGCTTATAACTTTAAGATCATTTAAAAAACTGTAAAAACTATGACGTGCAATCCTAGCGATTGAAGTGCTGAATACATAAAAAAGAAAACTAATAAATAAGCCAAAGTTCAAAAGACGTTTAAGTAGGTACAAGTACTTATGGTTGAAGCTAAATCAGCATGGATTTAATCCTCAGACGAAGTTAAATTAATGATAAATTATATAATATAATAACAAACCAAGACACACAATAAAATTGCCACGCCCTTTTTACTTACCTTATATCACGGTACCTAATGGATTACCGTGCCTACATTATGTATCACCATAGCGAAAAAATAGCGTGGTGATCCCTGCTCCAGCTGTTTCCTGGAGCAAAGGTTGGTCATTGCTATTCAACTGGGTCATGCGGCCAGTGTTTTGGAGACCTTTGCTTCGGGAACAATTAGGTGCGGGTTATTTGATTAAGTTAAGATTGGATATTGTTTTATTGTATTCATAGTATTGACAAATATAATACGTTAAAATATTTAAATTAAAACATTAAATGTGTAACTATACAATTTATAATAATTATATAAGAACCGCATGTTATTAAATATAACTTTTAAGTAGCAATAAAACATTGAGTATTAACGTACAATTTTTAAGGCAATCAATAAAATCTTTACTTGCTCTTTGTTTGTCTCTAGGTACTATAGTTTACTTTTTTTTTACTTTACTTTTTCTATAGTTCAAACTTGTTCTTCGCTGGTTTAATCTTAGAAAATTTAAAAGTATTATTCATACGTGCAAATAATTTCATAATTTACAATGTATACGATTTCAAAGTAGTGTAAGCCGAATAAACAGATCGTATAACTGTCATGAGTAAGCTAAAGTTCAGCACGGTCAGCCCACCCGCGGACAGCGTCATTGTCTTCTGAGAGTTCTGCAGCATCAGCAGTACTAGCTTCATATTCGACTTGTCGAAATTCTCCCATTTGCAGTCAAAGACAGCTTTTTCAAAAGCCACGCTTGCGTCAGCCAGTCTCTGCCCTGTAAGGCAGTCCACTACCACTGGTACAAAAGAAAACGGTATTTCAATATACGTTTTTTCTAGACCTCCGAGCAGTTCAGATATCAGCCCCAGAATAAGTATCAAGAATTCTAGTACAAACGCTCCACGAAAAACGTTTTCAATCTGTTGCAGAAGGTTCAAGTTTCTGGCGTGACCACGTATTATTTCTTTGAGATGTGATTGGACAAAGTTGTTTATGTTTGTTTTGTGATCTGAGTAGTTGATGTCGATATCCAGCTGTATATTATCTATTGGGGTATAGAGTCTTCGTTCTTTATAGGAATGTCCAAAATCATCCCAGAGATGGAGCAACTCCTCGCTCCAGGCTAGCATTTGGGCTTCCACGTAGCCTGTATTTATAATAACGAATGCAGTTACATTGACGACACCGTAGCAGGCGAACATGACTCCAAATATTGTAGTTATTAGTGCGATTTCATAGTTTGGAGATTCGTACATTGGATCTAGACCTGTAAAATTACAAAAAAATGTATTTTACTTAACTTAATTTTACTGAACTCTCACTGGAAAATTAATAACATTATTTTTGCAAACTGCTACGCATATATTATCAAAGAATTGGACAATAATAATATTTAACTATGTAGTTGTATGGAGTTAATCGCAGAATTTATAATACTCCCTATTATAGGTAGCTATTAAAATTATAATTTAAGACTAAGTATTTTTATCTGTTTTTCTATACACTTCTTAGGTATAATATACAAACTTTCAATTGACTTAAGAGGATCGTGAATCAACCAGTTGCTTCGCTTTTTCTGTGGAACATCGATAAAATGTTTGGTACATTTTTGATAAAATTTACGTTCCAGGAGAAAAGTCTTTTCACCCCTTAAATTGCAACAAAATGTTATGTTTTATGTGTCAATTACTTGAGTAAGAAATATTGCACGCTCGTGAAGCGTACGCGTACGCTTTTTTAAAGACTTCCAAAAAGGAGGAGGTACTATGTTCCTCTGTGCGTATTTTTTTTTCAGAAACGTTTTTAGTTTATGTAACTTTTCAGCCAACTTTTTGGGTGAAAATATGACTTATACAGGGTTACAGGGTAAGTCGACCTATTCCCGTTAAGTACACTATGCTAAATTAAAAAAAAACAGATATTGGTATTTATAAAATTCCCAATTTTCGGCTATCAGCTCAGATATTTTGAAACGTGTAAGTCGTATTATTATTTTTAATTGATTTTTTCATGTAAAATAATGTTTTATGACCTCACTACCCAATATTGCCCGTAACATTAACCTTTTATATAAAGTATTTGAATTCAAATATGTATCTCGAAAACTGTGAGATTAAGGATATGGTGTTTCATAGACAAATCAGTCAGAAACGTAGTAAACTACACACGCTTATCGGGAATAGGTCGACTTAGCCTGTAATCATGTATAAGTCATAGTTTCACCCAAAAAGTTGGCTGAAAAATTACATAAACTAAAAACTTTTCTGAACTTATAACTTTAAGATCATTTAAAAAACTGTAAAAACTATGACGTACAATCCTAGCGATTGAAGTGCTGATTACTGGCTGATTACATAAAAAAGTACACTCATATCGGATAATACTTAGAGGTATACTGTACTGTACCAGCCTTTTTAATAGTCCACTGCAGGACGTAGGCCTACCCACGAAGGGTGATTGGGCCATATCCACCACGCTGGCCCATTGCGGGTTGGTAGATTCACATACGCCATCGAATTTCTTCTAAGGACGTACGCAGGTTGCCTCACGATGTTTTCCTTCACCGAAAAGCCAGTGGTGTGAAATTCCGTACATAAATTCCAAAGAACTCATTGGTACGGGACCGGGGATCCGAGCCCACGACCTCACGATTGTAAAGCGGGAGTCACTACCTCTAAGCCACCACGGCTCAGAGGTAGTGACTCCCTGAATAAGCTGTTATATACTTAGAGGTATATAACAGCTTATTGTTTTCGTATGGTCGAGTTGGCGCTTCACGATTGTCTTAAGCTTTTATTTTTTTTTATCACGAATAAGTCCGCGCTTGACCTCCAACTCGCCTGATGGTAAGCGACGTTGTGGTCGAAGATGAAGCACGCACCGTAATACTCAAAGATGTCCTCCATCAAATGTCTGCCAGGCAAGAGAAACGGTCTGATGAGGTAAATCAATCCGATGCCCATCATTATCATCCAGAAGATGATGGCCCGTCTCTTCACACTTTTGAGGGTTTTCTTTAAATTTTCAGCAAATCTACTTCCTGGCGTCACTAGAGCATCGCAGTCAAGGCAGGTTGACGCTATTTTTCGAATATCTTCCCTAAACACAAAATAATTTCACGTGAGCTATCACATCATATGTATCAGAGGTAAGTAGGTAGATATATTATGTAGTAAACGCCTCTTAGCGTGCACAATACTTTACTTTTACTTTTACTTTACCAGCCTTTTTAACAGTCCACTGCAGGACATAGGCCTACCCACGAAGGGTGATTGGGCCATATCCACCACGCTGGCCCAGTGCGGGTTGGTGGATTCACATACGCCATCGAATTTCTTCTACGGACGTATGCAGGTTGCCTCACGATGTTTACCTTCACCGAAAAGCCAGTGATGTGAAATTCCGTACATAAATTCCAAAGAACTCATTGGTACGGGACCGGGGATTTGAATCCGCCACCTCACGATTGTAAGGCGGGTGTCACTACCTCTTGACCACCACGGCTTATAGAATGCACAATAGAATGTTTAAATCATAAAGTAAGTAAGTTCGTATAGGCCGGGTGGCTAGCCCTGGTGTCAGAGTTGTGAAGCCCCCTGAAAGCCTCTGACATGGCTAAGCGGTTAAAACAACCGGGACCTACAATTTAACGTGTCATCCGAGCCACGGTAGCGCTCAGTTGGAAAATGCCACCCGCGGTCACCCATCCAAATACTGACAGTGCGGAACGTTGCTTAATTTCGGTGATCGCTGACAATCACCTAGTCAAACTACGCTACGAGCGTTACATCATCGTTTAAATCATGAAATATTTTATCATGCTAAGTAACAATGGAATGAAAACAAATTATGATAGATATTATCATTTTGTAATACTTAATGTTTTGTTACAAAATGATAATAAGAATCATAATGACCACAATAATTTAGAATAAAAAAATAGTAAAAATAACAATGGTCTTGTGAATAACAAACAAAGTATGCAAAGAGAAATGAAATTAACTCAAAACTTCAATTTTCATAACTGATCCAGATAGAACCTTACCTATAAATCATAGCGTAGAAAACTTTCACAGGACCTATCTCACTAGCCGTTCCTAGCGAGAAAACCAACATAGCAGCTAGCATATCTCCAGTCTCCGCACATCTCCAAAACACGAACCACACCATAGATATTATGTAGATGTAACAGTAGCAGCCACTAGAAATTATGGTGAGGATGTAGAATATGGCTGGGATTCCTTAAATAATACAAATAAAATTGAAAATGAAATCTTCCTTTGATTGCAAACGGGCGTCTCGTCATCATCACAAACATGGATGCAAGAAAAAATCTTGGGCACTGGCGTCTTCCTTGTGCGATGCTTATGACAATGTTTGTAGCTGTGGTAGCTACACACTCGTTTGCGATGGTACTTATTCACATTAAATTGAGTATAGATAATATTACAATACATTTAATTTTCTAATAAAACTTGATATCAATTTATTGATACTATTAAAAATAAGCTTACCCCTGTTGTCAATATCAAGACAGAGGGCTCGTAGTAAGAAAGATAAATTCCACATCATGGTTGGTAGCTCGCAGTGTTCTAAACCAAACTTTCGGATGAACTTTAGCAGCATTATTACAAATTTAAAGGACGACTTCTCTTATCAATAGATTTAGGCACTATGAGGAAGTCGAAAAAGTAAACACTACCAGTAACAAATTAAATGCCATGAATAAGTAACAACACTTCCTGAATATACGTAGATTTAGTAAATAGTAGCATCAGAATTTTGTGCTGACTTGATGATACCGTGGTTTCTTAAAATAGACAAACAAGTACAGTGAGAATCAATTTTAAGAAAGAACACTTCTTACCGTGCAAAATAGGTTATCAATAAGCTATAAGACCAGCTTTTAACGAAACTGACGGTACCAGGGAACTTAGAATTTTTTAATCTCTTTCAACTTTCTTGGCATTGATTGTAGACTGCTTCTCTGTTATTAAGTTATTACGACAGTAAACAAATTGAATTGTACTATGCTAATAATACTGTGAATAGAAAATACTACTGACAAAATTTGTTGTCTTTAATGAATACACGAAATTATAAACCCAAAATTTTATCAATAGGGCAAAAAAGAATACTTTGCCACTTTTTGTCTTTTATACGTTTTTTTCAGTTTGTTTACTTCTATAGTCGTGCAATGCATGTGCGACTGACATTTCGTGATTAATATCATTTAGGTAGATAAATTTAAATATAGAGTACTGTCGAAACCTCATGCCGATTCATATCAAAATTTAATTTAATCAGTGTTAATTATATGATTTTTTAAATGAGTATTGCTACGAATTTACATTTGTGAAAAAAAAGTCCTGTTTTTGAGTTTGTATTAGAACTAGGCAGTTTTGATTTTATTTAGAAGCTTATTTGTTGTTTTAAATATGCTAGGTACCTTTTAGAACTTTTACATTGAACCATCCTTTGTTGTTGTCTGTTGTTGGGAATGTCTATAAACAATTTCATAATAAAGTCCCCTCTTTCTCAAGACGACAAAGGACGATATTTACAATACATGAAATCAGCAAAAAGAATTTGCTTACTGCTTAGAACTACCTACTTCCGTAAAAATCATAAAAATACCATTGAAAGCCCACAGGATTTTCTACAATGATACAAAAAATTTATTTCATGAAGAAACTTAAGATGTAGATGACCTCAACGTTGTATACGCTGAATAAACAGACCGTATGACTGTCATCAACAAGCTAAAGTTCAGTACGGTCAGTCCTCCTGCCGACAGCGTCATCGTCTTTTGAGAGTTCTGTAGCATCAAAAGCACTAGCTTCATATTTGACCTGTTGAAATTTTCCCACTTGCAGTCAAAAACAGCTTTTTCAAAAATTTTACTAGCGTCAGCTAGCCTCTGCCCTGTAAGACAGTCTACGACGACTGCGAGAAATGAAAACGGAACTTCTATGTATGTTTTTTCTAATCCTCCGTACAGTTCAGCTATCAACCCCACTATTAGAATCAAGAATTCAAGGACAAAAGCTCCTCGAAAAACATCCTCGATCTGTTGTAGAAGGTCCAGGTTTCTGGCGTGACCTCTTATTATATCTCTGAGACGTGATTGAACAAATGTATTAACATCTATTTTGTAATCTGCCGTCTCCGCTCTTCCGTGTATATCGTAGCTTATAATTGGAACTCTATTTTGTTTATAGAAAAGTTCAAAATCATCCAAAAGATGATTTAGCTCTTCACTCCAGGCAATCATCTGGGCTTCCACATAGCCAGCATTTATAATGACAAAAGCTGTTACATTGACGACACTGTAGCAGGCGAATAGGACTCCGAAAATTGTTGCTATCATCGAGATTTCATAGTTTGGTGTTTCGTACATTGGTTCCAGCCCTAAAGAAAGAAACTTTAGTCATTCAAAGGCTATTCATTTATCTTTACTAATATTATAAATCCGAAAGTGTATTTGCTGGTTAGTTACGCTTTCACGCAATAACAATGCAACGGATCAACTTGGTTTTTGGCATGGGTATTGTTAGAAGGTCGCAAAGTGACATAGGCTACTTTTTATCCAAAAAAAGGTTTTTTTGTGTAGAATATAGAGTAGGGACATTTGTCTACCAATTTGCCTGATGGAAAGCGAAGTTGTAGCCGAAGATGAAGTATCTAGACATAGATGTGTTCAAATCGCGAAAGTTTAAAAACAACATAGATGATATCTATTCACTCTTCATATGGAATAGCACAAAAGTCAACAATATCGCGTGCGTGAAGTCGCGGTCAAAAGTTAGTTGAAATAAAAAGAAACATCCAGCATTGTCTCACCATAATACATGAAAATATCATCCATCAAATGTCTGCCAGGCATGAAGAAAGGTTTGATGAGGTATACCAATCCGTTGCCCATCATTATTATCCAAAAGACCATGGCTCGTCTTTTAACATATTTAAGGGTCTTCTGTAGGGTCTTAGAGAACCTTTCTCCTGGAACCACCAAAGCGTCGCAAGCGAGGCTGGCTGTCGCTATATTTCGTACTCTTTTCCTGTGGAAAAGGGTATTAAGCAATTTTTTGTACGGGTTTATATTATAGATAACAATATATTTATGGCAAATAGTCTGCGTTTAACCACCAACTATCTGATAGTAAACCACACGTGATTGAAGATAAATAAATAAAATAAATAAATAAATATTGGGGGACATCTCACACACGGTCTCTGACCCCAAACTAAGCAAAGCTTGTGATATGGCTGCCAGAGACTGATATACTACATATACATATTTTAAATACATACTTATATAGATAGTACCTAAATAACACCCAGACACAGAGCAAACACCTATGTTCATCACAAAAATGCTTGCCCTGGGTGGGGATCGACCCACGCCTCTTTGATCCAGAAGTCAGGTTCACTAACCACTGAGCCACCGAGGCAGTCGAGCACGTAAAGCACGTAGACTTAGGATATTTCTATTTAATCTGACTTTGAAAAGCTTTAGTTTATATATATCTCCGGGTATGGACTGAAAATCAACTGATTGAAATGCGGTAGGTAAGCTTCAATCTACTTTCGACATTAACTTACCTGTATAACACAGTGTAGACAAACTTCACGGGGCCGATCTCCCCGGCAACTGTGAGCGAGAAGACCAGCGTAGCAGCCAGCACGTCTCCCGTCTCTGTGCATCTCCAGAACACGAACCAAAACGCAGACACCATGTAAATGTAGACGTAACAAGCAGCGGATACGATGGTGAGGACGTAGAATATAACTGGAATTCCTTAGAAAATACAAAGTAGAATAAAACTTCACTATTTTTAAAATGTCAAAAGCTCGGATTCTTCTATCTGCAACCATTTGGATAAAGTGTCTTTTAATTTAAAAAAGTCTAAAAAGCGTAACAGCGTAGAGAACCACATAATTCATTTTAGTAAATTTAACCAGCTCCTTATGTTATCGCGAGCTTGTTAATGTGTTAATGGTTTAATTTATTCTAACAATTGATTTTTAACTTTACGTACAATATATAATGGTCAAATTCAATTATGTTTTTTCAGTTTATCTGTTTTTATCATTGTGACATTTATCTAGTTGCGTTTAATAATATTTGACCACTCTATTATATTTGCTTAAAAAAATATGTCAATGGTTGAAGCTACATAACTGAAAATTTCTGTTAGCGTCTCTATCATTAAGTAATTAGTATAGTAACAGCTTGTTTACTACAATTTCTTATTCTACTATGTTATTATTAATTCGATAGGGCGTTGAATTGACAAAATCTGTAGGTAAAACTTTAAATTGAATTTAGTCAAATTAACCCATAGTCAATTTAAGCGTTCAAGGATAAAAGACGGATTCTTAAAAGGCATAGCCCGTATTCAGGGATATGGGGCTAAAGTAATATTTGGTGTTTCTAGTTAAAAACTACTCCTTGGCAAGTATAAATAGGTATTTGGGCTCTATCAGGCGCACCTAGAAAGCTCGTAGAATTTGACATCAAGCTAATCTAGAGAAGATACCCAAAGTAAACATGTAAATGACGACTCTATATTCCGACGCATAAGGTGATGATGATGTTTAAATTATTTAGGATCCCTAAATTTCGTGGTTACAATTAAGAACAAAAGGATTGGACGGACAACTTTACTAACGTTGTTACCGCCCTGTAGAGCATAACATCTATCTTATCTGTTATCATTATCTGCACCCCTAGCACGGCGAAGAGATTAAACAATTTTGTTGACTTTTAATGTCAGGAGTCAATGTCAACTTATACTTTGTCTCAAGGATACATTGATGGACAATTTATTAAACCGAATAGCACTTACGCCACTTACGATGATTTTATGATTAAATCATCGTGAGTGCTATTCGGTTTTAGTATAAATAAGGGCAAGTTTCAATGAAGTGAAATATAATTTGTCTATTTGCCATGATACGGGGCTGGCCTAACAATCTTTCTCGTAGTCCTTGATCTTCTTTCCTATTTTTCAGTAAAATTGGAATAATTTATTTACTCTTATTTATTTTGTCCTAGAATGCAGTACCGTAAATCAAGGAAATGACTTACTCGTAGTTATTTGAAAAAAAATTGTAATTCAATACAATACAGTGAATACAATTCAGTTTAGTTTTGTGGCTCCACTACATTACCTATCGGTGCAGGTTAGTCAACACATTTTTTTATTGCCAATCTTACTAATTTTTTAGCCATAATTATTTTCGTTACACTTCAATACTTACCATCGATGTGATTCAATTGTAAATAGGTACATACGGATTCAAAATGATTACATCAGTTCTGCTGTTCTGTGATTAAATCCATGATCTTTTTGCGAGGAACAGTGTCATTATAAACTTAAGTATGTTCTATAGCTACCTGTGATATCTACTTTATAAAAATGTCAGGTTAGTGAGTAAAATATGCAAATAAAATTCCATACGGCAACAAAATCAATAAAAAAATATTTATAAGATTTCAATATCTTTGTGGTTGAATAGTTCTCTTTGTAGTAAACAATCCAAAAGAGAAAAGGGGAAATTATTATTGAAAAATAAAATAGTGTCATATATTTTCAATTAAACCAAGACGATGCTGTTCTAAAACCTAACCTTCAAAAGTATGGCAACCAAATTATGACAAAAAAAAAACAATTACTCGTCTCTCGTATGGGATACCGAATATTTTAGGAATTATAGAAAGGTGTGATTCCGGCAAACCGGTACTTTCCCAAATAACTTTTGTCACTCTACTATTACCCTTCTCCATAAAAAAGGCGACAAAGCAGATATAAGTAATTATAAGCCCATAAGCCTTATGTCACATATTTACAAAACTTTTATAAAAGTTATCGAGAACCGAACATCTGCCAAATTAGATTCACATCAGCCTCCAAAGCAAGCCGGATTCAGACCTGACTTTTCTATAATATAATTTACCTCTGTACCATTTATCGATTAGTCGAAAGCCTTGGTGATTGCTTATTAGAAAAACTGTGGAAAATTAAATCAATTTCTGAATTAATTAAAGAGTTTTGTAAAATTCCATAACAGGTTGCTTAATTTTTCTAAGATTGATTTTATCCAAATACAGCATTGAATTACGGTAAACCGAGTGTCTAGTTCTACACACAACATACGAGTACATACACAATACGGGGCTGTGAGCGGCGGCTTCGCCCCCCAGTTCGGCGGCTTCGCCTCCCGTTTTACGCGCCTGTCTGCTTAATACCTAGTACCTTTTAGCACGCAAGCTACAGTTTTACTATGATTACCCTTTATAAGCCACGCTTCACTTATCCATGCACTAAACAGACAAGGTATAGACCCAACTTACATTAAACTTCTTCAGAGAATATAATAGCATCAGCACAGCAGCGGTTAAATGTCACTGGACCATCGTTTCGTATTACCAAAGGAGTGAAGCAAGGCGATGGATTATCTACAAAACTTTTTACAGCTACACTGGAAGAAATATTTATAAAAATACTGGCCTGTTGGGAACAAAAGGGAATTGATGATGGTGAAAAGCTCACTAACCTTCGTTTCACTGACGACATAGTTCTATTTTCTTCTTCAGCTGCTGAACTTACAGAAATGCTAGAAGACCTAAGCACAGCTAGCCTCGAGGCGGGCTTAAGAATGAATATGTCAAAGACCAAAATCATGACTAACCGCACTGCACACCGCATCACCGTTGAGGGCGAGGAGATTGTATACGTCCATCAATACGTATATCTTGGCTAATAGTATCTTTCCAAGCGTGATAAGATAAAAAAGTAGCTCGTCGCATTGAAAACGCCTGGAAAAGCTGTTCCCACACACGGCGCCCAGATTCTACTCTACTCTTGGTCTTTGACTAAAAATCAAAAGATCGCGCTCGGGGTTTGCCAACGAGCAATGGAGCGAAGCATATCAGCCGGACAGTTGAAATGGGATTGGGCGGGACACGTCTGTCGCCGGACAACTCCTAGGCAAAGATCACCACCGACTGGATTCCAAAATCCAAACGAACTTAGGGTCGACCCAGACGCAGGTGGCGCGACAAACTGAACTCGCACGACAAACACTGGATCAGCAACCAGTAGATTTCGAGCCGTTGCCCAACAGTGGGACAATACAGGCTCCAAATAATAATAATAATAAAAAAGGTGTGATAATAAAGCCAAAATTCTTTTAACATCAATTGCCATTTATTACTAGCAGTGTTCACAAACTTGAAGTAATAAAGCACGGAAAATAAAAACGCGATGCGCAAGAAACAATCTAGAAACCTTAACATGAGCAAAGGCTTTATTTATTTGTTTGGTTTCTTTATTTACGAAGTGTACGACTGTAATGTCGTGTACGCCGAATATACAGCTCTTGTGAGTGACATTAGCAAGCTAAAGTTCAGTACAGTCACTCCCCCTGCTGTTAGGGTCATTGTCCTCTGAGAGTTCTGCAACATTAACAAAACCAACTTCATATTTGACTTGTTGAAATTTTCCCATCCGCAGTTATAGACAGCCATTTCAAAAGCCATGCTCGCATCTGCCAGTCTCTGTCCTGCAAGACAGTCCACCACGACGGGTATGAAAGAGAACGGCAATTCCAAGTATGTTTCTTCTAATCCTCCGAGTAGTTCGGCTATTTGTGCTACTATTATGATTAAGAATTGAAGCACGAATGCTCCTCGAAAAACTTCCTCAATCTGCCGCAGAAGTTCCAAGTTCCTAGCGTGACCTATTATCACATCTTTGAGACGTGCTTGGACGAATGTGTGTTCTGCTATTTGGTAATCGGAAGGAAATTTCAACAATTTCTTGTTTCGATCAGGCTCAATTCTATTTTCTTTGCAGATAATTTTAAAATCGTCCCATAGATACAAAAGCTCTTCGCTCCAGGCAAGCATCTGAGCTTCCACGTAACCCGTGGTTATGGTAATAAATGCTGCAACATTAACAACACTGTAGCAGGTGAAGGTGACTCCGAATGCGGTTAGTATCATCGCAATTTCATAGTTTGGTGTTTCGTACATTGGCTCCAAACCTGGAAAGCGTAAAATAATTGTGAAAAATATCTCCATTTTGCACTTTCCCTCTAATTACCTCAAAAACATACGATACTAGCGCGAGTACGCTCCTTACCCCTAGTTGTTGTATCCCACCATGCCCGAGATAAACAAAGTGGGATACATCAATGGACAAAAAGCATGACAAAAATGGTACTCCATAAAACTTCATGTACAAATACCTAATGAACTTATTCTGTATCTGCTCCAACATTTGTTCATACTTTGTTTCATGAGGAGACCAAATCATTCCATTAAATTCTAATTGATGTCTTACTAAATCATTGTACAAGGCTTTGATTCCATTAATATTTTGTGAATTCGAAGAATAAATCCTAAATGTCTAAATGATTTTTCACAAATTTTGACAATGTGATCCCTGGTCAATCCTGTGTTAAAAGTTACCCCCAAGTCCTTTACTTCCGTAACACTTGCCATAGCAAGGTGACTATATGCTTATGGGCAATTATTGCCTATGGGAAATGCACCTATAGTCATATAGCTTAACTCTAAACTTTAAGGATCAAAATACTATGTGAATGTAGATGCCATATTGAACCTACGTGCATTGTGAATTGCCAAAAGTTTTACAGCCCCGTCGGCTATCGCTTCTGCATTCTATGTGCTCTACTTGCTAATTTTTTAAAAGTTATTGTTTTGGATTATGGCTCTACTTATAACGTTTGAGTGCAGCACTGAAGTGTTTAATGCCTGTTTTACAATACAGATGTATAGTTCTTACCGTAATACATAAAAATATCTTCTGTCAAGTGTCTACCAGGTTTAAGAAAAGGCCTCACAAGATATATTGCGCCATTGCCCATCATTATTATCCAATAAACCATGGCTCGTCTTTTCACACTCTTAAGTGACTTCTGCAGGTTTTTGGAAAATCGACTTCCTGGAATGACGTGAGCGTCACAAGCGAGGCTGGTTTTTACTAGTTTTCTTACTTTATTTCTAGGAAAAAGAAAATAAAGTCGTCAAGGGCGTGTCGAGACACGCGTATGATAGGCTTCCGTAGACGGTGACAATGATTTTGATGATGCTAAAAAGCAATTTTTACGATGGCGTTACATGGTTGATTGCTAGAAAAACGTAATCGAGTATGCAATATGTTTGTGAGGTCAATAACCGAACTATATGCAAGTCTTAAAAATTTCAATTTTCCTTTATAACTCAAAAAGTATATACATATATCATTTATATATATCATACATCATTTTTCGAAACTAAATTTACAACTAAATTTTGACAAATGTGAGTTATATATATCGGATAAACTCAGCGATACTGATCGGCAGAATTTTATACAGCAATTTACTGAAATTGCCCCAGAAATTAAAGTTGTAGAAAAAAAGTCACTTTTCCTTCTAGGGGCACCTTTACTCGAGGATAGCATTGGCCCTATTTTGGAGAAAAAAAACAATATTCTTTCGGATAATATCAGCAGATTGGGCTTTCTGAATTCTCATATCGCATATACCATTTTAAAGTATTGTCTTTTCGTTCCAAATTTTACGTATATCTTAAGAGCTTGCCCAATCTGGAAGTATACACAACATTTAGAAAACCTAGATGCCACCCTCAAAAATGCTTTGGAAAAAATTCTAAATTTGAACCTCGACAATACCGTCTGGACTCAAGCTTCTTTGCCAATTAGATTGGGTGGTATCGGAATCAGAAAAATTTCTAGCGTAGCTCTTCCGGCTTTTCTTTCGTCTGTGCACGGTGTATCCCAGCTGTGTTCTTCAATTTTGAAAACGCCATCTGTCAAGATACACTGTGCGCCAGATGCAATAGAGGCCTGGAAAATTCTCTGTACCAATGGAGACTTGCCAAAGGAACCTAAATGTCAAAAACTTTGGGACAATCCATTGGTACAGAGAATACACCAACATTTGATTCAAAATTCTTTCAGTGATCAAGACCGCGCAAGGCTTCTTGCAGTCTCAGAGCATGAGTCTGGGCAATGGCTGCACGCCCTTCCATCTGCTAACCTCGGGACACTGTTGGACAATGGCAGCTTCCGTATTGCCACCGGTCTTAGATTGGGTGCTGCCATTGTTGAACGCCATGTGTGTCCGTGTGGAAGCAGCGTCGACAAATATGGACTCCACGGGCTTTGCTGCCAGAAAAGCGCAGGTAGGTTTTCCCGCCACGGCTCTTTAAATGACATCATTAAAAGAGCGCTTGCCACTATCAACATCCCAGCTATTTTAGAGCCAGCTGGCATAGCTCGGGATGATGGCAAGCGCCCTGACGGCTTAACTTTGATCCCCTGGGAGCGTGGAAGGGCGCTGGTATGGGACGCAACATGCGTCGATACCTTGGCACCTTCTCGCCTCAATGGCACAACTCAAAGAGCCGGAGCCGCGGCGGAGGCCGCAGAAGACGCTAAGCGGCGCAAATACGCATCACTCGCAAGTGAATATGTATTTTCGCCGCTTGGCGTCGAAACTTTTGGTCCGTGGGGTCCAGCCCTAAAAAAATTCTTCAAGACAATTTCGCCAAAGCTTGTTGACGCTGCTGGTAACAAGAGAGCTGGCTCATTCCTCGCACAGAGAATCTCTTTAACCATTCAGCGTGGGAATGCAGCCAGCGTTCTTGGCACCCTACCACACGGACACAGTATTTGTTTCGATTTTTAGCCTTTTTTTTGTATATAGGTAGGATATATTTATATAGGTAGTTAAGAATTGAATTTCTATGTTTTTTAAGTTATGTAAATAAAAAGTTAGTATCCCACAGTGCTCAAAATAATTTTAAGTGAAAGCTTTTAATATGGTATATTTCTATAAACTCAGAAAGTTTGAACATTCTAACTCGTATACTTTAGAAATTAAGGAGGGCAAATTTTTTAGGGTTCCGTACCTCAAAAGGAAAAAACGGAACCCTTATAGGATCACTTTGTTGTCCGTCTGTCCGTATATGTCTGTGTGTATGTCAAAACTCTTTATCTCGAGAACCCGTAAAGATATTGAGTTGAAATTTAAACTATATACATACGTATATCTATGGTTTATTGCAGTTGTGTAAAAGAAAACCTTTTCAGTTACCGTATAAAAAAGTTAGAGCCGTTTATGTCGTAAAAAACCGCATATTTCGACACTCACAAAAATCAAAACCTACAGGGTACATCCCGTTGACCTAGAACTATGAAATTGGGCGAGAAGCATTGTCTCAGAGTACACATATAGGAAATATAAATCTGAAAACTGTACATTTTAATTTAAATCACAAAAAATAGGGCATAGATTCCCAAAATACGGGTTGAAAATTCAAAGTGAGTAAATCGTATCATGTAAGGTATCATATAAAAGAGCTTCACTAGCACATGCTAAAACAGATTTTTAATTATTTCAACAAGGTGTAATTTTTAATGTATGAAGAGAAACGTAAAATAAAAACTTTTTTGTCGATGATATAGTATAGAGATTTTAACAACTTACTTCCCAATTTTGAGAAATTTTCTGGATTTGAACGGAACCCTCGGCGTGCGAGCCTGACTCGCACTTGTCCGGTTTTCTTTTTCAACTTTGTTGACCTATATCTCTCAAATAGTCAAAAATCCTATTAGGAACTTTACATTCATTTTAGAAACCCTATTCAACGATACCCCACATGCGAGGGTTTACCCACTTTACAAGTGTAAATAATATATCTATAGGCTTAGCTATTTGCTGACGAACTAACTAAATATTGAGAAAGAATTCAGTAAGTTAATATGAGAAAATAAATTCACTTTTAATTAGCAATTTTTTATAGGTAATTCCTTTTCGGCCGCGTTTGTAACCGTGTTTTGTTGTTTATAATTAGGAAAGACACAAAGGTCAGATACGATGACACCTTAAAGGTCAATTAAGTAAATTAATTACGAAAGTATACCCACCTATGAAGCATAGCGTAGAGCAGTTTGACGGGACCAAATTCTCCAGCAACTCCTAAGGAAAATACCAGCATAGCAGCCAATACGTCTCCTGTCTCTGAGCATCTCCAGAAAACGAACCAGAGCATTGATACTACGTAGATATAAACGTGACAACCAGCAGATATGATGGTTAGAAGGTAGAATATAACTGGGATTCCTTAGAAGACAACAAAAACAATAAACAACTATTTCAATTGCTAATGCAAATTAAGTAATGACCATTTTTAATTTTGTTGAAAATAGTGTTCTACATCTTCACAAATAATAAATATAATTAACATCGTTTGATATACTAAGTTGTATTAAATTGTAATATGAGATGTGGAATGTAAAGAAATAGTTTAAAAAGAAGAAACAAAAAATGTAAAGAAATGTGGAAAACGAATACGAAGATAACTGTTTCTAATATAATCCTGGAAAACGGATGTGGGGATAGGAGCCAAATAATATAATATAAAAATAAATTAATATTAAAACGTATAAATCAAAATTAAACTTACCTTTATTATCTATATCGAGAGAAAGGGGTCGTAGTAAGAAAGATAAATTCCATAGCATTGTCGGCAAATCACAAAACTCTAAGCCAAACTTTCGGATGAAATCTAGCTTCTTCATAGTACGAGTAGAGGAGAATATAATTAAAACACTTGTTTTTGAAACTACGAAAAGCCATGGAATGCAACAAAAAGTCAAGCCACCGCGGGGTCCTAAATATGGACACTAAATTATTTCGTGTTTGAAACATTCTAAAATGTTTTATTGGGTGTAACTACTAAAATTAAAGAATATTTTGATATATAATTATACTAATAGTATTTCCCCTAATAAAAATATAGCATAGACCTACGATGCGCAACAATATTTATTCGCGTGACCAACAATAGTAAAAGTTAATCAAAACCATCGACCATTCACTGGCATGTCAATAGGTACTAATTGTTTTTATCAGTACAAATTACTTTAATGATGCCAATGAGTTTTTACAATGTTTGACTATGTGAAGCGTTGCAGTGGCAAAGTTTCAATAATTAGTTTAGTAGATATCTACAATACATTACATTGTACACTTCTGTTTCATTGTATGTTGTTACAATGAATTTGAGTACACCGTCAATTCTCTTAACATTGTGTATTGTAACATCTATTTCATTGTCGTCCGGAGAGTTGTATAAGCAGAGTAGATCGACTTTATCACTGCCATCAAGCTAGTAAAACTTAGCGTTGAGATCCCTCCAGCTGTCAAAGTCATTGTCTTCTGTGAGTTCTGCAGCATCACCAACACGATTTTCTTATTGCTATTATTCATCATTTCCCATCCGCAGGCATACATTGCTTGCTCAAACACCAGACTAGCGTCTGTCAGCCTCTGACCCGTCAAGCAATCCATAGCCACCTGCATCAACGCATAAGGTATCTCCATATAAGTATTTTCTAATCCACCAAGTAACTCTGCAATCAATCCCACTATGAGCAAAGTAAATTCAACAGCTATTACTGTCCTAAACACATCTTCTATTTGTCTCAGAACGTTTATATTTGTTGAATGTCCTTTAATGATCGTTATGAGACGTTGTCTTACGAAATTATTTATCATTGCATCTTCATTTTTTGAATCTATACTTTCAACATCTGATTCTTTTCTGTAATCTGTTTTAGCATCTTCCCAGAGATGCAAGAGTTCTTCGCTCCAAGCTAGCATTTGGGCCTCGACGTAGCCAGATATGATGATAAGAAAGGCAGTGATGTTAGCAGGCAGATATACAGTCACGTACACCCCAATCGCCATGATGATGAATGCAATTTCATAGTTTGGTGATTCGAACATTGGCTCAAGACCTAGAATTAAATTTTGAAGAAAGTCAGCTTCCAGTAAGTTATATTTTATTTTATATTTGTTAAATCGATCACTTAAATTAACTTTTATAACAAGGTTTCAGACGATAAACAATATTGTATTTTGAAAAATAATTGAAATAAAAAAAATCGTATCCTTAAAACTACTACTTCCGAACTTAGTTTTAGAATACAAGAATCTTTGTAGTACCATAGATAACGAAGATATCTTCCATCAAATGGCGGCCCGGCAGGAGCATCGGTTTCAAAACATAGACGATGCCGTTTCCTATCAGCACTACCCAAAAAACTATTGCTCTCTTCTTCACCAGCTTGAGTGTTTTCATCAAGTTTTTAAAAAATCTAAAATAAAAACAAAATGATATAATAAATATTTTTTACCGACAAACCAACCGGAGGAGGTACTCAATTCGACGCGTATAAATAAATATATTTTTTTATATATCGCAGATTACCACGCATAACTTTATTCATAGTAGACCGATTTTAATAAAAAAAAAATAAAAAATATTGGAAAAAGTATACTTCAAAATTGGTCCCATTAAAATTTTATCGATATCGGCTGAGCCATTTTTGATAAATCTACAATTATGTGAAAAATGCTACATCGATCTGTGCGAAATATTCGAGAATTCTGTACACGGGTGAAGTCGGTCATGCTATTTTTGCAAAAAATTATTAACTATATAAAGATAAATAAAGATGAAACTTATATAAAGGTGTACTCACCTACTATTGGAAATAATGACAGAATCACTACTCAAGCATTGGGAAACGATTTCTCTCACTTTTGTTCTGGAAAGATAAACATTAATTAATGCCAATCACTAGTGCTACATGGAAATTTCACGAATTGCACTGACAAAAGTATCAAAAGTATGTCTTACTATCGAAAATTAATCAAAATGATAGCTGACTTAAACAGCGTTCAAATAATATTTACGAATAAGACACACCTAAAACGTGCCCTATACTATCAGATTCTTAATACGTAGAATACAACAGATTTTATATACGATATTTTAAATAGGTAGGCACTTTAGAATATCTAAAAGTCAATACTCACTCATAATAGAACATGCAGCAGAGCTTGATAGTTCCCAATTCGCTCGTTACTCCAAGGGAAAAGACTATGAGACCTGGAAGGACATCTCTCGTCTTCGTGCATTTCACCACGAACCAGGCCATGGATAGAAGGTATACGTAGAAGTAGCAAGCGGCTGATATCATAGTCAGGACATAGAAAAGTATGGGGATCCCTAAAAATTTTACAGCGAGAATTTCTAGGAGTAGTTGTTTGTTGCTAGTTTTGTTTAGACATACACACTTCTTTACCTAGGTATACCATGATATTTTCATTCAACTAAACTTTGAAATGCAAACTAAGCAGCGAAAGGTGATTACTGATAGAACTTAAAACATTGGTCTTATTGTTTTTATTATGGTAGAGCTAGGTGATATATTCTACTTTATTCTTATTGGTGGTATGACGAATTATGCAATGATTGATATAACATTTGCTGAGCATTGCACTTTAACGTTTTGAGCTCTTTTGTTTACCTACTATCCTACTTCTTACTAATAGTATAAACGCGAAAAGACATGTCCACAAAATGTATGGAGGCTGGTATAATAATAATCAAAAATTCTTACCAAAACACTCGTTACATTTCGAGAAAGTTCATATTTTTCTGAGTCTATTACATCATTTAAAATCAAAAAAGAGCCCTCCGATTTTTTAAAAATTAATTTTGAGTCTTTTAGAGTAATTAAATATATTTGGCTCAATAGGTAGTTTATATCTAGCAACCCTGGTTAAGTAACCTCCATTATTGTTAAATAGAAGCATTTTTACCAATTAGACACAGTTTTTGAGTGTTTTTTCACATTGTACCTACTAACTGGTCACACTGGTAGGTTATAATTTTTAATTTTAGCAAATTAAGAGATGAATGTGGAAGAATCAGCTACGAATGCAAGTAAAATAACGATAGAAGCACTTTATTATTGCTAAACTAGAAATAATACAGAGCTGTATTATTATTTTTCATACAATTTATTTTTCACATTTAAAAAAATGGAGGGATAAAAAAAATGTTAATTAAATATTTTTGAGAAGGCCATAAATCAAGCTTTCAAATGATGTATATATCATTTTGGTTCGATTTTTCTCTGAATAATATACCACTTGTGGTCGTCACCTTTGTGAGTATGTATGATTGTTACTCTTTCACGCAAAAACTACTTAACGGATTGAGATGAAACTTTGCAATAATAATGCTTATGCATCAGAATAACAAATAGACTACAATTTAGAAGGATATTGTGTCAAACGAAATTCACCGGGTCAGCTAGTAATATTATAAACGCGAAAGTTTGTACGCCTGGATGTTGGTTCAAATCTGGATGTTCTTTTACGCAAAAACTACGTATGAACGGATTAAGTTGAAACTTTGCAATAGTAATGTTCACACATCAGAATAACACATAGGCTATAATTTATAAAGATATTGCGTGAAACGAAGTTCGCCGGGTGCGCTAGTGAAATATAAGTACTTATCTATTATTCTTATTTGTGTTCAAGTGTTTTGCACTATTCAATAGAACTAGTGAATTAGGTAAACAGTAAAATTTATTGTCTAAAATACTGCAGAAACCAAACAGTATTTTGACAAAAATGTAGTTGGTCGCCGTATGGTAGCAAGAACATTGTGTTGTCATTACTTGATACTGTTACCGCAAGATTTGATTGGCATTCTTTACCTGTCTACCGTTGTTTTGATTTGGATTCGATGTGAACGTAACCTCAACGAATCAACAAGAGTCAAGGGTTATGAAAAAAATGGGAGAAAATGTTTCAGAAGTTAGAAATTAATGTATTTCAATGTGAAACTAGTCAGAATATAATTATTTCAATATGATAATAATGACGGGATAATTAATTAAAATAACGCTTATTAACGATAATACATTATTAACCATAATACTTATAGGAGCTGGTTAAAAACTACAAAATCAAAAACCCGTGAAAATTGTACGATGATACAAAACTAATAATCGAAAATTTACTAACATTAAAGTTATCAAATACCCACTAGTAAATTACGTGGATATGAAAAAGCACTACTAAAATCCCAATTGAATCGAGAGCCTCCTTTAATTCAAAGTCGTTTGAAAAATATATTTGAAAAACCTGGTAAAGTAAGTTCGTACAGGCCGGATGGCTAACCCTGGTGTCAGAGTTTTTGAGCCGCCTGAATACCTCCGATATGACTAAACGGCTAGAACAACCGGGATCTACAATTTGACGTGTCATCTGAGCAACGGTAGCGTTCAGTTGGAAATGCCACTCTCGGTCACCCATCCGAAGGCTGACCGTGCCTTACGTTACTTTCGTGATCGTTGACAAACACCTAGTCGCTATGAGCACTACGGTTTCAACCGGGTTCAGAGTCTCCTTATCCCTTATCATCGACTTGGGTTTTTACTTGTTTTAAGCCCCTTTCCCATTAAGAAATTAACCTATTTACTGGCTAAGTCTTACCCATGTATACTTACGTTTTTCATTCCTGGGATCCAGCTTGAGAGTCAGAAATCTCAGGAAGAAGTCCACGTTAGAGATCATTGTAGGCAGATCGCAGTGCGACAGGCCAAATTTCCGAATTGCCTCCCACATGCTGGAACGCTTTTGTTCAATCTCAAATCACTAAAAAATAATTATAATGCCGATAATACAGAAACTTTCTAAAAGTTTGTTTCAATGCTAAATGTTTTCTAATCTAGAGATCTAATACATATTATTATATAGAGTACGTAATTCTGTCATTTCGAACTTTTACTGTTCATTTGGCGAAGAAAACATTAGAGACGCCTGCATGTCTCGGGAAGTGGTTCATGTTCATGATGATGATTATGTTCATGATGATGATTATGGGATTATGATGACTGACTTTATTTGTCTGCATTTGGTCAATGTGGTAAACTATTTAGAAGAGGGTTGTAATAGCTGTGTTATATGCAAACATTATCATGCATTTGATTAAAATGCTCACTACTAATAAACAATCAGTCATTCATCACACAATCATGTATCATGGTTATCACTCAGAATGAACAATTTAAAAGTTAATACCTACTATGTTTTTTTTTATTAGCAGCTGAAAAAGGAAAGGCAAATAAAAAACTTTTTATAATTTTCGAGGAAGAGTATAAAACAGGGCAGCTCAAACACAGGCCCGCGGGCCACAAAATAGCGCGAGTCCGAAAATTTTTGAAAATTTCTCAAGAGAATTGAGAACTTTATCTCTAAGATCTCTTTGACTGTACACATTTTACGTTAAAAATAATATTCTAAATTGACCACGAATTTACTTCTCTCTCTCTCTATTTTCAATTAAAATAGAACTCTATTTTCTTGAAATTACGGCGCACATAATAATTTATATACACATTGGTAATAAATAACAAGCAATAGCGATTGTATTATTTAAGTCTACTAGAACTAGAGAGCGATTTAAAATATAAATAAATATTGGAATGCGTATTTTATTGGATATACCGCTTGTACAGATATACTTAGAAGAGATTTTCTATCTAATTTAGTACCTACTACATTTTGTCAAAGCTGATTTCGAGATCCAAAATTTCTACAAATAAATACGAGAACTGCTCGTACAATAAGTGTAAGATATCTAATAATTATTGTAAATGTTTCAATGTAATAGATAATCAAAATTTTGGCCCACATCTAAAATCAATTAAGCAACACTGACGTAAAATGATGTATCGATAAAAGCTACCTTTTTACAAGAGCCTTAAAAGGTCGTAGAAAACTTTTTTAACAATATAACACTTTCCTTTGAATTCATTATGAGCCATTAGCGAAATCTTCCTGCCCCTTGCTTAAAAAGTATCAGTAAAATAAAGGAGTAGGTACGAAAACTTTTTTATTTTAGGCACGAAGTAGATGCTTACACTGATTATTGAATTTTGATGTAACTTTTTCACCGTTTAAGTTTTTTACTCGTGTACAATAAACGTTGTTTGCTAAAGTATTAAGGAAAAAGTATATATTTTTCCCGCAATAAGTTTAAAAATGTATTCTTTTTAAATATTCAACGAAAGACAATTTAAAATTTTAATGTTTTTAAATTGTCTTGTTCACTTATAACATTTTTTGCTAATGTATTAAGGAAAAAGTTTGTATACAATATATTTTCTGCAAAAAGTTTCGAAATGTTTTCTTTTTGAATTATTACCTTGTACAGAAGTACCTAATGCGTAAGTAAACGTTTAATAAAATACAGGAGTGAACTACACAACTCTTTCTTCAGACCTGGCTTTGATTGACTGAAATGTGGTTGATTTATAAAACCAAATATGTCCTTGATTGTCATTGTTTAAGTTAATTACGAGTACTTATGTTTACTTGATTTCTAGATTACCCCTTCAGGGCGCAACAGCTGTGCTAGTCGTAATTCGTAGTAAATTACACACCATTATTACTTGGATCAATTAAAAATACCAAAAATGTATATGTTACAGTCAAAGTAATTAATCTAGTTATTATGTATACTAGCCAACGATTATGTATAATAACTACGTGATTTAGTGAAAGTTATAAATGACCCAAAATTAACTAATTTAACTAGTTATTTTATACAATATCTGAGACAATAAAGTGACTTTTCTCTAATGCTACAAATCAAAGGTAGGTACAAGAAATAGGTCCAAAAACACGTACAAGTTTTATTTTGTCTAATTAATATTACCTATTTATTTAACGTAACCTTAAGATTGCTTACTAAAGTCTGACGTGCCTTCACGTCAGATTTACTAATAATTTTAGGTGGGTACCTACAAAATATTTCTAATTATTCCTTGGCCTTCGTCGTTATCATCCAAAGCCTTAATTACCCCATCTATTTTAATAAAATGTACAGAACTGTTTATTTTTCATGACTTTAAAACTCAAAGTTAATTTTGTAGTAAAATTGATTAATTAAAATGAGTACAATATAATGTTCATGTGTTAAAAAGAAAGTTGTACCCTATAGATAGATATTATACATTTAAGCACTTAAATTAATTAACAAATTAATTAATTTCATCAACAAATGACTAAAAGCATCTAATTACAATTTTACATCGTAAACGTATTATTAACTATGTAATGACACGACTTAACTGCAAATAGTTATTAAATGACATCCACTTTAATTTCGTTTTTGTTCTAAAACTATGTCAATTACTTAAAATTTGGTTTTTAAGAACATATGTATCTCTATAATACTCTAAGTATCTAAGTACTAATTTACCTTACTGCTTTATGAAAAAAATCATATTGTAAATGTATTTGCGAATTAATTTTTGGTTACTAGAATGCAAAAATATTATAATTATTATCACTACATAGTATAAAACAAAGATGCTTCCCTGTCTGTCTGTCTGTCTCTATATATGTATGCTTACATCTTTAAAACTACGCAACAGATTTTGATACGGTTTTTTTAATAGATAGAGTGATTCAAGAGGAAGGTTTATATATATAATACATATATCGAGCCGGGTCGCTAGTCTGAAATAGACGGTTATCTGCTTGCTTTGTATTAAATCGAATTATGAAAACCTTTTACTGTGGGACCAACTCGAAATTCGAGAAAAATTTAATTAAACAAATTGGAATCAACAAAATGTGTATAAAATAGCAGATTTTTTTTCTCGTATTACGGGTTAGTCTTATAGTAAAAGTGATTCATAATAATGGTCCGAATCATCTCCTTTCGGCTTAAGATACACGAGTTTTGGATGACCCTGTATATATATATATATAACAGTCTAATTTACTGCAGCACTTAATGTAGTGTACGTCGAATAAATCATCTTGAAAATCGAAAGCAAACTAACGAAATTGAGCTTAGTGACACCACCAGCTGATAAGGTCATTGTCCTCTGAGACATTGTCAACACGATCATTACTGTTTTCATGTTACTTTTGTTGAAATTCTCCCACTTGCAGTGATACACTGCTTTCTCAAACACCATACTCGCATCTATCACCCTTTGTCCTGTAAAACAGTCCATCCCAACCTGCATAAGAGCGAAAGGCACTTCCATATACGTGTTTTCCAATCCAGCTAGTAGTTCTGCTATCAGGCCAACCATTAGTAAAATAAACTCTACAGCGACTGCGTCTTTGAATGCATTATCCATTTCAGCCAAAAGTGTCAGGTTTGTTGCATGAGCCTCAGTTATATCCTTAAGACGTTGATTTACGTATTTGTTAACAACTATATCTTTCTCTTCAGCAAAATTTTCACAACTGCTGCTGGAGTTACTTATTTGTGAGCCTTCATTTTTAGAATAGTATCGGTCAGCGTCTTCCGAAATGTTGATGAGTTCTTCACTCCATGCGAGCATTTGAGATTCAATATAGCCGTTGATAATTATTTGAAATGCCATGGCGTTTGCAGGAAAGTATACTGTAACGCAGTCACCCATGGCAGATAATATAAAAGCGATTTTATAATTTGGAGTCTCAAACATAGGTTCCAGACCTGTAACAGCATAAATATTACTCAAAATCAAAATTATGTTCAATACTATTTAGGTTCACAACACAAAAAACAAAGCTTAATTCAGTCATACCCTAAATGCCACACTAGAGTGACCTATGTTGTGGGATTCCGGTTCTTCCCGAGATTACATAGAATTGTCAACAATTAACAAAATAAAATACAATACTGAGAGAAAAAGACATACCAAGAAATACAAAAATGTCTTCACTCAAATGTCGGCCAGGTAAAACGATTGGTTTCATGATATACAGAAAACCGTTTCCCACAATGATGCACCAAAATACTATAGCTCGAATTTTCACAGTTCTTAGATTCTTGGTCAAGTTGGTCAGAAACCGAGAGCCTGGTTTCGCTTGCGCAAAGGTGTCGAGGCACTGTCCAACTAGAGTAGTTAGTTTAAATCTGGAAGAAAAGCTATGGTAG
The DNA here is from genome assembly GCA_949316475.1 of Hypomecis punctinalis. Lineage (NCBI taxonomy): Eukaryota > Metazoa > Arthropoda > Insecta > Lepidoptera > Geometridae > Hypomecis > Hypomecis punctinalis. Next base: position 1,748,170 of record OX438814.1, read on the forward strand.
GTAGAAAATATAGAATAGAATAAAATTAGATAAGATTTGCGAAAGATTTTGTTCAATTTCCCAATCGAAAATCAAGGCTAAATTCTTGTATCTCTTATGTAATAATCCAGAAGAACCAATTGTTTGAATCAGTGACCTAGCTCAATAATGTGTTTTGATAAAAGTTATGTCTGTCTATTGGGTAAGTTAGGTTAGTATGATACAAGCCACTTCGAACCAGTCTTATTGGAGTTCCATAGGGGAAGCCTATTTTTAACAGTGGATATCTTATGGCTAATGGATGAATGATTAGGTACGTTTAGTCAAGTATGCGCTAGCGGTTGGCTAACTTTTGTGTCAAAGATTTTAAACCGGAAGTTTTCTGACTTGTAAATGTAAAGTGTGCATTAGTCAAGTTATTCTAGATTCCAGTGTCTTAAACATTTTTGATTGGATATTTACCTATGACACAACATAAAGAGGATCTTATAAGGCCCGATCTGGCTTGATGTTCCCAGAGAGAAGATGGCCATGGCAGATAGAAAGTCTACAGTCTCTCTGCATCTCCAAAAGACAAACCAGCTCGTGGAAATCAGGTACACATAGCAATAGCTTGCTACAAATACGATGTTTAAAATTACATAGAGTTTGGGGATACCTGTAATTTGATTTTGGATCTTATTAGAAAATCTAAAGCCGTTATGGTAATCGTGTTTATAAAACGCAAAATTTAATCAAGATTTCTTTAACTCTTAATTTTTGTATTATCCCATGAGAACTTTTTGTTTTTCTGATATAAAAAGTAGCCTATATCACTTTCCGTCTTTCAAATTATGTCCATACCAAAAATCAAGTCAATCTGTTCAAATTCAAACTCAAAAGTATTTATTCGCGTAAAGTGGTGACAGGATCTTATTTTTAGCTACGACACAATTTTAGCCAATATGGTATGCAAAAAATTGTTTATATCACTAAAGATAATTATGTCTATAAAAGCAATAGCGTAGTAATATTATATCTGCTTTGGCAAAAGTTAAACAGTATTATTTTTCAGACATTTACTCGTTTTTATGTCTCCGTCGTGCTTGGGCTCGTTTTACTTGTCTTGGCTAACACTCTGCTGCTACTTGAAATCCGGGATCTAAAAAGCTTGTTAAAAAAAATTACAATTTATTTATTCAGTGAATATTGATTTTCATTTCCGTTTGCTTTATTGAAGTATTTTTGATATTTAATTCATCTCAATGCAGCAGGCTGTTGTTAAAACAAATCGGGCTAGTTCACAAAAAAATGTCGAGATTTTGATGAAAAGTATAAAATTGTCTAGTTATGATTTGTATGATATCATATCCAATTAGTTGTGTAAAAATAGTACTTTTCACTGCAAGGCATCAAGCGATAGGCAGTTTTACATTATAGACATTTTTTCGATTTTGATTTTGACTAACTTTTTCGAAAATTCAGGGTTGGTTCCCTAGTAAAAATGGTCTACATTAATGAGGACGATAACTCCTTAAAATGTTAACTGTCGTATAGAAAAATGTCTTGTAATTACTGTATAAAAAAACTATAGCAATCTCATTCACTCCAATACATCTCATCCACCTGTAAGATATTGACAGTAGGTTATTTAGAACCAGGGTAATGAGAAAATGACGGTTAAGTTGTGGGATATTAATTCAAACGTTACTTCAGCGAGGTTATAAAACTACACCCTAAACTTGTCCACATATACTATAATCAGGTGAAAATTTAACCAGATCTATTCAAATTAAGTACTAGTTATTGTGGACAAAAAAAATAGAACTTATCGTTACAATATTCCGCGGCAACAACAAGAAAATTATTTCTGGTTACACAAAATGCGTAAGCTCACACCTTTTGCTTTCGCGGCTAGCAGACGACTGAGGCAACGTGGCGGTAGGGGTACGAACTTCGTATAGAGTTGTAAACCAGCGTTCCAACAGGGGCTGTAAACCAGCGTTCCAACAGGGGTGACCTTGGTGGGAACTTGGTTTCCATCCGCAAATGTATGTTTCGGCTACACTGATTACATCCACTCACCACGCTCGCGAATCAGTCGCGCTTACCGCTCATCAGAACGCTGGTTTACAACCGTCTAGAAAGCGCTTTAGTGTTGCGACCGATCGAAAAAAATTGAAGGTTACAAATTTCTAAAGGATTCCATAAACTTTTTATTTTTTTGTCTTCCACGCTTTCTCGATTTACAGTACAGATTATAGATATTGTAGCCTAGACCTTCATTAATGGAATGTTTCATTCCATTTTGTTCATTCTCTAATGTACAATATTTCATAATCAAAATTCTCTCACACTCGATTCTCGGACACGCAGGTTAATTAGAAATTGGGATTACAAACATAAATTAAAGCTCTGAATTTTGCTATAGAATTTATTTGTTGGTTTGCCTCACGTAGCGGATGTACTTTCAACTGTTGCTAAGAGTTGCGTTGTCATACACCGGGGACAAAAAAACTATAACTTAAAAAATTCTGGCAGGTGAAATAGGCAATTTTTTGAGAATCACCCATCCACGAGAAAGTCTGTACTGTGTAAGTATCTGAGGGCTAAGTGGTAGTTTTTCGCTCGAGCTCGATCGCGTTAACGTTTGATGTAATTTCTATGGAAATGGCACAGCGCGATCTTGTGTCACGTACAGGAAACTGACTAGCTAAGTGTGAGTATTTTTTACGAGCGGCAACGTCTGTGATTGGCTAACTCAAGCGAGTGTGTCAATGTGCTCGAGTGTGTGCTCGACGTGTTCGGTCAACGAGATGTTAAGGGGGTGCCTAATGCCAAAATCGACTTTTTAAAGACGTGGTGTAAAGGTAACGAACATAAATATCCATATTAAAAAAATACTATAGGAAACGAAAAAACCTATAGTAGCAGAGTAATCGCGTAGAATTTTGGAAAATAATATGGTTACCTTAGAAAAAAATTCAAACTTCGCATCATAAAATACACTTTTTCTTTCAAATGTTCGAAATTATCAGCTACAACACCACATTATTTTTGACAAATTACGTACCCAGGCATGTTCTAGTAGAGTAATCGATTAGTTTTTTTTAATACATGCTTGAATTTTGAATAAATAAATAAAATGTAAGCTGTCACTCGAAGCCAAAATCATCGTGAACTGTGTCATGCGATTTTTGACTCTAAACAAAGCAACATAGATGATAGTGGGCGATGCAAGAAGCGCGGGTGAAACCTGTTTTTTTCATAGCATTAGGCGCACTCTTAAAGTAAATCGATTTGATGTGCAAAACTGCCACTCGGCACTCTGAGCGATTTCTGTTTACATTATTTTTCTGGAAAGTGACTAGATTGAACTTATATTAACAATACAGGTTTTTGATTTTTTTAACTACTTATATGCTAGTATTTGCTTATTTGTTATTTTGAACTTGCGTTTCCGGTTCCTGGGGTCCACGTTCAGTGATAGAGTTCGTAAAAATAATGTTATGTTGTCCATCATTGTCGGGAAGTCGCAGCAAGCTGGACCAAACTTCCGAATATTTGTCATAATGTTTATTGTCTTCTGAAATTTGCGATTAATTTTATTCTTAACTATGAATGAGTTTATATTTTTTTAGCCGTGGGGTGCCGGCAGAGTAGAATAGCACCCCCTCTAGTACCAGGTGTCGTAAGAGCCGACTGAGGTACAGCGGAATCGACTAATGGCGGTATAACCATTCAAATAAAAACGTAGCTAAAATGGCACAGGGCAGGGATGGGGAGCAGCATCTCTGTCGCGAAGCTACGTTTTCTGCGATCGCCACCACGCTTGCCCAGCACGGCGATTATGGGCAAATACCCCCAATATATGGCAGAAACAAATAGACCAGGCCCCCAGTCCCCAGCAGCTCCGCTAGCCCGGGGCTACGGTAGCGGCCCCGATAACGGCGGAGAAGGGGGTGCTAAGAATCCCTGGCAGACGCCCGGCTACCACTCCCGCAAACGACGACTGGCCCTGGTAACACACAACGTGCGCACAATGAGGCAAGGTGACCAGCGGTCCCAAGGTGGTGTCGGTTTTCTCGTTCATAAGTCCCTCGCTAACAACGTTATCACCATCGAAAGTGTGTCGAGCAGGGTTGTATATCTAATACTCAGAATATCCAAGAGGTATTCGCTGAAGGTCATTCAGGTATACGCACCGACCTCGTCACACCCAGATGACGAAGTGGAGACTATGTATGAAGACGTAAGTCAGGCCATACATACGTCTAAGACCCACTTTACTGTTGTTATGGGGGACTTCAACGCAAAGTTGGGCAAAAGAAGCGATGATGAGCTGAGAGTGGGGCAATTTGGATATGGACAACGGAACCCCAGGGGCCAGAGGCTGGCTGACTTTCTGGAGAGAGAGGAACTCTTCATGATGAACTCTTTCTTCCAGAAGCCGCCTCACAGGAAGTGGACCTGGATGAGCCCCGATGGTTCCACCAAAAATGAGATAGACTTCATCATGACCACTGAGAAACGGATATTTAATGATGTCTCCGTGATCCACAGTGAAAACCGGTAGTGATCACAGAATCGTAAGAGGCACATTGGATATTAACGTTAAACTCGAAAGGTCACGCCTGATGAAGTCTACGCTCCGGCTTACTCGTGCCCATATCCAGAACCCCGAGAGTTTTCAGCTCGAGCTCTCAAATCGCTTTGCTTGCCTGGAGAACTTTGCGTCGGTGGACGAGATTAACAACGGGCTCGTAGAAACTGTCCAGACGGTGGGAGCTAAATTCTTTAGACCCCGTCGTACAAATGGACCTCAAAAATTTTCCGATCAAACTCTAAATCTTATGGCCGAACGACGCTTACAGAGACTGCAGTCTTCCGATGATGCAAAGTCATATAGGCAGCTCAATAGACAAATTTCAAAATCCGTGCGGCGCGACATTCGTCTCTTTAATACTAAACATATTAAAGAGACAATAGAGCAGAACAAAGGCTCCAAAGTGTTCGCGAGGAATTCGTCTATTGGGCAAAGCCAGTTGACAAAGCTGAAGAGAGAAGATGGCAGTGTAGCGTCGACCAAGGCAGAGGTATTAGAGGAGATCGAAAGGTTCTATGGACAGCTATACGCTTCGGTCGCTAAACCTGTTAGCAGCGCGGCCAAAGATCCAAGAGCCAAGCTGACCCGACACTTCACCGAAGATATCCCGGACATCAGCCTGTACGAGATTAGAATGGCCCTGAATCAGCTTAAGAACAACAAGGCGCCCGGTGACGACGGTATCACATCAGAGCTGCTGAGAGCGGGGGGAACACCGGTACTAAAAGTCCTCCAGAAGCTTTTCAAGACCGTCGTTCTCGAGGGCATCACGCCAGAAGCATGGAACAGAAGCGTGGTGGTGTTGTTTTTCAAGAAAGGTGACAGCTCCTTATTGAAGAACTACAGACCCATCTCGCTTCTGAGCCATGTTTATAAGCTGTTTTCAAGGGTCATTACGAACCGTCTCGAGCGCAGGCTTGATGACTTTCAGCCTTGCGAACAAGCCGGTTTCCGAAAAGGCTTTAGCACCATGGACCACATTCATACGCTGCGGCAGGTTATACAGAAGACCGAAGAGTATAATCTGCCACTTTGCTTAGCGTTTGTGGACTATGAAAAAGCCTTTGATTCGGTCGAGACATGGGCTGTGCTTGAGTCTCTCCAACGATGCCGTATTGACTATCGGTACATCGAAGTGTTGAAGTGCTTGTATAATAACGCCACTATGTTAGTCCGAGTACAGGAAGAGAGCTCCAAGGCGATCCCTTTAAAAAGAGGCGTAAGACAGGGAGACGTAATTTCTCCGAAACTGTTTACGACTACTTTGGAGAACGCCTTCAAGCTCCTGGAATGGAAAGGATTCGGCATCAATATCAATGGCGAATACCTCACTCACCTTCGGTTTGCCGACGATATAGTAGTCATGGCAAAATCGATGGAAGAGCTCAGCACGATGCTCGAAGGCCTCAATCGGGTTTCTCAACAGGTGGGTCTTAAGATGAACATGGACAAGACGAAAGTCATGTCTAATTCCCATGTTTTACCCACCCAGATTTCTGTTGGAAACTCGGTTCTTGAAGTCGTTGACTCGTACGTCTACCTAGGACAAGTAGTCCAGTTAGGTAGGTCCGACTTCAACAAAGAGGCCAATCGCCGAATCCAACTCGGCTGGGCAGCGTTCGGAAAATAGCGTAGTGTCTTCTCGTCCGACATACCTCAGTGCCTCAAGTCGAAAGTTTTCGACCAGTGTGTGTTGCCAGTGATGACTTATGGCACAGAAACGTGGTCTCTTACTATGGGCCTTATTAGTAAGCTCCAAGTAGCCCAACGAGCTATGGAGAGGGCTATGCTCGGAGTCTCTCTGCGTGATCGAATCAGAAATGAGGAGATCCGTAGAAGAACCAAAGTTACCGACATAGCCCAACGGATTAGCAAGTTGAAATGGCAATGGGCAGGGCACATAGCGCGGAGGACTGATGACCGGTGGAGTCGAAAAGTTCTCGAGTGGAGACCACGTACCGGCAAGCGCAGCGTAGGACGTCCACCCACGAGGTGGACAGATGACCTCATTAAGGCCGCAGGATCGCGCTGGATGCAAGCCGCTATCAACCGGTCTTATTGGAGATCCATAGGGGAGGCCTATGTCCAGCAGTGGACGTCTTTTGGCTGATGGATGGATGGATGATGAATGAGTTTATATAGCGTTTTATAAGCCAAATCAATTTTATCGGCGGCTTTGAGGTTAGCTGCAAGCTGCGCAAAACCTAATCCTGACTCAAGCTCACTTAACAGTTTCAAGATCATTTATTTTTAAAAATATGGTAACAGTGTAACAACTACAAAGTCGTATACAAGTCAGTACAATAATAACAATAAATAAATAAATAAGGGACATCTTACACATGATCTTTGACCCCAAACTAAGCAAAGCTTGTGTTATGGCTGCCAGAGACTGATATACTACATATACATATTTTTAAATACATACTTATATAGATAGTACCTAAATAACACCCAGACACAGAGTAAATATCTATTGCTTATCACATAAATATTTGCCCTGGGTGGGGATCGAACCCACGCCTCTGTGATCCAGAAGTCGGGGTCACTAACCACTGAACCACCGAGGCCACTGAACCTATTAAAACCTTAATATATTATTATGTAGATGTTAAGAGCGCTTGTTTTTGCCTATTATGGCGTACAAATGTCGTTATATATGATATGAAAATTAAAATTTAACAAGAATAAAGAAAATTTCACAATATAAAAAAAAATCATTATCAAAATTTTAAGAGTAGGTATTACTTAATTATAAGATGTCACCGAAAATTAAAATAAGGTCAAGTATCATAATAATGTCAAGATTTGAAATATATTGTCAAGTAAAACTTAAATAACATTTAATAAACTTACCTATATTATTACAACTACTCTAAATGTTACACAAATTAACAAAAAAAAATACCAGTTGAACTAAAAAAATGAGTATGTATAGATGACGATGAAAACCCTAATCTAAAAATATATTATATTATATTTGTCAAGTATTAAAACAATGTCACACAATTAGTAATTACTTAATGTAAAAGGAATTTAATTATGTGAAAATAATGTCAAATATTTGTAAGATTTTTTTTTTCATAGTCAGATGGTCGAGGATTAGGTTTCGAGCAGCTTGAGCAAACTTCACAGCGGCCAAGTAGTTTGATTTGGCCTATGTATAGTGATTCTACCCTTGACTGAATCCAAATAATATTATTGAATTATTGAAAATTCGATGATTTAAGAAATTAAAACTGCAGAATTGCACTTGCAGCTAGGAGTTACCGTTACTGAATGATACGCCAACGTAATTCGCGTCGAACGACTTCAACTAACTATACATAATTAATAATTATGAATAAATCATTTGAAGAAATTCAAGTTACCAATTCCGTGATAGCCACTTTATGGTGAGTTGTATCTTGGGACTACGGCTTGTCATCGCCATGTTGTATTCCTTGTAATCTATCTAGTAATATTATATACTTCGGGACTAATCGCGCACTAAAATTACGAGATAAATAAATACCTCCTCATTCTGACATTTTAGTTTAGTGCGCGATTAGTCCCATAGTATATAATAATAATGTGTTCAAATCGCGAAAGTTTAAAAACAACATCTATCTAGTATTTTGAAAATCTAATAAAGATAATAATCTTGAAATTGGTCGCGCGGGCTTGTATTTAGTAGAAACTGAAGTGACAATTTCCCTGAATTATTCTGAGGCGCGGGTACCTGTAGTTTGAACTATCGATTGGCTCTATTAAAGGGCAAAATTAATTTACACGCCCTTGGGTCTAATAGTAGGTATGGTGATACTATAGTCGTAACGGTTTAGGATGTAGCCTTCGAGCAAATATCTACAGAGTCACAGTACCTAAGTGAAAGTAGTAAAAAAAGTCCAAGCGCCGTCATACATACCGACTTAGATATTTATAACGCGGTCACATTAACTCGACACATCGCATTAATTTTTAAGCAATTTTTACTCGATCTTAATAAACAGGTAGAAACTTATCTTTTATAGATGATGGTTCGGAACCTTTCGTGCGGGAGTCCGACTCGCACTTGGCCAGTTTTTTTGCGCACCGTACACACCAAAATAACGTCACATGGTCAAGCGTCTAGTTAATGTGACCGCGTTGTACATTAAATACTAAGTAACCGAGCACTTTGACATTGCGTGGCGTTGTAGCCGGCTTGCAATCGCCTTACGAGTACGACTAGCTAAAAATTCTGCCCACTACGTAGCTTGGGCAGAGTTTTGGCTTGGACACTTCTTTTGCACGATTGTGACTCTAAAGATATTTTAGGATTGAAGGATGTAGCTTTATCGGATAATCACGATGGTAATGGCGATGGTTTTCGTCACCAATCCTATCAACCAATCAATTTCAAAATAAAATATGTGTCCCATGTATAATAGAGGGACATAATCTTCTCATTATCAGAATTATCCATCCATCCATAAGCCATAGTACATCTGCTACCGCCATTGCATTAGCACGCTTTAGCCACAGCTTAACGGAACAAATTGCACGGTTAAACAGTTTTTAAAGCGTGTTTAAATATTTTGTGGTAAGACGGATTAAGTTTAGTCTAACTCGAAAATGCAATGCAAATAAATTAGCCACCATCGCTCATAAAAACATGGCTGAGAAGACAGGTACAGGACAGACAGTGACATTAACCGAAAGTCAAATATGCTAAAGTCAATTTATGTAATTGAATAAATATATAAGTATTGCCTATTGGTAACACAGAATAGACCCTATTACACAAGGATTTGTAACTAAATACTCGATTTTTATCCTAGAGTGGTCTTTGGGATTGAGTTCTTTACAACATTAATCATCTATTGGGTTGGAGCGCGAAGACTTTTGCCACTGTGGTTTATAGTCAATCGTCGTCGTTCGTTGTCGTTTCAATCTTTGGTCATCCACTGCAGGACATAGGCCTCCCCTATAGATCTTCAATAAGACCGGTTGGAATCGGCTCGCATCCAGCGCGAACCTGCGGTCTTGATGAGATCTTGTGAGTGGACATCCTATGCTGCGCTTGCAGCTACGTGGTCTCTACTCAAGAACTTTTCGGCCCCATCGGTCATAAGTACTCCGTGCTATGTGCCCTGCCCACTGCCATTTCAACATGCCAATCCGCTGGGCTATGTCGGAAACTTTGGTTCTTTTACGGATAAATTTGATTTGATTTCGCAGTGACTCCGAGCATAGCCCTCTCCATAGCTCATGGTTATAAGAGGATTAAAATATGAAACCAAAACTATTTTAGTTTGATGCAGTAGAGTGGTATGAAGTTAGGATGAAATGAGCCGCCTTCAAATCAAACAATGTCATGCCTGCATTGATTGTGATATTTATTTTAGCTTCCTATGTACTCTAACCAGACCATGTATTATAATAATAATAATAATATAGTCTTTATTACCGAAAATGTAAAATTAATAACTAAATAAAAACTTATAGGTAATTATTATCATGCAATTACAGAATGTTTCTGATTTCGGTGTGCCTTACGGCAAAGGCCTCCTCCAACTCTTTCCACTGTTTCCTATCCCCTGCCACTCTAATCCAATGAGCTCCTACAGTAAGTGTCATGTCATCCTCCCATCGTCTTACTTGTCGTCCTCTACTCCTGACACTGTCTCTTGGGTACCAGACTGTCACCTGTTTACTCCATTTCTCCTTATTGCATGAGACCATGTATTATACTTATATACATTTATCTGTTGCTCAATTTTAAGAAGCTTATTTCTAAATGCTGCTCCTAAGCTTACATTGGGATATTAATTGAAAAACATTTGTAATGTTTTCTTCTGACTCAGAGCAAATACAAATCTTCTGACTATCTATTTATTTATGTACCATTGATAATATTATAAAATTAAATACTACTGCAAGTGTGATAGCATGAAGATTATTTTTAATTCATCGTAGCACTCAAAGTTGTATACGCTGAATAAATCATCTTTATAATCGCCAACAGACTGACAAAGTTCAGTTTGGTGATGCCCCCAGCTGATAAGGTCATCGTCCTCTGTGACGTCATCAGTACCATTATCACTAGTTTCATATTGCTTTTGTTGAAGTGCTCCCATTTGCAGTGATATACTGCGCTCTCGAATACCTAGAAGTAGACATAATAATATCATTTGACTTAGATAACAATATTTTTGACGAACAAAGTCAAAAACCTTCAATTTCTGATTATATATATAAATAATAATTTTCATAATGTAGAATCTATGTTATGAAGTACAGAAATTTGTTGGTGTAAACACTATTATATACATATTACAGAATTAAATAGAGTAATATACATAAATACAATATTATCACTGATAGTACTGGTTGTCATAAAGTGATCTCAGCTAAGTGTAATGCTAGTTGCCCAAGTGCTATCAGGTATACCAACAAAGAATCTGCGTATATGGGCCTATACATAGCGGAGAAATTGCCTAATATAGCCAAAAAATGCGACAAAATTGAAGTTCTTGACCTTTTGGAAGTCGATCTAAAATAAAAATAAACATTCCTACATCAATATATTGAAATAGTTTCGTTTACCTTGCCTGCGTCTGTCACCTTCTGGCCAGTAAAGCAGTCCATCCCCACCTGCATTAGTGCAAATGGCACTTCCATATACGTGTTTTGTAGCCCGGCCAGTAATTCTGCTATAAGACCAACCATGAGTAAACTGAACTCCACAGCTATAGCTTCTTTAAACACTTCTTCCATCTCACGTAGTAGACTTAAATTAGTTGCATGAGCTTTAATTATGTCTCTAAGTCTTTGATTTACGTATATGTTAAAAGCATTTTCTTTCTCTTTAGCTAAATCTTCAGTATCATCATTTACATCGTTATCTACATGCTTTGAATAATGAGCAGTAGCATCTTTCCAAAGATTCATGAGTTCTTCACTCCAAGCAAGCATTTGTGCTTCGATGTAACCGCTTATGACGATTTGAAATGCTGTAGCGTTAGATGGAAAGTATACGGTGACGCAAACACCCATTGCCATTAAAATGAAGGCGATCTGATAGTTTGGATTGCCAAACATTGGTTCCAGACCTGACGAATATGCAATATATGATTTGAAATCAGTCATTGACAGAAATATCTTATGGAGAAGAATCAGTCATTGAATTGAAATGTACCTATACCTATCTTGAGGAAAAGTCATTTCTTACCCAGAATTATAAATAGGTCTTCCATCAAATGACGACCCGGTAAAACGATGGGTTTGAGAATGTAGAAGAAGCCGTTTCCCATAATGACGCACCAGAATATTATGGCTCGTCTTTTAGCAATCCTCAAGCTGTTGGTGAGGTTGGTGAAAAAGCGCGACTCTGGTTCTGCCAACTCAAAACTTTCCAAACACTGTCTAACGAGTTCGGTAAGTTTCGTTCTGGAAAACAGAATGGTACAAGATTATAAGACTAGGGTACCTAATAAATGGTAAGACAAAATAAATTATCCTGGATATCTACGGCGAGCTGCGGAAGTGACGATGGTATTAGAAGTATGCGACAAATTTAGAACATTTGGATTATTTCAAGACCTATTATTAGGATGGTGGATGGATGATTAAATTGCATTTTAAGTAGTAATAGTTATTGAATCATTTGAGAGGGGTTGGCAAGAGGTTGTGATGGACTGCGAGTCATGCAAGTAAAGGGGCGAGACCTTTGCCCAAGACTGGGAAAAATAGATTAAGGAGATGTATTAAAGTACGTTGTAATTTATAACACCAAGCTACACACCTATGATAGAACATGAAGATGATCTTAAAAGGGCCAATCTGGCTAGCCGTTCCCAGGGAGAAAATGATCAACGCCGAGAGAACATCTCCTGTCTCTGCACAACGCCAGAAGACGAACCAAATCATAGAAATGAGGTACACGTACAAATAGCTAGCTGAGAACACAATGTCCAGAACTGTATAGATAGTAGGAATCCCTGAAATTCAAGATTTTAGTATAAACTAAATAGAAAATTTCGTCATGTTTCATCACATCATCGTCGTCACCATCATTATCATCGACCTATTTCAGATCACTAGAATAGAACAAAAGTCCCTTTCCGCATTTCTCTCCTTTTTCGCAAATTATCCTTGTCCTGCGTTATTCTCAATATTCTCATCCAGGTGATGATGAAATTTATTCCCCCAGTTCATACTCGAGAAATGTTTATAAAAATTACAGGATCCCACATTTCTTTGGGGTTACTGAAGTTAAACAACGTTTGGCACGGCCAGCCTTCGGATAAGTAACTGCGAATCAAGTGAGTTTACAATTGAGTGCTGCCGTGGTTTGGGTGACAAGTTAAATTATGGGTCCCGGTTGTTTAACCAGGGCTGGTTAGTTGTTAGTTTTACCGCTTGCAATGGTTAATATTAAAGCCGCCTGACTTTATACTTCTAACCCTGGGCTAGCCAGCGGCTTCTTATTCCTATTCGATGTAGGGGCGATAAGTACTGCACTGACGTTCCGCGTGGAGTGTTTCGTGCATTTTCCTCTCCAGCGTCTACCAAGGCAGCCCAGCTCCTTAAAATAAAGGAGCGTGGCTCTGGGCCGCTGGCTTTACCCGCGGCTTATACGAACTTACATACTTTTTTTCTACAATGTGTGTTTTTTGCTGATTTTTCGGCTGTTGAAGATCGCATTACTCACGCGTCTGGTTCCTAGGGTCTATGTTGAGGGATAGCGTCCGCAGAAAGAACGTCACGTTGTTCATCATCGTGGGAAAGTCGCTGTAGGCCAGGCCGAACCTTCGGACTGCTTCCCACATCTTCGCAGTCTTTTATTCTTCTCAAGAAGTCCCTGTGGTCATTACAATAAGGTTCTTATTAGTTTTCTACTTCGACAGTTTTCTTGACGTGACGTTTTTGGTGTTTTTTTGCGATCTCTGAAGTTAAGCGTAGTGGGTGGGATTTTGACGCATGGTTGAGCACTTCCATGGTTCGGATGACACGTTAAATTGTGGGTACCGTTTGTTTTAATCAATTAGCCATGTCAGAGACATTCAGGCGGCTCAAAAACTCTGACCCAGGCTGGTATCAGCCATCCGGACCATACGAACTTACTTTAATAGATTCTTTATTACAACTTCGATATCGGTAGTAAAATTTTAGAGGTGGTTACGATACCAACTATTTCATTTGACAAATTATTCTAGTTAACAACATCATTTGTCCGAGTATTTATCTATCCCTGTTCGTATATTTAAATGTTATTACGACTCATCAAGTTTGTCTGTAGCTGAAGTGACTATTTGACAACTTAATTTTCGAGAGGCGTGGCAGGTGCTGGTTGCTGAAGAGTCTATTTAAAATTCAAGGTTCTTTTGAAAGGGGTAGGTTTGTACGGATATTTGGTGTTCACTGTTTTTTCTGTAATTTTACAGTTCCAGCAGAATTTCAGCCAATTATAGGCCAAACCAAACTTAATGGCGATTGTCAACACTATGAAAGGCGTTACGACGTAACTATGCCGAATCATACAAGTTGGCGGATGTGAAGTTAGCTACAAGCTTCGGCCTATATCAAATTCATATTCCAGCGGCGCTGTGGAGTGGGGATTTGCGCAGCCTATAGCTAATTTCACAGGCGCTAAATTAGATTCGACCTACGAGTATATTTGAAGGATAAAATGCGGTCTTTGAGTTTGAATTTTTCATACTTATATCTCTCGATCAACCATTATCCATAACTAATTAGTTTTGTTTTTATCCAATTGATTTATTCTAACGACAGACCGAATACTCATACTCATATATTTGGTAAAAACAATTTAAAAGTCAAAAAATATAGCGAATCTAAGGTTATCTGAATGATTTAAATTAGTAAGTCTACTTTGAAGGGTTCGATACAGTTTTAAATAAAGGGTCACATAAAATTATTGTTTATTTTCAAAGTAGTCAGCATCTGTGGTCAGCTCAGGACTGGCGCTCTGCTTTTCGGCTGGAGAATATGCACTCCCAGTATGGCATCGCTCTGCCGTTGACGCCGCCCTCAATGACACGTGCCGGAAAATAACAAGATGCCTCAAGTCCACTCCACTTAACATGCTTTACCCACTAGCAGGCATAGCTCCGCCATCCACCCGTAGACACATAGCTTGTGCTTCAGAAAAACAAAACAGGAGTCTCATACTAGGCACCCCATGTTCGGATCAAACCCACCACACATCCGCCTCAAGAGCCGAAATAGTTTCCTCACAAGAACTACTTCTACTGGATCAACACCCCCGCGAAGCCCGTCTTAAATTATGGAAAAACACGCTCCCTACACCAGTCAATTACGTGGTGTCTTCCGAAGAATTCCAAGCTGGCGGTAACCTCCCGAAGCCCACGTGGAAGTCGCTAAATCGACTCCGGACCCAAGTGGGCCGCTGTAGGGACAATCTGGTGAAATGGGGATATGCAGGAAGCGCACATTGCCAGTGCGGTGCTCCGATACAAAATATTCAACATCTTCCCTAACTGCCCAAATACCTGCACACTTCAGGATCTTTACGATGCCTCCCCTCGCGGAGTGGCAGTGGCAAGGCACTGGGAGAGGACCTAATAAATTCTCACTTAAATATTATTTGGATCATCGACACGAAGAAGAAGAAGAAGCATCTGTGGATACTTGGTTAGTATTTAAGTACCTACTACCTAAACAAAAATGCTGACGATATTCAAAATGGTAACGTACTTAATAATATAAAATTAAATAAAATTTAAATTACCTTTCCCGACCTTAAAAACCTTTTTAATAACACAAAATAATTCAAATAAAACCCTTGATTGAAAAAAATTATAAAACATTGCAGAATTTTCTCCGACCTTAAAAACCTTTTAATAACACATAATAATTCAAATATAACCCCTGAATCTTTAAAACTGGCGATCCAATTGCAGAATTTTGTCACCCACGGAAGCACAAAAAATAAATAAGTGACAAACACCCGATAGTGCTGACTCGTGGAGCCGAGGGTCGAAAGCGGCGGTATCAGCTATTTGCTATAACTCCTGGCTCACATACGGTCAGCACAGTCAGTAGGTACTCTCAGATATGCCTCCGTGTTTGTACAATCAGCGACAAAATTAACATACGCGTGTTACCTAATACGTGCAAGAATCTTTTGGCGATACCATTGGACTTTGATGAAACAGATTTCATTTCTATTAATGTCTAAAATATACTAAAAATAAGTGACAAACACCCGATAGTACTGACTCGTGGAGCCG
This sequence comes from Hypomecis punctinalis, assembly GCA_949316475.1. Lineage (NCBI taxonomy): Eukaryota > Metazoa > Arthropoda > Insecta > Lepidoptera > Geometridae > Hypomecis > Hypomecis punctinalis. The sequence goes on from OX438814.1 coordinate 1,763,974, forward strand.
AGGGTCGAAAGCGGCGGTATCAGCTATTCGCTATAACTTCTGGCTCACATACGGTCAGCACAGTTAGTAGGTCCTCTCAGATATGCCGCCGTGTTTTTACATGTAGTGACAAAAAACATACGCACTGTACCTAATACGTGCAAGAATCTTTTGGCCATTGGACTTTGATGTAAAAGGTCCTATCTTCTGTATTCATGTCTAAAATAATCTTCGAGCAAATATCTATAGAGTCACAATCGTGCAAAAAAGGGTCCGAGTCAAAACCCTGCCCAAGCTACGTATGGGCACTAATATCATATAAGAACCATTTTCTCAAATCTCGACATTATGTCATTATGAATTATTTAATGTAAATACATATCTAAGTCGGTATGTATGACAGCGCTCGGATATTTTTTTACTACTTTCACTTAGGGATTGTGGCTCTGTAGATATTTCTCGAATAAAATAAGAAAAAAACCAGACAAGTGCGAGTCAGGCCCGCACATCGAGGGTTCCGTGCAAATCCAGAAAATTTCACAAAATTGGGAAGTAATTTGTTAAAATCTCTGTACTATAATCATCGATTTTTTTCACTTATGTCGATGTATGATCGAAAATTACACATTGTTAAAATAATTAAAAACCTGTTTTAGCATGTGCTAATGAAGTTCTTTTATATGATACCTTAAATGATACGATTTACTCACTTTGAATTTTGAACCCATGTTTTGTGAATTTTGAGGCCCTATTTTTGTGATTTAAATAAAAATGTACAGTTTTCAGATTTATTCCTACATGTAAACTCTAAGAAAATGCTTCTCGCCAAATTTTATAGTCTATGTCAACGGGAAGTACCCTGTTGGTTTTGATTTTTGCGAGTGTCGAAATATGCGGTTTTTACGTCATAAACGGCTCTAACTTTTTTAAACGATAACTGAGAAGTTTTTCTTTTACACAACTGCAAGAGACCATAGATATACGTATACAATTTAAATTTTAATTCGATATCTTAACGCGTTCCCGAGATAATGAGTCTTGACATACACATAGACGGACAGACAGACAACAAAGTGATTCTCTAAGGGCGTTCCGTTTTTTCCGTTTGAGGTACGGAACCCTAAAAACACCTGATAGTGCTAATTTGCGGTACCAGAGGGTCGAAACGGCGGCGGTATCAGCTATATGCTATACCTACCATACCTAACTCCTGGCTTCGGAAAACGATCAACACAGTTAGAAGGTACCTACTCTTAGATATGCCTCTGTGTACGTGCTTGAAACTGACTGTAAAAGTCAGTTTCAAGCACGTCATAACATAATAAAATACTTTGCATGAGTTAGCTTTAATGGCATTTGCTGTTATCCCGAATCCGAAGAAAATTATGCTAGCGAGCTCTTATGGATGATGCTGATTGTACCTTGTACCAATATAGGCACAATTTTTCAACATGTTTTACTTGCCTTTGTTTTATCCTTCAAACTCGAAAAATACCAGAAGGACGTTCGCGTTTAAACAAAAACAAAGTTACAAAACTACTCTAAAATGGCGTAGGTTATAGCGCGCGTTAGCTATCTTTCAAAGCAGAGTGCAGGGTGTTGTCGATGTAAATGTTGGACACAGTGCAATTCAATCAAAAGCATCTAGGAGTAATTCTGGTTTTCTCTATGTTCGATGGTTTTACCCTCTTCTCTTGTATTGTTTACCTCAGGGCTTACCATCCAATTTTCCGCGGAAGTGCAAAGCTTTCGAAATAGCCCGTGGGCTATTTTTACTTCAACTGGTGTCGCCACCTTTGTTTCGCCGCTGTAGGTATTAACCTAAAAATAAAATGCACTAAAATTAAGAGACTGATTGGTTTCACATTGCTTTGTTGTACTAATATCACAGATAGAAAATCAACTTTTTTATAATCCGTGTAAAACTAGTATTTTCCCAAAAGTAAACCTCTGCGAACCTCTCTCATTAGGTACCCTTTTTCTTGACCCGCCTTTGACCGGTACAATTGATACTCGCGAATCTTGTTACGATTTGGATATTAAATAACCTAATCAGATATCGGGTGACAAATAGCGCTACAAAAAACCCCTTTCTATGAATAAAAACCCTTAATCAAAAATCGCGCACGACTAAAAAAATCCCAAAAATATGTATTTTAAACCTGTATACCAAGTTCCGTTCATTTCCAAGTTAAGAATCGTTGCAAAATAGGGTCTATAGAGGACAACCAACATCCAAACTAACAAACATACGGACAGATAAAAGAAAATTTTGCCAATCTCAAAGCAAAGACGAACAGCCAGAATGTGGAACGCTTTGCCCGAGTCTGTCTTTCCGCCAAAGTACCTACAACGTGGGAGTCTTTAAATCCCGAGATAGGGATCTTCTAGGTAAGCGTGCTAAACCCTAGACCGCATACCTATCTGCTTAACATTCAGTGTATAGTCAAACGCAAACCTAAATTAAATCACTACATAGTATAAAACAAAGTCGCTTCCCGCTGTCTGTACCCATGTACGAGTATGTTTATATCTTTAAAACCACGCAACGGGTTTTAATGCGGATTTTTTAATAGATAGAGTGATTCAAGAGGAAGGTTTATATGTATAATACACGTGTGCGAAGCCGGGGTGGGTCGCTAGTAAAATAATAATCGGCGAAATACGAGCCGGACTCGCGCACGAAGTGTTCCGTACTGGATAGAATATATTATAATATATTTTATTTTAATTATTTATTTTTGTAGGGAATATACAACTTAATAATCTGTGAATATTTCAAGCATCTTGTTGGCGTTATTAATATTGGGCGAAAAACGGCTAAAACTTCAGGTTTGGTGTTCAAATTCAGGATTTTGTATGGGAGCCCCCCTTAAATATGTATTTTATTTTAATTTAACTATTTATATTTCAAGTAAATATACAATTAAATGTTCTCTGAATATTTCAAGCGTCTCTCTGTTACCGTTAATATCCGGCGAAAAACGGCTAAAAATTCAGGGTTAATGTATGGGATTAAATAAATATTATTTTATTCTGTTTTTAGTATTTGTTGTTATAGCGGCAACATAAATACATAATCTATGAAAATTTCAACGTTCTAGTTATCACCGTTTATGAGATATAGCCTGTAAGCTGAGTGTGAGTTTTGTCGTAAACATGACGCGCTCTTCGGCGAGCGCGCAAACATGTAATTTGTATGTACTTGTGTTTCAAAAACGCGCCGCTAGTGGCGCTGTACATTTCTACATACAAATTACATGCTTACGCACTCGCCGAAGAGCGCGTCATGTTTACGACAAAACTCACACTCAGCATCCAGTAGGCTGAGTGTTAGTTTTGTCGTACACATGACGCGCTCTTCGGCGAGCGCGCAAGCATGTAATTTGTATGAACTTGTGTTTCAAAAACGCGCCACTAGTGGCGCTGTACATTTCTTCATACAAATTACATGCTTACGCGCTCGCCGAAGAGCGCACCATGTTTACGACAAAACTCACACTCAGCATACTGGTGACAGACAGACGGACTGAGGACAGACGGACAGCGGAGTCTTAGTAAACGGGTCCCGTTTTTACCTTTTGAGTACGGGCCGTAAAAAAACGTTTCGCTCGATCGGTCTTGGTTTTAATTTTATGTGATTTTCGCCAGTCAGAATAAAATGTAAGCGAATAAAGCGAGATATCAGATGCCATAGGGTCGTATAATTGGGTCCGTCTCTGTATCTAATACAGACCTTCGTTATCCCTCCAGGGCCTCCTCCAGGCTGCGAAACTGTTTATTGAATCAGTTCATATGTAATTCGTCAGCAATACTCGTATGAATATTTTGTACTTACCTACGGATGTGAAACAATTTTCAAGTAATATTTACATGTAGTTTCTGTTAGGTACAATTAAATACAATATCTTAATCATTTTGTAAAGTCTTTAACTTGTAGGTACTGTACTGTACTGTAACAGCCACTAGTCCACTGCAGGACGTTGGCCTACCCACGAAGGGTGATTGGGCCATATCCACCACGCTGGCCCAGTGCGGGTTGGTGGATTCACATACGCCATCGAATTTCTTCTACGGACGTATGCAGGTTGCCTCACGATGTTTTCCTTCACCGAAAAGCCAGTGGTATGAAATTCCGTACATAAATTCCGAAGAACTCATTGGTACGGGACCGGGATTTGAACCCACGACCTTACGATTGTAAGGCGGGTGTCACTACCACTAGACCACCACGGCTATACTTGTAGGTAATAGTATACTATTAATAACTATAATTTGTGTTAATAATGTGAAAACAAGTATTCATTTCAAAGCAGCTAGTCACTGCAAGCCGACAGCGGTGGAAGTGCGTGATCTACTGCGCCGTCATACTGAAAAAGAACAACAAAATTTGTGGGATAAGAGGGAGGATTGCAGGCATGCCAAAGCTGCTTTCCCAGCCCTGAGCAGAAACATTACTAACGATCTGTTGAGGTTGCAGCGACAAGACCTCCGACTATTGGTAGGGCTCATCACTGGTCACTGCAACTTGAATAGTCACATGTATAAACTGGGAGCCACCGACAGCCCACTCTGTCGTGGTTGCCTGCAGGAAAATGAAACGGTAGAGCATGTTTTGTGGCACTGCAAGGCCACGGCAGAAACTAGAATCGCTTGCGGGTTGCATGACGCTAATATTGATTTGTCGTCAGCATCGATATCTTCATTGTCATCGCCATCTAATGTACCATCCAAGCCACTGGAGCAGTTATGCCAGCGGCCCAGAGCCACGCTCCGTTATTTTAAAGAGCTGGGCTGGCTCGGGTAGACGCTGGAGGGGGAAATGCACAAAACACCCCATGCGGGACGTCAGTGCAGGACTTATCGCCCCCACTTCGAATTAGAATTAGAAATATTCATTTTATTTATGCCAGGTGGCCACTGGTCATTTTTTCTATCCTAAAAATATATTGCTGCGGGAGGCTAACCCTCGCATGGCGCATGTCGTCAGAGAGCCGCCTGGAGGCCTCTGACCCGGCTAAACGGTTAAAACAACCGAGACCTACAATTTAACGTAACATCCGAGCCACAGCAGCTCTCAGTTTTTAGGGGGTTTAGGTAATGTGTAATCTAATTTTTTGACCGACGAACCACCGGAGGAGGTATACAATTCGACGCGTACATATTTTTTATGTATAACCACGCATAACTTTTTCATAGTAGTCCGATTTCAATAATTCTTTTTTTATTGGAAAGAGTATACTTCAAAATTGGTCCCATTTAAATATTATCGAAATTGGCTGAGCCATTTTTCAAGTTTGCAGTCAGCCATGATATTAATTCTTCAATACACATATATCACCGGTTTTTTTTCGTAAATATAAGTAAAGTTGACTTTCGCGGCATTCGGCGTAAGAAATAACAAATAACATCTCGCTACATTCCCGACGCAGTTCCATCAATCATACACTGCGGACGGCGAACACTCGTCAAAGCGGAGCGAAGCTGAGCAGAGCGGAGGCTGAATCAAACTTCTTGACGCCTGTGAAGTTAGAAACAGAAAAATTGACTGCCTCGGTGGCTCGGTGGTTAATGACCCTAACTTCTGGATCAAAGAGGCGTGGGTTCGATCCCCACCAGGGCAAATATTTGTGTGATGAACATAAGTGTTTGCTCTGTGTCTGGGTGTTATTTAGTTACTATCTATATAAGTATGTATTTAAAAATAAGTATATGTAGTATATCAGTCTCTGGCAGCCATATCACAAGCTTTGCTTAGTTTGGGGTCAGAGGCCGTGTAAGATGTCCCAAAATATTTATTTATTAAATGACAAGTCGATGAAAATTAGCCATAAGCTACACCCTAGACCGCATATCTGCTCAACATCAGGCAGTATGTAAAAAAACAAACGCAAAGCTATTAAAAGTAAAAAAAACCTTAAGTCAAGGGTGAATAGATATCTTCTAGGTCTATATAATCCATCTTCGGCTACAACTTCACTTTCCATCGGGCGACTTGGTGGCCAAATGTAGCCCTATTGTACAAAATAAAAAAAAACCGGACAAGTGCGAGTCAGGCTCGCACATCGAGGGTTCAGTACAAACACATTGTTAAAATAATTAAAAACCTGTCTTAGCATGTGAAAATGAAGTTCTTTTATATGATACGATTTACTCACTTTGAATTTTGAGCCCATATTTTGTGAATTTTGAGGCCCTATTTTTTTATGATGTAAATAAAAATGTACAACTTTCAGATTTATTCCTATATGTGTACTCTAAGACAATGCTTCTCGCTAAATTTCATAGTTCTATGTCAACTGGAAGTACACTGTAGGTTTTGATTTTTTTGAGTGTCGAAACATGCGGTTTTTTACGACATAAACGACTCTAACTTTTTTAAACGACAACTGAGAAGCTTGTATTTTCCACAACAGCAAGAATTCATTGATATACGTATACAGTTTAAATTTCAACTCGATATCTTTACGCTTTCTCGAGATAAAGAGTCTTGACATACACACAGACGGACAGACGGACAACAAAGTGATCCTATAAGGGTTTCGTTTTTTCCTTTTGAGGTAGGGAACCCTAAAAAAACAAAAAATATCCTGTCTTGTTGCGCCGCTGACTTATACAGGGTTATCAGAACTGGTATACTAAGCCGAAAGAAGATTTCAAACCATCATAGTGAACAACTTTTACTATGGGGCGAAACCGAAATACCAAAAAAAAACACAACTGTTGCAAACATTTTGTCGATTCCGAGTTTCAGTTTTGTATGCAACAGCAGATTTTTTTTTCTCGAATTTTGGGTTGGCCCCATAGCAAAAGTTGTTAATAATGATGTTGCTAGTAACCCCCTGTTGGCTTAGTACAGGGTATGCAGATAATAACCCTGTATTGTTACTGCGCAACCACTCGCCTCGTGTGCACAAACGTCAAGAAAGATTCGGCATATACTGGTCCTTGTGTCCACTCTATCAATTCTTCATTTGTTAAGCGAGAAATAAAAGACACTCATAGGTGAAGTGAAGCTGTGATTAGTTCTTCAATTACATCTGACATTTCTACAATTAACCATGCACAGATATCTGTAAATTAGAACCATGGCAGTCATAACAAAATGTAGCATTCATTTTGTTTTGATGGTCATTTGTCAGTGATGACATCATATCAACCAGAATAGACTGACGCCTACTGTTTCAATTTTTCTTGAAATTCATACTTAAACAGATAATAACATCCAGATACAGAGCAAACACCTATTATTCATTATATAAATGCTTGTCCTAGATGAGAATCGAACACACGCCTCTTTGGCCCAGAAGACTGTGTCACTAACCACTGGGCCACCGATGCAGCCTATGGCAAATAACTAACGAATTTTGAGAATACATACCTTGTCTCCTGTAATAGTACTACACAATGGACTTAAGAACTAATTCAATCACATGCTCTGCCCAGCTCCGCATTCCCCACCCCGTTTTGATAGAGTCTGGGTCTAATAGTTGCGCCAAAGGCTCAGTTCAGCCGTGAAATTGGCCTCAGTTGCCACGGCAGCCGGCAAAATGTAGCCAATCCTAGCGACAGACGGCAAATGTTGGCGAGATTTGGTAAACTGAAAATAGACAGCTATGTTTAGTTTGCTGAAAGCGCTGTTAGTTTTGATGGTGCCGTTTTTGGCTTGTTGTAGAGATAGGCGTGTTGACACTGCTTTTATGTCTCGTTTATGGCTCTTTTCCATTTAAATCCTTTTTTGAGTTAGCATTTATATAAGTTTTGGTGCATTAAGATGGGGATCTCTTTAGTTCCGTTCCATAGTAAGTATGTACTCGTTCCACGGCGCTAGGACTATGATTACAAAAAAAATAAGCTTGAACTAACCAAATGAAACGCAAATTAACCTAATGCTCATAATTACGAACCTTAAGTTAAATTAGTTCTTTTTGAAATATGTGTGGAATTGCATTAAAAAAAATGGAGCGAGTATGTAGAGTTTAGACCGTAGCTATAGTGATCATTTTTATGGCACAGTCAGTTGTTGTTGCAAACACAAATACAACAGTTCAAATAAAAGAAAACCTAATATTGATTTTCATGCTTTACAAACCGGAAATGTGATTATAATGGACGTTAGGTTTGTGTAGGTCTACACTAAAATTACTAGGTTTTGCCACCATTTGGTCCTTTCTGATTTGGTCGAAAATTAATGATAATAATTATGCATAAAATGTTATTTGTTGAGAAATAAGGAAAAGGTTTCAAACTGGTAATACGATTGACATAATTATAGTGCAATCAATTAAAGGAATTTTGAAACAATTGAGAATGGAAGAGAAAAATAATTTGTTCACATTGACGTTATGTCGATTGCGTGCTCTAAGGATATAATTCTTAGTCATGAACTATTGAACTAACTGAGCTGTTTAAGTAGTCATGAGTGACTGACATTTAAATGATAGATTTTGTTATCTTATTTGCGGGTGTATTTTCCTGCAGAACATTAAATTCAAAATTTCAGCAAGTTGACTGTCAACGTTCAACGATAGAGAAGCACTGTAAGTAGAGATCTTATTTGCACTAAGTTATTCAATGCTCGCGTTCGAACGCTATCATGACCAAAATCATCCATACTATGCTACTTACTTATCTACTTACATAGGTACTCTCTTTGGTTTCATAGGTCATACTGAATCCCTAAGTCAATAACATTATTTATTTTGATTTTAGAGTTCAGTAGCAATTTCATGTACATGTGATGTGGAAGAGTATTCAAAACTTCGGTCCTAAGAACTCGGACCTGCCGGCCATGGTTTCTAATATAAACTTCTTCATGAGAGCTCTGACTTTGAATGTCGACAGTAGGTGTGAGACGTGTAAGTATTTTTTTACCAGGCGTTTCATTCAACTATTATTTGTCCGCAACATGGTGAATGATGATGGAAATATATGCCGCTGCTACCAACTTTGCGCCAGTGCCTAACAGTAGCTGGACTGGAAAGAATTCAAACAATAAAATTTATACAGATTTTCAAAAGAAAGTTTTGATCATGACTATAGGGCTATTTAAAGCTTTTTTAAATAGTGTGTAAGATGTCACCTAATATTTTATATAAAATTTATATAACTTTTTTAAATAGCCCCCAGGAGCTATTAATGTCCCGCAAAATTTAGACGGTTCCTTCGGAATAACCAAAATTTTTCAACACAGTGTTTATTTTTTTTTGGACAAATTGAAGAATTTTTAACAACAAGCATATGTCTAACAAAAATGTCCTACAGCTGGTAAAATGAAGATGATGAGAACGTATTGATCTGTCGATAAAGTATCATCTACATAATTATATTATGTAAAATCAATACTTAAATTATGTGTGTAAAAGAGTTATTATGTTGTACACACAGGAGTTTCATTTTGTGTGGTTTGTATCCTTTCTAGCGATATCCGTAGCATCCTACCTGGTGACGATGGCCTGCACTGTGTGCTACTATTACGCATATCATGTCTCCTTATTCTGGTTCGTGTCAAGTAAAGAGCAGAATAACAAACTCGTCGCCATGCTGGTGTTCGGCTCTCTGGCAGTGTCTAGCAATATCGCCATCATGAAACTTGGGTATATGGTTGTATATGGGTAAGTTTGAACAGCAACAACGAATCACAGATCTTGATTTTAAAAAATCGGGCTTTCTGATTGGTCGAAAATGCGACCCAGCCAGCGCCCCTCGGCTGTATGTGGGATGCTCACAACTGTATTTTTTATAGTCTAGTTAGAATATTGATATTTCTGGGAATTTTACGTTGGTCTAGTGCGAGCTGGTGAATTCACTCGCATTTTTTGTACGTATGTATAGGTCCCGGCACGTAAGTTGAACCAAAAATATCACTCTCTCCCTTTCGTTAGCAGATAAAACAAAAGAGAGGTAGCTATGGTTTAGAGGTCAAGTTGTTTGCCGGCAGGTTATGCAGATTGCCTCATGATTTCACGATGTTTTCCTTTACCGAAAAAGCTAATCGTACATAAATTCAAACAGCTCGCTGGTACGGGACCGGGATTTGAACCCACGACCTAACCGTTGTAAGGCGGGTTTCACTACCACTATAGACCTCCACCGCCACTCCACCTAAGGCTTAGATCCTACAAAAGCTGAGATGAGACAGGTGATGTTTTCCGAACAATCAATAATGGAGCTTTTTATACATAATATATATTTGTTCTGCTCTGCATTTGTTTTATTTATTTCACTCAGCTTCACTCTTATCGTCTACGCTTTGATGGAGTCTAAGCTTAAAATATCGTAACTTTGTTTTTTATGATAAACATTACAAAATTGAGGCGTTCGCAGGATTTGAACCTGCATCCTTCTGGGAAAGTTTCTATACACCTAGTGTGTTAAGCACGATAAAAATAATTTTCATGAAAATATCGTGTTTTTGAAAATATATTGATTGTAAAGTCTGCAAAATTTTAGTCAGCTTGTTGGATGAGCTAATTTTATTAATGTAACAAAAATAGGTCCAATTTCTGAAGTGGGGCATTTTACTACCAAAGATAAAACTTTGGCACTGACCATGAAACATAACTTTGGCTTTTAGGGTAATAGGATATGTGGAATTATTTATTACAGGTCAAAAGTGAGATGTTTGGTAGACCAATACATAGAATTCAACGCCATTATAGAGCCGGATACTAGATATTCCAGAAACATGTCAATTACTTTGAGAGAAGTAAAGACACGAGGCATCGTCTTCTGGGTCTCAGTGATGATAATATCAATTCTATACCTTAGTATACCAGCGTTTTTACCTGGCAGGCATCTACCAGAAGATTTGCTCGTCTTTTATGGTAAGAAAGCTTGTCTAACTTTAATTGTTTAAGTAACTATCAAGAGTATATCTTTGCCAAAGTATAATTCCGGTGTTCATCGTGGAGTCGTGGACCAACTGTGTATGCACAAATAGTTGTGCCATTCTAGATACACGTTCCTAGTAACCTGAAATAGTAAACAGTACTTTAATAGTAATTAAACTAGTAACACAATAAAGCACAACTGTTCATTGTATAACTTTTCTTTGTAAAGTTTTACAATGAACAATTTTACTGTAGGTACCTTTTTTGTGTTACACTAGTACCTACAGTAAAAAAGGAACTATTCTTATTACAACCCTCTTTCAATTTTGGCGACTTGCAACTTTATGACGTTGGCTATTTGAGTTACCACTATAATTTGTAACTCTCTTATTTACAGGTCTAGACCCGCCATTAGAGACGCCCAACTACCAAATAACATACATGGTAACGTTTGTTAGTGTAAATTTTATCTGCTACATTACTTCCACCATCTGCGCTTTCGTGATCGTTGTCGTTGGATACAACGAAGCTCAAATGATATCCCTCAGCAAAGAAGTTCTAAACATATGGGATGACTCCCTTCAAGATGTGGTCGAATTTAATATCGATCTAATTTGTGCATATTCTAGAAACAACATAAAATTTGATGATTACACGAAAAAGAAAATAAATTCAGGAGTCAGAAAGAGACTTTTGCAAGTAGTCCAAAACCATTCTCGTATCATCGCGTTGCTCCAAAATGTAAATGAGTTCTTCAACGTACCTAATGCTATTGCCTTCGGTAGCCTAGGAATAAGTCTTATAGCAGAACTTTTAGGTGGATTAGAGAATACGTATTTACAAGTACCGTTTACATTTATCCAAGTGGCTACGGATTGTTTTATTGGACAGAAGATAATGGATGCGAGCGAGGAGTTTGAGAAAGCAGTATATGCTTGCAAGTGGGAGAACTTTGACGAAGACAATAGGAAGATAGTTTTGCTGATGTTGCAGAATTCACAAAAGACATTGATGATTACTGCTGGAAGCATGGCAGTGTTGAATTTTAGCTGCATGATGAGCATCGTCAGGTCGGTTTACTCGTCGTACACTACGTTACGGTCAATGATATGAGACACTCGTACACTCGTCGTACATTACGTTACGGTCAATGATATGAGACACTATTGTTGAAAGCCCGTTGCTAATAAAATATAGAAGTAAGAAGGTATAATTGTTTAAACGTGAATGTGTCTCATTTGTAAGTAAACAACAGCAATGAAAATGGATCCGTTGAAATAAATTATACTTATTACAGAAATTTCAATATTTTTATGAAACAAATTTAATTTATTGTGAACAAATTTTACTGTTTGAACCTGTCGTGTGAAAGATATCATAATATATAATTGTTTTGGGCAAAAAATAGCACGGATCGATGTGGCATTAATGTTTTGTTTCATGTGTTTGTATTCTAATTGTGGTTAAACTAATAAAGAATTATCTATCTATCTATCTATTCACATTATTGTCGATTTAACAAAAATGGCTCAGCCGATTTCAATAAAATTTAAATGGGACCAAGTTCAAAGTATATTCTTTCCAATAAAAAAAGGATTATCGAAATCGTTTTGCGTGGTTAGTGCACATAAAAAAAACAAACCTACGCATCGAATTGAGTACCTCCTCCAGTCCGGTTCGTCGGTCAAAAAGCACTATAGTCAAGTAATGAAATTCATGTTTAAGAACTATGAATGTACGAGGAGTTCCTCGTGGACCAACTGCTTTCGCACAACTAGTTCTACATAGGTAGTAACATCCATGGTTCTTAGACATGATAAGAACTTTAGCTCTGATGTTTAGTTCAAATATAAAATTTCTCATTTTTCTTTACTTAAACACTCGCCGGCTTATTAATAACGCAGAATTACTGAGTAGTTAAACCAGTTTTTTTATGTTTTACAAGTGGTTCAAAATTTTTTATTATTATTTTTTGTACACTAAAACTACCTAAACAATTGGATTATCCACAGACCCTTGAAGGTCTAAATATAATCCAAATACTCAAGCCCACTGCCAGTTAGCAGCGTGCCCAGCAGCATTACCACGCTGAATGGCAATGTTTATTTGGCTCAACATATAAGTTGAGCCTAATAAACACCAGTATTTTGGTCACGCGTCGTATCCACCAGACGCTCAGAAAGACTTTTGAAAACAAGATGAGCTCCCGGTCCCCACGGACCCAAAGTCTCAACTCCAAATGGCTCAAATTTGTAACCACTAGGTACCAAGGTTATCATATTTGCGCCGCTTGTGCTGCTACGCCGGATTGGACGCCGCTCCAGCCCTTCTCTGAGTCTCAGAAAGATGTGACGGTGCCAAAGAATCGACGCAAGTTGCGTCCCATACGTTTAAGTTTAAGGGCCGTCTACACTTCCATGGAACCAGCGTCATGCCGTCAGGCCTTTTGACATCACCACGCGCAAGCCCACTCGGTTCGAAATAAATCAAATTGCCCACAGTGGTTCAAAATTGTCAAAGAAAGAAAAAGACATGTCAGAGTAACGACTCATTTGCGTTTATTAATAAGGCGATTGATGTTTGATATTTTATCTTAGGAACGTTTGCAATTTTACTCGTACTCATTGCAAATCGAAATGATATATGTACTTATTAGTTTTATCACTTTTATTTTACTTTTTTATTCAATTTACTATGAAAAATCACCCTACGTGGGTAGGCCTATGTCCTGCAGTGGACTATTAAAAAGGCTGGCACAGTACTATGAAAAATATCACCATGTTCATGATAGCTCCTTCGCAGCTATAGGTACTAACTAACTAAATGAGGTATTTTTATCATGTAACCATTTCTCTTAGCTTAGCTGTGACCATTTGACAGTTTCAATTTCTTTATTTTCTTAGTAGGATACCTAACTTACACCAAAACGTTTCTTATACTAAACTTAAGCTTAATTACATTACGGTAAATAGCTTAAAACTACTACCTATGAAAATATACATATTATGTTTTCAATGCTGTAAGAAAAAACGCCCAAAGAAGAAACAAGCACTTAACTTTTTTTACTTTGTTTTTTATACAATGTTACTATTATTTGCTTGTAGTAGCATTTTAAGGATCGCGCTGGATGCAAGCTGCTTCCAACCGGTCTTATTGGAGATCCATAGAGGAGGCCTATGTCCAGCAGTGGACTTCTTATGGCTGATGGATGAAGACGGTATATGCTATAATTTCTACGATTTAGGAAGCACTTCGAATTCGAAGCCATTTTTTCTTAGCCGTTCTACAATAGTTGTGTTGTAGAAAGCCGCTCCTACATTGACGACTCCACCACTGAAAAAATATAAATTTTTAGAATTATTGTAATATTATAAAAATGAATGTGTGTGCATGTGTTTGCGTGCGCGTGTGCGTGTGCGTGTGCGTGTGCGTGTGCGTGTGCGTGTGCGTGTGCGTGTGCGTGTGCGTGTGCGTGTGCGTGTGCGTGTGCGTGTGCGTGTGCGTGTGCGTGTGCGTGTGCGTGTGCGTGTGCGTGTGCGTGTGCGTGTGCGTGTGCGTGTGCGTGTGCGTGTGCGTGTGCGTGTGCGTGTGCGTGTGCGTGTGCGTGTGCGTGTGCGTGTGCGTGTGCGTGTGCGTGTGCGTGTGCGTATGCGTGCGCATGTACGTGTTCGTGTGCGTGTGCGTGTGCGTCTTTAGTATCGTATCTCCCGAACGGATGTAGTGATTTTGTTTATGCTTCAAGTTTTTTTTTACATACTTGTAAGTTTATCGATTATCAATAGACTCTTCTATTAATGCTTTATTCAAATTTCATCAAGTTTAAATGAAAAGGCCATAGCAGTTACCTGGGCATATGAGCTTGTTCCCTTAGTATTATAATGGCAGCTATAGTCATCAGCAATCCTGATGTCCCGTAAGGATCTCTCGATGAAACCTGCAAAAAAACAATTTAGGTACTTTATAATTTATCAGACAAAGATGCGCCATGAAAAATATTCACCTACAATGATTCGACGTTTTCGCAGATAGCGTTCTAGCTTAATTTGGACAAAGCATCTGGGCCGGAATCCCAGAGAGATGCAGGTTCAAATCCTGCGAACGCGTCAATTTTTGAAATGTTTATCACAAAAAGAAAGTTTCTACACTACAATGTCTTACAAAGTTGTATGTTTCTTAATAATTACCTTAACTTTCATAGTTTTACTAGGCGGCTTCGACAGATCCTCTACAGTTCTATCCCACCCTTTTCCAACATAAGAAAAGTTGTATTTGGTCTTCTCTCTCATCTTCTCAGATGGTCCTTCATGGGACATATATCCTAGAGTGAAGAATCTAGGATATTTGCTTAGCAGATTTGCAAAACAGTTGAAATAGCTCAAGTAAAAGTAAAGGAACATTGCTGGAATGATCAGGTAGTGGAAAAAGAGTGGCATTTTGGTGTAAAGTTTGAAGTGGGTGTATCGCTTTTGACACTTTTCTTGGAGGTATATTTCGGAAAATTCCATGACGGTTTCATCGGGGCCCGGGTATGGGAACCATAGGCTTCTCCGGCGCCAGTGGAAGAACTTTCTGTAACGCACAAGGTAAAAATATTATTATCAGGAATAAGGAATTATTTCGTTTATTGATGGAGAATAAGATCGGATACAGAATTATCTTCTTACCCTGTACTACGCCAAAAGTGGGTGATTAAGACGATCGCTATGAACAACTTTTATTATGGGGCTCAACTAAAATTCGAGAAAAAAAATCAGCTGTTCTATACAAAACTGTAACTTGGAATCGACAAAATATATGAAATAGCTGATTTCGGAAAGATTTTGGACAAAGGCGATGTATGAAGTAAATGTATTTCAAAATGAATCTGATGGTCTGAATAACCTCCTTTCGGCTTAGTACACCGAATTTGTACAGCCCTGTCTATGAAATGCGTCACGTAAGTCCGCGATTTAAGTCGTTGAAACTCGTTCAGGTTCTTAACTACATGGACAAATGAATCACAGGTCCCGTGACTGTCTAGGCTAACCGTGCATGAGACTTAGGACTCTGAAACATCTTTCTTAACTTCTAGAAGTGTTTGTTTACCTTTTAATATCCTTTTACGGTTCAATCGGTACAATGATCCGCGACTTAAGTTAGTATTCGTTCAGGTTTTTCAATACATGAACAAGTGAGTCCCAGGTGCCGCAGGCAGACTGCTAGTGCATAGAACTTACGACGTCTTTTCGTATCTTGAAGTATTTGTTACCTACCTTTTAATTATCTTTGGCGGTTCAATTGGCACGAAAGTCCGGCCCTTAAGTCGTTAGTATGCGTTCAGGTTTTTCATTACATGGACAAGTAAGGCCCAGGTGCCGTAGCCAGACTGCGTGTGCATGGGACTTACGACCTTGAAACATCTTCCTTAACTTGTTCGTTAACTAACTTAAGTGTTCGTTTACCTTTTGATCGGCACGAAAGTCTGATCCTTAAGTCGTTAGTATTCGTTCAGGTGTGTTAATACATGAACAAGTGAGTCCCAGGTGCCGTCGCTAGACTGCCTGTACATGGGGCTTACAACTCTGAAACATCTTTCTTAACTTCTAGAAGTGTTTACCTTTTGATGTCCTTTGGCGGTTCAATCGGCACGAAAGTCCGCGCCTTAAGTCGCTTGTACTCGTTCAGGTTCCTCAATACATGGACAAGTGAGTCCCAGGTCCCGTGGCTGGCCAGGCTACCAGTGCACGGGATGTACGACCGCTTCGGGATGCCCACCTCGGCGTAGCACTCCACTGAGTTAAGGGTGCCTGAAAAATGTTACGACAAAAAGTCAGGAGTAGAAATTTCGGCAGTATTTTGAATTTAAGAGCTGAGGTGGTCTGTAATTTTCCATACAAACGTATTGCGCTGTTTTCTTTCTGGAAAATGCTTTTAAAGTTACAATTTTTTGCCGTAAAATTAAATTTATCTGTTTAAACTACCCTGTCTTTTCACTTTTTTGATAAATTAATTATCAGGCAAAATATGATCCTTCAAAGTCTCAAAAAAATTCACCATTTTTACCGACGTCTTTAAAGACCCACCAGAATAAACTTATTAATTTCTAACAAAATATGAAATGACATAATCATGAACACATATTTTTTGTAAATTTTGACATAAAAAAAATACTTGATTAATTTAGTTTTTGATGAAGAAAACAGCGTAATACGAAACGTTGTTTTGCCAAGATTTTTGTAGGTATAAATTGCTCTGAGCTGCAATTGTCCCTATCGCACGATGCGGAGGTAGGGTTGAGGTGAGGGAGGTTCAAACCTATACGTACACATGCACTAGGGATGTAGTAATAGACGATATTTTTGTCGATGCTCCAGTGATATTCATCGATATCGATGTTTATTAAAAATGTTAGTTAATTTTTCAAATCGAATCGAAAACGAATGCCTAATTCTATTTAATTTAATTTTAATTTTATGGCAACATAATTTCAATTAAGAATTTCTTAAAAAAAACTTACTTTAAGAGATTTGTGAATTTGTTTAAAATAACCAAAACTACTTTTTTGATAATAAATCAGCTAGATCGCAAAATTTACGTCCTCAACATAAATTCAATATTCGTGTAGTACAGTAAATAATACTTTGTATCATCGAAATTCATCTAATACAGCCATAAAAGTGTACAATAGTCTACCTCCTCACATAAAATTTTTAGATGCAAACAAATTTAAACATAGCTTAAAAATGGCTCGCTGAAAATACCTTATATAGCATGAAATAATATAATGAATGTACAAATTCTGACTGATAATTATGATCTCATGTGTTACGGTATATGGGTCTTTATGTCATACTTAGTTATGATAATATAATACATATAATATGTTAGTTGCTTCAATAGTAAAACTTGCCTAGAAATTGTGCTTTAATTACCGGTGATTTTTTATAAGAAAATGTGATTTTCCCATTGGAAATTATTTTGTCATATTGAGAATTGAGCATTTTTAGAATTAACCATTCATAAAATTGGGCATTCGTAAAATTAAGCATTCTTGGCATAGTTCCATTGCCATTATTCTTACTACTTCATTCATTACATTATAATACTGCGTCTAAGCCGAAGTAATAGTTCTAATTAGGAAAATCACGTGCTCTCTAAAAATGTATTATAACTGTAACATATAAATCTATCCTTAGTCCACCTAAGCAAAAAACGTTCTATGCTTGCCAGTACTTGAGATCCATTCAAGAAAACAGCCCCATCGGCTATCCGTTCATTGAACTATGTGCCTTGCCAGCTGTCATTTTAACTTGCCAATCCGCTGAGTTTTGCTAAAAAGTTCAATTAGAAGTGCTTTCAATGCTTTAATCTAATAATAATTGTGGATGTTCTATCCTGTATTACTATTATATGTGCCCTACCCACTGCTGCTTTAATTAGCTAATTGTTTCAATTTTTTAAACGTCTTTATAGTAGAACCAAAGTATGACAAGCTGTTCTCTAAACAGTAAACCTCGCATGTGTTTAATTGAATCCTCATTTATTTTTATACTATGGGACTAATTTCAGAATGCAAATACGGCTGTAGGTACTTACAATATAAAAGGCAAGAAGTTTTAGATTAACGAGACCCTATTACTAAGACTCCTCTGTCCGTTGGTCACTAGGCTGTATATCACGAACCGTAAAAGCTAAACAGTTACAATTTACACAGATGATGTATTTGTTCCCACTATAACAACAAAACTAAAAATAGAGTAAAATAAATATCTACTACAACAGTGTAGGTACAGAATTCGCGAATAGTGCGCACGGATCGATTATTGTTGATTTATCAAAAATGGCTCGGCCCATTTCAATATAATTTAAATGGGATCAATTTCGAAGTATATTCTTTCCAATGAAAAACATTCTAACAAAGAATTATCAAAATCGGACTACTGTGTAAAAAATTACGCTTGGTTATAAATAAAAAATATACGCGTCAAATTGAGTACCTCCTTCGTCGGTCAAAAAATAGAATGAAATAAATATTTTTTCATGCCATACAACAGACGTGATTTTTTGCACGGCGCTTGAAATATTCTCAGAATATTTAGTAATATAATATATCATGTATATAAATGTATCAATTTAAAAAATATATAATTGAATCGAAATAATTGGCTCTCATACGGTGAAACCTTTCGAGCGCGAGTCCAACTTGCATTTGGGATATTTATTATAGACCGTAGAAGAACGACGTAATGTAAGATATTTCCATAAAAAAATTATTAATTTATACTTAAAAAGAAGTAATTTCAGTAAAAATATATTATGTAAACTGCAGCGCCTACAGATATCAAATATCCAATTGAATATGATGTTAGTTAGGTACATTTTACGTTTTTGTCAAACAATAATAATTTGAAAGAAAATAAATAAGCATATAAAGAAAAATTAACCCATGTCACAAATAATGTAGCTTCCTAATGGCAGAAAAATAAATAATCTTTAAAATAATTAATCTTTTATCTTTTTGTTTGCTATCGATCGCCTATCTACCATACCTACTAGGTAACCAGAGCATACGTAGAATACGCGCAAGATAGCTCTACGTACGGCCAAAATCAGGAACCAATTCAATGCTGCCAGGGAATACAGAATACTAGTGATATAACGTACGTGGCGCCACGACTCGCGCGCAGAGTTATCTTGCGCGCACCCTACGTAATATCATATTTTGCTACAATTCAAAATAAAATATCGGTCGGCCAGCGAGTTCGTTGGGGCGCAGGTAGGGTGCGGGGAGAGTTCAAGCGCAGTACGCACACAAATACAATTGTATCACCACACACATTGAAGCTCCCTGTTTTGGGCGCATCGCGACGGCAATAGTTTAGTCCGAATACCTATTTCTCAATTTCCTCGTCACTAGTATTTCGCCTTAATTTGTTACGGAAATAAAATTTAGTAAGAATAACATCAGTAAATATTATTATACTTAGATCCAAAAGTGGCTTTATTGGATTGTTAATTTCACGCAGCAACAGTGCAACAGAAAGACAGTGATTATTGGCATGGAAATATTTCAAAGGTCAGAGAGTGACACAGGCTACTTTTTAACCGACTTCCAAAGAGGAGAAATCTCGTTTGTCTGTATGTTTTTTCTTTTATTTTTCATCGATATTTTCACACCAAATCAAGAAATTCTTTTTTAGTTCGAAAGTGTACCATTTAAATATTATTAAAATCAGCTGATCTGTTTTTGAAAAATCAACTGAAATGTAAAAATTGAACATACAAATTCGAGCGAACTAATCGAACTTTGTACACGATAGAAGTCGGTTTTGTCATTTTTTTGCGAAAAATAATTATTATTCCATAAAAATAAAAGGTTCCTATGCGATTGCGCAAAAGTCAAAATAGTTTGGTATCACGCGGATGAAGTCGCGGGCAAAAGCTAGTAGGTATGTGATAATAAGTAACTGTACAACCTAGTAGGCAACTAAAATGATGCGAAAAAAGTTTTAATTTAACTAGGTCCCGACAAAAAGCGCACAAACATCATCATTGTGAAAAAGTGTAAATAGCCTGCCATAACTTTATAATGACTGTTGCCTCAGAGGCTACTCGTAATATTATACCTACTCGTAATAACATGATCTTAGCAAATGACTATCATTCTAATCAAGGCCTCTACTTGATCGACTTGTTGTTATTTACGCAATTCAGTCAGTAATTACGAAGGTCAGTTATTATGCCTACATAGAAAGTAAATACAGTTAAATTAACATGTCCTAAACGAAGCTAAACGAAGGCACTAAGAATTCGAAGTGGGCTAGCTCATACAGGTGTAGGTAATATCCAACAAAAACATTTTCGTGTGAAATGTAGCCAAGACTAGACCACAGTTAACACTATCAAAAAGTTGTCAGATCTCACGTAAAGTCAAGTTTCTAACTCTACACGCCATGTCTCTACAAGTTCTTACTTCACAAACTCTAAGTCTTAGTCAATATATGTAACTTGACCATTGACCACATGAAAATGTATTTGTTGGATTCCACTTATTTTGTAGATTGTTACAAGGAATAATTTTATTAATTCTCACATTTCTAGCTTTGAAACAACTCATACCAACATTTATCCCTCAGTTTTCAGGATGAAGCTTTAGTAAAAATATTGAAATATGTTTTAGAGTCCCTTAATCAATTTTCAGACATTAAATCAATTATCAAAATTTACGAAAGTCTTATACAAACTTTCATTCCCAAGTTTTAGGGGTTGGAGGATGATTTATTAAAAATCCTGAAATACATGTTTTAATATTTATAACAAGGAGTCTTTACATCCATTTTTTCTTCTAGCATGAAAATTTGTGGAAGTCTCATACAAACTTTCATCCCCTAGTACCTATCTATATAGGGTTGGAGGTAAAAGTTCAAAGCTTTCGACTTTTTTCTTTGTGTAGGCCTGATAGTCTACCTCTGATCATCTGGGTGTGGGTTAGGTTTTTGATCTATAAGTGAGTAAGTGAATCAGTCAATGAAACCCCGGTTTTTAAACAACGTTAAAATATAATTAACTGTTTGAGTAATAATGATTGTGATTCTAGACAAGCTAAATAACCTTAATAAATATGTCAAATTTCATATTTTCGGCTTAACAGTTTTCGAGTTATGAAGGGGTCAAAAGTGGCTCGAAATGGTTCGTGTAATGTAAAGTAATATTACACATGGCTGCTGCATTTTACTTTCTGGTCTTGGCTGGACACGCTGCGGCTTGTCTAGATTGTACACTATACTTAATAAGACCGTAGGAATATGCTAGATGACTCAAAAACTGACACCAGTGCAGTGTTGTTAGTAATAGGGCAATTGCCGTAATATACGGCCATAAAATACGGCTATCCGAGCTGTGATTCTGGAAAATACAGCAAACGGCAGTCTTCATTCCTGTATACAAATATATGGCAATTTCAGACTGGACAGAAAATGTATTGGGGGATTCCTCTTTTTGCGGGTTGCGATTGTTTTTGGGAGCCTATTCAGTGAGCTCAGGCACCTGCAACCAATCGACTGTCAAACTGTGTGCAATAACTGCCTCGGTGGCTCAGTGATTAGTGACCCTGACTCCTGGATCAAAGAGGCGTGTCTCCGATTCCCAGGGCAAGGATTTATGTGATGAACATAGGAGTGTACTCTGCGTCTGGGTGTTATTTAGATACTATCTATATACTTAAGTATGTATTTAAAAATATGTATATGTAGTATATCAGTCTCTGGCAGCCATATCACAAGCTTTGCTTAGTTTGGGGTCAGAGACCTTGTGTAAGATGTCCCCTAATATTTATTTTATTTAATCCTAGGGGGACACCAAGGATTAGCAAGACGACAAGCATATACGACAATATTTCCCAAAGTACCTACGGCAATTCCAAAGTGGAGATACGGTAGTCTAACAATTTTTGATAATAACACTGCACCAGTCTAGCACTGGTGCATCCCCAGTATTCACAAAACTTACAAGCAATTTAGATACTTTTCAATTTTCATTGGTTATTTGTTTTAAAAAGTGAGCGGAATGTTATGCAAAATAAATTTATTGTTCCAGTTTCGCACTTACTTCGAAAGAGGAAATTGGAGGTGATAATAATGTCTGTATTTATTTTGTCTGGGTTTATTTATTTTAAAGACACATATTATAAATTATAGCCTATAGACAAATGTGTCTGTCAAACATTGGCAGGTTTAACAATAGACTAAGGATGCTGAAACCTAGAGTGGCAGAAATCACGGGACGGCAAATTAATAGCTATGATACATTTCATAACTTATTTAATTTTATTGACCGACGAACCATCGGAGGTGGTATACAATTCGACGCGTATATATATATATTGTTATGTACAACCACGCATAACTTTTTTCATAGAAATCCGATTTCAATAATTCTTTTTTTATTGGAAAGAGTATACTTCGAAATTGGTCCCATTTAAATGTTATCGAAATTGGCTGAGCCATTTTTGATAAATCAACAATAATGTGAAAAATGTTACATCGATCCGCGCATAATATTTGCGTTCTAGCGATGCGCCCCGGCTTCGCACAAGCTTTTTCTCTTAAATTACTCTATCTATTAAAACAAACTGCATCAAAATCCGTTGCGTAATTTTAAAGATATAAGCATACATGGGGACAGACAGCGGAAAGCGACTTTGTTTTATACTATGTAATTATTCTGTACACGGGTGAAGTCGGTCATGCTATTTTTTTGCAAATAATAATCTTGTTCAGCTTCCATACAGTGGTACATGGTGGTAATTATAATTTTGGGTACAGAGTGGCATATTATAGACCCCGTTAGGCGCAACAAAATAAGAAGAGAAGAAGGCACCATTGATTAGGTCATATTTATTTTTAATAAATAACGCGTAAATAACATAATACAATTGATTCAACTCAGGAGAATTTTATAATATTTACACCATAGGCGGATCTAGGCCGATATGTCGATAGTTTAAAAATTATAAAGTTACAGCTTTATGAACAAAACTTGTAAGTAATAAAGGGTTAGAGGTCGTATTTTAGTAGAAACTACTAGATATAATAGGTCACACAAAAATAAGCTTCGCCTTGAAGCCATTAGTAGTTTGTTGGTCATAATATATTGCCATCAATATTTAGGAAATAAAAAATGCCAAGTCTGTATATTGCTGAGTCACCAATGTGACATTTGATCAGTAGTTCATTTGTCAATTGTGTTGAGTTATGATGTGGATTACATAGCAGTCTCTTTGCATTTTAGGGCACTTCTACTCTCTTTAATTTTTCTATGGTAGAGGTCGACAGAGACGCCGAGCGGCAAAATAAGTATAATTTAAAATAATATAGGCAATATTATAATTAAATCAATTGTTTTAAATATTATTTTCTTTTCAATTTTGCGCAAATTTTAATGTAAAATATCAACGCCTATTGTTAACGGTACAATGGACCTTTTATATACAGATTGTAGTATTTTTTTATCGTAGACGTTAATTAATAATTGTGATTCTGATTGTACCTATATATGTTCTCAAATACTAAAAGCTTTTTGGCGGCAAATGTATAAACCCTTTAAAATAAAAATAAACCCTTTATGTCTAGTTAAATCAAAAGATATTCTATAAAACCAGTATTCTTTAATTTATACGTGTTATGATTGATATACTTTTGACTACACTTGCATAATTAAAATTACCCTACACTTGCTTAGCGAGTAATGTTAAACCTTGCCAGTTGTACTTGTAAGTAAGCGTTAAGTCTTGTAATAATGTGGTCGAGGTCGCAGTAGAACACGTAATGCCTTGGCAATGAATCCTTACTAATATTATGAATCTGAGAGTGTGTTTGTTACTCTTTCTCGTAACAACAGTGGGAGGGGAAGACTTGATTTTTTGGATGGATATTAGATCAGGGTAGATAATTTTTGAAACCAATAAAAATAATAGTAGAATGAAACCCATTGAAAAAGGATGAAAATGTAACAAAAATGGAAGGAAAAATAAATTATAGGCGATTTGACGTCGAGAAGTGGAAGAAGGTTAAAAAACTGTTTATCTCGATTTCTGACAAAACAACAAGTCCTATGGAAATAAGTTAAGTCTGAAACAGTCATATACCTCTTTTTTATCCCGGAATAACACAAAAACCAAAATATCACGGGGGGAAGCCACGGCCAAAAACTAGTATTTATACACTGCACCTTGGATAGGGACCAGCCACAGATCTCTCGAGGTGGGACTTGTCGTTTGGATCTCTCTCTCTATTGATCTCTATGGGGCTAGCTTACTTAAGTGTAAAGTAGGCGGAACGTGGATATTCTTAGCTTATTCATAGAAATAAACTTGGTTTTGTAGTGATCGAAGTATAATTATTGTTCAAGGCAGTACAATTTGCTGTAGCTCCAAATTATTAGCTGATTCTGTTAATTGGTTAAATTGTTTAGATCCAAATTCCAACATGAATCAAGATATAATTGATAAATGTTGTTAACGCTTTTTGACCGACGAACCACACAGGTATTCAATTCGACGCGTATATATATTTTTTTTATGTTTAACCACGCATAACTTTTTTCATAGTAGTCCGATTTCAATAATTCTTTTTTTATTGGAAAGAGTATTGGAGAGAGTCAGCTGAGCCATTTTTGATAAATCAACAAAAATGTGAAAAATGCTACATCGATCCGTGCGAAACATTCGCGAATTCTGCACACGGGTGAAGTCAGTCATGGTAATTTTTGCAAAAAATAATCTTGTTATAAATTCAGTGCCAATGCAATTACCTCAAACTTAACCATGATTTCTACACGATTATTTTAATATTTCAATTGTATACAAAATTCGAATAGTTAGCTCGATTTGATGTATACCAGTTTTTGATTACTGCTGATTTTTGAAAAACGTAAAAAGTAAGACAAACTGCTCTATGATCTACCAAATAAAAAAAATATCATGAAAATCGGTACATAATCGCGTAACATACATACCTACAAAAACATTCAGTCGAATCGATAACCTCCTTTTTTGAAGACGGTTAAAAAGGTTGAAATCGGCTTGCCTCCAGCGCGATTCTGCGGTCAAATGAGCTAGGTCATTAGTCCACCATGTGGGTGGACGTCCTACGTTCCGCTTGCAGGTAGGCAGGTACGTGAGCTCCGCTCGAGAACTTTTCAATCTCATCGGTTATTATCAGAGTGTCAAGTGGGAGATTTGCAAATCAAATCGAATTACTTTTACGTCGCGTTGACCGAGCGCGCCGTGCACACACGCGAGCACATTGACACACACGCTTGAATTAGCCAATCACAGACGTTACCGCGCTCGTGTTCGATCGGTTTGGCGCTCGTTACATTACCGTAAAAATACTCACACTTAGCTATTCAGTTTTCTATACGTGACACAAGATGGCGCTATGTCATTTCCATAGAAATCACATCAAACGTTAACGTGATCGCCGAGCGAAAATCTCGCACTTAGCCCTCTGTCCTCCATGCTTTATGTCCTGCCCACTTCCATTTCAATTTGCCAATACGCCGAGCTATGTCGTATGTATAGATAGACCTATGATGAAGATTATAATACCGTTAAACAGATCCTTGAGGTAGATATACCCCGCTGCAGCCACCAGCGAGGCGAAGGCACAGGACGGCACGATCAAGACGTTCGCAGCCTCCGCCGCTTTCTGGTACTTCACGTACAGGTTCAAAATATGCTGGAAATGACGAAAAACAATGCAATGTCACCTTCGAGTGTAGGGCTTATAACACAGTTTGACCAAGGGGGCGTCACTCAGCAGGTTAGGTACGGTCAGGCGACACACATGTGGCAGGGCACAGAAATTCCGTGTCACACAGTGACAAATTACCTACGTGTTGGAGACAAAATGTATATTATGTTGTAACACAAAATAATCTAGTGCGAAAAACTTAAATAACATTTCAACTAAAAAATAAATGACAAACTAAACTACTATAAGTACAAACAAAAACATTTGAACTAAAATGAATTTATATAGATGATGATCTAAAATCATAAGCCGTGGTGGTCTAATGGTAGTGACATCCGCCTTACAATCGTGAGGTCGTGGGTTCAAAACCAGGTCCCGTACCAATGAGTTCTTTAGAATTTATGTACGGAATTTAACACCGCTGGCTTTTCGGTGAAGGAAAACATCGTGAGGCAACCTGCATATGTCAGTAGAAGAAAGTCGATGGCGTATGTGAATCCACCAATCCGCACTGGGCCAGCGTGGTGGAAATGGCCCAACCACCCTTCGTGGGTAGGTTTACGTCCTGCAGTGAACTATTAAAAAGGCTGATACAGTACAGTACAGATTTAAAATCCCACTGCCAGCGGGTACAGTTCCCAAGATGCTGGCCCCATTGCCACGTTGGATGGCGATGCCAATCCTCTGGGCAAAGTAGAGGCCAGCATGGTCAAGTGTTGCGTCGACCAGTCGTGATAGGTCTTTTTAGATTTTTTTTCACACGAATGTAGATTGTAGTGTCGATAGATTTCTACGTATTAAAGGACGTAAAACCTGCCGGTAATAATGTATGAAAATTACTTCCTTGAGTCACACGGATTTTAATTACGTTTTATGAGAAAATCTTGAACTTGAGGTTAAAAA
Organism: Hypomecis punctinalis; assembly: GCA_949316475.1. Lineage (NCBI taxonomy): Eukaryota > Metazoa > Arthropoda > Insecta > Lepidoptera > Geometridae > Hypomecis > Hypomecis punctinalis. Next base: position 1,790,921 of record OX438814.1, read on the forward strand.
TAATATGATTGTGTAAATAATAACGTAGCTATTACATTGTTATTGCACTGTAGCCATTGTGGTTATTTTATTGAACAATCCAATCCTCTCCTACTCGAAAACTTTATCAGCACAGATCTGAGATTGACCGGTTCTATTTGGTTGTTTCTATTTTTACTTTTATTAAGATGTGTTTTAAAGTTGCGAGGAAAATTTTAGAGGCTACTTTTTTAGTATATTACTGTTATGTGGTTAGAGTAGGTACAGTTCGATTTAATACGCTAATTTCTGCTAATATGTCGACATATGGCGTCTTAGCTTGGTCCTAGTAGTGATGAATGCATCTATTGCTGGTTCACTTTAGATAGTATTGGACCCCATATTGTATAGCACACGTCTGGCTAAATGCAATGCTTGGTTAAACGATTTTGTGTCATTAAAATACTCTTACTGTTAATTTTTAGGGTTCCGTAACCTCAAAAGGAAAAAAACGGAACCCTTATAGGATCACTTTGTTGTCCGTCTGTCCGTCTGTGTGTATGTCAAGACTCTTTATCTCGGGAACGCGTATAGATATCGAATTGAAATTTAAACTATACACGTAAACTTATAAACTCTTGCAGTTGTGTAAAAGAAAAGCTTCTCAGTTACCGTATAAAAAAGTTGGAGCCGTTTATGTCGTAAAAAACGCATATTTCAACGTTCACAAAAATCAAAACCTACAGGGTACTTCCCGTTGACATATAACTATGAAATTTGGCGAGAAGCATTGTCTAGAGTACAAATATAGGAATAAATCTAAAAATTGTCCAATTTTACTTAAATCGCATAAAAATAGGGCCTCAAAATTCACAAAATATGGGTTCAAAATTCAAAGTGAGTAAATCGTATCATGTAAGGTACGAGTATCATATAAAATAACTTCATTAGCACACGCTAAAACAGGTTTTTATTTATTTTAACAATATGTTTGAACAGAACCCTCGATGTGCGAGCCTGATCCGCACTTGTCCGGTTTTTTTTTACGTTAATTTCCGCTAACATATCGACATAATGCATCCTAGCAGACGTCCACTACTGGTTCACTAAATATGGTCTTGGACCCCACACATTAGACATTAAAATATAGTATTAATATCTTAATTTCTGCTCATGTCAACACACTGCGTCCTAGCAGTGATGCATGCGTCCACAACCGTTTCAATAGAGGTGGTGTTAGGCCCGAAACAGTTTAGCACAATCTTGGCTAGCAGCAGCGATTAGATAAGCAATTCTCTGTCATTAAAATACAGTTCCATTTCTTACGTTAATATCTGCCGACATATCGACATAATGCGTCCTGGTAGTGAAGCAGGCGTCCACTACTAGTTCACTAAAAGTGGTCTTGGACCCCATACGGTTCAGCACAGTATTGGCAACAGTCTTACATATAGATAACATAATCAACTCTTGGCATTAGACATAATAATGTACTTCGATATCTTACGTTGATTTCTGCTGACATGTCGACATAGTGCGTCCTGGCAGTGATGCAGGCATCCACTACTGGTTCACTAAAGGTGGTGTTGGGTCCGACACAGTTCAGCACTATCTTGGCGGGTTCCAGCGCTCGAATCAGCGACTCTCTGTTGTTCACGTCCACTATGCATGTCGGGACTTTTGATATGTCAATTCCTGGAAGAAAATGTTACTATTCAGAATTCATTGATTTTCATCTTGGTAGTTTGTTATTAAATCAGATTTCTTGACGGCTAACCCGTCCTGGGTTCACCCGGCTCCGAATGAATAATAGCTTCAAACCTTCCGGGAAAAAGTGTAAACTGCTGAAACTACTAACTCAGGCTAAGTTATGAACGAGCATGTCTTTATTAGCGTCGCATTCTAACAAATGTAAACCGACTTAACAAAGGGCACTAGACCAGTACTTAAAATAAAAAAGACAGTAATTTAAATACAAAAAAGTGTGATAATGGTGTTAAAAAAAATTAAAAAATCCGGAAATAACCGGACAAGTGCGAGTCAGGCTCGTAAGCCGAGGGTTCCGTACAAAGCTAGAAAATTTCACAAAATTGGGAAGTAAATAGTTAAAATCTCTATACTATAATCATCGATATTTTTTTTTACTTTTCTCGTCATACATCGAAAATTACACATTGTCAAAATTATTAAAAACCTGTTTTAGCATTTGTGCTTTTTTGTAAACCTCTTTTATTTGATACCTTACATGATACGATTTACTCACTTTGAATTTTCAAACCATATTGTGTGAATCTAGGCCTTATTTTTTTGTGATACACATAAAAATGTTCGGTTTTCAGATTTATTTCTATATGTGTACTCTGAGACAGTGCTTCTGGCAAAATTTCTCAGTTATATGTCAACGGGAAGTACCCTGTAGGTTTTGGTTTTTGTGAGTGTCGAAATATGCGGTTTTTACGACATAAACGGCTCTAACTTTTTTATACGATAACTGAGAAGTTTTTCTTTCGCACAACTCCAAGAGACCTTAGATATACGTATACAGTTTAAATTTCAACTCGATATCTTGACGCGTTCCTGAGAGAAAGAGTCTTGACATACACACAGACGGACAGACGGACAACAAAAGTGATCCTATAAGGGTTTCGTTTTTTCCTTTTGAGGTACGGAACCCTAAATAGAAAAAATCTAAATAATTTTACACGTTCTGTATACAAATATTTTGATAATATATAAGATAAGATAATATCGACTTTGTTTCCGTTGGAACTGTAAAGGGTGAAGTACTTAACATATTTTTGTCAACTTTGAATGATGATTAAGCTTGAGCCATACGGCGCTTGAACAGATGGAATTTAAAATTCTGGTTGGCCCTGACCTGTTATGGGCACAGAGCGATCGACTTTTTGTTGAGTGGAAATTTTAAACAAATCCTAAGGTCAAAAGTTGGGTACCGTGGTACGTTGTCATTATCATCATCTCACCCATATTCAGGCTATCATTCTGTTGGGCCACTCACCTAGCACGCACTAGCCGCACTAAAGAAATCAGAAATCGTTTATTGCGAGTATTGCAACGCTATGTACAATGTTCTTAGTAATAAATAAAATAGTTTTCCAATAGTGGACCCTAACGGGCTTGCAATATTAAAATATGTCTTAACTTATCTAGACATAAGTAGAACTCTTTTTACTGTTACTCGAATTCCTACATGAAATACATCTATCACAAAATTATTCAAGAAATCAAGAACATTGTTGAAGTTTATTGTCCGCTGTGTTTACAAACATGGTGGTCAAGATTTTACAAGAGTATCAACAGCTACCCACTTGGGCATACAATAACATGCAATTATCATGCAATTTATAATTAGACTAGCTGACCCGGCCACGCGTTGCTGTGGCTAAATAAATTAATATTGCGACTATAATTTGAGATTTAAACTATCCTATCTCTCAAGTTGGATCGAACTGCACATGGTGTGCGAATTTTATTATAATCGGTTAAGTGGTTTAGGAGTCCATTGAGGACAAACATTGTGACACGAGATTTATATATATTAAGATATTGATACATTTTGCGAATTCAACAATATGAGCTGGAGCGATAAAAATGACAATTATTATTATGATGTAATGTCATGTCATTAATTCAAAATTATTACTTATGACATTTCATGTCAATATTTTTGTCTTTCAGGAATTCGTCAATTGTATAGTAGCATTTGTCAAAATTTTTAAATTCTGTTTTACAAAAAGACACGCTAAATATAAATCTACTTTAATGTACTTTAATTAATTTATAAAACTAAAACATACAATTTTTTTTAAATTATCTAAGTGCCTAGAAAGAAGGTTCATAAGATTAATAATAATTTACTACTAAGTATTTACAATGGATTAAAAAGTTATCCGAAATACATTAAATATATATCTTCACCGTCGTTGAAATATTCTTTCAAATTATAAAAAGCTTTAGAGAGTAACCATTTCCTAAGATTATTGCTAAAAATTTGACCATTTAAAGATTTCAGAGCGGTGGGTAAATTATTATAAACTATTACAGCAGTAAAATATGCATTTCTGTGGTACAGAGCGTTATTTGCTTGAGGAATATAAATGTTAATACAGTATTTGGGCCATAGAATGTCAGCTACTGATATAAAATGGACGAAACTACACAGTGGTAAGGCCCATGTGGGAGTCGGTCGACACAGAGGAAGACCACAAGAAAGATGGAAAGTTGAAATAATAGCTACTGCAGGGGAAAACTGGGTAGAAAAGGCACATAATAGAAAAACATGGAATGCTCTTGGGGAGGCCTTCACCCAAATTGAATATATAAATTAACTGACACTGAAAATATGATAAATAACTGACTATAATAATTATAAACGAACTAATTAAAAGACCTAGATGTATATTCTATTATTACAATGTTGACATTCAATTATCTATTTTTTTTTCTAATTAACTAAATTAAATGTTTTATAAGGTTTGAGAAAATAAAAGGCTATTTTATTTATCATTTAATTGACCCCGAATGAATGGATCTCCCCATGGATTTCCAATAAGTTGGAAGCGACCTGCATCCAGCGCCAGATGAAAAATATTTCACTATGGAAACCAGCGTGGTTTATTCGCTAAAATGTGCGAATTAAGTTAATTAGGTAAAAGAAAAATATTATAAAAATAATCGACCAAGTGCGAGTCGGACTCGAGCACAAATCCTTAACCGTAACCGCCTTTAAGCCGTAACGTATGGAAGCCCTCCTTGATATATTTTATTTTAATTGAATTACTTTTTATTAATATTTCAAGCATATTCCTGTTGCCGTTATTAATATCGAGCATTAAATCACGTTTCTTGTATGGGAGCCCACCTTAAATATTTATTTTATTTTAATTTAACTATTTATTTTTAAAGTATATATTTAACTGAATATTCTGTGAATATTTCAAGCATCCACCTGTCACCGTTATTAATATAAAGCCCCCCTTAATTTTTTTCTGTTCTTAGTATTTTGTTGTTTTAGCGGCAACAGAAATACGTCGACAGTGAATTCAACGTTCTATTCAATATTAGCTATCACCGTTCATGAGGTACAGTCAAGTGACAGACAGACAGATGGACAGACGAACAGTCGAGTCATAGTAATAGGGAACCGTTTTTACCCTTTGGGACGTACTTTGGGTACGAGGGTGAGGACAGTAGACGGAAATTATTTGTCGGATTATTGGGTTTATAATATTTTATCTTCCCAACTCTAAGAAAACTAAATAATAAAAATAATCTCATACAAATGTGTTAATCAGCTAAAATTAAATTAGGTAACTTTTTATATTATAAATGCATATTATGGAGATTAAGATATAACCTAAATGATAACTCTAGGCCTTCACATTTAGGCATTATAGTTCTAATATGCTAAAAAGTTGCGTAAACGTTATAATATTACTTACAAATTTCTACTAGTATCTATTACCTAACAACAAAGTTTATGTACGGACCGATGAAGGTCTTGAGATAATATAATTATCCAAATTACAAATTAGTTATTTCCATATCTAAGACCAATTTGGATATCTTTAAGTCAAGAGTGAATAGGTATCCTCTAGGTCTACATACTCCTTCTTCGGCTACAACTTTGCTTTACATCAGGTGAGTTGGTGGCCAAATGTACTCGTAGTACTATCCTACAAAAAAAAGTGTTACATAGTACCTGGGTAATGTGCCAAATATTATTTACCTATTCAATTTTAGTGAATTTAATATGGTATGTTCTAATTACCAATTATGACGATAAAGTTAAATAAAAACCGAGTCGTAAGTTATAATAGGTATTGGAAATAATAATACCTAATCATTTTTTTGCAAAAGTTGCATGACCGACTTCACCCGTGTACAGAATTCGCGAATATTTCACACATATCGTTGCAGCATTTTTCATATTATTGTTGATTGTTGGGCTTACTTGGGACAGCCGAAGGGCCGAAGACCGGTCGGCCGTCCAAAGTATAGGTGGAAAGATGAGGTGGAAAAGGATCTTCGCAAGCTCGGGATTGATGTCTGGCAGGAACTTGTCCAGGACAGAGAAGAGTGGCGACACAAAGTATCGGAGGCCAAGGCACAATTTGGGTCGCTGCGCCAACATAGTAAGTAAGTAAGTATTGTTGATTTATCAAAAATGGCTCAGCCAATTTCGATAAAATTTAAATGAGACCAATTTCGAAGTATACCTACTCTTTCCAATAAAAAAAATATTATTAAAATCGGACTACTATGAAAGAAGTTTTGCGTGGTTATACTTAAAAAAAATATTCGCGTCGAATCATCAATATAGAATGTAAGGAAAAAATGCCAAGACGAAGCGTCATGTACCTCTGTAAAAGACTGTGTTTTTATCAATTTGGTGTGCAATAAAGAAATTGCTGATGTTGTTAAACTGTAGACTGCTATTACACCATAGACGATTTCTTCGAAGATAAATTATAAACACTAGATATAATTGTACCTACTTATAGATATAGTTTATATATATTAAAGGCCTATTAATAAAGCTCCAATAAATAAGGTCAGCCATAATAGTTACTGCATTGTAGTTCTAATTAGATAAGATTATTAATGAGTATTCAATATAATGTTAAATTTAATACATCATTAGGTACTACTATGCTAATGTACCCATTTTGTTCTAGAATATTGCTGAAAATAATCATAATTATTTTATGTTAAATTTAATACACTGTCTGGCATATATTATACTAGTAAAATTATGCTACGCCCTATAAAACAGGGTGAATATGTACAATTATGTACTAAATTAGCAATAAGTATTATTAGTCTTAATATGCTAAGTACTAAGTGTATTATGTTTCGCAGCTTCATTCTTCGCGATTTATTGTTTACATACAGTAGATGCGCTCCAGCCTAGACCTTGCACGGATTTTTTAGAGTGGTAACTTTTTTTTTTTTTTTTTTTTTTTTTTTTGTCTGTGGTTATATCCTGCCCCCTCTACAAATTACACTCTTATATGTCGGCTTCTAATTTCGAATCATTCTGCGTTTCCGTGCTCAAGCCTTCGCACGTCAACCTACAAATCACGCCAAAGTTTCAAGCAACCAGTATTCCGGACTCTGAACTTGGGGAAAGAAGAAAGGAAAACAACGAAAATGCGTCGGAAGATACAAAAGTGGAAATCGATGAAATTTTGAACAGCAAGTGACAACTTGTTAAGTGATGCGAGGATACCATACCTGGGTTACCTCTGTCACGTGCAAAGGTGATGCGTACTGCTATACTTGGGCTGTTACTGTCACTATTTTGCTAACAACTTGTTAAGTGATGCGAGGATACCATACCTGGGTTACCTCTGTCACGTGTAAAAGTGATGCGTACTGCTATACTTGGGCTGTTACTGTCACTATTTTGTTAAAAAACATGTTCTAATAAGAACATTGGTATCACGGATCCACCAGGGATACATAAGAAACGGAGCTCATATACGAGACGCCGACACAGGATACAATCCTGTATGACGACGAATTTGCGTGTCGCCGTCGTCACAGCCCCCATCACCCCGTGCCCTAACTTCGGCACTCTACACACTCGGCTACAAGCCAGGTGTTGCCGTAGCAGACCCCACCACCACCTCCACAACATGCTAAAGAAGCAGAGAACGGCCCGCCTGGAGACAGCTACTGGATGACACCTTCAAGCTAAAATTGTTTTTGGGTTCGCCCATACATATTGCTGGCATTGCCTACCGACGACGGTAAGACATTCTGAACCAGAAGCTGTCTAAAGAAATCGAAGACAATTGTTGAAAGAATATGTCGGGCGCCTATTACCGGATACGGATACCCTAAACCCAGAAGTCAAGGCGGCCTTACCTGATTCGTCAGTGAAGCGGAACACCTCTCGGCCACTAGCAAAAACAATTTGGCGCTGCCCCTGTACCCGCTGCCATCAGTGACAGATCTAACAAATGAGATCTCGAAACAAAAGCGTTATAAAACCAATAAGCGATGTCTGTCGCCCATTTTCTGACATTCACTATCTAGACCCGAAAACTCGCAGAGGCTTCGCTATATCGGAAAGAAACACTAATTTAAGAGACATCCTCATCGAGTCGATAAGAGAGTAATTCCTGTTTGGTGAAAATTTAGGTGAAAAATAAAAATCAGCTATAAGTAGGTACTCATCAATCCGGTGATGTCCTGAAAAACGCACCGACAACTAAATTTCAGCGCCCAAATGTAGCTTTCAAAGGCGGAAGCATTAGCGCCCGTTTAAACTACGTACACAGCAAGACGGACTACAAATCAAGCAACGTTCGACGACCAAGCAACTAACCCGTAACGACAGTCAACGAGCAGAAATGCCTACCGATAGCTCGCAGACAGCGAGAAAAGCAGCTCCGCCGCGAAGCCAGATACAATATGTTGGACTACCTACTTCAATATTTTCTCAACAATTGGGTTGAATTTACTAATTTTTTGAATTTTGAATTGAATAAATTAATTTCTTGGATATGGGGCTATACCATTTATCTACCCCCTATAGAAATGATAAGCTTAGTAGGTACCTACATATCCTAACACTGTGTCAGTCCAAAAAGACTGAAAAAGGTCTATGATGGTGACAAAATCTACAACAAAGTTGTGGATATAAAATATTTCAAAATATAAAATTATCGCTCGGCATCAAAATTAACAACAAAAAATTGCTTCATGGGAACAATGGTGTTCTTTATTTCTGTGCAAAAATCCTATAGAACGTAGGTACCTACCTACGTTTCAAATGGTGTTCTTTATGAATTTATTGTTTACCTTTCGGCTTATGCACTGTGCCATTAGTTTTCACCAAATTGTTCAAACCTGTAATATAATTTCTAATAAAAACACATAATTTAATGTATGCTGTGTACTCAGGCGACGTTTTGTGTATCCGTAGAACAAAATGTAAAACTAAACTTACTTGATCAAATCTTTGTTTGAAAAATTAAGGTTTTTCATTAACTCTGAAAAAAGCTGCCCTTTACCGAAAACTCACAATGTAATTTACAGGCTTTACTTTTAACTCAATAAACATGCTTTTATAACTGACTAACCTGCTGAAAAAATAATGATAATAAGGATACAAGTTATCTGTTATAATAAAAAACTTTAAATTACATGTAAATTACGGGACTTTGCTCGCTTTGTACAGTTATTAATTTCAGCGTGCCCTGCGGTTCAATATTCATGGTTGTACACCAAATGCTTCGAACAGTTCAAATATTCTTGCCTTTTACATAACCCCAGATATGAATAAGTAGTGAACATTCATGAAAGTTTAAAAGATAACTTGCTTAGTAGTTACAGTTTACAGCTCATAAAGAGAAATATTATTCCGATGCCTCATTCGCAGGTTACGGTGCATATTGTACGGTGGATAGTGTAACAGGAATGTTCTGGATATTGGAAGGAACGAGAAAAAACATTACGTATAAATGGATTAGAATTAGGGGCAGCTTTCTTCGCATTTCAATGTTTCACAAAAAATATTGTCGACTTAAATATACTGTGATGTCAAATGACAACGTAACAGTTATCTCATGTATGTATAAATAGAAGGAGAAGTGTTTAATATGAACATTTGAATATAATTTCTGGCGAAATATAGCAATGTTGGTAAATGGGCAAATTAATAGTTTTCGCATCTTATATAAATACAAAAGAGAATAGGGAAATATACCATTATCTTACCAGAGATTGATCTATTTGCAAGTACCTAATACTATGTAGGTAGATACAATTCAAAATGCCCTTTGTATGTAACTTGACATAATTATCCAGAAGCATGAGCTGTAGAAGTATTTACCATTTCTTGGAAGAACAAGTTCTACGCATTTCCAGCATTTTCTCTTATTTCAAGAGTACTTACTTCAAAAAATTATTACTTAAGGAAAAAACAGATGGTATAATTTTAGTACCATATTGACCTACTCAGACATGATCCCCACTGTTTTATAAATTAATCATTTCGGATCCCATATATTTGAACCGAGTGTAAAATTGTTAACCTCTCCTTTTAGGATAAATCACAACTTGCACCGAACTCTGGAGTTGGTAGCCGCAAGGCGTTCAGAAGAAGCATTATAGAAGAAATACTTGTCCTTCAATATGGTAGAAATTATGGTATCCTCACTATCTGATTCAACTTATAAGCAATACGCTGATTGTATACAGACATGGAGAGACTATTGTAAACCCACAGTTATAATTATACTAATATTACATTGAGCGAATTATGATACTACGGCCAACTTTTACAGATCTGCTTTATTATTATTACTAGAAAATTCAGATGATGATTTAAGCGAAAGGAGTTTTCAAGCTAAAATCTGCCAACACTAAACATAGTTTAACAAGGGATCCAATTATAGTCTATTTATTTAGCACAATAGGTATCAAATGAAGGTATTGACTTCAAAACCTAGCCCTGTCCCTTGGGTTACTGCACAAGTGCACATCGTATTCCAACGTAGTAATAAATACATTTAAAGATATCGAAATACAGTCGTCTCAAGATATAATAATTATAATACCTAATATAATAAACATCTCAGTATCAAATTCTACTCAACCAGTCTTGAGGTTATTTAATTACTTTATTTTAAAATAATCGGCCTGAAGTTTGCCCGGCCATCAAGCCAGTCAAGCATGCGGCCACGAAAAGCTACGAAAAGAACTTTTTTCGACGTGTAAAAAAGTGACAGATATATACTTTGCCATAATGCTGTTTTGTTCTGCCACTACGAAAGGAATATTTCGTGGCGCGCATCCTAGCCCGGCAGGTGGGCATACCTAGAAGCTTCAATTAGTAAAACAAGTACACATCGAGAAACAAATTCATTATTTGTTAGTTACAAGAAACCACACTCAAAAATATCTTTGCAAACTCTGGGAAAATGGATGAATTACATTATATTTAAAAGTGGTATAGATACATCAATTTATAATGAACATAGTACCTGACACACTGCTACATCCACAGCCAGAAGACTGAGTCAACATTGACATCATTCAAAAAACAACAGGATGGATATATCCCTCCTCAGTCTTTACTAAATTTTATAACAGACCTATCATCAGCAATTCAAATTTATTTGACACAACTGTATTGTCTTTTGGTGGAAATCTGTTACAACGATTCATTCATACCAAATTATATAGGTATATATTATTACAATATTAGTACCTGTGAATTCTAAGCTAAGCTGTAAAACGACAATCATATGCAAATAAAGACTGATTATAGATAGGTACTAAGGTGTATTTCTTCACATTTTACCTCCTCTGAACATCTACTGTATGTAAACAATAAATCGCGAAGAATGAAGCTGCGAAACATAATTGTAAATCAAACGAACATGTGATGTTCGATGTCAATTATGTGAGCAGCTTCATTCGAAGCGATTTATCCATACCCTCCCTGTGTACAGCTAAGACGCGTACAGAATTCTACACCCATCCCTAGAAAGTAAAATGTGAATTTGTAAGCTCTAAACAAAATGATTCGAAATTAGAAGCCGACATATAAGAGTGTAATTTGTAGAGGGGGCAGGATATAACCACAGACAAAAAAAAAAAAAAAAAAAAAAAAAAAAAAGTTACCACTCTAAAAAATCCGTGCAAGGTCTAGGCTGGAGCGCATCTACTGTATGTAAACAATAAATCGCTTCGAATGAAGCTGCTCACATAATTGACATCGAACATCACATGTTCGTTTGATTTACAATTGTACGTATATCTTGCATAAGTAAATAGATAAGTAGAACATAAGGGGTCATAAACGAAATTATTAGTAAGGAGATTTTTAGGTCTTCTTGCATTTCTCTCCCTCACCAGAGACCACCAGATTTATAATTCCTTAAATAATACAGAAAAATACTAAGCCATCGCACTAATGGGCTATAATTCCGAAAGAGCACTAATTACCTACTAACCTTTGCCTTGAAATTCGTTCATGAGCTTTCTGCTATGACCTTACTGTGATAGTGATCACTATCATCAAAGTTAAGCAACGTTCCGATGGATGACCGCGGGTGGCATTTACAACTGAGCGCTACCGTGTCTCCGAGGCGTCGGTTGAATTGATCCATGTCAGGCCTTCAGGTGTCTTAAAAATTCTATCACCAGGGCTAGCTACCCGGCCTGTACGCACTCACTTACTCCACATCCTCCTTTCCTTTTGCTAGACACTCCGCCCCCTTTTTAGGGTTCTGTACCCAAAGGGTAAAAACGGGACCCTATTAATACTAAGACTCCGCCTTCGATCACCAATAGACTCTATTACACAATCGTCTATTGGTGATCGAAGGACTCCGCTATCCGTCCGTTTCTCCGTCTATCTGTCACCAGGCTGTATCTCCGTGATAGCTAGAAGGTTGAAATTTTCCCAGATGATGTATTTCTGTTGCTGCTATAACAACAAATACTAAAAATAGAATTAAATAAATATTTAAGGGGGGCTCCCATACAAAAACCCTGAATTTTTAGCCGTTTTTCGTCCGATATTAATAACGGTAACAGATAGACGCTTGAAATATTCAGAGAACATTTAATTGTATATTTACTTTAAAAATAAATAGTTAAATTAAAATAAAATACATATTTATGGGGGGCTCCCATACAAAATCCTGAATTTTAACCATTTTTCGCCCGATATTAATAACGGTAAGAGATAGACGCATGAAATATTCAGAGAATATTTAAATTTATATTTACTTTAAAAATAAATAGTTAAATTAAAATAAAATACATATTTATGGGGGGCTCCCATACAAAATTATGAATTTCAACCATTTTATGCACGATACGAATTACGGTAACAGATAGACGCTTGAAATATTCACAGAATATTAATTGTTTATTCCCTTCAAAAATAAATCATTAAAATAAAATATATTGAGGGGGGCTCCCATACGGTACGGAAGCCTTCGTGCGCGAGTCCAACTCGCACTTGGCCAATTATTTAGTATCAAATGCAAAAAACATTCCTGAGCATTCATAAAGTAAATATCACTGATTAAAGAAAAATAGGTACTACACCAGTACTGTCCACAAAAATAGGTACTAAGTAAATTAACCTTTGTTTTGAAACTCGCTCACCATTCCTGAGCTTTCATAAAGTAAATATCACTTACTAAAGAAACATACTAAACCGTATTACGGTTAATTAAAAATAACACCAACCAGAAGTAAAAACAAACCTTTGCCTTGAAACTTGTTAACTAGTTCCTGAGCTTTATGATCCGACCTTGCTGTGATAGCCCACTTCACATCTTCTTTCCCCCTTGCTAGACACTCCACCACTAGCTTTCCTGTAAAGCCAGTGGCTCCCAGCACCACTACGTCACACCCGGCACTTTCCTTCATCGCAAATGACGAAAAAACACAAGCCTACTAGAACACTTAGCTGTTAAACAAACAAAAAAGGTCCTGATTGAGGTCGATCTTTTTCTGTAAGGAGGTTTCTTGTTTTTCTGAACATATCACATCACCAGGCAATTCACCACAATTTTCGCAACCCACAATATAATTACTGAGTAACAAAAGACTCTAAAGCACTATACATAAGGCTATAGGTTCAATAAAAACATAATAAAGTCCGCACTTGTATACGACATCATACCCTCTACTCGCATTTATCGCGAATGAAGAAAAAAAAATGAAACAAACCTTTTTATAACTTTGCGGCTCTGGCGTCGTAAGGTAAATTAAATACAAAAAAGGCCCTAATAGAGATTATTAACTAGCTTTGCCACTTTTTTGTTGTAAACAAGTCAGAGTTCAATAAACGGCAGATTATATTATTGATTTGAAAAAAAAAATAAAGAAATTAATTTAAGAAGCAGCCAGCGTTCTTGGCACCTTTCCACCAGGACACAGTCTTTTTTTAGCCGCTGTTTTTGTATGTCATTTTAGGTAGGTATTTTATTATTTTAGGTACCATAGTGATGTAAATAAACCATATTGCTTAAGAAAGTTAATAAGAAACAATACAACAGAATAAGTGATTTGACAAGTGAAAGCAGTAAAAGGGCTCATGTGATAAAATAATACAATTGTGCTCCGTCTTGTGATCTTGTCCTATATTTTCTGGTAATAAACTGGAAAGGACTTACTTATCTAAATTTAATTAACTTGTACAACTGTACATGTAAAGGTATGATAAGTTACATTGTTACATAATTTATGTGAACCACATATTTTGTCGATAATATGACCTAAATAGGTGCATATAGTAAGAAAATGTAATTAACATTTAAAAAATGATGACAATATAATGGATAAATATTAATACATAAATCAGTAACAAAATGGTAGCAAACGGAAAATGTTTTTACACCAGCCATCACTAGTACCTATCTACTCATTCCAAGGGTTTCAAAACTTTGTGTCGCGCAGTTTTTTTCGGAAATATTATTTTGGATATTACTGTGTCTCACGTATTAACTGGATAGGTAACAGATAAACAAAAACAGATAAACATTTTTATTAGTAATTTAGATTAAGAAATCATAAATTATAATAATATTCATCAATTGAATTTCGATACAACAGTACCTATCACATTCAACGTTACAACATTACATTAAATAAAACAAATTTGAGTGAACTAGATTAAAATGAATTAATTACAATGTCGTCATTTGTCACTACATCGCAAGATTTCTGCCGTTATTATTTCTATAGCACTTTTGTTCCGTTTTAAAGATGTATGTAAGTATGCTTTAGGGATAGGTTATCTTTGCAAATCTAGTCGTGCATTATTATTGTACTTTTTTTTAGTTGATCAAGTGGCATAACCGACTTCAACCGTGTACAGAAATCGAACAGTTCTCACTGACAGATGTTCATCGATGTAGTAATTTTCATATTATTGTTGATGTTTCAAAAACGGCTCAATCGATTTTGATAAAAAAATTAAGGGACTACCCCTAAAGTATGATCTATTCAACAAAAAAGAATCATCAAAATCGGTTCATAATTGGTGGAGTAATCACTTACAAAAACACATACAGTGATATTGAGAATCTCCTTTCTAAAGTCGGTTAAAAAGGGGGAAAATTTGCTGCAGCGCTATTTAGTGAGATCGTTTAGTAACTATCTAAATTTTAAAATGAGATTTGCGAGTAATAACGAAACCAGTCAAGACTCGAGATATAGGCTTATGAAGATTTAGTTAAACAGATGCGAGGTCTACTGTCCGGAGAGCTACTATTACGTTATACATGTTTTTAGAAATGAAATGCTTATGTAGTCGAATTATTATTATATACTACGGGACTAATCGCGCACTAAAATTACGAGATAAATAAATACCTCATCATCAAGTCTACCCGTAAGCACGGTCGATGCAACTCGGCCGAAACGTCGGGATGATGAGGTATTTATTTATCTCGTAATTTTAGTGCGCGGTTAGTCCCGTAGTATATAATAATAATGTGTTCAAATCGCGAAAGTTTAAAGGACAACATATATTATGTAGTCGAACTTGAAATTGTGTGAGGTGCGGTGGGTGCTAAGTTTGAAAACCTCTGTCTTATACCTTTCTTTGGCATATGCATTATGCACTTAGTACCTTATAAACAATAGCGGGAGTGATTCGTTCGAGGCCACGTGCACATGCGCATACGCAACGAGTTTGTTGCACTCGCACCAGTACGTGAGCGTTGTGCATTACCTACGTAGAATAACAGGGAATTACCGGTTAGTGATGATTTATATTGGAACAGGGCGTGCACGGGACAGGGCGACACGTACCACGTCATACATTTTGTGTAGCGGTCCGGACGGGCCCCGTCCGGGCATCGTGTCGTACGGACCACTACACAAAATGTATGGAACGTGCGTCGTACGTGCGTCATCTGGACCCGATCCGTGCCCGTCCCGTTGTAATATAAATCATCCCTTATTTACCGTTTTTATGTCTCGAGGAAGTCGAGAAAGTAATAAGTACAGTTCAAGGATTATCAGATGTAATGTAGGTACTAAAAAAATCAACGGGTCGCAGACCGGGAGTGCCGGCAGAAGAGAAAACTTGAACATATGTATAAAAATAAAATATCATTTATGAGGTAAAATACAAAATCACACACGCACACTCACGCATGCGCCCTGCGCTGCAAAACGAAACTGCAGGAGCAGGCATAGGTACATTTTCGCCACGCGATTGAAAGTGAGAAGGATATTACTTCCTCTCCTACGCCACGCTCGGTCTACTCTCCCTCCGTCTTATGAATTTTCGATCAGGTCACGTGTCCTGACGGGAGTTCGAAATTTTTTACACATCCCAAAAAGTTCACAACGCCGCTAAAGAGACTTTTACTTTAAAAACAGCTGCTATATACCTACAGTTTACAGGAACTTGTAGCAAAGAAGATATAATAATACTACGTACTTGTGACTGCCTCGGTGGCTCAGTGGTTAGTGACCCTAACTTCTGGATCAAAGAGGTGTGGGTTCGATCCCCACGCAGGGCAAATATTTATGTGATGAACATAAGTGTTTGCTCTGTGTCTGGGTGTTATTTAGTCACTATCTATATAAGTATGTATTTAAAAATAAGTATGTAGTATATCAGTATCTGGCAGCCATATCACAAGCTTTGTTTGCTTTTAGTTTGGGGTCAGAGGCCGTGTGTAAGATGTCCCAAAATATTTATTTATTTGTAGGGACTATAAATAATGATCATTCATCATCAAAAAATCATTACCATCATTACGATTTACTTGTAATGTGAGACCGACACCGTAATTCCGAAAAAATAGCTGCTACTCCATACATTTTGTATCTTGTTGAGGGTCAACATTTTAATATGGAATAGCAGATTTTATAGATGATGATAAATAATAAATAGGCAAGTACGAAATTTTAGAAGTCGTAGAACAGAAGTTGTTTGTTTTGATGTACAAAATACAATATTCCCTTAAAATAATGCTGATTGATTACCAATAACCCTGTATAACTCTGAAAATACCAGCACTTTGCATAGAAACGCACTATTTATCAACTTTTGTAGCTATTTGAATAATTCCTCTGTATTGGAAGTCGGTTAGGTCAACTGGCCGTAGTCCGTCAACTGGCCCACGGCCCTGCGATATGAAAGATAATTATAATAGCAAGGTCAGAATGGTCTGCGCTACTCTACTTAGCCCTAGACGGTCATCGACTATAAATTGACAGATGTCGTATATTAATAGATGTCTCATTTATATAAGTCTCATCTATATTAATAATTTCGTCAAGGGGTACGGTAGACTCGATTGAAACTTTATCTGAATGATAAAACATAAAAAAATAATGATTTCGAGTCGACAACATATATCCGGAAAATTCGGATTATCGAGTATTTTAATAAATTATAACGGTGCTGACAAACAAAAACACGGTGTCCATATTGACACCGGATGACGGATGACATAAATTGAGAAGTGTTGCCAACACCACAAATAAAGAATCTGCTAAAATGGTGTTAAAATTGTGACAAAATAATGCTATATAAACATGCTAAAAATTGTGATAACATTTTTCAATATGAAATGAAACGTAACATAATTATAAAATTATTATTAATTAAAAAATATGTGTTTTAATCGACTATGACCTATTATTATGTTATCAAATAAAATGTAAGTATCTTGGTCTTGGATCTTGCCTACAGAGCGTAGTGCGTTCTCTGGAACTGCGTAAGACTAGCAGCATTTCCTTGCCCTTTTTAAGTCGAATCTTATAAGTATAAAATAGCATTTAAAGTTTTTACCGACAAACAATTGCGTAGCATAATTTTTAATACTGAATGTATTAAAACTAAAAGAAACCCGTTCAATTTCGTCATTTGAAAGTGGTAGCGTTGAAAAACGATATTGCTGACATAAATCTGCAATTCTGCATGTAATTATTTTACATGCTAAAAATATGACGTATGCTAAATTGCAAATAAATATGCTAAACAAGATGAAAATATGCTAAATTTAGCGTAAAAATACTGAATTGGCATCACTGATCTTGAGCAGTCAAATTTTTTATGTTTTGGCGTCGCATTTTGGTGCATTTGCCAGTGTCAAGTATTAAGTTTTAATAATTTTTGATAATATTGTATCAAAATAGTCCCTGTCGTAGTCACGTTAAGGTCCAACCTTTGGTTAGTACCACAGATATCTAATATACTAGGTTAGTACCTAACCGAAGGTTAGGTACCTACTTAATGTTTTCAATGATCCGAAACATAAAATAGGACAGGAGTGTAGGCTATTAATTTTGTGTATGTAGTAATCAGACTCCACTGGAGAAGCAAAGGATACAGGCTACATAAAGTACATCATAATATATCACCAACCGGCCTTTTTGGAAATCTATGAGCCTTATGTCCAGCTGTGGACGTCCTACGGCTGATAGATAGATAATCATAGAAAATATAATACTTGCCATACCTAATCTTTAAAGTTGACGTTGCCTTTCTTTTCGTTTTATCAAATGTATAGATACATTTTCAGTACTTAAGTATTCGTTTAGTTTTGAGCAATTACTTTGGGATATTGTTTACACCCATCATTCCGAAATTACCTATTTTTTAATATATGTCTTTCATAATGTTGCTTAAGGTGGATGTCAAAAATGCTTTCAATTCGGTTAATCGAGACGCCTTGTTGGCACAGGTCAAAGACAAAATTCCCGATCTTTTCAATTTTCTTTGGCAATGCTACGGCAAACCCACTAAATTAATTTACAAAAATGATGTTTTGCTATCTTCCGTTGGCTGTCAACAAGGTGACCCTCTCGGACCAGCCATTTTCAGCCTGGCCATTCATCCAATTGTTCAACGTCTCCAATCTAAACTCATGTCCGGATAAAGATTTGATACTTAACAAATTTAATGATTTGGCACCTAACATCAAATCGGTAGACAAGTGTTCTCTTCGCCTTCTAGGTTCGCCGATATTAGATGAGTCTTTTCCGCCTTTCGTTCAAGAAAAAATTCAAAAATTTTTGAGTGCCTCTGATAGGCTACTCAAAATTAACGCCCACATGGCTTTTACCATTATAAGATGTTGTCTGTTTGTTCCAAAATTTATGTACGCTTTACGATGTAGTCCATTGTGGAAACACAATGAGCTCCTTTTGAGCTTAGACGATGTTGTAAAGCAGTCCCTAGTATCGGTTTTGAATATTGACATGAGTGAAAGGGCGTGGCTACAAGCCTCCTTGCCTGTTAGGCTTGGAGGGTTAGGGGTCCGCCAAATTTCAAGTGTTGCTTTACCAGCTTTCTTGTCCTCCATTCATAGTACTCAGAACTTGATTGAAAAAATCCTCGCACCTTCTTTAGGCCATTCTGGCGTAGATGTAGCTCATTTGAATGAGGCAACGAATGCTTGGAGGGTCGCTTGCCCAAATACCGAGCTTCCAAAGACTTTATCGTCGCAGAGACTGTGGGATCGGCCGATCTGCGAACTAGCACGGAAATCTCTTCTAGACACGTGTCCTAGCGTCGCGGATCGCGCTCGTATCCTTGCAGTCTCTGTATGGGAGTCCGGTCTTTGGTTGCAAGCATTGCCCTCTTTCAATACTGGTAACCTTTTAGACCCAACTGCATTTCGTCTAGCTGTCAGCTTACGCTTGGGTGCAAGGTGTTGTGAAGCCCATCGCTGTCAGTGTGGTACTGCAGTTGACCAGCTCGGTCACCACGGTCTCTCTTGCTCAAGAAGCGCTGGTCGGATTGGACGCCACGCCAGCCTTAACGATGTCATACGCAGGGCTTTTGTCACCGCCAATATCGCAGCCGTACTCGAACCGAGTGGGTTGGCGCGTGGTGATGGCAAAAGGCCTGACGGCATGACGCTGGTCCCATGGAAGTGTGGACGGCCCTTAGTATGGGACGCAACTTGCGTCGATACTTTGGCACCGTCACATCTTCCTGAGACTCAGAGTAGGGCTGGAGCGGCGGCCAATTCGGCTGAGCAGCACAAGCGGCGCAAATATGCTAACCTCGGCAGTGGTTACATATTTGAGCCATTTGGAGTTGAGACTTTGGGTCCGTGGGGGCCGGGAGCTCATCTCGTTTTCAAAAGTCTTTCTGAGCGTCTGGTGGACGCGACGCGTGACCAAAATGCTGGTGTTTATTTGGCTCAACGTATAAGCATTGCCATTCAGCGTGGCAATGCTGCCAGCATGCTGGGCACGCTGCCAACTGGCAGTGGGCTTGAGCACTTGGATTATCTTTAGACCTTCAAGGGTCTGTGGATGATCCAATTGCTTTCTATGTAGTAGTAATGTAGTATTGTCATTATATTAAAAAAAAAAAAAAAAAAAAAAAATGTAAAAAAAAAAAAAAAAAAAAAAAAAAAAAAAAAAAAAAAAAAAAAAAAAAAAATTTCATAATTGTTTTGCTTGACCTTCATCATTTTGTTATCAGCCTAATCTCCTTGCCATAGATGAAGGATAAGTTTTCGCTCAGAGCAAAGCAATCCTTCCTTCATCTATGCTCCTTGCATTTGGTAATCATTGTCATGATTGTAAAAAATTGATGCAGCGAAGAGCTCTTCGTAAAGATGGTGATCAAGTAAAATTATGATGAGTGTGTCTGTATTATAAGTCATATTTCACCCGAGCGAAGCCGGGTTGTCATCTAGTTTATATATATAACGGTACAATAGCTTTAAGTTTATTTTTAAATAGTGCCACTTAGTATAATTTCGAAGGACTAGGAATGGTAGTGGCAACATTCCTGGGGTAACGCTGGTAACAAACGCTGCTGATTGGTTCCAAGGAGGTTTCGATTGATATCGCATGATCGGCCGATGGGCGGGAGAATGCGATGGTGACTTGACAGATGTCACTTGAGAGTTGTGAGGAGAGCTGGTTCGGAGAGGTTGTGGTGAACTGTGTTTGGAACGGCTCGGGTTGTGTTCTTGATAAAATGGTCGCAGAGTTACGCTGCGGAACGCCATGTCCTTCGCTTGGAGTTTTCTCTATAATTGTAATCATGCGTGGTCTTCTGTGAAATGAACTGGTTGTTCGTGACGTCGCAATTTGCCTCCTTGCCCGCTTGACCCGCGCCACGCCACACTGAATCATTGTTGGGTCAGATGGTATAAAATCATTACCACATTGAATCACCGTAGCTGATGCGGATCCTTTTATGGATTCGACATATATTTATAGTTATACTTATCATAAAACTAGCTTTTACGCACGGCTCCGCCCGCGTGGTATTTTGACTTTTGTGCTATTCCACAGGAACCTTTTATTTTTTCGGGATAAACAGTAACCTATGTCACTTTCCGGCCTTCATACTATATCCATGCCAAAAATCAAGTCAATCCGTTGCTCCGTTGTTGCGTGAAAGAGGAACAAACTTTTCGGATTTATAATATTAAGTAGGTATGTCTAATAATAACTAGATCATGGATGTATGCTTGTATAAAATATCCTTGAACTAGATAGGTACTCTACATCCTACTTAGTTCTACTAATATTATAAACGCGAAAGTTTGTGCGTATGTTTGGATGTTTGTTACTTTTTCATGCAAAAACTACTGAACTACAAATAATAACTAAACTACATCAGAATAACACATAGGCTTATAATTTATAAGGATATTACGTGTAACGATTTTTAGGTACTTGGTAAGTAATAAGTCATTTATTCGTAAAATGGCAATTTACACGTCAAATTATATGTATATTATATGTATACATATACATAGTGTTGCCGAAACTCCACGATGTTTTAATAGTTTTTACTTTTTATTTTGGATAAGTCTGCACATTGCGCTTCAAAACAAGAATGTACTTATGAAAAGTGTGTAATCTCAGTAAGCGAATTTTTGTAAATTTTTTTGAGATTATTAAATATTATTAAACCAGAACGAATTTCGCCGGGTCAGCTAGTCTGAAATATTGCAGAAATTCGCTGGATATAAGACGCTTTTGATCGGACCTTATTTAATTTTTGTCCAGTTTATAAGGTAGGTGAATTGTCTATCGTCTTCACATCATTACGCGTAAAGACAGAACCAAAATAGTAGAAGTTTTTTACTTAGGTTTTTTAAGGTAAAAAAGTAAGAAATGGAAAAAGAGACTATATACCTAAACACGTCTGCGTACCGCAGTGTGGCTGAATTGGTATTCATTACCTACACCACCGGTATTATAGTATACAGATACCATTACACCCACACACAGTATTCATGGCTAAATGAAACTGTGAACGTGCTCTTTATTCGTTATTATATTCCTCAACTTAACCGAGTTATTTCAATAGATTTTACATCCAGTTACCAGGCATCATAGTGATTAGTACGGAACCCTTGGTAGGCGAGCCTGACTCGCACTTGTCCAGTTTTTTTAACTTTATGCGTTCACGGGGCCTCGTGCCCGTGCCTAGGAGCCTAGTACCTTTTTTTACGAGGGTGAAATGTTCCAAAGATGCCCGACCGCTTTGGGGTGCAGTCGGGTTATGTGGGATTGTACCCACTAAAACCCCCTCGGTGGCAGCCTTTGTTCCTTCTTGGGAGCTCCAGGATCTCCAAAAGGAACGCACCGGTGCTCCCGGCACTTTGTGTGTATACTCGCCTGGTAGTAGAACCAGGCTTGTACGGTCCTGTACGACAGCGTTGCCACACACGCTGCCGTCCTCCTCGGGCCCCCTTGAGTGGATAGCCAGA
Organism: Hypomecis punctinalis; assembly: GCA_949316475.1. NCBI lineage: Eukaryota > Metazoa > Arthropoda > Insecta > Lepidoptera > Geometridae > Hypomecis > Hypomecis punctinalis. The sequence continues at coordinate 1,813,597 of OX438814.1, forward strand.
GCCCCAACTCTAACGACCCACCAGCCCAGAGGTCCCTTTTTAGTAGGCTCTTACTACAGACAGGGGATACCGATGCCGTATTCTAGTGCCCCGGCATCAGGGCAAAAGAGCCTAGTGCCTAGTCGATGCAGAGGCAATTGCCTAATCTGCCTTAGGGATAATCCGGCACTGCTTAGTATGAACGAAGTCGGCCAAGAGTGAGTTGCGATCTATGCTTAGGAATATTGGATTAAACAGATGCGAGGTCTACAGTTCGGAGAACTACTAATGTAAATTAGTTTGTAAACGAAGCCACTGTAACAGCTTACAAAATGAAGATTTCTAGTCCACCGCGTTCGGTCGTCCATGGCGAGTCAAACAGGTTTGTAGTTACGGTGTCTAGTTAATTGTTGGTTATTTCCATCCATCATATTTTTAAAGCTATTAGGGCCGTAAATAAAAAATGAACCTTTAAGTATTTCGACAACCTGCGTGAGACGAAGAAGAAATTCTATTGCAATTTCGTACGGTAATAACATTACCGTATTTTACGGCTTCGCTTTTGTTTGTTATAAGCATTGAAGTACTCACTGGTTATAAGTATTTTTGATATTTATGAATAACTAGCTAACCCGGTGAATTATACCCGCTTTTACCATTTTAATCCCTACATTTTTGTATTTTCTCGCCGTTTAAACCTTCCCCTAACTTCCACATATATTTCGAAACCATAATTCGCTAAATCGGTTCAGCCGATGCCGAGTTTTAGCGAGACAAACAACCACGACTCATTTTTGTAGATATAGATACAAAATTTTGAGAAACAGGGGGTTAGTGTGAGATTAAACATAAACTACAATAGCATTTGTGTTGTTCCATGCAAATTTGTACAACGCCTCTGCCGGATACGAGGAATAACTAACAAAAATGTATGGAGCCACACGAAAACGATAATAGTTTTCGTTTACTATGCAAGCTCTTACGAAGGTCTCGGGCATTACTAGTTAGTTAGGCATTACCAGACATTGCCCTATGAAAACAATTTTATAGGGCTATGGCGAAAAAATGTTCTAACGAAGTCACTTCACGATTTACAATTTAAACAATTTTATAGGGCAATGTCTGGTAAATCGTGAAATGACTTTTCGCCAAATATAATCGATATCGGTACTATCAGTAAATGACGCTATAGGTACCTCACATTTATACTCTTGCTTGTGATCTCTTCCCGTTCAGTGGTTGCCTGGTAGAGATCGCTGTCAGCGATAAGGCCGCCATTTGTGGCACTAATTTAAGTTAAGTATCTACTTTTTACTTAGTGCACACAATAAAGAGTTCTATCTATCTATAGAAAATTTCCTTCCTTTTTGACCCTTTTTGACAGGGATGTCTTGTAGGTTCGTGTAGCAGAGACGATGTTGATTTCTACAATCAATTTCAATTTCCAAAAAGTCTTTATTACACATAAACGTTACAAGAAAAAGTACAAACACCAGTGTGAATTATATCCTAGCCGTACATTGCAATATCTTACGAATAGTTTAGCGAGCACATAGGCTCATATCAAACCTAGTAAACATGTTTGTCAATTTTAGTTTAGTATTTTAGGTTTAAGTTTTAATTGGCTCAAGATAAAAACACGTACACTTTAGAGAGAGAAATACGTATTATGTAGAATGTGTTGATTTCTACAGTGAGCTCATAATCTTTATTAGTCGCAGGCGTTTTATCACAGTTTATTTTTTATGAATGAATATGAAGGTCTAAAGCTGCTCTAACTAAAATGGGACTGGGCAGGTCATGTGGTTGGTATGCATCCCGAGAGATGGGCCAAGATCGTCACACAGTTGGTAGGCAGAAGGGCAGACGAAGCCCGGGAAACAACGCTGGCGTGACGATCTTGACTCTTTCCGGGAAGGTTAGAAAGAAGTGGTTATGGAACGCGAAAAATGGAAGGAAGAGGGGGAGACCTGTGCCCTGCAGTGGGACAGCAAAGGTTAAGAAAAAAAAGGGGAAGTATTTTTTTGTGCTGTTCCCTAAATATTTGGAAAGTTATTAGGATCAAGTGAATTAATTAACGGGAAGGCTTTTAATTATTAGGTAGTTGAATCAGTTGAAACTCGAGTTATGTATTGTTATCGCGGAGCTCTTATGACCATAGACGAGGCCTGTTTCCAATAGTAGATTTACTACGACTGAACTGCGGCCTTATTTTGTAAGCGATCTGACGTTCGGCTTCGCTTTTTCTCCTGCTCGCGCCAGTTACTCACGCCGCGAGAGCGAGCGGGAGGAAAAGCGAAGCCGAACGCCAGAGCGCTTACAAAATAAGGCCCCTGATGATTATGTAACACGCTGAATATACGGGGGTTACATATTACGTCCCTTTTTATTTATAGAGCTGCAAAGAAAGAGATGTATTACCAACCAATTTCATTTGGTTACCGACCCACACTTACCTGCCCATATTGCATTTAAGTGATCAAAAATATATTTCATTACCCATTGGACGTTTTTCTACAACTCATTTCTGTTTATTCTTGTGCTAAGTCGCACCTACCAGACTTGTTTGCAATTTTCAAATTTGCAAACACCAGACGTGCCATTTCTATTTTTTTATATACCTAAACTACAGTATACACCTACCCGGTTAAATCAGTGCCAAAAAAAAGTCGCAGGCGTTTCTGAATACCTAATTAGGTACTATGTACCACATCCTACTCATCATTGCTTCACTTTTCTCGCAGGCGTTTGAGCATAGCCTTCATTTGCCAACAAAGGTAACATCGGGTTCATATCCCGTCGCCGTTTTAAATGCAGCTATCTCTCTAGATGACTAATTGCAATGCGCAAATTTTACTATTGTACTTCATGCCAACATTTATGGCCTTTGTGACTTATAGCTGTGACTATTAAATAAAATGCGTTTGGCTGAACAATCTTTAAATTTAGGTACAGATTATTATTTGTAAGTAGAACGTGCTCTAAAGCAATAAAAAATGCTAGCTAGCGTCTGCGTCATTATGTGACTGAATATAATAGGCATTATGACTAAAATATGTGTATATAATTAGCCTGTCAGATAGATCATTATTAATTTACAGATATCTGTGATTTTTATCAAAAAATATTAGACACCTACGTTTTCTTTTGTCGATTAAACAAAAAAAGATGAAAATGTAGCTCGTTAAAATTCCGTATGACGTCACGATTTACACACAAATGTAAAGACTTTTGTCAGAGAAGTGACGCTACGACTTCCACTCCCGAACTGTGACAAGGTTTATCTTTGTCATTTGTTGATTGACTAACAAAAGAAAAAAATCGTGTTAAATACGTAAACAAATATTAGGGGACATCTTACACACGGTCTCTGACCCCAAACTAAGCAAAGCTTGTGATATGGCTGCCAGAGACTGATATACTATATATACATATTTTAAATACATACTTATATAGAGAATGGGAAGCTGAAGCAGGCACGGAGGCAACTGGCTAAATCGGATTGACTCACTCACGTCATGGGACCGACCGTATACAACAAGTTACCGGAGAATATCACTATTTATCATTTTATTTTATTTTATATTATCATTTTATTGTATAAATCTTGACATTATTCAATTTAATTTCGTTCTATTTTATTTACTTTTATAATTTATGAGTTATGTAAACCTACTAATCAAACCAACTGGTAGATCTCCAAAACTCATTCTGGCAACATTGTGTTGTGAATATTGTCAAATTATTTAATTTTCTCTGGTGACTGTTTTGTGATTGATTTGTTTGTCTATTTAATTCTTTATTTTTTATTTGTATCGAATTATTATTGTTGTTGTTTTTGTGATATTGGGTATGTAATTGACGTTACATGATTTCTTGCTAATGACGTTTCAAAAGTGTATAGTTGTACCTAATTGAAATAAACATGATTGAACGCTCCAAGTCTCGCGTGCTTCAAAAGTCGTCAGTTCAAACGATGGCTTGTCGAGCAGACGTTCTATAGTCATAATGAATTCCTAAACTGGAAGGGTAATGATAGCGTGTAACGACACGAAATGTACTATATTTCTTTTATTAATTATTTTTATTTGATTGTAATCTTACTGTTATATTTGATTCACTTATTAATTTTTAATTTTGTTATAAAATTGACATGTAAATAATAATTACGCAATAAATAACTATGACTATGAATACCTTAAGGCGAAATACTAGTGACGAGGAAATTGAGAAATAGGTATTTGGACTAAACTATTGCCGTCGCGATGCGCCCAAACCAGGGAGCTTCAATGTGTGTGGTGATGCAATTGTATTTGTGTGCGTACTGCGCTCGAACTCTCCCCGCACCCTGCCTGCGCCCCAACGAGCTCGCTGGCCGACCGATATTTTATTTTGAATTGTAGCAAAATATGATATTACGTAGAGTGCGCGCAAGATAACTCTGCGCGCAATTCGTAGCGCCACGTACGTTATTTCATTAGTATTCTGTATTCCCTGGCAGAATTGAATTGGTTCCTGATTTTGGCCGTACGTAGAGCTATCTTGCGCGTATTCTACGTATGCTCTGGTTACCTAGTAGGTATGGCGGATAGGCGATAGCAAACAAAAATATAAAAGATTAATTATTTTGAAGATTATTTATTTTTCCGCCATTAGGAAGCTACAGTATTTGTAACATGGGTTAATTTTTCTTTATAGGCTAATTTATTTTCTTTCAAATAATTATTGTTTGACAAAAACGTAATATGTACCTAACTAACATCATATACAATTGGCTATTTGATATCCGTAGGCGCTGCAGTTTACATAATATATTTTTACTGAAATTACTTCTTTCTAAGTATTAATTAATTATTTTTTTATAGAAATATCTTACATTACGTCGTTCTTCTACGGTCTATAATAAATATGCCAAATGCAAGTGGGACTCGCGCTCTAAAGGTTTCATACCGTATGAGAGCCAATTATTTCGATGCAATTATATATTTTTTAAATTGATACATTTATATACATGATATATTGATATATTATATTACTAAATATTCTGAGGATATTTCAAGCGTCTACCTTTTGTGTATATTAATAAAAATTGTGCAAAAAATCACGTCTGTTGTATGGCATGAAAAAATATTTATTTCATTCTATTTTTTGAGCGACGTAACGGAGGAGGTTCTCAATTTGACACGTATATTTTTTTATGTATAACCAAGCGTAACTTTTTACACAGTAGTCCGATTTTGATAATTCTTTGTTAGAATTTTTTTCATTGGAAAGAATATACTTCGAAATTGATACCATTGAAATTTTATTGAAATGGGCTGAGCCATTTTTGATAAATCAACAATAATCGATCCGTGCGAACTATTCGCGAATTCTGTACCTACACGGTTGAAGTAGATATTTATTTTATTATATTTTTAGTTTTGTTGTTATACCACTATAACAACAAAACTAAAAATAGAATCAAATACATCATCTGTGCAAATTTTAACTGTTTAGCTTTTACGGTTCGTGAGATACAGCCTAGTGACCAACGGACAGACGGACAGAGGAGTTTTAGTAATAGGGTCTCGTTAATCTAAAACTTCTTGCCTTTTATATTGTAGGTACCTATAGAAAGAAATTAGAATAAGAAATTAGTCCCATAGTATAAAAATAATTGAGGATTCAATTAAACAGATGCGAGGTTTACTGAACAGCTGTTTAGAGAACAGCTTGTCATACTTTGGTTCTACTTTAAAAACGTTTAAAAAATTGAAACAATTAGCTAATTAAAGCAGCAGTGGGTAGGGCACATATAATAGTAAAACAGGATAGAACATCCACAATTATTATTAGATTAAAGCATTTAAAGCACTTCTAATTGAACTTTTTAGCAAAACTCAGTGGATTGGCAAGTTAAAATGACAGATGGCAAGGCACATAGTTCAATGAACAGATAGCGGATGGGGCTGTTTTCTCAAATGGATCTCACGTACTGGCAAGCATAGAACGTTTTTTGCTTAGGTGGACTAAGGATAGATTTATATGTTACAGTTATAATACATTTTTAGAGAGCACGTGATTTTCCTAATTAGAAATTTAGAACTATTATTTTGTCTTAGACTAATATAATGTAATGAATGAAGTAGTAAGTATAATGGCACATAGTTCCAAGAATGCTCTATTTTACGAATGCCCAATTCTATGAATGAACAATTCTAAAAATGCTCAATTCTCAAAATGGCAAAATAATTTCAAATGGGAAAATCACATTTTCATACAAAAAATCACCGGTAATTAAAGCAATATCTTTAGGCTAGTTTTACTATTGAAGCAACTAACATATTATATGTATTATATAATCATAACTAAGTATGACATAAAGACCTATATATATACACATGAGATCATAATTATCATATACATTCATAATATTATTTCATGCTATATAAGGTATTTTCAGCGAGCCATTTTTTAAGCTATGTTTAAATTTGTTTGCATCTAAAAATGTTATGTGAAGAGGTAGACTATTGTACACTTTTATGGCTGTATTAAATGAACTTCGATGATACAAAGTATTATTTACTTGTACTACACGAATATTGAATTTATGTTGAGGACGTGAAATTTGCGATCTAGTTGATTTATTACCAAAAAAGTAGTTTTGGTTATTTTTAACAAATACACAATCTTCATCTCTTAAAGTAAGATTTTTTTTTAGGAAATTCTTAATTGAAATTATGTTGCCATTTTGATGATTGAGCATTCCCAAAACTAACCATTGTGAGAATTGGGCATTCATAGAATTAGACATTCGCATAATTGAGCATTCCCGGATTAGTTGGGCATTATGAGAATTGGTCATTCTGCACCTAAACTATTTAGATGTCGGCCGATACAACACGATATATATATACTAAAAAAATACTACGAGTACCCAGAATTGTGTAGTCGCTGCAATAAGTCGCAATAACTAAACGCATATATTCCATATATAAGATCTTTTTCTTCAAAAGTAACAAAGATACATCGGTAAAATTACAAGATTTAGAAAATTAACTAATATTTTTAATAAACATCGATAGCGATGGACACCACTAGAGCATCGACAAAAATATCGTCAATTGCTACATCCCTAGTGCATGTGTACGTATAGGTTTGAACCTCCCTCACCTCAACCCTACCTCCGCATCGTGCGATAGGGACAATTGCAGCTCAGAGCAATTTATACCTACAAAAATCTTGGCAAGACAACGTTTCGTATTACGCTGTTTTCTTCATCAAAAACTAAATTAATCAAGTATTTTTTTAAATCAAAATTTACAAAAAATATGTGTTCATGATTATGTCATTTCACATTTTGTTAGAAATTAATAAGTCTATTCTGGTGGGTCTTTAAAGATGTCGGTAAAAATAGTGAATTTTTCAGAACATGAACACCTCAGCTCTTAATAACACCTAGACACGAAGTAAACATCTATGTTCATCAAATAAATATTTGCCCTGGGTGGGAATCGAACCCACGCCTCTATGACCCAGAAGTCAGGGTCACTAACCACTGAGCCGCCGAGGCAGTCGTTGAAATATCTGTTGATAGATTCTAACTCACGGACTAATAATAATAATGATTTTTTTACCCAGTCATCATGCCTATCGTGGCCAAAGGACATGTCCACAAAATGTATGAAGGCTGGTATAATAATAATCAAAAATTCTAACCACAACACTCGTTACATTTCAAGAAAGTTCATATTTTTCTGAGTCTTTTAAATCAGTTAAAACAAAAAAGAGCCCTCCGTTTTTTTAAATTAATTTTGATACATAAATATATTTGGCTCTATAGGTAGTTTATCTCTAGCAACACTGATTAAGTAACCTCCAAATTTTTAAATAGAAGTATTTTTACCAATTAGATACAGTTTTTAAGTGTTTATTTGTCACATTGTACCTAATAATTGGTCAGACTGGTTGGTTATAATTTTTAATTTTAGCAAATTAAGAAATGAATGTGGAAGAATCAGCTACGAATGCAAGTAAAATAACGATAGAAGAACACTTTATTATTGCTAAACTAGAAATACATAGCTGTATTATTATTTTTCATACAATTTATTTTTCACATTTAAAAAAAGGGAGGGATAAAAAAATCTTAGTTAAATATTTTTGAGAAGCCCATAAATCAAGCTTTCAAATTATGTAAATGTCATCTTGGTTCGATTTTTCTCTGAATAATATACCACTTGTGGACGTCTCCTTTCAAATGCGTCGCGAAGTTTGGCCCGAAGTGTCCCCGGATATTGCTGCACCGAGTGTTTGGCGAAGGATCCACGTTTCCGCGATTAGTTTGTGTTGACAAAATTCGAATCTCGAGTAAGTGGTTCTACAGGAATAATCGTACTTTGGTGCTTTGTACTTTGGATAAAGTACCTACTTTTTCATCCCCCCATTTCGGAAAGAGTATTTTTGCTCTTCGATATCTGAGCGCAAAAGCTGTTTTTACCCGCTAGAGGCTAAAGTAACATTGAATTTAGAAAAAAATATTTTATATTTAGATTTTAGAAAAAATCGTGTGCACTAACTGCACTGTTTGTGAATTCAAAACCTATTTACTCGTACTTCTGCCTCCATGGTGCCGAATTAATCATACAACGTTTTTTAATTTGTCAAAAACTCAGACTCGGAACCTTCTTGGCGTACTTTTTTTTTTAATTTGCTTTGCGCGCGCCATTTTCTTTTCACGTCATATTGTTGTAACCCTCTAATCTTATGTGAAAAACAAAAAACTTGAAAACAAGTGAAAGCATCCATCGCGTTCCTGTGATCTTATTCAGGTAGGCTTATGTCCAGCGGTGGACGTCTTTCAGTAGATATAAGTTGTTAGTTGTTGACACTTATCAAATTCGCCAAAAAAAGAAAAAGCTATGATATATGCCTTTTCAGCAGGGTAAAAAAAAGACTCTGTAGATGGTTAAGTATGATGATGAATTAGTCTACAAGTTTGTGTTAGTAGCGAGGTTCGTTGGTTTCAGCCATAGGACATCCACTGATGGACATAAGTCTCCCGCATAGATCATCCATAAGACCAGCTGGAAGCGGCCTGCTTCCAGCGCGATCCTGCAGTCTTGATGAAGTCATCCGTCCGTCTTGTGATGGATTAATAAGCTCCTAGTATCACAACTAGCTATACTGTACTGTAGAAGCCTTTTTAATAGTGCACTGCAGGACATAGGCCTACCCACGAAAGGTGATTGGACCATATCCACCACGCTGGCCCAGTACGGGTTGGTGGATTCACATACGCCATCGAATTTCTTCTACGGACGTACGTAGGTTGCCTCACGATGTTTTCCTTCACCGACATGCCAGTGTTGTGAAATTCCGTACTAAGGAATTCATTGGTGCGGGACCGGGATTCGAACCCACTACCTCACGATTGCAAGGCGAGTGTCATTACCACTAGACCACCACGGCTTGTGGTTTGCAACGAGATATGGAGCAAGGCAATGATCGGAGTTTCTTTGCGAGATCGAATCAGGAACGAGAAGATCCGTAAAGAAACAAATTTACCGACGTACCTACCTCAGCGGATTGGCAAGTTGAAATGGCAGTGGGAAGGGCTCATAGCGCGGAGGACTGATGACCGATGGAACCAAAAAGTCCTCGAGTGGAGACCACGTACCTACCGGCAAGTGCAGTATAGGAGCGATTTTAACAACAAAAAGCACCTCTTCAAATCTAAAATAGCAAAACATATCAAAAAAAGACTGATCAAAAACTATATGTGAAGCATTGCACTTTACGCAAGTGAAACATGGATATACACAGAAAGATAGGGAACGGCTTGAGGCGTTCGAGATGTGGTGTTGGAGAAGATTGGAAAAAATCAGTTGGACTGAAAAGAAAACGAACCAAGAGGTGCTCGATATTGTAAAAGACAAAAGAAAAATTTTGACAACAGTTGAAAATAGAAGGGGAAAGAGGTTTAGCCACCTTGTACGACATGATAATGTAATGAAAATCATAATAGAAGGAAAAGTAGAAGGAAAGAGAGGGAGAGGAAAACCACGGAGAGCGTTTCTAGATCAGATCAAAGAGAAGGTAGAGGTCATGTCGTACAGGGAGGTGAAGACACTGGCGGAAGACCGCAAGAAGTGGAAGTTGCTCCACCGACAAGAGCAGTGCTCTTAAATCCGAATGAATGAATTAGTTTTTCAAAAGCTTACGAATTAAATAAAACACTATGACAATATGACGCTGACGAATGCATTTGTAAACAAACTAATATACTATGCTGTATTCCACTTCGGTATTACATGTTATTAGGGAAATTGTTCTATTAAATAAGATGGCAATGATCTTTGGTAATATAATATTTGTTAGGGAATTTATATTTACTATCTATATAATTTATAGTATTCGATATATTTATACAATAATTATAAAAAAAAAAATTATTAATTTTACAGTTTATGCCGGTGAAGTATCATGGAATGAGCAGGGTAATTTAATAATATTTAGTTAGATATATAATACTTAAAATGTTTTATATAGGTTTTAATTTTGGATTTATGATGTACAAAATAATTTTAAATCATGAAACGCCTGAGAAATCTGACTGTTTGATGAGGTTTCATTGTATTTTTATCATGTAATTTAAATTGTAAATTAATTATACATAAATCATTAAAATAATTACAATATGAGAAGGCATCCATAAAATGATGTAAAATGTTTATATACCTACACTATTTTATACGATCATTCATAAACACAAATCTTTATAAAGTTCATGGGCGTCGTCCACTAAATACCTACCCATACGGAAAAGTAGAATTATTTCGCGATAAGACTATAGTACAAATTGATTGGTACATGGTAAGCCAATAGGAAAATTGAGTATTGAATATGATTGTGTAATAACTACAATTTAACTTAATTTTATATTAAAATTGAATACAGGCACTTTATTTGCATGCCGACAGGCCGATTAGGCGCTCGAGACAACACGCTTCCACCCGCCTATACGCAAACATAGAAATTAATCATGAATTATTTTTTCAATTCGATTAACAATTTCTATTGATAGCTATTCCTATCGCTATCACACGTAATACCGCCCGCTCGTGAATATGTGAACAGACCTCACAATAGCTCGTTCTGTGGTTATTTTTCGTCCAATTACTCCCGCGTTAGTTTGCGAAACGAATCACCTGAATATATTGAATGGCTGCCAAAATCACAAGCTCGAATAACGTTCGGTTTTCAAAAATATGAAGGGAAAAAATAACCTTTCTGTTCGCCAGTGTTGGATAACCGAAAAAATGAATTTAAGAGATTTATAGCAATGGTATGCAGCAGGACCAACCCTGAGATTGTGAAAAACTCAGCAGTTCTATACACTTTTTTATTGAAGGACCGCAATCAGCATGTACCTATAACATTTATACAAAAAGTTACACGCTGAAGCTTAGGCTGATTGTCTGGGTCAGCGGGCAAAATTATATTTTTTTGGAGGTTTTTGTCTCTCAACAAGACAAACTAATTAATTTAAGTTTACGAAAACTCATTTAGCAGCCTTGAATAAGTAGCGTTTACGAGTTACATACACCTAATAACCAAATTAGTGGTCAGTTTATGCACGAAAGTGTTAGCGGTTAATTTAGTACGAAAAAGTTAGCGGCCATGAATATATAGTGTTATTCAAGTATAGATACCTAGAAACCAAAATAGTAGCCAATTTATGCAGAATAGTCTACTAACTAAAAATTAAGATGAAAATCAGTTGTTGCCCTTTCGTGCATAAACCGACCTCTAACTTGGTTTTAGGTGCATATAACTCGTAAACGCTACATATGCATGGCCACTAAATGAGTTTTCGTAAACTTAAAATGATTCTAATGATTGATTTGTGTGTAAAAGGCAGAAAACCTATTTTTTTTTTAATTTAAATTAATGGCCCACAGACTACAGTGTCTGTGCCTTTTGTTAAGTAAGTTACAATTGAAAGAATGCGACTGTACAATAGAGAGGGGTTAGTTTAAATCTCAGTCTAAGTTAGTGGTTTCATTGCATTGCGTGAATGCCACAAAAGCAAACCGGCGACCCGCATGCAGCACCCGATCACGAGTGTGACGCATGTATCAGCTATCGCTCTCCTCGACCATATTTAAGGGAAGAGAACGACCTGACACACGACGCCACCGCAAGAAAGAGCCTTTGATGGCGAGCATGAATGCTCAGGGCATGTACGCAATGCTACTTTCTATTTAATGCACGCTTATTCTGATTTATTTTGTGAAAGCGATCACCAGCAGAGTCCAAGGCTTCGTTTCCGTGTGTTAGTCGGTGATATCTACTCTGCTTGTAATCGCTCCCAAGTCCTTCTATTACAACTCTTTTGCCTCCTCCCGGCCCAGAGCCTCCATCACCGCCGCGTTTCGGTCTCTGATGGCCATTTGCAGGTTATAGTCCTTGATAGCCCTCAATGACGCAGACGATGTACGCCGCACGAATCGACTGATGGCATCACCTTCGATGTCGTCAGCGTAGTAGATGAAAGTTCCAGTGTGCCGAGACAAAAAATGAATTTCGCGCGCTGACCGTGACAATCAGCCTTAACTACAAACCTAACTTAAATATTAACTTAATTGGATTTGTAGTATGGAACAGCTGCTTTTTACCGGTAATGTTACGATTAGTCCCGCGGTTAAAGTTAATAATAAAATTGGGACCTAAGCGGTCTACTTTAAGCCTAGTGTGACGCACACAGCGTGCGAAATAATTATAGTTTAAAAGCTCTATGCATCGTACTTACTTACGTACTTCTTTCTACTGTATGTGGATACATATAAATTCACTGAATGAAGTATGTATGTAATATTTAAGCATTTTTACAATTCGCCTACTGTAAAAAATGCTTAAAATAGGGTCTGTGAGAGTTTCAATATCAAACTAAAGTTGCAGTCGCCAAATAAAATTAACTATTCATACTTCAGCTTCAAGATGGAGGCTGGAATGCAGGGTCAGTATTTAGGGGCTAGGTTAATTTATTAATTAACTTCCAGTTATTCAGGGTTATTTCTAATATTAGCATCCTTTTAGGGGCTTATTCTGTAAATCAAAACTAACAAATATTGTTCTGTGACTTCTGTCAAAACTAAAAAAAAAATGTCGTTCCATAGAAAAATATCGTTCACACGCGACAAAATGTTTGGAACAGCTGATATGAACTTAAATTATGTATTATTAAGATGTGGATTGTAATTCAAATACATGTGTACACAGAAAAAGTAAATGAACGAGAAGACATCTGTTGGTTTCGTTAGATATAAAATATGGATTATAGAATTTATAGACAATCAATTTATAAAGAAATACTAATTTGATTCATTAGGTCCGTTTTTTCGTAAATACATTCATAAGTTGTCTTAATACCTCCTATTGTCTTTTACTAAATCGGTTTTTATAAATCGAAATATCGATACGGAGCCCCCAAAGTTTCATTCTTGCTCCGGCCCTGGGTAAGCTCTAAACGTCAGCGCACTACAAAGCATTGGCAAGAGAATTGAATAAAATGAATATTGTACGTCTGAAAATTGAGTTTGGAATTTTAGATCTTTAAGTTTTTATTTCACTTTACAATAAGTATGGATATTCTTAAATGTCAGCAGTTTTTTAACTCAAGATTCAACTCAAGTCAAGAGACTCAAGAGCGAAGATAAAATGTCTTCACTGGGTATATACCTATGGCAACCAATAGGATCGGAGGAAAATTTTAGTTTGAATATACTTACAGACTTATCTGCTTACCCTGTCTTAAGCCGAAAGGGCATGATTAAGACGACCATCATGAACCTCTTTTACTATGGGGCCAACCCAAAATTCGATAAATATAATCTAGCTGTTCCATCAAGTTCCATATTAAATTGCAAATCAGAATCGACAAAATCTATGAAACAGCATATAGATTCTTTTTTTCAAATTTCGGAATGGCTAGATTGTAGGTACGTAGCATTGTTTTATTTTCTTTGCTGATAGTAAAAGTAGTTCATAATCACGATCTGGATCACCTCCTTTGGGTTTAGCTTAGTACAGCATTTTTGGATAACCTTGTCTTGAAGCTGTTTCAAAAACAACTGAATAAATATTTTTTTAGGGGCAATTTAACTTGTAGAGTTAAAGAAAAACACGTGTATCCATCCACAAATAGTAAGAAATCGCGAAACATATTCCCATAATAAAACTAAATCCTAATTATACTGATCGCCACACAAATTGAAAGATAGGAAGTTATGTGCAGCGTTCTGCGCAAAAGCCGAAATATGAGTACGCGCGGGAGCCAGAGAGACAAAACGGCGGGGCACACCCGCCCGCCAACCTCATGCTTCCCGCGCGCTCCCTGCGCCCGAGCTCACTACTTCGCTATTTGTATAGGCATTGTGCACACATGCGCAGTAATTAGCGAATCACGTCGAAGTGTCATCTGCGGCTAATTTCCCATCCTTCAATTTGTGTGGCGCTCAGTATAAAAACGTCGTCCATATGGAATCCAGTTGAAAATTAACCGGAAAATATAGCGAGTTTCTTAGGTGGGCACTGCAAAAAACTCAATCGTCACATTATTATTTAGAAACATTCTTTAAACTCTACATCTTCCCGTAGGAATGTTTCACTACCACGCACCCGGTAGACTGTAGAGCGTCCTTATAAATTTTCCCACCGTATTACGGGTGGTGATAAAAATACGTCACGCTCTACAGTGCTGATATTCCTCCCGTAGAGTCGAGTTACATAAGTAGAGCCTGCAATTTTACCCCTTTTAATTACGTACTTATAGGCCAGATGGCTAGCACTTGACTTTTTAAGCTGCTTGAAGGCCTCCAATATAGCTAAACGGTTAAAATAAGCGGGAACCACAATTTGACGAATCGGTCAAGCTACGGCAATTCTCAATTAAATTATAAAGAAGAATATAAATACATCGAAAACCACTTCAACCCTCAATTTAACCGAAAATTTAACCTTTTACCTCAATAAAAGAGTTCTCTGTTCCTTTATGGAGGAAGTAGTCAATTCAATATAAATATTTATGGTCCCGTAGTCTCTTTATGGGTGCAATAAAATCACTCGGCGGTGCGGCACATCCGGGGAATACCCCTTTACCCGGCTTTTAGAAAATTTCTCTAATCTGGCAATAATATGAAATAAAATAACTTCTACTTCTAGTTACTTTGTAGACACTGGTGTCGTAAATACCATAACCTGGTTATAAGGGGGAAAATCAAGGAGAGAAGGCCAGTATAAAAGGAGTGAGGATTTACCTCGTGCGACGCGAAATTGCCTTGCCCAAGCGGTGACCCTGTGTGCATTCGACTAAGCGTTCCGTCGACGTTGGGAAGGTGGCAGGCCGGCCGGCAGCCTTTCACTCCTTTTCTGCTTTGTTCTCTTGATTTGCGTTGATTAAGTGATAGCACAATCACATTAAATTTGGAAGAAAAAAAAACCTCGAGCTTTTAATAACGAAACTCGAAGCACACGAAACGACGAATATAGCGGGAATGTGCCGCGTCTGCAGAGGGCGCTGTCGCTCTTGACATTTGACAGCTGCGTTCCACATCACGCAGAGTTATCATCCCCATCTCACTTTTATCTGGCTTGTGAAATGGGACACTGTTTAGGATTTGTAGCATAAGTGCACAACCAGACACATCGATACAAAATATATCGAGATCAATGTTACTAGAAGCTGACATTATATTCTGAAAACAATTTCAAGTTTCATTTTCCAGGTACTTTGTCTATGGCCATTTTAACTTTAAAATTAACTACTAACTTACTCTTAAATCAACGCACTCCACGTTTAAGTGCCAAAGTTACATTTGACAGTTATTAAATGTTACCGTTTAAAATCTAGACACATCAAAATGTAGAAGTAATCTCAGGATATTAAAACCGGTAGACTAGAATAACTAATTTCGTAATAAATCTCTGTGCCAACAAATCCCGGGCTAAATTAATTCAACAAATCTTTAAAGTTTTCAATTTTTCATTTCGTTGGAGGATAATCACCTCGCGCTCACCTCGGCGAGGAAGAGACTAATGACTTATGCACATCTTCGCAGCATAAGCGAATATGCGAACGCGGAGCTATTGCGATGATCGCAGTCCTTATCCTCGGTAAACAAATTCATTATCGTTATTCTGTGATCGTCATAATCATTTCAACCGTAACTCTATTCAGTGTGTTTATGCGTTCTTATTCATAATAATATTTAGGGTTTCGTACCTCAAAAGGGAAAAATGGAACCCTTATAGGATCACTCTAGGATAAAAATCTAGTGTGGAAAGCACTCAAAATAAAATCATAACCTTATAGGATCACTTTGCTGTCCGTCTGTTATATAAAAAATATCAAACAGGCAAGGATAACAGGTCTGCTGATGGTAAGAGGCCTATGATTACCAGTACTGTACTGTACTGTATCAACCTTTTTAATAGTCCACTGCAGGACGTAGGCCTACCCACGAAGGGTGTTTGGGCCATATCCACCACGCTGGCCCAGTGCGGGTTGGTGGATTCACATACGCCATTGAATTTTTTCTACTGACATATGCAGGTTGCCTCACGATGTTTTCATTCACCGAAAAGCCAGCGGTGTTAAATTCCGTACATAAATTCCAAAGAACTCATTGGTACGGGACCGGGATTTGAACCCACGACCTCACGATTGTAAGGCGGGTGTCCCTACCACTAGACCACCACAGCTTCAGTACCAGTTCAGTACAGATTATCAGTGTGTTACATATAAACAGAGTTTCGTCCTTTATTTGCAGATGCTGTTATAACGGTTTCAACATATTTATTCCGCAGCGAAGGTGTGAGAGAGTTTTAAAAGATCAAAATTAATCTTACCGCGAAACGGATTCCAGAAATAGGCAAGTGGATTTCGAAATAAATTGTATCTACTTAAACATTATTATGAAACCCACCTTTGACTTAAAATGAGGGGTGTTATAAGTTTTCGACATCTGTGACATCTGCAAGTAGCATCATATTTTTTTAAACAAATGAATTGGTTTTTGTATTACAATACTTAAATTGAATTTAATTTTAAAGTTTTGTGTATAAGTAAAAGTAGTTCATAATCACGATCTGGATCACCTCCTTTGGGTTTAGCTTAGTACAGCATTTTTGGATAACCTTGTCTTGAAGCTGTTTCAAAAACAACTGAATAAATATTTTTTTAGGGGCAATTTAACTTGTAGAGTTAAAGAAAAACACGTGTATCCATCCACAAATAGTAAGAAATCGCGAAACATATTCCCATAATAAAACTAAATCCTAATTATACTGATCGCCACACAAATTGAAAGATAGGAAGTTATGTGCAGCGTTCTGCGCAAAAGCCGAAATATGAGTACGCGCGGGAGCCAGAGAGACAAAACGGCGGGGCACACCCGCCCGCCAACCTCATGCTTCCCGCGCGCTCCCTGCGCCCGAGCTCACTACTTCGCTATTTGTATAGGCATTGTGCACACATGCGCAGTAATTAGCGAATCACGTCGAAGTGTCATCTGCGGCTAATTTCCCATCCTTCAATTTGTGTGGCGCTCAGTATAAAAACGTCGTCCATATGGAATCCAGTTGAAAATTAACCGGAAAATATAGCGAGTTTCTTAGGTGGGCACTGCAAAAAACTCAATCGTCACATTATTATTTAGAAACATTCTTTAAACTCTACATCTTCCCGTAGGAATGTTTCACTACCACGCACCCGGTAGACTGTAGAGCGTCCTTATAAATTTTCCCACCGTATTACGGGTGGTGATAAAAATACGTCACGCTCTACAGTGCTGATATTCCTCCCGTAGAGTCGAGTTACATAAGTAGAGCCTGCAATTTTACCCCTTTTAATTACGTACTTATAGGCCAGATGGCTAGCACTTGACTTTTTAAGCTGCTTGAAGGCCTCCAATATAGCTAAACGGTTAAAATAAGCGGGAACCACAATTTGACGAATCGGTCAAGCTACGGCAATTCTCAATTAAATTATAAAGAAGAATATAAATACATCGAAAACCACTTCAACCCTCAATTTAACCGAAAATTTAACCTTTTACCTCAATAAAAGAGTTCTCTGTTCCTTTATGGAGGAAGTAGTCAATTCAATATAAATATTTATGGTCCCGTAGTCTCTTTATGGGTGCAATAAAATCACTCGGCGGTGCGGCACATCCGGGGAATACCCCTTTACCCGGCTTTTAGAAAATTTCTCTAATCTGGCAATAATATGAAATAAAATAACTTCTACTTCTAGTTACTTTGTAGACACTGGTGTCGTAAATACCATAACCTGGTTATAAGGGGGAAAATCAAGGAGAGAAGGCCAGTATAAAAGGAGTGAGGATTTACCTCGTGCGACGCGAAATTGCCTTGCCCAAGCGGTGACCCTGTGTGCATTCGACTAAGCGTTCCGTCGACGTTGGGAAGGTGGCAGGCCGGCCGGCAGCCTTTCACTCCTTTTCTGCTTTGTTCTCTTGATTTGCGTTGATTAAGTGATAGCACAATCACATTAAATTTGGAAGAAAAAAAAACCTCGAGCTTTTAATAACGAAACTCGAAGCACACGAAACGACGAATATAGCGGGAATGTGCCGCGTCTGCAGAGGGCGCTGTCGCTCTTGACATTTGACAGCTGCGTTCCACATCACGCAGAGTTATCATCCCCATCTCACTTTTATCTGGCTTGTGAAATGGGACACTGTTTAGGATTTGTAGCATAAGTGCACAACCAGACACATCGATACAAAATATATCGAGATCAATGTTACTAGAAGCTGACATTATATTCTGAAAACAATTTCAAGTTTCATTTTCCAGGTACTTTGTCTATGGCCATTTTAACTTTAAAATTAACTACTAACTTACTCTTAAATCAACGCACTCCACGTTTAAGTGCCAAAGTTACATTTGACAGTTATTAAATGTTACCGTTTAAAATCTAGACACATCAAAATGTAGAAGTAATCTCAGGATATTAAAACCGGTAGACTAGAATAACTAATTTCGTAATAAATCTCTGTGCCAACAAATCCCGGGCTAAATTAATTCAACAAATCTTTAAAGTTTTCAATTTTTCATTTCGTTGGAGGATAATCACCTCGCGCTCACCTCGGCGAGGAAGAGACTAATGACTTATGCACATCTTCGCAGCATAAGCGAATATGCGAACGCGGAGCTATTGCGATGATCGCAGTCCTTATCCTCGGTAAACAAATTCATTATCGTTATTCTGTGATCGTCATAATCATTTCAACCGTAACTCTATTCAGTGTGTTTATGCGTTCTTATTCATAATAATATTTAGGGTTTCGTACCTCAAAAGGGAAAAATGGAACCCTTATAGGATCACTCTAGGATAAAAATCTAGTGTGGAAAGCACTCAAAATAAAATCATAACCTTATAGGATCACTTTGCTGTCCGTCTGTTATATAAAAAATATCAAACAGGCAAGGATAACAGGTCTGCTGATGGTAAGAGGCCTATGATTACCAGTACTGTACTGTACTGTATCAACCTTTTTAATAGTCCACTGCAGGACGTAGGCCTACCCACGAAGGGTGTTTGGGCCATATCCACCACGCTGGCCCAGTGCGGGTTGGTGGATTCACATACGCCATTGAATTTTTTCTACTGACATATGCAGGTTGCCTCACGATGTTTTCATTCACCGAAAAGCCAGCGGTGTTAAATTCCGTACATAAATTCCAAAGAACTCATTGGTACGGGACCGGGATTTGAACCCACGACCTCACGATTGTAAGGCGGGTGTCCCTTCCACTAGACCACCACAGCTTCAGTACCAGTTCAGTACAGATTATCAGTGTGTTACATATAAACAGAGTTTCGTCCTTTATTTGCAGATGCTGTTATAACGGTTTCAACATATTTATTCCGCAGCGAAGGTGTGAGAGAGTTTTAAAAGATCAAAATTAATCTTACCGCGAAACGGATTCCAGAAATAGGCAAGTGGATTTCGAAATAAATTGTATCTACTTAAACATTATTATGAAACCCACCTTTGACTTAAAATGAGGGGTGTTATAAGTTTTCGACATCTGTGACATCTGTAAGTAGCATCATATTTTTTTAAACAAATGAATTGGTTTTTGTATTACAATACTTAAATTGAATTTAATTTTAAAGTTTTGTGTATAAATGTATCAATGCTCAATTTTACTTTTAAATCAATTTATGATAAAAATGTATTTTATAATATAAACTTTATTTCAGATAACACAGATCCATATAGTACAATGTTACATAGCCATAAAACTTAAAACTAAGGTACATTATACAAAATTTTTAGCACTTAAATGAAACAAAATAAGTATTTTAATATGAATGAACAGGTAACAATCGCATCTTTTAAAATTACAGTAATTATTAAACATTAAAGAGATCAATTTTTTTTAGTTTTTATTTTAACGAGATCGACAATTATTTAAAATTAACTAGACTAATGGCACATTTACTTAATTTGATACGCTTTATTTGTACCTGGTATTATAGTTTTTATCCAATGTTTTAGAATTGAACAATCGTATTTCTCGCTGATATTATTTAAAATGCTATTTTGGCTGCCTCTCACCCTCTTCAGTAAGGAGATCATTTTTTTGCGAATGATCTCAATTGCAGCAAAACCATCTGTTCTGGCATCCGCAAACATACCAGATGCACTACAGTATGGAGGCAGCCCCAACAACATCCTAAAGATGTTATTATATTGCACACGTAGAGCACTTATCGATTTCTGGGTATATTTCACCCATAGGTTGCTGGTATAAAAACATTGACAAAATGCCTTAAAAAGTGTTATTTTAACATCTATGGAACATCTAGCAAACTTACGGATGATCATATTACCCCTAACCGCCAGCGCTCTACGCTCCCGCTCAATGTCATTGTCATCTTTCAGATCATGTGTAATAATGTGACCTAGATACTTGAATTGATTAACAATCCCAAGCGCATTTCCATTCATCCATATTGGTGGTATATTATCAAGTTTTTTGTTTCCAGCTGTAAAAACCATTACTTCACTTTTCTTAGTATTATATACAAGACCGTGTTTCGTGGCATATGTCTCGCAAACTTTTACCAGTTTCCTTAGTCCACTAATTGATGGACTCAGTAGTACCATATCATCGGCATAGCTAATATTATTGACTTTAAGACCATCAATTGAGCATCCTGTATGCATACTACTGAGTTCACCAATCAGCTGATTCATGTAAAAGTTGAATAGCCTCGGAGATGTAATTCCACCCTGTCTTACACCACATTCCAGCTTATATGTTTCTGATTGCCCTGTTGACCACTTAACAAAATTTGACTGACTTGCATACCAATATTTTAATATTTTAATTAATTCTGGAGGTAAGACCTTCTCAAGTTTGTCCCACAATATGTCGTATGAAACACGGTCAAAAGCTTTCGACAGATCTAAGAAACATGCGTAAACATTAGTGTTTCTGTCAGTGTAGTACTTGACAGTGTGTTTTAAGCTCAAAATGGCACTCTCCGTCGAGACTCCTGCTTGAAAACCGAATTGAGCATCATGCAGGTGCAACGCTCTACCAAGATGAGCATCAATCAAACTGTCAAGCACTTTGGCTGCTATAGTTGCTAATGAGACTGGCCTGTAGTTATTTACGTCTGAAATATCTCCTGTTTTGTTTTTAATAATTGGCACTACTATTGTTTTCATTAACTGTTGTGGAAGGTGTGAGTGACCCATACAAAAAGAGTAGAACATTGCTAAAACCCTAGGTAAATGACATCCAGCGTACAAAAAGTGTTCTATGCTGAGGCCATCATGCCCTGGTGATTTTCCCCTCTTCATGTATTTAATCACTTTCGCAACCTCCTTAGGAGTAAATCGCACGAATTTACTGTTACAATCGGCCTTAGAATCGAGCACTTCTTTTCCGTGGTTATCCTCTTCTGTACTTAAATTAGAATGATTACTAGCCACCGGTAATGCAGATACTTTAAAATGTTGCATAAAAAGCTGCGCAATATTTCGATCCCCTGTAACATTACCTACTCTCTCCGGCAAACTAGACTTAGCTTTCATATTAGCAGTTTCCTTCCAAAAACTTTTAAAGTCTTTGTTTTTATGTTCCGTCGCTATTTTATCCATTTTAATTTGCTCTTTATTTTTAATTGCCCATTGTAGTCTGGATTTAAAGACCTTTCGATCTTCAACCATTTTATCAAATGATTCACCGCTCGTGGGCTTACCATGCTCCATCCAGTTCAGAAAACTAAGCCTAGCTTGCGCATGAGCTTCTTTGACATATTCGTTCCACCCCACCACATTATTTTTTCGCTTATTTCCCACCTTTTTGTTAGTTAGTTTCGCTGCACTACTTAATATAAATACAATTCTATTATACATTCTATCGATTATATACTTATGTTCTACAATATCACAATTTTGCTCACAGCATGTTTGAAATTCAATTGGAAAACCTATGTTTTTCAGTTTGTCATTACAATAATCAAAGTATTTGTTCGTATGGTCTAAATCTCTGTCTCCCCAAATAGTTTTGTTAATTTTTAAATTATTCGGTATTATTTTACTTCTAATGAGGTTTATGTTACAAATTATTTCCATTGGAAAATGATCAGACGGAACCACATCATATATAATTTTGATATTATTGATGGTTTGCATAGCTGATTCTGTAATGACACAATGATCTAACCATCGTTTACTACCATGAGCATCGCTTATAAATGTAAAATTATGTGATTCCATCTTACCCAGGTCTGCACAAAGCCATTTATTTTCGTGGCAAAAATTACTAAGTTCAACCTCAAAACGCTCTCCAGGATGTGCATTATAGTCCTCTAGCATATAAACTACTTCTGAATTGGAACTTTCAATTAGTGTTCTCAGGTCACACAAACAGTTCGTAAAGTCGGCCAAATTTTCAAGACAGTCAGTTGGCATGTAGACATTACACAACACAAATGAACGATTACCATAGCTAACATTTATAGCAACGATTCTCTTGTTTTCACACTTTAAAATATCTACATTGTGGAATACACTTTTTCTCCATAAAATGGCTACCCCACCATGTGGTCTCCCTTTTAAGATCCCCGCTCCTGTATCAACTGCTGACACTCCTGTGTATGCGAAGTTAAGGTCAACTTCCCCTAGTAACGGTATGTCATGTGGAAGTAACCAAGTTTCTTGTAGGGCTACTATATCTGCCGACTCACATAATGACCTGACATATTCGATCGAATTCTTCAAGGACTTGCAATTAAAACTAATAAATTTACTTTTCGAGGACGAGGTACTGTTTGCTGCATTATCCATTATGTATTTTGTAATGTTCTGTCTCTTCTTGCCTTATAACATCTTCACTTGGGTGGAATCTCACAAATTTTCTAAAAGATATGCCTTCGGGCCACATCTTACTGTCTAAAAATAAATCCAGATTTTTTCTCGATACCCAAAGCTTAAAAGAATTGTGACCTTTATCCTTTTTACTATTTATACGAGCTAATGTTACTTTTTCCATGGTCTTCTGGTAGATATAATCAGTTATATCCTTCTCTACTGTATCTTTGTGAATATTTGATATAAATAGTTGCACCTTAGATTCCGCAGCTTTGAATTTTGTTTCAATTTCATTATTTGCCATTCCAATCTTTCCTACGAATTTATTCCTCAATCGCTTTCTCTGTACTTCGATCCAATCATCCGATGGCTGAGTTGACTTCCAT
The DNA here is from genome assembly GCA_949316475.1 of Hypomecis punctinalis. Taxonomy (NCBI): domain Eukaryota; kingdom Metazoa; phylum Arthropoda; class Insecta; order Lepidoptera; family Geometridae; genus Hypomecis; species Hypomecis punctinalis. Next base: position 1,837,364 of record OX438814.1, read on the forward strand.
TCACCTCCACTTTTGAGTACATCCGCCATTGTTGGTCTAGAAATAACCTGGCAACTTTCAACATCCGAGCTACTCACTTCTTTATAGTCTATGCGCGGCACTTTGGGCGCGCTTCCGTTTGAATTCGAACTATTTTCCGCGCTAACAGCCTTGTCCGGTAGAACCGTTGAGCATGGAAGTTCATTCACCCCAGATGCGTGTTTTGTAATTAATAAGACACTATTACTGTTGGACCGCTCTCGAGACGTAGGCAAAATTTGACTGTCCTGTTGCAGCTCCTTGTACGACAATCGCTTGGATAAACGCTTCGATTTCTTCTTGGAGCACTGGTTTTTCTCCTGAGGTGTTTTCCAATAGTCGCTGTCAATGGCGTCATCACAATTATTATTACTTGAGTTAAGGACATCTTTGTTGCTATTCTTATTAAAAACTTTAATGTTTCAAATTCAGCTTTAGTTACGAATGTGCTTTTTATTTCACTTAGGTACATCTTTCTGTAAAATTAAAATATCCTTTAATAATCGGGTGGCGTCTAAGTGGTCAAAGGTAATCGGTGGTAATTTTGTTGGTAATTTTTAGTGATGTGATTCAATTTAATTTAAGATCTGGATGTAAAATCTGAAATAAATGAATTTATTATTAATAATATATTATTAAAACGTTTTTTACCGACTCCCAAAAAGGAAAAGGTACTACATTCACATTCGTTTTTTTATTTGTGTATGTTCATCGAAATTTTCGCCAACTGTGAACTGATATAATAAAACTTTTTTTAGTTAGAATATACTCCCGAAGTTGTCCCGTTTAAGTTTTATCGAAATCAGCCGAGCCGTTTTAGATAAATCAACAATAATGTACATGGATGTTACATCTTCTATTCGTGAATACTAATCGAATTCTGAAAATTCAATGAAATCGGTGTTGCTATTTTTTACGAAAAATAATTATTACTTTTGAAAAACTGTATGACTTTTCACTATTTTCACCATTAATATTCCTTACTTTAGAAACTTCTAATTTAAATGAAAAAATAGGGCCTCAAAATTCACAAAATATGGGTTCAAAATTCAAAGTGAGTACAACGTGTTTGTACGAAACCCTCGATGTGCGAGCCTGACTCGCACTTGTCCGGTTTTTTAGATTTCCAGTTGATCCTGATTTGCGCAGACACATGATCTCCATAGTCCGCCAAAATCGAAACAACAAAAACTGGACTGAATCAAAATTTTGCGTTATCTGTTCTGCACACTTCAAACAAAAAAACAAAAGTTTTTTTCGATGTCATTGTCACGTTTTCTTTCAAGATTACGGAAGCAAAACTTAGTCTTCCTTTATTTATTTGTATCTATAGAATCTATACTCTATAAAATTTAACTTGATCTCTGCGACAGCTGTCAGAAAAATCACGCTTATGAAGTCCTGAATGTCTTAATAGTACAGACAGTACCTGTCAATGTCATACTTTATGGGCATGCCGATTAGTGATGGGCGACGAATGATCGTGACCACAGAGTTTTAGATAGAGTTTTATTTAAAATATCGATAGTTTATATTAACAAAATTTTAAATAAAACTTAATTTATCATTAATTTTATTGCATATTTTAATATCATAACATTTTTTACACGTGTAATTAAATTAAACCCAATTATATGTTACATTAGCATCGATAATAGTGAAAAACGTCGATAAATACTGTCGTTACATTATTATGGGTATTTAATAAATATCATAACATTATTTACATGAATACATACTTGATCTTAAATAATAGTAAGTAAATAAAATCCAATGTCTCACCATCAACTACTCATTCGATTTAATTACAACATTGTTTGAAAATCGATTTTTTCCACCACTATCTCAACTCTAAAAATGTCAATCTTCTATGTCAATGTCACTGTCACAGAGACCAAGTTAAATTTTATAGAGTACTAGCGGACCCGGCGAACTTCGTTTCGCTTTCCGTAAGAACCTTGTACAGAGTATTAGAAAACTACAAAAAAAAAATAAGCCAAATCGGTCAAGTCGTTTTCATGTTATGTCGTGACAACGGAAAACGGGTTTCATTTTTATATATTTTATAGAGTATAATTATTTAAATTGTATACTTGTATTTTTCCGATTTTTGAAGAAGATGATCATAGATAATTATATCTCACCCAACAAGTGTAGCAAAAAGGTTAGTCTTGATTATTCTTGCATTAATTTGCTACAAGCATCCAACATGCCTAACATTACCATACCCCTGATCTTGGAATCCGAATCGTTCAATATCAGGGAATACAGCTGACTCATTAGATCTAAGCAAGCAGTTCCTCCGGTTGTCCCTCCCTTTTGGTGTACCACTCCCCTTACATTGCACTATTATTGGATTGAGCCAAATTCTTGGAAGTAATTAGATATATAATTAGAAATAAAATACTTGTAAAAGCTCTAAAGATTTTAGATTGTTGTCGGCTTAGTTACTTAGTTTTAAAAACAAGTTCTTAAAAGCTTTGTAGAGTAATAATCATCATCATCTCAGCGGGTGACTGGATCACACCCACTATCAGCCTAGTTAATAAGGTTTAATCGCTTGTGGCGATTGCTAGATCCAGGGAAGGTTGGTGGATTTACACACGCCATTAAAGTTCTTTCGTCAGTTCGTTCAAATAATTGTACCAGTATAACTTAATATTTGACTAAAAGTTTAGTTATTCTTCTTCTTCGTCGTGTGGATGATCCTGATTTCTATATTCAAAAGACCTTTTCCCAGTAATTTGCCACCGCTACCCCACGAGGGGATGCGTCGTACAGGTCTTGAAAAGTACAGGTTGGCGACTCAGGGCATGAAAGCAGTTAAGTTATTAAAATAACTAAAACTAAGCCCAAGGACACATAAAAGTTACATCCCAAGACAACGAATCTCACGTGCACGATCATAACCAAGATTACCCGTGAACTCGTACCTACGTAGCCAGTAACGACGCCTATCAGCGAATCAGCGAAACTTCCAATGGCAGTCCACGAATGTTCCCCGAGGGAGAATTTGCACCACTTTGTTATTCAGATTCGTAATCGAGGTATCAAAAGGCGGGTGTTTGCTGACGATTGTTTCGCCAGGGCTGTCCCTGATTAACAATCACGAAGAGTGAAGGAGCTAATCTAAATTAACGTCTTTGATATCCGACCGCTCTTCGTTTGAGTGCATTTCAAAGGCTGCTTACTCCCTAAATGTATATAATATACCGAGTGTTTCACTTATACCGACATATTCTAAAATATTGTTAATTGCATCATTATGACAATGTAGGTTAATATAAAGGCATTGGAGACATCCTCAAAATGGTAAACAAATATCTCATGCTTTTTCAGTTTCATTAGGTATATCAAAAGTTGATCATTTTTGGCATAGAAAAGAGCTATTCAGCGTGGTAACGCTACCAACTAACTTTCGATTAGGTACTCAAAATCTTCAATGGTTTATGGAGAACATATATTATTAGACCTAGTATACTTAAGTAGAAATAATTTAAATAGATGTTTTGTATTTTAATTTAGTTAAAAGTACCTTATGATATGAGACCAACTCTGAAAACGTAAAAAACTGCTGTTCCAAACGATTTTTTATAGACTTTCGACAAAAAGTGAATAACTGTTTTTTTACGTTTTCATGGTTGATCCCACAGTAAAAGTTATGTAAAATTTACCATAGGTCACCGCTTAAGGCCGACACCGGTAGACAAACACATTGTATTTATTATACTCTTATTTTTATCAATGTATAAAAACAGAATATTGAATGGACCTATCTTTATTGTAAAAATTAACATTGACGTGTAATCTTTTATGAATAAAATGAATATGAATAAAATAATAAAAAAATATGATTAACATGTTTTTTTTTGCGGGTTTTTGATTTGAAACAATATATATTTACTTCTAATTGTTTAAAAGACATTTAAAATAAAGCTAGTAATATTTAAAACAGCAGCAGTTTGAGTTGCACCCCTGTAACCAAAGACGCTGCGGCCTCAGGGGGATGATTTCAATTTTCTATTCAAACTATCTGCGGAGCAATCAGCTGTCGAATATCGACTGCGATAGGACAGACTCGGTTGATTGAACCTTTTGTGAAGGAATGATAAACAATGACTAAATTTAAATTCATAGCGGATTTTTATGTCTTTGTTTTAATATTTTTTCCCAGTTACGAGTAAATATGGCAACAACACTAACACTGTCTTACTTTCGCAATTGTAAAATTTATAAAAGCCGCGACTTAGAACTAAAAATTTTTATAACGCCTGACAAAAAGATAATGATGTCAAACTATGATTATTACGTCCATGTGTCAAATCTTCGATATGCTCGAAGTGTCAAACACAAGTGAAAATTAACGTAAGTACGTTTTACGTTTACAAATCAAAATTAAAACATTAATCATTTCGAAATTAATGACCCGATTTTGAAGCGTTTTATTGTCAGACAGCTGGAGTAATCGAGATTTGTAGGTTTTAATTTTTTTTACACTTGTTCTTCTAGCACTGGATGCATAATATACAGCAATGCTTTCACCCAGTCTCATTGAAAAGCCATAGGAGTGACCCATGTCCATCAGTGGCGATCCTGTGGCTGACAATAAAGATCATTAAATGTACAGCAAGAGGGTGTACAAAAGTACAATGTGCAGATGATTTTATCGAAAAAAGAAAATACCTTCCACCAAATTATAGTTATTAATTATACCTACCGCAAGAAATTTAAAACTGCTTAAGAGAACAATGAATAATCATAGTTTTGAAATTGAGACAGGAACCGTTGTATTTATTGCTACTACATTATGAAACTAGTCTATTTGACCCAGTTTCGTTCCTGTATTAGAACTTTGATGTAGGTATATTTTAGGTACATCGAATTGTCTAAGTGCTTTAAAAGGTCTCAAAAGTAAACACCACTTGTGATAACTTGAGTTCGCGCTTAAGTATCTTAAGTTGAAGCTCCAAACATGGCTGAAATCCTTCCCATCATTTCAGCTAAAATGAGATGGGTACGTTTCACTCTATGGCTGGTGTCGTTTCGTTTGTCCCGACGTGAACAGGCTACATCTGGGTGCAACGTATAGGAGCTCATTATTTGTAACCATCGCGGCGTGAATTGCGCTTCTATGCAGGGGTTCGTAACATTTGGATATAGAGAGATTTTTGGGTACCAATGAGTCTAAATCGTTTCTAGCACTTAAATTAATATGAGATGGGTACATTTCAGTCTATAGCTGGCGTCGTTTCGTTTGTCCCGACTTGGATGGGCTACGTCTGGGTGCAGCGTATAGGCAGCTCATTATTTGTAACCATCATGGCGTGAATCGCGCTTCTATGCAGAGGTTCATAACATTTGGCTATACAGAGAGTTTAGGCATCAATGTGACAAAATCGTTTCTATCCTTCAAATGAATAAGTATAACAAGTCTTTAGAACAGACCAAATTCCAAATCGATGAACGTACCCAACGTTTCATGTATACGTACTTAAACATGTATAAGAGCATAATTACGTTTTATGTATACGTACTTAAACATGTATAAGAGCATAATTTCGTTCGAGTCATCGTAAAAATCTTCATGTTCTTCAGAAAAAAGGGTATGAATAAAAATGTCACCGATTTCTGCTTATACAACCGCGAATGTGACAGCTCACCTGCAACTATTTCCATGTAGATTTTAGAAAGAAATGACGAATGTACCTATACCTACTCATTACTCAAATTGCACGTGTTTAAAAATGCTTGAATTTATGGAAATGTTGGTGATCTCTGCTTATACAACTGAAAATGCGACAGCTCTCCTGCGAGTATCTTCATGTAGATCTCAGAAAGGCTGGACGGATGAGCTAGCAGTTAGCACTAGCAGACATGTCTTGCTTATACTATTCAAGTTTCAGAAAAAAATACGAGAAACGAGTTATTTTCATGTGTCAGAAATAAACACAAGAATGTTGTTTTTAAACTTACGCGTTTTGAACACATTATTCTTATATAGTACGAGACTAATCACGCAATAAAATCACGAGGTAAATAAATAACTCATCATCCCGCCCGACCGAATGACGCACGCAGACGGTTCGATCGAAAAACATGAAAATAGTTTACTGAAAAAAAAGAAGAGAGTAAGTTTTGCACTTTACTAATTTTCATCCGGTCATATTGACTAACACAATTATAGCTATTTGGAGAAATTCTCTTTTAATAGCCTAGAGGCTAAAATAAACTTTTTTAGAATATCTACTTTACAGACAAAATGCTTATTGACTAGGATTGACTAGGACAAAATAGGAGGCCCTGGATTTAACTGGTGTTTTTAAACTTAATAGAACGCAAATTTACTAGGTTTAGAATCAAATATGTAGGTTATTTATGTAGAACAAGCAATTTGTACAGTATTGTATTGCTAGGGCTGTTTCAGACAAGCGTTTGAAATCCTTTGAAGGCTGCACCTTGAGGCTTAATTAATTCAGGAGAGGCCGACCTTGAGAGGAGTTTAGACACACTTGTGCGGCATCAGGAACAATTATCAACGAATAATTCCTGGAATATTTGCCGAGGTGAGGCTTTTGTGTACCTGCCTTTCGCTGTGAATGTTAATCTTTAGTTGTAAATACTGTTTCGTTGAATGTTAGTTAGACGGGTACCTAAGTACCTATATACTACACGGCAGACGTAGCAATCTTTGGCTAGTACTGTACTCTAAGTCTGTACCAGCCTTTTTCATAGTCCAGGACGTAGACCTACCACTAAGGGTTCGTTCGTTCGTTTCAGTCAAAGGACGTCCACTGCTGGACACAGGCTTCCCCTAAAGATCTCCAATAAGACCGGTTGGTAGCGGCTTGCACCCAAGGCGATCCTGCGGTTTTAATAAGGTCATTTGTCCATCTTGTGGGTGGACGTCCTACGCTGCGCTTACCGGTACTCGAGAACTATTCACCCTCATCGGTCATCAGTCCTTCGGGTTATGTGGCCTGCCCACTGCCATTTCTACCTGCCAATCAGCTGGGCTATGTCGGTTACTTTAAATTCGATTTCCCAGAGAAACTTCGTGCATAGCTCTCTCCATAGCTCGTTGGGCTACTTGGAGCTTAATAATATAGCCCATAGTGAGAGACCACGTTTCTGTGCCATAATTCAGCAACACACACTGGACGAAACAACACACAACTTTCAACTTGATTCCACTAAGGGTGATTGGGGCATATCCAACACTCTGGCATAGTGGGAGTTGGTGGAGTAAATATAAGTTCGTATACGTCGGGTGCCTAGCTCTGGTGTCAGAGTTTTTAAGCCACCTGACGGCCTTTAACACGGCTAATTGGTGGATTCAGATTTGCCATCGAATTTATTCTACGTATATATGCAGGCCTCACGATGTGTTCCTTCACGGAAAAGCAAATGAAGTGAAATTCCATAAATAAGTTCCAAAGAACTCATTGGTACGGGACCTTCGATGGTAAGGTGGGGGTTACTACCGGTAGAAACTTTCGCTGAAAATGAGTTACGGTTAAGTAGAATAATGGGAGTGGTATTGGTGGAACGAATCCTCCCTTTAAGTACTTCCTTTTTTTCAACTTCATGCCACTGTTTTTCCTTATAATTTATAGGTAATAAGATAATTTACAAATCAACCATGAGATTCCTCGTCGAACAACATCATTGATCAAAACACGTCAAACTATCGCGACCGCGAGAAATTCCCTGCGTTTTGCGAACACTTTGTTGCTTAGAAACTTTGTAGACAACTTTATACCTACATCTAATTACCGGTACTTGGAACTCTATATCTTAAAAAATAAGGTTGTTTTTTGATTTGGTGATGTGAATAAGTAAGTTGGTGGTGTATAGCCAAAGAAATTGCGACAACTTATCATCGTTTGTAATAAATCGCGAGTTGTCAGTGGTGCCATCTGTCGCAAAGTCTCCCTTGTGCAGTATTTGTTTATAGCGAACATGATTTATGGCTACTTTAATATAGGGGCAGGACATCTGCCCGCAAGCGTTCAAGTTTCAATCACTATCTTTGAAAACCTTCAATAATTTTACAAGCTTTCATTTAGTTTTTCCCTGTCCCGTTGTCTGTCGGTCTGTAATCAAATCTTGCAAGTTACATTTGATCCACTTCCCGGTTTCCGATTAAGCTGAAATTTTGCATACATGTGTAAATTACGTGACAATGGAATATTATGATGACATGGTGCCGATCTGATGATGTAGCTGGAAGGTGGCTGACGGAACTTTGCAATGAAACTACACAACCTCATCGAGTTTGGGCTCATTTGAATTGTCTTGACGAGTAGTTTGTCTTTCAATTGTAACCAGGGTCTGATGATGGAGCTAGAAGGTGGTCCTAGGAACTCTGTAACGAAACGACGCAAACCAATCGAGTTTTAGCTCGCTTGATTCGTCTTGGCGAGTACTTGTTCAGTAAAAGCTTGTTTAAAAAGAAAGAGTTATTAAAATTAATCTTGTTAATTAGATCCACTACATAAGGCGTATTCACTTACACAGGTTATTTAGAAAGTGTGTAGGTAAGTACTAAGCCTAAAGGTGGTGAGTCAGACCATGAGCAAATTTGAATGAAGGACCAACACAACATATGAGAAACGAATTAGCTGTCTTAATGTACCTAAGAAACTATACTACTATGGGGCCCACCCATTGTAAAAGTTGTTCATAATTATGCACTGGCTCTAAATTATGAACAACATTTACAATCTGTGCCTTGTTCATGTCTGGCTCACCACCTTTCGGCTTATTACACCCTTTCTGAATAGACCTGTAGACGCCTTATGTAGTGGATCTAATTTATACATACATACATTTCTACATAACTTCGTAGTATATTACTAGCTGACCCGGCGAACTTCGTTTTAAGCAATATTTTTATAATATTATAGTACTTAGGATCTTCTTTGTCATTATATCATTATTTATTATTATCACATGATGGTCTAGTGGTCATGACACCCGCCTTACATTTGTGAGGTCGTGGGTTCAAATCCGGTCCCCGTACCAATGAATTCTTTGGAATTTATGTGCGGAAACCACATCACTGGCTTTTCGGTGAAGGAAACATCGCGAGGAAACCTGTGTACGTCCGTAGAAGAAATTCGATGGCATATGTGCATCCACCAACCCGCACTGTGCCAGCGTGGTGGATATGGCCCAATCAGCCTTTGTGGGTTCGTCATGCAGTGGACTATTATTAATAAAGCTGGTACAGTATAGTATTATCACTTTGTGCACTAAAGCCAAGCAAGGGAACAACGTAACTACCTACGTGTTTACTTAGAGAATAACGTTAAATCTATTTCCGTACATGGCGTGCAATTTATTATCAAAGCAATAAAACACGAGGAACCGCCCGAAGCAATGAAACCACATATTTGTGGCAAAAAATGTGACCCCCGTCTGAATTCACCATCGTAGGAATTGATCCGGGGCTTGCAATTTATGTCGCGGTCCAGAATTTATATTATTTTACGGGATATTCATAAAAAAGGCTCGTAATTACAGAAAGGAAAATAAGTGTTATTTCCCTTTTTCGAGTTAATCTTAAAAGGAATGATCTAATCATAGATTATAGTAATACACGCGATCTGATCAAGACCACAGGAACACGCTGGACGCCGCTTCCAACTTGTCTTATTGGAAATCTATGGATGCGGCCTATGTCCTGCAGTAGACGTCTCACTTCTGAGAATGGTGATTATAATTGAATTAAACTACTTACTACCTTAGTAACTTATAGGTAAATAAACTACTCGGATTGTCTATGCTCGGAGTCTCTCTGCAAGATCGAATCAGAAATGAGGAGATCCGTGGAAGAACCAATTTCACCAACATAACTTAGCGAATTAGCAAGTTAAAATGGCAGTTAGCAGAGCACATAGCACTGGAAACTGATGACCGATGGGTTGAAAAGTCCTCGAGTGGAGACCACGTACTGGCAAGGACCCCAGGATCGCGCTGGATGCATGCCGCTACCAACCGGTATTATTGGAGATCTTTAGGAGAGGCCTATGTTCAGTAGTGGACGTCCTATGGCCGAAACGACGATGACGATAACGAAATAAACTGTTTATGAATGTAAATAAAAAATAACTATGAATCATGCGCGTATTCTCAACGAAACTTCTATATATAAATATCAGATCCATACTTGATGAAAGTGAAAAATAGCGTACAATTTGAAATAAATAAGTTTCATAAGGGTAAATACATTTTATAAGAGCTGGCGATAGATCACCGGCTTGCTGCGGTGCCCGAAGCACGCGGCCACAGTATGAAAACTGGACAGTATTTCTACAACAGTTTAGTTACTTTATACTATGGCTATAAAAAAAATTAATAAGCTGCCAAATAATCCGTAAACATATCAAAAAGGAAAACTGTTTTATAAAACAACTAACAATTATTCTATTATCCAAATGTTATTACACACACCTGACGAATTTTTTAGCGATAATCTAGAAAACATAATAATAAATCGTTCCAATACAAATAATAAAAGCACCCTTATAGTGTCATATGTATAACTATACAAAACATATTTATTAAGAACCGCATATGTACTTACATATGTTGCAATAAATGATTTGAGTTTCAGATTTCTTTTGACGTACCTTTACGTGGTCTCGCACTATGAGCCTTAGGGATGATTTATATTAGGACGGAGTGGGCGCGGGACGGGCCGGACGGGGCCCGTACGACGCGCGTACGATGCACGTCATCTCTTATTAGTACCTAAGCTCGAAGTTGCCCATAGAGCAGTGGCCTAGCATCTAGACCACAGGGGTATCTTTGCGAGGTCTAATTAGATATGACGACATTCGTATGTAGTTATACAGTCCAGCGGATAGGCAAGTAGGACTGATAATCGATGGGGTCGAAAAGTTCTCGAGCAGAGACTATGTATCGGCAAGCGCAGCGTAAGACGTCTACCCACAAAGTAGTCAGATGTGATCTCATCAAGACAGCAGGATGCAAGACGCTTCCCTTCCATCTGGACGCAAGACCCTTCCCTTCCATCTGGTCTAATTGGCGATCCTAATATATAACATTGGCTCTATGCAAGACCTAAGTCCAGCAGTGGAAGTCCTATGGCTGATGAATGGATGACTTTTCCATTGGACTACGATTTATCCTGATATTTTTCTGTATCGCTTCTCCGGTAAGACATTACCAAAGGTACGATAGGAAAAGTGGTTCTTGATAATTTGTACATGTACCGTCATTGCATTTTTAAATTGTTGGTCCCTGTTGTTTTAACTGTTTAGCCATGTCAGTGGCCTTCAGGCGGCCTAAAAACTTTGACACCAGGCACATACGATTTACTTTTACTTTTATTGCATTTTTGAAAGAAATATATTTTACCACTCCTACACCCCACGTCTCGCCCTACACGCCCCGCATAATCGACCTGTCTAGAGTCTAGACTCTTAAGCTCTACGCGTCCGAGTTGTTCTACCGTAAGATTCTATGTACTGTGACGCTACAATAGAAATAAATTGCTCGCCTTCGCTTCGAACAAATTTGAGAATTCGCGAGAATTTTGCTCGAGTGTACTCTACAGGGCCATATGTTTGGTGTACAGGGAAGCTCGCTGCAAAGCTTTAAGCTTTTGTACATGTAAGAATGGATTTACAGCGGCACAATACAATATATTCACATGAGGTACAGAACAACTGTACTGAGCTAAGTACGCATCATCCTATCTTAGAAATGCAATAAATAGAAAGTGTTGTTTTTAACTTTCGCGATTTGAACACATTACACAGTCTAACCAGTCTACCCGTGACCACGGTCGATGCAACTCGGCCGAAACGTCGGGATGATGAGGTATTTATTTATCTCGTAATTTTAGTGCGCGATTAGTCCCGAAGTATATAATAATAAAGAGAAAGTGAGTATCTTTTGCACACTGTTTCGAAGTTCGCTGTTATTTTTACCGACTTCCAAAAAGAAGGACGTACTATGTTCGTCTGTATGTTTTTATGTTTTTTTTATGTATGTTCATCGATATTTTCGCCAATTGTAAACTGTTTTTAAAAATCTTGTTTAGTTCGTAAGGGTATTCTTCCGAGGTGGGCCCATTTAAATTTAATCGAAATCAGCAGAGCCGTTTTTGATAAATCTTCAATAATGCACATGGATGTCACATCGACTCGTGCAAACTATTCGAATTTTGTAGGTACACGGTGGAAGTGTTGCAATTTTTTTTCGAAAAATAATTATCATAAAACAAAACAGACGAATATTAGTCTTTCTAAATGTATACTTAGTCGTAAAATTAGTTTAATATGTTGGGGTGAATGTGTAAGTCACACACCACAGAGATCGAAGAGCACGAAGTTGTATTTACTTTAGTTTTTTAGAGGAGGTTTCTCATATTCGGCGCGAGAGACATTTACGAGTATTTATATCAGACATATAAATAAATGTCTTCATATACGCCGCAAAAAATGTGTTCTTTATACATTTTCTCTGTGGCTATACACATATTGCAATACTTACAGCCATGTTGTGTGTTTGCTCATGAATAGGTGATTTTGGGCTGTCAGAGGAATCCTCCTCCTCCAGTCGAATTCCTCATGTCTGAGGGTCGTGACCACCACCTCCCAATAGTTTATCTCTTATAATCTTGCGCCATCGTCCCCTGTCCTCGGCGGCGTGGAGCGCCTCGTATACTGACGTGTCCAGCGTGGTGCGGATCTGATCGGACCAACGCATCGGGCTTCGACCTCGCGACCGCCTGCCATCGACTTTCCCCGTAACCATGAGCTTTTCCAAATTTTCTCCGTTCTTTCTAGCTACGAGTATGTGGTCAAAGTATTCAAGTACACGTCTAAGGCAGTTAGTCGAGAGTCTATCCGTGACCCTGAGCTGTTTAAGAATTGTTACGTTGGTCCGATGAGCCGTCCAAGGTATTCTAAGCATCTTTCTCCAGCACCACATCTCGAAAGCATCAATACGTTCACGATCCCCTGCTTTTAGGGTCCAGCGCCATACAGCAAAATAGAGAAGACCAGAGTTCGGACCAGTCTTATCTTCGTCTTCAGACCAATCCCTCTATTCTTCCAGACTTTGTCAAGCTGACACATCGCATTCTTCGCCATTGCGATACGCCTTCGAACATCACGCTTGCAGGAGCCATTGCTACTGATGTTGGAGCCGAGATAGATAAAGTCGTCAACAGTTTCCGAATTGGGTATTCCATTGAAGTTCAGTACCTCAGCTCGATCTTCTACCATCACTTTTGTCTTAGACTGGTTAATAGAGAGCCCTAAGTTGTTACTGATCTGTTCCATTCTATTAAGTAGATTAACCAATTCAGATTCGTCTGCAGCTAATGGTGTCATCAGCGTAGCGGAAGTTTGTGAGTTTGACACCACCAATGCTCACGCCACCATCCTAGTTGTCACACGTTTATAAACTCTCCATATGCATTGAATAAAATGGGAGACGCAATGCAGCCTTGTCGAACACCTTTGCAAAAACAAAAAGGCTGTGATTCCACTTCATCGTTCCTGACCACTCCCTCACTACCATGGTAAAGAGCTTGAAGTAATGCTGTCAGATGCCTCGGTACGCCCAATGTAGTGAGAACCTTCCATAAGCAATCCAGCAAAGCGTTTGACAGCTAACGCAGTCAAACGCTTTGCTGTAGTCCACAAAACACAAGAGAACCGGCACATTATACTCGTAAGCTTTCTCAATTAGCTGCCGCACATTGAGTATTTGTTCACGGGTAGGGGGACCCGTAACCCCTTAACAAAACCGGCTTGCTTCTGAGGAATTTGCTGATCCAGATAGTGGCGGATACGGTTGTTAAGGATATGGAGCAGGACTTTGCTTGCATGGGATATGAGGGCTAAGGTGCGATAGTTGTCGCATTGTTTAGTCAAGCCCTTTTTGTGGAGCGGGAGAATAATCGACTTCGTCCAGTCTTTCGGCCACTCACCGCTAGCCCAAACCTTACCGCAGATGGTATGTAACACATCGACACCTCTATCACCTAAGGCTTTTAAAATCTCAGCTGTGATTGCATCAGGACCCGGCGCTTTTTTAGTCTTGAGGGCGCTAAGCGCCGCGACAACCTCGGAACGAAGAATGTCAGGTTCCCTATCCAGGTCACTATTGAAGGCAAAGCCGCTACGTGCGCTCTGTTCGGGGTTCACATACAATTCTCCGCAGTATGTCCGCCATCTTTCTGCGATCTCGTCGAGCTGGTGCAAAAGTCGACCATCAGCATCTTCAATTACCCATGATTTTGGTTTGAACTTCTTAAAGAGGTCAGCAGTTTGATATTTGAGGGAATGGTTTTCAATGTCTTGGCATATGTCATTGATGTAAACAACTGTTTTTGTCTGCTCTGCAACATGCATCAATGTTTTTACAGAGACTATCGTATTCCCTCCTCACATCAGGATTCTGCAATCCCTTGATTTTTAGGTCTTTTCTACGCTGCGTCAGCTCCCACGTACGGTCTGAAATCCAAGTCGACTTCTTCGGATCTGGCCTTTGCATTCTATGCAGCTCCATCAAGGTGTCATTCACAAGGTCTTTAAGCTGGTGCCACTGGGAATCTGCCGTTGCAAGCTGACTACCATCTGCCTCAGCCAGTTTATCTTCCATTAATTGTTGGAAAATCGTTCTTTCCACAGGGGTGAGTTGTTTAAGACACCTCTGCCTGCGTTTACTTGGTGCCTTTAGACGAAGTGCAAAGCTAGCGACCAACAGATTGTGGTCTGAGTTACAATCAGCTCCGGGGTAAGTCCTCACGTTTATCACTGATGATCTCCAGCGGGTCAGAGGAATAATTGTGTAATAAAATAATTCGCACTACAGTTTTTCGCACTAAAGTGATGTCGAGCTTCAGTTTGTCTCCCAAGCGTGCGAGTGAACTATGATGTGTCGCAGTTCAGTTTTGTCGAACTAGCGTTATTCGCACAAGCGAATGTCGATGTCAAGTTGTGCACTCATAAATAAGTGCTATTGGAGTTAGACCAAAACTCTGTGAACACGAGACAAGTAGTTGCGCAGTCATCCATCCATCATCCATCCATCAACCATAAGAAGGCCACTGCTGGACATTGGCCTCCCCTATGAATCTCAAATAAGACCAGTTGAATGCAGCTTGCATCCAGCACGATCCTGCGGCCTTGTGGGTGGACGTCCTACGCTTCGCTTGCCGATTTGTGGTCTCCACTCGAGAACTCTTCGACTCCAACAGTCATCAGTCCTCCGCGCTATGTACCCTGCCCACTACCATTTCAACATGGCAATCCTATCCAATAATATAATCCTATACCAATGGGCTATGTCGGTAACTTTGGTTCTTCTATGGATCTCCTCATTTCTGTTTCGATCTCGCAGAGAGACAGCCTTCTTCATAGCTCGTTGGGCTACTTGGAGCTTACTAATAAAGGCCGTAGTGAGAGTGGCCGTAGTAGTCATGTTTTTGTTCCATAAGTAATCACTAGCAACAGTGGCAACTCACACTGATCGCAAACTTTCGACTTGAGGCACTGAGGTATGTCGGACGAGAAGACGCAATTTTCCGAACGCTGCCCAACCGAGTTGGATTTGGCGATTGGCCTCTTTTTGAAGTCGGACTACCTAACTTGACTATTAGTCCTAGGTAGACGTACGAGTCAAAGACTTCAAGAACCGAATTCCCAACAGACATCGGAGTGAGCAGCGACGCTAGAAGTATATAATAAGCTCAACTTGTAGCTAACTTCAGAGATGCCATTAAGCTTGATTCCTATACGCATAGTAGTGGGATTAAGTGGGGAGGTATTATAGCCCATCTCTTGAGATATTGCAATGTGACCTTTCATACAGCTTCTAACTTCTTGTAAAGTAAATATTCCAATTATTCAAGATTTCAAGCTATAAAA
The DNA here is from genome assembly GCA_949316475.1 of Hypomecis punctinalis. NCBI lineage: Eukaryota > Metazoa > Arthropoda > Insecta > Lepidoptera > Geometridae > Hypomecis > Hypomecis punctinalis. Next base: position 1,853,296 of record OX438814.1, read on the forward strand.
ATCTTTTTATTGTATCTCATCGTTACTTTGTTTATAAAAAGGAAACTTCTAAAAGAATCCCAAGTAACTTTGTTAGACAAATTTGAGAGAGCAATCGACTTCACTTCATTATTGGATATAAACAACGAAAAATACAATTACCTACTTACAGATTGATGTTTTATTTTTGTGATAATTTATGTCTTGGATTGAGGTTGATGTCTTAATTATTGGAAATCTTTACTTTCAAGCTTACTTTTTATTTCAAGGTTATATCACCGTTATTAATATCGAGCGAAAAGCGGCTAAAAATTCAGGTTTGATGTATAGAAGCCCCTCTTAAATATATTTTTTTCTGTGTATAGTATTTGTTGTTATAGCGACAACAGAAATACATACGTCATCTGTGTTTAACGTTCTAGCTATCACGGTTCATGAAATACAGCCTGGTGACAGACAGAGAGACGGACGGACACCGGAGATTTAGTAATAGGGTCCCGTTTTTACTCTTTGGGTACGGAACCCTAAAAATATCGTGAATAGTCGTGGGTAGTTTTCTGCGGATTTTCATACCTTTTCTAGTAAAGTAAAGTAAAATGTTACGAGGCAACATCATTCGTCCAGAGGAGAGATTGGATGATATAATAATGAGAATTCATCAATACGCAACTGGGCCCTCGTGTTGAAAATGACCCAATTGCTCATCGACGATAAGCCTACATTCAACTGTGGACTAGCGGTCAAATCTGTGTGGTAGTTTGGATAAATAATAACTTTGTTTGCTATAATTGGACAATTTGTTGATGTACCTAGTTAAGTACATGTAATGCAAATCTGGCTTATCGATAAATTAATATTAGTTAAGTTAAAATAGGCATGATCACTGGGTAAAAAAAATTTAATCACGCACATCACGCAGAATTTTAATGGAGTAGATCTTTAGTTTAATTAACAATATAAAAATTACACGTCAAAAATATTCGGCCACGGAGTAGGGGTAAAGTGAAAAGCGCTCGACAGAGCAGCCGAGGCCAATATGGCGGCGCCTATGGTTCGCATCAGCTGACCGTGTAATGTATAGATTACTCATTTGTGCCAGTAAAAAATTCAGTTTTACCGTGGTTTCATAAAACCACACAATATATTTTTTTTAATTATCTAGGCTGTTCTCTACTCGAAAACTTCGATCCCATCGGTCATCAGGCTTCCTTCATATGTGGCCTGTCCACTGCCGTTTAACTTTGCCAATCCATTTAACAATGCCGGTAACTTTATTCCTCCTACATGCATGTAGGAGCATGAACTGAATGAAGATTCAGTTAAATCATCAAGAAAAATGACAAGTCGATGAGTTAAATAGATGCAAGGTCTACTGTCCGGAGAACGATTAGTTTATTTACTATTGGTTTCTGTGCTTTCTGCATTTGTGCAATATTTACGGTGAGAATTCAATTTCAACTAACAATGGAAGTAATATCGTGACTTATGACACGTGAAAACGACACAATACATAATTACTTTATTTTGGCATTATATTGGGCATCAATATATTGAAGAAGATAAAATTTTATGTTGGCCAACATGCCATTAGCATTACTTCGGTTTGTGTACAGGCCAAAACTTCTTGGCGGCTGTGAAGTTAGCTTCAAGCGAAACCCAATCTTTGCACAGCTGTTAAGTGAGCTTTCAATCAGGATCGGCTTATTTTTCAGTATGGTTTCACTACAGGCAGGTGTACGGACCGACGCAGATGAAGCGTTGCTGCCTAAATTCCCGCTATCTTCGCAATTAAAGTAAAGCGTCCTCCAGTGAAACCTGCTTTCTTGGATTTGCCCCAATCCACAAATCCGCACATAAAATCGCTTTACAAGTCCAAATACCTAAACTAGCTAATGTGTATGTGTGCCCCCTCTACCCACTACCTAAATACACTTTGACTCTAGAATTACCTAGTTACGTAGTTAGTTATAGCTCATTAGCTATATATGAGAGCGTTTATAAAAAAATCCCCAGTGATAATTTTATTCAATTGGCCTTCAGCAGTAGTGACATTGTAGTCTTGTTTAAAAAAAGTGGTACTTTATCAATATGAAAATGATTTTTAATTCCACCGTGTTAACTATAATTTTACTAGAATCGATAAGCAAAATTCAATCCGTAAGTGTCTAGATGTCACAGAATAGGCCCTATTACACAGCGCTGCTAGATGTAATAAAAAAGTTAAATAATTTCTTTTTAGTTCATCACTCCGTATTATAAAGCAAAATATCTATTTTTGTGTGTCTGATTTTAATGAGTAGACGTGTACAAAGTTTGCAATGAACTTAGTCTTAACTCTAAGCCACGGTCACGTCAAACTTTTGAGAATGCTTATCACAAATTTTAATATATTTTCGTACTCTACGTTATTTCAGTTTCTATATATCAGCACCGAACATCCTCGCGTGACGTACTACAATCCGAAATATGTTTCCTACGCAAATCTGACGTCTCAGCGCTACGGACGCAATGATCCTTTCTACTACGTCGGATTCCATGTCCACATCTTGGTGACGATGGCCAATAATGTCTCGGTGCGTTAAGGATTTTCTTATAACCTAGCTTCAGACTGTGGCTTCACCCTCGTGATAGTGTTAAGGTCGGAGAAGGCTGCGACATTTAAATAATTTAAAGTGTTTATTAATATTCTGATTGATTGTATTTAAGGTCGACTTTTATTTCTACGAGTGGCTAACGAACGTGTACAAACCAAGTTTTGTGGAGATGCACTTTAAACTTTGTGACTTGGTGGAAAATGACAAGTTTTTCGGCGCAGCCATGAAACAAAGTTTATTGACAAAATCTTGCCCATTTTCACCGGTAAGATAAAAACAGTAGAAACGAGTTGGTATATATAGTAACATAGGTTCTAATAAAATTTTTTTGTTCATTTTCTTGGCACTTAAAAGTAAAAACCGAGTTCAGACAAGCTTACTCAAATTATCCCACACGACCCTACTTTAAAACTATTCAGTCCAACAGCTACCACCTAATTTCATTAATCCACCCATGTATCAGCCACAGGACGTTCTCTGCTGGACATAGGCCTCCCCTAGATATTTCCAATAAGACCGGTTGGTAGCGACTTGCATCCAGCGCGATCCTGCAATCTTGATAAGATCATTCGTCCACTGGACATCCTACGCTGAGCTTGCCGGCACGTGGCCTCCACTCAAAATGTTTCCGCGCTATGTGCTCTGTAGGCAGAGCCATACATGCCATTTCAAGTTGCAAACCTCCTAGGCTGGTCGGTAGCCTTGGTTCTTCTACGGAACTTTTCATTTCTGATTCGATCTCGCAAAGATAAATTAGAGAGGACCAACTTGGGCGTCTCGTCGAACTGAACCTGCTCACGAAGATTCAGGCTGTCATTACCTAATCATTTAAAATTAATTATTACATAAATATAACTTTTAAAAATGCAGTAGCAGCAGAGTGCAATCCAAAACAAGTAAAACGAGCCCTAACACGACGGGTCTATTTTGTTTACAGGAGTTCCTATGGCCACCTTACGACTCCATCATCAGATGAGTTTCATGGTACCATATTATTGTTACACGATATACATATTCATGCAAAATTTCAGTTCAAGCTCAATCGAAAACCAGGAAAGCGGTCAAAACTTACATCCATTGCAAGTTAAATAAAATCATGTAATAATAGGCGGTGGCTGCTGGACTAATTATTCAATTGTCGGAGATGCTACAAACAATAATCCTACTAATATTATAAACGCGAAAGTTTGTGACGATGGATGGATGGATGGATGGATCCTAAACTACTGAACGGATTGAGATGAAACTTTGCAATAATATAGCTTCTATATCAGACTAAAACACATAGGCTATAAATTATAATGATATATTTCATATGCGGGCGAAGCCGTGGGTATAAACCAGTTTCAGCATAATTTTAAAGCTCTTTCCATACTGCTGAACCAAAGTAAATTAAATTTTTATATATGTGCCATTCTATAGAATGAAACATACTATCGGACGCGGCTTACGTACGCGACTGACAGCCGCGACTGATAGGTATCTACTCGTAGATAATGAATGTACACTGAGCCGTGCACACTATCGGACATCAGTCGCGGACGTCACCTTGGGCTAACCTTGAGCGTTCGGACGTCCGAGAGCGATCTGGCGCGCCGGATGTTTTAAGACGTGCACACTGTCAGTCGCGTCCTATAGTATGTTTCCAGCTTAGATATTTTATTATTTCTTTTAATGCCCGTTTTTGTTTTTAGGGAGAAATTAATCTATTCAACATGACAGTACCTGTGAAATACATTCCCGCCAATTTTCCTTTCCAAAAAGGTCGTATTTACTGTAATGTTACGTCGATAGACGAAAATGAGTTGTTTGGTCAAGGATATATTGATATGGAGATTAAAGAGTACAACACTAGGAGAAATATGAAAAAAAATAAGAAAAGTGTAGAGAAGGTTGGTTCGTAAATAAAGTTTGCCCTGAATTTAGGCGCTGACCGTCGTATTGTTTCATTTAAAAGTCTATCCGAAGAACGCTCTTCGCCATCATTATCGGTATTATAAGTCGTGAGACATCCACTTTTGCACATAGGATAGGATGTTAGTAATAATACTTTATTATGACTGTTTTGACAATTAGGTAAAATTGTAGAGCAATCCGAATTTCACTTAGTAGTGTAATTAAATACGAAACTGAGCTATGTGAGCAAGCATATGAGACATGTCCGTTTTGCTATCTCGTGAATGATTCAAACAGCTTTCTCAAAGCAAAAAATAGATACATTTTTGTTAGCGCTATCGCTATTAAAAACATTGGGTTACTGCATCTTGTCCTTGAGTCTTTGGCCCTGAGCAAAACCACAACAACCTTACTAGCCGCAACAGCACTGGAGCTACTAAATGAGCATCTGGTATCTTCTGGAAACGAGCACTCTAAGGAAGATATCACATTCACGGTTGATATTGCTGCTACTATTTACGCGCTCAGGTCACCTGTAACAAGGTCCAGAGTAATTGCTGAGTGCCCTGCAGCACTCCAAACTATTTAAAATCAACACAGAAACATTGTCCGTAGGATAAAGAGTCATTCCTTGTGTCCAGGCAACAACATAGCAAATACCCTGGCCAAGGAGGGTACGAGTAAACAGGTAGAGAAAAAGCAGCGAGGCACTGCAAGCCGACAGCGGTAGAAGTGCGTGAATTGCTGCGCCGTCATACTGAAAACGAGCAAAAAAATATGTGGAACAAGAGGGAGGATTTCAAGTATGCTAAGGCTGTCTTCCCAACCCAGGACAGAAACATTAATACCTGAAAAAAAAAAACAATTTATTGTTATTGTTCGATTGTTGGAGGTGCTACAAATAATTCAATAATTTCAAAACTCCTTCCGCGCTACGGAACCAAAGTGAATTCAATTTTTTATATGCCAGCTATTTCAGAGATTTACTGAACAGATTCAAAATAAGATCCACGTGAATACAAATTAGCGGAGAATTCGCATATAGCTTGCATGCATTTCGATATACTGAAAGAAAAAGAAACAGTTGTATTGAGACCCTTTTTCGAAATTGGTTTTTAAAATGTGTGAGATTTAATGATTTTGAACTTTTTTTATAAAATGACTGTTTTTGTTTTAGGGAGAAAATAATCTATACTCTAATCTAAGGTGATCATTTGTATTTGCTTATTTCATTAGTACGGCATTAAACCAATTATGCTAATTACTATGACATTAGTTAATAACAAGTAATAACAGTTTATTCACAATTAAAAATAAAACAAAAACATTAATGTCACACAATTGTCAGTAATAAATAGCGTAACGTCAAACAAATCACTATAAATAAAACTCATTCACACAGACTTCTCACAAAACCTCAAACATTCAGACAGTATCACCTTCCATTCATCGGCAAATATGTCACAATTTGGGTTCATGTCCAGAAAGTGCTGTGAGGGTACGTGGTACCGGAGACATCGAACGCGCTACAGTGCAACTAAAGGGGGTTGTAAAGAATTTTCGGTGCCTAAGACGACGGTACTCATTAGGGGCATATAGACGACACAATTCATTGGCAAGTTCTGGACTATCAATTTTACCTCTGAGGATCTTGCACATAGTCACCAATTGGTCCTATTGGTACCATAATCATATTTCAATTTTAACGAAATCGGTTGAGCCCGAATGTCACAATTATTACATAGATGATACATTGATCCGTGCGAACTATTCGAATTCTCTACACGGTCGAAGTCGGTTATGTGACTTTTTTGGCAATAGTAGATTATGTACCAAGAGAACTAAGTCGTGTCTTACGTCACGGGCGACATATTGGACCCTGAGCATAGCGAAGGACTCTACAGTTAACTCCCAGGCGCAGCGAGGGTGTTTGAAGTTAATACGCGAGCGAAGCGAAGGAATTATTTAGAATCTTGAGTGAAGCGAGGGGTTCAAGTCGCCCAAGACGAAGACAGGCTTCGTTCTAGTGGTGTATACTCTACTTTTCATACCTCCTGCAAGAAAATAAAACCTCAGAAATATGAGTAATACTTACGTCATAAACACACAGTGTAGGTACTCAATAGGCAACTCGGTATCGATCACAACAAAATAAAACAAATTAGAATGTACCTACGAATTTTCATAGAAAAGCACACAAATCCGTAATAAAACAGAGAATGTAAATATTACGTTTATTATATAAAATCGAATAAAACATCAATTTAATGTAATGCAAAGAAATTTTATTCGATTTAACAAAACTTCTTTACGATGTCCTTCTAAATCAAGAAAGGATATGGAAAAGATGCGGTTTTTGAAATCTTGCAGAAACAAAATATATACCAATAGAAAGCTTATATAATTATCTTTTCAAACACATATTTTTTAGAATTTTTTTCATCGCCATTTAATTTTCAAATGGGTTCTAAAAACATTAGAAAAATGAACTATGTGCTACACCAAATAACTGCATTAAGCCTAAATTGAAAAAAAAACCTGACAGTGACATTATGAAACAGCAAAAGGAAATGACATTGTCAATATTGAACAACCAATAGAGGGCTGGTCGCCATGTTTTAAAAAATAAATAAATGTTCAAACTCTAAAATACCAGCCCGCTATTGGTTGTTTGAAGATTCCTGTCTGATACGTAGACTACGTAGACCTCCTCTTAGTATTACCAGTTCAGTCTAAATATTTTCTACTTAGTGAAATAAAAAAGAGATATTATAATTAAACGGCGATACACAAAAATATGTTTTTGCGTGAAATAATATTCTTAAATATGGCACTAAACATTAATACAGCTCGCATCGCTGCCGGTTTTCAAGGACCGCCTCCCATATAAAAAGTTTACCAACTCCTTTGGAACGTCCAAATTTAAATCACTCCCTAGGGAGTTTCATACATTATTGACCCGCTATAGCTCTCGAGATTGTGTTAAGATAATAATGACTTGTTTTACGTTGGAATTGTACGATATATAATGAGTCATTTTTGCACAGGTGATATGTAAAATACAATATTGTTTTGATAACTGTGTTTTGTTTTTAGGGAGAAATTAATCTATACAACATGACAATACCTGTGAAGTACATTCCCGCCAATTTTTCTTTCCAAAAAGGTCGTATTTACTGTAATTTTACGTTGATAGACAAAAACGAGTCGATGGGCCAAATACGAGTATATGCTGATATGGAGATCAAAGAGTACAACAGTAGGAGAAATATTAAAAAAAATAAGAAAAATGGAGAAAACGGTGATTCGTAAATAAAGTTTAGCCTGAATCTGTGCGCTGCTCAATCGTTTTGTTTCATTTAAAAATTTGTTCGAAGAACCCTCTTCTTCATCATCATCAGTATTATAAGCCGTGAGACATCCACTGTTGCACATAGGCCACAGACTGACATATTACTAGTAGTTCGCCCCGGACTCGGACCTCGAGCTTTTACTATTGTATACCTTAAATAAAAAATAGAAATATGAAAATGCTAAGGTTAGGCAAATTTAAAAAAACATAAATTTAATGTACTGTATCAGCCTTTGAATAGTCCACTGCAGGACGTAGGCCTACCCACGAAGGGTGATTGGGCCATATCCACCACGCTGGCCCAGTGTGGGTTGATGGATTCACATATGCCATCGAATTTCTTCTACAGACATATGCAGGTTGCCTCACGATGTTTTCCTTCACCGAAAAGCCAGTGGCGTGAATTCCGTACATAAATTCCAAAGAACTTATTGGTACGGGACCGGGATTTGAACCCAAGACCTCACGATTGTAAGGTATATTATTTCGTCAGATATAAAAAATATGAGTTTTTCCTTTCATTTCTTTCATCGATTTATTATACTTTAAATATCGGAGCATGTCATCTAGAGTGAGAGGCGTGCCAGGAGGCTGATAGACAACGTAACCTCGACTAAGTCGTAGCTGCAAAGTTTCAAGCATCGACGCAAGGTGGCGTGTCTATCAGCCTTCAATCGGATACACTTCGTAGAGTGCGCTCAGGAGTCGGACTTTCTTCTATCGTAAGGCTAGACAGACGCGACCAAATCGCCACACTCTTATGGTGGACAGTTCGCGCGTTAGGACCAAGCGTTTCGAATCCACATTCCTCATACAAACAGCCAGAATGTGTAACGCTTTGCCTGAGTTTGTCTTCCCGCAATGTGGGTATCTTCAAATGCCAAGAAAATAGGTATCTTCTAGGTATCTAAGCATGTTACACCCTAGACCGCATATCTGTTTAACATCAGGCAGGATATAGTCAAACCCAAGCCTATACATAATAAAAATAAAATCTATACTGTTAATTGATCAATTTATCCGTAAAGAAGTTCGACTTTTATTTACTTGCATTCCGTTATAAGACAGGTTGTGTTGTTAACTTCAAGCTGCGGATAACCCAATCCTGACTATCTTCTTAAGCTTACTTAACAACCGCCAAGAAATTTAATTTGGCTTATACTTAATCATAATCCATGGATACTTAATTACATCACTGATGACATGTTCGGCAAAATTAAGTTTTATCTCCATCAATATTTATGCCCAATATAATGCCAATAATCTATATAATAAGCGTAATCACGTGTCGTTTTCACGTGTCATAAGTCACGATATTACTTCTATTGTTAGCTGAAATTTAATTCGGCCCAATAATACAATAAGTACTTATTCTAAAAATACAGGAAGCACAGAAACCATTAGTAGATAAACTAGTAGTTCTACGGATAGTAGGCCTCGCATTTGTTTTTTTCTCGAGTAGTTCTTGACCCATTTTGTTCATAGTTATAAACTTGTTAGAATTTAGAAACTAATTACGTATTGCCCAACCACGGTAACTGCTGCGTCGCTCACCCACATTTAACACGAGGATGCACCGGGGCACGAGCTAGAGCTACAGCATCAGCGCTTCGTGACGTCCGACCGAGGCGACCTGCGTCTGCCTCCTAAGTCTATTAAGTCAGTTCTTGCTACACATCAGTTGGGCTAACTTGTAATAATTTAACTATAGTTCAGTTATAAGTTTAAATTGTAATTACCGTTTTATTTAGTTTAACTAAATCTTTCTAAGATTTTTTTGAAATCCTTCGACTACTGCTACGTATTTATCTAAACGATCTCGCCAAACATTATCAAAATCGATTAATAAACATCGCTACAGCAAATTTTCCCATTTTTTGAGGGACATACCCCCCGAACCAAAAATAGCCTACGACAAAAAATATATAGAATCCATGTATCAAATTTCATTGAAAAATGTAAGCTGCATAGGGAAATTAACTTCTGATGAGACGAAAGCAAAATTTTCGAGTCAAAACTTTTGTCTAGGTACATATTATATATCTCCTCCACCCACCTTATAGTTCGTAAATCGGGCCGGAAAGCTATTGTGGTCTTTTCTTTACGAGAGGGAAATCTCCGCTAGATTTAGAATATGTGCGATCAAAAGAATTCGATTTTAAAACTCGGTTTTAAAATCGAATTCTTTTGTACGTTTTGTTTGTACGAAAAGTTTCGACTTCGCAGTGTTGCCTACGACTATTTTTGTACCAATTCTACGGTTTTCGGGTGGTGATTTCTTCGAAAATTCTCAAATAATTTCTGTAGTCTGTTAGTTCTACTTTCAATTCATGGATTAAATTGTTGTGCAATACCCAAGCCTTTTACTATTTTCAACTCTTAACCTATATTTTAGAGCGTTTTCGCTATTTTCATTAAATTTGATGTACGCTACAGCGAAGTAACATAGATTTTTAAACTTCGAATATGACAACATTTTGTATTTTGACGAGCCAAACAGTCCTGAAAACCTGGTTTTAAAAATGCAGTTTTAAATTCGAAATCTTTTGCACTTACGTCGATCAGGGGCTTTAGTAGCATTTTACTACAGGCTGGGGTACCGATGCCAGGGACAGTATTGCGAGATTGCCACCAAATTTCACTAAATTCGAAATCCGCGGAGCATTTCCTTGTGAAACCTGCATTCTTGAATTTGCCCTGTCGTGTTCTAAAAATATGTTTAACATTCGTGTCCGCTTATAAATACACGGAGTAGGTACATAAACTAGCAAATGTGTATGCATGCCCCTCTCTCGACTCTATAGACCTAGTTATAGCTCATTAGCTCTCTATGAGAGCCGTTTATAATATAATAAATAATATAAATTGTACCCAATGATAATTTCATTTAATTGGCCTTAGGCCTTGCATTGTGAACGTTTGTTTCAAAATAAGTGCTCGGTACTTTTTTACAATGAAAGTATTTTTTATTTCCATTTTGTTTTCAATACTTATGTTAGAATTATTAATCAAAGTTCAATCCGTAAGTGTCTAGATCTATTGAGAAAGTTAAATAGAATATTTTTAGTGTCATTGTTATGTTAAAGCCAAATCTCTATTTATGTGTCTGATTTTGATGAGGAGACGTGTGCAAAGTTTGCAGTGAACTTAGTCTTAACTTTAAGACACGGTCACGTTAAACTTTTGAAATACTTATCACAAATATATTTTTGTACTCTACGTTATTTCAGTTTCAATATATCAGCACCGAACATCCTCGCGTGACGTACTACAATCTGAAATATGTTTCCTACTTGAATCTGACGTCTCAGCGCTACGGACGCAATGATCCTTTCTACTACGTCGGATTTCATATCCACACTTTGGTGACGATGGCCAATAATGTCTCGGTGCGTTAAGGATTTTCTTATAAACTAACTTCAGACTGCGGCTTCACCCGCGTGATAGTAGTTATAGTTTTAAGGTCGGAGAGAGCTGCGACCTTTAAATAATTTAAAGTGTTTATTAATGTTCTGATTGATTGTATTTAAGGTCGACTTCTATTTCTACGAGTGGCTAACGAACGTGTACAAACCAAGTTTTGTGGAAATGCACTTTAAACTATGTGACTTGGTGGAAAACAACAAGTTTTTTGGCGCAGCCATAAAACAAAGTTTATTGACAAAATCTTGCCCGTTTTCACCGGTAAGATGAAAGCAGTAGACGTACGAGTAGGTATATATAGTAACATAGGTTCTGATAAAAATATATTGTTATTTGTTGGCCCTTAAAAATAAGAACCGAGTTCATACAAGCTTGTTCAAATTATCCTACACGACCCTACTTTAAAACTTGAACCACTTGATTTCATTCATCCACCCATGCATCAGCCACAGGACGTTCTCTGCTGGACAAAGGCCTCGCCTAGATATTTCCAATAAGACCGGTTGGTAGCTGCATCCAGCGAGATCTTGCACTCTTGATAAGATCATTCGTCCAAATGCAACGACGTCTATTATATTACATAGCGTAGAAAGCAAAGTACACACATTAAATAAAGATGATGTGGTCGTTTTAGGATTAGGAGCCAATGATAAGAACCCGTTTGTAGTATATTCTAACCTTTGTAATATTTTGTACCACCTCAAGAATGTCAACGTTGTCTTACACAGCGTCTTATTTAATCCACATCTCAATGTATCAAAGCTAAACAAAAATATTCAATTGCTACTGAAAAAATTTGTAAATTGTAACTATGTTGACTGTAACGATTTGATTTCGAGTAAAACCCAAACACGTAATTTTATCTGCCAGAAATTGAACATTGAAATTGATAACATAAACTGTAAGAAGCGGATAATAGAGAAATATAGTAAGCCATTTGTGCGCAATAGTCAGGAGTGTAACGGATTTAGGAGGGGAACTATTCCTTTTTACTTTAAGAAACAGTAAAATGTCCGTATGAACACACAGAATGACCCAAGTAAGGGAACAGTTCCCTATCCTTCTTCTGAAGTCCAGACCTATACAAACACCCAAGACAAAAAGAACGAATCATTTTTTCGTCTCTAAACAGGGCTTTACTCTATTACACCAGAATATAGCTGGGTTAGTTAATAAGCAAGATAGGATAGAAATAATAATTGAAGAGTTAGAGAGTAATGGTATTGATGTAGACTTTATATGTTTTTCCGAAACAAATGTAAAAAAAGGAACAGAAACCAATATTAACTTAAAAAAATTTAAACTAGTTTCTTCATTTTGTAGGCCAAATCAAAAACGAGGTGGAACTTGTATTTTAGCAAAGAGGAAATTTGAATGTAGACCGATAAATATCATTGAGCCAATTTTATATAGTTTTGAATGCTGTGCAACTGAGATCCCTGTTTTGAGGCTCACTATAGTTTGTATTTACAGGGTCCCTAACAATTCCAATGTTGCTATTTTTTTGGAAACTTTAGCTTCACTTCTCGAAAAACTTTTAAAAAGAGGCAACAAAAATGTTATATTATGTGGAGACTGGAATATTAATATGCTTACTGAAAGTAAACATTCTAAAGCACTAGTCTCTATATTAAGCAACTACAACATAACAAGCCATATAAATAAACCTACACGGAAAAATTCTTGCATCGATCTAATAGCAAGTAATTTAGACAATGTCAATGCAAATGTACACATTCTAGCATTATCAGACCATGAAACTGGCCAAACTCTAAAATTTGACATTGAACTTGACCGTTCCAAAGCCTTGCATATGCAACGCCTTTTCTGGTTTGAAAAAAGGCGTGACTATAGCAAGGAGAACATAGAAAAATTTATATGTAGCTTATCATCGTTGACTTTTTCAGAAATATATGAAACGGAAGAACTAAATGAAGCTTTTAATCAGTTTCATGATGTTTTGACCCTTTTCTATGATTTATGCTTTCCTATACTCAGAGTCAAAGTTACAAATAAACCTGTTAAAAATAAATGGATTACGAAAGGGCTCAGAAAGTCGTCAATTGTTAAACGTCGACTATATTTGAAATACCATATGTCTGGCTCAAACAAATCTCACCAGAAAAAAGTTTATTATCGTTATAATAATATATACAAGCGATGCATTTGCACAGCCCAAAAGTTAAACAATACAAAATATATAATGAAAGCTAAAAATCGATGTAAAGCAGCATGGAAAATAATAAAAAGCTACACTGATAACCACGCCCAGTTTGCTAATATAGAATCTTTAAATGTTAATAATGTTGTATATGACAAACCCAATGATATAGCCGAACAATTTAATAATTTTTTCATTAATGTGACAAACCCTAATAATGACGATGCTCTATATGCTAATAGTAATGATTATCCGTATGACATACCTAATAATCCCAATACAATTTATCTGACTCCTGTAGATGAACTTGACATTTATAAAATTATTATTTCTCTAAATAACACTAATGCAACTGGATACGATGGTATAACTACAAAAATGTTAAAAGCCTGTTCTCGAATTATCGCCGGTCCTTTGAGCCATATCATGAATTTATCTCTCACACAAGGCCTGTTTCCAGAGCGCTTAAAGTTATCTATTGTGAAACCTCTACATAAAAAAGACGCAAAGAATAATATGAGCAACTACCGCCCTATTACACTCATTCCAGTTATCTCAAAAGTATTTGAAAAAGTTATGTACATTAAAATAATGTGTTTTCTCGAAAATAATAAAATTCTTCGATCAGAACAATTCGGATTTAGGAAAAATAAGTCAACTACTTTAGCCTGTTTCACTCTCATCAAGATAATTACCGATTGCTTAGATAAAAAGATTCCTATAGCTGCAATTTTCCTCGATATGTCAAAAGCATTTGATTTTGTTAGACATAGCTTATTACTTAAGAAGATAGAAAAGTATGGAATAAGGGGAACAGCACTAAAATGGCATGAGAGTTACCTCAGTAATAGAACACAATGCGTAGAAGTTCCCGCGTTCTTAGGACAAGACAAAATATCGTTCCAATCACCATATGTGCCAAATAATCGAGGTGTTCCACAAGGTAGCATTATGGGCCCTCTGGATTTTATAGGCTACATTAATGATCTCCCTAATATGATGAAACATAAATGTATTCTATACGCGGACGACACTACTATTCTTATAGAAGGTAGTAAAAAATACACAGATCAATTAGAACTTGACGTAAATGATGCTCTTAATTCCATTTTAACCTGGCTTAAACATAATGATTTGTGTGTTAATCTCCATAAAACTAAGGTTATACATTTTCAAACGTATAATAGTATCCCTCTGAAACTTAATATTAATTACGATGGAATTGCTCTGGAACAGGTAGAATCAACTACATTTTTAGGCTTAGTTATTGATAAGCACTGTAATTGGAAGGAACACATTAATAAAATTTGTACAAAACTAGATCGATACGTATACGTTTTGAATCGTATGCAACGTGCAGCCACGACACAAGCCGCACTCAGCGCCTACCATGGCTATGTGTCATCACTGTTACGTTATGGTTTGGTTATATGGGGTAACTCTGTTAACTGGGAAGATGCGTTTAAAGTACAAAAAAAATGCATCAGAGCACTGTGCGGCTCACATTTCCTAGCTCCCTGTAGACCACTGTTTAAAAAATGTAACATTTTACCCTTGCCTTGCCTTTACATCTATGAAATGTGTTTATTTGTTCGACGTCATCATTCTGAGTTTCCATTAAATGGTGACGTGATTGGAAGGGACAGACAACAACGGCGTAAATATAAGTTGGCTGTGCCAGGTCAAAGGGTATGTGTGTATAGTAACAATGTGTATTGTATGGCTATTACTATATACAATAAACTGCCTGATTGTTTTAAGGAATTAACTTTTAATAGATTTAAATCCAAATTATTTAAATTTCTTATTGGCAAGTGCTATTATGACATTGATGAATTTTTAAAAGAGCGGCTTAAATTAACAAATGTATAATAATATAATTAAATTTGACAAGCATGTATATTTGTGTCCTTGAAAAAACATAACAATATTTGTACACCTGCAAAGGTAGAATATTTGATACCATTTATGTAATTAGATCTACGTTAGACAATATTCTCGCAAATAAACTGATTTATTATTATTATTATTATTATTATCCACTTTGTATGGACGTCCTACGCTGACATATCCGGCACGTGGCCTCCACTCAAAAATTTTCCGCACTATGTGCTATTTCAAGCCATTTCAATTAACCAATCTCCTAGGCTATGTCGGTAGCCTTGGTTCTTCTACTGAACTTCTCGTTTCTGATTCGATCTCATAAAAAGAATTTTGAGAGAACCAGCTTGGGCGTCTCGTCGAACCGAACCTGCTCACGAAGATTAAAAGATTAAATAAAATAAATTATTATAAAAATATAACTTTTTAAAATACAAGCTTTTGAAATCTTGGCGATGTTATGTAGCAGAGTGCAAGACAAGTAAAATAAGCCCAAACACGACGGGTTGATTTTGTTTAGTACAGGAGTTCCTATGGCCACCTTACGACTCTATCATCAGATGAGCTCCATGGTACCAAATTATTCCATTGTCACGTGATATACATATGCTTGCAAAATTTCAGCTCAATCGGAAACCGGAATTCGAAAGGAAAAAAAAGAGTTAAATGACTTTTTTGAAATTGATTTCTAAATTTTGTTAGATAAATAGCTCAGACCAAATAAAAAATAAGAATGTTGTAAACAAACACGTGAGGCCGACCAAAACGAAGCCTCGCCGTATACAGACAATTACACACACATCCAGGCAACTATGAAACTACGCATTGGCTTGTCAGTCAAACTATGGCGGCGCAACAGCGACGCACTCACACATGTATAAAAAACCGGCCTCACTTGACTTTGAACAGTCAACGACGTTCTCTCTGGATTTTTTTATTTGCTCTGAGGATAATAGTAAATTATGTACCAAGAAAAAAAAAAGCCGTGGTTGTCAAGAGGTAGTGACACCCACCTTACAATCGTGAGGTCGTGGGTTCGAATCCCCGGTCCCGTACCAATGAGTTCTTTGAAATTTATGTACGGAATTTCACACCACAGGCTTATCGGTGAAGGAAAACATCGTGAGGCAACCTGCATACGTCCGTAGAAGAAATTCGATGGCGTATGTGAATTCACCAACCCGCACTGGGCCCGCGTGGTGGATATGGCCCAATCACCCTTCGTGGGTTGGCCTACGTCCTGCAGTGGACTACTAAAAAAGGCTGGTACAGTACAGTATGTACCAAGAGAACCAAGTGGTCCCTGGGCGTAGCGAGGGACTCTATAGTCAACTTCCGAGCGCAGTGAGGGTGCTTTAAGTTAATCGAGCCCCCCGAGCGAAGCGAGGGAATTATTTAGAGTCCTGAGTGAAGCGAGGGGCTCAAGTCGCCCAAGACGAAGACAAACTTGGTTCCAGTGGTACATACTCTACTTTTCATACATCTTGCGAGAAAATTTAACCCCAAGAATATGAGTAATACTTACGTCATAAATTCTATAGGTACTCATTAGCTCAGGGTCCAATTGTCGCCCGTGACATAAGACACCACTTGGTTCTCTTGGTACATAATCTACTATTTTCTTCTAATTATTGTTTTTGTTTTTTAGGAAGAATTTAATCTATACAATATGACAGTACCCGTTAAGTACATTCCTGCCAATTTTCCTTTCCAAAAAGGTCGTATTTACTGTAATGCAACGTCGATAGATACAAATGAGTTGTTGGTTCAAATATATATTGATATGGAGATCAAAGAGTACAACACTAGGAGAAATATTAAAAAAAATAAGAAAAGTGGAGAAAAGGTTGGTTCGTAAATAAAATTTGGCTTGGATTTGGGCGCTGATCAATCGTTTGGTTTCATTTAAAAGTTTATTTGAAGAACAGCGGTTTGTATCAGTCGTAAGACATCCACTGTTGCACATAGGCCACAGACTGACATATGGCTGATATCTTATTACGGCTGTATTGATAAATAGGTAAAATTGTAGAGCAACCAGAATGTCACTTAATAGTATGAAACTGAGCTGTGTGAGCAAGATCGGGAGAAAAACACGGCAACAACCACTGAATCGAGATATTTTTCATGTCTCTTTCTTGCTCATGCCAAATTAAATCATTCAGATTTTCTCGATCGACCACAATGACATTATTCTTCTGGTTGTAATATCTCTGTACTAGAAATGGTCTTTTGACAGTTCGACAGCTGACAAGGAGTTTTGGCGGGAACGCGGAAAAATCATGTCGTCTCATTGTATTATTTTGTTAAACTTGTGTTTTTATCAGTGATAATTAGTGAAAAATTGTGGTATTTCGTTGATTATGAGATGATTTGCGTGCATGAGTGTAGGCAAGTGATATAATGTGACGGATCATGTTGTTCAGTGTTGTTACCAAAACTCCATAGACACCTCTAGTAAAGTCTCCACTGCTTTACTGAGGTATGACTTGGACTATGTTTGGACTTGACCGCGACTTTATTGGATTATGACGTGACTACGACACTGGCAAATGCACAATAATGCGGCGCCAAAACTAAGAAGAAGAAGACGACTGACAAGTTCAGCGATGTCCTAAATGATGTAATAATCGATATAAAGGAATGCACATTTTGATTTATTTGAATATTCGCTTATTTTTTTATACCTATTCACAGCGAATAAAATGTTGCAATTACCTACTCAAAAACGCTTGCACTTACCTGACGGCCGAGAACTGGGCAAGTGTGGTGGAGAGAATTACGAGAGTCGTAATGTCTGATTGAGACCGTAACGCATTTGATTTTAAGCATTTGATAATAATTAATGCACATCAATATTATTGAGACTTTATAAGACTCCTCATCGGGTCAATCTAGGGTAAATAATGATTCGGACGACTTATGTTAATAAAACGAATTAAACTATTTTAGTTATAGTATTTTTATGCCATATACTAAGAATAAACTAAAACCTTATATGACGTTAATATTTAAAAAGTTTTAAAATTTTGTTCTATTTCTAAATAAGTAACTTGTATTACATCTTATTTACATATTAGAATTTATTTCTACTGATTAATTATTCGTAATCTGTGGCACAATCGTAGTAATCGGTGTGGCACATCACTAAGGAACTCGTACATGAACTACAAATTATGAATACTGTATTTAGATGAAAGATTCTGAAAGTTTCGACTTAATAATACGAAATTTCATGGGCATGAGCTGTCAAAACAGCATTCCTAGAATGGATAGACCGTTGGATGTTATATTTTTACGGGAAATGAAAAAAAATATGACTCACTTTTGGGAAAATACAAGAATGTTCTGGGATAATATTAAGGATTTTAGGAGAAAATATTAAAATGCTGCGAATTTACTTATCAAAACCAAATTATTTCATGTCAAGAAACTCTTAGAAGATTCTTTAAAAAATCAAAGAGAATAAAAGAACCAAAGATATGAATATTAAGAATCAGAAAACTGAAAAACAAAAAAGAATAATAAGCTAGTCTTTTCGATTTCATCGAAAATTTAAACACTACTAGTTCCATAAGAACAAAGAAGGTTCAAATCTCTGACATTTTTCCTTCCTACTTTCTACTTTTTTGAATTTGGTCAACCAGGACATTGAGGAAGGAATCAAATGGAGATGGTGTAATGACATTTAGATACTTTGACATGTAATAGTTTAAAAACCGAAATAATAATCATATAGGCGTCTCTTTCAAATGTACGTAATAAGAATAGACCAACATTATACAGCACAGTTTCGCTATAGTGTCTATATTTTTCGTGACGTGTTCAAATAATTCGCCCATTTTTGGACACTGAAGCCTTTAAGACCATACCGCCACTTCTTATGTATGTAATCCGTAATGTAAAAACAATAAAAAAATCTAAAGCCTTTAAGACCATTCCGCCACTTCTTATGTATGTAATCCGTAATGTAAAAACAATAAAAAAATCATTGTAATTTTTCTGGTGGGTTAATTTTAATTAGTGATATGAAAACAGGAAAAATTCCCTATATTTTTGAAGCACATATCATTTTTAGAAAATATGTTTGGTTTTTTACTAACAAAAAAAAAAAAATATTGACAGGTTAATTCCGTGCATCCTTCTTTATAAACTTCCAGAGTGGAACCCTAAACCTCACACTAGGGTGGTCCTGTGTCGTGAGATTTAGTCTCTTCCGATTTTAGATAAGACATCTCATAATTATTACCTAATGTAATGAAAAGAGTGACTTAACAATGATTTCTTAGTAATTTACTTAAATAAAAGTACAAGTAATTTCCATTTTTCGATTGCGTAATGTTTGTGTGTAGCGTGCATGTTGGTGTGTGAGTGGGTGTATGTTGCGAGTGTGTGTGTACAGTGAGGGCTTTGCTTAATTAATACTTTGAAGCAACTGGCGTGTCTATTATTTCTTTTTTTATTCTTTATTTTAATAGATATGGATAATAAATTTAAATGTTATCAAAATCGGCTAAACCGTTTGTGATAAATCAACAAAAAATGTACATGGATGTCACACAGATACGTGCAAATTATTCGAATTCTGTACACGGTGGAAGTCGGTAATGTGATTTTTGCGAAAAACAATTAATCAACATTGGCAACCTATTTCTATTTCTCACAAAAAATCTTTAGATAAAAAAGCATTTTAAAAACTATTCCACAATACCCCTACCTGGGTTAAAAAAAAAATATTTTCATCAACATCAACATATGAGGACATTAGGACATCCTTTTAAGGACACAATTTTGAACGTGGTCTCTGATAAATTATCACATTGTCCATTATATTACAAAGTTGTAGTCCATTGTTGAAACACGACAAACTCTTTTCGAGCTTAGACTCTGTTGTCAAGCAGAGTCTAGAATTCGTTTCGAATATTTACACGAGTGAAAGGGCTAAGTCTTAGTAAGCCTAGTAGCCTTACTAGGCCTTAGCCTAGAACCCTGGAACCGGGGTCTTAGAATACGGTTTCGGTATCCCCTGCCTGTCGTAAGAGCCGACTAAAAGGGGCCCTAAGAGCTCGACGAAGGTTGTATTTGGGGACCAAACTATCCATCCAAACGAGCTCTGGGAAGACAACGGCGCTGTGTGGCCAGCACCGCTGTACACAGGAAAGCTACATTTATTATTCCAAGCTTACGGAGTGTGAAGATCCATGCCGGAGGGCACTGGTGCGTTCCCACGGAGATCCCAGTTCCCTTTGATAAGCACAGAGGGAGGCCACCGAGGGGGTTTTAGTGGAAAAGTCCACATAACCCGGTTGCACCCCAACATAACCGGGTATCTGTTAAAGATTTGCCCCCCGTCAACAAAAAAAAAAAAAAAAAAAGGCCTTAGCTTAGGTTGGTTCTCTGACTAGCTTTTTCAACACCGGTGTCACCTTCCTGCTCCATAAGTCCGGTAGTACCACGGAAGCAAAGCACTATTGGTACATCACGTGCTTGCCTACCAGATGGTAGGCAAGCACGTGACAAACACGTGGCAAGCTCCTTACATCCATTCTGACCATCAAAATTAAGGCGATTGCCGTTCCGCAAAACATTTTAGCTTACGCTCAGAATTGGTGTAGGGTTGGATCCCGTGGTACTAAAAAGTTCCTCCTCATTGGCATGACTTGGCCAGCAAATGCGGCGGAGCAGGGGATCCCTCTCTGCCACCTGTATAGACTATAAGAAAGCCTATGAATCAGTGCCTCATTCGTGACTTGAGAGGATTTTAGAGTTGTACAAGATTGATTCAACACTAAAATCATTCTTAGTGTCATGCATGGGGCAATGAGCCACAGTCCTTCGTTAACCAGGCAGTAGAGACGGATCCATTAATCCGAAAGACTTGATAAGGATTGAGCAGGGAACATTCCAGGGTGACTGTCTGAATCTATTGTGATTCTGCCTAACTCTGAATCCTCTCAGCACTTGAGCACTCAGCGCTGAGAAATTCAGGGCTAAGCTATTGGCTTCGCAGACAGGGTAAAGTTATCTCTCACCTGCTGGATGACCTCAAGCTGTTTGTATCGAAGACCTGGAGGAGCTGCTAAAAAAAACTGAACGTTTTAGCAGTGCCATCACCCCCACCTAGAATTATAATTAACAGTGCCACCAGGATGGAATTTGGTGTAGACAAGTGTGCGTTCTTCATGCATGTGATGTGATGCATGTGATGATGCTCCGAATCTACAACATTTTGAGACGATGCTTCTCAGATCTCTCTCCAAAGCCGAGACCTACAAATACATCGGAATGTCAAAGTCGTTGAGATATCGGCAGTGTACATCAAGAAATCTGTAAAGGAGCGCTTCTTTTGTCGCCTGACAAATGTACTTAATAGTCTTTTGTCTGGTGGCAACAGGGTACGCGCCTTCAACGGTTGGGTGATGCCGCTGCTGATGTACTCCTTTGGCATACTGAGGTGGACTCAGACTGAGCTGGACAAAAGGTTCATCTTAAAAAAAATAAAAATAGATGAAATGATATCATGCAATAAAATATCCGTAGTTTAGATAAATACTTGATATCCAGTCCCCTATACATTATTATGTTTGAGCGGTAAAGCAACCAAATGAAAGGTTTTATTATGACTACAAAACACAATACAATCGCTTTTTGTTCACGTTGATTTTATGTAGCTATTAAATTAAATGAAAATCGTCCAATTTTCTGATTGCATATAAGCCTTATCTACCGGTAAATACAGTGCAATTGTTATAACAAATCACTTCTAAATATTTATGAAACATTAACAAAATTATGATATGGAACGAGATAGCAAATTATTCTGCAGAATTTTACAGAAAATGACAGTGATCGTGCCTTTTAGTGCTTTTTAATTTGAGGAAAAATGAAGTAAGTAAAAATGGACCTTATTGACAATATTATGTATGATTACTAAATAAATTAACTTTTCATTTCTGAACAACGCGATTTACAGAAAAGCCAAGAACCCTCGGATTTTAATCCAGCACCGAACTATATTTTTATAAGCAGTAAAGTTTATTTATATAAGCTGTTGTAACTTTAGTGCATTTGTATCATTATTGCAATATGTAAATGGGAAATACTTTTTATTTTATAATCAACTTGCAGAATGCTGCTCTTGGCATTCGTCATCTACTCTACTCTAAAAGAAGTTTTTGGCGCCAATAGGGTAAGAGATTGCTACATCTTATATGTACCTATTTGTTTTGACATTTATTAGTTTGCACAAAATTCGAATCTCGGAAGACAATTTGATTGATGTTTGAATAAAATTTAGATCACAGATTTCGATAGAGCTTTTGTTCTACGTTTCCTTATACATAGGTATAGTCTGAGAACACACACGATAAAGTTCGAGTCGGAATTGGCCCAAGCGGTACGACTCTGGTCAAAATATGTTCGCAACCCCTGATCCTCTACCAAGAAACGTGGCACTGCGATATAAATATGAAAACGATACATATTGAATAGAAAACGATACTTCTGTTTATATTTCGCCAAGACGAGCGCTTACATAATGCTGTCGAAGGTTCTCAGCGCTAATGAAACAGACTATAGTCCGAGATGTATACCAAGGATTTTGTATATGTATACCTATTTGTTTTGACATTTATTACTTTGCACAAAATTCGAATTTCGGAAAACCATTTGATTGACATTTGATCAAAATGTAGATCACAGATTAAGATAGAGCTTTTGTTCTACGTTTACTTATAGTCCGAGATCCCACCGCAAGAACATCCCGCTCATAGCGTTTACGGTTCAAACCCATTTTTTATGTAATTATATGAATAGGAGAGTTGCCTTGCGAAATCTGGCCGCAAGTATTTAAAATTTAATAATGTTTAATTAATTTATAAGAAAACATATCCTTCATTTGTTTTATATATGTATGTATTAAATAGGAAAATACATAAAAACCAGGTGCCTTGCAAAATAAGGCTGCCAATATTTTTGATTGAAAAAAAAAATGATGACAAAACATTTCATTTACTTGTTTTTTGGATACATTTCGAAGCTTAGAATATACATATACAAGGTTGCCTAACGAAATGTGGAAATTAAACTGTTAAAAAATGACAAAAAATAGAAATTATAATTCGCTAGGCAACCTTGTATGGATATATTCTAAGCTTCGTGATGTATCTAAAAAAAACAAGCGAATAAAATGTTTTGTCAAAAAATAATCAAACTTTTTTCAATCAAAAATACTGGCGGTCAAATTTCGCAAGGCAACCTGGTTTGTATGTATCCTCCTATTCAATACATTTATATAAAAAACAAAATAAAGGATATCGTTTTCTATAAATTAATAAAACATTATTAAATTAAAAAAATATATATATTCGGTCAAATTTCGCAAAACAACCCTATTCAAATATACCTATTCTCCTATTCATATAATTACCTCTACTCGTATCATACCTAATTAGTCTCCCTTTAGCTTTCAGGTTATACAGCTTGTCTTGTGTACGATGGTACGGAAATCCTTCAAGAGTACAACTTTTTAAAAGTTTTTGTGTATATTTCAGATGAGGTATCTAAGTACGGAGCACCCGGAGATACTGTGGTTCAACCCGAAGTACTTCAGATATGTGAACATGACTGCCCAGAGACACAGCCGAGCTGACCCATTGTACTATGTGGGATATCATGTAGACATTATTTGGCCTATTAACAATAACGTTAATGTAAGACATGCTTGATAAAATCATTTTAATCATACAACGAGGTCCTCTTAGTCCAATGAATAGTCCACTTTTCCCCACTAAGTCACACAACTGATTAGGCAAAGTGGTTTCCTTTCTTTTCAGGGGACTTTTCCCCTCTAATTCATCTTAGTGGAGCACTTACATTACAACCGTGTGTAAGATGTCCATATTTATTTATTATCATATATATAGGTATTTACTATTGAAGCCTGGTGGACTGCCCCACCAAAGACTTTATTGAGATTCAAAAGAAATACACCAGTTTCATATATCTCGTATGATTTGTCCATCCTTCCATCTATCACCCGTAGGACGTCCACTTCTGGACCTTTCTTGCGAATTTCCAATAAGCCCGAGTGGAAGCGGCTTGCATCCAGGGCGTTCTTACGGTCTTAATTATATCGTTAGTCCACCTAGTCGGTGGATGTTCTTTGCTGCGCTTGCCGGCACATCGACACCATTCGAGAACTTTACATTGGCCATCCATTCTACGAACTATGTGTCCTGCCATTTCAACTTACTTATCAACTTATTTTGGTTCGTCATCGGATCTCCTCATTCTTGATTCGATCTCGCGACAGACTCCGAGCATAGTCCCTCTCCATAGCCCATTTTGTAAAATTATCTAATATCGGGGTAGATTCTTCGGAATTGTATTTTACCCCTTTGGAATAGTGACGCACGAGGTAGCGGCAGTCCGTGTCTATTTCACTCTGACGGTAAATCTCGCAGATTAATTATAAGTCCACTACATGACTCCACATTAAATTAATAATAAAAAATGCATATTTTCAGATAGATTTCTACTTGTACGAGTACGTGACGAATCAGTACAAGCGTTCGTTCATAGACATGCACTTCGAGCTGTGCGAGCTGCTGGTGAAGGATTTGTTTTTCGGGGTCTCTTTTGGTCTATTCTTTCCGTATTCGTGCCCTTTAAAGCCAGTAAGTCTTTGTTTTTTGTCATAAAGTAGCATACATGCT
This sequence comes from Hypomecis punctinalis, assembly GCA_949316475.1. NCBI lineage: Eukaryota > Metazoa > Arthropoda > Insecta > Lepidoptera > Geometridae > Hypomecis > Hypomecis punctinalis. The sequence continues at coordinate 1,878,298 of OX438814.1, forward strand.
AATGTGCCAAAAATCTTTCCGTGGTAGCCAAGGAGATTGTGTCGTGGGTGCGGTTCCTATTTAGATTTTTCTTTTAGTACCATACATTATTAACTCTGTTATAAGCCTTTGTGGAAGAGCATTCTACATTTTTACTGTCGAATTTATCTTTAATTTAACCCGTTGTCTGTGTTTTTTTAATGAGCTGACGGGACATCATTGTAATTAATAGGATGTGACCACAAAAGAAACCATTTAACCTGTAGTTTTTTCATTACTTATTTCATTTTTTTACTGACAACTGACAGAGGAGGCATATAAGTAAATAAATTCGTATAGGTCGGCTGGCTAGCCTTGGTGTCAGAGTTTTTAGACCGCCTGCAGGTCTCTGACATGGCTAAACGGTAAATCAACTGGGACCTACAATTACTTTACTTTATTAATTAGGAGGCAAATTACTTTTATTATTTCAAACACAGGTTTATACAACAAAGGGTTCAACATACATATACAAAAAATATCAACCTTGCAAAACAACATTTTAGATAACTACGATGAAATAAAATTATAAACATATAGGTAAACCTATTTACCTAATAACTATGACACTCTGAATTATTTATCACGTATAGAATCATTCTAATTGACGCGCGAAGTAGGATTACAGAATGACTCGATCATAATTATTTTTAGGGAGTATACCACGTGGAAAATATAACATTGCCAGTAAAGAAGATTCCCAAAGTGGTTCCCTTCACCAAGGGCCGAGTGAAAGCCAACTTCACGTCCAGGGATACCCATGAACTACTCGGCACTGGGCAGCTGGATGTCGAGATCAAAGAAGTCAGCATTAGGAGGATGAAGGACCAGAGTACGAGGAAATGAAATTTTTCACTGTTTTTAAATGTTCCACGGCATAGGCCAAGGCAGAATTCTTTCGGTTTTGGCTCGGCAGAGAGTCTCTTCATATGCTTATTTCATACTTCATATTGGGTATAAACTATAGAGTATCAATCTTGTCATATTTGTACTGTGTTATATTGTGTATGTTATTTAACGTAAGATTAAAACGTAAAAAAACATTTGGGATGTTTTTGTAGGTGACATGACAGACACGATTTTGATCATTTGCAACGGAACGTAATAATTTTATACAAAAGTACAAATCGGTTGTTTCTTACAAAAAAGAATATGGTCAGAATTTATGATGTAGCTTCTTTTTTAGAGTTAGTTCCATAGTAAACGTTGATTATAAGGATGTGTACAAAACCATTCTAGCATATACATGCTAGAATGGTTTTGTACACATCATGTATATGTCAGTCGTTTAGAAAGCATCATAATATTCATATTTTGCTCAGATTTCGCCGTGTGCAGAATTTGAATAAACGTACCATCGATGAAGTAATTTTTCCATTACAGTACCTACGATTATTATAAATTGTCGATTATTAAAAAACGGTTCAGCCGATTTAGATGAAATTAAATGGGACCGCGTCTGAAGTTTGATCTACCAAAAAAAAAAAAACATCAAAGTCGGTTTATAATTGGCAGAGTGGTCGCGTTTCATATTACAAAAAAAAACCATAAAGACGAATTGAGAACCTCCTTTTGAAGCTTGAAGTCAGTAAAAAAATTACAAAAGATACTTACTGACATTTTAGTGTGCTACAGGCGGGTTTAACACTATTCACTTTTCGGTGAAGGAAAACATCGTGATCGTAACCTGCAAGCGTCCATAGAAGAAATTCGATGGCGTAATGTGATGTGTGTGTGATGCCTACGTCCTGCAGTGGACTATTAAAAAGGCTGGTACAGTACAGTACAGGCTGGTAGCGTCATACTTGAGCACATCGATTTTTGCGCAGTGTGCTAGGTGTATCAGGTCTATTCGTTTTAATGCTTGCCTTGCCGCTTCTGTGTGCGTTGTAAAAGTAGTCAACAGACGTATTGGCGTTGGTCAGGGTCCCGTAGATGATATTATTTATAATTTAGATGTTAACAGAGATCTCAAAAAACATTCTTAAAGTGGATTCACTAAGTCACCGCGCGAAATTCAAAATACTTATTTGTGTTTTTGCCACTTACAATTAACTACTCATTAAGCCCGATTACAGAGGCGCCATCGTAATTATAATACATAGCTAAATAGCCTAGTTCTGTTTCTTTTTCACTTTAGGCATTCGATAGAGAGAACGCTTTTTACGTTGCTATTAAATTTACGCTGGCGCCTCTGTAATCGGGCTTATTGTACGTTTACAAAAACTCGTTTAGTGACCATGACCAGGTAGTGTTTAAGAGGTACACATATTTAAAATCCAATATAGTAGCCAGTTTAGTAAAAGTAAGGTGAAAATCAGTTGATGCACTTTTGTGCGTAGACTGGCCACTATTTTGGATTTTAGATTAGCTACATTAGATTCAGATTCCACTAAAGCGGAGCGGTGTGACGATGTTTGGTATTCGGCCGAGCATTGCAGTCCATAAGCCCATTGTAATTTACTGGTAAACATTTACACCGTCTTACCACAAAAGTTTTACGCACTTTAACACATAGCTCGGTTAGACTTTGTTTAACCCTTAATTCGACGGAGTTTTTTGTAGCAAAAAAACAGTTTTTTTGTTGTAAAGTCATGTTTTTAGATATAAAATAACTTCAGAAAAAATGCTAAAAAATATTTGTGCTGTACAGTTTTTGATAAATTACATGTCCATCACAGCGGACATTGCCAAGTATGTAACGAATTACTTGCGAATCAACATGTCCGCTGGGGTGGACTCTACCAAATGACTAACAGAAATGATAAATAAAACAAATACTCATCAAAACCAAAAATAAATTTAATTCTAATCAAATAAAACTATGAGTATACTAGTTATTTTGTGTGAAATTTCAAATGGCAATTACGAGGGTTCTTTCCTGTTACAAAACATAGTCTTACGTCACATTTTATGCAAAAGACAGTAGTTTTTTTACTGCACTCCATGCAACGACCTTCTTCCTTCGTCGATAAAAAATGACCAATATTGTCAAAACGCACACAACCTGCTGGTCTGGGCTTACAAGGCTTCCTTATCGTGGTCTCTTCTTGGTTAGTGCGCTTAGCTGACCTGTTAACTTTGATCAAAGCAGAAAATATCTCGTATCGGAAATCTTTCAATTTAAGCTTTGCTTCGGATTTTCTTTGGGAGTGGTGGTTCCTGTACAAAATCCAGGCATTATTGATACAAATATCAATTAATTGAGCAAAGATGCCGATGTACCAACGACGTGTTTTAAATGGTGTTTTATAAAGCGCGACCAGCATGTCGGCTAGGTCGACACCACCCATATGCTTGTTATAGTCCTTTACTACGTTAGGACAATTCACGTCTACTTTCCGCTTAGCATCTTTGGAGTAGCGTTTTATTTTCTGAACAGGTTCAGAGTCGGTATATGAACTAATCAGTGTAACACATTTATTGTCGTTCCACCTTACCACGGCTAGCTTGTTGTTATTGCAAACAACTTGTGAATAGCTACCTCGCTCCTTTTTTTTCAGCATTTTTTCACTGGTAAGTAGATTTTCTGCTCCTCTCAATCTGTTATTGCGTACAGTTCCTAGTGCAAAAATACCATAATGTTGGCGCAGGATATAAAGTACTTCTGGCGACGTAAAAAAGTTGTCGAAGAAAACCATAGCAGGCCTCCTTTTAATACTTTGGCATAAAGCTAATACTATTTGAGCACCAAAACCTAAGGTCTCTTCTTCTTCAGTAAATCTGTGAAACCTAAATGTGTCTTCCCCGCCATATAAGATGAAATCATATATCATTCCTGATATACCAGCACGGACATAGTTTTTAAAGCCCCACTTATTGGGCTTGTCCTTCATATATTGTCGCCTTTTGCCAGCTTTTGTGCCTTTGTATGCAATCATCATTTCATCAATGCTAAAACGTCTTTCGGTCTCTTGAGCAAGGCAATTATTTCGTATTTTCTCTACTATTGGTCGAATCTTATAATACCTGTCCCCGTTGTCATAATTGTTGTCCGCAAAATGAATATAACGTCGTATTTTTTCATATCGTTTCAGAGTCATAAGATCAGCTATAAGTGGATATCTAAATTTTGTGCTCCAGTAATCTATATAAGAAGGCATACTAACAATACCCATCAAAATATGTATAGCTAAAAAGTCGCAGAATTCTTCCTCAGTTAGCTCAATAGATTTGCCCGTACATTGGATGGAATAAATATTTGTTTCACTAACAATATCTTCAATAATATCACGGGAAAAGAATCTATAGAAATATTCAAGAGGTGATTCAATTTCTTGTATGTCATGATCTTCAAAGTCGTCCTCTAAGATCTCCACTCTGTGATGAAATGGCACTTTCTTCCATTTGTATGACAGACTGAACTTCTTTTTTGGTTTCTTGGCCTTTTTGGCTACTACAATAGGAACTTTAGATCTTGTCTTTCTTTTAACTGTAACTGCTACTGATGGAGGAGTTGGTAAAGATGGTAGAGATGACAATGACGGGAGATTTCTGTAGACTGATTCTTGCGATGGACTAGAGATAACTTCTTGCAATATTGGAGTAAAACCGGCAGGTAAGGGTTCAAAATCTCTTTCACTCTCAAATTCGTCACTGTCTAATAAATTAAGCCGTTCCAGAGAAGAAGCTATTGAAGGTGCAGGAGATGAAAAATATGAATCTGGTGAAGGTGGAACATGCAGTTCTTCGCCAGAATCTGATTTATTACTAGCTTCAGATGGGGCACGCTGTTTTGGTACTAGAGCTAATATTCTGTTAGTGCGTCCATGCAAATAATTCTGTAAAAACGCAAAACAATAAAAGTAAGCATACACACACCCATACCAAGCACTTATAGAAGAAAACATTCAACCACAGGCGATTATGCAAAAAAAACAATAGAAGTATCAAAAAAGTGTTAATCATAGCGTATTTGACAATGTTCGCCACACCGGACAACTAGTTAAATATATACTTCACGTAGTAATCGACAGTGTTCGGTGTGGCGGACAAGAGATTTAAAACAAGATAAAATAATGAAAATGAGTGTAGAAGCTCGTGATTATCTTATTTTCTAGATGTACACAATATCATGAATTTAGATTAACACAGAAATCTTCTGAAAGTTAGTAAAACCACTAAAAATTAAATTAAATACCTTGAGCAAAACACTTGACTTCGGTGTCGACGCCATTTTCGACGAACACTGACATTTTGAGTATTGCCATTATCCAAATTATATATTCTACTAAATCTTTTATATGTAAACAACACACTAAAATCAATATCCCACGTATTTTTCAGTAAACCAGTTCAGTATTTTTTTTTAAATAAGTTGTTCGTCACGCCGGACACTGTCGAATTAAGGGTTAAGTCTTTTGTGGTAAGGCGGACAGTTTTTAAATTAATATAATAATTATAAGCAGTGTTATTTTTTCTTTCATTCTTGGTTTTTCCTTTGATGGTCTATAAATAAATAAATAGTGAATGTGTTTTTTTATTCTTTTTCCACTTGTTTATACCTAGATACCCAATAGAAATAAAATAACGATAAAGATATAACGAGAGGGAAGATACAATCAATCTCTAAATAAAAAATACCGTGATATCGACGGTGCGGCGCATGACAATGACGAGTTTTGAGACCCAATCGTTAGTCATGGTTTCGTAGTTATGGAACCCTAAAATAGTATACCTACATTAGCTAGTAATGACCATTACATTACAATGAATAGAACCCAATTTCCTAATTTCATATCAGCCTTAACTACCGGAAAATACGATGCATTTTTAAACTAATCCATTCTAAAACATACCTAAAATGTGCAATTACTTTTAGATAAGTTATCCTATGGAATTTCATAGGTACACACGAATTAGTAGTGATGGTACAATATTCAGTTCCCTTGTTTCTGATAGTGATATTAGGTAGTATTTTAATTAAGTAAAATGAGGTAATTTGACATTCTTATAACACCATGTTCAAGAAAACCTGGTCTCTCAGTATGGACCTTCTAAGTAAGATCAAGTAGACCTACGAGTTATAGAGAAGGCAATGCTCGCAAGTGTTTTACGAAATCGAATCAGAAAAAAGAAGATCGTAGAAGAACCAAAGTAACCGACATAGCTCAGCGGATTGGCGAGTTGAAAGGAATTGTTATTTCATCTCGCCAATCCGCTCCATTGGGACTGGGCACATAATAATAATAATATTAAAAAAATCAACAACATCATCATCTCCTTGCCTTTATCCGACTAGGCGGAGTCGGCACAGCACGTGTCTTCTTTTCGCCACTTCACTCTATCATAGTAGAGCCCATTTAACGAAAGAAGTCTCGCAGAAGCAGCAGCACATATCATGGCCAATCTATCAAAATCCATTTATCTAAGGTTAAAAATAGTTTCATTATTTCTCCGTGGGACTTGTATGATGAAAATGACTTTAAACTACGCCATCTCATCATCAACTCTTTTCACTCGCATGTCATATTTTTATCATATTTAATCCACACTTTTATTGGTCTTTCTTTCACTCGCATGTCATATTTTTGTCATATTTAATCCACACTTTTATTGGTCTTTCTTCCACTCGCATGTCATATTTTTGTCATAATCGCACACACAAATATCAATAATAGAACAATATAATACAATGAAATTTTTACTCCAGTGTAACCCTGGGCGGCCTTATCGCTGGAAGCTATCTCTTGCAGGCAATCCATGCACGGAACGGAATGAGCACGCAGCACATATTATACATCATAAATTACCAAATTCATTTTAAGATTGATTTGAAAATATATTTTTTTAATGATTTCCAGAATTTTACTTTTAGCAGCCATCGCCAACTTGACTATTTTAAAAGAAGTTTGGGGAACGACTAGGGTAAGATATTTCTTATTGTTCTATTGAACAATAAACATATTTTTTATTACGTATAAAGGCTAACTGGATACACTAAATAATAGACATCATATCTCATCTTTGACAAATGGAGATCTATTGTTGCCGTCCTCACGGCATATTGTGAAAATCTCACTGATCAGTGGGATCGATACAAACGGCCTGATACGAGGGTCAAACTGAAAGTTCTTAGAAAATCAAAAACTGATTACATTAGCCAGTTATTAGTTTTATTATATCTTTTCAAAATATTGTCCATTCACGTCAATACACCGCTGCATGCGATGGAACCACTGGGAAAAGCACTTTGCCCACTCGTCCTTAGGGGTCTCTTCAATGGCATCGCGATACGCAGCCACCGCTTCTTCAGCATTCATAAACCGCTTTCCTTTAAGTTTTTCTTTAATTTTTGAAAATAAATAAAAATCACAAGGCGCGAGGTCGGGGCTATACGGCGGGTGACCCAGTAATTCAACGTTTGATGTCGCCAAATAGTCGATCGTTCGCTTGGCGGTGTGCGATGAGGCGTTGTCGTGGTGAAGGAGGATCCTACTGCGAGGTCGTTTCTCTCGAACTTTTTCCAAGACAAGTGGCAAACAATTGGTAGTGTACCATTCTGCAGAAACTGTTTTTTGATCCTCTAACACAATTGTCGCGAAATGACCTATCCTTCCAAAGAACGAGGCCACCATTTTTTTCCCCGCACTTCGATCTCTCTTCGCTTTAGTTGGCAACTCCTCGAAAGGAAACACCCACTGAGCAGATTGTCTTTTGGTTTCAGGATCATAACAGTAAATCCAGCTTTCGTCACCTGTTAGTATGTCGAACACAGCATTTGAGTCACCTCCGTTAAATCTTTCAATCATTTTACGGCACCAATCCACACGATGGAGTTTTTGAGCCTCAGTCAAATTATGAGGTATCCACCGGGCGCAAAGCTTCCTGACCGCTAAATGTTCGTGTAGGATTTTGTGCACTTGACTCATACCGATGCCTAAGCTTGTCCGAATCTGCTGATAGGTCACTCTTTTGTCAGTCTCTATCATACGCCGCACAACACAGATGTTATCTTCAGTCGTCGCCGTAGAAGGCCGTCCCTCACGTAAATCATCAGTGAGATTAGTGCGACCACGTTTAAACTCATTAAACCAGTTGTAAACAGTCGCACGAGATGGGGCTTCATCGTGAAAGGCCAATCGTAGTCTATCATAACTTTCTTGTTGACTTAAATGACATCGAAAGTCATAAAAAATCATTGCACGAAAATTTTCTCGTGTTAAATTCATGTTGACGTGACACAGACAATTTTCAATTTGCCGCCAAATCGTAAAACAAATGACAAATGAATGAAGTATATACTCAGTAATATTGGCAAAGAGTTCTATTTTCAAATTATAGAATTATTTTTTTATTATATTGTTTATAAGTGGCCAGTTCTAAGAACTTTCAGTTTGACCCTCGTAGTTCGTTTGTAATCGAAGAATTATGAATTTGTGACATTGAATCCAATTTTGACATTATATCTGCTTTTTTAATTTTTGTACTTTTATGTTTCTGTTTTTGACATTGTATGGTTATAATTTGCTCATGCTTGATGTAACATTGAACCTAATTTGACATTGTATCTGCTGATTTTTTATTTTACATATTAGGTACTATTAATATTGCATGATTATAAGTGATTCATGTTTATTTCATTTTTGTATTTTTGATTTCGTGTTGTATAGTTTTTCCTTTTTTATGCTGTTAATTTATGTGTCATTTTAATATTGTGTGGCCTGTATAATTATAAATGTAATTGATTCAGATCGATTTTACCTCAGTAAAGAAATTTGTAATTTGTAATCTCTGAGTCCAGCCGTTATTAAGTCCATTTCAGCCTATATGAAACTGCTTAAATACGGTCATCGAGTTGGCATTTTTTCTGTTTTAAATACGGTAGGTTTAGGTAGTCTTTTGTCAGTTTACGTCGTGGGTTACCCTTAAATGAGATTTGTGCTAATAAAAAACCGTCGTGGCGTTACGGTGAACCAACAATAAGTTTTAATCAGCAGCCAAGGTACCGACTACTTGGTAGACGCGAGTCTACTAAAGAAAACCGAATTGGTTTTTACCAAGTATCACACACACGCAATGACAGAGCAGTGTTGTCAACGTAACAAAATTAGTAAAATGGCACACGAGCGACTTCACCTATCATGCTACTCTCTTTGCACAAACTCTACCTAATGCTATAGAACCTTATTTACAATTATTGTAGCATAAAAATATGTATGTGTATATAAAGAAAGTTCTTAAAGCTGATTGGCTAGCCCAAGCGTCAGAAAAATAGAGGCATCTGACTTTGGTATAACGGTAAAAACAGCTGGGGCCTATAATTTAACGAGTCATCTAAGCCACGGTAGCGGATAGATTGTAAATACCACGAGCAGTAACTCATGCGAAGATTGGACGTATTGATACCTATAGCTTGCTCTTATTCTACTTAACCTTATGATCATAGTAACTGTAGTATTCAAGAGCATGTGTACTAATTTCCAGATGAGATACGTGAGTACGGAGCACCCGCTAATAACGTGGTACAACCCGAAATTCATTAGGACTGTGAACTTCACCGCTCGACGGCACAGCCGCTCGGACCCTCTTTACTATGTGGACTTCTATGTCGACATCATCTGGCCTATTCGCAATAATGTTAATGTAAGTATGCTTCTCGTCAATCCAGCTTTTAATATACCGTTTTTGTCTCGAATAAGTCCGCGTTGTTTACCAACTCGCCTAAGCAACGTTGTAGTCGAAGATGAAGCATGCAGACTTAGAAGATACCTATTCACTCAGACTTTGAAAATTTCTCTCAAAAAACAGGAAAGCCGGCAGTCTGTTCCATTCTTTAACCGTACCGATCAGAAAGTTTAAATCAAACCGCTTCGCAAGAAATGAAGGGAAATCAACAAGGTGGAGGTGGTAGTGAGGCGTCTTTTGATCAGCTATAGCTCTGTGTCTTTTAAATTGCTATAGGTAGGCGTGCTGTAGGACGTTACCCTTAACATTTTTACAGAGACAGCAGAACATAAGATTAAAGATTTTAATATTTAAAAGTGCAGGCTCGATTGCACGTATGACTTATTTTTTTATTTCGTATAGGTTTGTGCTTGACGACATACTGCCTGATGTTGAGCAGGTATCCGGAGTAGAGTGTAACACTATAATCTAGAAGATACCTATTTACTCGGGATTTGAAGACGGGTGTCTTTAAGCGGATAGACAGATTCAGGCAAAGCGTTTCACACTTTGTGTGTTCGTATGAGAAATGTGAATTCGGAAACACTTGGTTCTAACGCGCGGAACGTCCACCATCTCGACTAGTCGGCCGATGCGGTAATCTATGCGTGCTACGTATCCGATCCACCAGAGAACGCTACTGTTCCGAACTAACTTTCTGATTGGCGTCACCAGACTTCGCGCCGTAACACGAGCTTAAGCAAGTCGCTTGGCGGCGCGACGTAGTCTTTTTTTTTTTTGCGTAGGAGGGGGAAATCTTCCAAAGATACAGTTAGCCCGGTACCAACTGCATGCCCGATTTCGTCGGAGCCTTCGGGCACCCTAGGTCGGGGGCCGAAAGAAGTTCCACCCACCGCACGGCAGACGATGCACACGACTGAGCGGCCCGACCCAGGAACCCAACTCTCCGACATTGTGTCCGAGGGTTCTGATCCCAGGTCGTTACGCAAAGTGAGTGCACAGTCCGCCGTGCGGGCAGAGGCCCTTCCGCCTGCTCCCGTCTCAGGTGTCCGACGTTATCCGGCGCCCTACGGACTAAAAACCCCCTCCTGTGTATGTGCTGAGTTTAGGCTTAAAGGTAGGTGCTAATAGGATACTCCTACCTCCAAGCCATGTGCATGTGTGTGGGGTGTAGTGTAATAGTTGTTTGTGTACCTTTCTGTTATTGTTTATGAGGATCAGGGGGGTTGGAATGATGTGTTGCCTCCGCGACGCTTTCAGAGACGGTGGAGGAGAATAAGTGGTGACATTTTCACATATTCGAAAGCGCCGCGCATTAGCCAGGATGAGTTGCTGTTGGTCGGAGTGTGTGAATGTAAATTATGATATAATTAGGTGACATAATGAGTGTGTGTGTGTGCATATATAAAGATAATTATATTGTATGATACGAGTAAAGTTTTGAAAAATAATGACAAGCAAGGGCTTAGGTGTGTGATTTGTTTTCTGCGCCCAGTTGCCAGTCTTGCCGATCTTGGCGGCAGTATTAGTATATATAAGTAGGTTGTGTGGTTCAGCAAGGTTGGCAAGACGAGCAAGGTTTGCGAGGGATTGTGTGTATTGGTTAGATGTTAAGTACAGTTATAATACTTGCTGATCTTGCCTGGAGTATATGGTAGGATGTCGGACAGTGATGATGATTTTTAGGTTATTAGGTGCTGAGCGGATTTAGATTTGTGTGGGGCAGAGATGATTATGATATTTAATGTTGAGGTAATTCTATTCAATTATTATGTTAGTTAATGAAGAACTTATGGTATTATAATTGAGTTGAGTCTGGTATTCAGCAGGATCTGCAAGTCGAGCGAGGTCTGTTTTGTGTCCAGTTCCCGGCATTGTCGGTCATGTCTGTTATAATTTACTGAGGATTTATGAGCCTACGTTACCATTTTGTGCTAAATAAAACAAACTTTATAATTATAGCGAAGACTCCATGTTTCTTCCTTTTATTGATTGACCATAGAGTACAGAACACAATCATAGATAATAAATCAGATATCATAATAAAAGGCAGGGTTCGAAATTACTTTTAACATCCCCCCTCGATTTACAGTTTCATTAGGTACAAGCACGGTACAAGCTTTAACTTGAAATAGGAAATCGCTATACAATTTACACATAAAAGACACAATTAAATAGGTAAATTAAGTCTACTCTCCTTTAAGAATTTTTTTTTCAATAGGTAGAAATAATAGTACTAAAGAGGTGCCTGCATTATAATTTAGAATTTGAAATTAATTTAATTACAATCTTTGAAATTATAGACTGAACAGAATAGGTATATAAACAAAAAAACAGGCATTTTAAGTCTTAACAGCTGTAAATATCAAGCATGTTTCATTGTAACAATTTTAACACATCTAAAATCAAAATAATCATAGTAATTTTTTAGTTCAAATGAGCACTACAAAAACTAATTCAAACTACATTTAAGGATTTCCTCATACTAGTCAATTTTTCATTTGACATAGATTTTGTCATTAAGTCTGATAAGTTAGACTCAGTAGGCACATATTCAATATCTATTTCTTTCTTATTTGATAAGTCTTTTAAAAAATGAATTTTTATATCTATATGTTTTGTGCGCTTACTGTTTTCCAATGATTTTGATAACTGTATGGCACCTTTATTGTCCATCAATAGCACACACTTCACTTCACTTTCCAGTCCATTAATATCATGATACAGTCCTTTCACATACAACAAGTCACATGCACTGGTTGCACCTGCAACATATTCCGCTTCCACAGTTGACAAAGTAACACAGTTCTGTTTTCTTGAAAACCAAGCCACCACCTTGTTACAGTACAGGGTTACAGATCCTGACATGCTTTTGCGATCTGTACAATCTCCTGCCCAGTCAGCATCAGAGTAAGTATGAAGGCATACATCTTGATTTTTCACATATAGTAGTCCGACATCAGCTGTTTGCTTTAAGTATCTAAGAGTTCTTTTAGCTTGAATCCAAAGGCTTTGAGTTGGCCTGTCCAGGTGTTGGCTTAAGTAGGATGTTGCAAAGGAAATATCAGGTCTTGACACTGTTGCCACGAACATTAGGCCTCCAATTAATTGTCTGTATGGTACTTCTGTTATCACTGTTTCACTTTGGTCTAATTGAAAGCCTTTTACAATAGGTGTTGCCACTCCCTTACATTCTTTCATACCAAATTTTTCCAACATTTTTTGTATTTGTCGTTTTTGTGTTATTTTTATTCCATTTTCCAGCTTTTCTATTTCCATTCCCAAAAATGTCTTAGGAAATCCAAAATCTTTTACTTCAAATTCTTCTTGCAATCCTTGTACTACAATTTCTATATCATTTTCCAATCCTGTTATTAATATGTCATCGACATAAATAAGTAATACAGCACTCATATCTTTAGAAGAATAAAGACAAAAGTCATGTTTTGATCTTACGAAGCATTTTCTCTCCATATACTCGTTAAATCTCTGATTCCATACTTTAGGACTTTCTTTCAGCCCATATAATCCTCTGTTTAACTTTAGAACTTTATTTTGTGTCACATAAATGCCTTCGGGTGGCTTCAAATATATTTCTGATTCTAATTTTCCATTTAAGAACGCTGTTGGGACATCAAGTTGCCTGATTGGCCAGTTTTTCTGCACAGCTTCAGCTAATAGGGTACGCACCGTAGACATTCTGGCTACAGGGGCATAATTTTTGCCAAATTCTTCATTTTCCTTGACTTGATATCCACGAGCCACTAGTCTGGCTTTCTTTTGTCCATTTTCTTTTATTTTGAAAATCCATTTTCCATCTACCATTTTTCCGTTTTTGGGTAACTCAGTTTCCTCAAATGTCTTCATCTTTTTTAATGCTTTGACTTCATTTTCTATCGCTTCTTTCCACCCTGTTTTCATCGCATCTTTATAGTTTTCTGGTTCTTCCTCATTCAATAAGCAATATGCTTGGTGTAGTTCATATTCATTTAAGTAATTAGGTGTTTTAATTTCTCTTCCTGTTCTGGTTTTAACTATTTTGTCCAGTTCATCAATATCTCTTTTATTTTCTACAATTTCCTCAACTTTATTATCTTGTTTCTCTAAATTGTATTCTTCCATTCTTTCGTATTTCTGATCATAGTAGTGACTGTCATTGTTATTAATGTCAGTGTCATTTTTATACTGGATGTCAGTCTCGTCGAAACGCACATCTCTGGATATCACTATAGCGTCCGTTTTGGGGTCCCAAATTTTGTACCCATTTTTGGCATATCCGATCATTCTGCCTGATATTGCTCTCTCTGAGAATTTGTCCATTCTTGGTAATATAATGGCCCACGCTTTACATCCAAAGACTCTCAATTTGTTCAGAATAAATTCTTTTCCGAATATCTTTGCTGGTATTTGAAAATTAATTGCTTTTGATGGGCATCGGTTCAGTAGGTAAGTAGCTGTCAGGATAGCTTGTCCCCACAAGTGCTTAGGAAGTTCAGATTCATTTAGAATTGTCCTGGCTTTATCCAGCAATGATCTATTCATGCGTTCACTTTTACCATTCATCTGTGGACTATATGGTAGACTGTACTCAATATTTATGCCCTTCATTCTGCAAAATTTCTTGAAGTCATTAGAGCTGTATTCACCTCCATTGTCACAACGAATTCTTGTCACTTTCAGGTCTCTTTCTCGTTCTAATCCATTTATATAGTCAATTAAATTTTGTGCCGCTTCAGATTTATTCTTCAACAGGTAAGTCTGGGTAAAATGTGAAAAATCATCAATGATGGTTTGGAAATATTTTATTCCCTCTTTTGTCTCTTGTTTCATGGGCCCAGCGACATCTGAATGTATCAGCTCTCCAATTCGTTTACTCTGTCTGTGCGGAACAGTCCTAAATGGCAATCTTGTGCTTTTGTTTTTCATGCACTCATCACAACACTTTTTACTAAAAGGTAATTTCATCATTGCAAGACTTTTTCGATTTACATGAGCCAGTCTTTTATGCCAAATATTTTCATCATTGGCCTCACATGCGTTGTGGCATATCTCCGTCAAATCCAGGGTAACATTTATTACATGTAGCTTTCCTCTTTTTTCTCCAAGGTACTGTGTGTTATTTTTGCTTATTTTTAACTGTCCTTTGGTAAAAATCACGTCGAAATTTCTCTCCATTAACCGGTCCACTGATAGTAAATTGTGTGACAAGTTTGGTACTATCAATCCTTCTATTTTTAGTTGTTGGTCCTCATATTTTGTTTTTAAAATTCCTTTCTTTGTTGCTCTTAATGTATCTCCATTTGCTATTTTTATGCATATTTCTTTCTCTAAAGTCTCTATCTCAGTCATGTATTTTTCATATTTTTGTTGGATAAAATGATGAGTAGCACCAGAATCTACCACAAACACCACTTGATTTTCTCTCTCATTTTTTATTAAATGTGCTTCCATTGAAAAGGCAACAAACAAGTTCTCATTTTCTTCTGTTAAGTTAGCTGTTGGCCTACCTCTTCCTCTCGATCTGTAACTACTTCTTCCTCTGTATGGTCTGCTATGTACACCTCGAACTTGCTTGTTATTATTGCATTGAAAGGCTTTATGTCCTGGTTTTTTGCAGCGGAAACAGGTCAAAAAACTGGTGTCTACATCATTCTTAGTGCTCTCTGTTGTCATCCCATCTTTGAATTTCAATTCTGAGTCGAGTAGGCGTGACTTCACAAATTCTATATTAATTTCTTTTTCGTTGCTCATTGTATCAATGGTAGTAATAACCGTGTCGTATTCTTTGGGTAACGTTAACAGTAAATGACATACCTTGTCACTCTCTTCGATTTTACAGCCGGCCGCTTCCAGCTCATTAATTATTTTGTCGAAGTCGTTGAAATGTTCCTGCATTGTTTTATTCGAATGGCATTTCAAGCTTAGTAATTTCTTTCTTAGAAAAAGTTTGTTGAATATGCTCTTTCGTTCGAATACGCTTTCGAGTTTCACGAACATTTCCCGCGCTGTAGTACATTTTCTCAAAATGTCAAGATGGCTGTCCGATACGCACTGCACAATCAGGGATTTCGCTCTGCAATCCTTAGCGACTGTTTCCTTATCTTTGCAGTCTAGGTTTGTTTCGTCAACCGCTTCAAGTAGTCCCCTCTCTTCCAGTAGGACTTTTAACCTGAATTTCCAATTCGAAAAGTTTGAAGCGTCGTATAACTTTGGTAGCAAAACTTGTTGCCCTTGACCACTCGCCATTTTATTTTTATACTTAGTTTTCTTCTTTATTTCGATTAACCACGCTCTGCTGTTATAATTTACTGAGGATTTATGAGCCTACGTTACCATTTTGTGCTAAATAAAACAAACTTTATAATTATAGCGAAGACTCCATGTTTCTTCCTTTTATTGATTGACCATAGAGTACAGAACACAATCATAGATAATAAATCAGATATCATAATAAAAGGCAGGGTTCGAAATTACTTTTAACAATGTCGGCATTGAGTCGCAGCCCAGCCGGCGTCGATATAATAAGTAGCGTATGGGAGATTGTTTGTAGGAATCACCAAAGTTAATTGTATTCTGTTCTCTCACTCGCCGATTTCTTGTTGAAAAAGCATGTTGAAGACTAGTTCAATGTCACTGCACTGCACTTAAACTGGCACTGTATTGGGGTCTATGGGGAGTCACTGCAGAAAAGACCGAGGGAGAAACGGTGAGTAGAAAAAGACTGGTTGATGTTAGTTAGCCGGTTGATAGGGGGTAAGAGTCTTAGATATTTGAAGTTTTGGAATGTGGCAATAGCTGGCAAGGTTTGACCTTGCAGGTCCGACTTTTCTTGCCGATTACACTTGCACTTCGCACTATTGGGAAATTTTGGGTGAACTGTAGCTTGCACTTGTTGCCGGGCTTGCTTTCAGAGCAAATGTGGCAAGGGCTGGCAAGGTTTAACTTTGCAGGCCTATCTTTTCTTGCCGATTACACTTGCACTTCGCACTTTTGGAACATTTTGAGTGGACTGTGACTTGCACTGTGTTGCTGGGCTTGCTTTTTGAGTAAAAACCTTGCCAATTTGGCAAGGTGAGCAAGGATAAATAAATAGATGAAAATGCGACATGGAGCTTGTGGAATTGTGGCCGATCCCGACGCCGGCTGCGCTGCGACTCGGCGCGGCGTAGTCAGGTGAGTGGTCACTCACCGTGGCTAAAGCCTACCACCAGTATGGTTGTTGCTTGGTTAGCACCACCCAGGGCCACGTGTGGGGGATAAAAAATAAAGGGATTCCTACCCACGGACAACGGCAACTCAGTCTCAAAACGTGGAACAATACCTTACCTATGTAGTACAATACAGTAAAAGCAGGTACAGGATCACATTTTAAAGGAAATTTTAAAGGTGATATAAGGTGCTAACAGTTTTTTTGAAGTAGGCCGACATTTTGAAGAAGGCAACTTTTTTTTAAATTTCTATAGGAATAACAATGTAGGTAATTAATGTTTTTCATAATTTTCAGATAGATTTCTACTTGTACGAGTATGTGACGAATCAATACAAGCGATCTTTCCTAGAACTACGCTTCGAGCTGTGCGAACTGCTCGAGAAGGACTTGTTCTTCGGCCTTTCTTTTGGGTTATTTTTTCCACATCCGTGTCCTTTGGAACCAGTACGTTTGTATATACAATACAATATTTTATTTATCTACTACACAACAATAAATGGGCAGTAACAGTCATCCCCAATGCGCTAGCCTTTCACTACATTATCAAAGAACCTAAGAAATTTTAATTAATTTAAAATGAAGTGATTTTCCACACTAGGTTTATATTTCAAAGAGTTATTTTTATGATAAACATTTCAACAATTTGTCTCTAATTTTTTTTTTTTTTTATTTATTTATTTGTTAAATTACAATGATAGATAACTCGTTCATACATTGTCTTAAAACCTAGATTAGGTTTGTCTAGACAATCTAGTTCTCTTAAAATAACAGTATTAAATATTCTGTGCTACAAAATACATTTATATAATGCAGGTCCTCAAGTCAAGTGAAGGTTCAAGTGATGCGTTTGCGACACATTTTAGAAATGTTTATCACAAAAATAACTCTATAAG
Organism: Hypomecis punctinalis; assembly: GCA_949316475.1. Taxonomy (NCBI): domain Eukaryota; kingdom Metazoa; phylum Arthropoda; class Insecta; order Lepidoptera; family Geometridae; genus Hypomecis; species Hypomecis punctinalis. Next base: position 1,896,046 of record OX438814.1, read on the forward strand.
GTGATTATATTGCTACATTACAAATTCTGTCTAAATTTATTTGGAACAATTTGTGACTGGTTTGGGTTGAAACTCATCGGGCGGTGTCACATAAGCCTGGCCTCTGTTTAGTTCATAATTAGTGTAGATTAGCCACCTAAGGGACAAGTATTGCGCGAGCGTAGTGAGTCCGAAAATTATGCAGAGTATTTTTTAGTAAAGAGCAGTAAGCAAAGGAAAACATAACAGCTATGCGTGCGCAAAAAATTAAAGATATATTTGACAATATGGGATATACTTAGGCCTAGAATTAGAATTAGAAATTAGAAATTAGAAATAGAGCTCATCTTCGGACAATTCTGAATTGATTTTAAGTAAATTTGTTAAAATGTATCTTTCAGGGCTCTTACAAGGTAGACAACATAACAGTGCCACTAAAGAACGTGCCCACTGTGGTTCCCTTTACGAAGGGTCGAATAAAGTCGAACTTGACGTCGAGAGAAACGCGCGAGCTGGTGGCCACAGGCCAACTGGACGTGGAAATCAAAGAAGTTTCCACTGGCAGGATGAAGAAACTGAAAAAATAATTTTTAATTTGTGGTTTAAGGGAAAAGTGAAAAATATTTATAAACGTTTTGTCGAATGTGTTATGTATTTTACAATATTACAAGAACAGCAGAACTAGATATGTATTTGTATTAGTTTTTCTTTTCCTGGCCGTAGACAATAAGCAATTTTTTTTAATACCAAATTCTCAGACCAAATAATTTGCTCTGCGACCAAATGAGACAAACTTTTTATGAAATATTATTAGCATACAAATAGGTCTACGATAGCTTGCCTATCGATAAGTGTTCATGACTTTATTTAATTCGATAGTTTTTTTTGGAAATGATTTTTTTACTTTTAAATACTCTTTTGATAAGAAAAAATACATTTTTCTTCCAACTAATAGTAAATAAAATAATCGCAGGGGCGGCTTTGTGGCGAGCCGTCGGTGAGTGGCGACACCGCGAACCCTGATTCCTTGGGGCTAAATGAGACCCCTGACTCCTCTCTTGCCTTAACTGGCCGGCTGGGAGTGGAAACCGCAAGAGCTAAGAACCTAAGCTCCAGGGTGGAAGTGTTAAAGGGCATAACGCCGCTAGTAGCTCTTAGTGAACGCGCAGCACACCTCTCGACACCCTAAGCCGTCCACACCAATGTTGCCCCTCCGGCGCCAATATACGGTAGCTATTATGAGGGGCCCATTTAGTAGATGGCAAGTCACCACCCGCCTAAATATTTGAAATGAGGCATTATTTGGTGGGTGCCGTACCTCGTTCCATCACCCTTCGTGGGTAGGCCTACGTCCTGCAGTGGACTATTAAAAAGGCTGGTACAGCAGTACAGTACAGTACAGTACCTCGTTCCATAATCCAGTTTTGTATAACACCCAGAAGTTCACCACAATAACCCATTATTTTTTCAATTCATTACTCACAATAGGCTCCTTGTACCTTCACCCCTACAACATAGCTAAATGATGTTTAAAAAGGGCCTCTCAGTGTTGGCTTCGGCTGCACTGATGCCCATCAAATAACCGGGCTTGGCCCGAGAGATGTATATCAAATAAAATAAAATACTAATAGTTTTAAATGTAGAGATTAATACCTTGGTAGGTTTGCCTACTTAATTCTGTTCATACTACCTGGCTAGCAACCATATACAAATATGACAACATAAGTACGAAACCGGTCTTATAACCAGTCAAAATTGGTATCATAGGAAAAATAATTTAATTGCCTTCAAAAATCGTTCATGAAATATTTTAACGACGAAAAATAGCCATGAACATTTCTCGGCAGGCAAACTATCTTAGGCGTGTTTATAAATAAATAATAATTTACCAAAAAATACGTCTCATCTGATAGTAAGGTTGTCACATGGGTGAAGGTCGATTTTCAGCGGCTCTTAGATCAAAAATTATCACATCTCAGGTAATCTCTCAATTATGTACATATCACATAACTTCGACAGACAAGAGATTAAATCCTGTGGATCAGAGAGGGAGATAAAAAACTTATATGAAAGTCCCTAGGAATTTGATTTTGGACCGTTAAATTCGCTTGAAAACTGTAATTTAGAATAAAAATGGGCATGGCAAGAGATTTTATTCTAAAAATAAAAAAAATTCGGGTAGTCCGAATGTGAACATCGTTTTTACTAGCTCCTATTTAATTACTTGCGTAAAAAGTATAATCGATCAAAATTACCATCTAAACCTTGTTTATTTTGAAGTGTATAAGTGAACTACATAAATAGTGTTTATGGATTGAATTTTAATTTCTTCCTGGCCAAGATAATTTCAAAATAATCATACCGTTTCGAACATCTGGGAATTTGTTTGTGACATAAACTCGCTTTATCACTCGCACAGACGGTGATTATTGTATCGCTGTCACTTTCACTGCACTGCATCACTAAGGTTTGAAGATTTATTGATCTTTTATTAATATCCCGGAATCTAATACAATGACGGACACATGCGATGCGTGCCGCAGGCCCGTTGACACTGAAGCGGAGATTAGATGCACCAAATGTGCACTTGTTTTTCACCTGGCCTGCGTCAAGATAGCAGCCTCGGACGCATCAACAGAGTTTAGATCGACCTGGATTTGTCCAAATTGCCGTAGTACTGAACCTAAAAGAGATAATTCGAATACTCCCATACGCTCAAACACCGTTAAGCCGACCAAAGGTGTCACTGCGCGACAGAAAAAAATAGCCGCAGCCGCAGCAGCCGCCGCAGTCGCTCCCGCCATCAACATCACAGCCGCGAGCCAAGGAAGTGGCTCCCGTGCCGGCCCGTTGACGACTAACATCGGCGCTTCTCTTTCGGCTCCCACCAGTGCGGTGTCATCGCCGATACAAGACCAACCCACCTCGGAGATGTCTTTGGTACTAAACGAAATGCGATTAATACGAAAGGAGATGACTGATTATCAGCAAGAAATCAGGGACGATATCAAAAAACAGCTCAAAGAAATGTCCGCAATTTACAACCGCAGACTCGACGAATTCGAGAAATCATTAAGCTCTGCCGCCTTCAAAATAGCTGAACTTGAGGCAACCCAGGCTGACCAGTCGCGTATGGCTGAACAAATCGTCAAACTTGAGGAAACTATCCAAGCTCAAATGCAGGCTACATTAAGAAATGAACTGGAAATTGTTGGCGTCCCAGAGACGCCGAATGAAAGCCTCCCTCACATTGTTCGAGTTATTGGTACTAAGGTCGGAGCGCCGCTTCAGGAATCTGATATCGATTGGGTCGATAGGGTCGGCCCAAAATCAATGAAAAACGCTTCAAACGATGAGCGAAGACCTCGTCTCGTAGTAGTGCGTTTCCTTAGGCGAGAAAAACGGGATTCTTTCCTTAGAGCTGTTAAAGTAAGACGAAGCCTTTCCACTTGCGACCTACAGTTCGATGGAGCGCCAAGTCCGATATTCATAAATGAGCGCCTGACGAAAAACAATCGGCAGTTATTTCAGGAAGCGCGTCGCCGATCAAAACTTAATGGATTTTTATATTGCTGGCCCAAAAATGGATCAATTTTTATCCGCAGAGCAGATGGGCGACCCGCTATCCATCTACGAAACCAAGCTGATATGGCTAAACACCTTCCACTTAAGTATGACCCCGCTACCTCGGCCTCATCGACTGCTGCGCTGTAAGGAACTTGACGCCTACCAGATGGCCTTAGGCGAAGTTTGTGCTGTTTTTTCTGTAATATGTGTTGTAATTTGTGTAGGTAGTAATAATTATCAACGTCATATTTTTACTAAAAATTGGCTATTAATAGAAATAATTATTTTGTATTCATCTCTGATGTTTATTTGTTGTCACTCTAGGCTTCCACACACTCGCGTCACTCATTCAAAACACAACCCATCGCGCTCTGAAGAGCTAACTCGCTCTTGCAAACAGCAAATAGTCCCGCCAATATACCAGTTTAACTCAGCTCAGCTCTCACCCGTCGTGCAAACTCGCTCTTGCCAGTCAGTTAATAGACCCGTCAATGTACTAGCTTCCCACAGCACCGCGCTCACACGTGCAAACTCGCTCTTACCTACAATTAACTGGCCCGTCAATGTACCAGCTTCCACAGCACCACGTTCACAAGTACCAACTCGCTGCCACCACCAGATAGACCTGTCAATGTACCAGTATATCCTTAAACCACGCACACGCGAAGAAACCTGCTCTCACAGACAATTGATGAACACTCCCTTAATCCGGCTTGCTATATCTTTGGGCTATAGTCAATTGAATAACACTCACAGCTTTCACTTTTCTAGGCTTCATAAAGCTGATTTATCCCAACTATTAGCACTTTCTCATATAATCAAACCTATTAACTTATTATTACAACTATACGTTTTAACAGATCTGAGCCAACGAATAAATTTATATTTATTTGTTGGCTTACTATGATGGAAACTATCAAAATCTTGGACAAATCGTTTTTAATAAAGTGCTATGAATCAGAAAGCCTAGAAAACTGTTAAAATATCCTTTCTCATGCTCATAAGTTCAAGGTTATTACTTTGAACATAAGAAGTATAAGTAAAAACTTTAATTGTTTGATTATAGCATTAATGAGGTTGGGATTGGAAGTGGATGTCATAATATTGACGGAATGTTGGTTGAAGCCGGACACAATAATCCCCAAAATCCCAGGTTATTGCTCGTTTAATACAACCAAATACATAAATAAGAGCGGGGGCGTTATAGCCTATGTGCGCAGTGTCTGGCCAGTATCGGTTACGGAACCAGAAGTGCTAGACTGTAACTGTTTAAAAATATGCATCGGGGATGAGTTGGTGGTTTTTGGTATCTACAGATCCCCGTCTTTCTCAAACGTTGACAATTTCCTTACATCTTTAAATGACGCGTCAACCCAAATTAAAAATAATCAATGCGTTATTTGGGCAGGGGACGTCAATCTCAATTTGATTGCGGACCCTCTAGGTGACGATTGTACGGAATATCTGAGTCTGGCTGCAGAACATCGATTACTTCCAGCAATCTCTAAACCCACTCGCGGTAACTCATGTCTCGACCACATCTTTGTAAAACAGGGCTTTGATGCGGTGGGTATTGTTTGTAACTCTGCCATTACTGACCATAGCCTTTGCGTCGTAGGGGTAGCCAAATCAGGTCCAATTACTCAGCCTCAATCTCGCACTAAGGTGAAGATCGACGTTTCTGCGGTGGCTAAGGATTTATTGACGGAAGACTGGGGAGCGGTTACCAATGCATCTGACATCGACCATGCAGTGGATGAATTTGATAAAATTCTTTCTTCCTCTGTCTCCACCCACAGCCACTCTGTAACAATAAGTAGCTCTCGACGAAACCTTAAGCCCTGGATAACTCCTGGGCTCATTAAGTGCCAGAAAGTTCGTGATTTACTTCATTTAAAGGCAAAAAGTGATCCCAATAACAATGTCTTGCAAATTAAGTACCGAAGATATCGAAATTTTTACAAAGAGCTACTATACCGAATCAAAACAAGTTATGAAAAGGGAAAGCTCACTGAAAATAAAAATAATCCAAAGAAGTTGTGGAAGACGATTAATGACATTTGTGATAAAACAAAAGCCAAAACAAGTGCTTCAGAACTAATCATCAGTCCGTAGAATCCCGTTGCATCGTTAAATAAGTGTAATAATTTCTTTACAAGCATAGGAAATCAGCTGGCAGATAAAATCCTTAGCAAATTGTCGGTTACCGAAGAGAGTCTAGCAAACTCAGTCAGAGCTAAAAACTCTCCGGTGTCTTCCTTCTTCATTGCTCCGGCTGATAGTGGCGAGATAAAAAAACTCATAGCCGGCCTAAAGGTTGACAGTGCTCCAGGGCTTGATGGCTACTCGGCTTCTCTCATTAAACAAATCGGACACAGTATTTTGCTGCCTCTGACACATATAATTAACTTAAGTCTCGAGAGCGGTCGTTTTCCAAGCAGATGGAAGCTTGCAACAGTCGTTCCCGTACATAAAGACGGTGCCAAGGATACTCCTAGTAACTATAGGCCTATATCACTGTTGAGTATCTTCTCAAAAATACTCGAAAAAGTTATGAACACGAGATTAGTCGACTACCTTGAGACCAATATGCTTATATCTGATAGACAGTTTGGTTTTAGACGTGGGCGTTCTACCGAGGATGCTGTAGTGCTTCTTACATACTCAGTGTCATCTGCGGTTGATGCAAAGCTCCGTTGCGTTGGAGTATTCCTAGATCTGGCCAAAGCCTTCGATACGGTCTCCGTCCCAATCCTACTAAAAAAGCTCGAAGTTTTTGGAGTTCGCGGTATTGCACTGAACTGGTTCCGCAGCTACCTATCAAATCGAAGCCAACGCGTTAGGGTTGGGACCAGTCTAAGTGATGAGCTGCCTATGAGATTCGGAGTCCCCCAAGGGAGTATTCTAGGGCCAACACTGTTTTGTATTTACATAAATGAGCTGCTAGAGATCGATATTCTTGGAGCAAGCACTATCTGCTATGCAGATGACACAGTGCTCGTTTTTAAAGGCACTTCATGGAGTGATGTAGTTGCTATGGCAGAAAATGGTATTAACCAAGTAGCGGCGTGGCTAAGCAGTAATCTCTTAACCCTCAATACTAAAAAGACCAAAATTATGGCTTTTTATAACACGAAAAAAACAATGCCGATGGTGAAAATTGAACTTAACATATCCTCAAGCGTCTTATGCCCAACTAACTGCACTTCAGAAGACAGTAGCTGCGATACCATTGGTCGAGCTGATAGGATTCGATATCTGGGAGTAGAACTCAACGAGTCACTTTCCTTTAGGCATCACATATCTAAACTGTAAGGACGCGTTAGAAAACTTATTTATGTCATGAAAGGTTTACGTGATGCGTGCGATCTAACTACACTCAATATGGTCTATATGTCTTTATGTTAGTCTATTCTTTCCTATTGTAACCTAGCTTGGGGTGGAGCAGCTCAAACCTTAATGATAGGACTTGAACGGGCTCAGAGGGTTGTCCTTAAAGTAATGCTACGGAAACCATTTAAACATCCGACAGAAGCCCTTTTCTTGGAAGCCAAAGTCTTGACAGTGCGGCAATTGTTTATCCAGAAAGCTGTGGTAAAAATTCACAACTTCATCAAGCAGACTGGGTTAGCCACAAATCAGCAGGGTAGACGGGCTTTTAAGATGCCTCTTGTAAAGGTTAACTCAACATATGCTGACAGACACCCCAATGCCCTCCTCCCAAAAATCTACAATAGGGTATCTAAGGTTTTTCCGTACTTGATAAAGGAGAAAACCCATAAAGTTAGCCAAATTATTCGGGCCTGGTTGCTTACTCTGTCGTATAGCGCCACTGAAAACCTAAGAGCAGATGAGTACACATTACATTAGCACACTTTCACACACATAGCTTTTCAAAACTTCAATCAATTACCCATTCGACAAGCTCGCGCGTACACACACAAACAAACAGCACTATAATATTATACTCTCGTGTCCACTTACTCAACGCAGCAATAAAACTGGCACACATTTCTTTTACGATAATTATGTACCTACCTATTCCTTTGTATATTTATTTATTCATTACTGTTTTTTTTTTGTACAAGTTTATATAATCTCACAAATTTTTCAGTTTTCGATAAATCAGCATTTCTATAAAATTTAGGACTACCCCAGAATATCACCACTAGATAACTTTCTGTATGGTACCCACAACACGGGTCTCGAGCCTAGTGTGGGACCAAAGGATAATTCGCTTATGAATCCTGAATCTAGTTATCTTGCCAAATTACAACTGTTATTCATGTATTGTTTTACTTCAACTGTTATTCTTGTATTCATTCGTGTATTTCAATTTTAGTAAATAAATAACTTTCTTTCTTTCTTTCTTCTTTAAATCGAACTTGGTGGACACCAAAAGCAGTACCTACACAATAAAGAGGCGCAATTGTATAGAATGTTCGAAACAAATGATGTTGCGTATTATAGGTCCCGGCACGTAAGTTGAACAAAAAAATATCACTCTCTCCCTTTCGTTAGCACAGAAAACAAAAGAGAGGTAGCTATGGTTTAATGTTCAAGTTGTTTGCCGGCTACTATACATAATGTATGTAAGCTCTGAGTAGAGATATCTAGATATCTGTAAATAACAGATTGATAATGCTGTTGTCACTTTCTGTTTTCTTAGATATCGGTTAAAAACGATTTTTCAAGATGGCGCATGAAGCTCCACCGGAATCTGTCAGCATTTTGTATTTTATGCTTAGTAAGTGATCCTAAACATATTGAAAAAAAATTGGATCGGAAATTTAATGCAGAGTGTACCAAAAATACGTGTAATTTTTCCTGAGGTTTCTGACTGCACGCCGCCTCGCGCCCCGCTACCGCGCATAACGGCAAGATCGTGAGTCGTTGCCGAGCGGAGCGTATAAGGTACGGAAAGTAGAGTATACACTACTAGAAAAAAGCCTATAGACCTCGTCTTGGACTACTCGTTTCACTCAGGACAAGACAAGATACTCCCTCTCAGTCCCTCGTTACACTCAAAACAATCGTTCTAACGCCAGTAAAGTGACTTAAGGTCCAATTTGTAATGAGTGTGGCGTTTACGAAGATACTCTCCACATATTGTTAGAATGTGTGCGGAATGAGTCATTTAGAAGACAATGTTCTATACAAAATATTAAAGACGTTGGCTTTTACAACTCTATTTTGTCTTTGCCAGACTCTGAAAGTGCAAAAATGTTGTACAAACTCGTAGGTAGATATAGGATTAAAAAGATAAGTTTAGTTTTAAGTTATGTATCTTGTACAGGGCGATGTGGTCTCTAAGCAACAAAGCCCTTTAAATAAATAAAAAAAAATCCAATTTGCTGCTGTGACATAACACACTGTTTTATTCTTTTGGTGCATAATCTACTATGTCCTAACCCGTGTAAGCATAAATTATGGCCAAATTCATTTAATAAGCATATTATGTATTTACTATAAATAGACTAAAATGACTATAAAATGCACCATTTTGATAACTATAAGATAATTATACCCATTTACTTTAGAAAAGTAGATTTAAATTATAGCTAGACTTCTACGTAGTCTGTTAATGTTTACACGTTTAAATATAGATTTAAGTATTCAATTTTTAAAACAAAATTGACATTATGATTCGGATAAATAAAATTAGGTAAGTACACGTAGTTTGGAAAACATTAGAAGTACCTACACCTCTTACATTTAGGTACTGTTATTTTATACGGGCACCTAGTTAATTAAATGTCTAATAATTAAAACCGACATGTTTTATTGAAATACGTGATAGGTACATTTGATCACTTGCCAATAATTTTAGGATTGTTATTGTCATATTTATTTCCATTACATTTACAGAATATCAATCATTACTGTCATCTATTTAGCAGCCATTAGAGAACTTTGCGGTGAAAGGGTAAGATTAATTTTAATTATTAATTTATACTATTTAAAGTCTTAGGTATTTTGAATTAAATATGAGGCACTGCGCAATTGCGCATTGCCCAGTAGGTATCCCGCTACATAAAGATCCTACGCCGCGCGCCGCCGGTCCGTCATCCATGGCATTTGGGCATCGACTTGGCACTTTTTCTGTTTCATATGAGCTAATAAATCTCAGCATTTGATTCTAAATTACTGCAGCAAATCTTTAAGATCACTTATTTTTAGTATTTAACTTTTTAGGGTTCCGTACCTCAAAAGGAAAAAAACGGAACCCTTATAGGATCACTTTGTTGTCCGTCTGTCCGTCTGTGTGTATGTTAAGACTCTTTATCTCGAGAACGCGTTAAGATATCGAGTTGAAATTTAAACTGTATTCGTATATCTATGATCTCTTACAGTTGTGTAAAGGAAAAACCTACAGGGTACTTTCCGTTGACATTTAACTATGAAATTTGGCAAGAAGTATTGTCTCGGAGTATATAATATATATAGGAATAAATCTGAAAACTGTACATTTTTATTTAAATCACAAAAAAATAGGACCTCAAAAAGCACAAAATATGGGTTCAAAATTCAAAGTGAGTAAATCGTATCATGTAAGGTATCATATGAAAGGCCTTCATTAGCACATGCTAAAACAGGTGTTTAATTATTTTAACAATGTGTAATTTTCGATGTATGACGAGAAAAAGGAAAAAAAAAACTTTTGTCGATGATGATGATGAGTATAGAGATTTTAATAACGTACTTCCCAATTTTGTGAAATTTTCTGGATTTGTACGGAACCCTCGGTGTGCGAGCCTGACTTGCACTTGTCCGGTTTTTTTTTACATTACATGGCGTCCTGCAGACTGCTGCGAATGAGGCATAGTAATCAATTTATGACATCTATGATCTTCATTCAAACATTTCGAGGGCTGATTGATTGAACACCAAGTCGCAGCCTCAGGGCGCAGCTTTATGCAGAAACCCTATAGGCACATCAAGAATATGATATTGATTCCAGATACGTTATATCAGCACCGAACACCCAGAAATAAGTTGGTTTAATCCGAAGTACGCCCGCTACGTGAACCTGACCGCCCAGCGCCACGCGCGCGACGACCCATTCTACTACGTGGGCTTCCACGTTGATATCATCTGGCCTGTTATAAATAACATCACCGTGAGACATATTCTTAACTAGCTGACCCGGTGAACTTCATTTCACTCATATAAATTATAGCTTATGTGTTATTCTGATGCATAAGCATTATTACTGCAAAGTTTTAATGCAATCCGTTCAGTAGTTTTGGCGTAAAAGTGTTACAAACATCCGTACATACTCACAACGTTTCACGTTTATAATATTAAGGATGTTACCTATTTTTTGATGTATAAACGTTATTATTGCAAGGTTTTATCTCAATCTGTTCAGTAGTTTTTGCGCGAAAGAGTAACAAACATCCACGCATACCATTGAGATTTTTCCTCAATGATGCATACTCACAAACTTTCACGTTTATAATATTAGTAGGATTTAGTAACTACAGCAAAATACAATAGAACTTATATACTTAACCTGTACTGTACCAGCCTTTTTAATAGTCCACTGCAGGACGTAGGCATACCCACGAAGGCTGTTTGGGCCATATCTACCACGCTGGCCCAGTGCGAGTTGGTGGATTCACATACGATTACACCATCAAGTTTCTTCTACGGACGTATGCAGGTTGCCTCACGATGTTTTTCTTCGTGAAATTCCGTACATCAATTCCGAAGAACTCATTGGTACGGGATCGGGATTTGAACGCACGACCTCACGATTGTAAGACTGGTGTCATTACAACTAGACCATCACGACTAATATACTTAATCTACAACTACATAAAAAGCAATTAAATCATCCACAAACCGTTGGAAGTCTCAAGTTAATCCAAATTTATGTTCAGCAGTAAATAGGAACAAAAATAGGAGAGGGTTGTGATTTCTGATTACTGAGGCCCACTGCCAGTTTAATATAGTTGATCTGCTGAGCCCTTAGTCCAGGTTTTGCGTTGTTTACTTAACTGACTTTTATTTGGGTTAACAATCGTAAAACTACGTAATGAAAATCATTCATTACACGCAATAAACATAAAGTTGTTTCAGCGCGAAGTACTCGTACGTAGGTACGCCCGCAATGTGAACATCATTGCCCAGTCAATATCAACGTAAGCCCACATACATATTCCGATTTGGTTGAAGCCAATCAAATCGGGATGACAACCAACATAGCAACAGATGTCCCGACAATTTGTAGATGTAGGCTGTAACGCTTTTTTGATATTTTATTAAATCTGATAAATCTGATACAGCACTAAGCTTAGCTACTTAAAAATATAGATAAATTTAAATATTTTTTTTAATACCATCTGCTCTAAAATGACCAATTAAATGTCATACAATCTCAACGTAAACAATATCGATGGCAAGATTGGCAAGGCAATAATATTCTATGAAACTTCCTAGGGAGTAAAGTGATTTTAATTTGGCCGTCATAATGCCTATGGTAACTTCTTTTCTTAGAACAAATACGGGCATTGTAAAGAGATTTTATTCTACAATCGAGCTGGCCACGACGTTCGAGCCAGCCATGATTGTTACGTAGTATTTACATTTTTATTTTTCATTTCGGATTTGGTTTGCATTTCCACGAAAATTTGTAGGTACCTAGGTATATTCTATTTTATAATATTTTAATGTGAACACTGAACAGTACCTAGTTGTTTAGTGCGTACCTTCACTTAGTGAGGTTATGACAGTGTTAAGCATTATTAAATTTTCTGGGCTGCTTTTATTTTCTCGCAGGAAGTATGAAAAGTAGAGTATGCACCGCTGGAACAAAGTCTGTCTTTGTCTTTGGCGGATTGAACGCCTTGCTTCACTCAGGACTAAATTAATAATAACTTTAAACTCTAGAGTCCCTCGCTGCGCTCAGGGTCCAATATTATCACCCGAAACAAAAGACAGTGCTTTGTCCCCATGTCGCATAATCTACTATTGATTGACAGATTGATTTCTACGTGTACGAGTTCCTGAGCAACCAATACAAGCGGTCGTTCGTGGAGCTTCACTTCGAGGTGTGCGAGATGATCTCTAAGAACCTCTTCTTCGGGATCTCCTTCGGGCAGTTCTTCCCCCACCCGTGCCCTATAATGCCAGTAAGATACTATCTTAATCAGCCTTTCATAAGCTACTAGCTTTTGCTAGCTTGATATTTTGATTTTTGTGCTATCCCACAGGAACCTCTTATTATTTCAGGATAAAAAATAGCCTGGCACTTTCCGTCTTTTAAACTATATACCTAAATGCCAAAAAACAAGTCAATACGTTGCTCTGTTTCTGCGTGAAAGAGGAACAAACCAACAAGCACACTTTCGGACTTAAATACCTGTAATATTGGTAAGGATATGGATAAAAAGGATGGCGTAGTTAGCTAGATAGCGATTTTCTCAAGGGAGCAAATGCCTACTTTTACTCACTACAGAAAAATAGAATCTCCATACATATTTATTGACTTTAATTTTTTTTTGGGGTGATCAAAAAAGTTCTTTTGTGTACACATATTATTTACACTGTTTAAGTTACGAGTACATTATTTACATTGTAAAGTTATATTAATTACCCACGCAAAGTAAAAAGTTCACGCAATTCTTTTTTTTGAGGTCTCTGAAGTTAGCCAATCGCCTGCGCATAACGCATACCTACCCAAATTTCAAAAAGACAAATGATCAAGTTTAACCAAAGGAGATGTCCACAAAATGTATGGAGGCTGGTATAATAATAATCAAAAATTCTGACCACAACAATCGTTACATTTCGAGAAAGTTCATATTTTTCTGCGTCTATTACATCAGTTAAAAACAAAAAAAGATCCCTCCGTTTTTGTTAAAATTGATTTTGAGTCTATTAGGATAAATAAATATATTTGGCTCGATAGGTAGTTTATCTCTAGCAACCCTGGTTAAGTAACCTCCATTATCGTTAAATAGAAGCATTTTTACCAATTAGACACAGTTTTTAAGTGTTTTTTGGCACAATGTAGGCACCTACTACCTGGTCACACTGGTAGGTTATAATTTTTAATTTTAGAAAATTAAGAGATAAATGTGGATGAATCAGCTACGAATACAAGTAAAATAACGATAGAAGCACTTTATTATTGCTAAACAAGAAAAATACAAAGCTGTATTAAAAAAAACGGAGGGATAAAAAAATCAAACTTAAATATTTTTGAAAAGCCCATAAATCAAGCTTTCAAATGATGTATATAAGTATCATCTTGGTTCGATTTTTCTCTGAATAATATACCACTTGTGGACGTCACCTTTTAACTATTTTGACATTCCAACTGGTGATATTGACGTATGCTACAGACATTGCGTTTTTTTTTTGTTTCGCTCACTCTCGCTGTATAGTAGGCTGTATAACCAGATATGAATAAGAAGTTTTTATTTGAGTAAAATTAAGCAGTACTTCTATTAGTTGTAATTCTTCTGAGTACCTACCTTCAGGTGTTGGGCCTGCGCATACCAGCACAGCCCGCGACTCATGCATAACTTTCGATACCTCAAAATAAAAACAGTTACTAATTTAAACAATTATAAAAAACCTGAAAATTCTACAAGCACACCCTTTGGATATAGCTGAGAAGTAAAACAAGTATTGTAACTTTCAGGGCGCATACCACATAGAAAACGTAACAGTACCTTTGAAAAACGTACCAGAAAATGTCCCCTTCACCAAAGGGCGCGTCATAGCCAACTTCACCTCTCGAGACACCAACGAGTTCCTGGGCTGGGGCCATCTGGACATGGAGATCAAAGACGTTAACATTAAACGGATGAAGAAACGTCACAGAAGCTTATCTTGGCACTAAGATTAATTTGTGAATTATTCCACACTAACTGTATGGATATTTTTTTTAAATTGAATTTATTACGCCATTTTGAGAATTATGCATTTTTGGAAATATTCCGTTGTTTTAGTTAGTTTATCAAAAAATATTCAATAGATTTTTTATTTATTTTGTCAATCAAAAAATGACGAAGATAAAGCGTGTCCATGTTCAGGAGTCATCATCATCATCATCATCATTACTATGTATGTATTACAGAACTTGGAACTTATTTTAAATTCATATTTGTTTGTTTAGTTTTTGTTAAATAAATGAAAAAATGTACCTAAGTGTAAAATTACTGGATTCGTATTTAGCTGAGGGACTAATTATTTTATATTTTTTTAGTCATCTATACTATTGGTGATACTGATGACCGATGGGGTCGAAAAGTTCTCGAGTGGAGACCACGTAACGGCAAGCGCAGCGTAGGACGTCCACCCACAAGGTGGACGGATTCCCTTATTAGGACCGCAGGATCGCGCTGGATGCAAGCCGCCGCAACCGGTCTTATTGGAAATCATTAGGGGAGGCCTATGTACAGCAGTGGACGTCCTATGGCTGAAATGATGATACTATTGGTAAAGCGCCACTGCGAGACAGTTATTTATACAGGTTAAATAAAATTATTTCTGCGGTCACTACATTTTTTCTAAATATATGTATTGAGTACAGAAATATTTAACTTATATAATTATATTGAGATCATTCATATTAGATCGAATAAAACAAATTCTCGTAATATTCTTATTTAAAGTGGGATTCCTCACTAACTAGGTATATGTAAAGAATTATTTGTAATATATAATAATACTTTACATTTAAATATTTCTGTTTTCTTTGTTCTCTTCCCAGCGGGTCGATTCTGCTCCTCGATCTCGTGCTGAGGTGACGCGTTTTTGGATTTCTCACGTTTTTTTAACAGCTTTAAGCTGTCAGAACTGTCAGAATAACGACAGAGGCTCGAGAACGTGTCGCCTTAGTGACGGGATCGGTTAACGGAATTGCCCCGTAGGTTTTAGTACTTCTAAGTTTTAATATTTGCAGTGCACGATCGATAGCTGATACCGCATATTTTGACACCCGAGAATCACAAATTGCGTCATAGGTACCTACAGTTCCAAATGGTAAATTACTACCCACGGCACAATTAGTGATTCAAGTTTCGGTTTGCTAGGCTATAGACACTTTTATCCTACAGATATGAAATCATATGTTTTATAATCATGGATCAATCTTTACCGACATAGCCCAGCGGATTGGCAAGTCGAAATGGCAATGAGCAGGGCCCTCAGCACGGAGGACTGATGACCGATGTCATAAAACTGTCAAATACACATTGGAATTTGAAGTTATCTTTATAAAACTAATCTACTGAATCGAGATATTTTTCACGTCTCTTTCTAACTCGTGCCATGTTAAATTGATGCATCTCTATCAGAATTTCCCGATTGACCACATTTTCCCTCTGGTATCTCTGTGTTAGATATATAATTATAATACCAATACCACATTATATACCTTACACCCTCTAATATGGCAAAGAGATTAAACCACTATTAATATCGTTGTGAATGTCAATTCTTACTTTGTTTCCTCTTTGGCAGGATAAATTGGTGGAAGGAGAGAGCTATGGAGATATAATTTGGGTATTTCCCATGATATACCCGGGATTTTAACCTTGTGTGACGAAAACAGAACAAATGACTATAATTATTTAAGGAATAAATCAAACACAAGTATATAAATACTAAAACACGGCATTTACTTCAAACACAACTAAGTACATTAATAACATTACTACTACGACAAATTTGCTCAAACGTTTTTTATTTAAATTATTATCTACCCGTACACCAATTTTTAGCTATTAGAAGTAGCTGCAAGATAATAATCATTTATTTAAAAAAATACTAACGGGTATCCCTACCAAACGTTAACCATCCCAACTGACTGACATGACAAAGTATGACAGGTGCCCCGGTTGTGGCCATTTTGCTGTCAAAATTATAGCATAAATGGTAATTATAAACAATGTAACAACATAAATATTGTTTATGTGAAACTCAAATTATTGTTATTTTTTTAAATATTATTTGAATATTAAATTAAACAAATGATAATAAATATATAACGGGACTAAACTCACGTGTAGGGATAGTTGTAACGACTATAGTTTCGGTCGCATTCGGCGACCTTTCTCAAGTTGGCGAGTGCTAGCACGCGGAGCCGTCTCGCAATGCACTGTCAGTGTCAGTTTTCACATATTTTATACTATATATAACGGGACTAAACTCACTTATAGGGATAGTCGTAACGACTATAGTTGACGCAATGCACTGTCAGTGCATTGCGAGACGGCTCCGCGTGCTCGCCATCTTGAGAAAGGTCGCCGAATGCGACCGAAACTATAGTCGTTACGACTATCCCTACACGTGAGTTTAGTCCCATTATTTATAGTATAAAATGTGTGAAAATCACGTAAATTTCTATAGTAAAATGATAATAAGATGACCACAACCGGGGCCCCTGACCTAATACCAAAAATTCAGCTTTTAGAAAGTAGTTGCATTTTTTGCGCTTACCTCCCGGGCTAAAATTGGTGAAATTACAATTTATCTATTCGCCATGACCTATCATGTTGTTTTTAAACATTCGCAATTTGAACTCATTATTATTATATTCTACGGGACTGATCGCGCACTAAAATTACGAGATAAATAAATACCTCATCATTCTGACGTTTCGACCGAGTTGCATCGATCGTGGTCACGGGTAGACTCATCAGACGGGATTTATCTCGTGATTTTAGTGCGCGATTAGTCCTGTAGTACATAATTATAATCCCCGATCATGGCGAATAGACAAATTATAGCAAGAGATTATGGGAGTGAAATGATTCCATGTCATAAAGTCAGTGCCAGTGTTTTGGGGATGTACTATTACGCTCGTTTCCAACGGCACACCGGAATAAATATGTATTAGTTCCAAGATAAACTCCTCCTGTGTCGTTTCTTCAATCGCTTAATGTTGACATCCTTGATCTCCATGTCGAAATGGCAGGAGCCCAGGAACTCGTTGGTGTCTCGGGAGGTGAAGTTCACCATGACGCGCCCTTTGGTGAAGGGAACATTTTCTGGGACGTTTTTCAACGGCACTGTTATGTTTTCTATGTGGTATGGGCCCTGAAAGTTACAAAAGTTGCCATACATGGTTACTGGTAATCAAATAGCATTCCTTTAAAGGCGTACGTTTCTGTACATATTTTGTTCTACGGCTTCTAAAAATTCGTATTTATTTTCTTCCATACAAAATTTAGAAAAAAATGTTTTGACCGGTCTATAATTAATTAACTCTACGTAAAAAGCGCGCTCTCTTTGTTCGTGGATCAGAGGTAAGTATTAGTATTTTTTAGATAATTTTGAACGCCCCCTTCCGTCTGGAACTATCACTCGTGCAACTCAAGGTCGCCGTAGCTGTGCTACGCTACTACGCGCTGTTAACTACATGCATGTCTACACGTTGATGAATGAAGCGGATGCGATAGAGTTATGAAGTGTAAGAAAGAAGCACAAAAACAAAAAACAAAATATTGTTGGCAAATTTGTTGAGATTTTGGAATTTGGGTTTTGATGTACAGAATATGCCTTTATAAGGATGCTAATTGATTACTGTATACTTTTTTACTGTTTCACAGATAGATACCTAACTCTTATATCTGAGAAGGAACGTATCTTAACCTTGGTAATATTATAAATCCGAAATGTGTTTGCTGTTTTGTTTGTTTCTCTTTTACGCAGCATAAAGGATCAACTTGATTTTTTGCATTTTGTTTATTAAAGGGCGAAAAGTGTCAGAGACTAAGTTAGTATACAAAATCTCGGAGAATTAAAAAGATTCATGGGATAGGATCAAAACCAAAATCTCACTCGGGTGAAGTTGCGGACAATAGCTAAGTAGTTATTGATAAGTCTATTATTGAATGAAAAAAGTTGTTTTTCCACAAACTGAACACAAAATTCAGTGTTATAACCGCGATGAAAAAATCTGCGCTGTTTGTGTCATCAAAGAGTATGATATCTGTTTTATTAGCTCGTTTCTCTATCGTCGCATTATATCTCCTAAAACTCCTAAATGAATGGTTCACAACACTGCGCCAGGGCGATACTTAGGGCACAATCAATGGCATCTACATTAAAAAGTGAACTATCGAAAAAGGCCCGTAGATAAGTACAGTTAGTAGTAGAGCTCGGTTCTTAAAATTTTCGACTCGTTCGAGTGTACGAGAGTTCGGAAAATTGCGTAATGTCTTCTCGTCCGACATACCTCAGTGCTTCAAGTCAAAAGTGTTCGACCAGTACGTGCTACCAATGATTACTTATGGCACTGAAACCTTACCATGACATTAGCATGGGCCTAATTAATAAGCTCCAAGTAGCTCAACGAGCTATGGAGAGGGCTATGTTCGGAATCTCTCTGCGAGATCAAATCAGGAGGGAACTCCTCATTTCTTATTCAATCTTCGTAAAAGAACCAAAGCTACCGACATAGCTCAACGGTTTGGCAAGTTGAAATGGCAATGGGCAGGGAACATAGCGCGGAAAACTGATGACTGGTGGAGTCGAAAATTTCTCGACTGGAGATCACGTAACGGCCAGCGCAGCGTAGGACGTCCATATAAGGTTGGCGGATGATCTCATTGAGACCGCGAGATCGCGCTGGATGCAAGCCGCTCCCAACCAGTCTTATTAGACATTCATAAGGGAGGCCTATGCCCAGCAGTGGACGTCCTAAGGCTGATGGATGGAAAGTATCTAAAAAGCTTACTGAATACAAATCTTACTGGTGGTATAGGACACGGGTGAGGGAAGAAGTGGCTAAAGGTGATCCCGAAGAAGACGTTCTTGTTTATCATTTCACACGCCTCGAAGTGGAGCTCCACGAACGAACGCTTGTACTGGTTGCTTAGAAACTCGTACACGTAGAAATCAATCTGAAAAAGCCCTTATTAATGACTACAAATACAATATAAACTTGGCTAGTTTAGGTTATTTTCACACCACTGGCTTTTCGGTAAAGGGAAACATCGTGAGGCAACCTGCATATGTCCGTAGAAGAAATTCGATGGCGTATGTGAATCCACCAACCCGCACTGGGCCATCGTGGTGGATATGGCCCAGTCACCCTTCGTGAGTAGGCCTACGTCCTGCAGTGGACTATTATAAAAAAAAGGCTGATACAGTACAGTACAGTAGTTTAGGAAGCAAAAAAATGGGGTTTTCGATTCGAGTGTATGTTTTTTTGTATGTATATTGCGTGATTACTCCGCCAATCATGAACCGATTCAGATGATTGTTTTTTATTCGGTAGATCATACTTCAGAAATCAGAAATAGTTACACTTAGTAGAACTAATAGTAGAACTTACAGGAACGACCCCCATTTGTGCACGACGCGATAAATAAAGTTCGTAAAAGGTGTACGAACTTTACTTACGAACTTTATTTGGCAAACTCTTTCGGCAAAACATTCCAAATTTAAAATTATTAGTGCGATTCACGCTTGATTTTTCTTGTCAAGAAAAAACAGTTGCTTGTACGTTGGTGAAGAAAACAAAAAGTTTTTGATTTCGGTGACGCTGTAGTTTCCCTTGGACAACGAAAACACCAAGCTCCACACCAGCAATTATGTAAATTCCTTCGAGCAGACACGCCCGTGCATTTTATCAAAATCGGCTTAGTAGTTTTTGAAAAATCAACAATAATGTGAAAATCTACATCGATGATATATTGTTCCGTGCGGACTATTCGATTTCTATTTGTAACCTTCGGCCCGTAACGGTTAACAAATGTTGTTTTTAAACTTTCGCGATTCGAACACATTATTATTATATACTACGGGACTAATCGCGCACTAAAATTACGAGATAAATATTTTCCTCATCATCCCGACGATTCGACCGAGTTGCATCGACCGGGTCACGGGCAGACCGTGGGAGTCCCGTAGTATATAATAATAATGTATTCGAATTCTGTACACAGTAATTCAAGTTAGCTATGCTATTTCTGGCAAAAGATATTTTTTCACAAAGCAATTGAATCACCTAAAGATCATAGAACATCGAATGTTTTTCTTGTTCCAAAGTAATTCTACTGCAAGGTTTGGAAACTAAGTAATTCTTGAGTTAGGTATCAACTTGAGTTTACGAACCTACTTGATTTTTTATTATGCCCATAATACATAATATTAATTTTTATTCGCTTTTTTGCAAAATTAAATAAACATGCACTTACATTCACGTTAAATTTAACGGGCCAAATGGTATCAAAATGAAAGTCCACATAGTAAAAGGGGTCGTCGCGCGCGTGGCGCTGGGCGGTCAGGTTCGCATACCGAACATACTTCGGGTTATACCATTGGATTACTGGGTGCTCAGTGCTTATGTAACGTATCTGAAAATAAATTCCATTGTTATCTAAATAACGAGAAATCTCTCAAGTATTTTACTGGTATAGTGACTATAGTTTCGACGGTCTTTCAGCGACCTTTTTGACCGACGAACCACCGGAGGAGGACAATTCGACGCGTATATTTTTTTTTATGTATAACCACGCATAACTTCTTTCGTAGAAGTCCGATTATAATAATTATTTTTTTATTGGAAAGAGTATACTTCGAAATTGGTCCCATTTAAATTTTATCGAATTCGGCTGAGTAATTTTTGATAAATCAACAATAATGTGAAAAATGCTACATCGATCCGTGCGAAATAGTCGCGAATTCTGTACACGGATTAAGTCGGTCATGCTAATTTTTGGAAAAAATAATCTTGTTAACCTGACATGCTATAGCGCGCGGACCCGTTTTGTCATCGAAGTAGGTTCCATTCTCAGATTACCTTGAAATTAAATAGTAATTTGTATAAACTGGGAGCAACTGACAGCCCACTCTAGCGTGGTTGCCTGCAGAAAAATGAAACGGTAAACAGAGCATACTATGTGGCATTGAAAGGCCACAGAAGAAACTAGAATCGCTTACGGGTTGCTTGCCGCTACTACTTTGTCATTAGCATCGACGCCCTGATATCTCTTACACCATTGAATTTGATCCAAGCTACTGGAGTAGTTGTGCCAGCGGCTCAGAGCCACGCTCCCTCATTTTGAGAAGCCGGCTGGTTCAGGGAAATGCTCGAAAAGTCCATGTCAGTACAGGACTCATCGCCCCCCCCCCATCGCATAAGATTATGGTTGCCTGGAAGACATCACCTGTAGGTGATGAGGTCTAAGGACCGTTACCAGACTCTTTACTATTATTTTTGTTTCAGTTTTTTCAAGCATTTAAGGTTTTTTAATAAAATTACATCGTGTTAAGTTCTTATAGGTGGCTAGCCCTGGTTTTTAAGTTCTATGCCGCCTGAAGCTTCTGACATGGCTACACGATAGAACACTCGGGTCTACAGTTTGTGTTGTTCGAGTCACGATAGCGCTCAGTTAAAAGCGCCACCTGCGGTCACCCATTCGGTATCCTGTCACCTTGTTAGAGGGCATGTCATTATGGATAGTTTGATTTTATGTAGTTATTTTACCCTCAACTGTCACGAAAGTTCAAGGATAATAATAAATAAATAATAAATATTTTGGGACATCTTACACACGGCCTCTGATCCCAAACTAAGCAAAGCTTGTGATATGGCTGCCAGAGACTGATATACAACATATACTTATTTTTAAATACATACTTATATAGCTAGTAACTAAATAACACCCAGACACAGAGCAAACACTTATATTCATCACATAAATATTTGCGCTGGGTGGGGATCGAACCCACGCCTCTTTGATCCAGAAGTTAGGGTCACTAACCACTGAGCCACCGAGGCAGTCTGTACTTATCTAGTGTTTGATTCTCCACAGCTTGATTTAGGTACTAGTTTATTTACATTTCATTTATATAAACGGGTATTCGTGTTTTTCCATTTTTAGTAAACTATTTATATTAAAGAATGGACCAAATTAGACTTACCCTTTCACCAATAACTTCCGTAACAGTTGCTAAATAGATCAGAATATGGATTGAAAATCTGCAAATATAATAAATTAATACGTATTATCATAACTAAACTATCAGTGTAATATATTAAAATAAGACAAAAAACATTTGAAATAGACATGTATTTAAATTTATAATTAGCGTGATTCTACGGCAAATAAAAAAAATCGATCAAAGGTTGGCTACAGAACTTCAGAATGGGAAAAGGGGAAGCTAATTCCTATGGTATGAAGACGTGCTGAAGTGCCACATGAAAGGCCGTGTGATCAAGCTCTCAACATTTGAACATCAAGCCAGCAGTCGTTCTGAGTAGAGACAATCGTCGTCATCTCAGCCATAGGACGTCCACTGCTAGACATAGGCCCCCCCTATAGATCTCCAATAAGACCGGTTTGTAGCGGCTTGCATCCAGCGCGATCCTGCGGTCTTAATGAGGTCATCCGTCCACCTTGTGGGTGGCCGTCCTACGCTGCGCTTGCCGGTACGTGGTCTGAGACAATCGCTTCAGATAAATATTTACTCATATGAAGACTAAAGATTTAGATGCTAAATTAAATTAGATGAACTGTCGCCGCTAAAATTGGTTACTTCAGCCATGTAGTTCAATTTAATGATATCAAGTTACCTGACAAGAAACTAAGCAGTCGCCGTGGCCAAAAATGGTCTGAATTCAATGCACCATTAATAATATTTTTAAATTAAAAAAAAATAACGTTGCACTCCTGGCGTGCCAGCAGAAGTGAAAACTTGAACTTATAAAGTATCTACTATCATTTATGTGGTAAAATATAAATGACTTTTTAACATTACCTAAATTGTATTAAGAATTCGTCAGTCTCAAACCTATTTTAACGTCAAACGTCACTGCCCCGCGTCAAATTTTTGTATTTATCGCGCGTGGTTGCTTATTATCTGTCTTGCTAAAAACGTCTATCAAAGGAACAATATACAAGCTACGTTCTAATAAAAAATACCGTGGCATAGTCTAATGTATTGGCAAAAGTATTTTTCATAAGTCGATGATTCATGTTTTACCTTAATACTTAAAAAATGGTAAACGACAACACGGAGCCGCCAATGGCCGATTGGCCATCCCCAACTTTAGAGCACAATATTTCGATCATAATACAAATAACACTATGAATCGCATGCACCATTTGAAAGGGAAAGTCTTTAGCAATGTTTTAATATAATACACTATATGAATTAGTTAAAATTTACGACATATTTTGCACAAAATCGCAGCACTTCTTGCCACTTCAACCAGACTGGCGCGACCAAAGAAAATATTTACTCTTAGCGGAGGGCGCGACTGAAATGGCGCCGACGACTCAAAAAGGCGGGAATGAACTGTTTTAGCGCTCTGAGGTCTTTTACGGTTTATTCCGAATTTTAAATACTAGCGTTATTACAAAAAAGAACTCTAACATTACGGTTTAAAGCTGATTTTTGAAAAATTGTACTTTGGGTACTAAAGCACCCGGTAGCGGCTGAGTGAAAAAAAGTCGTGGGTCTAATTGTCTAGTTCTTCTATTTTTATTTTTATTTTTATTTAGTGCTATATTATATAGTGCCTTAATGTAATGTTTACTTCTTGACTTGTAACAAATGGTGTTATGAATAAATGTCTATATGACTATACAATATCAGACACGCAAAATTCGCGCAAACTAGCTGTAGAAATAGATATTACTTCCGCTCCTACGCCGCACAGGCAATCTAATCTCCCTCCGTCTTATAAATTTTCGATCAGGTCACGTGTACTGATGTGAGTTACATTTTTTACCCATCCCAAAAAGTTCACAAAGCCGCCAAAGAAGTTTCCACTTAATAAAAAATACATATGTAAGTCAACAAAAATATCTTTATAAAATCAAACTAAAACTTTTAATGCTTGCGGAATTGTGTTCTTACCTCAGTTTTTTTATTCGAGACATTATTTCAGTACAGCTTTTTCGAAATATGTATAAAAAACTTAGTAGGTATTGAAATGTGTGTATATTCATAGACCTGAAAGTCTAGATAGATATACATAGTTTAAAACTGTTCTATATATTTTGTTGTAAGTGGATACAATTATCCTATAGTCATCATAATAATAGATTGTATAACATTTCCATGGTAATTTTGTCCTATTGTCAGTGCTTATTAAATCAAAATAGTCTTTTTGTGCCAATATGGGTTAGGCAGAGGTACGTTTTATTTCAATGGCTCGCCATTTTATTACGGAAAATTCCGATTGCAATCACCATTTTTATATTTTTAACTTACCTATATTAAACTGTATACAGCGTGTCCCAGAAGTAAACGTCATGTTTCTAGATACAGTATAATAGTGTAATGGCAGGGTAAAAAAAAATGTCCGGTATAGTGAGATTGTCAAACATTATTTTTAACTGACTTCCAAAAGAAGGAGGTTCTAAGTTCGTCTCTATGTATTTTCTTTTTTGACCGACGAAACGGAGGAGGTGCTCACTACTCAATTCGACACAAATATTTTTTTTCTTTATGTATAACCACGCATACTTTTTTACATAGTGGTCTGATTTTGATAATTCTATTTTTATTTGAAAAAGTATACTTCGAAATTGGTCCCATTTAAATTTTATCGAAATCGGCTGAGCCATTTTCGATAAATCAACAATAATGTGAAAAATGCTACATCGAGTCGTGAGAACTTCACGAATTCTGTACAACCGTGTAAGTGTAAGTCGGTCATGCTATTTTTTGCGAAAAATAATGTGTAAATAATATGTTCATAGATATTTCTGCTAATTGTGAAGTGATTTAAATATATATTTCAACAATAATGTAAAATTGATTCTAGCAAACTATTCGAATTTTGTACACGATTGATAACGCCATTTTTTTGCCAAAAAATGATTTCTTTTGTCAATCAAACAAAAACGGCAAAAATACATCTCATCAAAAATTCGACTCGCGCTGTCACTTCTAAAAATATACTTTAAACGAAAAGTATAATTATTAATACTTCTTCACTTTAGATAATTGAATACGATAACGCCATTTTTTGGCCAAAAAATGATTTCATTTGTCAATCAAACAAAAACGGCAAAAATACATCTCATCAAAATTAGACTCGCGCTGTCACTTCTAAAAATATACTTTAAACGAAAAGTATAATTATTAATACTTCTTCACTTTAGCTAAATGTGAATATAGCTAGACGAAAAAGTGAATGACGTCACGCGGAACTTTTACTAAAACTGTTTCGTTTTAAGAAATTCTCTTTGTATCGTATTTACTTCCTAATAACTAAATGTATAGTTCTTCTTTAAACAGTCTCAGCCCACTTTGCATTGCATTCCGCACTGTGAAGCTACGGAATGTTGGTTTTGTCACAGTACAGCACTACAAATACAAATAAAAAATCGTTCATTTGTCCAATTAAGAAACACAATGGATTTCTTGGTTCCCTGGCCCTTAAGCTAGGTCAAAACCTGTTATAAGAGCCAGTGCCGTCCTACTTACAATGACTGCTAACAAAAAATTATAATTTTAGTTACACAGAATTGTTTACTTAGATCTAAAGTTATTAGGTTTATAGTAAAGGAGAGCTATGTATATATGTGTGTGTGTGTGAGTAATACTGCAATACACAAGATTTCTTTAGAGTCAAGGTTTGCAGCGTTTCTCATGTGTGTTTTGTGTTTGTATGTGTGTGTGTATATAGTTTATGCTAGAAGAGCATATGATATAAATACATATCTAAGTAATGATAGATAAATAAATATTTATTAAATAAATATATAGGGGGCATTGCCACATCGTCGCCTCAGTCTTTGAATGGGCTATCGACCACTTTTATCAAAAATGACTTTTTGATATCAGAATAGAGATAAAAAATGTACATGTCTAATGGTGTAATAAATTTTTACAAATTGCACAATTTGTAAAATTAAAATATTCTATCTCCAAATCGAAATCAATTTTGAGTCTTTGTTTAGCCAATATACGTAGCTGGCGCCAATATCCGTTTTGAAAACTCAAATTCAGTCTCTGTTTGCCACAACTCCTCCGATCTACCAATCACAGCGAAGGTCGCACTCCATGACGCCACCCCAACCTTTTTTTATGAAGTTCATTTTGTGTAAAAAGCGGTAAGCCGCGCGTGTGTATTTCTGTAGTAAATTTCATTGTCTTGTTGTATTTATATTTAAGAAAAATCTAATTACAATGTCTGTGATGATATAAAATCACAGTTGTGATAAAGTTAAATAGAATTTAGAAAGGTAAGGCATACAGATAATTTTATTTTAATATATTTCTATAATCTGATCAAATTCTCACAACATATAGGATGATGTAATATCAGCTATAATATTTTTTTTTAATTAAATCAAAACGAGTTTTTTTGTGTATAGAAATATAATAACATAAAATTAGCAAATATTTCGATTAGTAACACTACTTTACTCGATTAATATTAGTGACAAAGCTTTTTTTTTTATTTTGTAACCTATCTTACTAATTTTTTTGTGGGCAGGCTTGTATAATAGGTAATGATTTTATTATCATAATTATACAGGTTTAAATAAGTACCTCAAATGATTTTATTTACAGTTTGGTATCAATGAGCGCAAAGTAAACTACTAAAAACAATTTATGATTATCATCATCATTATCTCCGCCGTTGAAATAATTATGAGAGTACCTACTTTACGAATCCCAAAGAAGACTGTAGAATATTTTGCAGTCAGTTAATAATATATTAAATAAAATATAAATAAAAATTGGCTTTTTCCCAATAAAAATTTAAATTAATTAAAACATAAATAAATAATATTATTAAAAATGTACACTAACTATTTCACGAAATTAATTGAAAATTACTTAAATACCTACCTAACTCATTTTCTACAGAGCAAGTTATTTAAATTCACTGATAAAATATTAAACACGCTGTATGCGAGTCAAGATGGTCACTTGAACACTCAAGAACTAAAATCTCTCTACACGTTCGAGCCCTATCACCATGTGTTTGTGCCAATTTGTCTCAAAATTTTTTCGGAACAGATTTGGCCTATCTCCACAAACAACAAACAAAATGAAAAATTCAAAAAACAAAGTAAAAACAATGTGGACTATTATAAAAGATCTAACCAATAAAAATACTAAGAAAAGAACAAAAAATATCAAACTTATGCATAATGGGAAAATTGCGGACGATCCTAATGTAGTTGCCAATATATTTAATGACTTTTTCGCCTCAATGGGCAAAAAAAAAAAATATATAAATATCAACATAATTCCACCAGCCAAAACCACCACAAACTCTATGTACCTCTCCCAGGTTACAGAACATGAGGTTGCAAAGATTGTCAAAAAAATGTCCGGTAAACACAGCTGTGGGGTGGAGGAAATCCCATCTACTTTAGTAAAATTTTGCGCCGTAAAATTGATACCACCCATTACTAAGTTGATAAATCAATCCTTTGACGAAGAATGCTTTCCAGACAGATTAAAAATAGCTAATATTAAACCTATCCTCAAAAAAGATGGTAAAGCTACAGATCTAAGTAATTACAGACCAATAGCTTTACTATCAACTTTTTCAAAAATATTTGATTGCGCGATATCGGACCAGCTTTATAACTTTCTCGAAAAATATAAACTTCTCAGCGTAAACCAATTCGGATTTCGAAAAAAATGTTTAACTACACTAGCAGTTTAAAATTTTATCCAGCACATACTAAACAACATCCGTTATAAATATCATTCCATCGGATTATTACTCGATATGACAAAATCTCCCATAAGATATTATTTGAAATATTATTTAAAACTGGAATAAGAAGCAAACCACTAAATTTGTTAAAATCATTTTTACTACATAGAAAGCAAATAGTCCAATTAGAGTATAATAGCCAAGACGCCAAATCAATAGAAACCGCTATGTCAAAAACATTAATAGCAAACTCTTCAATTCCCCAGGGAAGTGTGGCGGCATGCGTTCTCTTCCTTATTTATATAAATGGATTGCCAAATATAACAAACATTCCTTGCATATTATTTGCCGACGACATATCTTTCTTATTTTAATGCACCACTGACCCTAACTCACTCACTTAAATCAAAACAACCTTTTCCGATATACAAAACTGGCTATCAGCCCACAATCTTGAAATAAATATCAAAAAAACCAAATTAATTCAATTCTTACCTTACCAAAAAAAGACTATTGAACTAAATAACTTAAAAAAATTCCTTAACATTGACGAAGTAAACGAACACACTTTTTTAGGCCTCAAAATAGACTCTCACTTAAATTGGAAAGCCCACATCAAAAAAATTAAAACAAAATTATCCCAATGAAATTATTTTTATCGTGCTTCACACACTAGGTGTATAGAAACTTTCTTTTTGTGATGGTTCAAATCCTGCGAACGCGTCAATTTTTGAAATGTTTATCACAAAAAGAAAGTTTCTATACACCTAGTGTGTGAAGCACGATAAAAATAATTTCATTGATTAAGCAATGCGTCATTTCTCGTTAATGGTAAGAAGTTCTAATAATTTTACATTAAAAGACTGACTGGTTTAAAGCAGTTCTCACAAATGGCGCTTCCAACAATGTAGTAGTTGGTAAAAATGTTAAACACTCACTAATTTGGCGCCTTCGCAGAGAGCGTTTTAGCTTAATTGGACAGAGCATCTGGGCCGGAGTCCCAGAGGATGCAGGTTCAAATCCGCGTCAATTTTTGAAATGTTTATCACAAAAAGAAAATTATCCCAGTTCATATATGCTTTGGCGAAACTGAAATCGAATACGAACGAAACGACAGCTATCACAGCATACTATGCCTATGCATGTGCATGGCTTAGATATGGCGTCCTTTTATAGGGCAACAGCACCGAAGCAAATGCTTTATTTATAACTCAGAAAATGTGTATACGAATAATTGCAAACATAAAACGACGATCCAGCTGCAGGCCGCTCTTTATTCGCCTAAGTATCCTCACTCTTCCCTGCATTTATAAATTAGAAACTTCAACGTTTGTCCGGAAACACATACACCTTTACAACAAAAGTAATAACCCACGAAGAATTGAGCAATTATTACTTCTCGAACCAAAAATGAAAATTTTCAAAAAGTGCCCTAAATATATGTCCATAAAAATTTACAACAAAATCCCTGATACCATAAAAAAGAAAAATCTGACAAAACCTCTCAAACCCATTTAAGACACCTTTTAAAACAAAAATGCTACTATTCGTTAGATAATTTTGTTGATGATAAATTGTAAAACTGAAATAAATTAAAAAACTTAATTATTAAGCTAGATACGTAGTAGTTTTTAAGACTGCATAAGATAAAAACTATCTATAGCCATCTCTAGCCAGATAAGTCACTAATACTAAACAAAATTTTGTCATTAGAAATTGTGAACTGTTACCAAAATTACTGTTAGTGTTATTTTTGCTAGAGTCTATTAAATGTTTTCTTTCCAAGTTTCTATTACACTGTTTAGCATAAATATTTATCTAAAACTTTGCTATGCCCTATGAAACAGGGTAACATGTACCTAAGTTAACTAGTCTTATATTAAGATTTAAATAAATAATATTTAGATAAATAAATAAACAACCCACAAATAACACAAACTTGTTTTATTAAAATGCGACTTTGACATTTAAAAAATACCTACTATTTTGTTCCTAACTTATCGCTAAATTGTTTGATGGTTTCTTGATTATCTCATTATTAAACTAAAAATAACGTCTCCTGAAAAATTTGGTGCTTGGTCGTTAGGACAAACAAAGACTGAGGCGACGACATTGCATTTTCTTCAATTTAATAAACGTGTCATTATTCAATGTTTCATTATTTTGTATATATATTATATGGAATTGATATTTAAAAGTTCACTGTGGCCAGTAATTACTGTCCTGTGTAACTACTGTAGTTGACACTGAACTACACGTAGACTAGATTAAATTCCACAAAAATACCGACCTCCGCAAATATGTCTACAAAAATACTGATATTCGAATAAACTTGTCTAAAATATTTTGATAATCTATGTATTTGACGAACTAATTTTTTTTTTTTGGAAAACAAGCCTATTGCATAATTAGGTTTATTGTTTCAGACATTTTTGAAAATAAATCTAACAGTTTTGCCTAAATCTCTAATTTATTTTTAAATTTTGCTTTATTAAATGGTGCATGTTGATGTCAAAAACAGTGCATTTTAATGACATTAAACGGTGCATTTTGATGTCATTAAACGGTGTATTTTGATGTCAAAAATGGTGCATTTTAATGTCATTTAACGGTGCATTTTGATGTCATTAAATGGTACATTTTGATGTCAAAATGTTGCATTTTAATGTCATTAAACGGTGCATTTTGATGTCATTAAATGGTGCATGTTGATGTCAAAAATGGTGCATTTTGATGTCATTAAATGGTAAATTTTGATGTCAAAATGGTGCATTTTAATGTCATTAAACGGTTAATTTTGATGTCATTAAATGGTGCATGTTGATTTTAAAATGGTGCATTTTGATGTCAAACATGGTGCATATTGATGTCATTAAACGGTGCATTTTGATGTCATTAAATGGTACATTTTGATGTCGAAATGGTGAATTCTGATGTCATTAAATGGTACATTTTGATGTCAAAAATTTTGCATTTTAATGTAATTAAACGGTTCATTTTAATGTCATTAAATGGTGCATGTTGATGTCAAAAACGGTGAATTTTAATGTCATTAAACGGTGTATTTTGATGTCAAAAATGGTGCATTTTAATGTGAGTAAATGGTACATTTTGATGTCAAAATGGTGCATTTTGATGTCATTAACCAGTTCATTTTTATGTTATTAAATGGTGCATGTTGATGTCAAAAATGGTGCATTTTAATGTCAAAAACGGTAAATTTTAATGTCATTTAACGGTGTATTTTGATGTCAAAAATGGTGCATTTTAATGTGAGTAAATGGTACATTTTAATGTCAAAATGGTGCATTTTAATGTTATTAAACGGTTAATTTTTATGGTATTAAATGGTGCATGTTGATGTCAAAAACGGTGCATTTTAATATCATTAAACGGTGAATTTTGATGTCATTAAATGGTGCATTTTGATGTCAATCATGGTGCATTTTGATGTCAAAAATGGTGTATTTTAATGTCATTTAACGGTGTATATTGTTGTCTTTAAATGAAACATTTTGATGTCAAAATGGTGCATTTTAATGTTATAAAACGGTTCATTTTTATGTCATTAAATGGTGCATGTTTATGTCAAAAACGGTGCATTTTAATGTCATTAAACGGTGCATTTTGATGTCAAAAATGGTGCATTTTAATGTCATGAAACGGTGCATTTTGATGTCATTAAATGGAAAATATTGATGTCAAAATGGTGCATTTTGATGTCATTGAATGGTACATTTTGATGTCAAAATGGTGCATTTCAATGTTCTTAAACGGTTCATTTTTATGTTAATAAATGGTGCATGTTGATGTCAAAAACGGTGCATTTTAATGTCATTAAACGGTGTATTTTGATGTCATTAAATGGTGCATTTTAATGTCAGTAAATGGTACATTTTAATGTCATGAAACGGTGCATTTTGATGTCATTAAACGGAAAATTTTGCTGTCAAAATGGTGAATTTTGATGTCATTAAATGGTACATTTTGATGTCAAAATGGTGCATTTTAATGTTATTAAACGGTTAATTTTTATGTCATTAAATGGTGCATGTTGATGTCAAAAACAGTGCATTTTAATGTCATTAAACGGTGTATTTTGATGTCAAAATCGGTGCAATTTGATGTCATTTAACGATGCATTTTGATGTCATTAAATGGTACATTTTGATGTCAAAATGGTGCATTTTAATGTCATTAAACGGTGCATTTTGATGTCATTAAATGGTGCATGTTGGTGTCAAAAATGGTGCATTTTGATGTCATTAAATGGTTTTTTTTATGTCAAAATGGTGCATTTTAATGTCATTAAACGGTTAATTTTTATGTCATTAAATGGTGCATGTTGATTTTAAAATGGTGCATTTTGATGTCAAACATGGTGCATATTGATGTCATTAAACGGTGCATTCAATATCACGAAACGGTGCATTTTGATGTCATAATATGGTACATTTTGATGTCAAAATAGTGCATTCTGATGTCATTAAATGGTACATTTTGATGTCAAAAATTGTGCATTTTAATGTAATTAAACGATTCATTTTAATGTCATTAAATGGTGCATGTTGATGTCAAAAACGGTGAATTTTAATGTCAGTAAACGGTGTATTTTGATGTCAAAAATGGTGCATTTTAATGTGAGTAAATGTTACTTTTTGATGTCAAAATGTTGCATTTTAATGTCATTAAACGGTGTATTTTGATATCAAAAATGGTGCATTTTAATGTCATTAAACGGTGTATTTTGATATCAAAAATGGTGCATTTTAATGTCATGAAACGGTGCATTTTGATTTCATTAAATGGTGCATTTTGATGTCAAAAACGGTGCATTTTATTGTCATGAAACAGTGCATTTTGATGTCATTAAATGGTACATTTTGACGTCAAAATGGTGCATTTTAATGTCATTTAACGGTGCAGTTTGATGTCACTAAATGGTACATTTTGACGTCAAAATGGTGCATTTTAATGTTATTAAACGGTTCATTTTTGTGTCATTAAATGGTGCACGTTGATGTCAAAAATGGTGCATTTTAATGTCTTAAATGGTGCATTTTAGTGTTATTAAACGGTGCATTTTGATGTCATTATATGGTGCATTTTAATATCAGTACGGGGGGGTACCCCCCTCCCATTTTTCGGCTAATACTGGACTAATATAGTCGCTACTCGAGTTTTCCGCAGATTTTGCTAATGTATGCGTGGCAGTGCGTGTGTATACTGAGCGCCACACAAATTGAAATATGGGAAGTTAGCCGCAGATGACACTTTGCCGTGATTCGCTAATTATTGCGCATGTGTGCACAATGCCTATACAAATGGCGAAATAGTGAGCTCGGGCGTAGGGAGCGCGCGGAAGGCACGAGGTTGGCGGGCGGGTGTGCGCCGACGTCTCTGTCTCTCTGGCACCCGCTAACGTCTATATTTTGGCGTTTGCGCAGCTCTCTGCGGCTAACTTCCCATCTTTCAATTTGTGTGGCGCTCAGTATACACGGCGTCCGATACTCGCACACATTCAAACCTGTAGCGGGATATTTTTGACCCACGAACCACCTATGAGGTAATCAATTCGCCGCGTATATTATTTTTTATGTATAACCACGGATAACTTTTTTCATAGTTGTGGATTTCAATCATTATTTTTTTTATTGGAAAGAGTATACTTCGAAATTGTTTCCATTTAAATTTTATCGAAATCGGCTGAGCCATTTTTGATAAATCAACAATAATGTGACAAATGCTAAATCGATCCGTGCAAAATATTCGCGAATTCTATACACGGGTGAAGTCGGTCATGCTATTTTTTGCAAAAAATAGTTATTATGAAAATGACTTACTGATCTTAGTGCACTGTGCTTTTGTTGAGTTTGTTTAAGCAAGTTAACACTTTGCATTGCTGCATTGATGTACTATCGAGTTATTTTAGTCTAAGTAAGTTTTTAACTGGTAGTTAGCTTACCCTGTTGTCAGAACTTTTACACCATGAAAGCTTCCAGCATAGATTGGTGGTCAAAAGATGGGTATATCATTTAGGCAGTTTTCATTTGTCGTAAATGCCACTCGTGGTCACTCATTCCAAGAAAGACTGGCAACTTAATGTAGTAAATAATAATAAAAGTAATAGAGTTATCTTTGTGATAAGCATTTCAAAAATCTGAAGCGAACGCAGGATTTGAACCATGCCCCTTCGGATCACTAGCTCGACGCTCTAACCACTGAGCTAGCTCGCCTCCTACGCAAGCTTCAAATTTCTGAAGTGCTTACATTTCCCAACTTATAGCGTTGGTGGCGCCACCTGTGATACCCGTATTAGACAGGTTATCACTCAACTAGAAGTTATTAGAACTTCTAAAGATTGACGAGAGATGACGCACTGCTAAATCAATGTTATGATGTTTATTTTAAGTGCTTTCCACACTAGATTTTTATCTCAAAGAGTTATCTTTGTGATAAGCATATCAAAAATCTGAGCAAACCGAAGGGGCATGGTTCAAATCCTGCGTTCGCTTCAGATTTTTGAAATGCTTATCACAAAGATAACTCTTTGAGATAAAAATCTAGTGTGGAAAGCACTTAAAATAAACATCATAACAATAAAGTAATAGTTTAAAAAACACTGGAAAAACACGCTTTAGTGCCTATCTTCCGGCTTCATCATCAGACCTTGAAACCTAATCGTGGTCAAAGTTCATTACAAGATTTTTCTAAGAAATCCGAAACAGCAATGACACGATTTTCCATCATGAAGTTCCAATTCATATCTTCCGGCTCCATCATCAGATCAGTTCGACAAAAGGTACCATATTATTGTATTGTCATCAGAACTACATACAGCTGCCAATTTTTATTACGCTAGGCCAATTGGAAGATGGTTAAATTAGTTACCTTAGATTCCATTACATAGTTACATACACGTCGTAATAAAAACGTGTTAAAAAAGTTCAAATATTACGGTAAAAATATTGAAATTGTTTTCATATCACCGAACATGCTGACTTTACGGAGCCTAAAATATGTAGTAGTAGGGTAGTTTCTGTAAGATAAACTGATCTATTCTTATTTAACCATGCTTTTGCTATTTCCATTTTACCTAATGTTATAACTATGTCTTTCCTTATTTTTAACTGCTGTGATAATGGGGGAAGCATAGTAGGATATCCATATTAATCCGTAATACATTATTCTTATACAGGGTTACTAGTAATCAATTAGCATACTTTTAAGGGCATATTCTGAACATCAAAACAAACATCTTTCGTTTTATCTTTTAACTTAAAAAATCTTATTTATTTTTTCCATACAAAAAATAAAAAATTAATATGACCGATCTAAACAAAATTAACTCTATGTAAAAAGCGCGATTCGTTCCGCTTTGAAGAATTCGTCAATTGAATGATACCTATGTCTTCTAAATTATTGTTGTTTTTAAACTTTCACGATTTGAACACATTATTATTATAAACTAAAATTACGTTATTTTTAACTATGTTATTTAATTTAGTTTTAGATACATTGTCACTGAGTGCGTCAGTAAGAGTGACGCCAGTCGGCAGACAGTTGTACACTGCAGGTCCCAACTCCTACCACGTGAGTCAGCTTCCTAGAGCGCGTGAATTCTTAAAAGGATGCTACTTGATTACCAATAACTCTGTATACTACGGGACTAATAGCGCAGTGAAATTACGAGAATGCGCGATTAGTTCTTTTTTTATGTGCGCTATGGTACACATTAAAAATAAGGACGAAATATCAGAGCTACGAATTTTGTAGAGGGTCTACGAGCACGACGTAGATTAGAGTTGAGTAAAAAGATGGCTTTTGATCAATGAGTACTATAATAAAAACAATAACAATATACTTATTGTACACGAAATAATATAAATACATTAGAGTAGCTATATACATATGTTGCACAAGGGCGGTCTTATCGCCTTTTTACAAGCTTTTTTTTACTTTCACCTGTCCCGTTGTCTGTACTTTGATCCACTTTCCGGTTTCCGGTTGAGCTGAAATTTTGCATACATGTAAATTGCGTGACAATGCAATATTTTGATGACATGATGCTGATCTGATGATGGAGCTGGAAGGTGGCCAACTTTGCAATGAAACGACACAACCTCATCGAGTTTGGGCTCATTTGAATTGTCTTGACGAGTAGTTTGTCTTTCAATGGTAACCAGGGTCTGATGATGGCGCTGGAAGGTGGTCCTAGGAACTTTGTGACGAAACGACGCAAACTCATCAAGTTTCGGCTCGTTTGATTCTTCTTGGCGATTACTTGTTCAGTAAAAGCTTGTGTTAAAAAATGTTTTTTTTTTAAATTATTCTTTTTACAAATATCTTCCAATAAAGATTTCGTAATGAAAAGCATACAGTAAGATCTACTGACCAAGAGCAAGGAAGGTATAGTAATTTTAGCAACAATATAAAATAAGTAACTGTGTTGTTTGGGGTCTTTTAATTTGATTTGGCGACTAGTAGTTTAGTCAAATTATATTTTAGAAAAAATTATAAATTGAAATTCACTATTATTCAAACTTTGACTAGTATCGAAATACTTGATATAACCCAATCGTTTGAATCAACTATGTTAAAGTTTTTATCAACCTAAGCCAGTCAGAGAATGTTAGCCGCTAAGCAAAGACCTCTAACAAAGTTAAAACAACCGGCGCTTGCAAATTGACGTGTCATCCGAGCCATGGTAACGCTCAGTTGTGCATTCTGAAATCTGAAATAACAACTTGGTTTGAAACATCAAACAAGCTTGTCCATAAATGCTACAACTGCTGTTTAAACAAGCGCTATGCTTTTCTTGGAAACTTGGAAAGCCAAATTATTCAATCCTGTGTAGCTAAATGTATTGCTTTCATGAATACTTTAGCACTAATTTTGTCGGCGAGATTTTGGAGAAAATTCACAGTTTACTTTCATCTACTATTCTAACAAAGCGTTTAAATTAACGAGTTAATTATACATTAAACAGTACTCAATCCTCAATCAAAGAGCAAACAATCGAGGATTCGAATTTCAATACTTTATGTCAGAATATTTTTTTTTTGCAAAAAATAGCATTAATAGCATGACCGACTTCATCCGCCTACAGAATTCGCGAATATTTCGTACGGATCGATGTAGCATTTTTCACATTATTGTTGATTTATCAAAAATGGCTCAATGGGACTAATTCCGAAGTATACTCTTTCCAATAAAAAAAGAGTTATTGAAATCGGACTACTATGAAAAAAGTTATGCGTGGTTATACATAAAAAAAAATAATATAGGCGTCGAATTGTACACCTCGAATGGTTCGTCGGTCAAAAAAATTGGCAATCCTCTACATTATTCCCTGCCCAAAACCTTGACTAGTAATTGTGTTACATTCTGGCATTTCCAAGCCCAACCTGTACAAAGAGACGAAATCCAAATTCTTCAGAAAAGTGGCGAAAATACTTTCCCCAAATGCCACCGATAACAATTGCAAAGCGAACCCAAATCTTCAAACATTATTTTTTACTACAATAAAGTGGCCCGAATAGGGAGGATGTTTTGCCGGCGGCGTGGCCAAATCCGGGATCAAAATGTTGCCTGGAACACTCAAATA
Source organism: Hypomecis punctinalis (assembly GCA_949316475.1). Classification (NCBI taxonomy): domain Eukaryota; kingdom Metazoa; phylum Arthropoda; class Insecta; order Lepidoptera; family Geometridae; genus Hypomecis; species Hypomecis punctinalis. The sequence continues at coordinate 1,933,809 of OX438814.1, forward strand.
TAATATATGACGGATGCTTTGAAGATAGGGCTACGGAAAATGCGTATCTTTGTGATGCCAAAACATTTACTAATGGGGTGTGAAGTGTTTTTACTTTTTACCTTCTGAGAAGATCATCATCATCTCAGATACGATAATTCTCGACGGATCTCGACGGACTCAATCAATCAAGGTCGTCTTCCTTCATCTAAAGGAAAGAATCCGACTCGAGGAGAAGCCTCATTTCTGGGGCAGGGTGCTGAGCTCTGTCCGTAGGGAATGTTCAGAAGGTGCGAGTAGCCTGAGCGTCTGCGAGGCGAACGGCGCGGCGTTTTAGCACCCTCACAGCCGGTTGCCTGGATAGCTATCAGAGCTTTGTGGAGTTTTTTTCTTTATCTCTCTACGAAGGTATCATGCTGGATCACCTACTTCCTCTTCGCATATTTCCACCGATGAGTCCAAGAGAAGAACTCGAGGGAACCGGGCGTTTTCTGTTATGTCTAGCATTTGCTAAGTAACTATCATACATTTGTACGAGTTACTAACCCAATGCATTATTAATCCTAACTCAAATTTATTTTTTTGAAGTCAGAGTAGAGTATAACAATGCATTACTAATCCTTTTAAACTTAAATCCATTTTTTAAAGTCTAGAGTTAACATGAAAAAAAATCATTTGAATCGACATTAAGATGACGGAAAAATCAGGAGACATTGAAAAAGAAAATTCATATAAACAAATTATTTTGTTTTTGTTACGTCCCTATGGAATATCTAATTTTCTCGTAATAAAAGTAGCCTACGACTCTTTCTGATCTTTAAAGTATATCCATGCAAATAATCAAGTTGATTCGATTTTCCGTTGCTGCCTGCGAAATTCTACAAACGAACCAACAAACACATATTCAGATTAAAATAATTAAAATCTGTATTAGTAAGAATCTGACGACTGACGATGTAATAAAGGTCGCAAGAACACGCTGGATGCAGGCCGCTTCCAATCGACCTTATTGGAAATCCATAGGTGAGGCCTATACCCAGCAGTGGACGTCCTACGGTTGATGGATAGATGGAATAATGGAGTAAGAATGTACCTGAGTTTTGTAAGGTAAAAACGGAAAAATATATCTCCTGAACAAGTCCTAAGGGTGGGTATGTGAGGGAGAAAGAAAAGGCTGATGTCCTCTTTCTCCAGCATTGGTCCCGTTTATTATAATGTCTCAAAATACAATACTTAATGCTACAAAAATATCAATACCGCGATGCAGAAACGAGTGTCGTGCGAAGATAGCGACATCTAGTTTCCCGTGGTGTAACTAAATTATACATCTCCAAACATTTCTTTCTAAACACCCGGGAACCCATCTACGCGCAATTCCCCCACCACGTTGCAAATGATCCATCAATTTATCGCTACACCAGAATATATTCAAGACTGTGATTTTATTGAACCGTGAAGACGACACGGTAGTCGCAAAAGCCTACAATTTCCGGAAAGTCGCGCCCTAAATAGGTCATTTCCGAACTGCGCGCCCAAGGCACAATAGGCAATTTATTGGCAAAGTAGCGCATTTTACTGAGAAACCAACTTATTTTTACCTCAAATGACAGCGCTACTATTGCATTTGCGCAGCAAAATTGAAAAATCCTTACAGAAATTATAGTTCCTTAATTTGGTCAAGTTTGTAGTGAAGAGGTCAATCTATAGAAGAACACGATGAACGGAAACAATTTTGTTCACTTGCCGTGTGAGTAGGTCTTAAATAGAAAATTGTGTCCATTTTTCCAACATTCGAATGATTATTGTTAAGAAAGTTGGACACAGACACTTAAGGTATTTGCCTAAAATTTTATGCTATTTCTGCATTTACTGCTATGTCATATTCAACACTGCGGCTACAATAATTATCTTGAAAATGAAAGCAGTTATTTATTTAGGAGACATTCACAATAGATCCTAGAGCATGAATGATAAATAATAGCGTCTCGTGTGCGGTACCGATGAATGGTGTTTTTAAAATTAATGTTAATTTTCCTGGAGCATTTTATTTACTTTGACATATATACCATTTGTGAGATAGGTCGCCAAAGTTGGATAAAGAGTGTACCCCCTTAATTTCTAAAGAAAAACCTAAAGATTGAGTCTTCTAACTTTTGTGGTTTATAGACCATGTTAAAAATTTTGTCCCAAATTATTAATCGCAATAGTATTCTAACTTTTTGAGTTATGAAGAAAATTAAATGAATTATACAGAGCTCAGAGTTTTTTAGTGATTAATATCATCATTATCATCTTGTTTTCAAAAGTCTTTCTGAGCGTCTGGTGGACGCGACGCGTGACCAAAATGCTGGTGTTTTTTGTGAAAATTAACAGTAGGTAAGTGCCTACCTTATTTATAATTTTATTGTTTGTAAAAATGGGTGCAAATGTCTGAAATAAATTATTATAATTTTTTTAGACAATAAAAGTCGTAATTTAAACAACAACAAAGAATACTTACTTGTAACTAGCTAGATATTCATAATAGGTACTTAGGCCCAAGACAATATCCGTAATAAGCTGTTCTTGAAGGATGCAAAACCAATATCGGGTGTCGTGTCAAAGGCTCAGGGAAGAATTCAATATGGCAGATTGGCAGCATACTGAGTGTAATGTATTCTGTGGCTTCGGGCTCCAAGAATTTATTACAAAAGGCAGGTTTAAGTAAAGTTTTTTCTACATTATGTAAATAGGGAGAATTTTAACTTCCCTTTTGGTGAAATTTGTTTTGGCAAACGTAGAACAGGTCGTATTTTAGCTATTATATTTGTTTCTCGAAATGTTTCTTGGAGAATTATTATTGGCCATCTAAGTTGCTAATTGGAACAATAGGTGAATTGTTAGTAAAGTAGATATTTTCTTAGATGAATTTGTCTCTTTAAAGTCTTGAATGGGGAAAGAGTAGTAACGAAAAGAGAAGGAAATTTCAGATTATTGTCGATAATTGAAAACAGTTTAGTTTATGTATGAATTGTATTGAACTATGGTTTGGCTTCGAACTTTTCCTTATGTTTTCCAAATGACGTCAACTTTACTCATTGCTACTTAAGTTTACAGGCGGTGTTTGCCATATATTTATTTATCGCAGAGCAGCATATAAAATAAAATAAATAAATAAATATTTGGGGACATCTCACACACGGTCTCTGACCCCAAACTAAGCAAAGCTTGTGATATGGCTGCCAGAGACTGATATACTACATATACTTATTTTAAATACATACTTATATAGATAGTACCTAAATAACACCCAGACACAGAGCAAACACCTATGTTCACGGACGTCGCGGACGTCACCTTCGGACGACCGAGAGCGATCGACACCGGATGTTTTAAGACTGTACACATTGCTAAGTCGCAGCTGTCAGTCGCGTCCGTCAGCCGCGTCCGATAGTATGTTTCCGGCTTTATGCGTCGGGAATTAAAACATGAATAAAACGATCATGGAACTTGGCCGACAGAATTATTAATTATTAGGAAAGTGCATCTGTATCTAGAGATGTACAGATCTATCTATCTACAGATCTACTATCTGTCGTGAGGCCGTTGCCTGGGAGATTTCATTACGTTGCGCCGCACGATTTTACTTTAGAGTTATTATTTTTTTAGCTTTTATAGCATAAAAAAGTTTTTACCTATTTTATATTTATGTTTTTATTTCGTTATTAAAAATTGTGTTCTACTTGCAAAGCCCTTTAATTTGATATCGATATTGACGGGGTTGTGAAAACAAATGTAATCTGCCATGTTGTGTCGGTGGCCATCTTATCCATTTACATCAATACTGAATACAAAAAAAATATATTGTAATCGGAACTAAAGGTGTATACCAAATATCAGATCAAAATAATAACTAGATTTGACCCAAAAACAATACGGTGAAGCTAAATAAATCCGTTTAAAAAGCCTTGCGATCCGTAACTCTTGGATTTACTTTACCCGCATCCAACTACCGTCCTCCCATCAAATGAAATTACAAGCGACGATACGGTGGAGATTCGTAAAAAAATTGAAAAACTTCTAACGTATTGCGTTTTAAGCGAAAAACAATTTATTTTAAATTTTTCATTGTTTTTCCTACCGCAGCCAACAAAAGAGCTAAAGATAATTTTGAAAATGCTCAACCGACTTTGATAAAACATATATTATTTAATAACATTCCCGACAAATTCACCTTTCAAATAAAAAAACAAAATCAAAAACGGTTCATCCGTTCGGAAGCTACGCATATACACACACATAGATAGATAGATAGATAAACTCGTTATTGATTCACATTCACACACACACATAAAACAGAAAATAGAGGAAAAATATATGCTAAAACATGTGAAGCAACCGGCGGCCTTATCAGTGAAAGTGATTTCTTCCAGGCAACCTTACATACTAAGTTACATACACGTTTGACACATACCTATATACGTTTGACGTGTCTGTGACAGACGTCAAACATATATAACAACCCCGTCGTTTATGCGTTGGGAGTTAAACAAACACGAATAAAACGATCATCCTTTTACAGTCATGCTACTTTCCACAAAACGACCATCCTTTTACAGTCATGCTACTTTCCACAAAACGACCATCCTTTTACAGTCATGCTACTTTCCACAAAACGACCATCCTTTTACAGTCATGCTACTTTCCACAAAACGACCGTCCTTGTACAGTCATGCTACTTTCCACAAAACGACCATCCTTTTACAGTCATGCTACTTTCCACAAAACGACCATCCTTTTACAGTCATGTTACTTTCCACAACAGCCTAACGATCCGTAACTCTCGGATTTACATTACCCGCATCCACCTACTGTCATCCCATCAAATGGAACTACAAGCGGCGTATCGGTAGAGGGCAGCGCGGTCGCCGATAGCGGCCGCTCGGCCTGTGACACAAGACGAATTGCTGTCATGTCTACCCTCTGGCTAGGCGGTGCCACAAGTCAAAAGAAAAACTTCGTGATTAAAAAAATATGTTAAATATATTAGTTAAATATAATTCATAGTCTAAACATCGGCTTTTGTTTTAAAATTAACATAAACAAAATGACTTAAAATGTACCTACTACAGAGTTATCTACTATCATATCAATTTATTGTAATAAACCTTAAAAAACAACAAAACTTATATCTAAAAAAATACTTATTGTAGGGGATAGGTATATTTACATTATAAATAAAAAACTGCTTTGAGTTCGCTCTCCGCGGGCAAAGTACCTAAGAGGCTGGTGACATTACCCCGTTGGATAGCAAGGCTAAGTCTTCGACCGAGGTTAGCACCAGCCCTTGGATCATTTCCTCTTTCTATTAATTTTTTTGATAGATCTCTATACAAGCGCCAGGCACTAGGACCCCACGGACCTAAAGTTTCTACTCCAAAAGGCATAAACATGTATCCATCGCCGAGCGATTCATATTTCTGCCTTTTGTGGTTTTCGGCCGTTGTTGCCGCCGCACCTGCCGATTTAGAGGTGGAAGGTATGTGAGATGCCGCCAACGTATCGACGCAGATAGCATCCCACACAAGCGGTCTGCCACGACTCCATGGAACTAACGTCATACCGTCGGGTCTCTTACCATCATCATCTTATTAGTTAAATATGTGTAAATATGTTTTTATGAAGTCACTCTGGTTAGTGCTCAATATTGAGGAAACTTAAAAAAAGTTAGTCAACTCTGCTGAGCAAGTTACTGGTTGAACAATAGTAGCAAGTGGTTGAACAAATTGTATCTACTGAGCAAATAGTGAATTGAAATTAGTCTATGAAAAAAAAACATAATTCTAGAGTAGTAAAACCGCAATCGCTTATGAAATAGTCCTAGCCACATTAAGATTCTTTCCTCGTTGTCACCCTACTAGTTGTCCGGGTTTTGACAACGCAATTTATGGTTTACAGAACTTTATTTTGTTAGCGTATCTTAGATAAATTAACGTTCACTTTGGTTAGTGCTGAATGTTGAGGAAACTTAAATGAAACTTAGTTAACGCTTTTGAGCAAGTCAGTAATTTTATGTGACTTACTCGTACCACTAGCCAGAGCTTTAGCACGTCTTAAGGCGTCTGACAATACTATACTCTATAAAATTTTACTTGATCTCTGCGACAGTGACATTGACATAGAAGATTGTCATTTTTAGAGTTGAGATAGTGGTGGAAAAAATCGATTTTCAAACAATGTTGTAATGAAATCGAATGAGTAGTTGAAAGTGATAAATTGGATTTTATTTACTTACTATTATTTAAGATCAAGTATACACATGTAAATAATGTTATGATAGTAATGAAATACTCATAATAATGTTACGGTAGTATTTATTGACGTTGTTCACTATTATCGATGCTAATGTAACATATAATTGGGTTTAATTTAATTACACATGTAAAAAATGTTATGATATTAAAATATACAAAAAAAAAAATATGATAAACTAAGTTTTATTTAAAATATCGTTAGTATAAGCTATCGATATTTTAAATAAAACTCTATCTAAAACTCTGTGGTCACGATCATTCGTCGCCCATCACTAATTGGCATACCCATAAAGTATGACATTGACAGGTACTGTATGTACTATTAAGAAATTCAGGACTTCATAGGCGTGATTTTTCTGACAGCTGTCGCAGAGATCAAGTTAAATTTTATGGAGTATAAATGGTTAAAACATCGGTGTCTATATTCTGATGTGATCCACGCCACGGTAGGGCTCAACTCAGTACGCGCTAAGTTGTTTCGGCTTTTTTAACTTTCTGACCTTTATTATTATATACTACGGGACTAATCGGGCACTAAAATTACGAGATAAATAAATACCTCATCACCCCGTTTCGATCGAGTTGGTAGATATCAGTCTAGCCGTGACCACGGTCGATGCAACTCGGTCGAAACGTCGGGATGATGAGGTATTTATTTATGTCGTAATTTTAGTGCGCGAATAGCTCTGTAGTATATAATAATAATGTGTTCAAATCGCGAAAGTTTAATAACAACTTTCTGACCTTGTCAAAGGCTTAAAACTCTACTTTAGTGATCGTTAAGAAATGCCAAGTCAAGCTACGCTAGGAGCTAATGGTACCTAATGTTACATAAGTTGAGTGAGACATACTTAAGTATGTCAATGCATCTACTCGTAGATAAATAATAAGTATCGACCTACAGGTACATGAAATTATTTATTCTTTTGAGTAAGCTTATGCAAGAAAAAATATTTCTGACAACAGTTCAAAAATTCAATAGTAATATTTGTAAAATAGTCAAAGATAACCACAGTAAGACTACAAGATCTCGCTGGATGCAAACCGCTTCCAGTCGATCTTATTGGAGATCTATAGGGGAGGCCTAGGTCAAACAGTAGATGTATTATGAATAATGATGACTGCGCGGTTTTTAAAGGTACCCATAATGAAAAAAAAAATATTTTTTGTGATTTAAATAAAAATGTACAGTTTTTAGATTTATTCCTATATGTGTACTCTGAGACAATGCTTCTCTCCAAATTTCATAGTTCTATGTCAACGGGAAGTATCCTGTAGGTTTTGATTTTTGTGAGTGTCGAAATATGCGGTTTTTTACGACATAAACGGCTCTAACTTTTTTAAACGATAACTGAGAAGTTTTTCATTTACACAACTGGAAGAGACCATAGATATACGTATACAGTTTAAATTTTAACTCGATATCTTTACGCGTTCCTGAAATAAAGAGTACTGATATACATACAGACGGACAGACGTACAGACGAACAACAAAGTGATCCTATAAGGGTTCCGTTTTTTCCTTTTGAAATACAGAACCCTAAAAACGTAGACATAAAACAAAATATATTATAAAACTAGCGATCCGGCCCGGTTTCGCACAGCTGTACTATGCTTAATGGTGTGCTTAATATAAACCATTCTCTTGACTCTCTCTATCTATTAAAAAAACCGCATCAAAATCGGTGGCGTAGTTTTATAGAAATAAGCATACATATGGACTGACAGCGGGAAGCGACTTTGTTTATACTATGTACCTAGTCATAGTGATAGTCAAAGATACCTTATTATGATTGCAGGATCTTTCTGGATGCAAACCGCTTCCAGTCGATGTTATTGGAGATCTATAGGGGAGGCCAAGTCCAACAATGGATGTACTATAAATGATGATGACTTTAAGGCGCGGCTTTTAAAGGTACCTTTTATGAAAAAACGTTGACATGAAACGATCCTGACTTCCGCTACAAAATGACCTATTTCATTTGGTCTGATAACTGACGTTTTACGATTTCTCAATAAAATCCTACCTTGCCGAATGCAATTACTGCTTTTTTCGCCCCGCAAATAGCTGGGCGTTGTTTACTGCCCGGTTGCCATGGGAACGGCTTAATTGCGCCTTTTGCCCCCCAAAACACCCCACCACCACCCCCTGCATTGATTTTCCTTGTGCATTCGCCGACGGAAAACCTTTGGTTTTTGAAGTCAAGGCCTAGCTTTGACTTAGAGGTTTTAATTTCACATCTGTATACGAGTATTTATGTATACCTAAGTACTTACAGAAACACTCAGTATAGTTTGAACAGCGAGAGAATGCTATCCTGTCTTCGTACATATGACAAAACATGTTAACTAAGAACCGCATGTAAATTTCATATGTTGCAATAAATGATTTGACTTTGACTTTGACTATGACATACTCGTAATTTTGAAGTGGCGTGAATTGAATATTTATAAAAAAATGTCTATACAAGTCCAAAATGGTTTATAAATGTCGATGGTCTGAGACAATAAATAAAATAGATACGTTTTTGTATTATATTTATTGTCTCAGTTACAACCAAATTTTGAATTAGCTCTTGCTTAGATGCCGATTGGGAAAAATGGCAAATAGGTTTTAGACCAAATAAAAAATAAAGACAGAATGCTGTGAACAAACAAGTGAGGCCGACCAAAACTACGCCTCGCCGTGTACAGACAATTACACACACATCCACGTAGGTACAAGAATTATTTGCTCCGTGAAATAGGTATACTGTGTCTGCACCTCTAGCTTGGCATAGGGATTAAAATAAATATTTATATCCATTTTTAATTTCAGTTGTCAATGTTAATCCTAACTTAGTTTCCTCTTTAAATGATAAGTTAGTGGGAAGGCAATTATTATTTGTAAATGCCTTTCGTCTTTTTCACTAATAAACAAAACCCTGAAATCATTAGGTAATAAGATATTACCTACCGCATTTATTTTTCTGACTAAGAATTATGAGTCCAATTCTGTTTGGTCTGAAAGGCAATTAATTTTGTGTATGTAAATAGCTGTTTTTTTACTATTCTAGCATTGGTTCCTTTATAATAAGTCCATGGTCTAGCCAAGAAACATCTATTATTCACATGAACACTGCTTGCTATTAATATTAATTTAGGCGCTTCATATCATTATGTTGTTCGGAATTCTTCATAGTTTCATAAATCAATTTTGTAAGATGTTGTCGGGTACATTAATATTAATGTCCAAGTACTCATGTGCCTAAATACTTTCCTATAAGGTCATTTATAAACAATACTGTCTTACAAGTTCTTTTCCAAAATCATACTGTGTTAGAAGTACTCGTACCTATAGGTACCTACTTTAGAAAGTAAGGCCCGGTGGCTAACCCTGATGTTAGGGTTTTTAATTCACATGAAATCCTCTGATTTGGCTAAAAGGTTAAAGCGACCGGGACCTACAATTTAACTTATACGAGCCACGGTAGCGTACGAGCTACGGTTCTAGCAGTACCGGCGGCGTTGCGTTTTTTAAAAAGTACCTACCTCCATCATCCATGCATCCTTCAGCGAAAAGACGTCCACTGCTGGACATAGGCCTCTCCTATGGCTCTCCAATAAGACCAGTTGGAAGCGGCTTGCATCCAGCGAGATCCTGCGGTTTTAATGAGGTCATCCGTCCACCTTGTGGGTGGACGTCCTACGCTGCGCTTGCCGGTACGTGGTCTCCACTCGAGAACTTTTCGACTAGACTAGTTTTAGTCGTACCTACCTATAATTATGGAATTATCGGTAGCGCTCATAGCGTAGTTTGAGTAGGTGTTTGTCAGCGATCACCGAAATTAAGCAACGTTCCGCACGGTCAGTATTTGGATGGGTGACCGCGGGTGGCATTTCCCAACTGAGCGCTACCGTGGCTCAGATGACAAGTTTAATTGTAGGTCCCGGTTGTTTTAACCGTTAAGCCATGTCAGAGGCCTTTAGGCGGCCTAAAAACTCTGAGACCAGGACTAGCCACCCGGCCTATACGAACTTAATACTTACTTATTATGGAATTGTGGGGGCTCGTCCAGGATGTAGGTATATAATATGTATGACGTCATCTGACTGACTTATCGTTAGTCCCCTGATCATCTTGCGTGTTCATCTGACTAGTGTGGTGGAATGAAATACTTGGACTCCTTGGTGATCACCGTATTATTATTATTTGCCGATTACCTACATCAATTAATTACATTTTGGTGGACGAGTTAATGCTGGCGCTTCTCAGGAACAACTGCCTAGCGATATATACTCGTGGCACTCGTGCTCTACAATACTCTACATTATAAAACATTGTCAGCATTCACACAACGCCATAGAATCAAATTTCGTATTGCCATTCGTTTTCTGACAGGAACTTCATCAAAATCATATCTACCATAGGACGTCCACTGTTGAACATATGCCTTCCTATTGATCTCCAATAAGACCAGTTGGTTGGTGGTCTACATCCATTGCGATCTTGTGGTCTTAATATGGTCGTCAATCTACCTTAGGGATGGTGATTTCCACTCGATAATTTTGTCGGTCAATTCATGAAAGGGCGTAACCAACACAATATTGAATTATTATAAAGGTATTATTCTATAAGTAATATTACTAAGAATTTATAAGTGTAATAGGTAATCCAATATTGTGTTGGTTTTTTTTATTTACGTTTTGTTTTGTTTTCATTTCAACATCCCATAGCACGGAGGACTGATGACCGATTGGGTCAAAAACGTTCATGAGTGGTGACCACGTACACCAGCATAGGACCGTAGGACGTCCAACCACAACGTGGACAGATAATCTCATTAGAACCGCAGGATTCCGCTGGATGCAAGTCGCATCCAACCGGCATTGTTGGAGACAGTCGTACCTCCCGACATACGGAGGCCTGTGTCCAGCAGTGAACGTCCTATGACCTATGACTGATAGATGAATAGATAGAATAATATTCTTAATTGACGTAGCAGGTAGTAAATCACTATACCTATCAGTAATTTAAATGTATTGTACTGTTTAGAACAGACATATCGCACCACGCACCATTTGGGGTCAGAACATTTAAATGCACATCACAGCCAATTATTATCGAGTATTACAGCTCAAGCGCAAGATACCTAATACACGATATTGCGTGATCTTATTCGATACAGTCGGTAAAACACCTTTTTATTGTTCGTAATAGTTTTAATTAATGGTTGATTGTAATAAACGCGACATTTTGACGTTTCGAAATATTGCAAAGTTCACGTTTGGCAAATTTTGAAGGTCTTGGGTTGTAAACGTGGAAAGGATCCCATGGTCATTTTATAATTACTTACCATCATCAATATTTCAGCCCCAACACTTCAATTGCTGAACATAGGTCTTCCCTACATAATTCCAATAAGAATAGTTATAATTATTTTTCGCCAAAAATGGCACAACCGACTTCAATCGTGTAGTTCGCATGAATCGATGTGTTATCCTTGTTTAAATTACCGTTGATTTTTCAAGAACTGCTCAGCCGATTTCGATAAAATTTAATTGTTACTGCTTCTGAAATATAAAACTACCGAACACAAAAAGACTTTTTTAAATCATTTTGTAATTGGCGAAAATATCGATGAACATACACAAAAAATACATACAAACGAACCTAGAACCTTTTCTTTTTTGAAAGTCAGTTAAAAATCGGCTTGCTCAAAGTGCTCCTGTGTTCGTCAGTCTACTGTATTGGCTGGCAAGCATGGTGTGTAGGCGCACCATGCTTACTGCACACAATACATATAAATAGAAATAAATGTATTTAGAGTAATTAACCTCGAACAAGTGCCTGGAACAATACCGGTTCCGTATCAATTAATTCTTTGGAATTTATATACGTACGGATTTTCACACCATTGGCTTTTCGATGAAGGAAAACATCGTGGAAACCTACATAATTATGTCCGTAGAAGGAATTCGATGGCGTATGTTAATCCACAATCCGCCCTGGGCCAACGTGCTGAATATGGCCTAGTCACCCTTCGTGGGTAGGCCTACGTCCTGCAGTGAACTATTATAAAGGCAGGTACAGTACAGTAAGTGCTTCTGTTTGCCACCATTCTCAGACAGAGGTGCATGTCATATAAAATGGAAGGTCTATGCCCAGCCGTGGGTATAGGCCTCCCATTGTATCACAGGTGAATCATGATGTAGCCTCTGGGAGTAGTTTGAGATTTAGTTAAAACTATTTCAGGTCAGGACATCAGCACTGTACATGTTTTAGGCTTGGTTTCACAGTAAAAACGGCGCATAAAGTCAAGGCCGGAGTCATCGGAGTGTTGAAACCAAGACTGTAATATATAGCCAAAGTATGGCCCCAGCATAAAATAGGTAATGAAAATATGTTGTGTTTGTGGTAGGTAAGCGGTCCCAAAAAAAATTCTTGTAAACTACTTAGATATACAATATCCTAGACTCCACATAATTTATAAAGGTAAAGGCACACCAGTAAATTTATTCTGCTAACGGTACAATAAATATTTATTACAAGCGAAGATTTCACTGCCCTGAAACCTTGACACAGGTTCAAGTAAAACAACATCAATCAACCGAAGGGCCGGTCCACTTCGGCCAATATAAACCGATACTGTATCTGGGGCAAACAATTTTTGGGCTTATTATAATGCTCGGTAGCAGTTTGTCAAAGGATTATGAATACGTTGCTCCTCCTCTTGTAACAGCTAACCATAAAAAGAGCCGATTAAGAAAAACTAAAATAAAATCAACTTAATAATAAAGAAGTAACAAGCATATTTATTTTCTTGCTCGACAGAGAGTGCACTATAGCAGACTATGACGTCACTGCCCGCAAGTGTCATATATTCGTCGTATAATGTTATGCACTGTAGGAAAGGGTCAAGACATCCCCTCTTTGTCCCTATCAAAATCTTTACAAGCTTATGTCTCTGAACTTGATAAGCCAATTACAATTATTTTTTCATTGCATAATTTAATAATACTAATTACTATTAATTTAATACCAGTACTACCCTATTCTGTGTTGGATTGGATTCTTGATAGAATTATATACAGTTTTAGTTTTTTTTATATCTCTAACAGCACAACCACCCGGCATAATTGGTTATGGTCAATGTGTAATATGTCCTAGCAATTTTTTTTTTTTTAATCTGTTGAACTTATTGGGTTACTGGGCTAGGCACATTATTAATGACGTTCACTGCTAAAAACTATGTTTTACATTATTTTACACTATAACCCGTGAAACAGTTTGATTTCTAACCGTTCCTGCTGCGCTTGACGGCTTGTATTGTGGTCTTCATTAGATATAACTTTATAACTCTACCAGTTCAATCATGACACAGGTACAAGTAAAACAACATCAATCAACCGAAAAGCCGGTTCACTTTGGCTAATATAAACCAATACTGTATCTGGGGCAAACAATTTTTAGGTGGTTTTCACACATTTTATACTATATATAACGGGAATGAACTCACGTGTGGGGATAGTCGTAACGACTATAGTTAGACTATCCCCACACGTGAGTTCATTCCCGTTATATATAGTATAAAATTTTTAGGTGCTTTTCATATAGCTGTGTCGTCAATAGTTTGAATATGGAATAAACATTAATTATATTATTTATTTACGACGTGTTACATTGCATTCTTGTAATAACTACGTATACACTGCAACAATCTTGCAAGGGACTTCCTTTACAATTTTCGATACTCAATAATGTATTGCAACATTATTTAGCATGCACAATATAATGCACATATTGTACAAACTGTTCTTAGTAACACGTTTTGTCTAGTTATACTTATGACCCTGTAAAGAATTTCAACTGTTTGTACTAGAACGGTTTATTACTCGTATTATGGTTTATGTAAGTTACTAGCTTTTACCGTCCAATCTGTTGCCCCGCTACTGCGTGAAAGAGGAACAAACCAATAAACTTTTCGGATTCATAATATTACTAGCTTTTCCCCGCGGCTCCGCCCGCGTGGTATTTTGACTTTTGTGGTATCCCACAGGAACCTTTTAATTTTTCGGGATAAAAAGTAGCCTATGTCACTTTCCGGCCCTTGAACTATATCCATGCCAAAAATCAAGACAATCCATTGCTCCGTTGCTGTGTGAAAGAGGAACAAACCAACAATTTTTTCGGATTTATAATATTTTAGTATTAGTATATTAGAATGATCACTAAAAAAATTGTCTCAACGTTCGCTTGATACTTTTTACATGTTCGAATAGTTTGCACGATTCGATGTGTCATCCGTGTACATTGTACATTATTGATGATTTATCAAAAACGGCTAAATCGGTTTCGATAAAATTTAAATGGGATCATTTCGGAAGTACACCCTTTCTAACTAAAAAATATTTTTTCACAATTGGCTAAAATATCGATAAACATACACAAAAAAATGCATACAGACGAACATAGTACCTCCTCCTTAGTAAGATAATAAGATAAGTTAGTAAAAAGTCTTGTTGGAAGTAGTTTGCATTCAGTGCATTTCAGGATGTTGTTTCAAGTCATCTGTTCATTTCATTTCATTTATTCATGCTTCCATACAGTACAGGATGTTAATAACAAAGTTAAGGTACAAAGTTCAGTATGACCCTGTCGGGCACAGCATATTCGAGTGAGAGTGCGTCACTTATGTCAATAATAATTTGGTTACAAAAACATTAAATTTAACATGACTATAAATTATGTAAAATCTACTACTACTCACTTTCAGCTCAAAAACTCAACAATTTAGGATGAATTAAAATTAATAAATAACATTACATACATTACATTATCTGAAACGAAAACAACAATAAATAATAAAATTACAATTTGCATGTCCATAGAAAAGAATCAATAAAATAATGTTCTCCATGTTGATCAACGTCCTACGCTTGACGGCATGTGGTCTTCAGTCGAGATCTCTACAACCCTATCGACTCAACCTTGGCGCAAGTTAAAGTAGAATAGCATCAATCAACTGAAGGGTCGGTCCACTTCGCTCAATATAAGCCAATATTGTATCTGGGGCAAACAATTTTTAGGTGGCTCTATCTATACCTATTTGGTGTAAATCTATACGAGGAAGAATTATATCCTACTAATATTATAAACGCGAAAGTTTGTGAGGATGGATGGATGGATGTATGGATGTTTGTTACTCTTTCACGCAAAAACTACTGAACGGATTGAGATGAAACTTTGCAATAATATAGCTTATATATCAGAAGAACACATAGGCTAATATTATAAACGCGAAAGTTTGTGAGGATGGATGGATGGATGGATGGATGTATGGATGTTTGTTACTCTTTCACGCAAAAACTACTGAACGGATTGAGATGAAACTTTGCAATAGTATATCTTATATATCAGAAAAACACATAGGCTATAAATTATAATGATATGTTGCGTATGCGGGCGAAGCCGCGGGTAAAAACTAGTTCTAGAATATAAGTCGCACTCATCATTGCCGAAATTGCAAAAAACACCTGTTTTATAGAAAAAAATGCTACATAATGTTTCAATAACGCCATCGACTTTCGGCAAAATATTATACGGTAATTGCAAAATTGTTGCAAACAAAGCCATTTTTAAACACATATTCCTGTCCCATTTATTCCATACATTTTGTCGAAAGTCGAACTTCTCCTCTGAAACAGCAGATTTTTTTTGTAATTTCTGGGTTGTTGCCATTGTAAAAGTTGGTCAAAATGATGGGTGTAAATCTAGACTACTAGTTATTCAACCGCCAAAGAAGTCTGGCGCCACCGTAGAAGCATACGAACATTACTGTGTATAAGTATTGAAGAACAAGGTTTTGTCGTAGAGTCTAGGACGGTAATCATCAGGCGGACCGCGGTCTGCATACTGCGGCCGTGCCCTTCAGGGCGGGGGCCGCGGCGGGATGGATCTGGCGGTGTGTGGCCTACTGCCCACCCTACCTTCCGCGGCCCTAACTGGCGCCGCCAACGTGTTGGCGGAGGCGGTGGGGCTGCAGGGGAAGAGAAGTGTCGGTATGTCGTCGACCGTTCTCCCTAGGTATACTCTGCAGCCGTAGTGGCAGGCGCGGGGCCACTTTAATTGGCCCGTTGCATTGGGACCAGAGCTGTTGGATACGGGTGCTCTCCGTCGTTCAGTGCTGGTTGGTCCCAGGTGGTGGATGACGATGTGTCTGGTGTTCGACATATCGTCATTCTGGCGGGAGCGCAGGCTCCGTGGTGAGGCCTGAGTTGGGCCAGAGCTGCCGGGTGCCGCGGAGGTGTGCGGGAGCGTGCCCGTAGCCCCGACACCAAGCGCAGTGGTGGAACACCCAGGGGTTTTGGTGGGTATACCGTCCAGTCGGCGGGACTCCCACATTACCACCCGCCTGCCCTCAAGGTGTGGTGGTATCCATAAAGGATTTCGCCTAGTAAAAAAACCCTAGGCTCTTAGTCTTAGTAGTCTTATTACTGAACAAGGAATAAAATAAATATTTTTGTAGAGTTCTAGGAGTCTTAGTCTTTTAAAAGTATTGCCTGAGTTGTACTCGTAGGTACCTGAACTCAATTGAGATGCATTTGTTTACCTAATTAGCACACTACACACGTATACCAGAGGGGACTAAAGCTTTAGATTGACAGAACTTTACGCATAAATCTTCCATCTCTACTTCAGATAAAAACTTGACACGTCAAGTCACCGTAACTTCCCGTATTTAAAGAGACACCTGCTCATTAAAGCACTAATAATCCATAACAAAAACAAACGTTAATTAATTGCGTAAGATCTTGTATTATTTTATTATCTAATGATATAAATTATAGCTATTATTCGCGTTCTGCTTGAGATGAAGCGCATTAGAGATACAAAAAGGTTGAAGTGGGATTTTGGACCTTATGTGTAGTTGGTAGAGTTAATTTTGTCGGTAGTTATTGTTGAAGAATGGGTTGTTTTGGATCTAGGTGTGTGAGTCGTGATTGCGCTGCATAGTTGGCTGTGACCTTCAAACGCTCACGCCTGTGGCCGTACAGGTGTGTACACGATATTTCCTATAACTTCATACAGGCCGAGTGGATAGGCCCTGGTGTTCGTTTTTGAAGGGGCTTTTTGCTTGGCATACAGCACCCGTTATTGAAATTTACGTCATCTGAATCATGATAGAGCTCAATTAGATGTGGTTTAGCAGAAAGACTCAATCCACAAAATATTACTTTTGAGTAATTATGGCCATTTAAGATTTAGATTTCCTAATATTTGTTTGAGTCTTCGAGATGAAAAAAACGTTTAATATCTATATGTAATGAATTATCACCTCAGTAGAGTCGTTCCTGTATTGATTTATTGTCTGTACAATGTCATGTCTGTGACACCACCACAAGTGTCACTGTCAGTAATGAGAAAACTTGAATAATTTTATGTTACATAAATTTTTAGAAAATCGTCGAAGATTTAAAACTAATTTAGAAGTGAAGGCTTTAAATGTGTGGGAAAAAGCCCTATAAATATATGTTTGGATCATCGACACGACGAAGAAGAAGTTGAATTATTAAAAAATATTGGACACTTATTTTTTCTAACCATAGACCGGTTGGAAGCGGCTTGATTCCAGCACAATCCTAACGTCTTGATGACGTATTTTGTTCATTTCGTGAAGGGACGTCCTGCACTGCATTTGCATGTACACGGTCTGTATTCAAAAACGAAACTTTATTTTGGGTGATTCCTAAAAATACCCAGTCAAACTACGCTATGAGCACTTCTTGTGACATTTACTTCCGCTGAGTATTTCATGCTACATGCACCAGCATCTAGTTTCTGCACTCGTCTGTACCCGTTCATCGGCTAAGTTAAAGTCAAGTACACGCAGCACTTATGTAAGGGAGATGACGAGCGCTGCATCTAACTTACTCGCTGGCTTGTGAACTCTATCCTCTCAAAGTTATGACTTACTTTCCAACGGCAGAGGAAATTAATCCATTGTTTGCAATCAAACAGTAATTAAAATTTAGAACATAACTCTGGCAAATTGAGCTGCGTTTTTAAAACGTTGTTAATTATTTTTAATAGATATATTAGAAGGAATATGTGCAAAGTGATGTAATGTTTCAGTCATGCTCTCCTTGAAGATGGTTTTATTGGGAGTATCACGAGGAACTAACCGTTTCGATCAGTTTTTTTATAATTTTTGGTAGAAAACAATCGTAATGTTTGTTTCTCGTATATAGAAGTAAAGGAGTGACATAAAATAGGGATTATTAAACTGGTCAACCAGCAGGCCGCTTCCATCCGGGCATATTGGCAATCCATAGGGGATGTCTGTGTGTCTAGCAGTGAGCGTGCTACGGCTGATAATGATAATAAATTAATGATGAAATTGGTGAAGAAGGAGAGTAAAAGACAGTACTGTACTGTACTGTACCAGCCTTTTTAATAGTCCACTGCAGGACGTAGGCCTACCCACGAAGGGTAATTGGGCCATATCCACCACGCTGGCCCAGTGCGGGTTGGTGGATTCACATACGCCATCGAATTTCTTCTACGGACGTATGCAGGTTGCCTAACGATGTTTTCCTTCACCGAAAAGCCAGTGGTGTGAAATTCCGTACATAAATTCCAAAGAACTCATTGGTACGGGACCGGGGATTTGAACCCACGATCTCACGATTGTAAGGCGGGTGTCACTACCTCTAGACCACCACGGCTTTTTTTAAAGACAGTTCGACAATAATTTTTAAATCAAACCCGAACTCGCGAATAATGTAGTCATCTGTTCCATGTACCTAATATTATGTTAAATGACCTGTAACTATGAAAAAAAATCAGCCGTTCCATAGATTCCAAACCCAATGTATGGAACAGCTGACTTTGTTTCACGATTGCGGCACTAGAGCGCCCAAATTAAAAGTTGTTCTTAATGATGAGTATATACGAGTATACTTTGGAAAGTCCCTACGCTTTCCAAAGCAATATCTTGTATTGTCCAGCGTTGTTTCAGCTAAGCTGTGTACACACAATGTAACGTACATAATCTGCAGCTAGATAAAAACAGCGTGACGTCACGGAGCGGCTGGTGCCTGGCGGTGCCACCGAGGCAAGCATCCTCGTTTCAGATGTAACGCTGTGCACTGATGAGGAAATCTTCACAGAAGTATAGCTGTCATAGAGCCCCATCACGATTATCATCGTTTTTGCCATGATTATATATCGGTAGATGTTTGAATTATGAACTTTCCTGGATTTAGGTGTTGGGTGTTCTGGTTTTTGTTGGCGTTCAGTGGTTTTTTATTTATCATTTTAGCCACATGGCTATTATTTATAGATTTTTCATATGATAGGCCTACAGGATCGTATTTAAGACTTACGTAATCTAAAACTACATAAACTACTACTACATAGCAAGCAACTGGATCATTCATGGAGGTCTAAAGATAATCCAAATGCTCAACCCCACAGTGAATCGTACTGGTCGTAAAGTCAACATGGTACCTATACAGGGTTATTTCTAATCAATTAGCATCCTTATAGGGCCTTATTCTGTACATCAAAACTAACAACTTTTGTTCTGCGACTATTGCCAAAACTCAAAAAAAATGGCGTTTCATAGAAAAATATCGTTCACCCGCGACCAAATGTATGGAACAGCTGATTTTTTTTTAGTTTTGACAAAAGTCGCAGAACAAAAGTTGTTAGTTTTTATGTACAGAATAAGCCCCTAAAAGGATGCTAATTGATTAAAAATATCCCTGTATAAATAAATAATAATAAGTAAATAAATATAATAAATAAATATTTTGGGACATCTTACACACTGCCTCTGACCCCAAACTAAGCAAAGCTTGTGATATGGCTGCCAGAGACTATATATACTACATATACATATTTTTAAAAACATACTTATATAGATAGTAACTTAATAACATCCAGACACAGAGCAAACACTTATGTTCATCACATAAATATTTGCCCTGGGTAGGGATCGAATCCACGCTTCTTTGATCCAGAAGTTAGGGTCACTAACCACTGAGCCACCGAGGCAGTCAATATAGGTACCATGTGTCGTTTGTGTCGTATTTGCTTCTCTGTAGAATATAACAATATTCAATGCTGCAGGTTGCTCACGAGTAATCAGGTATTATGATAGCAATCATTAGCTCGCCGCTAGTGATTAACGTAATTAGCCGTTTCAGCGCGGGAAAAAACATCCATTATTATTTTATGTATAGAAAAAGAAGCCACGGTAGCAGAGAAAAAACCTAGCATAACCTTAGAATCATGAGGTCGTGCCATATCAATAAGTTATTTATAATTCATGTCCGAATCTTCATACTACTGAAGTATAATAAGGAAGTTTCGCTTTTCCAGTTTTATTTTTATAAAATTACACTAAGTCTGCAATAAATTATGGTGTTTTAATTTTTCAATTATCTTCAAATATGACGGAATTGTGAATTTTTATTTTATTCATTATTTTTATTTTTAATGACAAAGGAAACTTCCTTATTATATTTTCTTTTTTCCTGATTACTTGTTCAATGATGAAAAGTAAGTAACCAACGCCAAGTACTTGCATAGACATAACTAAGTAGCCAGGATCATCCATCAGCAACTTGCTCTTCGATACGGCCTTGTCGAGTCTGAGGTGCCGTACTATAAGTACGCACCGGCGCCAGTTGTCGAAAATGGTCGTGTGTTGCTCTACTGCGACCGCTCTTTCATCACGAACAGGACTATTGTCGTCAATAGGCTTGATATCGTGGTGGTCGACTGGTCCCAGCGCCGGGCAGTGCTCGCCGACTTCACCATCCCGCATGACGTGAACCTCGCGAAGCTCAGCAAGTACCTTGACTTGGCTCACGAGGTTACCGCCATGTGGGATGTTGAGTCGATGATCATTGTCCCGATAGTCGTGTCGGTAAACGGCTTAATAGCGAAGAGTCTCGACCACCACCGTAAATGGCTCTCGCTAGACGGTTGGGTCAAGGATCAGATACAGAAAGCAGTCATCCTGGACACGGCGCGCATTTTCAGGAGGTTCCCCTCTCTGTAGCCCCAACCACCAGCTTGGGCTGCTGCCAGCGGCACCCTAGTTTTTAAGTTTTGTACATATATTTAAAAAAATAGAAATCACTTCATTAAAACTCGGGTGAGAAATCATTATACTAAAGAAAACACCGGTTTTTACTCATGTATAATATCGTGGTCGGGCCGCTGGGAACCTGACCGGTTTCAGGGTAATTAGTACTCCTTCGTCAGGGAATACGCGCGCTCCCGACTGGTGCACGCGCACTGGCACTGACTCACTGTAAAAAATAGAAATTAAGATATTAAATAATTGTGTGTAAAATAATGTATTAAAAAGAAATAAACTTATTACTTAACTTCTTTACCGCTTTCTACGGAGAAATCTCTACAGTTCGCTAAGTATAAAAACATTTCGGAAAGAATGGATGGGATTCTTCAATACTTCAGATTCATCTTAAGTTTTGAAAACAGATGGCTTTACAAAACAAAACGCTATTGAACGGCAGGCAGGCCGAAACGTGAGAATACTTCCTGACTTCTGTTACGACACTCTTCATCTTGATATTTTAAAAACAAACTCGTCTCGTTTCCTGTTATCATTTACAGCTGAGCGCTGCCTTAGCTCAGATGGCGCATCAAATTGTAGGTCCCGGTTGTATTAACCAATTAGCCATATCAGAAACCATCATGATGTTTTACTTTATATTTGTTATTTAGTACCTCCTTTATGTCTCAGAGAACATATTGCAAGTGTTAGATTTAGTATTGTTAAAAGTCGAGATAGCTTACAACAGTAGCTAAAATTGTTGTTCAGAGCCATTCCACTTCAAGTATGCACGTTATCCCCACTTTTTGTTTGCAATAAAAACATCGAAAACTTAATTGTATGGA
This sequence comes from Hypomecis punctinalis, assembly GCA_949316475.1. Classification (NCBI taxonomy): domain Eukaryota; kingdom Metazoa; phylum Arthropoda; class Insecta; order Lepidoptera; family Geometridae; genus Hypomecis; species Hypomecis punctinalis. The sequence continues at coordinate 1,956,000 of OX438814.1, forward strand.
CACATGATTCATACTAACTTCCTAGATTAACACTTCTATTTTTCTAAAACAATCTTTGCTGTTAATGTGGTAGAGTTGTAATTACGTTGTGCCAGATCTAGAGTCACCGACCGATGTGTTTCGTATTGATTGAATTTTATATGAATAGACATATCGTCTCTTATGACAAAAAATAAAGTAGGTAGGTTAGAGTACATATTGATAAAGGTACTGTGAGATCATTTTATCTGCGATAGTTTTTTTGTAGTTTTCATGGTCGTTTAGACGTTTGCGACTAGAGTTTAGACAAACTGTCTCATTGGAACTGACGTAATGTAAGTAAGATTATAAATATGTTCTATAACTGTAATATAACTATATTCTTACTAGAAAACTATACATACTTAGATAGTAATTAGATTAGATCAGGAAATTGTTGTACTTATATTTTATTGCAATTATCTCGAATAGTTAGAGATAATGTTCACTTAAGTTTAACTACGGCAAATAGATGTTATTTATTAATTTTTCCTTTAAGTAATTTTGTAGCTTAATTATTTATTATTCCTTAAAAAATATTGCCTTAAAAGCCAAATATTTTACTTGACATATGAAAAAAAAATCCTAAATAAGCTCACAAATCTGATTTTTTCATTCATACTTTTGCTTCACCTTGCAAACTTTACTAATAAAAAATTGAGAAAACATCCACGCATTGGGAACAACAAATACTACGATAAAAACCTTTAACAAAGGGTGAAATGAAAATACCAAATTAGAAATTGGATTAGGTATATATACCTAATCCAAATTTAACCAAAATAGTTACTTAAGTATCTATTTTTGAGATCCGACAATACAGGGTTAGGTATTGGTAATCAATTAGCATCCTTTTAGGGGCTTATTCTGTAGGTACATCAAAACTTACTTACAACTTTTGTTCTACGACTTTTATTAAAACTAAAAAAAATGTTGGGTTTTGTTCAAAAATTGCATGTTCTAAATGTGTGGTTTTTGGACGAAAACTACAGTTCGAAGGCGGTAGTCAACCACAGACTTTAAAAAAAGTAAATGCAGCAAGAAACTGACTGTGGTTGGTTAATTTTGGAGGAAGTGGGCGGATATTTTATAACATCGTGGTCAGGGACTGGCACGGTTTTTGGAGACTATTCTGGTCGAGCCGTCGGAGTGGCGAACGAGTCTAGATTAGTTATTTCTAGAGCTTAAATAACACTGTAATGGAGCTTAGCTTAGAGCTTAAAAAACATTGTAATAAATCTGCAAAGTTTCATTGTAATAATATTGGTGTTTCTACTGCATCGAGTCCTCGGTTTTCCTAACAAAATGCTGTTCCATAGAAAAATATAGTTCACCCTCGACAAAATGTATGGAACAGTTTTTTTTAGTTTTGACAAAAGCCGCGGAACAATACATAGTTGTTAGTTTTGATGTACAAAATAAGCCCCTAAAATGATGCTAATTGATTTTCAATCAACCGTAGGACGTCTACTGCTGGACATAAGCCTCCCCTATGGATTTCCAATAAGCCCGGTTGGAAGCAATTACCAATAACGCTGTATAATCCAAATTTAACCAAAATAGTTACTTATATCTATTTGTGAGATCCGTCATACTTATTTACAAATACACAAACAAATCAATATGCACACACAAGACACGTAACAAAAGGTTTAAAAAGGTATAAGTTCCAAACCGATCCAAAGACCGAATTCATATTTCTATTGTCCTAGTTCTCGTAACCGGAACATCTGAGCCATCGTGGGCAAAAACTGGGCGTCCTCGTCGGTACTAGTACCTTTTTTACTGGCATTAGTACGAGCGTGCCATCGATACTCCGGGCTTGCCGATCGATCGGCGGCGGAGAGGAAAAAACGTGATTGTCGTGATAAATTTAAATTTACCACTGATAAAAGATAAATAATAGGCTACTTGTGCAAGACTCTGGAGGTTCGAGAGTAAGGCTTTGACTTATCGTAATAATTGAATAGCAGATTCCTGTGAGTGGTTAGATATTAGATAGTCAAACGTTTGGAAATGTTAAGTTTTTTGAGACGTAGACTTGCTCACAGCTATGTAAGTTTTTTTATTATTTAGGATCTTATCCTCCTGTCGAACGTAGGCGTCAGGAACCAGCTTCCAGGCGAACTTCGTTACTGGGGCTGGACGCTACACCACACTGGGTGTAGGGCAATTAGGGCAATGTAAGGGAATGCGCGCGCGAGTAACCGATCCCGACCGCGAAGTCGGGCGGTATCAGTCTCTCAGCGCCCTCTACCCCGCCAAAACAAATTGTCGGCCGTCTTGGCGTATGTGGTTCTCAGATTAGGAGTCTTCACGACCTGCAACCGCCGGGTGCAGGCGGCATCTCCTCCTCTTTGAATAGGTGATCGACGTGACGCACGTCCGTCCGGTGGCGTACTCGGTCAGGCGAACGCAGCCTCAAATGGTCGGTTTCGGGAGTGTACATTCGACCAAGTCCAACTGAAGCGCGGAGCGGGGCCCTCTCATCCTGCCGGTCTCGTAGCGATGCGGAGTAGGGGAGTGGGATCGCTGGTCTCGGCTTAAGCGCGCCGCCGCGCGAGCCAGGCACCACATCTCTAACTGCCCTTTAGGTAGACGGTCGTCGACGACGATGGTCGAGCGGCGTCAAGCTTACGCGGGCGGAGCGACGCCCACTCAGGTTGGTCCCTTAGTGTGTCTCTAGGCACCGGTCTGCAGTAATACGGCGCCGGGGGAGAGGCTCGACCCCGGCCGCCGACAGTAAGCCCGATTACAGAGGCGCCAGCGTAAATTTAACAGCAACGTAAAAAGCGTTCTCTCTATCGCATGCCTAAAGTGAAAAAAAAACAGAACTATACTAATATAATTACGATGGTGCCTCTGTAACCGGGCTTAGTAAGTTCGCATAGGCCGGGTGGCTAACCCTGGTGTCAGAGTTTTTTAAAGCCACCCTAAGGCCTTTATCGTGACTAAACGGTTTAAAAAAGAGGAGCCTACAATTTAACGTGTCATCCGAGCTACAGTAGCGCACAGTTGTAAAAGCCACTCGCGGTCACCCATCCGAAGACTGACCGTTGTGAACGTTGCTTAACTCCGATAATCGCTAATGATCACCTAGTCAAACTACGCTATGAGCGCCACGCTGTGTTCACAACTGGAAAAATTAGTTCAAAAGAGGGAGATTGCCCCAAAAACGAGAAAGCCCATTAGTGGGCCAAATATGCTGTAAAATATACGTTATAACTATTATATACGATGTTATAGGTGTAAAACAGCGTAATTTGAAAAAAGAGATGGAATTACTGCCATTGTATGTACAAGTGCGATAGATATGGATACAAATAAGTATTATTTATTATTCTGTAAGTACCTCCAAAGCACAGAATCTAGAAACGTTTTTATTTTTTTCAATTTTCTTGAACCGTCTAGTAACTAAAAGAGGAACTAGTGTTCGTTTAAAAACTGCATAATAATACAATGAAATGTCAATATTGTCACCCATTGTGCCCTATCATAATACCTAATGCATGTCATCATAGGAGATGCAGAGAAAATTCTCATTGTTCAACGATTTATTTATTATTAGGCCGATGTGTTGATACATTGTCTAGGAACTCTTCCTTTATGTTTAGACGTTAGATGTAGAAGTTTTGTACAAGACATTTATTTTCAAGATAATATCGATACGATTGCGATATATTATGCTAGTACCTCTAGAATCAAACGAAAAAGAACGAAAAAGTCAAACCGATAAAAAATAAAATGCCAAATTGTACTAACGGCTACAATAAATAAATATAAATATTATGGGACATCTTACACAAGGTCTCCTGACTCCGAACTAAGCAAAGCTTGTGATATGGCTGCCAGAGACTGATATACTATGTATACATATTTTAAATACATACTTAAATTGATAGTACCTAAGTAACACCCAGACACATAGCAAACATCTATGTTCATCACACAAATGTTTGCCCTAGGTAGGGATCGAACCCACGCCTATTTGACCCAGAAGTCAAGGTTACTAACAACTGAACCACCGAGGCAATACAAAAATATAGTCTACGCTCTAAATTTAACACTTTTCTTACTAATATTAAAAATCTGAATTCGTGCTTCTATGTTTGTTTGTTTTCTTAACTCAACAATATAGAGATGGATAGACTTTTCTTTTTTTCACATAAGTTTGCGTTTCACTACACACTGTCTGATGTTAAGCAGATATGTGGTCTAGGATGTAGCACGCTTACCTAGAAGATACCTATTTACTCGAGATTTGAAGACACCTACATTGTACTCTAACGGAAAGACAGACTCAGGCAAAGCGTTCCACATTCTGACAGTTCGTATGAGGAATGTGTTTCCATTTTGTCTAAGGATATAGAATAAATAAAAGTCGTGGAGTGCAATAAGGCAATAATTTGATCAAAGAGGCAATAGGTTATTATTAATAATATCACACAGATCAAGCCGCGGGTTTAAGTACTCTCGCGTTCCATAAATTCTCACATTTGGCCTATAGTCGTTTTTTATTTGCCGACTTGCATCTACAAGTCAGTAGGTGCATGGAGTAATCGTCAAACTTTCGTCCAATCAAATCAGCACGGTTCAGGAAATTCTCAAACACCGCATCACTCAAATGTCGGATCGCAGCCTCCGTCCGAGATCAGCGATTCAAAGCACGAATCCGCGGGATTTGAGTGTACCAACCTTTTATAACCGGGCATTGACTGACTACAGCAGCTTTTGGTAAACATCCAGTTTTTCATGCTAAGATTTACAAAATCTCTTAAAATAGACAAAGATAAGCAAAACTATCTTAAAACGGAACTAAATTATTCTTTCGGCAATACATAAGGATTTCTAAAATATCATAGAGTTGCTAGTGGTTAGAGCAAAAAATATCTATTTGGGAGGCCTATGTCCAGAAATGGAGAAATTAAGGCTGAAATGATGATGATGACGATGATAATAGCAAAGAAAAGGTCCTTGCGGGACTCCGATCCGCATAACCAGCTGTTACTGTAATAAGCACAGAACAGAAGAACTAGATTCTCTCTCTTCTGTGGTAATAAGGCATTACGCCCAATTTTAAAGGCGCCATCGTAATTAAAATAGCAACGTAAAATAGCGCTCTCTCTATCAAATGCATATAGTGAAAAAGAGACTAGACTAATCTAAATTGCTATTATAATTTTTAAATTGGGCGTATTGACTCATTACAGTAGCATTTGACAAAACATTCAGGAGCTTTATGCGTAATTAGTTCACAAATTAGTAAAACATAAAACTTAGACCTAAACTAAGGCAAAAAGGTAGACAGGTACCCTAGTGTAGATGATGGTGATAAAGACTATTCCTACTGCTTTAAAAACAATCATAGCTTCTGTCCTAAAGTTATGTAAAGGATCTTCAAAAATTCGGACCCCCACATCAATCGATAAACCCTTTCAAGCAAAGTGGTCCAAAATCTAATGTTGTTTGCTTTACTGAATAAAACATGGTTGAGTCAGATGGTCGAAACGTTCAAAGGTTTCATTTGAATATTTGTAAATAATCTCCTGTAGCTAGTTGTGTGGTTGGAACGATATCACTGAAAAACAGGCAGGAAGTGGTCAAACGCAAACCATTTTTTTAAAATTAAATAATCTCTATTTTCCCACAGTTGGACAAAGGTCTCTCCAACTTCCTTCCAGGTACCACATTCCATGGCCAATCCTGGCACCTCTCCCGCAAAGTGCCAAGAACGTCACGCCAGCTTTAGTTATCTACGCCTTCTCCGACTTCGCGTGTCTGGAGGTACTACTAGATAGATAGATAGATAGATAAACACTTTATTGTTAACACTTTTATCAAAACTCAAAAAAAAAGTTGTTGTTTCTTAGAAAAATTTTGTTCACCCTCGACAAAATGTATGGAACAGCTGATTCTTTTAAAGTTTTGACAAAGGTTGCAGAACAAAAGTTGTTAGTTTTGATGTACAGAATAAGCTCCTAAAAGGATTCTAATTAATTAGGAATAACCCTGTATATGTTACGTTTGGTAAAAAATAATTTTCAATTATATTCTTTCCACGTTTTCACGGAACAAAAAAATACAAGAAAATGTATGTCTGTATTACAGCCCAATGCCCTGAAGCCCTTACGGTACCTTCCTAATAAGTAGTATTATTTATAGCTCATGTCAAGGCACCCAGCACACGATGGATTATTATGGGAGTGAATACGACTGGTCGTAAGCAGCTAACAACAAGGATTTATTAAATTTAATAATTATTATTTACTTTATATTGACATAATTATTATATTGACATTATATTGACATTTTAATTTTACTACACTACATAATGATGTAGCAGGTTTGTATGTAAATACTAGTTTTTTCCCGCGGCTTCGCCCGCATACGCAATATATCATTATAATTTATAGCCTATGTGTTATTCTGATATATAAGCTATATTATTGCAAAGTTTCATCTCAATCCGTTCAGTAGTTTTTGCGTGAAAGAGTAACAAACATCCATCCATCCATCCATCCATCCATCCATCCTCACAAACTTTCGCGTTTATAATATTAGTAGGAAGGATTTATTTATTTAACAATGTACATTACTGTAACTTTTTATAATATACCTATTTGTATGACGTGTAATATATCTTTACGAATAAAATGAATGTGAATTTTGGATATCTATTGCACTTTACAAAAAACCGTTTAAAAATAACCCGGCTGCTTAAAATTAACAGATATGCAAGGGGCACACCAAAAATAGTTAAAAAATTAAAATATTATATATGTATATTTTTGTAATCCCCTTTTAGTTCCATATATTAAGATTCCCTATTCAATTGGTTTGGTTAAAAATAAATTAGGAACTATGTACTTACAATTTGGAACCAAAAATCTGCCTGTATATTTCTAATACCAATTTAAAAACACTTGGGTTAATACAAATGTTCCGTTTGGAAGTTACGTGGGAATAAAGAAATTTGCAAATAAACATACAAGATACGAGCGAAAAACAATACCCTACCTAGGCAGTCGGGTTAATATATGGAGGAAAACCTACTACTGGGATATTCTATGTGTAAACTGAGAGGCCAGTTAATACATAAACGGAAATTACAGTAGTCTCCATGTAGTTACGCGAGTTACGTCCCGTAGTGTAAGGAAAAAACAATACCCTACCTAGGCAGTCGGGTTAATATATGGAGGAAAACCTACTACTGGGATATTCTATGTGTAAACTGAGAGGCCAGTTAATACATAAACGGAAATTACAGTAGTCTCCATGTAGTTACGCGAGTTACGTCCCGTAGTGTAAGGAATTTTTTTCATATAGCTCCATATACAAGGTTTTCCCTCAAATAGAGGGGTTTGCTGGTTTTCTGTATTTATCAGCAGATTTTTAATAATATTTGGGTAGATATTTATTGACCAATCATAATACTAGTAGTACTCCTAACAGTAGACCTTGCGACACATCTCTTTAACTGAATCCTTATAATATATACTACCCTATACTTTACCATATATCTTGTTAGGATTTAGATAAAAATAAAATAAACTTTCTTTTTGTGATAAACATTTCAAAAATTGACGTGTTCGCAGGATTTGAACCTGCATCCTCTGGGATTCCGGATCAGATGCTTAGGCCAATTAAGCTAAAACGCTCTCTGCGAAGGCGCCGAATTAGTGAAAGTGTTTATCATTTTTACCAACTACTACATTGTTGGAAGCGCCATTTGTGAGAACTGCTTTAAACCAGTCAGTCACTTAATGTGAAATTAATAGAACTTCTTACCATTAACGAGAAATGATAATTTCAAAGTATGTATTGCCGGTATGTGGTCAACACATAAAAGTTCTTCGTGATATGTGCCCTGTCCATTGCCATTTCAACTTGCTAATCCGAAGGCCTATGTTGGTTACTTTAATTCTTCTACGGATCTCCTATTTTTGATTTCGATCTCGCAGAGAAACTTCGAGGATAGCCCTCTCCATGGCTCGTTGAGCTTGTGAGCGATGCGAACAATCAACTAAATACAAATACTAATTGTGTTCAATCGAAATGACAGCGATATGCGAAGTGCGCGTGCGCTTGTGTAACATTAACCTAAATGCGCCCGGCGTCAGACATTACGGCGCATACATACACAGATACCTACTCATTGTATTGTTGTATAAGCAGTGTAAATATTACCTAATATAAATTTATAGTTTAGTTTTTAAAAGGCCAAACGTTTATCGAGGTTATCAAGTCGACGCGTATATTATTTTTTAATGTTTGACTACGCATAACTTTTGACAGAGTAATCCGATTTTGTTTTTTTTTTATTACGGTATAACTTCGAAATTGGTGCCATATATACATTTGATTGAAATTTGTCAATTGCGTGTCAAGAGTATGATAGGGTTCGTAGATGGTAAATTCCGTAATGGCATCAGAGATGAGGTGATCCGTAGAACAACCAAGATTGCCGAGATAGCCCCGCGGATTGGCAAGTACACACACGTGGCATATAGCTCAGAGAACTGTATGCTGAGTGTGAGTTTTGTCGTAAACATGACGCGCTCTTCGGCGAGCGCGTAAGCATGTAATTTGTATGAACTTGTTGTGTTTCAAAAGCGCGCCGCTAGTGGTGCTGTACATTTCTTCATACAAATTACATGCTTACGCGCTCGCCGAAGAGCGCGTCATGTCTACGACAAAACTCACACTCAGCATACTGGTGACGATGGGGTCGAAAAGTTCTCGGGTGGAAACCACGTATTGGCAAGCGCAGCGTAGGAATTTCACTCACAACGTGGACGGATGAATTCATCATGACCGCAGGATCGCGCTGGATTCAAGCCGCTTATTAGAGATCCGCTTTCGATCTTGTAAGAGATCTATAGAGGGGCTATGTCCAGCTGTGGACGTCCTTTCTTACAATACGGGGTGTTTCTGTAGTACTGTACTGTACCAGCCTTTTTAATAGTCCACTGCAGAACGTAGGCCTACCCACGAAGGGTAATTGGGCCATATCCACCACGCTGGCCCAGTGCGGGTTGGTGGATTCACATACGCCATCGAATTTTTTCTACGGACGTATGCAGGTTGCCTCACGATGTTTTCCTTCACCGAAAAGCCAGTGGTGTGATATTCCGTACATAAATTCTAAAGAACTCATTGGTACGGGACCGGGGATTTTTCTGTAGACCACGGACGTATTCTAGAATATCGTACTACTACCAACCTTTTCTATGGGATCAATCATGGAATAAAGAAAAAACACACCAGCAGCAATTACAAGAGTGCATTACTGACTGCCTCGTTGGCTCAGTGATTAGTGGACCTGACTATTCGATCAATGAGGCGTGGATTCGATTCCCACCCAGGGCAACTATGATGATGTTATGTGTTTGCTCTGTGTCTGGGTTTTATTTAAGTATTAAAGCCCGATTACAGAGGCGCCAGCGTAAATTAAATAGCAAAGTAAAAAGTGTTCTCTCTATCGAATGCCTAAAGTGAAAAAGAAACAGAACTATGCTATTTAGCTAATATAGATACACTGGCGCCTCTGTAATCGGGCTTATTATTATATATATAAGTATAAGTATATATTTAAAATATGTATTTGTAGTATATCAGTCTCTGGCAGCCAATATGATAAGCTCTGCTTATTTTGGCGTCAAAGAACATGTGTAAAATGTCCTCTAATAATTTTTGTACGAGTCAAAGGTTCCTCCACTTCATCACATCTTGACAACATAATAATTACCATATCATTTGCTAACGATATCAATATTTACTAGGTGAAAATTTACGTAAATACGTAATTAGGTACTTGTGTATTGAACTGCATACGAATCATTCAATCATCATGTGTGTGGAATTTTTTACTACTTCAATTACTTGTACTTCGGTCACTGAATAGTTTTACATTTTTAACTATTTTGAAGATGCGTAAAAGTACGATAAGTTATTTTAAACATGATCAAGTAATCATCGTTCCACAAATAAATTAAATAAGTGAAAATAGCAACTGAATTTAAACGACATTTTTACCGATCTCCAAAAAGAAGAAGATTCTGATGAATACGTCTCGTTTTTTTGTGTACATTAAAAATCAGTTGTTACCATCCTTTCGTCAGCCGTATGATACGATAAGAATAGGGAGGCCTAAGTTCAGCAGTGGATTGATGGATTTAGGCTTCTACTAAGTTCAGCTTTTTTTTTGTGTACATTAAAAATCAGTTTTTTACCATCCTTTCGTCAGCCGTATGATACCATAAGAATAGTGAGGCCTAAGTTAAGCAGTGGATTGATGGATTTAGGCTTCTACTAAGTTCAGCAGTTATAGATTATGGATTTCCAACAATTCCGGTTGGAAGCGGTTTGCTTCCAGGTGCGATCCATATTGTCGGTAGACATTATACGCTCCGCTTGCCGCTACGTGGACTCCATTTGAAAACTTTAAGGCTTCATCGGCCATCTGTTCTCTGAACTATCGCCATTTAACATTATACAGGGTTATTTCTAATGAATTAGCATCCTTTTAGGGGCTTATTCTGTACATCGAAACTAACAACTTTTGTTCTAGGACTTTTATCAAAACTCAAAAAAAAAGTTGTTGTTTCTTAGAAAAATTTTGTTCACCCTCGACAAAATGTATGGAACAGCTGATTCTTTTAAAGTTTTGACAAAGGTTGCAGAACAAAAGTTGTTAGTTTTGATGTACAGAATAAGCTCCTAAAAGGATTCTAATTAATTAGGAATAACCCTGTATATGTTACGTTTGGTAAAAAATAATTTTCAATTATATTCTTTCTACGTTTTCACGGAACAAAAAAATACAAGAAAATGTATGTCTGTATTACAGCCCAATGCCCTGAAGCCCTTACGGTACCTTCCTAATAAGTAGTATTATTTATAGCTCATGTCAAGGCACCCAGCACACGATGGATTATTATGGGAGTGAATACGACTGGTCGTAAGCAGCTAACAACAAGGATTTATTAAATTTAATAATTATTATTTACTTTATATTGACATAATTATTATATTGACATTATATTGACATTTTAATTTTACTACACTACATAATGATGTAGCAGGTTTGTATGTAAATACTAGTTTTTTCCCGCGGCTTCGCCCGCATACGCAATATATCATTATAATTTATAGCCTATGTGTTATTCTGATATATAAGCTATATTATTGCAAAGTTTCATCTCAATCCGTTCAGTAGTTTTTGCGTGAAAGAGTAACAAACATCCATCCATCCATCCATCCATCCATCCATCCTCACAAACTTTCGCGTTTATAATATTAGTAGGAAGGATTTATTTATTTAACAATGTACATTACTGTAACTTTTTATAATATACCTATTTGTATGACGTGTAATATATCTTCACGAATAAAATGAATGTGAATTATGGATATCTATTGCACTTTACAAAAAATAACCCGGCTGCTTAAAATTAACAGATATGCAAGGGGCACACCAAAAATAGTTAAAAAATTAAAATATTATATATGTATATTTTTGTAATCCCCTTTTAGTTCCATATATTAAGATTCCCTATTCGATTGGTTTGGTTAAAAATAAATTAGGAACTATGTACTTACAATTTGGAACCAAAAATCTGCCTGTATATTTCTAATACCAATTTAAAAACACTTGGGTTAATACAAATGTTCCGTTTGGAAGTTACGTGGGAATAAAGAAATTTGCAAATAAACATACAAGATACGAGCGAAAAACAATACCCTACCTAGGCAGTCGGGTTAATATATGGAGGAAAACCTACTACTGGGATATTCTATGTGTAAACTGAGAGGCCAGTTAATACATAAACGGAAATTACAGTAGTCTCCATGTAGTTACGCGAGTTACGTCCCGTAGTGTAAGGAAAAAACAATACCCTACCTAGGCAGTCGGGTTAATATATGGAGGAAAACCTACTACTGGGATATTCTATGTGTAAACTGAGAGGCCAGTTAATACATAAACGGAAATTACAGTAGTCTCCATGTAGTTACGCGAGTTACGTCCCGTAGTGTAAGGAAAAAACAATACCCTACCTAGGCAGTCGGGTTAATATATGGAGGAAAACCTACTACTGGGATATTCTATGTGTAAACTGAGAGGCCAGTTAATACATAAACGGAAATTACAGTAGTCTCCATGTAGTTACGCGAGTTACGTCCCGTAGTGTAAGGATTTTTTTTCATATAGCTCCATATACAAGGTTTTCCCTCAAATAGAGGGGTTTGCTGGTTTTCTGTATTTATCAGCAGATTTTTAATAATATTTTATTTTATTTATTTTATTTTATTTTATTATTTTTGGGAACCTTACAGCTATGTTACAAAAATAGATTAAAAAAAGAAATTATTGACGGCCAATTACAGGGTTCCACGAGTAAATTTAAATGAGGTTGATGATCGAGTAGACAGAAAGTATAAATAATTAAATAAATAGCAGTGAATGCACAAGCGGTCATCACCAACCCAACTCCGAACGCGCTGTCGCGAGTCCAGAGACAAGCGGCCGACCACCGCCCGCGAAATCCCAGCTATTCAAAAAATGCGCTCGATAGCAATCGTTTCATACATGCAACGGACGTATTAAATAAGTCAACATCATAGTTGGATGATATTTCGTTGAAACTCCGGCTTGCTCTTATCAGATAACTATTCTGCCTATAATTAGTGTTTACTGCCGGGACAAAAAGTGAGCACGGTCTCCTGGTTGAATTAATCGGAATTTTTAGACCTATGCGCTCCAGCAGCTCAGGACAGTCGACTGCGCCATTACATATCTTTAATAAATATACGATATCAGCAATATTACGTCTGATATGTAAGGGAAGTATATGAAATTTACGACATCGCGCTATATAATCCGGAAAATATGTTTTAATTTTAAATTGGAGATGACGGAGAAACCGTCTTTGAATGCGCTCAATGCGTGTAATGTAAATATCGTAAGCAGGATTCCAAATTTGTGAGGCGTATTCAAGATGACTACGCACAAACGCGCAATACAAAATTTTTAAGGTTTTAATTGATTTAAATTCTGCTGATAAACGTAAAACAAAGCCCAGTGCTCTTGATGCTCGATTTATTACACTATCAATATGCTCATCAAAAAGTAACTTATAATCATAAATGACGCCTAAATCTCGAATCGAATTAACTCTGTTAATATTAGCATTTTTTAGTTTGTAAGGAAAAGTAATAGGTTGAGGCTTGCGAGTGAAAGAACACACATAACATTTTGATACGTTAAGGTCAAATTTTTTTGATAAACAGTAGCTGTCGAACCGATCTAGGTCCTCTTGGAGACGCTGAGCGCTTTCGATCGAATCAATGGGACATAGTATCTTCATGTCATCCGCGTATAAGATTATTTTGGAATATTTAAAGCATGACGATATATCGTTAATTACAAAATTGAAAAAAGGGGGACCTAAAAGGGAACCTTGAGGAACTCCTGATGGGATACACATTGGTGACGATGAGTATCCGTTGAGTACAACAGTCTGGCACCTGTTATGTACATACGACGTCAGCCATCTGTATAGATTACCTCGAATACCTGAGCGTTGAAACATCCGGAGTAATTCTGAGTGATCTATTCTGTCGAAGCATTTACTATAGTCGGTATATATAACATCAACCTGGGAAGGTTTAGACATGTGTTCAGTTATATAGTCACTACAGACAATCAAGTTTGATGTTGTTGACCTGCCTCTTATAAATCCGTGCTGCTGTAGACTATATGTATGTTTTGTATGTTTTAAATATATTTGGGTAGATATTTATTGACCAATCATAATACTAGTAGTACTCCTAACAGTAGACCTTGCGACACATCTCTTTAACTGAATCCTTATAATATATACTACCCTATACTTTACCATATATCTTGTTAGGATTTAGATAAAAATAAAATAAATAAATATTAGGGGACATATCACACACGGTCTCTGACCCCAAACTAACCAAAGCTTGTGGTATGGCTGCCAGAGACTGATATATTACATATTTTAAATACATACTTAATATAGATAGTCCCCAAATAATACCCAGACACAGAGAAAACACCAATGTTCATCACATAAATGCTTGCCCTGGGTGGGGATCGAGCCCACGCCTCTTTGATCCAGAAGTCAGGTTCACTAACCACTGAGCCACCGAGGCAGTCAAACAATCTAAACAATGAGATGGTAAACAATTTTGACAAAATATTTACGAATTCGGCTCTTAAATAGCGCTACAGCAAATTTTCCCTCAATTTGCGGGAAAAAATATGTAAAACCTGTGTACCAAGTTTTGTTGCAATTCGTTGAAAAATGTGGCCTGTAGACAAAAATCAACATCACAGAAGGAAGAATATTAAAAATCGACGACTTTAAGCAAAGAGCTTCGCTTCGCTTCGGTCAAAAACCAACAACGCGACTATCCGCAAGTATCGAGTTCCGTAATAGCCCCGCCGATCGAACAAAGATGTAACCTCCCTAGTTAGTATTCCGCTCCCCTCGCAACATTGTCTAAGCCCTATTTGGAATGACAGATATGATAAAAATCTAGATAGAATGTGGGACAAAGACGTGCGCCCGGAATTTACGAGTTTACTATCAAGTTGTTGTATTCTTTTACTTGTCTGTAAAGATTTACTTGTGGTTTCCATATAAGTAAGTATCTTGTTATAAGCACGAGTAGGTACCTACTTAGAGATTTGAATGTTTTTGTTTTATAAATAGTACCTTCTCCTAGTTTTACTTTAAAGTTGCATTCTTTTACTTGTCTTGAAACTTTGCTTGTTATACAGGGTTATTGGTAATCAATCAGCATCCTTTTAGGGGCTTATTCTGTACATCAAAACTAACAACTTTTGTATAGCGCCTTTTGACTGAAAACTCAAAAAACAAATCGCTGTTCCATACATTTATACACATTTATTTTTTTTGAGATTTGATATAAGTCGTTGAGAAATAGTTGTTAATTTTAATGTACAAAATAAGCCCCTAAAAGGATACTAATTGATTAGGTACCAGTAATCCTGTATAAGAAAGTGTCCTTTTAGCTAGACACCTAATTAGAGATTTGAATGTTTTTGTTTTATATTAAGTACCTTCTTTTAGATAGGTATAAACGTTTTAATAGCGGAATTTTCTTCTAAAATCTGTATAAAAATAATTCTAAAAATAAATAACTTAATCAAGAGATCTTGCGCGGAATGTATTTACTACTCACTTACTCTTCTGAAACTACAAAAATCTTAATACCTACATAAACGCATTCATCTGGTGCGTTATATTTATTTTTTTAGGTATTGTTTGAACATGGTATACTTAAATCATAAAAAAGTGGAATTTCACGCGCTGACCAAGCGCATTTGCCAAACGGGGTGCACTGGGTACGTAATAGCAAGTGGAATCGAAGGTAGTTATTACGTGTGCGCTCTAGTTTCCTTCCGACATGGCAATGAATCCGCGAGTGAAATCGATTTTCGTCACGCTACTCGAACAATCGATATGAAATCTTGTTTGTAATACTGCCAGTATCCCAGCACAAGTGGGACAAGGAGGTTTCATACCATGATACTAAAACACTGGCTGTTGATGACTTGAATGTACTGGCTGACTTGTCACTGGCAAATTCATAGAAGTGCGACGCCGATATTCTTGCAAGATGGACAGAGAAGAGACAGGGCTGTTCATTTTAAATTTGTTTGTAACCTTTTTGTTATGATCATGTTCACTTAATGCTTTCTCCGTTTTAAGTAAAATAGAAAATAAGATCAAGACAAGTATTTTTTCTTTCGGCAATCAAACAACAATTAATGACAAAGATAAACCTTACCGAAGTTTGGGAGTGGGGGTCGTGACGTCACTTCTCTTACAGAAGTCTATACATTTGTATGGCACTTGTGACGTCACGCGGAACTTTGACGGACTATATCTTCATCAATTTTTGCTCAATTGACAAACAAAAAAATAAATGTCTAACATTTCTTGATAGGCTATCTGACTGACTAATTATATGTATTTAGTCATCATGCCTGTTATCATTTATATGTACAATAATTTTCACACCAAATGGCAACAATCGGGTCAGTGGCCATAACCGGCACACCTAACTTACATTAATGAGCAATAACAAAAATCCACAAAAACTGAAGCCGAAATCTGAAAAAGCCGTGGTGGTCTAGTGGTAATGACACCCGCCTTACAATCGTGAGGTCATGGGTTCAAATCCCGGTCCCGTACCAATGAATTCCTTGGAATTTATATACGGAATTTCACACCACGGGCTTTTCGGTGAAGGAAAACATCGTTAGGCAACCTGTATGCGCCCGTAGAAGAAATTCGACGGCGTATGTGAATCCACCAACCCGCACTGGGCCAGCGTGGTGGATATGGCCGAATCACCCTTCGTGGGTAGGCCTATGTCCTGCAGTGGACTATTGAAAAGGCTGGTACAGTACAAAATCTGAAGAGATTTAGTAAAAATAGAAAACAACTTGAAATTGAATGAAGTGCTTAACTCTACATTACTTGAATTTCGCAGATAAAGTATATGACGCTAAATAAAAATAAATGTCTATCTCTATACCACATTGCCCACAAAATAACGAATTGATCGCACTGTGCACAGTAAATTCGACCTTGCGCCTCTTACAATAAGAACGTGCTAAAATCTTCATTTAGCACTTCGCGACCTCTGGCTAAAGGTCACGACCAATAAGCGTTGACGGAATGCAAATAATAAGCAACAAAAAGTATTCAAACTCGTTCTTTGTTTAAATGCAGTAATGAAAACAAATTGTTCTAAAATTAAAAACACGATATTTAAATTTTGAGGCATCTTTAATTTTTAATATCGTTTCTCTGGAGTTAAGTAAAAATCTAATCAATGATTAGGCATTCACTTAATTGTTTTTTTGTTTTGAGTTAAAAAAACATAGGTGTTCGTGGTTTAAAAAATTTAGAAAAAAATACAAAAATGTTAATAAAAATTTAGGACAGTATATTTATTTTACCAATATTATTAACACACTGAAAATTATAATCAAAAGCAATCTATTTTAAACTTATCTTGCAAACTACCGAAATTGAATAACAGCCAAAGTTTCAGTTTGCCAAATAGAGCAATTTTAAAGTTATTTAAGCTCTGTACGTTGTAAACCCACCTTTTAATAACAGAATTAATAGGCTATACGTGCAATGAAATCGGTTTTATTTTCATTCTTTATCTTTCTTATTTCTTCTTGTATCGGAGCGTTATTTCAAAAATGGCTTCATTTAGTTTTAGTTTCTATGTTTTACATACGCTTACAGTAAATAATGAAATAGCAAGAGAACTTTATTGATTTTAATTAAAATAAACGAGCTTTGATATGTATTAACTTATTATTTATTCTTAAGTATAGTAAATATTGTAAACACCATGTGCGCATTACCTGGCTAATGACATCGACTGGGCATTATTATTGTTTTAAAATGAACTATCACGAAACAAATTAATAGATATGTCACGTTATTGCACTCTAGCTGGTCCTCGTAGACAAACCTAAGTTTATATAGTCGGCTAGTTATAAGTTTTTTTTTTGTTTGTTTATAAACGCCGACGAGTATTGCTTAAAAATGCTTTCCTCGAAAATTTCTTAGCTAGATTTAAGGCTAGATATAAGTAATTAAGTAATTGAAATCTAATTAATATTCCTAGGTAAGTATAATAAACATATTTTTAGCCGTAACATATAAAAAATGCAGTATATGGAATAATTTTGATGAATACATATCTACCTACCTAACTTTTATAATAATAATTATTTTTTGAAAAAAATAATAAAACAGTCGCCATCGTGTACAAAATTCGAATAGTTCGCACTTCGCTCGACTTGATGTACCTATACAATTTTTACATTATTGTTGATTTTTCAAAAACGGCTCAGCCGATTTTAATAAAAATTAAATGGGACTACCTCGAGACTATGCCCATTCGAATAAAAGTATTTTTTTGATTCGGTTCATAATTGGCGAAAATATCGATGAACATAAACAAAAAAAAATACAGTATACTGACGAACATAAAACCTCCTCCTTTTTGGAAGTTGGTTTAAAAATAAACTGTTTTATACATTAGAGTTGTTCAACCTCTACTTACTTACGCCTTTGAATAATAAATAATTACAAATATTTGGGGACAATTTACACACGGTCTCTGACTCCAAACTAAGCAAAGCTTGTGATATGGCTGCCAGAGACTGATATACTATATTACATATACTTATTTTTAAAATCATACATAAATAGATAGTAACTAAATAACACCCAGACACAGAGCAAACACTTATGTTCGTCACATAAATATTTGCTCTGGGTGGGGATCGAACCCACGCCTCTTTGACTCAGAATGTCTCTGCCTGCACATTGCTAACAAAGATCTCGTATGTAATAGGGTATGGTACGTTTTGTTGTTTGATTGCATTTTTTAACCGACTTCCAAATAAGAGGAAGTTTTATGTTCGTCTAAATGTTTTTTTTTGTGTATTGTATTTCGCCAATTGTGAACCGATTTATTAAATTATTTTTTAGTTTGAAAGGGTATATTGAAAGGGCTTCCCAGGTGGTCGTATTAAAATTTTATCGAAATCAACTGGACCGTTTTTGAAAAAATCCTTCTAATATTATAAACGTGAAAGTTTGTGAGGATGGATGGATGGATGTATGGATGTTTGTTACTCTTTCACGCAAAAACTGCCGAACGGATTGAAATGAAACTTTGCAATAATATAGCTTATACATATATCAGAATAACACATAAGCTATAAATTATAATGATATATTGCGTATGCGGGCGAAGCCACGGGTAAAAACTAGTCAACAATATTGTAAAAATTCTATGGACACCTATTCTAGTGAACCACTCGAATTTTTTACACGAATGAAATCGGTTGTGTCTTTTTTTGCAAAAAATAATTTGTTTACTTACTTTTATTTCTTTCTCTAGATCAAATAAGCAAAGCTCCAAAAGACTGGTCGTTTTGTATTTTATTTTGGTCGAGGTGTCTTTTCTAGGCCCGAGTACCATAAATAAAGGAAGATCCATCGGCAGGTCACGGCCTTATAACGAAGGAACCACTCTAGCTGGACACGAAATAAATCTCACAACTTGCTATCTCACATCTTGGTTCCAATGAATCTACCTAGGTACTATGGCAGCTGAAAAGGGTAGCTGATGGAAACAAAACAAGTCAAATTAATTAAGTGGATATGTGGCAGTCTATGAGACTGTCTGTCTGTGTGAGTAGTGCTTAGCGTAGGTTGACTATACTCTATAAAATTTAACTTAATCTCTGTGACAGCTGTCAGAAACATCACGCCTATGAAGTCCTGAATTTCGTAATAGTACAGACAGTACCTGTCAATGTCATACTTTATGGGCATGCCGATTAGTGATGGGCGACGAATGATCGTGACCACAGAGTTTTAGATAAAGTTTTATTTAAAATATCGATAGTTTATACTAACGATATTTTAAATAAAACTTATTTATCATTAATTTTATTGTATATTTTAATATCATAACATTTTTTACATGTGTAATCAAATTAAACCCAATTATATGTTACATTAGCATCGATTATAGTGAAAAACGTCGATAAATACTACATTTACTCGTTACATTATTATGAGTATTTAATTAATATCATAACATTATTTACATGTGTACATACTTGATCTTAAATAATAGTAAGTTAATAAAATCCAATTTCTCACCTACAACTACTCATTCTATTTCATTACAACATTGTTTGAAAATCGATTTTTACCGCCACTATCTCAACTCTAAAAATGTCAATCTTCTATGTCAATGTCACTGTCGCAGAGATTAAGTTAAATTTTATAGAGTATAGGTGTTTGTCAGCGAATCACCAAAGTTAAGCATAAAGCAACGTTTGGCGCGGTCAGTCATTGGATGGGTGACCGCGGGTGGCATTTACAACTGACCGCTACCGTGACTCTGATGACACGTTAAATTGTAGGTCCCGGGTGTTTTAACCATTTAGCCATGTCAGAGGCCCTCAGACGGCTTAAAATCTTTGACAACAGGGCTATAGCTACGTTCGTTTACAATTATTACATGATTGTCCAAAAACTGGAAGAATATTTTACTTCAATATACAGGAGTATTCATAATGACTAAGTCGTAAGGCGGTGATGATCTAAATCGCCCCCTTATGGCAACAACCCGCTTTTTTTCAAGTTTTTCATAACCATTCTGAAGACTGAAGTAATAAATTTCTTTTATATGTATAGGTACAAGGTAATCAGAAAGAATGTACTATGCCGAAAGGGATGATTCAGATCATCATCATTTACAACATCTAAGGAGGCAACTCTGAAATCGCGAAAAAATAAATAAAGATTAAACAAATAAATATATCTTTACTGAAGACCAAAATACAAAATATATACATAATAACAGAAACTACACAATACATGTTGGACAAGGGCGGCCTTATTGCCTTTGGCTATTTCTACCAGGCTGTTCATCCATTTTGTAAATTCCGAGCAGCGATTTTGTTTAGGATAGAAGATTTTCTTAACCTCCTTTCGGCATAGTAGATTTTTGTTTTTTATAAAAAGAAAAATCCACTATTTAATACTAAATTTCTTAGAAATCGTTCGAGCTTTATCCGAAATTCCGAATATAACCTACTTACAAAGACTACAAAGACACAAATGATATCCTACTTACAAAGACAAATAAATATAATTAAAAACAAGAATTACTCCTATAAAGGTGTAAGAATAGATAATATTGGTCTAAGTTTACGCATCTCGCATTTAGGGATAAACAATTAATGCAGTTTTTGTCAATAGGTACAATAAAATGTAGAATGGTTGCAGACGGAAACTGTGACAACTCTCTGTTGTAATCGCTAATCTGGCTAACCCGTGGGTTTATATATCCGCTTACATTACACTAGGTATAGCATAATCTAAATGCTATACCTAGTTGTATACCTACGTCCTACGTATGATTTAATTTTATTAATATCGTAACTAGAGGTATGAAAAAATTTTTCATTTCCAATTTACATGTTGTGATATTTTTAAGTACCTATTTAAAATTGAAATCTAGATATCATAATATAAAATTTCATGCCATTTGGTTGATACATGTGGAAGTTATAAGGCTTTGTATTAATGGGACGGACGGACACAACGAAGTTATAAGGGTTCCTCGTTTTACTACGGATCCCTAAAAGCTACGTAGTCTTAGCATATTTTTTTTAGATTTTAGGTTTGGTCCTATAGAGGTACATGATGCTGTATCGGATGTGTGATTTTAGTAAGAATGTACAGAGTTATTTCTAATCAATTAGCATCCTTCTATGGGCTTATTCTGTACATCAAAACATTATATGTTCATCACTAACAAAATATTTTTTATTAGTTACGTTGAAGAGATCTTTAACGTGTTTGATTAGACAAACATTTTTATCGTTTTTTTAAGACTAGAATTATAAAAAGTACAGTTTGGTAACACGTTACGATTTTTAAAACCTACTTATCGTCATTCAAAGTGTCGCTCTACAAATTGAGATTATTATATATTATATTTATAGAGGTATACTACACGTGTTTATATAACGTATACAGGGTTATTTCTAATCAATTAGCATCCTTCTAGGGGCTTATTCTGTACATCAAAACTAACAACTTTTGTTATACGACTTTCGTCAAAACTCAAAAAAAAAAAAAAAATTCCATAGAAATATATAGTTCACCCGCGATAAAATGTATGGAACAGCTGATTTTTTTCTGAGTTATGACGAAAGTCGTAGAACAAAAGTTGTTAGTTTTGATGTACAGAATAAGCCCCTAGAAGGATGCTAATTGATTAGAAATAACCCTGTATACGTTATATAAACACGTGTAGTATACCTCTGTAAATATAATATATAATAATCTCAATTTGTAGAGCGATACTTTGAATGACGATAAGTAGGTTTTAAAAATCGTAACGTGTTACCAAACTGTATTTTTTATAATTCTAGTCTTAAAAAAACGATAAAAATGTTTGTCTAATCAAACACGTTATAGATCTCTTCAACGTAACTAATAAAAATTATTTTGTTAGTGATGAACATATAATTTTGTTCTAAGTTTTCATTGTTGCTTTTCCTTTAAAAATAGTTTGCTTTACTCTACTTTCAAAGAAATATTACTCGTATGTGCCTTACGTTAAATTAGCTGTCACCTGAAAAAGTAATTTTCCTGCAGAAAACAGGTGCACCTACGAGACACAGCTGCATACAATTAAATACGCTACGTTGCTACGAGCATAAAACGTAGACCAAGCAGAATATAACTATATAACATTCACTATTTCACTAGGTACACTTCTTTTTTGTGAATTGCAAGCAAACCGGAATGGATAGCAATTGATAAAGGCAATTAAATGGATAAAAAAGCTATCATCTCATCGGCTGACCTTGCTGCGAGGCTGCGCTCGCCACGCTTCAAACACCTCCGCCTTTACCTAGCTTTCTTACAATATTCACTCCTAAATCACCCAAATGGAAATATTAACTGCAAAGGCTGCAAAGGTAAGCTCGAACCTTCGTGTTAATGAGATATAAACAAACGATTCATTGTTTTAATAACCCGCCAGTTATAGGAAAACTGTGCCTGAGCGGAGCTCAGCTCCGTCAGTCGACGCGTCAAGCCCGCGGCGCGCGCTCGTGTTGGCAACCCCGAGCCCGCCGATCTCGCGAGTGTTCCAATTACGAATTTGAAAAAACATTGCTGTGCTTTTTTTGTTTCTTTTATTTCTCTGTGGACTGTGTGGATTTTACGCGGCAAAAAGGTCGGTAGACATTTTATTTTGTTACGTAAATTGGTTCGTAATTGATATTGTTCCTGGCATTCGTTGGATAACAATGAATTACCGGTCAAGTAAAAGTAAGGACAAAAAATTGCGGCTACGGTTCTAGGTTCGTGTTTGTACACAAAGCTGTTTATGTTATTATTGTGCAACAATCTAATAATCATAAATATTAATTTCAATCGTCTGTAGGTACTGGTTTATCCAGTGTCATTCTAGAATGAATGAGAATAAAATTCAAGACGTATTACTTTATAACGCATTTTATTAATGACTTAGGTAAGTATGTGTCTTTCCATTTTTTTTGTCAAAAATGGAATGGGATCTTTAATTTTTCATTTATTTGAGTAACAATGATAAAGATCTGTAATAAAATTGTCTTAAAACCTATCTGTTCTTAAGTTTATTTAGACAATCTATAGTTCTTTAATGTTTACTACAATAATTAAGTATAGTATAGTAGGTATGATTGACCTCAAATTGACCTGTTTAGTGTTAAGATACAAAACAAAATCAAATGCTTTGGTTCACTGATTACTATTTTATTTTTAACTCTAGGTTAAAACAAAAAAAATGCCATGTCGATGCTCTAGGCGTAATCTGACAACTTCATAATTTTAATAAAGGATAGATACTATTATCTTACACTAGTTTTTACCCGCGGCTTCGCCCGCATACGCAATATATCATTATAATTTATAGCCTGTGTCTTATTCTGATATATAAACTATATTATTGCAAAGTTTCATCTCAATCTGTACAGTAGTTTTTGCGTGAAAGAGTAACAATCATCCATACATCCATCCATCCATCCATCCTCACAAACTTTCGCGTTTATAATATTAGTAGGATTATATACCTATCTACACATATTTGCACTTTAGGTATTTAACCGATTGCTGTCTTTTTATCAAAAAAATATTTTGTGTAATTATAACTTTTTGTACCTAAATGTTTTGGGTGCTGATAATAACAATTAGGTATTCCAGTTTAAAATGGAATCCAAGCCATTGTGGCAATTGTTGAACATTTCATTTGAAAATTAGTAACTATTCTTTCAATTTCCATTGAAACAAGAAAATACAAAACTGCGTTTCCATGATTGAAAATTAATTAATGCTTTAAAGTCGACTCGTTAAATCACTTCAACCATGTGTAAGAGCCATATGAAAAATTTAATCAGTAATATCGTAATGAAAATTTTGCTATTTATTTGATTTCTTGACAGGATCTAGGTATTTTTAGTATTGTTATTTATATAGCATTTTCACAAAAGATTTCAAAATATACAAAACATCTTATTCCAACAATTTTTAAACTTATATTTCAACATTTTTTAAACATATCTTAATATGTATTTTTTTTATTATTAAAATTATATTTTACTTTAATTTTAATAACCATTATAGGTATTACCCACCAAAGTATTTATGCAAGGTGATTATAATCAGGATTTTGCATGATAAAACTTTTGTGATGAATACATTTAATTTCTGACGAAAATACTTTGCTGTTTGAACAGAAACAACGAAACGATAAGTAAATCTTTATAATTTGTACAACTATGAACAATACAGAGCAAACAAATAAAAAAATAGAAAAAAAAAAAGAAAACTATCTAAAAGATCACATCAAAATCGATGCGACGACGCGCGACGCCACAGACATACAATACAGACAGACATGAAACGTCAAACTTACATCATTACTCTTTTTCGGCTAAGATTAAATATTGAAATTTTTCTATTATATTAATTACAAAATATGAGTTCACTTTTCATATTTCAAACACATATTGGGGTCGAAAAAATTATACAATTGGTTTATTAGGTATAGTTACATATTGACAAAAAAAAACTATCACTAATCGTCTCTACAAAATTATACCTACATAGCTACATGGACGCAAATCACAGGGCTAATACAACCAGGGAGATAGCGCTGTTGTCGCTTGAGGAAATTCTCAACCACAAAAATTTATGGAAAATCATGCCCAGAGTTGTCAAAACCGTCAAATATAAATTGGAATTTGACACGATCGGGAGAAAATCACGGCAACAGCCATTGAATCGAGATATTTTTCATGTCTCTTTCTAACTCATGCCATATTAAATCTATGCATCTCTCCTTCAAATTTTCTCGATCGACCACATTTTCCCTCTGGTTGTAATAGCTCTGTGACGTAGATACTAGACGTAGGTTACTATTTTTGAAACCTTCTATATTTGAAAATAACGCTTTCCTAACTCAGACCAAACAAAAAATCAAGACATAATGTTGTGAACAAACAAGTGAGGCCAGCAAAACTAGGCCTCGCCGTGTACAGACACAATTACACACATATAGACGTACAATGAAACTACATCTTGGCTCGTCAGTCGAACTATGGCGGAGCAACATCGATCGCACTTACCACATGTATAAAAAACCGGCATCACTTGTCTGTTCATGACGTTCTGTCTTGATTTTTTTTTATTAGGTCTGAGTTTCCTAACTGAAAAAAAAACCGGACAAGTGCGAATCAAGCTCGCACATCGAGGGTTCCGTACAAACACGTAGTTAAAATAATTAAAAACCTGTTTTAGCTTGAGCTAATGAAGTTATTTTATATGATACCTTACATGATACGACTCACTTTGAATTTTGAACCCATATTTTGAGGCCGTATTTTATTGTGATTTAAATAATAATGTACAGTTTTCAGATTTACTCCTGTATGTGTACTCTGAGACAATGTTTCTCGCCAAATTTCATAGTTTTATGTCAACGGGAAGTACTCTGTAGGTTTTGATTTTTGTGAGTGCGAAATATGCGGTTTTTACGCTATAAACGGCTCTAACTTTTTTAAACGACAACTAAGAAGTTTTTCTTTTACACAACTGCAAGAGACCATAGATATACGTATACAGTTTAAATTTCAACTCGATATCTTTACGCGTTCCACAGATAAAGAGTCTTGACATACACACAGACGGACAGACGGACAAAAAAGTGATCCTATAAGGATCCTGTAACGGTTCCGTTTTTTCCGATTGAGGTACGGAACCCTAAAAAAACGAGAAGATGTGTTTGTGTTTTATTTCTCTATTTTAATGAAGTTTCGAGTTTCTTTATAAAGCCATTTGTACCCATTGATACACGATTGTTGTAAACAATAGCTTACTAAGACAATCGTTCCCCTGTCATTCAAAATTAATTTATGATGTTATTTAACTGCATTTTCTAGCCATAAATTGTTCAAGAAAACCGTATGTTTTAAAAACATGCATATTCATAATTGGAATGATGCGACGGCATAGATTAAGCAAATTTAATATTTCATGAGATTTATTATATGTCCTAATGATTGATATGCTTGTGGGTTTGTAACGTTTTGTAACAGTGAGACACCTATGACGGTGATCTTGGATTTATTTTAATTTTTATTGTAGAAGTTTTTTTTTAAAGGCAAAAGTGCCTTTATTTCCTAAAACAAGATACGATACTAATTTAAATGCTAAAACTACTTACACTACTACTACAGTAGAAGTTGATGTGGTTTTCACTAAGTTTTGAAACATTTTAACGCCCGATCTAAAAAGTGGGGTGTTATTAGATAATTACATACCTACGTGACTGTGTATTTTTTATCGTGAACCAGCCTGTTTTTGAACACCATTTGAGTAATACGTGTATTTGTGATAAATATTATCAGATTTGGATTAACACTTGTATGTCAAATATAACACGAGACTCACACAATAATGCTCCTGTAGTGTTGTAGCCACCCGCCTTACAATTGTGAGGTCGTAGGTTCGAATCCCGGTCCCGTACCAATGAGTTCTTTGAAATTTATGTACGCAATTTAACACCACTGGCTTTCCGGTGAAGGAAAACATCGTGAGGCAACCTGCATGTGTTCGTAGAAGAAATTCGATGGCGTATGTGAATCCACCAACCCGCACCTGGGCCAGCGTGGTGGATATGGCCCAATCACCCTTCGTGGGTAGGCCTACGTCTTGCAGTGGACTATTAAAAAGGCTGGTACAGTATAGTGTTTTTGTGTCGTCTTCTAAAGAGGTTAAGATTTTCTAAAAGTTTTATAAGGCGGTTAAAAAATTGACACTCAGGCCAGCTACAAGACATTGTTATTTAAGAAAATAATAACATATCAATTTTATACAAGGTTTATTCATTTATTTATTTATTTAGGCTTCACATTGATAACTGCATTAACACTTACAATATATAACTTAACTTACAACATAGAACTCAGCTAAATGCGTCACCTTTTTGAAGGAATCACTCCATGTTATTACTACTTCTTAGGTATAAAACAGTATGAACACTACTCACTTAAAAAAAAAAAAAATTAAATTAAGATTATTTCTAATCAATTAGCATCCTTTTAGGGGCTTATTCTGTACATCAAAACTAACAACTTTTTTTCTGCGAATTTATCAAAACTAAAACAAAAAACAGCTGTTCCATACTTTTTGTCGAGGGTGAACGATCTTTTTCTATGGAACAATATTTTTTTTGAGATATGATAAATGTCGTTGAACAAAAGTTGTTAGTTTAGATGTACAGAATAAACCTCTAAAATAATGCTAATTGATTAGAAATAACCCTGTATTATTGATTATACTTTTTTAGAACACCTGACAAGTTTATACCTAACTATCCATAGCTTTTGTACTCTAAAAAGTTAAACAATATTATTTTAAAATATGAATGAGCGGGAACTTTTTGTGAAACGTGCTCTATGAAACCCTGCCATTTCATAACATCGAGCAAGGTTATGGTCACTAGCGACTTACAAGTTGCGTTGTCTAATTTTCAAGTCTGCGATAGTTATGAAAGATGCCGTGAGAAAATAGGAAAATAGAGTAAGCCGGCCAAGTGCAAGTCAAACGCACAAATATGCAGGGTTCCGTATTACCGCTTAAATATTTGCCACTGCATTGTTTCTCAAAGAGTTATTTTTGTGATAAACAGTACTGTACTGTACTGTACTAGTGCGACCGCATTACTTGAACCAGCGTCTTTTGGAAAAACGGCCCTGAAGTTTCTGAAATGTTAATCACAAAATTAACTCTTTGAGAAAAACGTAGTGT
Organism: Hypomecis punctinalis; assembly: GCA_949316475.1. NCBI lineage: Eukaryota > Metazoa > Arthropoda > Insecta > Lepidoptera > Geometridae > Hypomecis > Hypomecis punctinalis. Next base: position 1,984,001 of record OX438814.1, read on the forward strand.
GGGAAGCAATATAAAATTAAAATCATTTCATGCTTATTGTGTCTATTTAGAAAGTCTAGGAAAACACACACCTTTCTTGTTTAGAGTTTATTTTTATTTTTTATTATTTATTATTAGTTGTTGTTCAACTGTTGTAATTCTAAACGTACTTACAGATTTTTGATACATTATAAGCGTACTCGTTTTTACAGTTGAGATAAAATATAATTATTATGGTTACATCGAGAACTTTTTTTCATAAAGCTACACTAGGTTTAAAGGACATTCCTAAATCACATGTACTTATTAGTTATAAATTAGTTGATTTTTTTTAGTTTACATTATAAAATATTACTATTGCAATTTTTTTAATAATATATAATTGACGTTTAAATTTTTTTTTTTTAATTTTTTTTAATGACAGTACTACACTACTACTACAAATCAACATTTTAAATTAACATTTTACAAATAAATACTTACATATCTTTATTTTGAATCAATCAATAACAGAGTCACGTATGAGTACGGAACCTAAATGGCATTGAAAGAAAATAATTATGTAGAAATTGTTTGGTAAACAAAGTGAATTCATAGGGCTAGTATACAAATATTGTTAGCTGGATGTTTGTTATTAGATACATTGAATAGGGATTTGTTATTAATTGTAAGAAAGGTTACAAAAACAATGAAATATAAATATAATACGAACAGTAAGGACGTGTAACTTCCAATCTGAATCTGCTTTTGCGATCAAATAAAATATCAACATCTAAATGTAAAGTAAGACAGGTACTATCTGTATAAGCGTGCTACTTCCCACATCTTTGCAAATAAATAGTTACAATAACCCTACGCACTTAAAGAAAACATTATGCACAGGTGCACACCAACCTAAAATTGCATTAGTGCTATTAAAATCTCGTATACTTAAGTATATTTTTGACCGACGAACCACCGGAGGAGGTATACAATTCGAAGCGTAATTTTTTTTGCTTTTTTTTGTATAATTACGCATAACTTTTTTCGTAGTAGTCCGATTTCAATAATTTTTACTGGGAAGAGTATACTTTGAAATTGGTCCCATTTAAATTTTATCGAAATCGGCTGAACCATTTTTGATAAATCAACAATAATGTGAAAAATGCTACATCAATCCGTGCAAAATATTCGCGCATTCTGTACACGGGTGAAGTCGGTCATGCTAATTTTTGCAAAAGATAATCTGGTTTGTGACATAATTATATTATATCAATTTATTTTTTTACTGAGTATAGGTCTATAAATATCTTGTCTGATGTTAAGCAAATATGTGGTCCAAAACTATGTTTAGAAGATAGGTCTCTGTTTACTCTGAATTTGAAAACACCTGCGCACCTGTGACGTACTTTACGAAGCATAGACTCAGGTAGAGTAAAGAGTTCTAAACTTTGCCTGTATGAAATATAAGGAATTAAACACACAGACGTCCTACGCTGTGGTTGTCAGTACGTAGTCTTCACTCGAGAAGTTTTCGATCAGATTAGTCATCAGTCCTCCGAGCTATGTGTCTTGCCCACTGCCGTTTTAACTTTCCGTTCCGCTGGGCTATGTCGGCCATCAGTTTTATGTCATATCTGAACTCTCTCACAATTCATCAGTACAAAAATAAAACTAATCCTACTAATATTATAAACGCGAAAGTTTGTGAGGATGGATGGATGGATGGATGGATGGATGGATGGATGTTTGTTACTCTTTCAAGCAAAAACTACTGAACGGATTGAGATGAAACTTTGCAAAAATATAGCTTATATATCAGAATAACACATAGACTATAAATTATAATGATATATTGCGTATGTGGGCGAAGCCGCGGGTAAAAACTAGTAATTTTATAAAATCTTACGTAATCACTAAACAGAGGCTGATTTTGAATAAATCCTACTTCCTACTAATATTATAAACGCTAAAGTTTGTGAGGATGGATGGATGTTTGTTACTCTTTTACGCAAAAACTACTGAACGGATTGAGATGAAACTTTGCAGTAATATAGCTTATATATCAGAATAACACATACAAATTACAATGATATTGCGTCAAAAATCAAAATATTCATGCGGGCGAAGCCGCGGGTAAAAACTAGTTTTGAATAAATATGGCAAATTAGAAGCAATAAAAAATATTTCAAAGTAGGTTTCTAGAATACTGTTCTTACTGGCGCGTAAAAACTAAGTTTACCTTAGTAGCTGACTTTTTTGGGTTGCAAAAAGTATGACAAGATTTTGCCGTAGCACGCTAAACAATTTCAGTAAACACCTAACGACTAATATCAGCGCTTCTAAGCTGTCTTATTGGAGATTCATAGGGGAGGCCTATGCCCAACAGTGGACGTCCTATGGATAGATGAATGATATCGTGATTATTTATATACTTCAATCTAGTTAAAGAAGGCTGTGTTTAGGGATATATGTAAGTAATAAGTAGTAATGATATTTTTTATGACACGGTTCCTGTAAGGTTTGGTTAAATCTTTTATCTGATTTTGAGCAGAAATACGAAATGAGAAGTTTATCTAAATCTTAAAAGCTATCTGTTAACTAACTATAGAGTTGAAGACATAGAAAACAGATTCGAGTAGAAACGGGCCTACGGCCTACGGGTCTTAGCTAAACATAGGCCTAACCAAAAAGGCGACTGACCCATGGCCACGACGCTGGCCTAGTGCGGCTTGGTGGATTCACACATACCTACGGCTTACGGGCCTTTGCCAAACACAGGCCTAACCATAAAGGCGACTGAGCCATGGCCACGACACTGGCCTAGTGCGGCTTGGTGGATTCACACATACCTACGGCTTACGGGCCTTTGCCAAACACAGGCCTAACCATAAAGTCGACTGAGCCATGGCCACGACGCTGGCCTAGTGCGGCTTGGTGGATTTTCAAATACCTACGGCTTACGGGCCTTTGCCAAACAGGCCTAACCATAAAGGCGACTGAGCGATGGCCACGACGCTGGCCTAGTGCGGCTTGGTGGATTCACACAAGCCATCGAATTTCTTCTAGGGGTAATAGATTGTGTGGAGGTTGTAAAATGTTTAATCGAAACTCTTTTTGTTTGTTCATTGAGTTTTAGTTATAAGAAAAGACGTCCGACTGCTGGTCATTTTCACGTCATTTGTAGTTTGCAGCTGCGTGCGCTAGCTGGTACATGGTTTCCGTCCTATAACTTCTGACAATTCACGATGATAAAAACTATGAAAGCAGAATAAATGAAATATGTTAAACCATTTGTTATCTATTTGACCGCGAAAAATTCAAGTTCAATTTTCAAGGTTGTCCATGGAAGCCTTTTATTTCGAAATGGTCCTCTTCCACCTATTATTCGAACAATGACAAAATTACACGAAATTATTGTAATGGTGTACGGTTTTGCATTTTCTGTACGCCTATACCAGATTTGACATTGAAAATAAAGTAGCCACGTGCGTGTCAAACTCACGCTCCTGGTGTTCCGTAGTAAATATGGCAATGACTGTTTTGTACACATAAATATCAGTTGGGAAATGATTGTCGTTTCAGCTTAGTACTGTACTGTACTGTATCAGCCTTTTTTTAATAGTCCACTGCAGGACGTGGGCCTACCCACGAAGGGTGTTTGTATATCCACCACGCTGGCCCAGTGTGGGTTGGTGGATTCACATACGCCATCGAATTTATTCTACTGACATATGCAGGTTGCCTCACGATGTTTTCCTTCACCGAAAATCCAGCGGTGTTAAATTCCGTACATAAATTCCAAAGAACTCATTGGTACGGGACCGGGATTTGTACCCGCGACCTCACGATTGTAAGGCGGGTGTCACTACCACTAGACCACTACGGCTTCGTTCAGCTTAGTAATTAAAGTGAAAAGTGATCTTTGATTCCAAGTGATTTAATTTTTCCATGTAATTCCATGGATAGCTCCGACTTCATCCGCAGCTGTTTGTACCTGTCTACTTATATTTCTGTTTCGTATTTACTTACAGATTTATACAGGGCTATTTCTAATATCAGAGCATCCGTTTAAATAGAAAAAACCGGCTTTAAATGTTTTATGTGTAAATCTTTGGGTGAGATGTACTTATTATAATATTATCAACTAGCACGGGAGCTCTATATACAGGATTACTACGACTACTAGTTCTACGACTTTCATTAGTTCTCAAAAAAAAGTTGTCGTTCCATAGAACAAAAAGTTTCCTCGTAGTCACACTGGTGTAACAAAGCGATATAACCACGAGTCTGGACCCAAAATATCGTTCACCCTCGACAAAATGTATGGAAGAGCTGATTTTTTTTTTGAGTTTTGATAAAAGTCACAGAACAAAAGTTGTTAATTTTGATGTACAGAATAAGCCCTTGAAAGGATGCTAATTGATTTGAAATAATCCTGTATATAGAGCTGCCGTGCTAGTTGATAATATTATAATACTAGATGAGAACCCGGCTTCGCTCGGGTGAAATGTGACTCATAATACACACACACACATCATAATTTTACTGTTACTCGATCACCACCTTTACGAAAAGCCCTTCGCTGCATCAATTTTTCACAATTATGACAATGATTACCAAATGCAAGGAGCATAGATGAAGGATAGGTCTTCGCTCCGAGCGAAGCAAAGCAAGGAGTTTAAAAAAGTCAAAGTAATTGCTCAAAATTAAAATTGCTCAAAACTAATTTTTGGCGGGAACGCGGAAAAATCATGTCGCCTCATTGTACTACTATTTTGTTAATCTTGTGTTTTTATTAGTAATGATTAGTGAAATACTTTGATATTTCGTTGATTATGAGCTTTTTTACGTGTAATACCGTAATGTGACGTATCATGTGTTGTAACCAAAACTCCATAGACGTCTCTAGTAAAGTCTCCGCTGCTTTACTGAGGTATGACTTGAACTATGTTTGGACTTGACCGTGACTTTTATGGACTTTAACGTGACTACGACAGTGACTATGTTGATAAAATATTATCAAAAATTATTATAACTTAATAACTTGACACTGGCAAATGCAGAACAATGCGACGCCAAAACATAAAATAAGATATTTGACAGTAGTCAATTATCATGTCATTTGAGTATCAAGATCAGTGATGCCAATTTAGCACATTTTGATCTTGCTTAGCATATTTATTTGCAATTTAGCATACACCATATTTTTGGCATGTAAAATAATTATACAACAAAAGTTTATTACCATGAAAATTTATTTCAGCAATATCGTTTTTAACGCTACCACATTCAAATGCCGAAATTGAACGGGTTTCTTTTAGTCAAATGAATGTATTAAAATCTAAGCTACGCAATTATTTGTCGGTAAAAAATTTAAAATGTTATTTTATACTTATAAGATTCGATTTAAAAAGGGCAACGAAAAACTGTTACTCTTAAGCCGGAAACTATACTATCGGACGCAGCTGACGGCTCGCCAGATCACTCTAGGACATCCGAACGCTCAAAGTCGTCCGAAGGTGACGTCTGCGAGTTATGTCCGATAGTGTACACGGCTCAGTGTACTTTCATAGTCTATATACCTATCAGTCGCGGCTGTCAGTCGCGTCCGTGAACCGCGTCCGATAGTATGTTTCCAGCTTTACGCAGTTCCAGATAATGCACTGCGCTCTGTAGGTACCAAGGAGATCTATACAGTATGAGCAGTGACGCTAGCTCGTCTTCAAGCACTTTAATTGTCGATGAAGACCAAGATACTTACATTTTATTCGATAGCATATAATTAGTTCATAGTCGATTAAAACACATATTTTGTTAATTAACAATAATTTTACTTTTTTTGTTCCGTTTCATTTGATATATGTAGAAAAATGTTATCACAATTTTTAGTATATTTATTTTGCCACAATTTTAACACCATTTTAGCATAGTCTTTATTTGTGCTATTGGCAACACTGCTCAAGATATGTCATCCGGTGTCATTATGGAGACCGTGTTTTTATTTGTCAACACCGTTATAATTTATTAAAATACTCGATAATCCGAATTTTCCGGATATATGTTGTCGACTCGAAATCATTATTTTTTTATGTTTTATCATTCAGATAAAGTTTCGATCGAGCCTACCGTACCCCTTGACGAAATTATTAATATAGAAGTACATCTCACCCAAAGATTTACACATAAAATATTTAAAGCCGGTTTTTTTAAACGATAGGTTGCGCTAACAGGCGTAAGATAAAGGCAATTATATTAGGGGTCATTAGGGGACATCTTCACACGGTCTCTGACCCCTAACTAAGCGAAGCTTGTGATATGGTTGCCAGAGACTGATATACTACTAGCTAGGTTCGTATAGGCCGAGTGGCTAGCCCTGGTGTGTCAGAATATTTAAACCACCTGAAGGCCTCTCACATGGCTTAACTATATACTACTTAAATATATTTTTAACATTTTTTTTTATTTCAACGAGTTGAAATAAAAAAAAAATTGCGTTTTACTACACACTGCCTGATGTTAAGCAGATATGCGGTCTATGATGCGGACATACTTATATAGTTAATACCTATAGAGCACCCAGATACGTAGCAGACACCTATGTTCATCACATAAATAATTCCCTGAGTTGGACTCGAACACATTTTTCAATTTCACATTTTTGTTAATTTATCAAGAATGGCTCAGCTGATTTCGATAAAATTTAAATGGGACAAATTTTGAAGTATATTCTTTCCAATAAAAAAATAAATATTGAAATCGGACTACTACAGAAAAAGTTATGCTATATATAAAAAAATATATATACTTGTCGAATTGTATACCACCTCCGGTGGTTCGTCGGTCAAAAAGTAGAAAGAACAGTCAAAGTGTGATAGATATTTCATAGTTGTAAACATAGGTAATTGTTGTTAATATTGGGGGTTTGTTTTTACCCCAAGATTAGGGAACCCTAACAGAGTGTTGTCCCTTTAAGAGACGTGTTATGGATTTGTTCAAATTGTGTTTAAAGTACAGCTATTAGGTGAAATGGTTTTTGAACGAGCTTTTAGTGGGGGTTACTGTGATAAGATGTTTAGTATTATCTGTTCTAAATTAGACACAAGTGTTTAGACCAAATTACCAAGAATTTTTTGTTATGCATCATATGTAAGAAACTATACAGGGTTATTTCTAATCAATTAGCATCCTTCTAGGGGCTTATTCTGTTCATCAAAACTAACAACTTTACTCTACGACTTTCGTAAAAACTCAAAAAAAAATTTGTTATTCCATAGAAAAAATTAGTTCACCCGCGAAAAAATGTATGAAACAGGTGATATTTTTTTGAGTTTTGACGAAAGTCGTAGAACAAAAGTTGTTAATTTTGATGTTAAGAATAAGCCCATAAAATGATGCTAATTGATTAGAAATAACCCTGTATAATGATACAGCTACAGTCAACAGTCACTATTGGTAAAGCGATAGGTGACTTTGCATAGTACGTTTTTATAAGTTACTATCAATCTATGTAGATTTTTTACTACACTGAAAATCTCAGGTCTGAAAGACTAAAAAAAAGCAAAGCCATGCTATCCAACGGGGTAATGTCACCAGCCTGCTAGCTAGTTAAGTAATATAAATTTTATTTATTACTGAAATGTTTTAGAAAATTTGAAATAAAGAAAAAATGTTATAAAAAAAAAATAGTCTGAAAACAAACTAGTTTTACTTTTAAAATCAGACCTCAATGGGTGATATTGTGATATATATATATACATATTTATAAGATTTGAGAGTAATGATATTATCTAGGGTCAAAAGACATAGTTTATCAATGTCCAACTTCTCAACAAACGCAAATCGACAAACTAGGCAATTTCAATAATTAATTTGCCCACAAACATAACTAAGCACGCGGAAAAATCCATTGACAATGACTAACAAGGATGGGCATTGCAACTCGTTAACCCAAATGCCTTCTCTTTGCCCTCTTTGCCCGCTTTGCCCCCTCGCCCCTTTGCCTGCGACTGCCTCTTTTGCTTGTACTGCCTCGTTTTGCCTGCGGCGTCTTTAATTAATTGCAGGTTATAATGTACAGTTCTGTTAATTTTATTCTATGTACAGTCGCACGTTAGTCGCGTATTTCATTTCATTTGCTAGAGTATGGACATTTTGTAGGAATTTGGTTTTTCAGCTTAGATTTTCAAAGGAAGGATGTTTTTTTAGGGCCTGATTCCAGTGGTCTATTTCCAAATCGAGAGTAAGCAAGTATCATCTACTCGTATGTAAACGTGCTACGCCCTACACAGCATATCTGAATACGTTAGGCAGAATATGGCTAAACGCATATAATATTAATGTAACTTCTAATGAGTTTCTAATAATACTTTTAAAAAAAAATGGGAAAAATAGGGTTCACTTATTCGCTAGTCTAAAAGAAGTATCTGCTAACCACGTAAATCTAGTATTTGTTTATAAGTGGAGCTGGTTTTATCACTGCAAGTCGGTTGCATATTATGTACCTATGCTTACTTACCTCTGAAAACAGAAAACTGCAGGCAAGTCAAACACATAAAAAAGCAATCCTGGATTTTTAAAATAAATATTATACAATCACCTCACGACGGTGGCAACAAAATACGAAATTAAATAAATATCTTATTACCATTGTTCATATTGTGAAAACTCTCATAAATATGTAATTTTATTAAAAAAATTAAATATAAAGACTGCTGAAGAATACGGGAAAAAGAGAAATAAACAATATTTTTAGCTCTTGACAAAAAAAAACAAAAATGTAAATATTTTTTTTCTATTTAACCTGTACTGTCCCACTGCTGGGCAAAAGTCTCCCCCAATTCCTTTCATTGTAAATAAATATAAATTTGTTTTTTTTTTCAGCATAATAGGTATACCTATTAAAAACCAAATAATAAATAAAATAGATATAGATATAAAGTAGAAAAACTATATGTGACACAGAAGAGTATAAAAAAACGACTATTTTATTTATTTTGTCGAGAGTCTTAGGCTTTTGTATGGAACAGCTAACACAATACTATAGTTTATTCGCTATTTCTCTCTATTAATTGTAAATCTTAGTATATGTCCGTAGTCCGTAGTAGGTATGGCAGGTATATACCCCGATGTGTGTAATTCTGTCACAGAGATCTCAAAAGCAAACTAAGGCGCCACAATTATACTTGCCTGTTTCACCCAACTGCATGTAGATAAACCTACTGTTCAAACGCCGGCATGTCAGGCTGTTTGCATTCTAGCCTAGCCGCGGTTACAAGGTATTTGGACACCGGGCGAATTCCTGATGGGATTGGCTGGCTCCGGGAGCGCGCTCGGTGCATAGGTCACTAGTTGCGAGACATTGATCTGTGCTGATGGAATTTAGGGAATCAAACAGAATGAAATTGGGTAGCTATCTAGAGTAATCTAGAGTAGGTAAATCCAGATTCCGATGTATCCAGATAAGGCATATTGTTTGTGTAGAGTACAAGCACAGTATAACATTTACTGTGGTACAAGCACCTCCTATTTGCTTTGAACAAATAAGATGTTTTGGGTACTTCTTCGAAATTTCATTCTTTGACTGATTCATCTGGCCAAAATTTTATTTCACTTTCAGCTCTGTCACACATGTTCATATGTAAAAAAGGTAACTAAAGAACATATATTTCAATGAGGGACTTGTTTTTATTAAGTAGTTTTTAAGATATCTACGTTCAAATATTTTGTGCCCAGATGAATCAGAATTGATTACAGATGAATCAGAACAGAACTGAAAATGAAAAACTATGTAATTTGGCTGTGTAATAGGGAAATCTAATCATATTTTACATACGTACATAAAATTTTAACACTATAGCACGAAAAAAGTGGACAAATGAACAATATTTCTTGTACCTATTACATTTTAGAAATCTAAAAATTGTAATACTTAATTATAATTCTTATATTACCTGGGCAAACGAAAACATTTTAAATTACATAAATGAACTATTACTAATATTTATTACTGATAAATAGGTACATGAAAGTTAATAATTAAGAAAAATGAAACAATGTTTGAAAATATTATCAAAGATTTTCTTATACAAAAAGCATACTATAGTGTAAAAGATTTTGTGTGACAAAAATTCATTGCGTAACCTGACATGTGACAGTATATGTAAATGAAAATGTATTCATTCTGTTAGTTTTATTGTTTTATGTTAATTTATATTTATTGTTTACTTTTGACATTCATAAGTGTGTATTACTGTACCTATGTGAGAATAAATGAACTGAACTGAACTAATAGTAAGTATAGTAATTGGTACATTATATTATTCTCTCTGTTTATATTTTTCCATGTACAATTCACGAATCCTGTTTATTATATAATGAAAAAAATAAGATTAAAGTAAGAAACATGAGATCAACTTCAATTAAAGCGAAGAAGAATTTTTGACAGTAATCTTCCTTGGTAACTATCACAGAAACATAATTTTTCTTAGTATCGTTAACTATAAATAATGAAGTCACATTTAAGTACTACAAGAAATAATTCTTTAGCATTTTGCAAGGGCCCGAGCTACTTTCAATGTCATCTTTAAAACCTTTTTCTTGTTGACGAGATCTTGATTTTTAATGGAAGATTGAGTAATCATACCTTCACCAGCAGTGTGAGACTCTTTTGTAAGTTTATTTTACTGAAGCTTTTTAAACACAAAAATGCCCTCATCGTTTTAATCTGAACAATCATCCACGTTTTTCTGAAGAAGGGTCGATAAGACAACTCTGGTGAATTTTGGAGTAATAATTTTTTCATCGATTGACGAAGTTTCTATCCAAAAACTGTCGTCATCGAGGTCTTGTTGGGCTATATAAGCTATATTCAAAGCTTTTCCAGTATGAATTTTATGATTTATATGGCGTTTTGACCATATGAATCAGGCCAGATGAGTCAGGATTTTGCCGTAATACATGCATAACTCATCATACATACTGAATTCAGTATTGTCATTTTTCTACTTGAATCTATAACCCAAAAGCATTACACGAAATACAGATTGAAGTTGTAAAACCATAAAATAAATTTTATAAAACAGGCATTGTAATCATAATGCCACCTGAACTAAGCACAGATGAATCAGACATTTATCTTTGTAACTCTGGGATCCAAGTGAACCAGCCGTATATCCACCTTCTGGCTCGTCTGTTGCACGACTGGCTTCCCCCTGCGCGAGAAGTCAGGCTCTCATCATCATCACCCGACCAAGCATGGCCAAGCGCAGCATACGCCATATTAATCAGTATTATATGCCGGACACTTCTTATTAGCCTATTTATAAACATACTAAGGTAGTTATAACTAATACACATTTTTTTTGTAAAAGTGCAATTCATTTCCTTTTGATATAATTATAATTTATAATGATTTACCAAAGGGAAAATGCGATATCGACCATTTTCTTTCGAAAAATGGCAAGCGGACGCGGTATATGAATCAGGAGAACAAACTTCAAATATTGTTAATTTATACTTGGACTGCAATGATTTGAAAAATATCACTTGTCCCAGGTAGAGTTAAAGGTAAACTGTATAGAAAAAAAATTACACACTGTTTTGTTTGTTGGTTTCAGAAAAAAACCCATAGACGTCCAAAATTTTGTCTTCGAAGAAGTACCCTTTTATATGATACTATATTTGTTCAAACTAGCTTTTGGTTAAGGGAAGTAGGTAACATAATTTCTGATTTCTGTCCATCCAAAGGTACCCTGGAAGGAATCGCTCAAAGCGATAAGGCCCCCCTTCTACCACCAAATTATATTAACCATAACTTACCATATTATGTATTGTCAATACTTTGTTATTTAAGTATTTTTCGGTGTACAATATTTAATTAATTATTATTATTAATAATTATATTGTTTTGTATTGTATAATAATATACGAGGTAATACTATAAGTTTTAATTGATGTCATAATTATGGGACACATTCTGTTTTTTTTTCCTTTTCTTTGCCATAGGACGTCTACTGTTTTACATAAGTCTACCCTACAGATCTCTAATAAGACCGGTTAGAAGTGGCTTATAGCCGTAGTGGTCTAGAGGTAGTGACACCTGCCTTACAATCGTGAGGTCGAGGGTTCAAATCCCCGGTCCCGTACCATTGAGTTCTTTGGAATTTATGTACGGAATTTTACACTACTGGCTTTTCGGTGAAGGAAAACATCGTGAGGTAACCTGCATACGTACATCACGTATGTGAATCCACCAACCCGCACTGGGCCAGCGTGGTGGATATGGCCCAAACACTTTTCGTGGGTAGGGCTATGTCCTGCAGTGGACTATTAAAAAGGCTGGTACAGAAGTGGCTTTAATCCGTCCGTTAACGGTGCACTGTACACGGTACGTAGTTTCCACTGTATGACCCCATTGCTCATCAGTCCTCTGTGCTATGTGCCCTGCCGACTGTCATTTTATTGCCAATCCGTTAGGCTATGTCAATATTCTGTAACAATGGCACCCTGGGAACAAATATCTAGGTATTAGTTTCTCTACAGTAAAACTATATCCAAACTGCTATTCCCTATCCTAGTAGAATACGTCTTCGATTATTCCCGTCTCCGCATGTATCTAATACGGATTCATCGTGCCTGTATCGGGTCTCAATATGTAGTGGGCCATAAAATGCAAATGCAAGCTTCGGGCGGGGACCAAATTAGGCACATGTGGCCTTAAATCATCTCGCGGGTGGCGGAATTACCCCGTTTATGATAGTGAAGGTTTTATTACCGCGTCTATTACTCAGTATGGATAATTACGATATGACTGAATTACCCACACATGGCATTATTCTAACTACATATTACGGTTATCCGTTTGTTGATGGGTATACTCGTAGTATATAGCCTATAATTTTTAGAAGTTTGAATGTTTATCGATTTAAATATTAGTTTGATTTCTATCCTGAGGTAAAATTTCTATCAGTACTGATATTAATGTATCTTGAAAGTGTGTTCATTAGTTTGTCTTTGAAACGCAAAAATGGAGCAACGGATTGTCTTAGGTTGGAAAGTGACATAGGCTAGACCTAAATTTCGGAACTGATAATAAAAGCTAGTACCTAAGTAATAAATAAAAAGCTGTTATTACCATTATATTTAATTTTATCACTACTTTGCGAATATTTTTCCGGATGGATGAAAATTTTGTATATTTCCAGTAATAAATTGCATAACTACTTTTTCGATTTCGATTTCTGTAGAGTTTTGATCAAAAAGTGACTTATACAGTGAACTCTACTTTAGACGATATTTAAATAAGTAGTACTTATAGATTTGTTTTTCTATATTCAATGAATTTCATCTCCACAGACGTTGGAGGACCGGGCCTATTGTCAAATTAAATTTACTTAATTATTTGCGAAACTGTTACAAAAGGGTCTAGTCTAGTTCATTAAAACATATTTAGAACAACACTATATCTATATGTATTGTGTTTACATGTTATTTTTCTGATAGAAACAAACATCGTGTCCAATATGTACTTCCAAATGTCTGAATAACTGACAAACAGAACGAATGGATGATATGCATTTACAATTTGACGTCATGTTTTCTATAGCATTTATTTATGCATATGACGCAGACAACGGCAGGCATTCTCTACGCAAACGTTCAAAATATTACCATTAAATATTTTAAAAGCAAAAAATTACAAAAACAGTTTTAATGATCTTTGTGTTGTACCTACCTATTATTATTTTTGTGTTGGTATCAACTCAGCAACATAGCAGTGAGTGTGTAAATGCATGATCTGCTGTCCTGACCAGATATTTTCACCCTCCGAATCCCACAGACGTGTAACCATCACTGCACGGCACCAGCGGCGGCGGCCAATTAACCGGTGGCACAAAGGAAATGCCTCTTAATGGTCGCCCACGTCGCGAAGTCTGCACATTACGCCTCGGCTTGTAGGTCAGCCGAGATGTAATGGCTCCACTGCAGCCGTCACTTGGACTCACTTTACTAGCAACGACACGACTACGTGACTGGCACGTCTGTAAGACGACACAAATGGCTAAAAAGGCTCGTGACATGATACGCAAGTGAGACCTAGCGATAGGTCTTTTCACTCGGAACCTAATTTCCGGCCAAGGTACAAATTAACCGGTAATACAGCGACAAGACTGACAAACGACAGGTGCGCCTGTAAGACGACACATATTGCGAAAAGGGTACGTGACATGCTCCGTAAGTGAGACATAGTGTATTATAGATATATTCACTGGGAACCCAATTTCCTGCAAATGGTGTGGTCAATGAACCGGTGGCACACACGTCGCGACGTCTGCACATTACGCCTTGGCTTGTAGGTCAGCCCAGTAGTAATGAATCCACTGCAGCTGTCACTTGGACTCACTTTACTAGCAAAGACACGACTGAGACAGGGGCGCGTCTGTGAGACGACACAAATTGCGAAAAAGGCACGTGACATGATCCGGGCAAGTAGGCAAGTGAGACCTAAGTAGCCTAGTAGATATATCCATAGGAACATACTTTCGTAAGAAATTCATACTCTAAAACATTAACTATAACAAGGTTTTAACTTACGATTTTTGCCACTAAAACTTTAACAGTCAAAATTTCAACGAATTAAAATTGCAATTCGTACCTACCTAATGTGCAAACCTTCAGTAAAGTTATTAACGACGCAGTCCACAACTTCAACTGTTTTTTAGTGCCTACACAACAGTTCATTCTGCAATGTGTGTTATCATAAACACGCATCTTTGTATGTAGTTATATGCGCCGTCAAGCGAATTTAAGAACTCTGTCTCTCTAGCGATCTCTATGGATGTATCTCAGGTACGATTGGTTTAGATCATATTGTTTATCACAAATCCTTAAATATACCTGCCAAGGCCTAATACAAACAATCTTAATACCATTAAATTTGTTGCTATGATTATGGTACCAGTTAAAGTTTAAATCAAACCGGTAAAAAAATATATATATTTTTACAGCATTACGATGCAGATAGTGTAGTCGTGTCGTATGTCGTATCACTGCGTGTAAAATAGAATATACCTACCCAATTCTGTGAGTGTCTGCACTTAGACTTATAGAGCAAAGCGTTTGATGGTGCCTTTGGGTGAGGAGGAATTTACTACAAATTTGTAGAGCTATGAATACTCTATATAGTCTAGGTACCATAAAACTTGGCGCCACTGCAAGGATCAGAAAATCTAGGAAATATTTTTCATATATTTTATTCTGTCGGACATTTATTTTACGAGAATAAAATGTGTAGTTAAGAGGATCGTGAATCGACCAGTGTTTTCGCGTTTCTGTAGAACATTTTCTCGATGTTCTACAGAAACGCGAAAACACTGGTCCGCGGTACAATTTTGATAAAATGTACGTCCCAGGAGAAAACTTTTATTCTTTTCACCCCTTAAATAGAAAATGTTGTGTTTTTGGTGTCAATCGCTTGAGTAAGAAATATTGCATGCTCGTACATGTTATTTATTTCAGAAAAGTTTATAGTTATTGTATAGACAAGTTTTTGCGTAAAAATATGACTTTTTAATCACTAAGGTCATTTAAAAACTGTAAAAACTAAGACGTGTAATCCTAGCGATTGAAGTGCTGATCAAATCGGATAATATTTAGAGGTAGATAACAGCTTATTGTTTTTGTATGGTCTAGTTGGCGCCTCACGATTGCCTTAAGTAGATGCTGAAAAATAGCTAGATGTTTGAATACTATCTTGGTGATTATTTTAAGTACATTGCCCACTAGCCCTTCGTGGGTAGGCCTAGGTTCAGCGGCATACTATTAAAACGTCCATACATTACGATTTTTTTAATTTAGTGGACTTTAAATCAATCAAATTATGCAAATACAACAATAAATGTACGTAGGTAGTAAGGAAACTTTTTTAATATGACGAAGAAACTACGCTAGAAGAACGGTCGTTTCCTACAGTCGTTAGTGCTGATCCATTTTTGATGTCACCGCGTGTTTTGTAACCACCCTGTAGCCAGCCCACCTTGTCGCATTTCGTAACCGCCCTGTAATGCGAGCCCAGCGGGTCGTTTCGCGACTAAAGATTGAAACCGGGTTGCGATAAACCGGGTTATAAATTCAAACCGGTTAAGGATTTATAATTTCCTTTTCATTTGTTTTCTAGCATTTAGCACAGTTAAAAATAGTCATTCCAGACAGGTCGTATCTAATAAGAATTAAACGATTTTGTTAAATATGGCTTTTCCGGTAATTTCTAGTTATTTTGATTTAAAAACCAAACCAATGAACTGAATTTTATGAAATTACTATGGGATCTATCTAAAAACCTTTACAGTAAAATATATTTTTAGGAATCGGTTCATCACAGAGTTTTGATCTAAATACATTATATTTATATAATTTTTATTTGTATTTATAATTTTGTATATTGTATATATTATTATTACTGCAACCAAACTGAGTACTTGTATCATTTTAAAGTTGGTTAAAACCTGTGTTTACCTGCATGCTTGGTTGCAAGATGTCTTGCAAATAAATGAATAAATAAAAAAAAACAAGACATCTTTCTATTTTAGACACGGATAGGCTGGCTTTCATCTCTATAAATCCGGTTAGATTAAAACCGGTTACAAACCTTGTAGCAACACTCTGCTGCTGCCATCAATTACACGCGGTGACAGGCTGAAAATCTCAACCCTTCCGGGACAACCTTTATGTCCGTACGACTAGCCGCGCTCGGTGGATTTACATGCCATTTGATACTTTTATCGAATTTATGAGATAGAAGATAAGGATGGATTGCCTTTTTGACTTCCTACCCGACAAACAAGGAATGACGTCTGTCTGTGTAACTATTTTTTGTTGTATTTGTGAAGAGTTCTGAAAAGATCGATTTATGTACACTTGCTTATAAAAACTGATATAATCGATGGTTAATAGGGGGTCGAAATAAGGTGATGATGATTACTTTTTACACAAAAATTAATATAAATTCCTTAATTATGTTTATTTTACCATATCCGATAGAACGATAAGATAAGCAATACCCTCGCTTCTTATTATTTACAATGAAGTGCCATGCATTCCTACGACAGAGACGTCCCACGTAAAAATTTTATCCGTCTTCAAAAAAGAAGGAGGTTCATGTTCATTTGTATGTATTTTTTTTGTGTATGTTCATCGATATTTTCGACAATTACGAACCAATTTAAATATTTATTTGGTTCAACGTATAAGCATTACCATTCAGCGTGGCAATGCTGCCAGCATGCTGGGCACGCTGCCAACTGGCAGGCGTTACATGCTTTTATGAACATTTTTTGGTTCTATTTTGAGCACTTTTCCGGGTCCACTTTTAAATATTGTATCTACTGAATCAATCTATAGAAAAGTTTTTCTGAGCGTCTGGTGGACCCGACGCGTTACCAAAATGCTGGTGTTTATTTGGCTCAAGGTATAAGCATTGCCATTCAGCGTGGCAATGCTGCCAGCATGCTGGGCACACTGCCAACTGGCAGTGGGCTTGAGCATTTGAATTATCTTTAGACGTTCAAGGGTCTGTGGATGATCCAATTGCTTTCTATGTAGTAGTAGTGTAGGTAGTTTTAGCATATAAAGTAGTATTGTATCATAGTGTAGTTAATAAAAGCACTTTTGCCCGTAAATACTATAATAATTAAAAAAATATATTTTAGTTCAAAATGGTAAGTATACACCCGAGGTGTATGGTCTCATAATAAATTTTATCGAAATCGGCTGGGCCGTTTTTGAAACATTAACAATAATATCAAAATTGTATTCATCGAATCGAGCAAAAAGTTCGAATTTTGTACGCAACTGTAGTCGTTGCTGCTATTGTTTTGCTAAAAATAATTAATAACTACACCAGTTAAAAACTCTACACAGCATAGCATTTTGTCATTACAATTTTTATTGTATATATTATGTTGCCCTGTTAGCTAAGCAATTTAACTAATTATGAAACATACACACAAACTAACTTCAGAAGAAATATATTAATAAAAATGTGAACCCCTGAACACCCTTTATACGGTAAATACAATGGGACAACCTGTGTCACGGATGAATGGGACGCAGCAGGATGTCGAGCCAGATGTAATTTGCCTTGGGTTATCTATTAAACGGCATACATTGGCGGAGCTAGAGATTTTCTCTAGGGCAGCTGCTACATTCTATTCTTCTGAAGTGAGCAGATGCTACTACCTAATATATTCTTCAAGTTTTCTGGGAGTTTCTTCAAGAAGTTTATATTCTTTTACGGTCATGGGCATAGCAGGGGGCCAAAGCCCCCTCTTGTCCGCCAGCTATACTCATGACAGTACAATATCTGTGAGGGTAGTTTGGGAAAACTTAAAGTTTGGTAGTTATGGTAGTAGGCAGGACACATAGAATGAAGGACTGATGGGATCGTAAAGTTATTGTATTCATTCTTATGAAGAATTTTAATTTTAGAACATTTATATTGTAAGAATAGAGCAGCTAATTTTTGACGTGATTACAAGCCCGATTACAGGCAGAGGCGCCAGCGTAACTATATCAGCTAAATAGCATAGTTCTGTTTCTTTGTCGCTGTAGGCATTCGATAGAGAGAACGCTTTTTACGTTGCTAATTAATTTACGCTGGCTCCTCTGTAATCGGGCTTAATGTCCTATTTAAATTGATGAACGACCGGCTGCACGCACGAAAAAGTGTCACATTCCGCCTGAGCCAAGCGTGAAAGCGAAAGCGCGAAATAAGCGATAGAAAGCACTGCTGATGTAACAATATATGACCTAGAAGTCTTTGGTATGACATTATAACATAAAATTATCATCTGTAAACGACTTTACAGGCAACCATTTTTTTCAGTGCTCTAAGTACTTATACTTAGTAGGTAAAAGTTGTAACCATGTGTAGTATCCAAAAATATATCATAGTGTACATAACACTTTCTAATCTAATCTAATTTGAAGTAGAGGCGATAAGTCCTGCACTGACGTCCCGCATGGGGTGTTTAGTGCATTTCCCCCTCCAGCGTCTACCCGAGCCAGCCCAGCTCCTTAAAGTAACGGAGCGTGGCTCTGGGCCGCTGGATTAATGCTCCAGTAGCTTAGATGGTGAATCACATGATGGCGATGTAGATGACAAAGCTGACGATAATGCAGAAGCATCATGCAACCCGTTAGCTATTCTAGTGTCTGCCGTGTACTTGCAGTGCCACATAACATGCTCTACAGTTTCGTTCTCCTGCAAACAGCCAACAATATAACACCTTGTCTCACTGTGTTTTCTTTTTGTCGCAGGTAAGCCTCAGGCAACAGCAACTTTCGTGAAAAGTCCTATCTTCTCAGTTTGTCGTAAGTACAAAAGTGTGCTGCTGGCACGAAATTCTAGGCCATTTATAGAGTGTCTAGATCTTTTTGAGCAACGTATTGATAACGCCTCCGGTGTTGCAATTTTCTAGCGAAAGTCTCCTTCCTGTGACTTCGTGCTAGCCGGGAGCATTACACATTACAGTTTGTTTGCTCCTTTGACATAAAAAGCCCTACCACGCAGCTAAGGACACATCATATCATTAGGACAATAAGATTGATTGCTATTTTATTTACAAAAATATATATAACTTTAAAAATACAAGCTTTTGAGATCTCGGATATCATGTAGCAGCAGAGTGCTAGCCAAGACAAGTAAAACGAGCCCAAACACAACGGGTCTATCTTGTTTAGTACAGTAGTTCCTATGGCCACCTTCCGGCTCCATCATCAGATCAGCTCCAAGGTACCGTATTATTGCATTGTCACGTGATATACATATGCGTGCAAAGGTGATGTCCACAAGTGGTATATTATTCAGAGAAAAATCGAACCAAGATGATATATACATCATTTAAAAGCTTGTTTTATGGGCTTCCCAAAAATATTTAATTTAGATTTTTTCGCCCCTCCAATTTTTTTTAAATGTGACTAATAAATTGTATGAAAAATAACAATACAGCTTATTACTTTTTCTAGTTTAGCAATGATAAAGTGCTTATATCGTTATTTAACTTGCATTCGTAGCTGATTCTTTCACAATCATCACTTAATTTGCTAAAATTAAAAATTATAACTTACCAGTGTGACCAGTTAGTAGGTACAATGTGACAAAAAACCACTTTAAAAGTGTGTCTAATTGGTAAAAATGCTTATATTTAACAATTTGGAGATTACTTAATCAGGGTTGCTAGAGATAAACTACCTGTTGAGCCAAATATATTTATTTATCCTAATAAATTCAAAATTAATTTTTAAAAAATCAGAGGGCTCTTTTTTGTTTTTAACTGTTGTAATAGACTCAGAAAAATATGAACTTTCTCGAAATGTAACGAGTGTTGTGGTTAGAATTTTTGATTATTATTATACCAGCCTCCATACATTTTGTGGACATGTCCTTTCAGCTCAATCGGAAGCCGGGAAGTTAGTGAAGTTTAACTTGCAAGATTCCACTCGAACTTACATACTTACATACATACATTGCAAGTTAAAGAAAAGCTTGTAAAAATCACAAGTTGCGTGAAAAGCACTACCCGTGACAGCTACATTTCTTCTTGATGGCTATAGCGTTGATCATTACACGTTATTTCCTTGTACATTTATAACGTCGTCGTTACGTACGTAGGCACAGAGCGTAGGCGTTACATGCTTTTATGAACATTTTTTTGATCTATTTTGAGTACTTTTCCGGGTCCACTTAGAAATATTGTATCTACTGAATCAATCTATAGAAAAGTCTTTCTGAGCGTCTGGTGGACGCCACGCGTGACCAAAATGCTGGTGTTTATTTGGCTCAACGTATAAGCATTGCCATTCAGCGTGGCAATGCTGCCAGTAAGCTGGACACGCTGCCAACTGGCAGTCGGCTTGAGCATTTGGATTGTCTTTAGACCTTCAAGGGTCTGTGGATGATCCAATTGCTTTCTATGTAGTAGTAGTGTAGGTAGTTTTAGCATATAAAGTAGTATTGTATCTTATTGTAATCACAAGTATAAATCGCAGGAAGACACTGGATGTGAACATACGGACTTGTAAGAAATGTCTGGCTATTTCTCAAATTTATTGTAACAACGGCAACGCCGCTGGATTTCTTCTTGATAGCTGTGGCGATGATCATTACACGTTATTTCCTTTTACATTCATAACGTCATTACGTACGTCAGCCTTACCCCTGCCTCCCCTAAACGATCTTGTCAACACTTAAAATTAATTGACTTTTAACCACGCGACGTCAGCGACGCCAACTTTAATAAATAAAGTAGGAAAGCGTATTTCCAAACACGATTTATATTAAGAAGACGCTCAGTTTCGCATTATTTAACGTGACGTTTTTGTTAATACGCTACCGACAGTGTTACAATGAAGGGATGGGGACTTAAACGTAAGCGGAGCGATTAAAAGTCTCCTTCATGCTTATTATTCATTTTTCCTTCTTTCCATACCTTACTTTCGCCTACTTTTCCTTCTATTATAGTTTGAATTTATTGATATATTGAAAAAAATAGCCAAACTTGTTCTGAACATTATAGAGGCTGAAGTTTTTTTTTATATGGGTTTTTTGCCGTTTTGCAGCTGGCTTACTCATCAAAAATTTGAATTTTGACCACTTGCTGAATTGTTTAACGTCATTAAAATGATATGTCGAAATACTTTTCACCAAAAATCTTTCATCACTTTCCTTTTTTTTTTAAAGTGGCTCACGAAAGCAAATTGAGATTTTTCTTGCGAGAAAATAAATTGTTTCTTTAGATCATGCGGAAAACCATGTATGAAGACAAATATGAACAGATAAGTTGTAGGACGTCTACAGTTGGTCATATGTACCTAACAGATTAGAAATCTGTTAAAATCTCTGTAATCCTACCTACCTAATCTGTAACCTACCTATATTGTTTTCGTATGGCGAAACGACGTTCAAGTTAAAACCGCAGGATCGCGCTAGATGAAAACCACACACAAGGCACGGATCACAGATTTTAACAGATTTCCAATCTGGTTTATACCAGCTACTTACGTGAGTTTACCCGACTTCCAAAAAGGAGGAGTTTCTAATTTAGTCTGTTATATATGTTCATCGATATTTTCGCCAGTTTTGTACCGAACCAAAAAAATATTTTTTAGTACAAAAGGGAAACTCCCGAGATAGTGAAATATCAACAATAATGTAAAAAAAATTACATCAATTCGAGCGAACTATTCGAATTTTGTACACGACGGATGTCGGTTTTACCATTTTTTGCGAAAAATAATTATCATTTACATAAAAAACCGCTGTCGCTTATACCTCGCTCACAGCCTAAGAGGGTTCTGTAATCCGTGACAGGTTGAATAGATAGGATCCGTATTAGATTACAACGTATTTCGCTAATTTCCTTGAAGCCCACGGATTAAAGGGTATTATGCTGTGGCAGTTCGCGCTCTTGAGTTATATTCCATTATAATTTGGATTGTTGGGGACGGTAATGTTTTTACTGGATTTTTGTTCCTTATTCTTTCAAAAATATCTTTAATGCGACTTTTTGGATTAAAAATTTCAAGTTTTTTTTATTATTGCTTAGTTTTAAACCGACAAACTGGAGGAGGTATCTCAAGTCAACACGTAATATATATTTTTTTACGTATAATGCATAGCTTTTTCGTATAGTCTGTTATTAGGTAGTTTGTTTCTGAAAAATCAACAATAATTTAAATATGGCATGCATCTATTCGAGCGAATTATTCAAAGGTGACGTCCACAAGCGGTATATTATTCAGAAAAAATCGAACTAAGATGATATATACATCATTTGAAAGCTTGTTTTATGGCCTTCTCAACATTATTTAATTTAAATTTTTCGCCCCTCCATTTTTTTTAAATGCGAAAAATAACAATACAGCTTATTATTTTTCTAGTTTAGCAATAATAAAGTGCTTCTATCGTTATTTTACTTCCATTCGTAGCTGATTATTCCACATTCATCTCTTAATTTGCTAAAATTAAAAATTATAACCTACCAGTGTGACCAGTTATTAGGTACAATCTGACAAAAAAAAACACTTAAAAAGTGTGTCTAATTCGTAAAAAATGCTTTTATTTAACAATTTGGAGGTTACTTAATCGGGGTTGCTAGAGATAAACTACCTATTGAGCCAAATATATTTATTTATCCTAATAGATTCAAAATTATTTTATAAAAACTGGAGGGCTCTGTTTTTAACTGTTGTAATAGACTCAAAAAAATATGAGCTTTCTATAATGTAACGAGTGTTGTAGTTAGAATTTTTGATTATTATTATACCAACCTCCATACATTTTGTGGACATGTCCTTTTGTACGTAAATTGCTATGTTCAAGTCGGTTGTCCTATGTTTGTTAAAAATAATTATTGAGGATTATCATCTAAAATATGAAATTGAAAAACATTAATAATTAATATTTTGTGCGCAAAGCTGGTGTTTATTTTCTGTTATTATATTATTATAGTAATTGTCATCTTTATAGCTGTTTGAAGCACGAAAAGTGAACTTTACTTACTGAATCCAATACCATCCATTTCTATACACTTCTAAGATGACGCCAACATTACACATAGATACCTAATTAGGTGGTGAAATTAGAAATAACAAGTCTGTAATTACTCCTAAAAGAATTAAAAGAAAGGACATCTGCCATTCACAAAGGATTTTGTTCAAAGCGAATTTTAAGAAAACAAAATATGCGACCTATAAGGTCACCCTTGTGACGGTGATAAGTACTATCTCATTATTATAATAGCGCTTTGTCATTAGAACAATGCATAATAACGTTACGTGACCGTAAGCACGTCGTGGTCATTCGATAAACAATTATGCGTTTGTTTAATTTTTTAAAACAGGAATGTGGAAAAATATTGTTACCTTGCGGGATCTTTAGATCTCTACATCTTTTAATATGCTGTCAATTTGTTTGCTTCATAAAGTTTTATAGAAATGAAATAAATATAAATCAAAATTATAATTGAATATTGCATATCATAATTTTCCTTCATTACATTGAAGTGTTTCAAGTATCTTTGGCAGAATGAAACTGAATGACCAGAATGACATCAATTAAATTTTAAATAATTAAAATTTGGTTTTGGTCATTCATTCATTTCGTGTCAATGGCTAGACTTTTTTTTTGTTTATTTTTTTACATAATATAATAATGAATTCATGTAATGTTTCTGGTTAAAGATTGTTTTTATTAAAATTTTCTGAAAGGGTTAAAGTATTTTTAACAACTTTTCATACTTAATACAGGTGTAACATTTTATTTTATTTTATAATTTTTGTAACCCTGTGCCTGTAACAAATGTTTTTATTTATTTATTTAATGCGAACATTAATTTGTTCGCCTCGAAAATTTATCACAATTTTCCGAAAATCTGTGGTAAAATATGTTATCTAAATATGGTTAAAATTTTTATAAATTTACTTAAAGGCCAACAAGCCTTTATGTATTTGAAAAGTAGTATATGTTTGCTACTTTTCGAAGTAATATAAGTGCTACTTCTGAACACAATACATAATAGTAAATAAAATATACATAAGTATATATTTGAAATCTGCCTTCTCAAAATGTCCCCGGGTTGAAAAAGATAGCCCTTTTGAAAAAATATTCAACACAAAGGTTTGAAGATGAACTTTCACAAAGTAACACCTGATTCAATCAACTAGATATTTTAATGAAATGGAACGAAAATAGTTTTATTGCATTTAAAAATAAATTATACGTGAGCATTGCCACCAATTTAGGAGTGACAACTCTGTATTTTACTGGGTAGTAGGTACGTTGGTTTAATGTACTTTTAGCAAAGATTGTCTACCGAACCGAATGCCAAAGTCAAACGTTAGACACACGATTTTCCAGAACAGCGCCAGCAACTTCATTAGGGCGGCCGCCCAGGCGGATAGCGATGGGCGGGCGGAAAAGACCCGCTTATCTCCCGCCCCAGGCCTTTGAGCTCGCCACGCATAAATTATGCCGTGATCGATTGACAGCCTTTGGTTTTTGCCGTCCCTAACGTTCACCTAACCAGAGCAAGGCCCTGTGGACGATGATAAACATCGTCAAAAAAGCCAAGTTCATGAAAAAGAAGATATGTTAAACGCAGTCACACCGGTGGTAGAAAATAAAGAAAAGCAGCTTACCTATAACTTACACTACGCACACTCGCTCGTCGCAGGGTCGTCCCTTGTTGTGCTACGATTAGTTCTTTTAACAGAACAAACAAGGAACAAAATGTCTTGGCTTTTCTACGATGAAACCAACAGGTACAAATTATTAGTAGTAATTAATTTCTCGTCTAATTAAAAAAATACGTTTGCATTTAAATATATGAAATTTTGGTGGGCAAATTGACAATCTTATTGGATTTTAATTCATAGACTTCACAATAATATTTTCATTTTTAAAGTACACTTTTGTCACTTTATAGCTTCAGAAGTGCGATATTGTACGATCGGGCATCGAGCAAATATTACTCGATGACGATGATAAACCAATCTGCTATCAATTCTGGTAGGTCAATTCAACAACAAAATTTAAAAAAAACCGGACAAGTGCGAGTCAGGCTCGCACATCGAGGGTTCCGTACAAACACATTGTTAAAATAATTAAAAACCTGTTTTAGCATGTGCTAAGGAAGTTCTTTTATATGATACCTTACATGATACGATTTAGTCGCTTTGAATTTTGAATCCATATTTTGTGAATTTTGAGGCCCTATTTTTTGTGATTCAAATAAAAATGTATAGTTTTTAGATGTATTCCTATATGTTTACTCTGATACAATGTTTCTCCCCAAATTTCATAGTTCTATGTCAACGGGAAGTACCCTGTAGGTTTTGATTTTTGTGAGTGTCGAAATATGCTGTTTTTTACGACATAAACGGCTCTAACTTTTTATACGATTACTGAGAAATTTTTCTTTAACACAACAGCAAGAGACCATAGATATACGTATACAGTTTAAATTTCAACTCGATATCTTTACGCATTCCCGAGATAAAGAGTACATACACACAGACGGATAGACGGACTACAAAATGATCCTATAAGGGTTCCGTTTTTTCCGTTTGAGGTACGGAACCCTAAAAAGAGACTCGGAAGGACTACAGATTAGCTGTGATAATGTAAGTTTATATCCGAGGAAGTAGCCAATGCGGATTCAGCCGCCGAGCAGCTGTGTTCCGCCAAAGTTTCCGCGAAAGTCAGTACCTCCACGTGGTAGCGTGACGCACAGAATACACGCTAGTTACTGCAATGATGTGGGGTAAAAGCGCGAGCGGCGCGGGCGCAACGATGCGTGCTGTGATGCAACCATTTCGTATAAGTATTAAGTACATGTCACTTGTCTTTCATTAGATAATTTGGTACTTTTTTACCTGACTACCGCATAGCGAAGTGTTTTTGACCGGTATGTTTCGAAGCTTATCGAAATTTTTGATTAATTAATGAGTCGTAACAACGTTC
This sequence comes from Hypomecis punctinalis, assembly GCA_949316475.1. Classification (NCBI taxonomy): domain Eukaryota; kingdom Metazoa; phylum Arthropoda; class Insecta; order Lepidoptera; family Geometridae; genus Hypomecis; species Hypomecis punctinalis. Next base: position 2,010,480 of record OX438814.1, read on the forward strand.
TTATACAATCTATAAGGGCACTATGTAGCACTGGATATATGAGCTAGAAGTAAAAATTCTAAAATATTACGTGGTCAGTCTTAGGTAAAAAAATTTGAAGTAAACACTCTCCGATTTTCGTAAATCAGTGCCTAATGATTGAGACTTGTGTACTTAAATGTGGAAATCTTTGGAAATTATAACCTGAAGACAAAAGAGCCCTGTATTATTGTAAGATACCATGAGAAAACTTTTACTCAGGAGCTGAATTTTTGACTCGTTAGAAATGCTATGTTTCTAATGCTATGCCGTTTGAACTTAAGTAGATTTTCAATGCTCGTTCTTGTTCTTACTCAGTCTCGTGATTATTTACGCATACGTCTTAGAGAGTTATCGGTTCAAAAATAGAACCTCTGAAAGACCATATATTCCGTACAAAAACGAATGAGACCAAAAGAACACTTAGTGTAACATAACGAACATTACAGATATCATTGTGAGACCAAAGATAGATCCAGATCTAATTTCTTTCTACCAATCCCTTTCAGGTTTCTTTTCTTCCATTCAAGACCTAGATTTATTATCTCCCTGAGCCCTAGCCGTCCTAGATCCAGATGGAAGCGATTCAGAATAAAGTGGATGTGGTTGAGTAGACAGTCTGCTCGTAAATCACTATATTCAACAGGACTCGAATGCTCGCGGGACAAATTAAAACGAATACTGCTTTTTTTCTCGGTGGGCAGTTCGAGTTATAAGAGGAAGCGTTAAGGTACCTTTGGTCCATTCTCATATCTGTTTTTCAAACTAGCTACGAAAATGGAATTTTCCTTCACTGTTTACTTAAAAGTGTTATTTTGCAAAGTGACATTTTCTATGGGATCAACGGCAAAATCGTGAAAAAAAACGGGTTGCACTCCGGGAGTGCCGGCAGTAGTGAAACTTGAACATTACGTCATCCGTCATAGGTACGAATTTTCGATCAGGTCAGCATCTGATGCGAGCTTAAAATTTTTTACCCATCCTAAAAAGTATGCCAAGTCGACGCAAAAAGTGCACAGCGCCACTAAAGAAGTTTTCACGTCAAAAAATCACCTGCTAGGTAAATGCATTTTGTCTAGAGCCAAACGTGACCATCACCCAACTGATTTTTTTTCACGAATTCCCTGAGTTCCCTTAATAAAAGTTGTTCATATCGTTACTAAGTGTTTAGACTTGAGTAATTCGTATTTTTAGTCATACATTGTTTTGATTTGAAGTTACTTATTATCTGGAATTTGTTCTGAGTTAGACTTCTGAGTTAGAGTTCTTGACTTCTTATTTATTCGTCGAGTTGTGGTGCTGAAAACCGCTCTAATCTCATTCCAAAGACCAACGTTCACGGCCGTTTCTTACAAGAATGTCTGCAGGGAATGAAAAATGTGTCACTCCGGGCGACAACTACAAGAAAACGGTTTCGCCGCGTCCTAGATAAATTCATAACTTAAATCTCTATTTATTTTCACTATTATCTTAAAAGTATATCATTTTTGGTTGAAGTCTGTAGAAATTCTAGTACACTGTGATGTAAGAAAACTAGATGCAGTTGAGTTTTGGCACTGTATTTAGGGACAACATATACCTAAAGCAACTAGTAAGCAACTTCATTTGTAGTAGTTACTTTTTTTAATCTGTAGAGATTTTTTATCAAATATGATTTCTTTCTTGGCGGATTGGCTAGTTTAAACGGCAGTGGGCAGGACACAGCACCCGGGACTGATGAGCGATGGGGTTGAAAAGTTTTCGAGTAGAGACCACGTACAGGCAAAAGCAGCGTCACAAGGAGGGTTGACGACATTAAGATCGCTGGACATGTCACTCGTAACCGATATTATTAAAGATAAGCATTTCTACATATATGGCTGCCTCGGTGGCTCAGTGGTTAGTGACCCTAACTTCTGGATCAGAGAGGCGTGGGTTCGATCCCCACCCAGGGCAAATATTTATGTGATGAACATAAGTGTTTGCTCTGTGTCTGGGTGTTATTTAGTTACCTATCTATATAAGTATGTATTTAAAAATAAGTATATTATTATGTAGTATATCAGTCTCTGGCAGCCATACCACAAGCTTTGCTTAGTTTGGGGTCAGTGGCCGTGTGTAAGATGTCCAAAAATATATATATATATATATATCTAAAGGAGGCCTACGCCTAGCAGTGGACTTTTACGGCAGAAACTCGTTCGTTATGAATTTCTCTAGATTTTTGTATCCTTAACGTTTACAAAAACTAAACCCTAAATAAACTCTACTTTTATTTGATTCAGTGTCACCAAGAGACTTGATTCTTATTCTTCTTACTTGTTTAGCCTGTTGGAGGCTTTTAGGTTGCATAAAAACGCTGACACCAGGGCTAGCCACTTGGCCTATACGAACTTACTTATTCGGTGTGTAGGAGATAGGTCCAAAAGTTAGTGGCCAAACGTAGCTCTATTCTTCAAAATAAAAGATCCTGCACTGATGTCCCGCATGGGGTTTTGTACATTTTCCCCTCTAGCGTCTAACTGAGTCAGACCACCTTCTTAAAATAATGTAGCGTGGCTCAAGCTCAGTGCTCAAGGGTCTTGATATAAAGTCAACCGTTTGTCGTATCATTCCGTCTCGCGGCCCGTCAGTGTTATACTCGTAACGTACTACATTACGAATACGAATGCCAATTACCTACTTTCATGTGCCATTTGTTTGCCAAACATCGTGGAATTAAATGGCTAGCGGATTTTTTTATATATATCATTAGCATTACACCGTGGAAAGGGCTCGAAGTGTCCACGGGACCGAATCAGGAAGGAGGAAATCCGCAGACGAACCAAAGTTACTTACCGACGTAGCCCAGCGGATTAACAAATCAAAATGGTAGTGGGCAGGGCAGATAGTGGCTGCAGTCGTAAGGTTCTCTAATAGAGACAAAGAACCAACAAACGCAGCGCAGAATGTCCATTGACTAGGTGAACCGACGATAATATAATCAATCTTGCAGCCCTCGCAGGAACGCCCTGTAGGCCGCAACCAACCGGGTTTACCAGTAATTAGAGTAGACCTATGTCCAGCAGTAGACGTCCTACGGCGGACGGATGGATGAATGCATTACTCTGTGAAGGTATATCGCCAGTGCACAAGTAAGCACGAAAATAGTTTTCCCCTGTTGAAAAACTAGGTCGTTTGCCGTATGAGTACTTACAGAAATATCGATCGTACACAGCTAACCAAGACGTGTATCATTTTACATACAAGTGGGTTACCATTACCATTTGTTACCGATTGCCGTAACAACATAACATTGCTACAATTGTATCTATGCGGTAATATTTGTACCAAGTTATGTGAAGACGTGGCTAAAACATCGAACTGTAATTTCTCTACGCTTCTGTTCAGAAAATACAAAACTGGCGCCATTACTTATTGGACAGAAAACACTGTCACGTTTACTAGTAAGATACAAGTGTAGAGAAAATTGTTTGTTGTGCAATGTTGGCACTTAGTATAGTTTAATGTACAGTGCTAACTCTTTGTAACAAAATCCAGGACATTGAGTAATTTTCCATTTTTTTTTAATTAATAAATATATATTAGGGGACATCTTACACACGGTCTCTGAACCCAAACTAAGCAAAGCTTGTGATATGGCTGCCAAAGACTGATAAACTACATATACATATTTAAATACATATGTTATATAGATAGTATCTAAACAACACCCAGACACAGAGTAAACACCTATGTTCATCACATAAATGTTTGCCCTGGGTGGGGATCGAACCCACGCCTCTTTGATGCAGAAGTCAGGGTCACTAACTACTGAGCCTTCTTCCTACTTCCATGGCATCAAAATCATTTTTATCTTTACTTGACGCAATAATAGTTCAAATATTTTTTTCTGATAGGTGCCTAGTGTATTTAGTAAATAAAGCCAAAATTCTGAAAAAGAATGCGACTACGAGTTATATGACTGTGACTATTTTCTGTGCTTTACTTGCCCCTTACTTGCCTTAATGTAAAAATATATACATACTTAGGTAATACCTATAAAAACAAGCTTAGGAGTGATCAAGTATTTTTAGTGCATAGCTGTTTAAAGAAAATCTGATCGCTCAAAGTAGGTCAAAATCGAGCTCAAGGGGTTGGTTACAAACATACAGGTGAAACTAATAAAAGCGTGTTAAAAGTGTCAAGGTAAACCTTTAACCTTGAATCTTACAAAGTCCTGGGGCAAGCACTATATGAATCCCAACAGCGTACTACTCGTCATAGGAACAGGCTCTTACCTGTGAAACGAACGCTGACTAAGTCCACCAAGTTGACCCATGTCATGGGAACAATGATCTATAACAGACTTCCCCGAAATGTCATTGAAGCATCTAATTTGACCATATACAAGGCAAGACTAGAGCGGTGGCTTATCAGTAAGGCGTTATATGATATCGAAAAAGAATTAATGAGGCTAAAAGTAACCACATACTGCTAGTATGAAGTTTTATAATTATTTAATTGAGTTAATAATTATTTCTATTTTCTGCAATTGTTGTAATGATTCGTATAATTTGATGTATTTAATCTTATTTTTAATTAGAATGAACATAATTTTGAATTATTTCAGAATTTATTTTGTATTAAAATTATTAAATTATTATTTGATGTAATTAAATGACGTGTACTAAAATGTATCAATAAATAAGTATGAGTATTAGAAGTAAGATTTTCGCTAAAATTTGATAATAAATCATAATCAATTTATTAATAACGTTAGATACAACTCGGTACAAGACGATATGGCTAGATCTTTATGGGAAATACGTTAGAGAGAGAGTTTGCGCTATATTTAGGTACATTTTCTTTTAGTTACAGTTTGCGCAATCGGTGAGCAAAGAAGTGGGGAATGGGCTCAGTTGCGGTTCACAACACAGCGGGAACGATCTGCGATTGATTGATTTATGAATGAATGAGCAGTAATTTATTGATCAGGTTATCCAATTTGTGTAGTGTTTGTCGTGATTTTTCCTTTGAGGATTTGCAGCAGAGACGATCTCAAGATGCATATCTTGCATACATATCTATGTAACATCTCATATGTACTGCGATGACCTTAGCAATTAAGTCATACATCAGTCTTAGAAGGGTATTAAATCTATACATATAAAAATGAATATTTGTCTGTATGTCTTTTATAAAACTGTAAATTATGCATTTGATCATGTGATGATCTTTAGCACAACTGGCCATAGAAGTTTTCTGAGTTGGTGCGACCAATTTAAAAATCGGTCTCTGACGTCAAACTAAACAAAGCTTGTGATATGGTTGCTAGAGACTGCTATACTGCATTATACCTACTTATTTTAAAAATCATAATTACATATAAAATAACACCCAGACACCGAGAAGGGTGGGTATAGATATCAGTCTACAATGCTGGTCAAATTTGGTTTGTAGATTTCAATTTTCAAGAAGTTCAAAGGAAATGTTGAAAGGTTCTATCACCTAAGTACAAAGTTCCGACAAATATTGCAAATATTTTATTGGTAACATCATTATTTACATGACATATCCTCAGATTTTTACAGAGACTTGTACAATGATGATGAAGAAGATACTCTAACACCAGAAGAATCAGTAGGAGTTAAAGATGATGAAGACGAAATACCAAAAATTCTAAAATGTGAAGTGGAATTTGCCATTGCATCTCTTAAGAAGAAGAAAGCACCTGGAGACGATAATCTGTCAAATGAAATGTTGAAAGCCACATTTGAAGCCATAGTTGATCCATTGACTGACCTATTTAAACATATATTAGAATCTGAAACCATACCAAACCAATGGAGCGAAACTACAATTATACTATTACATAAGAAAGGAGATAAAGAACAGATCAACAATTACAGACCTATCAGCCTTATGTCAGCGTTGTACAAAGTTTTCTCCAAAATAATATTGAACCGTATTTCAAGCACCCTGGAAATGAATCAACCGAGAGAGCAGGCAGGGTTTAGAAGTAACTACTCCACAATGGATCACATCTTTGTTATAAGACAGATTATCGAGAAGTATCGAGAATACAACAAGGACTACTACTTAGCGTTTGTGGATTATAACAAAGCATTTGACTCTATAAAACACAAAGAAATATGGAAATCCCTGAAAGAACAAGGTGTCCCCCGTAAATATACCAACATAATTAAAAGTATATATTCCAACAGCACATCAAAAATACAACTGGAAAGAAGTGGGAAACCATTCAGGTTAAGAAAAGGGGTAAGACAGGGAGACCCAATGTCCCCAAAGATATTTTCAGCTGTTTTGGAGAGTATATTCAGAAAACTGAACTGGAAGAAATTGGGCATCAATATAAATGGGTCTATGCTTAGTCACCTGCGATTTGCAGACGACATCATACTCTTGGCACAAGATCCAGATTCACTACAAATAATGCTACAAGATCTAGCCAAAGCGAGCAAGGAAGTGGGACTAAGCATGAACCTGGAAAAGACTAAGTTAATGACCAACAGAATAAGGAAGACAATCGGGATTGATAACCACAAAATTGATTATGTAGAAGAATATAAATATTTAGGTCAGGTAATATCTAATGAGAAACAGATGGACAAGGAAATAGAAGAGAGAATCGGAAACTCGTGGAATAGATTTTGGTCACTAAAAGATATATTAAAAGATAAGTCAATACCTCTCCATAACAAAGCAAGAGTATTCAACAGTTGCATCTTCCCAATTCTGTTATATGGTTGCCCCACATGGTCTCTGACAAAACATCATTCTAGTAAACTGCAAGTGTGCCAAAACAACATGGAAAGAAGTATACTGAATGTAAAACTGATTGATAAAGTGAGGCTGGAAAAAATCAAAGAGAAGACAAAAACGGAAAACATTAGTTATGTAATAAAATGTCAAAAATGGCGCTGGGCAGGCCATATGATGAGGGACAGGAAAGGAAAGTGGAATAAAGATGTAGTAGAATGGTACCCTAGAGATGGAAAAAGAAAAAAGGGGAGACAACAACTCAGGTGGGAAGATGATCTCAGGAAAGTTGGTGGTTCTAATTGGAAACAAATGACACAAGATCGAAGAAAATGGAAGTCCCAGGAAGAGGCCTATGCCAGAAGGCAAGCTGAAATTTGAAAATAAGGAGTAACAATTAGTGTTATTGATGTCATAGAATATTAATAAGTAAATGGAAAATAATAACAAAACATAAAAGACGAAAAAAAAAAAAAATAATAATAATAATAATTAAACATGACAGCATGATTGAATTTTATATTGATAGTAAATGACAAAAACTTGACATCGCATGATAAAATTAAAAAAAAGAAAAAAAATATAATAAAAAAAAAAAAAAAAAAGAAATAACAAAAAAAAAAAATAATAATTAAACAATCAGCAAAAAAGGCTATAATAATAATAATAATCCTCAGAGCAAATAAAAAAATCAAGAGAGAATGTTGTGAACAAACAAGTGAGGCCGACCAAAACTACGCCTCGCCGTGTTAAGACAATTGCACACACATCAACGTACAAGGAAACTACGCCTTGGCTTGTTAGTCGAACTATGGCGGCGCAGCAGTAACGCACTCACACTTGTATAAAAAACCGGCTTCACTTGACTGTTCAACGACGTTCCCTCTTAATTTTTTTATTTGCTCTGAGGACATATCACAGTAAGTATATAACAAATTACAACATATTATGTATTTGAACGGAAGCTATAGGTAGGTCGGTAGGTCTTATTAGCAAAGCTTACAAATGGGTACAAAGATTTGAAATAGAAATAGAAATAGAAATAATTTATTGGCCTTATAACACTCCGTCACATTAGGCAAGTCAATTTACAAATTATTCATGTCGATAGTACTTACATAGCTAAAAAAATTAAAAAATATTATTGTATTAAAATCATTACAAATACTAGATCCTGTAATTTAATTTAATAATATTAGAATTTGAATACACTATATAATACAAAAAAAAAAAAAAGAATATACCAACTGATTAATAACAATAACATACGATACACAATCAATAGAATTATCATTCATTCGTATTGCAGAATGAATACTTTGTCAGGCGCAGTTGCATAAACTCATTTAGTGAATAAAAAGGGTTGGATTGGAAGAAATCTTTAATCTTTCTGCTGAATTCGTTTGTTTGCAAGGCGGTTATGCTTCGTGGTAATTTATTATAAATGCATATTTTAGTATAAATGCCTTGTTTTTGAACCTTAGTTAATCTAGTGAATGGTTTTTGCAATTCATCATATTCTCGACATTTACGAGTGTGTTGATTTTTATTTTTATGTAGGTTTGATTTTTCTTCATGTATCTCTAAAAGGCTTTTGTAGATATATAAAGACACCGCTGTCATTATTTTATTATTTTTGAAATGTTGCCTTACCGAAGCACGTTTTTTTAAGCCTAAAATTAATCTTATTGCCCTTTTTTGAGCTCTTAATACTTTAGTCATATCTTTCCCATTTCCCCATACAGTAATAGTATACATTATTCTAGATTGCACTTGTGCATAGTATATTGATAGAATAGCTTTCTTATCTAACAGTGGTCTTAATTTCCATAGCGTATAGTTTGCACTGGCTAATCGCTTACATAATTTCCCGATGTGGGCCGAATGACTAATACTGTTGTCTATTGTATAGCCGAGAAACACATTCTCTTTTACACCCTCTTCTCTATTGATTCCTTTTCGAAATTGGTAATGCATCACTACAGTTTTATCCGTATTGAGAGTAATACCGTTAGCATTAAACCATATTTTTAAAGTTTGTATGGCATCGTTAATTTTTTCATTTAGTCTATCCTTATTTTTGTCTTTCAGTCCAACATGTGTGTCATCGGCAAATAAACTAATATATGACCAGTCTGGCATAATGTTCACAAGGTCATTGATGTATATTAAGAAAAGTAGTGGCCCTAATATGGACCCTTGAGGCACTCCGATATCCATAAAATTCATAGATGAATTTACCTTGTTTACCGAGACTATTTGGGGTCTATGTTGTAAGTATGTTTGCATCATATTAAGCTCAGCCCCTTCAAACCCATAATGTTCTAATTTTAATGCTAGAATATCGTGTCTCAAGCAATCGAATGCTTTCGTCAAATCACAATAGATACTTGCACATTTCTGAGATTTATCAAGTGCATCAAGAATGTAATAAACTACTTTTCTCACTGCCATTTCCGTTGACCGGCCTGTCCTAAAACCAAATTGAGATGTAGTAAAAAGATTATTCTCTTCAAAATGTTCAAGTATTCTTTTTTTAATAACAGTCTCAAGTATTTTTGAGATTGTGGGTAATATACATATCGGGCGATAATTACCGAGTTCAGTATTGTCTCCTTTTTTATATAAAGGAATTACCCTACCTGGCTTAAGACAATCTGGGAATACACCATTTTCTAATGAGTAGTTGATTGTAATATATAATAATTGCATAAGATTTTTATTTGTCAAAATTAGTTGTTTTAATGTTTTAGAGTTAATGTCAAATATATCTGGTGTTGTCTTTGGTTTCATATTTTTTACAATAGTTATTAATTCTTCTATAGCTACAGGGTAAAATTGCATTTTTTTCGTTACTTTAGTTCCTAGGTCCAAATATTGTTTGCATTTGTTAGCGTCAATTTCAGTATCAGATGTTTTTTGTTGTGTCTTAGTAATAGGCATGACGACTGGGTAAAAAAAAAACATTATTATAATTAGTCCGTGAGTTAGATTATAAAAAAAATAATGGACACATATTTTTTGCTTTGTCAATCAAACAACAAACGACAAAGATAAACCTTGTCAAAGTTTGGGAGTGTGGGTCGTGACGTCATATCTCTCACAGAAGTCTATACATTTGTAAGGCATTTGTGACGTGACGCGGAACTTAAACAGGCTATAACTTCATCAATTTTTGTTTAACTGATGAAAGAAAAAATACGTGTCTAATATTTTTTAATGGTCTATCTGACGGACTAATTATGTCTTTTAATAATCATGCCTATTGAAATAATAAAAAAATTGTACATGTGTACCTAAAGACGTTACATTAATCAGTAAATATTCTGTATGTTATGTACCTATTTTCCCAGTTCTTCAGTCTAGATACTGACCGCTCGCTGAATACTTTATTCAGCTGATGGCAGGCAGACATATCGACTATATCGTACTTACATATCGACAATACCATGCTTACGAAAGCCAATTACGCCGCATGACTCCGCCAATCTAAGCAATAGGTTTAACCTTCTTCGTCCTGTCTGTCTCAAATTAGAAATATTAAGAGCCTGCCTTGTATGTTGTCCCTTTCTCGCATATTTACCAATATTGACTACATTTTAAAATAGGGTGAAATGTTCGATAGAAATATTTTATTAGAGGAGTTTTCTTGTAAAATTGTTTTCAGGAATGATGACGCTTACTAAGTATGTTTTTATTTTAATTTTACCTGATTTCTCCGCTATTTAAGTATGCGCTACTTTTAGCAATATTTAAAGAAACTTTATGAGACACTTTGTCTTGGTTTGGTAGTTTTGAATCAATCTCAGTAAAAAATCGTCACTTTAGTGGTGAAGAGAGCTAACCCACTAAATCAAGTTTTGAGATAACAAGCAAATAAGGGACAAGGGTCAACTACAAAATATATTTTTTATAATATTTTCTAAACCATTGGTCCGATTTTGATGAAAATTGAGTCGTACAAGGAAAATAGCCTTATTGAATCCCCGTTTAAATATAATAATTGGTAATTATCTATGTAACTAATTTTACTGAAAATTGCAGCTGCAGCTAAAATCGAAGCAAAAAGCGGCACTTTTACTGGAACAGTTTGGTTGGAGAAGGGCTTGCATTAATTCGGTTGTACCGTTTTTGTCAAAACGGTACGATATATACATACTACAATTATATTATTGTCTAATAATTATATGGCAGATATTTCGCATACCTGCTCTAAGTCTAAGTTTAGTCAAATAAGGTAAATTTTTATATTTTAAATTATGTCTCACAAAAATACAAGAGCCACCATGCTCTACGGTGTTTCTGCAATAATGAGAGGCTAGCACGAAATTATTTACATTAATGTACCTAATCTCGAACTCCTTACAAAAATGCTCCGTTATACATAGTATGTCACATTTTATCTGGCATTGGAGCGCCACTTCTAACTGGCTAGTTTTATTTTTAATCGACCGTATATTTTGATGACAAATTTTCAGGTAATCCAGATCCCAGATATGATCGACGTCGTCAAAGTTGATTCTAGTGCGTTGTGTAGTGTAGTTCCGTGTGTCGCTAGGATAGGAGTTTGCTCACTTACTTTGGTGTTGGTTCTGCATTGGAACGGTTCCGAAAAAGCCAGTTTGCAAAACGAATACCTTCTGGCCACACATTTGGAGAGGTCACCTGGAGTTTTACACTTTCTGGCATCCCCACTATAAATGAAGCATGTCGTTTTGATAGTCGGTACCTCACGTTACCTTCCTGTAGTAGTTGAAAGTTTTAAGTACTTAGAAAATATTCAAACGATATATAAATCTACAATGAATATTCAAAGTCTAGACTATATCACGAGCTCTTGCTCTAAAACATAAAGTTCGAAAGAGATAGATCTTGAAACTAACTAACGCAAATGCCTTCAGCCGGCTTAAAAACTCTGACACCAGAGCTAGACACCCGGCCTATACGAACTTACTAACCAACGCACAGGGCCCTCCGTATTTCTACTCTCGTATGTATACAGAGAATGAACACACTGTTTGCCAATAGTCTAAGTGACCCGACGTTAGGCAAGTGTAGTCAAATAGTAGGAGCATGGGTAGCATGCCAAATACTATTCAAAACTTCTCTTTGATTTTGTTAGGTAAGTAACTTTGACTATGTATTTGTCTAGATACCGAATTGGCTGAGCATAACGGCCCAAAAATATGGTCTTTACATGGTTTCGTTGAAGCAATGACGAGTTTTGAGGTATTTGAGGTATGGTGCCTTGATACAAATTTTTACATGTTAGACATATTAAGTACGCGCACAATGTCAAAGATCTGGGCCGTTTTCTTCGTGATTGATGTATATATTTAGTCCATCTAGACAGACACATATAATCAAAGGTAAGTACGTTGTTTTCGATGCAGTATTCAGTCGCCTAATTTCTTTTATTGCAAATCTACTTTTGCCACCATTTCGACTGATGCTAAGCAATAATGTGGACTGTGTGGTGTCACAGGCTTAGAAGAAATTCGCGTAGTTGTTTGTTTTGATTGTATTCAATTTAAAATATAACCAAATGAAATGATTCTATAAAATATTGCAAATGTTTCAAGCAAAATTTGTTTTTTACCATTTTTCTCTGTTATGCCCACGATAGATTAATAATATTATAATAATTATAATTGCCCATTAATATTATGATTTACCCGTCAGTCTGTATGCTGAGTGTGAGTTTTGTCGTAAACATGACGCGCTCTTCGTCGGGCGCGTGAGCATGTAATTTGTATGAAGAAATGTACAGCGGCACTAGCGGCGCGTTTTTGAAACACTTTGTGCGAATGCAAGTTCATACAAATTACATGCTAACGCGCTCGCCGAAGAGCGCGTCATGTTTACGACAAAACTCACACTCAACATACTGGTGTCTTTTATAGCCGTTCCGCCGTCGCCTTGCTATCATCATCATCATCATCATATTAGCCGAAGGACGTCCACTGTAGGACATAAAGCCTTCTTTGAATATTTTCAATGAGACCTGTAAAAAGCGACTTACTTCCGACATAATCAGGTATTCTGTCTTCGTCTTCGTGGTTTTTGGGAAAAGCTTGTGCATAGTCTGTAAATCCCTTCGAGCAAATATATACAAGAGTCACAATCGTGCAAAAAAGTGTCCGAGCCAAAACTCTACAACTAGGGGCAGGCTTTATTCCAAGCTACTAGTGGACAGGCCTTTTAGTTAGTCGTAAGGCAATCACAAGCCAACTACGACGCCGCGCGATGCCAAAGTACAAGCACTTAATTAATTGACATAATTTCGCGATTCGAGAACACGGGTCATTGTGAACTATTTAATGTAAATATCTAAGTCGGTATGAATCACGGCGTCATTTTTTTACTACTTTCACTTAGGGACTGTGGCTCTGTGGATATTTGCTCGAAGGTAAATCCGTAGGTAAGTATCTAAATAAATTCCAAACTATTCTTTTTTTTTTTTTTTTTATTTCAATTAGGTTTGCGTTTGACTACACACTGCCTGATGTAAAGCAGATATGCGGTCTACGATGTAGCACGCTTACCTAGAAGATACCTATTTACTCGAGATTTGAAGACACCTACATTCTACTTTAACGGAAAGACAGACTTAGGCAAAGCGTTCCACATTCTGGCAGTTCGTATGAGGAATGTGGACTCAAAACGCTTTGTTCTAACGCGTGGGATGTCCACCATAAAAGGGTGGCGCTTTGGTCGCGTCTGTCTAGCCGTACGATAGAAGAAAGGGGCAGGTGGGACTAGATCGTGCAACTCCTGGGCGCACTCACCGAAGTGTATCCGATAGTAGGCAGACAGACACGCCACCCTACGTCGATGCTCAAGACTTTGCAGCTTCGACTCAGTCAAGGTTTCGTTGCCTATCAGCCTCCTGGCTCGCCTTTCAATGGACTCCAAAGCCTCTAACTGGTATTTGGCAGAGCCATCCCAAAGGTGAGAGATTCTAGACTTTACGTCAAACTATTAACAATATATCTAATATCTACAAACAAAATACCAAAATACTAATACCTATTGTTCATCAAGTCGTCTCAGTTTCGCTCCAGCCGGCCCTCAGTCGAGTAATAATGGTAATCAAAGCTATTTCTGTTACACAAAATCGGATTTATTTGGATGTTCAGTGGCTTCGGCATTTATGAATTGGCTTTGAAAGTATTATTACGGTTGAAAGATTGCCTACTTGTGTACGTTCAATAAGAAAATTGTGATAGGTACCAATCAGTTTATTGGATTGCTTGGAATTAAATTATGCTTTGTTATAGAAAATAATAATCTTTTACTGAATTAGCGGTCGAATTTGGTTTAAGCCAAATCATTTATTTATTTTTCACCGACTTCCAAAAAGGAGGAGGTTCTATGTTCGTCTGCATGTTTTTTTGTGTATGTTCATCGATATTTTCGCCAACTGTGAACCGATTTAAAATATTTCTTTTTGGTTTGAAAGGGTACAGGTACTTTTAAGGTTAAATTTAAATATCATCAAAATCGGCAGAGCCGTTTTTTGACAAATCGTCAATAATGTACAATTGTACATGGACGTCTGATCGATTCCTGCAAACTAATCGAATTCTGTACTCGGTCGAAGTCGATGTTGCGATTATTTGCGAAAAATAATTATATTACAACTTTATTCATACTCGTTTTCTACCCAACTGTCACTGTCATGACCAGAAGCGCGGGAATTCTACCGTTTTATTACAGGCTTTTACTTAAATTGCAATGGATGTATGTACCTGCCTATGTAAGTTTAAGTGAAATCTTGGAACAGAACAACTTCCCGATTTACGATTGAGCTGAAATTTCATATTTTTATAATAATTTCTTGTGTAACTTTTAAAAATACAAGCTTTTGAGATCTTGGATATCATGTAGCAGCAGAGTGCTAGCCAAGACAAGTAAAACGAGCCCAAACACGACGGGTCTATTTTGTTTACTACAGGAGTTCTTATGTCCACATTCCGACTCTATCATCAGATCAGCTCCTTGGTACAATATTATTGAATTGTCACGCGATATACATAGGCGTACAAAAGGATTTGTTCCGTTACCGGTATTAAAATAAATAAAAATTCTAACCAGATCAATGATTGCTGTTTTATAAAGAGCATTCAAAATGTAATTATTATCTAATAAAAACATATTTTTAAAGCCCTGCGATATTTAGAAAATTGATAATATATATTTGGGGTATGTAACGTGAAACGGAACGGATATCTCGTAAAGAAACACGCTAATCTGAAAAATCTCAAAGCTAATTTAAAAAAAAAAGTATAATAGAAATGTCAATGTCAAAAGAAATTGATTGATTAATTTGATTTTCGATCAGTGTTGCCACCTTAGCCCTTTTGGAGCTAGATCTACGACTGTTTACTGTAGGTAAACCTGACGTGTAATGATTTAGCCCGTGAAGGGCTATCTAGCGCTTATTTGCCCTATTTATTTTCTGAGAAAATATGATTTTGAATTTCCAATATACTTTTTTAAAATAACAATTAAAAAAAAATGCAGGGCTATATATTATTTTTTATTACTCAATGGAGCTTTAAAAATTAAGTACATTCCTAGAAAAATTGAATGATCTTGGTTAGAATTTCAATACCAAGTTCCTTGCAAATCAGGTACAACTCCTTTCAGCTCAATCGGAAACCGGGAAGTTGGTCAAATTTTACTTGCAAGTTTCCACCCGAACTTACATACATACATAGGTACATTCTATTGCAAGTTATATAAAAGCTTGTAATATATCATTATGCTATCATAAGTTTCAGTTTCTCTATCTATCGATCTCTTTAAAAGTCGAAGTGCCTGTTATTTGTTGATGTAATCGAGAAGGTTCTTATTTAAGTAGAGTATAAAAACGCGTTTTTGGGAGATATTATGCCAGAGAGAGACATAGGTACAGCGACACAGTACATACACACACACACAAATCAAAATAATACTATTTTGGGTTAAAAATACAAAAAACAAATGACACCAATTGCTTGTACAGAATCGGTCACCATCATTATATCCAGAAACCCGATAGTGGCGCCTCAACTACTCAGACAAGTGGCTACAAGGAGTTACAAGCATATTGGCCATCTCCCACAGGATGTGGCCGTTGCTCCACGGCGCCATTGTCCTCCAATACATTCCCTATTGTGGTCTCCAGAGCCGCATTGTGTCTCAGACATTTAGGGTCACGGATAATGCAATAACGGAGATAAAGGGTTAACACTGGTGGATACTAGAAAAACACTAGTGTGTGGTCACAGAGATACATAAGAGACAATTTTAATAAAGAGGCAATTCTTAATCAAAAAATGTATGAAAAATCTTGCCTAGATAAAGTCATTTTTTTCCTATAAAACTAAACATATTTACAATTTTAAACAATTTCTAACCTAATGTTAGTAGAATTAAATTAAACCTGGAAATAGCTTAACAAAGGTTAGATCTTGGAAATTTTGTTAAACTTTTTACTGATAATTACACATTGTAAAAATAATTAAAAATATGTTTTAGCTAGTGCTAATACAGCTTTTTCATAGGATACCCACACGGTACGATAGGTAAACTCAGTTTGGAAGGGCCCATATTTTTGCATTTAGACCATAATTTTTGTAACTTATATAAAAATGTACAGTTTTCAGATTTGTACCTATACCTAGGTATCTTTACTCTAAGAGAATACTCTTTGCCAAATTTTATTCCATATTTTTATTTTACATGGAACCCTAAAAAGCGATGAAGTTTCGCTGAAGACATGTTTTGCTAAAACTATCGCAAATAAGTTCAGCTAGCCCTTTAAGTTTCGTAACTAACACACAACACTCAGTTCGGAATATTTATAAATTCTGTTCCCCAGTATTTTTCTGTAGACAAAATTTGACATTTTGATTTATTTAGGAATAAAAAGCCAATCTCATCACCACAGCAAATGGCCCTCGTTAATCAAGAGCAATCATCATCTCGGTGTTAGCTGTACAATTTGTAACATACAAGCCTTTGCCGTGAGGGAGGGTCGTGATCCATCACGGCTAGACATGTTGATAAAATATTTATAAATAAAAATACGTAGAAAAGGTTCTTAAAACATTACGCACTAAGGATTAGAAAAGTAACTAGGCCGGCGAGCAATACTGATCAATAAAATTTAGAAAAAAAAGTGATTAATACGGAACTAACACACGTAAAAAAATAATAAAATAAATAATCAATAGTAATAAGGTAATAAGAATACGTCAAAAACAACTCAATTTAATTATGCTTATAAGTACAAAGAGAAAATGCTAAAATGTTCTACATAAATACGTAGCTACTTAGTTTACTTAATATTCTGGCAATACTTAAAGTGTCTTATGTTTGCATAACTAGTTAGGTATATACTTAAAAAGCTTTGCAGTGCCTAAAATTTTCGCAGAGCAGCTAAACTTTATGAATTTGTTAAGCATTTTGCAACTTGCTAAGTTAGTTAAGTTTGACATTCATGAATTATACTAAGTACGAGTACATATTTGCCCGTGAACTTTAAAGAAAGCTTAAATAATGTAGGTATTTTAATCACATTTGTGACGAAATATTCAGTGGATAGGTTTCTCTTGCAAGGCTCTTTCTCCAAAGTGTGTCCAGAAGTGTAAATAAAGCGCAAAAGTTTTTATTTTTTATTTTAATCCTCAGGCTCCAGATTCTGTGCCCTTTGTTAAGTACCTAAGTTACATTTGAAGGAATGCGACTGTACAATAGAAATGGACTAGTTTAGATCTTAGTCTAACTTAGTAGTTTCATTGCATTGTCGGCGACCTGCATGCAGCACTCGATCACGAGTGTGACGCATGTGCCATGCCATGCATGTGCTCTCCTCGACCATATTTAAGGGAAGAGAACGACCCGTCACACGACGTCGCTGCTAGAAGTAGTCTTTGATGGCGAGCATGCGAATGCTCAGGTTGCTCATTTATGATTTATTTTATTTCAAACGCTTTTCACATTCTGGAGTAGATTTTGTAACATTTGGAAGGTTGAAATACTTAGAAACTTACTTCTATTTCAAAAGTTTTAAAATAGTTCGGAAGTTTCGAATTAAAACATAAAATATTTCTACAAACGAAATACTTACCATATTTATTCAGCAACATTTTTAAACTCCATTAGAATAATATGCAGTGTAAAAATATATCTCATCGAAGAAGTCATTTTATATTTTTGAGCATTTCTTCAACATCAATCAAGATTATTTAAACACAAGTCTCACATCCTTAGTAAAGAAAAACCTATACCATGACTGGCAATCATGGTCGCATTCGACATCCCCTAAACTTCCTCACCGTTTTTAATTCGCACCCGTCGGGTCCCATTTGACACCGGAATCTGTTATAAAAATTCCCGTAACTCAGGGTTGATTTATGACTTATGACGTCACCCCGCCCCTCGGCACCCCCTTAAGTAGCTGACATTACGACCCTTAGGAATTCCTTAACGTAATTAAAAAGACTTAAGATTCTTGAAGAATTCTTAAGATGGGCTTAGCGGGCATTTTGAAAATGTATTGTAGTAATAAAATGGTACTTACTTCTTTAATTACGGAAGAGGCTATCGTTATTACTGTGAAGGACTCCGTGGTTTCCGCGAAGAGATTCTGTAATTTGAGTTTTTATGCGATTGTTCTTATATGCCCTTCGTGGATGTTAAGGTAAAATGTTAGAAAACGGATTAGGTTTTATTGACCGACGAACCACCGGAGGAGGTATATACAATTCGACGCGTATATATATATATATATTTTGTATAACCACGCATAACTTTTTTCATAGTAGTCCGATTGCAATAATTCGTTTTTTTTGGAAAGAGTAACTTACTAATTGTACTTCGTAATTGGTCCCATTTAAATTTTATCGATCTCGGCTGAGCCATTTTTGATAAATCAACAATTATGTGAAAAATGCTACATCGATCCGTGCGAAATATTTGCGAATTCTGTACACGGGTGAAGTAGGTCATGCTATTTTTTGCAAAAAAATATTCCGCGCTTGACCACCAACTCGCCTGATGGTAAGCGACGTTATGTTCTAAGATAAAGCACGCAGACTTCGAGGATACCTATACACTCTGACCTTGAAAATCTTTAGATTATAACTCTTAGGAAACAGGTAGACTGTTCCATGTCCTGGTGGTACAAATCAGAAATGTTGAGTCAACAATGCAACGATGCAACTCGGCCGAAACGTCGGGATGAGGAGGTATTTATTTATCTCGTGATTTTAGTGCGCGATTAGTCCCGTAGTATATAAAAATTATTTGAGTCAAACCGCTTCCAACGTATCGAAGGAAAATCGACAGTGTAGGGGTGGTAGTGAGGCGTCTTTCTACTTGTTCTGTAGTAAAAAGGGGATGGTAGGATAAGGTCGTGTAGCTCAGATGCATACTCTTCGAAATGAATCATATAGAAAATGGACAGACTCGCAACCCTACGGCGCGGCGGTGGCGGCTATGAAGTTTTTCTTGTTTTTTTTTTTAAAGAGTTTTTGTAGATTGTATGTAAACGATTGAGAGACAAGCAAATAGCCCGAAGCATTTCCTTATTTTCCAGTTACCTAAGCTAGCCACTAAACATTTTGAACTACATTTATACTACATATTTAAAACTGTAGTATACCATTGTGCCCCTGAAATTTTACTAAAAATACAGCTCTTCAATTCAAAACATAATGTGTTATTATGTTTTGAACATACGTACTTACTTACTCCTTAACAGTTGCATAACTGATACAGGTGTGACATTTCTCTACGCAAGCTCTACAAGAGAAAACTCCTATTAGTTAGTTCTTATAGGTCAGTTGGCTAAAACTTTTATGAGAATTTAAAAGCTGTCTACAGAAATCCGACGATGGACAAAGGTTGCAGATGTTGGAAACCGTATTACGTGACTCAAGTGGCGCTGGGCAGAACATGGTGATGGCAGGTGGAATAGATCCCTGGCTAAGTGACTTCCAATAGCAGACAAGCGTTCCGTAGGTAGACTACCAGCCCGATGGGTCAATGACATCAGATCTATTTTCGGGACATACGTGGATGAGATCAGCACAAGACAGGGAAAACTGGCACAAGGTAGATGTGGCCTATACCCAGTAGTGGGTCGATACAGGCTGACATGGTTGAAAGTTTACAACAACCAGGACCTACAATTGAATATATTATCCGAGCCACGATATCAATCAGTTGTAAGGTAAACGTACGTAACTGCGGACGAGTCCCAGAACGCGGACGTTACTCGGATTTTTAATTTTTGTAATTTTCTACGAAAGTTTAACTTAATCTTATGAATGACAATAAATTCTTGGTTATATTTCAAAGTATTATACAGGCAAAACTGTACACGTAGTGTAATGGTGTCCAAACCAAATTATTTCAAAAGTGCGGTGTCGTAAAATTTTCGTTAATCTGTTAATTCAGTAGCTGAATTTGGTGCCTACCCTGTCATCAACTTCAGTTCATTTCTTAGTTGTCTAATGTGATACAGTAAGTGGGCTATTTTATAACGATACTTGGATAAATTACTTAATATTATAACCTATAATCGAGACATAATCTTTATGATTATTTATAATATTTGCGTATCCGCCTACTGGTACTCACTAAACCCGTACTTGTCCCAATGCACGGACAATAATCACATTTTCCGTCCGAGAAGTGGGACACACATCAGTTATTTAATAACCGTTGTACCAAAGTCCGGATCTCGACCTTATTGCCTTTAAATAAGTCTCATTTTTCCTTGCATGTAATAACATCGTTTTCAAAATTGTGCAAAATTAGATTATTATAATTCGTTTGCGTCTTATTCTTTTGAATCAAGAATTATTTTGGGCTGGTTCAAGCAATATTCATAACCAGTTTGCTTTAGTATTGCTTAAACTGTATTTTTATATATGACAAAAAATGTTTTTTGATTGATTTACAACGTAGGTATATTTAAAACAATATTATAATATTAATATTTTTACATTATGTTTAAAAGATTATCTTAAGTAAGATTTTTCGTGCTCAGATTTTGATTTTGGCAAAGGAATCTCTTAGCTCAAGCTTGTATTTTGCATCATCTGCATATATGTTCCAAGATAGCAATATATCGACAGATACATCGTTCTCTATGACTAGCACATACTTTTCTCTGTCGAGCTGTGTTCTAGCTATAATATCCGTATCATTTTTTGCTTTGGAGATGATTGCCATCGCCCGGTCGATTATTTTGCAGTGGGTTGTTGTGGCACTCGTATTTTTCCACATATTTCTAGATTTAATTCATAGGGCAGAAGTTATCAAACCTGCTATATATATGCAGGTGCAGCAGTGTGGTCTCTAAGATTATTTCAATAGCAGCTGAGTGTGTCTTTTTCATACATCTGTTAATTAAAGAGCACGATATTCTGCGTTTCTCGTAGCATAGTTGTATTTTGCGCGTGTTGGTATCTGATTATTTGTTAGACTTCAGTCTTTTCCTACCGCTTTAGTGCATTGCCATAAAATTTTGTTGCCTTAGTGGTGACATGTAAGAGTATTTTTCCACAGAACTTAATAGTCTAGCCAGATACCTAGATATTTAACTTCCTTGATTAGTATTAATCTAGTAGTATCAAAATAAATCTGTTTTCTTGTTTTTTTTGTGTGAATAATGTTGCAGCTCGATGGAATGTTTCAGAAATAGCACGGTTAACCAGACGTGAGTTAGATGTTTTACGTGATAGGTAGCGCATACCTCATAGATATGATTTAGTATATAAGCTGTTGTTATTCTTTAATAAATGACTCATTACACATTGATAGAGAGAGACTCTAGTATCTTATTGTCTTCTTATTGCTCCCTGGCAAAAATAACACTAACTCCATTTCAATGGTGGATTTACGGAGAGTCTGTGGCATTCACACCATTTTTCATTTTATCTCCTAACAAGTCCAGACACTATTATCACCAGGTTTTCAGCATATGCCACAGTGATAATGCCTTCTTTGTTAAGGAGTGCAACAAATTCGACCACTAGTAAAATGACATGATATGGATCATGCCATTTTTACTAGTTACCTTGTCTTCAGGCAGTCTTTTGTGACTCGAGCGACTTTGTGTGTAGTGTGCCATTTCAAAGTTGAATGTTCTGCTAGCGAGTATTGTAATATAGCGAGTATATAATGCACTACTGTCTACTATTTTCGCAAACTTACCTAAATATTAATATTAATCAAAATAGTCTTAACAAACGCCTGGCTAAACAGAACTGTTTGATTTTCTGTGCAGGTTTGATTTTGTAGGTAACTTGGTGGAGTGCTCTCCGCCTGATTGTCTCCGTTGATTTTCCTGATTAATAGGCATGTTGATTATTGTAGACTGCTAGGGGTCTATGTGTTCTTCTATTATGTGCTTATTGCAGATTATTTTCAGCGTTTTCAATAAGAAAGAGCTGAGGTTATTGGTGCAAACGACCTTGGATTTGTGTAATCGATCTTTTTTGGCTTTGGCAGTAAGACCACTGATACTTCTCTCCAGGCTTTAAGTATATATCTAAAAAATCCACGCCATACACGATCTAAATATGGCGATTAAAAGTATTTTATCATTTTTAGGCCCCATTGGAAAAGAACTGGATATATTTCACACAGTTTGGGTGCCTTGTGTGGTTGGACAGTGCTTATACCACCCATATCTCTACTTTAAATAAATAAATATTTTTGGGACATCTTACACACGGCCTCTGACCCCAAACTAAGCAAAGCTTGTGATATGGATGCCAGAGACTGATATACTACATATACTTATTTTTAAATACATACATATTTAGATAGTAACTAAATAACACCCAGACACAGAGCAAACACCTATGTTCATCACATAAATATTTGCCCTGGGTGGGGATCGAACCCACGCCTCTTTGACCCAGAAGTTAGGGTCACTAACCACTGAGCCACCGAGGCAGTCAACATACCCATGGGTACCCATAAAAGAGGCTCCTATGTGACAATAAAGTCTGCAAAATCCCCTGTCTTCCATACCAGATTTATGTGGTTCCCATCCATCTGTGTAGTTCAGTTGACAGTCGGTAAAAGTACGTTTGTAGAAGCAATTCAAATTTCTTCTGGTCTGAGATTTGATAAGTACTACAACGCTTCGTGAAATGCCTAACTTTATTTGTGAGTTACACGATATATTTTTTCTGAGTCACGTAGTTTCACTCTTAGATTGAATAGAGTTGCTAAACGTTTTCCGTGAGTTTTTCTGGCTTTTTTTACCTTTACCTTGAATAGATGGTGCATATTTGTATACTCTTGTCAGTTCGCCAGTGTATCAGTGCTTATAGCTCTGTTGAAAAGATTTCTAACCTTTTTTTGAGCATGGTTATTTTTCCATCATTGGTTTTTAGGACTGAAAAACTAAAGTTCTCATTTTTCAACGGGCAAGCTTTTTCATAGCTCTTTCTTAAAGAATGTACCAAGACTTCTGACTAAAAGCATTAATTCTTTGACCGCCTGATGTAGTGCCACTTCTGTCATATCTAGGTATGCCGTGTTCTAAAAGTAACTATACTACTGTGGTTGCCTTAGAGACTGTGGGATATTATTATATAAGAGTACGCATTTTATTTTTTATAGGAAGACTGAATACATTACCTTGGGAATCATTTAAGCCGCTTATCTTGCAACGGACTAAATACGGTTCCTTTACCAGTGCTATTAGTGTTAACTACCTAACGTTTCAGCATTTTTTTTTCATAATGTGATTATTGTTTGTTTGAAATATATTTTATTGCATGTAAACTATTATTTCTTTGATTTATGAGACCTTAAATGGCTTAAACTAAAATATTCTATAATAATAATGAGTAATAATACAATTAGGCAATTTAATTTCTAATGTAAAGCAAATAGAGTTCTAATTCGAATAGCGTCCGGAAATTGGGACGATTTGTCCAAGATTCGGGTCGATTTTAAAGTTCATAAAAATAATAATACAATAGTAAGGCAATTTAGATTCTAACGTAAAGCAAATAGAGTTCAATTTCGTATAGCGTCCGGGAATTGGGACGACATTCCGCGCATTAGGACAATTCGTCCGCGGTTTGGTACATTTGGGTATTTTTTTACATTTTGGATATTAATTCCCATTAAAGCTCAAACAAATTAAAAAAAGTTCAATTATTATAAAACTTTGATTAATGCTCTACCTGGTCATATTCACTTTATTGTTGCAAGTCTATTAGTATAATTTTAGTATTACTTCAAAGTCAGCAAAGTTCAAAAACGTCCGTACATTGCATTGGTACGTTTACCTTAAATGCCACTCACAGTCACCCATCCGAAGACTGACAGTGCCAAACGTTGCTGAACTTCGACAAATAAATACATACTAGCTATACAATGTGAGAGATATGAAAAAGTTTTATGACTATTATTATGACCAAAATTAAAGTGAATGTGGTCATTATGGTTATGGGTATGCTATAGCAATAAATGTATAATTTCTATAGTTACATGCATTAAACAATTATCCACAAAACTAAGAAAGAAATCCGATATTCTGAGCCAATCCGGCAACCGCTAAGGGAGCAGGTGGAATAAAACAATCAATACGATATCATGTCTCATGCCGGTGGCGGATGTATCTTATGGGACCCATCGGACGATAATATTCGGGAAGATTTCCCATGAGCGATGGCCCCGTGATTTTATTGATGACTATCTCAAACATTGGTTAGATATAATTTTACTATTCCTTTGGCGTTTGGTAGTGGTGAGGGCTGGGTAGTTGGCGTGTAACATCTCACATATACAAAAATATATGGCTCATATTATGGTTTTTAATTCTGTAAAATTTTAGAGACATGTGAATTACTTTTGGACAACTAAAAGTAAAATACCGTAGCCAATTGCATGCAGCAGCAGCAGACTACAGTGTCGTAGACACGTAAACAGCGTTGAGGTAAACTAGCTACAGAAGGTATTTCATAGAAACGCATATAAACCAATGATCATCTTAAAACTTCACTGATAGTTTTAACGTTACTAATAGAGATATTTTAAAGTACGTATAAAATACGTATTATAAATGCAATAGCAAATATTTTCAACAGACGTGGTAGATGTCAATCGGGGAACAAAACTATTTGACGGACTCTGTCTTCAAATCTAGGCTTCTTTTGTCTCACCTTGCTAGTAAATAAAATGTAATTTCAACAAAACATTACAAAACTTAACTACTTATTCAAGATTTTGGCATCGGACTTCTCTCAGATTTAGATAAAGATGCCATCAATAGAAAATAAAATACATATTAGCAGTTAAGTACAATATTGAGCAAATATAAAGTCCAGCATCCCAGGTCATGGCAACATTGCACACAAAGGCAAGTCGCTTGTTTTATGGCTCCACGCCCAATAAAATAAACAATTTGTCATTTTACTGCAACTTAATGGCCCATACACAGTCCTAAGGATAATGCATCGAGGATTCCAGCTCAAGCTGTAAAACTTTGCGCAGACAGACATTCTGTAATGTGCAATATTGTGATCTAGTAGAATTGTGATTGCGTAAAAAAGATCTTTCGTTATTTACAATTCAGTGTAGTGAAATTATGTTTTCTTTGGTTTAGTTTTACTTTCGACTTGTCTGTTGCAGACGTCACTATTTCACTCCACATCTAGTTATTGCTTTAATGCAAACTTAAAATCTATAAATACGTATTATCGACATGTCTGAGTAACTGTACTGTGCTCATCTGTAATCTTCCTCCCAGATCAAGTATAATAGGATTCGAGAAAGAAAGAAAGAAAATATAAAGCCATGAAGATGTGAAAAGTTTTAAATTGGGAAAATGATTTTATTTGACAAACTTTTTTTTTTTTAATCTTTTTGTTTGAGGAGTTTTGTCGATTTTCGACCATGCCACTCCCATAATTAACATTATGTACATATATATACTAGGTGCCTGCTCCTCCATAGAGAACTTTTTATTTTGAAGTACTTTTTAGAGTTACATTTTTTAACTTTTTTGTTTAATGAAACAAATATGAACAGTTCGAGCAAATATTTACAGAGCCATACATACCCACTTAGATATTTACATTAAATAATTCACAATGACCCGTTTTCTTGAATCTCGACATTATGTCACCTAATTAGTGCTTGTAACCGAGCACCTTGCACCATCGCGCAGCCATTTAGTCGCCTTGCAATCTCCTTACGACTAACAAAAAAGCCTGCCTACTACGTAGCTTGAGCAGGGTTTCATTCAACTCGGACACTTTTTTTGCACGATTTTGACTCTATAGATATTTGCTCGAAGATACGAAAGAAACAGATGACTTTCTTGTCGCATAGCAACTTGGTTCTATCGAACCTTGAACACGACTTCCTTTGAAGTCAGCAACAGTTCTATTTCTCCTTAGCTAATGTTAATAACCAGCCACTACGCAGTTCACCGCAGCACGCTCCTCGCCACAAATTACGCGGAGATATGAACTCTTCTTGCGGTCGAATGTCTAGGCCTTCGTTTCATGGTTGGTCTTCAACCTGTTGCTATGTTACTAATAGTCATCATCATAATACTGCCCTCATAAGTTGTGGAGTGGTATTTAAAAATAATCAGCCAGATGCGAGCAGTGTTGCCAACTCTAAAATTTATCGGATGATAGAACTCTTCGAAAAATACGGTAGATTTTCCAAAATTATGTTGTAATTTTTATTTGTAATACGGTGGAATTACCTTGTCCATTTAGTAGCAAGTTCATGATTAGAATTGAAATAAATATCATATTTTTATTCAGAATCAGATAGTATGATTGTTTCAATATTTTTATACATATCGATATTATATGATTATATCTTTAGTGGGATTAAAATCAAATTATCTTTTTTAAATAATTGATGTGTTTATTCCCAGTTTGGTGGTGTTTTATAACATTTATTTCAGCTGTATCTACTAAATTTAAAAAATAGGATTCATTCAAATCTTATTGGTCCTGGTTGTTTTAACCGTTTAGCCATGTCAAAGGCCTTCAGGCGGCCTAAAAACTCTGACACCAGGGCTAGCCACCCAGCCTATACGAACTTACTTATTTTAATGGGTATTACGGTGTTTTTGCTACCGTAATTAGTTTGCTACGGTAGGTGGTAGACTGAGGCTGATTACGCTGTTTTTACCGTAATTAAGGTGCAGTTGGCAACACTGGATGCGAGTCGGACTCGCGCACGAAGGCTTCCGTACCGTATGAAAGCCCCTTAATATATTTTATCAAAATAATTATTTATTTCTGAAGGGAATATACAACTTAATATTTGGTGCATATACTTACTAAGCATCTTCCTGTTACCGTTATTAATATCGAGAAAAAAATCACGGTTTTTGTATGGAAGGCCCCCTTGAATATTTATGTTATTATTTATTTTTGAAATTAATATTTAACCAAATATTATGTGAATATTTCGAGCATCTACCAGTCACCGTCATTAATTTAAAGCGAAAAATAGCAAAAACATCAGATTTGTTTTATGGGACCCGCCCTAAATATTTTTTTTTGTTTTTAGTATTCGTTGTTATAGCTGCAACAGAAATATGTCATCTATGAAAGTTTCAATGTTCTAGCTATCACGGCTTATGAGATACAGCCTGGTGACAGAGAGATAGATAGATACAGACGGACAGACGGACGGACAGTGGAGTCCTAAAAATAGGGTCCCGTTTTTACCCTTTGGGTACGGAACCCTAAGAATAAGAACAGATTTCTGTTTTTTTTTTGCGGATTTGATAGCTTGACAAATTACGCACCTGAAGGGCAAAATTATCTGTTACAGACCGTTTCACTCACGAAGACGCGCCCCTCCACAGTAAATTATTGGTTTGCATTTATACGCGTAGACCTCGTTTACTACACAACGACTTAGTGTGCGTGTAGAGGCTAATAGTACAGACAGTAAAAAAAAATATGATCACTTAGGTTAGAGGGTTACACTGTCGTACAACTACATTCAATAAATATGGAGGGGCGCGCCTTCGTGAGTGAACAGATCTGTTCCTACATATCATCATCTACCTATGTTGAGATATCGCTGGGGCTTAGAGCAAAGGCCTTAGAAATATCATCATCATGATCATTTTCGCTGCTGTCACATAAGCTTTTCTCAGAGATTTGTGGCCGCCCGATCAGAGTAAATTTTTATTTGTGGCATCCGTCTAGACGTCTCTCACATCTGCTGAATTAATCAATACGGGAGACACAGATGCGATCACAATTACTGAACGAAAGTTAATGCAGCGAGGGTGGTAAATATTTATTGCGATGTTTCGTCGGCGTTGTTTCAGACATAGGACTTCTACTGCTAGACATAGACCTCCCCTAAAGACCTCTAATAAGGCTGGTTGGCATCCAACGCGATTCTGCGTTCTTAATAAGATCATCCGTCCAACTTGTAGGTTGACGTTGACGTCTTATGCTGCATTTGCCGTGGTCTCTACTCGAGAACTTTTCGACCCCATTATCATGGTCATCATCATCGTGATGTTTACTTGCTAACAATTCCTACTATTAAGTACTTTTCTCCATTGAATGCGATCTTCTTCTGAAACACAGCTATCCTTTTGCATCGGTGGATAAAACATCTCGCGTCGTTAGCTTAAACTGTTTATGCAGGCCTGGTTCTTCAACGGTAAGTACAAACGAGGCTACAAAGGTCCCTGCACACAGGAACAAAGGGTCCCCTTCCCCCTCCCTCCTCCCCTCTACCTTCCCCCTCTCCCCTGGGTAAACGAGCCGCCCCGGGGTACGTTTCCGGGTAAGGAATAATCACAATTGATTACGTCTACCTATACTGTTAATCGCGGTTTGCTTCCTCTGGCCGGGCTAAACTTGGGTATTTCCTCTGGACACTTTAGTTCCGTAGAGATATAATAGGTAGTTCAGTAACTGCACTGTAACAATTTAGGGAATATGTTAGGGAACATGTGTTCTCACTACATTTTATAAAACAAAATCGCCTTTTTAAATTCAACGTTTGCCAAAAAGTCGCAGAACAAAAGTTGTTAGTTTTGATGTACAGCATAAGCCCTTAAAAGGATGCTAATTGATTAGCATTAAAATTAGAAATAACCCTGTATAAAGTTAAGTATCTTACTATACTCAAGATTGAGATAAATTCAACAAGTCACTTCTTGCAGGTAATATATAGGTACATCTTGAATCTTGAAGGTCTAAAGATAATCCAAATGCTCAAGCCCACTGCCAGTTGGCAGCGTGCCTAACATGCTGGCAGCATTGCCACGCTGAATGGCAATGCTTTTAAGTTGTGCCAAATAAACACCACCATTTTGGTCGCGCGTCGCGTCCACCAGACGCTCAGAAAGACTTTTGAAAACAAGATGAGCTCCCGGCCCCCACGGACTCAAAGTCTCAACTCCAAATGGCTCAAATATGTAACCAATACCGAGGTTAGCGTATTTGCGCCGCTTGTGCTGCTCCACCGAATTGGCCGCCGATCCAGCCTTACTCTGAGTCTTAGAAAGATGTGACGGTGCCAAAGTATCGACACAAGTTGCGTCCCATACTAAGGGCCGTCCACACTTCCATGCGACGACTCGGTTCGAGTATGGCTGCGATATTGGCGGTGACAAAAGCTCTGCGTATGACATCGTTAAGGCTGGCGTGGCGGCCAATCCGACCAGCGCTTCTTGAGCAAGAGAGACCGTAGTGACCGAGCTGGTCAACTGCAGTACCACACTGACAGCGATGGGCCTCACAACACCTTGCACCCAAGCGTAAGCTGACAGCTAGATGAAATGCAGTTGGGTCTAAAAAGTTACCAGTATTGAAAGAGGGCAATGCTTGCAACCAAAGACCGGACTCCCATACAGAGACTGCAAGGATACGAGCGCGATTCGCGACGCCAGGACACGTATCTAGAAGATATTTCCGTGCCAGTTCGCAGATCGGCCGATCCCACAGTCTCTGTTATTCTTCAGTACAAGCATTCAAACGTTGACTGCTCAGAGTCCGTACAAAATACAAGCCATTTGGGTCACGTGCAGACAAATAGAGTAAAATAAATAAAGTGCCTAAGTAGCTGGCCGGGCCAAGATTAACACATCCTCAATTGAGCGGCTCGTAGACGGCTACTTGCAGTCCATATTGTGCATCTGAGTGGCTAGATGTTATCGTTGGAAACAGCTGGTTTTTTGGTCTGAATACTGGTATTTTACAGTTTCGGTTATATATTTAAGTAGATCCTGTGAGGATTTTACATTCTTAATTAAGTACGTACAACAAATACGAACCTAACCAAAAACAGATAGTTGATTAATTAGGGCGTTATTTTGTGGAAGTTCATCTTCAAATCTTTGTTTTGGTGACTTTGAGTAAATATTTAGAAATTTGTTTAACAGAGCGGAAATACACTAAATATTTACGTAAAACAAAGATTTAACTAAATACAGCAAAAAGCCGTGATAGTCTAGTGGTAGTACCATCCGCTATACAATCGAGATCGAGTTCAAATCCCGGTCCCGTACAATTGAGTTCTTTAATTTATGGAATTTCACGTTAAAGGAAAACATCGTGTGAGGTAACCTGTCATAAGTCCGTATAAGAAATTCGATGGCGTATGTGAACCTACCAACCGACACCGGGTCAGCGTCGTGAATATGGCATTTACCTTTCTTGGACTACGAAAAAAATTGGTACAAACAAACAAAACAATCATTAAACTTAGTTTGTATTTGGCGGAGTAATCAAAAAACATACAGACATATTAAGAATCTTTTTTTTGAAGTCGGTTATAAATGAAATGAAATATTTATTCCACTAAAATAGAATATAGGCCGCGTCCTCAGACCAATTAAAAAAATAAAGATAGAACGTTGTGAACAAGCAAGTGAGGCCGACCAAAACTACGCCTCGCCATGTACAGACAATCACACACACTTCCAACGTACAATGAAACTTCGCCTTGGCTTGTCAGTCGAACTCTGCTCTGAGGCCGCGTCACATAAGTTGGCGGAAATAAACTTAGCTACCAGCTTCGCGCTATCCAATCAACGCGCGGCTTTGTGTGAGCTTCAGGCAGGATTGGATATTGCGCAGCTTGAAGCTAACTTCATTTCCGCCAACTTGTGCGACGTGGCCCATACATACCTAGGTACAACAAATCGTTCTGATGAAAGGTCATTAAAACAATTAAACATTTAAAAAATTAATTGTTTTTGCATTTTTTCCCGGAAATGTCCGGAAATGAAACTTGTTGGTGTGTGTGAATCCACCAAAGCTCATATAATAACCTGCCCCCCTACGGCCTAAGCCATAGCAATCGTTTATGACTTCATTTCAGTCATTTGGCACCGCCTATGTGACGTTAGCCAATTGCTTTGCGCGGATTGCGAAAGCAATCGTTGAATGAACAACTTTGATGGCTAACGTCACATAGGCGGTGCCAAATGACTAAAATGAAGTCATAAACGATTAAATAAATAAATAAATAATAAATATTTAGGGACATCTTACACACGGCCTCTGACCCCAAACTAAGCAAAGCTTGTGATATGGCTGCCAGAGACTGATATACTACTTATACTTATTTTTAAATACATACTTATATAGATAGTAACTAAATAACACCCAGACACAGAGCAAACACTTAAGTTCATCACATAAATATTTGCTCTGGGTGGGGATCGAACCCACGCCTCTTTGATCCAGAAGTTAGGGTCACTAACCACTGAGCCACCGAGGCAGTCATTTGCATTTTGATTGCTATTACGATTGCTATTGCTTTAGGCGGTAGGGGGGCTGCTTGATGAATATGGCTCAGTCGTCTTTCCACGGTAGAGTTACCTATGGTCAACATTGAATTAAAAAGGTTGATACAATACAGTACCTACATTATTTTTTCAAGCTTTTATTTAACTTGCAATGTAGGTATGTATGTAAGTTCGGGTGGAATCTTGCAAGTTAAACTTGACTGGCTTCCCGGTTTTCGATTGAGCTGAAATTTGGCACCCATATGTATATCGCGTGACAATGCAATATTATGGTACCTTGGAGCTGATCTGATGATGGAGTCGGAAGGTGGCCATAGGAGCTCCTGTACTAAACAAGATAGACCCGTCGTGTTTGGGCTCGTTTTACTTGTCTTGGCTGGCACTCTGAAGCTATATGATATCCAGGATTTTGAAAGCTTTTATTTGAATAGTTATATTTTTATAATTTGTTTTAAGTTATTTTATACAATAATATCATTTAGATCAATTATAATAAAATGTCTCAACTGTACGTCATAGGAAATATATAATCATAGGAAATAAGTTGATAATAATGATCTTACTCTGAGATAATGATTACATTATATGAAAACTTATTTACACAAACGTCGAATATCATACAAGGTTATCCACAACTAGTGTACTAAGTCGAAAGGAGATGATTCAGAACATCATTATGAACAACTTTTTCCTTGGAGCCAACCCGGAATACGAGAAAAAAAACAAATGTTTCTTAAATTTTGACCAGGTCGCGTTGCAATTTTGTATAGAACAGCTGATTTCTTTTTCAGAGCTATTGGGTTGGTCCCATAATGGAAATTGTTCATAATGATGATCTGAAACCTCCTTTCGGCTTGGTACAGGGTAAGCAGATAACCTTGTATAGTAAGTACTGACTGAACTTTTATCAGTAAGCTCAAAGTTCACTAACCTAAGTATAATGTAGTTAGTCGTTTCACACCGCACTGCCTAATCTCTATTGACGCCCGCAGTACTCTTTAAAAGAGGGAATAATTAAACGGTTAGCTAAATCTAGTCTGATCAGCGGCCAGCAAGTTTATCGCATGTTGTGCGCCGGCACAAAGTTACCAGAGGGATAATATGGTCGATCGAGAAAAGAAATAAAAAGATGCATTGATTTAATATGGCATGAGTTAGAAAAAAACATGAATAATATCTCGATTCAGTGGCTAGTTGCCGCGTTTTTGTCCCGATAGTGTCAAGTTTTTGTCAAATTCCAATAGATGTATTTGAGAGAGTCCATACATTTTTGCGGTTGAGAATTGCCTTAAGCGACAACAGCGCTATCTCTCTAGTTGTAATAGCTCTGCGTGCGCCGGTGACATTGGATTTCAAACCCAAAGTCAGTCGGCGACGTTCAAGCATCGAATACTCAGAAATCAGAATACGTTTAGTTAGCTGGGTAGCAAAATATTTTGGTCAGTTTAAATCTGAACATTATGATTAGAAACTTGTGGAAGGTTTTCGGTATTATGTTCGTTATAAAAACAGTTATTTTATAAGATAAACTATTTGTTTTAGTCAAGTCGGACAATTGAATAGGATCAGCTAATCAATTTACCAAAAAAACATTTCCTGATTAAATTAAGACTGCAAAGTTGGTAGTTTAAAATATTCCGTAGGTACACATTTTCAGGTTTTTAATGACAAAACCAGTCTTCAAATTTTGTGAACTTGATCAGTTATTGTTATAGACGCTTTACGGCTGATATAACAACAGGAATCGCTGTTCTTATATACCCATCATAAGATTTTACAGCTTATTTTTGTCAAGGTTCGAGAATTACTGAATAAAAAGGTTTTAAAGGCTGATTAAATCCCGCTGTCATTTACTGCTGACCATTCAAACAGTATCTCTCCTGAAGGTACAAGATACGAGTAGGTGTACAAATAGTACCCGGGCATGTTTTATCTCTATCTGCTCGTAAACAAGGCGGGTGCGGCGATGCCGTTTACCTTCCTACAAATTTTCTACAAGGGAGAGAATGTATCCATTTACACCCGGAAATGTATAAAGTTAAAATGTTTTAAAAAGTACACCCTGTTTTTAAATATTTTTTGCATCTTATCTAAACAATAACGAATATAACCATTCTGTTTTTATTGGTTTAGATCGAATGCTGAATTTAATTATATATATATATTGTATTGGGTTCTCGGATTTTTATTTTGTATTGTATAAATTTAATTAACTTCTAAGAATTCACCTTCATTTAGAAAATGACATGTAATACTTTTCTATTTGATAGGCTCTTTAAGAAGACAACAATTTATAGAAGGAATTTTTGATTGTAAGACTTCATGGTCCTACATAATATATATATATATATAATACTACCTTATGTATATATATTATATATATATATATATATATTTTTTTTTTTTTTTTTTTATATTATTGACAATACTACACTACTACTACATAGAAAGCAATTGGATCATCCACAGACCCTTGAAGGTCTAAAGATAATCCAAGTGCTCAAGCCCACTGCCAGTTGGCAGCGTGCCCAGCATGCTGGTAGCATTGCCACGCTGAATGGCAATGCTTATACGTTGAGCCAAATAAACACCAGCATTTTGGTCACGCGTCGCGTCCACCAGACGCTCAGAAAGACTTTTGAAAACGAGATGAGCTCCCGGCCCCCACGGACCCAAAGTCTCAACTCCAAATGGCTCAAATATATAACCACTACCGAGGTTAGCATATTTGCGCCGCTTGTGCTGCTCAGCCGAATTGGCCGCCGCTCCAGCCCTACTCTGAGTCTCAGAAAGATGTGACGGTGCCAAAGTATCGACGCAAGTTGCGTCCCATACTAAGGGCCGTCCACACTTCCATGGGACCAGCGTCATGCCGTCAGGCCTTTTGCCATCACGCGCCAACCCACTCGGTTCGAGTACGGCTGCGATATTGGCGGTGACAAAAGCCCTGCGTATGACATCATTAAGGCTGGCGTGGCGTCCAATCCGACCAGCGCTTCTTGAGCAAGAGAGACCGTGGTGACCGAGCTGGTCAACTGCAGTACCACACTGACAGCGATGGGCCTCACAAAACCTTGCACCCAAGCGTAAGCTGACAGCTAGACGAAATGCAGTTGGGTCTAAAAGGTTACCAGTATTGAAAGAGGACAATGCTTGCAACCAAAGACCGGACTCCCATACAGAGACTGCAAGGATACGAGCGCGATCCGCGACGCTAGGACACGTATCTAGAAGAGATTTCCGTGCTAGTTCGCAGATCGGCCGATCCCACAGTCTCTGCGACGATAAAGTCTTTGGAAGCTCGGTATTTGGGCAAGCGACCCTCCAAGCATTCGTTGCCTCATTCAAATGAGCTACATCTACGCCAGAACGGCCTAAAGAAGGTGCGAGGATTTTTTCAATCAAGTTCTGAGTACTATGAATGGAGGACAAGAAAGCTGGTAAAGCAACACTTGAAATTTGGCGGACCCCTAGCCCTCCAAGCCTAACAGGCAAGGAGGCTTGTAGCCACGCCCTTTCACTCATGTCAATATTCAAAACCGATACTAGGGACTGCTTTACAACATCGTCTAAGCTCAAAAGGAGCTCATTGTGTTTCCACAATGGACTACATCGTAAAGCGTACATAAATTTTGGAACAAACAGACAACATCTTATAATGGTAAAAGCCATGTGGGCGTTAATTTTGAGTAGCCTATCAGAGGCACTCAAAAAATTTTGAATTTTTTCTTGAACGAAAGGCGGAAAAGACTCATCTAATATCGGCGAACCTAGAAGGCGAAGAGAACACTTGTCTACCGATTTGATGTTAGGTGCCAAATCATTAAATTTGTTAAGTATCAAATCTTTATCCGGACATGAGTCGCAAACGAAAAGTTCGCATTTCGAAAAATTTAGCTCCAAACCAATTTGACGAAACTCGTCAAAAAGAATTTCCAAATCACGTAGGACTGTGCTCGCATCGCCACCCAAAGTCCCGTCATCCAGATACCAAACGTTGAGTTTAGATTGGAGACGTTGAACAATTGGATGAATGGCCAGGCTGAAAATGGCTGGTCCGAGAGGGTCACCTTGTTGACAGCCAACGGAAGATAGCAAAACATCATTTTTGTAAATTAATTTAGTGGGTTTGCCGTAGCATTGCCAAAGAAAATTGAAAAGATCGGGAATTTTGTCTTTGACCTGTGCCAACAAGGCGTCTCGATTAACCGAATTGAAAGCATTTTTGACATCCACCTTAAGCAACACCTCTCCACAATTTTGACCGAGAAAAGTACGAAGCGAATGAACAGCAGCCTCACATCCACCCCGCGAACCAAAGCCAAGCTGTATTGGTTGAAAAAGGCTACTCAAAAGAGCAACCTTTTTTCCACAACCGGCTTTGGCTGCGAGACGACGATATGTGGTGCCAACAGCAATAGGTCTGATGCCACCATTTTTTTGACAAGTGCGCATAGGTTAGCGCCATACAAGACTTCGATAACGTCATCATCGACCTGCCCAGATAACATGAGATTTGCCAAACCCGTTAATTCTCTCAAGAGAGACTCAGCCACCTCACCAGAGCTAAAAGATAGAAGATCTTTTAGATGTTGAGGCGAGAGACCATCTAGGCCTCCGGCTGAGCCGCTCCGAAAAGAAGAAACGGCCGCTGCAATCTCCTGAGCTGACACTTCAATGACAACGTCATCAGGGTGTGGTGGCTCAGGCAGGTGGAGACATGCTGCCGGCGGATGCTTGTCACGGAGTGACTGGACCGTATCGGGTGTGTGGGGGGCAATAGTGTCGCTGGAGAACAGGACTCGTGCGGCGCCTTTGATATCGCCATCACTAATTTTGCTCTCTACTATTTTAATGGTAACCGAATCGTCTGTTTTTTTAGAATTTGGTTTATTCTGCCTTGTTGGCGGAATAATGCTTTCAAAATCTAAAGAGTTCTCTTCCAATGCGCTGTACTTTACGCAATTTTCCTTTACCCTAGTGGTAAGGGATTTTTTGTTTGTTGGGTCCGAATGTACGTAAAGCACAACGTAGGGAAAAGTCAAGAGGTGTTCCCAGGCGTCTAAAGAATTTTTAGAAATAACATTCCGAATAGCAGCAAATAAACACTGCGCAACCGAGAAACGTGCACCACGCGGGATGCGTTTTAAAACAGGAAGAGAACTTTTGAGTGAGCTAAGAACCTCCCAAAGCGGTTTGGAAGGAGCAGCAGCGCTCACGGGACTGCTGCTGGCTCCATCAGAGCCTGCAATAGGGGCCGAAAGTGTAATTTGGCTATTTTTATGGCACCGCGTACGGTGAATTTTGAGGCCTTTCTGTCCTTTAAAAAATCGCACTTGGGAACACTCTAGGCACTGAATCATGTCCCCCTGCGACACATTGACGTATTGGGAAACTGCATTTGGCCCGGCCGGGGCGCAAAATGCCATGAGTAACAAGAATTATACTACAAATATAAATAAAAATAAACTTAGGTTCTATAAGTGGAGACGTCAGGACGTCAGACCGTGACGTGGGCGGTCTGCGCAGACTCGGATGGCGTTGACCTCGAAAGAAAATAAGAATAAAGGAAAGGTTGGAGTAGAATTTGGCCCGCTAGAGCAGAAAAATCTGAAAAACAAGGGCCGAGAAAAATTCTGCCAACATGCGTTGACAGCAACTTTTTTTTTTATGTATATATATATAATATATATATAAAATGTGAAAATATGTTTAACTGGACGAGCATGTTCATGAATCTATATTATTTAATATAATTTTTTGTAATATTAGGTTCCATGAATATCAATAAAGTTATCTTATCTTATCTTATCTTATATATATAAATAAAAAATATATATATAATATATATAAATATTATTTTCCATACCGCACAGGCTCAAAATTCATATTGGGCGAATGCACAGGGATGTTATACCGCTGCATTCTACACCCGCCGCCGTTATTCCCGTGCAGACCCGGGTCCCTTTATCTGACCTTGAAGTGCCAGGAGAAATAAATCTGACGGATTTACTCTCTTTAAAATCAAAAATTAGAGTCCTGAGGCACATACCTAAGGGGGCTAGATGTCTGGCGGCTGGAAAACTAACCCAGGTGATAAATAGGTGCGTAGAAACCAACAGATCATCCGATTGGCTCGCGTTATTGACTTTTGCTTTTACAGCTTTGCGAACTCCAGAAGGGAATGATAAAAAATCTCTCACAGCCAAAGTCAAAGCAAATATAGAAGATAGTCAGCTTGACTTGCAGGCAGAGAGAGCATGTCGTAATCCTTTATCATTTTATAGATCTGTCGAGGCAAAGGTTTACGACGGAGATCTCAGGGGAGCAGCTCGTCTTCTAACTTCTGACTGTTCTTTAGCACCGTTTGATCAAGACACTTTGGGCGCTCTTATAGAAAAACATCCCACCGCTCGTCCGTCACATGTGCCACCGATTTCCGATACTTCGGATCCCTGCCTTACGGTAGAAGTAGAGGAAGTGTTGGCCGCACTCAAATCCTTTCACAAGGGTTCGGCATCAGGCATGGATGGTATACGCCCGGAACACCTCCAGGAGTTAACATCACCGGCAGCAGGTGATAATGGACCCCGATTGCTTGAAGCCTTGGTGCGCATGTGCAACTTTCTACTGACGGGAAAACTTAACCCAGAAGTCTGCGCTTACCTCTACGGGGGCTCTCTGTGTGCTCTCCACAAAAAGGATGGTGGAGTGCGGCCGATAGCTGTAGGCAGCACATTCCGTCGCCTCGTTGCTAAGTTGTGCTGCCGCTCAATTAAAAGCTCGATGGCTGCTTACTTGCAACCCCAACAGGTGGGCTTTGGCACGCCCCTCGGCTGTGAAGCGGCTATTCACGCAGTACGCTTATTTGCAATGCGCGAAGACAGTGATGATGTCTTAATCAAACTTGACATCCGTAATGCGTTTAACAGCGTCGAGAGAGACATTATCCTGTCGGAGGTCAAGACTTTGACTCCAGCTATTTTCCAATTCGTGCTTCAATGCTACGCAAAGCCAAGTAACCTAGCTTTTAACAGGGAATGCATCTTGTCGCAGTGTGGAGCCCAGCAAGGAGACCCTTTGGGCCCTTTCCTTTTCAGTGTTGCCATCCATAAGGTAATCATGTCTCTCGAGGCTCCTCTGAATATATGGTACCTTGATGATGGTACCATCGGGGGAAGTCCAGATGCAGTAGAGAGGGACGTGATGGCTCTCGTTCCGGCTCTGAGGGAACTGGGCTTAGAAATCAACACCACCAAATGCGAGTTTCTTTCATGCAGCCCAGCTGCCGCAAAGTCGATTGACAGATTTCGAGCCCTCATACCCGGGCTTAGAATTATGGATAGGGGGTCTTTCAGCTTGTTGGGAGCTCCCATCTTCTGCGAAGGATTGCGGGACTGCATGCAGGATAAAACCCAAGCTTTAGCATCGCTTGAAGTCCATTTCAAGCATCTTCCAGCTCATGTGTCCTTAGCACTTCTGAGGAATTGTTTCGCGATGCCGAAGTTAACATACGTAATTAGGACGGCCCCGACCTGGAAGCTCCCAGAAGAAGTGCTAAGATTCGACGAAACCCTAAAGCGAATTTTGGAAGATACGCTAAACATCCACCTTGATGAAGCAAGGTGGAACCAAGCAAGTTTACCTATTCGTTATGGTGGCCTGGGCGTACGCCGACTGCAGGAGACTGGTCCCGTTGCTTTCCTCGCTTCATCGTACGGGGTCGCGGAGATTGTCACTCACATTCTACATTGTAATGGTGAGAAGATCCGCGTCCCGTACACCGAAGAGGCTTACGGCATATGGTCGACCCTGTGTCCGGGGGCGGATGCACCGGAAAAACCGGCGCGACAGAAGAGCTGGGACGACCTGTTATGCAAGAAGTTTCACATGCAATTACGGGACCAAAGCACTGGAGTGGAGCTAGCTAGATTACATGCCTCTTCAAGGCCGGAGTCTGGGGCAGGCTCCATGCACTGCCGTCTCCACGTATGGGCACTCTTCTGGATGACGAGTCTCTGAGGGTGGCTGTGGCTCTTCGGCTCGGATGTTCCGTTTGCGAGCCCCACAAATGCATATGCGGGGCGCGAGTTGAAGCAGATGGACATCATGGTCTGAGTTGCACCCGGTGTGCTGGCCGCAGACCTCGCCATCACGCTATAAATGACATTTTGAAGCGTGCTCTTGCGGCGGCTGAGGTCCCAAGCGTATTGGAGCCCCCGGGGCTGTCACGTTCCGACGGCAAGCGACCGGACGGCCTTACGCTGGTTCCCTGGCAGAGAGGGCGCTGCCTCGTGTGGGATGCTACGTGCGTAAGCACGTTTGCATCTTGCCACCTCCCCGCTACCCAGCAGTCTGCCGGTGCGGGAGCGGAGGCAGCAGCCAAACTCAAACATACCAAGTACGCCTGCTTGGAATCAGCGTATGATTTTGTTCCGTTTGCCGTCGAGACGGCAGGACCGTGGAGTTCCGAGGCCAGAGAATTTGTTATGGATTTGGGACGCCGGCTGACGCAGAGAGGGCATGACCCTCGGTCCGGTTGGTTTCTTGTCCAGCGAATTTCGCTGGCTATACAGCGCGGCAACTCCGCAAGCGTCCTGGGAACTTTCGGTCAGGGTTCGGCGCGCGGAGGACCATTTGATTAGTTTCGTACTACTTGTTTGTTAAGTGACCATTAGTGTCAAGTTTAATATAGGTATGTTACTCGTATTTATAGTGTAGTTGACATTATTGTTAATGTATTAATAATAATATATTTTTATATAAGTTGTGTGACCTATAATACAATTGTTTTATAGTAAAATAATAAAATTATATGAATAAGAGAATAAATATAATTAAATAAAAAAAAAAAAAAAAAATATATATATATATATATATATATATATATATATACATAAGGTAGTATTTTTGTATTAAAACATGCGCATGCTATTAACTAACATAATACGTACCTATATAATTCTCAGGCAATGCCTCACAGCATACTTTACCTAGAGACTACACTTAATATGATGTAATCAATAGCTTTATATTTCTTCTAAATACTCATATATTTTATTTTCTCCATTGAATAAGAAAACTACAAAAGCGTTAGTCCCTAAGTCTGACCTAAAAGTCTAAACCAATTGAACAGGAGGAAACTAGCTATACACAAAACGTTCTCCGGTTTTTCCTCAGGGCAATGGAAACACGCTAAAAGGTGTTCTCAACAAATTCTCTACATGTAAAGGTAGAAGGAAGGGTTATCTCACACAAACTCTTCAATTTTGTACGTGCACCCATTCTCACAGGTAAATACTTACCCACGCCCAAATAAAAACAAACTTGCTCGTGTATCACGTGGTTTTGTTGTTGGATTCCTATTGAGATAGACGGAGTAAAAACATGAATCCGTGTTTTATTATTTTGCTAAAAGTGGCTGTCTTCGTAATAGAGGCAGAAATAATAATATGAATGTCAAAGTTTGTGTTATGTGTTAGTCTTATTTAACTTTGTGAAGGGCGTGAAGACGTTATTAGGACGTAAGTAGATAGGTGAGATTGCTTTTGCACCAGAGATAATATATATAATAATATGTGTCATTTGAGTGAAGCTGTAAAATGGTGTGAAGAGAAGTATTTCTATTAATGGTGACAAGAGCGAGGTCATCCAAGGCATATCAAATGACAGAGACCAGTTTGACGTAAGATTGTAAAACAACTAAGCATGTTCTGCAGTGCTGGGATATGGGCAATGTCGTGGAGAAGTTGGTGTTAGAGAGACTGTATTTAATTTAAATGAACTTAAAGGTGCTCGCATTATAGACATCTTTGCACCGGGAGCCATTAAGGGTGGGTTATTTGATATGTTTAGCCATGTCAGAGGCCTTCAGGCGGCCTAAAAACTCTGACACCAGGGCTAGCCACCCAGCCTATACGAACTTACTTACTTACTTATTTGATATGTTAGGTTAGTTATATTTTTGAATTCGAAATGTTGTTTTCCTATGTTTTAATGACATATTTATTGTGAGATAAATTGATTATAAAATTATTTTATTGAAAATAAATAAAAAAATATTAAAAAACTTAATGGTTCATTCAGAAATTTCTCACCCAACTGGGTGAGAAATTTCGGAGAAGGCCGTAGTTACGGCCTTCTCCGTTTTTCGTTATTAAAGAAGATATAGGGCTTTATCATTATTTCAGAAAAGATAAGATAAAGATACATTTTATTAAGAAACTTACAAGGTACAATATTTGAAGTAGCTTTACTTTTTGCGTTAGTTTAAAACTGTGTTGCAAAAGGCAGTGTCTTCCAGATAGAGCAGGTGATTTTGCAAGTGTGTGTGCATTAGTGTGGGTGTGTGGGTGCAAGATCGCGAGTGATGGTGTGTGAGTGCGTGCGCATCTACTTACGTGAGGTGAGGTGAAATAATTAGGTACCTACCTATCTACATTGTTTTTGTAAGAACGTAGAAAAAAACGATAAAATAAAACAAGCTCTCAATCGACTCTGCATACTAGATTAAAACACTTCGATCTCTGCAATGTCAAGTCAGGTCGTTGTCCAGCGAGCAAGCAACCAGTCGGACAACTGTTGCGCAACTGTCGGCGGGTCGCCCGACCGGTCCCGAGATCGCGGTGACCTATGCTAAGGTTGAGAGGCTTTGATGAATGGATCCATCTTCTCTAATAAGCCCTCTTATCAACTATAATTGTGGTGGTGTTGAAATTTAAAGATTTATTCTACATTTTATTAAATGCGGCTATGCAATTTACAGTGACGTTCAGAGGTATAATAAAAATAAATGAATAAGTTATGGACATCTTGCACACGGTATCTGACCGATGAAATGGATGAGGTACAATCAATTTCCTCAATTCGACGCGTATATTTTTTATGCATAACAACGCATGACTTTTTACATAGTAGTCCAATTCAATAATTATTTTTTATTGATATATTTCAAAATTGGTTCCATTTAAATTTTATCGAAATCCGCTCAACCATTTTTGATAAATCAACAATAGTTTGAAAAATGCTACATCGATCCGTGTGGAATATTCTGTACACGGGTGAAGTCGGT
Organism: Hypomecis punctinalis; assembly: GCA_949316475.1. Taxonomy (NCBI): domain Eukaryota; kingdom Metazoa; phylum Arthropoda; class Insecta; order Lepidoptera; family Geometridae; genus Hypomecis; species Hypomecis punctinalis. Next base: position 2,053,097 of record OX438814.1, read on the forward strand.
CATGTCATTTTTGCTAAAAATAATAAAATACTATTTTCAATATTATATAACATACCGATTTTAAACAATCGAAGGATACGAAAAATCAGTTGTATGTGAATTAAATATTTAACTGTGTACCTACTTACTTACTTAAGCATAAGTGATCAGTGTAACTTATATATTTTGTTTCTCTTTTCAGGTAATACAACATAGCAGTAAAGTCTAGTAAAGAAGGACTAAAATCTGTCTCTGAAATTCATGTAAGTAACTAAAAGAAGGAAGAAAGGTAGTGTTTTACCGTTCAAAAATCATTAGTATGACCAGCATACCTACTAATAAAATAAATCATTTCTTTGGGACTGTTCTTTAAAACGGAAAAAAACAGTGCAAAAGATCTGTAACTATTAATAAAGTGCGTATTTTTTTCGAACTTTTAATGCTGGCTGTTAGAAGATTAGTTTAATTTAATATTAATCACTTGCTTTATCAATCTCTAGTGCCACGGGACTACTGTTACTTAAAATTCCCCGTAGACTCGTCAATGGGTCAACCCAACGGGATAACGGGTAACGACTCCATATTATACCTATCTAAAACAGACATTAGTTATTAATTATTTTGCCTACTGAATCAAAGAACGAAAATTGTTAACATTTCCCTTTAGGTATTTATTTCTTGTTATAGAACACTACAAGTTTGGATAACTAGAGACTCCAAACAAATAAGTAAGTGGGAAATTTCCTACATCATGCGTCTCGTCATGCGAATATATAAAGTCTAAAAAATCATACCTTTTCGAATAGCGAGCGAGCTTATTAACTGAAAATTATTATTTTTATAACTTAAAAAACATTGAATGCGAGGAATTAGCCAGCTCTCAAGTCACCAGCAGCGTCAACAAACGGATAAGAGAGCTTTTAGCTTTATAAAAAACCTAATATTTTGTAACTTTATATACTTATTTTTTCAAACCTATTTTATAGATAATAAATCTCGCTCGTTTGCTGTTTCACTAGGCCTTATTTTAAGATATCTTTCATATATCCGACGCAAGAAGTAGAAAATTATCCATTTACAAATCGTTAAAGATCACCGTCATCGTCGGTTTGAGCTATCAGTTCTGAGCTATTTTTAGGCCGTTTTCAACATTGGACAAATATTTCGCCACTGTCACATAAATTGGTCCAAAGGAAACGCAATTGTGCAAGAATACGTATAATTGGCGCTGGCACAACTTGTCCAAGGCCTGGCCGATTGTAAAGATTGGTTAATGAAGACGATCGATGGGACGCTCGATATCGATATAAAGGTCGGTGTTACGAAATAAAAATCTATTTCAAAGCGATCGTATAAATCATGCATGTACTGTACCAGCCTTTTAATAGTCTACTGCAGGACGTAGGCCTATCCACGAAGGGTGATTGGGCCATATCCACCACTCTGGCTCAGTGTGGATTGGTAGATTCACACACGCCATCGAATTTATATTAGCTACTTACGGACGTATGCAGGTCGCCTTCACCGGAAAGCCAGTGATGTGAAATTCCGTACACAAATTCCAAAAAGACTCATTGGTACAGCACAAGGATTTGAACCCACGACCTCACGAATGACAGGCCAGTGTTACAACCACTAGATCACCACGTCTTAAAATAGGTATAAATCATGTCTATTTTAAAAAGTCAACGGCGTCAAAAAAAACTAAGTGCAATGGCATTATTTTAATATTAGTCATGACGACGATCAAAAAAAATATCATACATAAAAATATACAGTGATATTGGCGATCAATTAGCATCCTTATTCCTCCTCATTCATCCTATTCCTTATTTTTTTACATCAAAACTAACAACTTTTGTTCTGTGACTTTTGTCAAAACTAAAAAAAAAATCGGTTGTTACATTTTGTCGAGGGTAAACGACATTTTTCTTTGGGAAAAACTTTTTTTTTGAGATTTGATAAAAGTCGTTGCACATACGTTGTTAATTTTGATGAACAGAATAAGCCCATAAAAGGATGCTTTTTTAATATATCATTGATTACCAATAACCTTTTATATATACGTCGACTTGAGAACCTCCTCCGTTGTTTCGTCGGTTAAAAATCGCAATATTGGTAATCGCAAGACTTTAGGGTCCCATAACCGTTATTTTCAATATTATGAAAGAAATGAAAAAGAAAATTCCTTTTATCTGCGTTTTAATTAACTCCGTGCCTAATTATAATCACCATGATTTATTTTCTACTTTTATTTTATTTTCCTTAATTAAAAAGGTTAATCTTTGATTAAAATGTGCTGCATACTTTTGCTCATTAAGCCCAAGATAATGAACATGCTTTCGCATGAACCAGCTTATAAGAACTCTATTAAAATAGTTTTCAGGAAAAAAATATAAGTAGTTTATTATTCAATTCAATGTAAATAAATTTAAGGGGGTATCTTACACACGGTCTCTGACCCCAAACAGCTAAAGCAAAGCTTGTGATATGGCTGCCAGAGACTGATACGAGTATACTACAATAGTTTAATAAAAAGAGGCGTCGTAGGTGAGGTCGCCCGTGTGCCATTTTACTAATTTTGTTACGTTGACAACACTGCTCTGTCATTGCTAGTACAACTAAGGCCGGCCATACACGGGCAGCTTGAGCAGTTAACCGGTGATCAACATACATGGACCGCTCTTGCAGTCAGAATCAACAGCTTGAAGCTGCCAGTGATAACTGCTCGAGCAGTTGGTTCAACAGCTCGACCGGTGGGCAATTTCAAATCAGTAGCACCATGGATTTTGAAGAGGAAGCACTTCTGCTGCTTTTGCTCATACGACGACGACGGCGGCGTAAAAATAGAAAATTGTGGGTTCATCCAATATTAGAAGCGTGCGCGACGCGATGAGAGCGCGGGCGGAGGTAGGTAACTGCGCGAGAGCAGTCGACAGCTCGAGCAGTCAGTGTATGACTGGCGACTGCTTGACCGCACGATGAAAATTCACCGTGCTGTCGACCGCCCGAATCAGTTGAAACTGCTCGAGGGGTTCGTGTAGGTGCGTCCATAGAACTCTGCAGTTCACTGTGCAGTCGCAGCTTGGAGCTGTCGCCCCTGACTGCTTCAAGCGGTCCGTGTATTGCCGGCCTAAAAGTGTTTGATACTTGGTAGACAATAATTCGGTTTTCATCAGTACTCGGGTCTACTAAGAATATTCGGTACCTTGGCTGCTGATTAAAATCTTATTTTTAGTTCACCGTAACGCCTCGACAGTTTTCTTTTTGCACATACTCTTCCTCCTAACATCCTCTAAAAGATCATGCACTTAGCAAAACCCCACCATAAATTGATTAAGATGACTACATATGTTATATCGCCGTTTCGTCTTATAATGCCATCGTTTATAACCCTGACATCGTTTGTATACATCGACGGCGTTCTCATCAAACTTTTCATTTGAGGCAATCTTTTATACCCTACACACAAAAGTCAAAGAACTTTGGCACAGTGTTGCTTTCCCAAAATTCTTCCGCCCACATTAAAAAGTTATCCATTGTTATCAGTCAGGCTGACGATGCATATTCCAACAATGAAAAACTTTAGAAGGAGGAAATTACTTTGGGCACTTCTTTGTTACGCACCTTGTGTCTGAAAATTGTTATTTAACAGATGATTCATAGCTCTGGGATGCGGTCATGTTGAAATATGTATTATTAAACTTTATAGTCTTTTGCTTTACTCTTTGGCGTTACGCTTTTGGGGCATAAAGAACATTGTTGGGGCTCTTTTTTGTGTTGAATTGTTGAAAAGAGCCATCAGTTTACACATTTTAAAATGAGGTCTTTAGAAGTAGGGCAGCTACTAAAGGTTTTTATAACATTTATTTAAATGTTAATAATCTTGGTTAAGATTTAATTTTGTCTTTAATTGAGATTAACAATTATCTGTAAAATCGTTTTAGTACTTTTTCATACCATGGAGAACCACCAGATATGGAACGTTTTTTAAACGTTTGTTTGCTTTTTGAAGTTATCAGTAACTGATAATTGAGATGATCTTTACTTTTGTGAATTAAGCGCATTTAGTAATAAGCTTGGAACTTTCACCATAGTTTGCTCGAGCCAAATGGTTGCGATATCTAAGTGCGCGTACTCATATCATTATACTTCAGTCAAAGAAGAAAAAGTGAGAATTTGTTGACTACAAAAGTAGCGTTCAAAAATTTTCCATTTTAAGTATCGTAACGTTAATTTTTCTCACGTAATCACGTACTTACTTAGTTACTGCGATAACTTCCATATTGTAGGAACTATACGGTTGGTATGATGACGTATTTTCCTGATTTTCCATTTACTTAACTTATGAGAACTTAAAATTCTAAAGATTCATTATGATTATTTCCTCTTTACTATTGTGTATAGAGTCAAAAGAGATATAATAATACTACGTAGTAGAGTTCTTATATGTTTTAGAACTCTAATAATCGATTTGCGAACTACACCATTTACCTACTAACTACTTTTTACTTTACGTAACAGTGAGTTTTTCATGTCCTTAATACGTCAATAGAGTATTTTTAACCCATGACCCAAAAAGGGGACACAAAAATTTGACTTAAACCTGTAAACTGTTATTTAAAAAAAATGCGAAACCATATTACAAAACAAAGAAATCTAATATTCAGGAACAAGGAAGGTCATGGGTTAACCCCATACATATTTGTAGTCTCTTTTGACATCATAACTTCGCTATAAAAATCTAGTGTTTTTCGTCTTCATAAATTTGTTCGTAACAAAGATAGTATTGTTCATTTGAGTCTCCAGAGGCAAATGGCTGACTTCATCAATAAGAGAAATTGCGTTGTTTGGCGGAGAGAGACAAATATCACCATAAAGAACGTTATTTATCGAGTTCTGATACTATGTCATACTCAGTCCTAGATCCAAGTTTTTCTTGCGGGTGCAAAAAATATACTCTAGTATTTCTTTGATAGATAAACTAAATTCTTTATTGTTGACTTTGATTATTATAAAAAAAAATTGAGAGAAAGCAATAATCACTGGCGGTCTTAGTGATCTTACTATGGTCAAGAACATAGAAATTATAAAAAAGCTTCTTAGTTGTTTTATACTACTTACATATCTCAAAAGGGTTCGTTCGCGCGCTGTCTAAACGTCAACACGTACTCCTTTCTAATTGCAGTGAAAAAATGTTAAATCACCTCAATTGCTTATTATTGTGCTGACAAAACAATAAAAACAAGTTAAGCTTTGTTTTGAAATATTATTTAGTGCTCAAAATAAGATTTAAGTGCTAAAATTGGATAAAATTACATTGCGAATTTGTTACCATCAGTGAAGTTTTTCATAACTACCCCACATTATACTCATCTGCTGGAATTTGTTTTATTTCGTCGTATTTTTTAAATTGTGACAATAAGACAATAATAATATAAAAGAATAGAAATATGGAGGAAATGATGAAAATAGCTAAGAAAATTTCAGAAGATATGGCACAACAAAATGCAGAAATGACAAAAAACATTACAGAAAAGGTAAACAACAACATAAATGAAAAATTTGAACTTATGGAAATGATGAACAAAAACTTGAAAGAAAAGATAGAAGAACAAGAAACACGATTGGATAAGCTTGAAAGGGAGGTAAGAAAAAGAAACCTGCTTATTTTTGGAGTCGAAGAAACAGAAAAAAGCTACAGAGATCTAGAAAAAAAGGTTATTACAATTTTTCATGAAATTATGAAATTAGAGTGCAGTTTTCAAGATATAACCTGTATTAGAAGACTAGGGAAGAAAAGTGAAAAAATTAGACCGGTAGCAATTTCTTTACACTCAATGGGAACCAAAATTGAAATTCTTAAGAAGAAAAAAAATTTAGAAAGCACGAAATATTACGTAACAGAAGATTTTCCCCCAAAAATATTAGCCAAGAGGAAGGAGTTGCGAGAAGAGGTTACAAAACTTAGGGAACAGGGAAAAAAGGCAGTAATCAAATACAACAAAATTATAATATTAGATGAAAACCTCGCCACATCAAGTAATACACACAAGAGAAAACTGTCAGATACGCCAGAGCGCAGGAATTCTAAGAAAACAACAATGCAAAAGTCTTCTAAAAAAACAACACCCAGCACCCTGGCATCATTCGTAACACGCCAACACCGAACTAGCAATTAAAATATAATTGTTTATATCTAATAAATCCACTAGAAGTGTGGTAGTGACAATTCAGTACATACCCACTAACCATTTATAATAATAAATATTCAAAGCAACAGGAACCTCCTCCAAGCCGGCTGGTCACCGTGGAGGAGTAGACCAAAACCTCCCGGGCAAGAAACTTAGACGATCTGATCTTCCCTTCTATCACTTAGACGATCTGATCTTCTCTTTTATCAGTATGTATGACACATAAAGGACACATTGTAAACTACAAATACATAAATACACAGAACAACACTTATTGGTCCGGGAGAGGCCTACGCTATAAGGCGACTTTTACTAAAGAACTTAAAAAAAAGAACAAAATAATTAAGTTGTAAACTTATAAGTTTCTAGCAAATATTATAAGATCTACCTTAAATTAGTATCGATAATCTATATGAAATGTTAAAAATTATAATAATTAGTATAAATATTTTATTGTATTGATTATATAAATAATAACAAACAGACTAATCAAAACGATTGTTTTAGAATCCAATTAATAATAACTTTGTCAATGTTTGTTTGTATGTAACCTATTTAAATATTATAGTTTAAGTTAGATACTAACTATATAATATATGCCATAATTGTAAACATTCACATTTTGCCATTCTGATCAAGTACTTTCCAAATCTTCTAATTGCTTTTTGTAATTAATTGTTAAACCATGCATGTGAGTTATAGAATAAAGGGCTTTTTTATTTTATTTATTTATTTATTTATTACATATCTCAAAAATTAATCCCACGTTTTAATTTAAGTTGGTAGCATTTTTTTTTTCATTTAATGTCCCTTATAATTAATTTTACGTTAGATAATAAAAGTCATTGTTGTACTTTTAATAAAAAATAGGAGTAAAATATAATGAAAGCTAAAACAGTACATTATGCAACAAGGGGACAAAATACTGTCTTGTATTGTGGTTGTTGTTGAGCGTAGCGAGGGTGTTTAAAGATTATTTACATCTCTCATGTTCGGTAAAAAGGTTCTTATTACCTCCAAATGGGGCTTGTATGTGACTAATAAGCGCTCTAGGGTAATAATGTAGCTATAAAAGCCCTATGGCGGTAAGTAATCTACTATTACATCTCTCATGTTCGGTAAGTAGGTTCTTAATACCTCCAAATAGGGCTTGTAGGTGACTAATTAGCGCCCTAGGGTAATAATGTAGCTAGAAAAGCCCTAGGTCGTATAGGGCAGCATACCCATTTAATCATAATTTATATCACGAATATGTTTACCTTCTTAATGAATGGCTGATATAATAAATTATCATTGAGGCTATTCTTTACGTACTATAATAACTTGAGTGATCAGTTCTTGGATTAATATCGATAAGACGATTAATAAGATTAATTTACTGACCAACCGAGTTAGAGAATAACTTTTGTAGGAAACTACCTACCTTAACTAACTCCTCCATAATATTTGGCCTAATTGTTGGACATAATACTATTACTGATTACGTAAGCTCTAAATTATAAAGATGAGATACTTGACTAGGTATTGCATGTAGAACTGGAAATCAGAATAATTACTTCATGTGAAAATTTTAGATTTCATCATTTTTATACTTATAGGAGTATTATAGGATTAAGTACCTTAACCTAACTTATAGGAGTTATAGGTATGATATTATATTTTGTGATCTGTTTAAATAGATAGATTAGGTAAATAGTGGTGTGTGCATAAATAAAAGCTTTAGTATGGGCCGATTCAAACTTTATGGCGTCTGTGAACACGAGGCAAGTTATTACAATTTAGCAAAGCATTCATGTCAGTAGCGCAAGGAGTGGGGATTTGCACAGCTTGTATAGGTAGGTGCAGTTAGACCTACGCCATCGCCATGTATGAAACTTTGTGGTAGTAGTAGGCAGACTCTACAAGTAAATCTACAGTATACCTAAAGAAATACACAGTGGGATGTAATAAGAAAGAAACGTGTTAGTACGATAAAATAAAACCGGACAAGTGCGACTCAAGCTCGCACATCGAGGGTTCCGTACAAATCCTGAAAATTTCACAAAATTGTCAAAACGTCAGGGAATTTCTTTTTACTTTTTTCGTCATACATCGAAAATTTTGTATCGTGAAGATAATTAAAACATGTTTTAACTTGTGCTGATGAAGTTTTTTCATATAATACGCCACATAATACGATTTAAAAGTTGGCCTCATATTTTGTGCGTTTTGACCCTATTTTTATGATTCTATTAAAACTACAGTTTTCAAATTTATTTTTTTAATAAGTGTACTTTAAGACAATACTTCTTGCCAATTTTTTAAGTTTTAGGTCAACGGAATGTATGTATGTATAGGTTTTGATTCCCTTGTGAGAGTCGAAATATGCGGTTTTTACGACATAAACGGCTCTATAATTTTTTCTACGATAACTGAGAAGTTTGATTTTATTCACACTTTTAAAATCAGTTTGTTAACTTTACGTGTTCCTGAGATAAAAGGTTTTCACATACGGACGGACGCGCAGACAGACGGACAGTAAAGTGATTAAAAAAAAATTAAAATGTATAATATAATAACATAAACATAAGATACACAAATACATGAGAAGTTTTAATAAGAAAAAAACTTATGGTTATGGATAGTTTTATACAATGCTAAACAAACAGCGGTTCTCGCACTAGGCTGGACCTGTATAGCGGGAAACCTGATACGATTTAAAATGTAAGTAATATATACATTTAATGTATTTAACACCACTATTACAATTTACAAGTAAGAAATATACAAATTAAAATAAACAAATGATAACAAATCTAAGCATAACATATTAATTTACTACTCTCTGAAAAACCAAACAAAAATTAAATACATAATCATGTACAACGTAGTTTCAATTTATGTATGTAATACATTTTTTTAAATGATCCCAGATCATAGAAGGGTTCCCTTTTTTCTTTTTGAGGTATGGAACCCTAAAAACGTCAAAGTGAGATAACAAATGAGCAACCTGCTAGGTACATGACGTCACAAAGGCCACGGAGTGTATTAGGTACGACAAACAATAGAATACGGAGGCACACGTGCGACACACAGCCCGAATGGTACACTTTCTTCGGACTCGCGCCTAATTAGACGAGTGGGACAAGGCGCAAGCGGATAGCGATTTTTGTGGCTTTTCAATTAACCTAATGCCATCAAGTTGCCATAAGACGTTTGCCTTAGTTAGGTACAAACTACCATGTCGTGGTGCATCCATATACAATGCTTATAAATATGTAATCATACAGCCTTGGCCAAAAGTATTAGGCACCTTTAAAAAATCAAAATGCATGTTTACTACTTAATCAATAACTGAGTGCTTATCTTAAATGACTTACCGGGGTCATAAATAACTTCTTAGAATATCAAGCGGCTCTATGTTAAGGTCGTAAAACACCTGGTGACCGAAAACAAAAAGGATTCGGTTTTCTTTCGGTCTTATCAGTCAATGTTTGGTCACTTGTGTTCTGGACTCTAACAAGTAAACAAGCTTTCATTTCTGTTGATGTGATTAAATAGACACCTACTCGTAATTTTGTTAAAAATACCAAAAAGGAGTGAAATTAGTTTAGAAAATAGAGTGAAAATACAGGGTGACTAATACTTTTGGCCAAGGCTGTATTTGTTTGCAATAGCACAAATCCGAAAACTAAATATATATTTTTTTGTTATTAGGTTGTGTCTAAACAAAATACAAAATAATGATTTGCCTTAAAATATGTACAAATGCCAGATTGACAACTCTCTCCGCACTAAGGCTAGCCTGTATCGCGGGAAACTAAGGCTGTTTACTGAAATATGGAAGACAACTTTTACTATAAATTTAAACTACGTGATTAGAAATTTCATTGGCAAGAAAAGAAAACACAGCGAAAGATGTGTCGTGTGTTGTGAAAATTAATTTAACATAATTTTATCTTATTGCCGTCGTAGATTACATTGACCAGCGCTGACGATCAATTAGTAATACCTACTGAGTTTATTTGTTTGCGTACCCTACGCTCTTAGAAAAAATATAATTTACGCAAAATTATAGCTTATGCTGATTTTCATCCATCCATCAGCCGTAGAACATCCACTGCTGGACAATGGACATATGTAGCTAGGCCTCCTCTATAGATTTCAAATAAGGTTGGTTGGACCTGCATTCAGCGCGTTCATACAATCTTTATTATATCGTCAGTCCACCTAGTTGGTGGACGTCCTACGCTGCGCTTGCTGGTTCGTGAACTCGATTTGAGAACTTAACATTTTCCTGATTTACACACATTATTATTCACGCTTATTGCGGCATAAAATGCTCGTACCTGTTTTCTGCCTTTTGTTTAGAATATTTATTTACTTTCTATCTGTTTCTTCTTGCAATTTTTTTTTTCTACGTGTAATATTTTTATCATCCTCTACATCTTATGGCTTGCGCTGACGATCAATCAGTATTATCGGGCGCGCGGTTAGCGTACTCGTACACAGTTGCGTAATGCGAAAGAAAGCATTTTACGCACGGCTGACCCACTCGTGGGTATATTATAATATTGTGTGTGTTGCTTCGTTACCGTGCGTACGAAATATGCGTACTTTATATACATATTTTGATACATTTATTAAGATAAACTTTATGATTGCTTACGTGAGCTGTGTGTAAAAGTAACGAGACTTAATGAAAATTTTGGTTATTCAAAATGAGAAAATTATTTGAGAGAATCAATATAATATCCTACTATCCTACTAGTATTATAAACGCGTACGTTTGTGAGGATGGATGTTTGTTACTCTTTCACGCAAAAACTACTGAACGGATTGAGATGAAATTTTGCAATAATATAGCTTATATATCAGAATAACACATAGGCTATAAATTATAATGATATTGCGTCAAAAATCAAAATATCATGCGGGCGAAGCCGCGGGTAAAAACTAGTTGACTATAAAGATGTATGTGGTTTTCCTTTTTTTTCAATAGGTTTGCGTTTGACAATATACTGCCTACAATATAATGATATTAAGCAGATATGCGGTCTAGGGTGTTGCACGCTTAATACCTAGAAGATCTATTTACTCGGGATTCGAAGACACCCACATTGTGCTTTAGCGGGATATCGCTAAAACGTTGCGTTTTAGTGGTATCGTGGGTCTCAAATATAATGTTCTAAAGAGATAGATTGCTTATTAAATAAAAAAAAGCCTATCTCACTTTTATTCATAACAGGTTCACGTACAATCAATCTCGCCTAATGTCAGTAAAGATGGGGTTTAAGATGCCTAGATTGTACCTGATACAAAGACCTTGTACTTTCTAGTACAAGGTCTTTGGCCTGGTACTCATTTTTAGTACAAACTTGTATACGTCAATTATACCAAAAATAAAATATAAAATAAATTGAAATTCAACTTGTTACAATTTTTTTTTTTTAATTTTTCAATAAAATTTACACGAGTTATAAATCTAACCAAAAACCTAGCTTAGATTTGACAAAAGTGTTCTAATTCTCTACTTACAATCACAAGTTTATTACAAGTAACAAGTACCAGCTCAGCATAAATAAACAAATGATTAAAAAATAAATAAAATTAAATACATTAAAGCAATTAAGATTACTAAGGTTTACTTAAAGGATATACATGATAGGAAACAAAGTCTTAGATTCCAATCTAGATCTTTTCTCTGCTTTATTTAGTACCGGAATTGTAAAAGGAAACTGCTAGACCGTGCAGAACGATCACCATTGATTTCTTGTGGACTTTTTGTACTTAGTAAGTATGTAAGTTCGTATTGGCCATGGTGTTAGAGTTTTAAGGTGGCCTGAAGGCCTCTGACATGGCTTACTTTGTGTACTATAAGCCATATATTCTGCATGTTGTGTTCCTACTCTTGACCATTTCAACTTGCTAACTCATCGAAATAGTGAGGAAATACTCGTAGCGCTAGATCGTGACCAATGGCGTTATTTGGTGTCGGAGACCAAGACTTGTTTTAGGTCGTTGCACCAGAGGAGTAAGTAGGTACCTAAGTAGTAATCATTTGAGGTATGTTAACTTTTTTATATTTCGTATAGGTATGCGTTTGACTACATACTGCCTGATGTTAAGCAGATATGCTGTCTAGGGTGTAGCACGCTTACCTAGAAGATACATATTTACTCGGGATTTTAGTCTATAAAGCTGGAAACATACTATCGGACGCGGCTGACGGACGCGACTGACAGCCGCGACTTAGCAGTGTGCACGTCTTAAAACATCCGGCGCGTCAGATCTCTCTCGGACGTCCGAACGCTCAAGGTCAGCCCAAGGTGACGTCCGCGACTTATTTCCGATAGTGTGCACGGCTCAGTGTACATTCATTGTCTATCCTATCAGTCGCGGCTGTCAGTCGCGTCCGTAAACCGCGTCCGATAGTATGTTTCCAGCTTAAGGCTTTACTCAACTGTCTACGAATTCTCAAACTGGCTATTAAGGAAGCCATTAAATGAAACAATCGCCGCAACCAATCATAAGCTATTATTTTAAATTGTGCATTAATAGTGTTCCGCCACGTTCGATAGGTGCGGTTTTTTGATGTGGAGTGGCGATTGACTGATGGGTAGGAAGAGCAAATTAGCTAAAGACTGTTTTTTTAACGGAAACCACATTTATTTGAGAGGTAGCATGACGAATTAAAATCAATAAAATTCTCTGCTAACTCTGCCATACTAGATCAGTAGTGTAGAAGGCTAACTCTTAACCTCTCTTTGTATGTATGTATGTCTGCAGGTTTATCCAAAAATTACAGCTGGTTGGGCATGCTTCACAGCATGTTTGCAAACAGATTTCATTTTTAAGGGGAGTTTGAAATTTGATGTGCCTACTAAAAGAATACGTGTTATGATATTTTTTTAAATAAAGCCTAGGAAAGTACTATTTTATTAAGGGCGAGCAAAGCGACTTCGGCTGACGGTTCCTTCCTCATACATGAGCCCCACAACTTTTTTTTTCCGTTCTGCGACTCTGTTTTGAACGAAGATCTTATTTCTTGACGAGTTTTTATAAGTAGTATTGTTTTAATTATGTTTAATGTATTAAGTAGTAGCAAAAGTATTGGCAAATCACTTAGAATAGGTAAAAAGTTGACTTGATAATTTTATATGAATTTTTATTGTTAATTTCACCATACAAAGACGCGCTCCCCTCGCCCTCTTGCCGTTTCACTTTGTTCGCGGAGCACGCACGATACGCTCACGAGGGATATTTTTTTTTTGTAATGACAATTTAGACCTGACGGAAAAGGAAAAAGGCTAAGGTAAAGGCAAACCTAAGGGATAATTTCATACACATCCAAATAGTTTGAAAGTTATTTACTAGCTACCTAGGTACTAAGTCTAGTAATAGATAGTGCTAAATTACTAATAGGCGCCCGAAGCGCTAATTTTACCAATTCCAGCCTCAGATAATTGGAGAGTGTAATTTAGGTACACTAATTGTATGTAATTAATTGATTCGGTATTAATATCCGATACATGCAATCCCTGTAATCTTATTACACTTATTAATATTAGAATACGTATTATGTTAGGTAGAGGCCGAATCAAACTTGTTGGCGGCTGTAATGTTAGCTATACAAGCTGCGGATAACCCAAGTGGCTTGTGTCCACTGATAAAAAAAATGTTTGTATTATGTAGTTTCTATTTATTAATTAAGAGAGGAAGCTAGTTATGATTTTATTTTGAGTGCTGATGTGATAAAAATCTATTGTGGAAAGCACTCAAAATAAAATCATAACATTGAAATAGCAGTGCGTCATCTCTCGTCAATCTTTAGAAGTTCTAATAACTTCTAGTTAAGTGATAGCCTGTCTAATACGGGTATCACAGGTGGCGCCACCGACGCTATAAGTTGGTGTAATGTAAGCACTTCAAAAATTACGCTTGCGTAGGAAGCGAGCTGGCTCAGTTGATTAGAGCGTCGGGCTAGTGATCCGAAAGGGCAGGTTCAAATCCTGCGTTCGCTTCGGATTTTTGAAATGCTTATCACAAAAATAACTCTTTGAGAGGAAGTTAGCTTAGAAAAAACAAATCTATATCTCATAAAAATGTAAGATTATTAATAATTTTACGAAATAATTTCTTACATAGGTAATAGGCATTAAATCACGTGACAGCGAACACCAATCAGAAAGTGTTACGTCACGACCCGCGAAACATCATCGTCAAGGAGTTTGGATTTACATAAATATACTTCTGGTACAATCTTCTTGATCTTCATCGTAGTAGTTGAAGTTTTCACTGTGACTGTGACGGGTTGTGACGTCATTCAAGACGCCATTACACTATCCACGTTTTCAACAGAAAATCATTATTTTTTTATAAATACAAAATATATAATGTAAATATTGATATTTTATTAATATAAAGGTTTTTTAGGATAAAATAGATGTAAAAGTATATACAAATACGAATTTCTTTTTTAAGGTAAGAACGACCTGCCCCCCAACCGCCTAAGCAATAGCAATCGTAATAGCAATCGTTTATGACTTTATTTTAGTCATTTGGCACCGCCTATGTGACATTCGTTCGACGATTTCGTTGCGCGGGTGAAACCGCGGGGCGCAGCTAGTTTGCTATATTTTTTAGTCTTCAGCTGGGTTGCTTGTGCTTTGCCGCAAAATTCGTCTTGCAGTATTTAGTAAAAGAAAGTTCCAGCTAGTTCCAGCGTGACAAAGCTAAGCTAGTGAGCTAGCCATTACACTAACGACCGGCTCATTTGGTGCTAAACGTCTGTGATGCGGCAACTTCGGCCGTAGTTAGCTTCGAATGGCCGTAGAGCTGCCGTGCCGGCGCAAATTACCGTACAAACTGTCTAGTTCTAGTTGTCTACGGTAGCGTATCTTTTTCCTGAATTTAATCCATTTTTATTGAAAACTAGTTTTTACCCGCGGCTTCGCCCTCATGGTATTTTGATTTTTGACGCAATATCATTATAACTTATAGCCTATGTGTTATTCTGATATATAAACTATATTATAGCAAAGTTTCATCTCAATC
Organism: Hypomecis punctinalis; assembly: GCA_949316475.1. Lineage (NCBI taxonomy): Eukaryota > Metazoa > Arthropoda > Insecta > Lepidoptera > Geometridae > Hypomecis > Hypomecis punctinalis. The sequence goes on from OX438814.1 coordinate 2,068,306, forward strand.
CGTTCAGTAGTTTTTGCGTGAAACAGTAACAAACATCCATACATCCATCCATCCATCCTCACAAACTTTCGCGTTTATAATATTAGTAGGAAGTAGGATAGTAGGATATGCTCTCGTTTTATTACTATTATACAAAAATATTTTATCACTCTATTTTAACTATATTTCACTCGGATGACTCGTTAAATTGTAGGTCCCGGTTGTTTTAACCGTTTAGCCATGTCAGAGGCCTTAAGGCGGCTTAAAAACTCTGACACCAGGGCTAGCCACCCGGCCGATACGAATTTACTTTTTTTTAACTATATTTTACACTGAAATATGATAGTGTACCAACTAGTGCGTATAACAAAATGATTGCTTTGCATGATTGTAGAGTCCCTGCACTACTAGTAGTAAAGCTTGTATCTTGAGGACAAGTGTTTCGTTTTTTTTATTGAAAAATTTACTAATCGCAGACTCCAGGGTATGTGCAATTTGTTTACTAAAAGGAGATATTGCAAAATGAGATCAGACTAGGTACAGTAGCCCAAAAAATCCGATAAACTATGATAAATAAATGCGCAGAGTAAAACAACAGCATTAAATGCTTAATTTATGAGTACTTTCACATTTTTCAATCTAATTTTTGATCAGTCATTGAATTACTGCCATTTTGGTCACATGTAACCTTTTTGATATAACCTACATAGAATTAATAGCCTACATGTAAAAAATGCACTAAAGAGTTTTTGTTACTGGTTTTCTTTTAACTTTAACTTTTCAAACGTTAATGTTAATCACATTGACACGTTTATAGGTACTTTATACTTCGATGACGACTTTATACGTTTCTTTTGTTTTATTTTGGCGTATTTTTTCAGGTCCAATGAAGTTTATGTATGCTACTTCAATTTTTCAGGCTTGAATATTTATTTTTGAAACTTCCTTGGAAAGAAGGGGCGTTCTGGAAAAAACATGTCGCTGCATTTTATTATTTTGTTAAACATGTTTCTATCAGTGATATTACTGAGAACTAACTTGACCGCGACTTTTTGGACTATGACGTGACTTAGACTGTAACTATTTTGATATAATACCAAAGAAGGTTCATTACTTATATTTACACTAGCAAATGCATAAACCATTGGACACCGAAATATAAAAGAAGAAGAGTATGGCCGCCTTATTTTCAAACACTGTCAATGTTATTTTTAATCCGAATACAAAAAAGTACTTTTAATGGACACTGTTATTGTAAAAAATAACGGGAAAATTTTTTTGTGGAAGAAACGAAGCAATTTATGATATACTGTACCCTGTGGTGGCCCAATTTCTATATATTATTGCAATATCTCCTTTACAATTATTTGATTATACTGTACAAAGAGAGTTAGTACTTGTAATCTGAGCCTAGTTAGTTAGTCGATGCACTGTGTGAATGCCCCGAGCAGACCGGCGATCCGCCAGCAGCACCCGATCACGATTGTGACACTTGTGCCAGCTATCGATCTCCTCGGTCATATTTAATTTCGGTGTTAAAAAACATAAGAAATATTACGAGATGGGTGCTTGGATAGTCAGTTAAAAAACGCCGATTATTCACTTTGCACTTTATTGCACAAAATCACAATACTCACGACACAACTGATTCGCACAAACACTTCAACCCGGCACTGATATTCACACAAACTAGTCACTGCACTTGAACACGAGATGTTTTCGCTGCGATACAAAACGCAGTAACTGAGTCCCCAAGGGTCGGCCGGCTATTTATATTCGTTATTACAATCTGGAATTTACCTACTAGATAATTCGCCGATCTAATAAACGCTACTGCTTTTGTAGCACTTTTGGCATATTAATTATTGGAAGAGGTGCTCTTTAGATATCATCGAAGAAAATCACTGGTCAAGCGTCAACAATGAAGCTCTATAAATATATACAAATCGATCATTGGTCTTCGAATGAGTAACTGTGGCTGGCCTTTTTGCAACAGCGCACACTACCCTGGCTTAGATCATTCAATTGGATGACATTGATTGGTAGCTCCGGTTGTGTTAACTGATTAACTATGTCAGAAGCCTTTATTAAAAACTTTGACAGTAGAGATAGTGTGCAATAAGTCTACAGTCCAGTGCATTGCTTGTCTGGAGACCTACTAATCCGCTTGCTAATTCAAGCAGGTAGGTACTTCCACGTAATTGCCAACATCCGCAACATTGCTGGCTTTGTCAGAGCAATCGAGGCAGTTGTAAAAGTGACATTGTAGCCATAATTACTATGGCTACAGTGGCCACAAAGGTCTATATTTTTTCCTACAATTGCAATACTCAATTATTTTCTGAGGTCATTGTTTAATATTAAATGAAGAGAATAAACAAAAATTGTAAAAAGGTCGCATCCATCAACTATGCCAAATATGGAAACGCGAAAACAGCAAACATTACGTACTTAAATGGTAATAATATTAACTGGCAACTAAATCCCAAAAAATAATATTTTCATTATATAGGAAAATGAAGTCTAGATAATTACATTTTCTAAGTGGTAGGTCAACTAATCCAGATTAACTAGGAAAAATAATCAAATGTTAATAATTTTTTTTCGCAAAAAATGGTCCTATCGACTTCCACCGTGTACAGAATTCGAATAGTTTGCACTAATTGACGTGATATCCATGTGCATTATTGTTGATTTATCAAGAAACGCTCAACCGATTTCGATAAAATTTAAATGCGACCATCATCATACCGTGCTTGGTTGCCTGGAAGAAATCGCTTAAAGCGATAAGGCCGTCAATTAGAGACCTATTGTTATGTTTTGTCCTTATAATCTGTTTTTCAAGTAATGTGGTTGTGTAATAAAGTGTTGTTGTTTGTTTGTATCATACATACTTATACCCGTTTAATTTTTTTTTTAAATCGTTTCACAGTTGGTGAAAATGTCAATGAACGTACACAAAAATACGTACTTACCTACAGACGATGATAGTATCTTTTTGGAAGTCGGTAAAAAAGATTTAAAACAAAATTCGGCGATGATGATTTGTTTGGTTTTATTTGGTACAATCTCATTGGTTCAGTTCAACAGACCGCTATTTTAACCTAAACTAGTCTGGTCACCCCAGTTGCCTATAATTGGCTGCCAGACAAGACAATTGCACTGGAGGACGTCAAACGCTTTGCCAGTCACGCAATATTGTCCGAGTGCACATCGGCTTATCGAGTCAGACGATTCTCTAGCGAGCTGTGGACTGGGTAAACAGCTTCAATTTACTGTATACCTAGTTATCTGTTGTAATAGTTATGTTACCTAGATGCCTATTTTGAAGTATGCCACGCACGAAACCATAGAAGTACTCGTATGTACCTACTACACCGAGAAGTAAAACGCCCGATGCCAGTTGGCAATTTTCTTGTATGGCAGTTTCCATTGTTTTTGTTAGGAGACACAATACTTACGACTGATGAACTTAATAAATAACGCACAAATAAATGTTCAAATCACTTTGATTGTTATGTAAGAAACGTTGAAATATGTGTCGATCATTGCTTGCAATCCGTATGGCCAGGAAATGGAACAACTGCCTTTCTGCCGCCTTTCTTGTTTACTGATAAATATAATCTGAAACTTATCAAGGTCAAAGGGAAAATTTATTTAAATCTACGTGTTTCATCTTTGACTAGGTACCTGTAACAACGCCAGTTATTAGGTGAGTTGGTGGTGTAACATGGACTTATTTAATTTCGACGAATAAATAAGGACATCTTACACACGGTTTCTCTAAAAACTAAGTTTGTAATATGACGGCTGCCAGAGACTGATATAGTACGTATATATATCGTTCCTATAACAGAATACGGCTAAAACTCACGTTATAATTATACGGTCGATCGGGAATACGCGCACCCCCGTGCGCGTACGACGGGGGTGCGCGTATTCCCTGAGGATGGAGTTCTAAATACTCCGAAACTGGTCGGATTCCTTGCGGATCGACCGTATAATTATAACGTGAGTTTTAGCCGTATTCTGTTATAGTTATGATGAATACTCACGGTAGTTCTAATGAAGTTATATATCGTTCATTTATTCAATTATACAAATTATGTCAAAACTAAAACAATAAAAATTGTTAAAATAATAAGTCAGCCTTAAAAGTAACACTACTTAATTACTAATTGTCACACCATTTTAACACATAAAGTCTAAATATAGATTCACAATCAGTATAGCCCGTCAAGTGCTGCCCATCGCCCAAACGTCCCCATCAAGCTAGCTGCGTTACCTCGCTGGATCGCCAAGGAAATTTCTTGGGTTCAGTAACTACCCGACCTGGGATCTCGACCTCATATAATTATATCCTCTTATATATATTATATTTACATACTTATAGTATAGATAATAACATCCAGATAGCATTTTGTGAAAAATATAAATAATTTGGTTTTGATTGGTGACCTGAACATCAACATAAGAGACGACACTGTAATAAAAAGCAATCACTCTGTGAATTACTTAGATTTATTAGCTAGTCACGGTATGTTACCTAGTCATAGTCTTCCAACATGGCGTGATAGATGTCTCGATCATGTGATGCTCAAAAGTAAAAATGAATCCTCTACGATAGTCATCAATACTTTTGTAACAGATCATCGCCCTGTTCTCTTAAATATGAAATACAAACAATCTCCCCATAAAGCCAAAAAAATAATTAGTAAAATCAATATCGAACAATGCTTACAACACATAATAGCCCTAAACTTCAATGATATTTTATCATGCCAAGATGTAAACATAGCGGCTAGTACCTTAATTAATAAATTAACTGAGGCAATTAAAATAAACACGCACTCACTAAAACTCGGTTCCAAACAGTGCATCATTAAACCCTGGATAACACCAGGAATACTCCGATGTATCAGAAACCGTGACAAAATGCATTTAAATGTCAAAGAACACCCAGAAAACCGAATACTAAACGTAACATATAAAAGATACAGGAATTATTGCGATAAATTATTAAAACACTTAAGGACAGAGTATTACAAGTCTGAAATTGATAAAAATAAAAGGAATATTAAGAAAACTTGGGAAACAATTAGAAAAGTCACGCATACAACGGTAGACAAAACTGGTAATAATGATGCACTGTTACGGATAAAGCAATCTCCACTAGACTCGGTGAACCACGTGAACTCACACTTCGCAAACATGGGTAAATCTCTTGCTGATAAAATCATTACAAATCCTGGCAATGATACTTCCGCAATCTCGATGGGCACATCATCACAAACTAACTCGATCGGATTTTTAGAAACAGATGAAACTGAAGTGTATCACATATTAATGAATTTGAAAACTGAATCTGCAGTCGGAGTTGACGGTATTCCGACAAAGTTGGTGAAATTATCAGCCCCAGTGTTGGTACCTGTTATTACACATATTTGTAATCTTAGTCTATCTTCGGGTATATTCCCGAACGCCTTTAAGGTATCCATAATAACACCTATTCACAAAGTTGGAAACAGAAACCGTGTCGAAAATTATAGACCAATCTCAATACTACCATCAATTTCAAAAATTTTAGAAAAGATAATTAACAGTCGGCTTAAATCATACCTCGAAAAAATTAAAATCTTATCACCACGGCAATTCGGCTTCAGAAAAGGACACTCAACAGAAGACGCTGTTGCAGCGCTTACCAATTGTATAGTCAGTAAATTAGATAAAAGGAAAAAGGCAATAGGAATTTTTTTGGACCTCGCAAAGGCCTTCGACACGGTTTCAGTACCCTTACTAATAAAAAAGCTTGAATCAATTGGTATTCGTGGCAATGCCTTGAAATTGTTTGAGAGTTACCTATCAGGAAGATATCAAAGGACAAAGATCGGTGAGTATGTGAGTGATGAGGAGGTGGTTACTTATGGTGTCCCCCAAGGCAGCGTCCTAGGCCCGAGCCTTTTCCTAGTATACGTCAACGATTTATGTAACATACTATTAAAAAACGGCACTGTATTTTCGTACGCAGATGACACTGCATTTATTTTCGAAGGAGTAACTTGGGAAGAGGCCTGGGCTCATGCTGAAGATGGGATGAATATAGTGACAAAATGGCTTAGCAACAACCTACTCACACTAAATATAGATAAGACTAAATTTATACAATTCTCTAATTCACGTAGACAGATACCAATTACTGATGTAGTACTACACTTTCAGTGCTCAAAACAAGGCTGTAAATGTCCGAAACTGCAGCCGGTTACAAACATAAGATATTTGGGCGTGTACCTAGATAAATATATGACATGGAAAACTCATATTGAAAATCTTAGTAAAAGGGTTCGCAAACAAATATATGTTTTTAAAAATTTACGCGATGTAGCAGATAGAAAATTAATTTTTGAAGTATACTGCGCTCTCTGTCGTTCTATTATAATGTACTGTATCACATCCTGGGGAGGTACATGTAAAACATATATGATGCAATTAGAACGGGCTCAAAGAGCTATTTTAAAAGTGGCTATGTTTAAAGATTTTCGATATTATACAACTGAATTATATAAGGATTGCCAAGTTTTGACTGTGAGACAACTTTATATTTTGAATATTACTCTTGCACAGCATAGATTAGCGAATATAGAAAATCAAGATGAAGGTAATAGACGCAAAAACAATATATTTGTCATTGAACCAATGAAAACAGCCTTAGCGCAAAGACACCAGAGCTTTCTTGGCCCTATCATATACAACAATGTTAGTAAAATCATAAGCAACCTAAAGTTATTAAACAAAAGAGATGCCAAAATTACGCTCATTGATTGGCTAAGTAAGAAGAATTATGAAGAAACCGAACAACAGTTACAAGTAGTAAAGTAGTGAACAATTTTAAATGTCTGTATACACACACACACACACACACCCTCACACACACACACACACACACACACACACACACACACACACACACACACACACACACACACACAAACACACACACGACACCACATATATATTTAATTCTTAATATTCAAAAAAATCTAATATCAGTTAGCACTTACCAAATAAAATAATGAAGATGATGTCACAAGAACACACGACCAATAATTGCTCATTTAAGAAGTAACGCAGGCACCTACGACACGATATGTTTTCTCAGTGTAGGTTCTGCAGGACTTTTGATGGATTTCTCTTAAACTTAAGTTGTGTTTACTGTTAGTGCGATAATGACTTTGTAAAGTTATTTTTGTGAAATAAACTATTATTTTATTTATTTATAGGTGTTTGTATCTGGTAGGGTACAAACACCTATATTTTTCACAAAATGCTTGCCCTGTGTGGTAGTCATATCCACGCTTCATAATACAAAAAAAACCGGACAAGTGCGAGTCAGGCTCGCATGTCGAGGGTTCATGCATATAAATGTTTGCACTAAAACAACATCTCTTGAACGCATAGATACCTCGTACATCGACGGAGAAAGTTAATGCCGCGGGCTAACTTGACGCCAACGCCATCTAGTTTTGATATGAGTAAACACTGAGATTTAAACTGCTTTAAGAATTGATTTTATAACTTATTTGATTTGACTGCTATTAAGTTTGATGTTTTATATTTATACAATTATACATTTACATATAAATTTATATTTGAACTTATTTTCAGTTAAGACAGAATTTTGAACATTTTTTTTGTGAATTTTGAGGCCCTATATTTTGTGATGTAAATAAAAATGTACAGTTTTCAGATTTATTCCTATATGTCTATATCCTATACTCTGAGATAATGCTTCTCGCCAAATTTCATAGTTCTATGTCAACGGGAAGTACCCTGTAGGTTTTGATTTTTGTAAGTGCAAAATATGCGGTTTTTTACGACATAAACGGCTCTAACTTTTTTATACGGTAACTGAGAAGCTTTTCTTTTACACAACTGCAAGAATTCATAGGTTTACGTATATACTCGTAGTTTAAATTTCAACTCGATATCTTTACGCGTTCCCGAGATAAAGAGTCTTGACATACACACAGACGGACAGACGGACAACAAAGTGATCCTATAAGGGTTCCGTTTTTTCCGCTTGAGGTACGGAACCCTAAACATGTAATTTGCTATCACACTTGATTTTTTTGACTTCAACATTAATAGTTACGAGCAAAATGGGTCTAAAATCTTGAAAATATTTCACTGCAATATTAGTAGTACATGGTTAAAAATGTTCTTCCTGTGGTCCTCAGAGCAAATAAAAAATCAAGAGAGAACGTCGTGGAACAGTCAAGTGAGGCCGGTTTCTATACATGTGGTGAGTGCGTCAGTATTGCGCCGCCATAGTTCGACTGGCAATCCAAGGCGTAGTTTCGTGTATGTGTGTGTAATTGTGTCTGTACACAGCGAGGCGTAGTTTATTCGGCTTTACTTGTTTGTTAATCAACATCCTGTCTTGTTTTTTTTATTTGGTCTGAGCTGTGGTCCTACCAAGCACTCTAGTAGTGCTACGGGAAGAAATCGCCTGCAAGTGGTACTAGGTACTAGTAACATAGCGGAGTCAGGGTTTCTAAACCACTAGGCCACCGAAACAATCAATATATGTGTAGGTACAAATATGTACAGAGTAACTTTTATAAACCCCGTCGAGCGTAGCAGTATTAGTTCACCTTATCATATTTTAATGATTTTCGTCAAACGAAACCTGACAAAAGTATGAGTAATGAGGTCACCTACGTGAGTGGCGACATTGGAGCCGACTCACCTGATCATGCGAGCAAACTAACGAGTTGAAGCCTCATTAGCCGCGCTGACTCGGTCGCTGTGATATGACTGACGAGTTTAAATGCTAGCAAAGCTCTATGAACACACGCATTAGGAGGCTTTTGTGAACCCTTACTAATATTGTCACTACAAAGTATAAAACAAAGTCGTTTCCCGCTGTCTGTCCCTATGTATGCTTAAATCTTTAAAACTACGCGACGGATTTTATTGCAGTTTTTTTTAATAGATAGAATGATTCAAGAGGAATGTGTTTAAGTATAATACACCTGTGCGGAGCCGGGCTGGGTCGCTAGTATATTATAAATAGGAAAGTTAAGTTTATTGGTTTGTTCCTCTTACACGAGGCAACGGAGCAACGGGTTGACTTGATTTTTGGCATGGACGTAGTTTGAAAGACAGAAAGTGACATTACTACAAGAGGCTACTTTTTATCGAGTATTGCGGCGTTTCGCCCCGCAAGCGGTTCGGCCCGCGAGGACTCTTTTTGAAGGTCCCCATTCGCCCCGTATTGTTTGGAGCGGGGCGAATGGGGACCTTCAAAAATATTCTTGGGAGATTCGCGCCATTTATCTGACATTTAAGTAGAAAAGTAGTCAATGGAAAAAATAAACAATTGCATAAAAAATATTAGGTTCTATGGGCTAGCACCAAACTCAAAATATCGCGGTGAAGCCGCGGGTTAAAAACTAGTTCGCAAACACTTTGCAAGCACGTGCTACACCCTAGACCGCATATCTGCTTAGCATCAGGCAGTAACTATGTAGTAAACCTATACGATCTAAAAAAAATAGAGCACTTGGTTTATAAAGGAGATGTCCACAAAATGTATGGAGGCTGGTATAATAATAATCAAAAATTCGAACCACAACACTCGTTACATTTCGAGAAAGTTCATATTTTCATGAGTCTATTACAACAGTTAAAAACAAAAAAGACCCATCCGATTTTTTTTAAATTAATTTTGAATTTATTAGAAAAAATAAATATATTTCGCTCAATATGTAGTTTATCTCTAGCAATCCTGATTAATTAACCTCCAAATTGTTAAATAAAAGCATTTTTACCAATTAGACACACTTTTTAAGTGATTTTTTGTCACATTGTACCTACTAACTGGTCACACTGGTAGGTTATAATTTTTAATTTTAGCCAATTAAGTGATGAATGTGGAAGAATCAGTAACGAATGCAAGTAAAATAACGATAGAAGCACTTTATGACTGCTAAACTAGAAAAAATAATACACTGTATTGTTATTTTTAATACAATTTATTTTTCACATTTAAAAAAAATTGGAGGGGTGAAAAAATCTAAATTAAATATTTTTGGGAAGCCCCTATAACAAGCTTTCAAATGATGTATATAGATTTTTCTCTGAATAATATACCACTTGTGGACGTCACCTTTCCAATGTATGTAAAGGTATAGGTATAGACACAAGGCACTAAGCAAGAAACCTCTACCCGCAAACCTCATTCACTGTTAGGTAATTGATATTAGAGTAAACCGTATCAAGTTTAGCGGTACCTACTCGGCTGATCCGTCTCCATTAGCGAGTTATGCCGAGCCCAGATTAATATATCCCCTGTACTAATTGAATTAAACTGGAACGGTGCAGAATAATCTCCAGTCATGCAAGGGTTAGGAAAAGTTCTAACTCCTCACTAAAGCGGGTGAACTTTGTTCAACTGACCTAAAGAGGTGGGTAACTGACTGACGTGTGTTTCATCGTCATAATTATTGACATGTACATTTTGAAATTTCAGTGTTTGTCTGAAATCATCCCTAGTACTTTAAAACAGCCAATGGGAGTTTTGGCGGGAACGCTGAAAAATCCTGTCGCCTTATAGTATTGTTTTGTTAAACTTGTGTTTTCATCAGTGATAATTAGTGAAAAATGGTGGTATTTCGTTGATTATGAGCTGATTTACGTGCACGAGTGTAGGCAAGTGATATAATGTGACGTATCATGTTGTTCCGTGTTGTTACCAAAACTCCATAGACGCCTCTAGTAAAGTCTCCATTTTACTGAGGTATGACTTGGACTATGATTGGACTTGACAGCGACTTTATTGGACTATGACGAGACTACGACAATGACTATTTTGATAAAATATTATCAAAAATTATTAAAACTTAATACTTGACACTGGCAAATGCACAATAATGCGACGCCAAAACTAAGAAGAAGAAGAAGAACAGCCAATGACAAATACCCAAGAAGGATAAAATATTGGAAAAGGTTAATATTTGAACAACTGCCTATGACATTATTTCAAAACTGTTATTATTATTATATACTACGGGACTAATCGCGCACTAAAATTACGAAATAAATAAATACCTCCTCATCCCGACGTTTCGGCCGAGTTGCATCGGCCGTGGTCACGGGTAGACTGCTCAAGTCGATCACGGTCGATGCAACTCGGCTTATCTTGAGATTATTCATAAGGCCCACTTTAAAAGACCACGTTTCAGTTCCATATGTCATCACTGGCAACACACAACTATCGAAAACTCTCGTCTTGAGGCACTGAGGTATATCGGATGAGACGTCACGCAATTTTCCGAACGCTGCTGCCCACGCTGCCCTTTTAGTATAGGCCTAATCAAACTACTTACTGTGACTGGTGTTATTTCTTAGCTGTGAAGAGAGCTATAAGTTGCGCAAAACCCAATCCTTCCGCAGCTGTTATGTGAGTTTTAGCCAAGATTGGGTTATCCACAGCTTGTTCCCTAACTGTGATATCAATAACCGTTATTTCTGAATAACGAAATAAGCTATTTATTTTTTATCTGTGATGATTATCTATTTTCTACTCTAATAGCTCTGTGATTTTCTATAATAGTCAATGTTTTTTATTCTATTTGATGTCTGTTGTCGTTGACATTAGTTAGTTTACATTGACTTTGTTGTACATTAGTTATTTTTTTTAAAATTGGTTATTAATAGAATTGATAAATTGGTTCGAATGTAGTATGTAATTGTAGATAAGTATTTCAAACATTGTTAATAAATAGCGAGGGCGCCACTCACCGCGTAAACATTGCCTCCGTGCTAAATCGTAATTATTAAATAAATAGTGATCTCAAAAGGACTAGCAGTGCAATAAATATTATCATAAGACTACCCCCTACAAGTACTAGTGTTATCTATCAAGAACTCCGTCGTGTATAAGTGTAAAACTAAATTCTAAAGTGAAAGTGAACCCGCCAAATATCTATCTACAGAAACAGTGAAAAAACTGACTTTCAATAAACTATCTTGCTTCTAATTTATGAACACACCAACACATACACAGTTTAGTTAATATTGATACGTTTACTAAATAATTATCAACCCCAAGAAGAAATACAATTTATTTTGGCTATTATTATTCTGGACTCTAAACACGCCCAAGGACACGGCACGGTGCAAGCGCGCGAACGCGTATCCTAGCAACGCTGCGGTCGCTGACCCAACACCGAATTTCGCCGAATTAGAGCTGCCCTATAGAAATACAAGGTGTTTATATAACAATTTTATTTGTATAAATTGACTTAAAGTTCACTACTATGTCCGAGACTAAAAAGAGGAACTGCAAAGTTTGCTGCAAATATATTAAAGTAAACGAACTCTTGAACTGCACAAAATGCAGCAGCCAGTACCACTACCATTGTACAAAAATTACCAAGGACGACTACTTAAGCCAGCTCCACGTCTACCAACGACAATGGACCTGCCCCGAGTGCTGTACCTCAATGCGACGAACTAGGAACGATAATACACCAGTTCGTACCATCACCCAAGTATTGCCAACAACTCAAGACTTAGCAGGTACTAACATGATATTAAGGCCAAAACATGCGAAAAATCCAACCCGATATAATAAGTGTCCAAATGTAACGTTTAACATTAGCAACTCCGAAAATGACGATTCTGTTGACGAGATCATGGGTAATACCATAATAACAGATTGTAACACTCAAAATAGTATCACTCACAATAAGAGGCCAGTAACAAAAGACGACATGCCAGTTGCACAGCAAACCACACCCACACAAGTAACACTTGAACAGTTCAGCCAATTGCTTGACACCAAACTAGATGAAATGAGAGCGTCAATACTAGCTGACCTAAAAAACGCAATACAAGTCGAACTTAACGATGGTATAAAAAAATTACAAGCAGATATAGACACCAAAACATCTCAGTTATCATCCCGGCAAGAAAAGTTAGAAGAGGAAATCAGTGCTACAAATGAAAAATTAGAGAGTATCAAACAGGAACTCCAAAAAATCGAAACCTCCCGAAAAATGGTAATGTACGGATTAACTGAAGAACCAAACGAAACAGAAAATGACCTTTATGCTCGAGTATCTGAAGCTTTCGATGGAATCATGAACATCAATATTAACCCCTATATAGACGAAATAAAACGTATTGGTAAATATGGAAAAAGGAGACCACTAGAAATTGAACTAGCTAATAAAAGAATTACCAAATACATTATGGAAAATGCTCGAGTATTCAGGAACAGTGGGTTGGCAGTAGGAAAATTTTTATCTGGAATAACATTGCAAGAAAGAAATGAATTAAGAAAAGCAAGGAAAAATGGAGACCATGCAGTTATAAAAAGCAATAAATTATTTATCAATGGGGAAAAAGTCACGATCGATAAAGAGTCCTCAGTTAATCCATGTCTATCTCAGAAGACAGAAGAGGCACAAAATAGTGCAAATGAAAAATCACCAAAAGTATCCAAATCTAACCAACAAACTAAAAACCATCAAACAACCAACACTTTTTTTCGATAAGAAGTTTACTGTAATTTTCCAGAACATACGAAGCATAGGAAATAAAATTGACCTATTGGAACATATTTTATCTGAGGTTCAACCAGACATAATATCACTGTCTGAAGTATGGAGAAATGAAGATTTTTGCCGATCTATAGTTATTCCCGGTTATAAAATAGCATCATTGTTTTGCAGGAAAGATCGCGGTGGGGGAGGAGCATGTATAATAGTGAATAGATTTAAATTATATTGAAAGATTAGACATAGTTAAAGATTCCAATGAATATATATTAGATATAAGTGCTATAGAAGTTCCTAAATTAGATTGTATTTTCATAGGATTGTATAGAGGAGATCGTAATATAAATATATTTTTCGAACAGTTATCTAAAATTCTATCCAGGTTAAATAAAAAAGATAAAACTAAACATATAATTATTGGAGGGGATTTCAATATCAATATCTTAGATAAAAACAATCATACTACGCAAGAGCTCTTACATCTTATGAACTCTTTTAATATGGTAAATGTTATACGTGAGCCCACTCGAGTAACTGATGCCACTGCTACGTGCATTGATCTATTATTTACCAACCATAAAGCCCTAATACATAAAAAATGTGTTAAAAACTATGGTCTATCAGACCATAAGGCAATCAATGTAGAAATTGATTCTCAAAATATATTGTATAGCAAAAAAAGATTCTGGTACAAAATAAAAAGAATATTTACGAAAAACAATATAGACCTATTCAAAAATTCGCTGAAAAATATTAAATGGGGAAAAATAATCGATGAAAATAAAAGTTGCACTGAAATTTTTGATATGTTCCAGTCCATAATAACACAATCTTTAAACAACTATTTACCAAAGAAGAGAGTTAAAATAAAAATTAAATTAAAAAAAGGTTGGCTAACGAAAGGTCTAAGAAAATCGTGTAAGCACAAAAGAATATTAAGGATTATATTAAATGAAAGTAGAAGTTCTATGATAAAAGAATATTTACAGAAATATAGTAAAATATTGAAGCAAAGTGTTAAAATTTCAAAAAAGATAGGTTTCATTAAACAAATGCAAAAATCCGATAACAAAACCAAGACTATGTGGAATATAATAAATACAAAGACAGGGAAAATTAAGACAAATCAGGCGAAAAACCTAAAATTAAAACAAGACAGAAAAGTGATTGATTGCCCAATAAGAATTTCTAACATGTTCAATGAATATTTTTCTTCAATAGGCCAAAGTAATAGCAACGATAAAAAATTAGGCGATCCCGTTATAAATCCACCCAACAACTCGATGTATTTACACTGTATAAACCAAAAAGACACTCTTAATATTATAAAAATATTAAAAAACAAGCAGAGCTGTGGGCTAGATGATATACCACCGTCACTTATAAAACTATGCGCCGAAGAATTTTCTATTCCCTTAACATATCTAATTAACCAAAGCTTCCGCGATGGTCAATTCCCAGAACAACTCAAAATAGCATTAGTGAAACCAGTTCATAAAAAAGGTGATACAACAACCCCTAAAAACTATAGGCCGATATCGCTACTACCAACTTTTTCCAAAATTTTCGAAAAAGCAATGTACATTCAGTTATACACATTCCTGGAAAAATATCAAATACTAGATGACAGTCAAAATGGCTTTAGAAAGTCAAAATCCACTACATCTGCAGTATTTAAATATGTACAAACTGCCCTCCAACACATAAATGATAAAGATATTTCTCTGGGTCTACTGCTTGATATGACTAAAGCATATGACAAGGTCTCACACAAAATACTTCTTTCAAAGCTTTACGGATCTGGCGTTCGTGGGCCAGCCTATCAATGGTTAAAATCTTTCTTAAGCAACAGAAAACAAATCGTCCAGATTGAACATTTTGACCCTAAAAGCAATGAAAAACATATAATAAGATCAAAACAAATAAATCTGACTTGCTCAATTCCTCAAGGCAGCGTGTTAGGATGCATCCTATTTCTGTTGTACATTAATGATCTCCCAAAAATATTTAACCAAAATGAACAACCTGTACTGTTTGCTGATGACATATCGATACTGGTAAAGACAGAAAAAAATCAAGACCCAAATAAAATCCTAAAGGAAACTCTTGAAAATGTTTCCAATTGGCTCTACCGCCATAATTTGGAAATAAACTGTGAAAAAACAAAAATTATGCAGTTCAAGTCCAATAACAGTCCCTCACTAGATGTAACAATTAACTATAAAAATACACTAATTGAAAAAGTAGAGTCGCTTAGCCTTCTAGGTATAAACATAGATACACATATAAACTGGAAAACTCATATAGAATTCATTAAGACAAAGTTATCGAGATTTACATATGCACTCTTTGAAATTAAAACCAGCACTGACATAAAAACAGCTATATCAGCTTATTACGGGTATGCCCACTCCTGGCTTAAATATGGTTTAATGTTGTGGGGCAACAGTGTCAATGCTGAGCAATTATTTATTATGCAAAAGAAATGCATTAGGATCATTTCACAAATAGAAAATACCGACAGTTGTAGACCATTCTTCAAAAAATACAACATACTGCCCTTACCCTCCCTTTATATCCAGGAATTGTGCACATACGTATTTAAAAACAACAACACATTTCTTAAAATAAAAGAAACCCATAATTTAAACACTAGATATAAAGATAACTTAAGTTTGCCATCATCTAGAATAAAAATGTTAAATGAAAGCCCATATTATATGGCAGTCAAAATATATAATAAACTACCAATCACCATACGAAATGAACAAAAAATTACATCATTTAATTCTAAATTAAAACAATTTTTAGTATTACATTGCTTTTATACGTTAGATGAATACTTTGAAGTCACCACCTATATATCTATATTGCCAAGTAGGTATGTATATTATTTGTATGACGATCTCTTAATAGTTCTATAATTGTTTGCTCTAAACATCTATGTAACTATTCTTAAACTTAGATCATAAGAAAAAAATGTAATTTTGATAAATATATTTAGAGAGCGCCCTAGCAAGTTATAATTTTGCAATGCCCGACAAGGGCGACTAAGTTGTAAGCACATAATATCTTAATTAAGACCTTAAATGTAACACTTAGTGGCAATAAATAAATGAATGAATGAATGAATTGACGATTCCAAGTGCAATTGTTATGTCTACGGAATAAATGAACTTTGACTTTGACGTCACAGCCGCCAAGAAGTTTGATTCTCTAAGCGCGTAATACGCACGCACTGCACACTACCGATCACGACTTTGGAACGATATAATCGCGCGTAGTATACAGGGTTATTTCTAATCAATTAGCATCCTTGTAGGGGCTTATTCTGTGGATCAAAACTAACAACTTTTGTTCTACGACTTTTGTCAAAACTCAAATTTTTTGTTTGTTTTTCCATAGAAAAATATAGTTCACCCGCGACAAAGCGTATATAAGCGTAAGTGTTGACGAAAGTTATTGAACAAAAGTTGTTAGTTTTGATGTACAGAATAAGCCCCTAAAAGGATGCTAATTGATTAGAAATAACCCTGTATATAACCCATCTGTACAGGTTTTAAAATATAAGAGAGGCCTATGTCCATCGTGGATGTCTTACAGTTGTTAGATGGATGATTTATTGCAAATACTGACAAAAAAACACCACTGGCTTTTTTACACCACTGACTTTTCGGTGAAGCAAAACATCGTGAGGAAACCTGCATATGCCTGTAGAAATTCGACGGCATATGTGAATCCACCAACCCGCACTGGGCCAGCGTGGTGGAAATGGCTTAATCACCCTTCGTTGGTAGGCCTACGTCCTACAGTGGACTATTGAAAAGGCTGGTACAGTACAGTACTGACAAAAAAGTTCAAAAAGAAAATTAACCGTTAAATCTTTTATACATATACAAATTTCGGCAATTTTCATCAGTAACCCATTCCTGCCCCATTGAATAGGTACTGAAAACATCTTAATTTCATAAACGTCAGTAATCAACGAGCTTTGATCCGAGATCTGTAGGGAGCATCTATTTAACAATCTGGAGAAATTGTAGAGTTTCTTCCGACGATAAATACTTACGTATCGTAGACATGTCATAGTCGAGCAACGAACCATGAAAAATAGACTAAAACCGATTTTGTTTTTTTATAATGATTTTATTTAGTAAAACCAGTTTAAATGTTAAATAGCATGTTCTATGGATATTAAATACATATTTAGCTTCATAACTTTTACATGAAATAGGAGTACCGATATGTGCAGAATTAAAATTTAAACAATAGAAATAAGATACAGTGGATTAATTTCAAAAGTTCACTCATATTTTTTTTATGTTCCACAATAATAGAGTACTTAATTTATTTATTTCGGAATTAAATTCTACTTATTCTTATGAAAATTAACGCTAAGTATATAATTGTTACGTAGTAACTGATAATAATAATAAATCAATGTATAATTTTACGATTAAATTGCATGCTTATATTTTTGTTAGATAATTACAAAAGTTGAATTATTAAGTAATGTATAACTTGTGTATTTGTTTAGTTTCAAACAAATAAATTTATTATTAATGCATTGGTAGCTAGAACGTGAACGTGCAAGCCGCTTTCAACCGGTCTTATAGGAGATCCATACGGAGGCATATGTTCAGCGGTGGACGTATGACTTATGGACGGATGAGAACGTGAATAGTTGTTTTCATTTGCTGGTTATCAGCGGGCTTTTTTGTCTCTGCGTGAATAAATGATCTTCTGGCATTTGCCTTGGTTCCTTTTCGTCAACATTGAAGCAAGCACGACGTATCTACAGTAAAGTAACGCGGGTTTCTTCCATATCTCAAAGACATCGACATCAAACGAATGTATAAGAAGGCTGTAATCACATGAAGGAAATCAACGAACCCTGAAATTTTCAATCGTGCCCATGGAGCGTGCCGTGGGTAACAAACAGAAGGAAAACTTTGGATATGATGCCTTATTACGCACGCATTACGGTCTAAGCATATTGATTGCATCTTCTCTTTGACCGTCTTAAGTTTTGGATTTCAGGACAAAGTCACAATTCAAAAAAGCAAGTCAACGCAATTTTGCAATTTAATACATTGTTATTGCCCGTTTAAATTAAAATAACACACAATTGTTAGGTATTTAGTATTGTTAAAATAAATATATTTTGTAATTTGTTGGCTAAAAAAATACAAAGTCCAAGTGACGCATAGATCTATGAAAATTTAATTGTATTTATTTTACGAATTAAGATTAAGTCAAATTCCAGAAAATTCATTTTGAAGTCCGAGTCACGCCTCAGTGAAGACTGTAATTTGTTATGTCCCAAGTTTCTCAAATCATGGATTGTTGTGACAGACAGACAGACAAAACTCTTTATTTACAACCACAATTGAAAAATAAACACTATTTACACATACTTGACTGCCTCGGTGGCTCAGTGGTTAGTGACCCTGACTTCTGGATCAAAGAGGCGTGGGTTCGATTCCCACCAGGGCAAGCATTTTTGTGATGAACATAGGTGTTTGCTCTGTGTCTGAGTGTTATTTAGGTACTATCTATATAAGTATGTATTTAAAAATATGTATATGTAGTATATCAGTCTCTGGCAGTCATATCACAAGCTTTGCTTAGTTTGGGGTCAGAGACCGTGTGTGAGATGTCCCCCAATATTTATTTATTATTTATTATACGAAAAAAATATGATTAAAATAAAGTGGCGGCCTTATCACCCATAGCGATTTAAGACGAAGTCAAAACCTAGAAAAGTGATTGTTAAGTGATACCTCAAAATATGGTGGTAGCTTCCTTCTTTTTTACTCTTTCTTATTAAAGTTGAAAAATACTACTTTTCTAAAATATGTACTGTATTGTTAAGGATTGATATAATTTAGTACCTTCCTGCCTAATTAATAAAACCGAATAAATAATTAAAATTAATTGATACCATTTAATTTTAGTAAAATGGCGACAATTTTCCCGCGTTCCCTCCAGACATCCTATACATGTTGTCTATAAAAACAGTTTTAAAATGTTCAAAGGGCCATGTTTCCAACATGTTAATCGTCCGTTTACAGGCCAAGGCGTATGCAAAGCGAGCTGTCTTTCAAGGAAATAATTGGGTTAAGTGGTTAGACGTGCGAAACGCTCTCCAGAGATGAAACATGCCTTTTGGAACATGCTCAACGTTATGTGATTAACAGGAAAATATGCAGGTTTAATATGGAGTAAAAATTAGGAGGCCGTTAGGGAGAAAATTTTAACAGTCCGTTTTAAATGGTTGGGGTAGTTTGCCTTTATTGAAAAATATTCTGACGTAAAAATTTTCCTTTTTATATAAAAATTTTATGCTGTTTTTTTTTATTTAATTAGAGTCCTGCGTCGTTTCGCCCCGCAAGCGGTTGGGCCCGCGGGGCGAATCGCCCAAGACACATTTTGAAGGTCCCCATTCGGCCCGCTCCAAACAATAGGTATAATATGTAAAACTATTAAACTGCAGAAGGTGACATAAATATCAACTATTACACTGGTCTGCTGAAACTGGCATAATATTTGTTTGATTTATTTTCTTTCTACCTGAAATACAAAAGTAGTAAAAACATTATAAAAAACAGAAAAAATGCCAAGTCGATGATGAAAATGAATCATGACCATACGTATTTATTGTTTATTAAAGTTCGGCATGGCCAGTATTGGCCAGTCTTCGGATAAGTGAACGTGGGTGGTATTTAAAACTGAGCGCTACTGTGGGACGGGACCGGGACCCCACAATTGAACGTATCATATAGGTTGAATCAAGCTTCATGGTGGCGTCAAGCTGCCCAATCCTGACTGAAGCTCATTGACAGCTGCGCGAGGATTGGGTTTCCTGCAGCTTGTAGCTAACTTCATAGCCGCCAAGACGTTTGATTCGGTTAATACTACGTTAAATTGTGGGGTCCTAGCTATTTTAGCCGTTTCGTCATGTCGGCCTTCGGGTAGCTTACAATTTCTGGGTAATTAGGTACCTATAATAGCCTCCTGCCTATATTTATTTATTTATTTATATTTATTTTTGAATATTGACAATGAATATTACGTAGTTTAGACTGTTTTCTATTATATTGGATGATTTTTATTATTGTGTTACAAATACACACTTATTTGTCAATTAAGTAAACTATGCAATTTTTGCCATGATTAAAACATTGTTCAGATTTATGTTTAATGATTAGTAGGTATGTTGTTTTACAATTTAATATTTGATAACTTATTTAAATTTGTTATTTTCTTATTCATTTTAAGTAATTATAATTTTAAAATAATTGTGCTTTGCTGTAGCATAGCTGAAATTTTAACGATTAATATTATTATAACAACAATTGTAATTGACTTGTATCTTAAATTTTGATACCAATAAAATAATATGAATATGAATATACGAACTTACTAAGTATTTAATCAAAACCATTCGAGAATTGAAAGTTCTCGAGTGGAGACCACATACTGGCGAGCGCAGCGTAGGACGTCCACCTTGTAGGTGACCTCACAAACACCGCAGGATTTCTCTGGATGGACATGCTGCTTCTAACCAGTCTTATTAGAGATCTAAAGGTGAGGCATATGTCCAGTAGTGGACGTCCTATGGCTGAAACGACGACGACAACAATTCTAGAATATGCCATCGATGATATCAAACTCATGTCGAATCCAATGGCCATTCTAAGGAACAGAAGTACGAACGATCGTAACAGAAGCCATATCGATCAGCACCCCAAATGTCAATAGACCCTAAACCCGACTGTCAAAAGTCAGCAAGTCCCGGACCCATAACATTAAACGTTAACGAGGCGGCCCGTTAGATCCAGCCCAAATTGCATAAAAATAGATCACAATAAACATCCTAGTCGTTTGATGATAAGGCCTTAAGGCTCAGATATATGAGAACTGCTTTTTTCCCAGCTTGTTGTGTCCCATCCAACCATTAGCCACGTGACTTCCACTGATGGACATAGACCTCTATAGATCTCCAATCAGACCAGGTGGAAGCGGCTTGCATCCAGCGTGATCCTGCGGACTTGATGAGATCATCTGTTCACCTCGAAGGTGGTCTCCAGTCGAGAGATTTTAGACCCAATCGGTCATTCATCAGTCTTCCTAGTTATGTGCTCTGCTCACTGTCATTTTAACTTACCAATCCGTTGGGCTATGTCGGTAACTTTGGTTATTTTACGGATCTACTTATTCCTGATTCGATCTCGCAGAGAGACTCAGAGCATAGCCCTCTCCATAGCTCGTTGTGCTACTTGGAGCTTAATAATAAGAGCTTATTGGAGCTCCTTAGATTGTTGTGTTCCAGTGCTGGGTAAAGGGCATTTCTTTTCACGCATTTCGGTCTTCTGCCAAGTCGGTCCAGTCAGGCTGAATAAAGTGTAGTTGTTACGGCTACAGATTTAAAAAACATTGCTCGCAAAATATATGATCCTTGTTGCGCTTTGACGACATGTCATTACTAAGATTAGCAAATGGAGACTCGAAGGCTTCACATATATGAAATTAACGAGTAGGATTAAAATAAAAAATAGAACTCTATAAAAATAAATCATTAAATACCTGACTTACTACTACTACTTAATTATTTATTTACATAACTTATAGAACATTCAATTATTATTCTTAACTACCTAATTCTAAACTACCTAATATAGGACTGGGCGGAATATAAAAATTATATTTTTATTTTACGAAATCGTTTGAAATGATAACTAAATTTTTGTTTTTTTTTTATAGGTCCGTCTTAATAAAGCATTTCTAAATAAAAAACTATTTTGCTAAATGAAAATAACATTAGTCACAATAATTTCAAATAAGTTTTATAAAAGTTTGACACCTATTCGGTATTTTATAATTCCAAATATGTACTATAATGATCTTATGTCTTCCCCTTAAACGTGAACTTTGATCCGAAATTGCACAAAATAGATCACAATAAACTTCCTAGTGATTCGTCACATAAAATCTTAACTACACTCGGAAAGCAAGGAAAGAAGAAAGTAAACAATTTTACGATTTCTTTATCAATAAATCTTGGCATCAAACGGCGACAAAAATCAGCAAATTGTCCCAATAATGACTGAGTGTAAAAATGTTGCCTGCTGTCAGAGCGGGCAGTAAAAATAGTAACATTGTTATCACATAATTATTACATCTCACAAATTCTCACGACAATGTAGTTTTATGTAATGCCTAATAAATAGAATACGTTGGTTTGTCATCACCTTAAAATGTGAAGGA
This sequence comes from Hypomecis punctinalis, assembly GCA_949316475.1. NCBI lineage: Eukaryota > Metazoa > Arthropoda > Insecta > Lepidoptera > Geometridae > Hypomecis > Hypomecis punctinalis. The sequence continues at coordinate 2,091,120 of OX438814.1, forward strand.
AAAATCAAGCCTGTATTTGACCGACGAACCAACCGGAGGAGATACTACATTTCGACGCGTTTATATATTTTTTGTATAGACGCATAACTTTTTCCATTGTAGTGCGATTTTAATAATTCTTTTTTTAATTGGAAAGAGTATACTTTGAAATTGGTCTCATTTCAATTTTATCGAAATCGACTAAGCCATTTTTGATAAATCAACAATTATGTGAAAAAAAGCTACATCGATCTGTGTACGTGTGTCGAGTTCTGGTACACGGGTGAAGTCGGTCATGCTATTTTTTGCAAAAAATAATTATACTAGCACATTTTAGAGTATGTTTTCTTTCAGCCAAAATTATACACCATTCTTATTATAATCAAAAATGTTTTACCATAATGCGGATTTCAAAATAGTCTGAACTTCAAAACGTTGCTGCATTTTTCAATACCAAAAAAATATTTTTTTTGATCGATTAAATTACAATACTTTTTTACTCCATATTTTTCCTGTAAAAACAAAAAGAATTGCCAAAAAATTTTGAAAAATGAATTATTTAGACCAATGGTAATAATGACAGAAAACCAGTTATTATACAGGGTTATTTCTAATCAATTAGCCTATTAGCCCTTTCAGGGGCTTATTCCGTACGTCAAAATTAACAACTTTTGTTCCATGACTTTTGTCAAAACTCAAAAAAAAAATATGTTGTTTGTTGTTCCATAGAAAAATATCGTTCACCCGTGACAAAATGTATGGAACAGCTGATGTTTTTTTTGAGTTTTGACCAAAAGTCGTAGAACAAAAGATGTTAGTTTTGATGTACAGAACAAGCCCCTAAAAGGATGCTAATTGATTAGAAATATCCCTGTATATTATGAGTAACGTGTGAAATTTGAAATAAAAAAGCGAATTTAGCGTTTCCTAAAAAAGTAAAAGCTGGAGTAATGTTCTACGACACAGCTAGTCAAATAATAAAGCCAGTGTTGTCACGATATGACACCGAGATCTGTCCAATTTCCGGCCCTAGCGTCGTAAACGGAGGGTTGTAGCAATAACTGTACAAAGGGCTGCTGGTAACACCGGGCAAGGAAAACAGGTTTTATTGCACTTACGACACTACTCACTATTGTCGCGAGAGGTAATTGGCACATTCTTTGTTTCTGTTTTATGGGGTGGTAAAAAATTGTGACTTTTATTAAATTAGTAATCATATTATTCTGGCAAATAATTCGTTACACGCACGCACCTTTGCAGCACGTGGCACATAGTAGCATCTTATTTTGTGCGCTTCTTTCACAAAGCTTACCTAAATTCCTAATGTTAAATAATAATATTTAATAAGTAAAAACAAAGGACATGTCCACAAAATGTATGGAGGCTGGTATAATAATAATCAAAAATTCTAACCGCAACACTCGTTGCCTTTCGAGTAAGTTCATATTTTTCTGAGTCTATTACATTAGTTAAAACCAAAAAACAGGCCTCCGTTTTTTAAATTAATTTTGAATCTTTTAGGATAAATAAATATATTTGGCTCAATAGGTAGTTTCTCTCTAGCAACCTTGGTTAAGTAACCTCCATTATTGTTAAATGGAAGCATTTTTACCAATTAAACACAGTTTTTAAGTGTTTTTTATCACATTTTATCTACAAACTGGTCACACTGGTAGGTTATATTATTTTTAATTTTAGCAAATTAAGAGATGAATGTGTAAGAATCAGCTACGAATGCAAGTTAAATAACGATAGAAGCACATTATTATTGCTAAACTAGAAAAAATACAAAGCTGTATTATTATTTTTCATACAATTTATTTGTCTCATTTAAATAAATGGAGGTATAAATAAATGAAAATTAAATATTTTTGAGAAGCTCATATATCAAGTTTTCAAATGATGTAAATATCATCTTGGTTCGATTTTTCTCTGAATAATATACCATTTGTGGACGTCACCTTTGTTGACTTAATAAGTAACTAAGTAAGTTAATAACTAAGTACTTAAGTATGTAACTAGGTTTTAACTAAACTGATAAGTAAAATCAATTTAGTGAAGATCCGTTTAAGCACTTCATGGCTCCATCGGCCAGCCTTTCCAGTACTATGTGCCCTGCCCAATGTTATTTCAACTTGCTAATCCACTGGGCTGAATTGGTATCTACTGTACTTTACCAGCATTTTTAATAGTCCACAAGCGCAAGTTGATAAATCTGATACTAATAAGTGTGAAGGTACAGGTAGGTAGGCTTTATAAGAAGAGTCAGGATATAAGATACAAGGAAGAGCCCGCTGCCAATACTACGGACAATTGATTGATTAAACATGACAGTATTTTAAGTCCGATGTTTTTATTACGCGGAAGATGTGGCATCCGGCTTGAAAGGCTTTGTTTAAATACTGCATTGTCTTGGATTTGGTGGAATTTTACACCATTCTCTGCACTGAGGTACTTATCTACATCAGACTGTGTCGTTTGACGATTATTCAGTTTTTCTTGTACTGTACTGTATCAGAATTATAATAGTCCACTGCAGGACGTAGGCCTATCCACGACGGATGACTGGACCATATCCACCACGCTGGCCCAGTGCGGGTTGGTGGATTCACTATCGAATTTCTTCTACGTACATATGCAGGTTGCTTCACGATGCTTTCTTTCACCGAAAAGCCAGTGGTGTGAAATTCCGTACATAAATTCCAAAGAACTCATTGGTACAGGACCGGATTTGAACCCATGACCTCACGATTGTAAGGCGGGTGTCACTACTTCTAGGCCACCACGGCTTGTTTTTCTTATTCATATTAAATTTATATACGAAATATTTCATTTGTACATCTTATCTTTACTAAACTATTATAAATCCGAAAGTATGTTTGTTAGTTTGTTCCTCTTTCACGCAGCAACGGAGCAACGGATTGACTTAATGTTTGTCATGGACATAGTTTGAAAGACGGAAAGTGCTATAGGCTACTTTTAATTATCATGGAAAAATAAAAGGTTCCCATGGGATATCATAAAAATCAAAATATTAAGGCGTAGCCGCGAGCAAAAGCTAGTTCTATCTAAAACAAGAATTATATTAAAATATAAAACCTTTTTTTTAAAACAAGCTTTTACTGAAAGTAAGTACTCGCCAAGACGAATCAAACGTGCCGAAACTCGATGGGGTTGCGTCGTTTCATTACATAATTCCTTTGACAACCTTCTAGCTCCATCATCAGAACCTGGTTACCAGTGAAAGACAAACTATTCGATTCTAATGAGCTCAAACTCGATGAGGTTTTGTCGTTTCATTGCGAAGTTCCTTTGGCCACCTTCCAGCTTCATGTCATCATAATATTGCATAGACACGCGATTTACACATGTATCTATGTAAAATTTCAGCTCAATCGGTAACCGGGAAGTGGATCGAATTTATCTTGTAAGATTTGATTACAGACACAATGACAGGTGAAACTAATTAAAAGCTTGTAATATATAACAATTTAAATGCTACAGACGGCATACTGTCATGTGGGCCTAATAAGTAAGAAAGGTCAAAGTTTTTCAACGCACCATAGACAAGACTATGCACGCAATCTTTACGCGATCGAATGAGGAATGAGGAGATTCGTAGACGCACCAAAGTTACCTCCAGCCCAGCGGATTAGCAAGTTGAAGTGGCCGATGAGGCCGAGTGGCAACCACGTAATTTAAAATATAGGAAGTGTATGGGGAAGTCTATGTCCAGCAATGAATATCATATGGCCAAGAAAAAGAAAAATATAGGCAGCTGATACTTTTGATGCGTATAGTAACGTATTGATAACGTACCTATCCAAGAATATTATAGAAACACTTTTATAAAACTAAAATCCGGAACCAACCTACGAGTATAGTATGCAATTAAGAGATGCCTGTAATGACATCACCGTCGCAAAAACAAAACAAGAAGCTCCGGCAAAAAACGCAGTGTTATATAACTACGATGGTGACTAGCACGTCATCTGTGAGGTACACACGAACTCGTGATATAGTTAGGTGTTGTTTTGTAAAGTGCAAGGATTTTAAGCTGTAATACTCATACTTATGAACAACTTTTAATGGATCAAAAAGGAGTTTTTTAATAAGATTTAACACAGGTGTTACTCACTCTTTACTAAGTAGATACACGATCTACTGTAGTTTCGATCACATTTGGCGATATTTTTCAAGATTGGTGCGTTATCTGGGGGTATCTATCCAACTTTGATGCTCACATAGATAAGTACTGAAGAAATAAAACTACTTGTTTTGATCTCACAACTTTTTTCTGAAGAACTGATGCTCGAGTTGTTGTATTTTTTGCATGCCATGTTTTTGATGAGATTATACACTTTTGATAGTTCTTACACTTTTCAAAACAACCCTCTCTTAATATAAATTCATTTGATGAAACTAGCACATAATCTGTGAGATACATAAACTCGTATGATAGTACCTAGCACATAATCTGTGAGATACATAAACTCGTATGATAGTAACTAGCACATGATCTGCGAGATATGAACTCGTGTGTGAACTGTGCCCCGGCCTTGACTTTACGGCCCGGAAGGTTCTCAGCAACAATGGTTCATCTAAGATATTATATTTAGATATTCGTTATTTTGGAGGTTATATCCGACATTATTAAATTAGTAGGTATTTTTAAACTGATGAGTATTATTATTATCTTGATACGAATTGCGGAATTGAGTGATAGCGGGATTTAGATTAAAACTGAAGGTTTTATTCTTAATGAAACTGAATTTTGGCATTGTCAACCTACTTCAGAAAAGGAAAAGGTTTAATTTGGATTAATTTATTTTGGCAATTTCTTCGATTGTTTATCATGATTTAATAAAGCTGTCCGAAACGCAGGCTGCCCACTGAACCATGATATCATTATCATTCTAGTTCCTATTATTATTTACTTAAGTGCTTTTTTCCACATGCTAGTAAATGGCAAATAGAAGGAACGAATCAATCTGAAACACCATTTATCTGTACTCTATTTTAGTGGAATAAATATTTCATTTCATTTCATTTCATTTCCTAGCAGGGAACGGAATATCATATATCAGGCAAGGAAAACGACAAGATATAAATAAATAAAAATAAATAAATATTTTGTGACATCTTACACTCGGCCTCTGACCCCAAACTAAACAAAGCTTGTGATATGGCTGCCAGAGACTGATATACTACATATACTTATTTTTAAATACATACTTATATAGATAGTAACTAAATAACACCCAGACAGAGCAAACAGTTATGTTCATTACATAAATATTTGCCCTGGGTGGGGATTGAACCCACGCCTCTTTGATCTAGAAGTTAGGGTCACTAACCACTGAGCCACCGAGGCAGTCCAGTCGATATTTTCTAATATGCCCACTACAATTTACCACCAACGTACATCAAGTGGGAATATTGTGCTGAGGCCGAAACGCTCCGTGGATGGCACACGACGGTGCTGACAAAAAGGCTCAGTGGGCATAGTTTCATACATTGCAATAATTAGTTTATTTCGGCCCACTATAGGGCATAAGCCTCATTACGCCATTACGCCAATTATCCTTGTCCTGTGCTAGTCTCATCCAGGAGTTTCCGCAAAACTTTTGTACGTCATCACTCCACCGTTGTATGAGTCTACCGGGACTGTAACCCGTCACGGGGCCACCATTCAGTCAGAGACCTGCTCCACCTGCCATCATCACATCTGGCTAAATGTCCTGCCCAACGCCTCTTGAGATTGACTATACGCGATCAGATATCTGCCACCTTAGTCCTCCTACTTTCTTAGTCCTCTTACTTCCTTAGTCTCGATACGTAACATCACGTAACGTAATGCTCCATAGCTCGTTGTGCGACTCGCACTTTGTGAATAGTTTCCTTGGTTTCCTTGGCGTCCAAGTTTCGGGACCATACGTCATCACAGGCAATACGCATTGATATTAAAGTCGGGTTTTTAGACATTGCGGCATTTTTCGATCTTTGAGCACTTTGCTGTATAAAGAATAAATATTTTTAACGTTCCTAGCACGCTCATGCACGAACTATCGCGTAAGTCATCAGTGACCCTATATATTAAGGCTGTATTATGTCCTCGACAATGGCTCATCAGCGCCGGAAGCAGGCCCCTGGAGCCTTATAATGTACGCGTTCTGACTGTTGGCTTCGCTGTTCCTCCATCTCATTCTCGTGGCGCAAGTAACTGGCGCAAGCAGGAGAAAAGCGAAACCTATCGTCAGAGCGCGTACACAATACGATCGCAGTCGATATCGGCAGGTAATCGCCTTTCATGCAATGTGACCAATCTGCCGGCTTTGCGTTCGCAACATTAATGCACTGCTAGTTCTGTGGTTAAATGTAAAATGAATCATTTTACATACGTCTTTCATTCAGTGTGCCCAATCGGTTGGCTTTGCGTCCTGCATAATTTATGCCGTGAGAATTCTGTTGGATATAAAATAAACTACAGTTCTTCCCAGCTTCACATGGGGACAAATTAGGCCTCAAATCTTACCACAAAACATATTCAAAAAAGAGTTGGAAATTGCATCATAATTTGTTGTGCATTCGTAGTTTAGGAGAAATAAACTTACAGATCATTCATACATAATTGTAAACACTAAAACGATACTTAGATGTGGTAGAACTGACTTGTTTTTTTCTTTTCTTTTAATAACTAATTTTAGGATTAGGCCTGTTATTGGCTATTTATATTTTTATCTGTGTAATTAAGTTTAATTTTATTTTTTGTGCTGTTGGCCTGTAAATAAACAAAAATAAAATAAAAATAAACACATGTGCTGTGCATTATACCCTATTGCCAGCCTTTGGAAGCCAGCCACTCACACATGAACTTTTTGACCTACGAAACGGAGGAGATACTCAATTCGACGCGTATATATATATAATTATATATATATTTTTTTTATGTATAACCTTTTAACATAGTAGTTTTTAACGCATAACTTTGTACATAGTAGTCCGATTTTCATAACTCTTTTTTTATTGGAAAAAACATACTTCGACTTTGGTCCCATTTAAATGTTATTAAAATCGGCTGAGCCAATTTTGATAAATCAACAATAATTAAAAAATGCTACATCGATCCGTGCAAATTATTCGCGAATTCTGCACACGGTTGAAGTCGGTCATTAAATTTTATGCAAAAAATAATTATTAACCAACTATAAGAAGGAGGTTTATGTCGACGCGTATACATATATACATTTTTTTGTATAACCAAGCATAACTTTTTACTGAGTACTTCGATTTAAATAACTCTTTTTTCATTTGGTAGGTCACACTTCAAAAATTGTCCCGTTAAAATTTTATTGAAATCGGCTGAACCATTTTTGATCAATCAACAATTATGTGAAAAACTACTACACGGATCGGCCGTACGAACTATTTGAATTCTGTACACGGTTAAAGTCGGTTAAGTTTACCATTTTTTGGGAAAAATAATCATTATTACTCAATTTAAAACGATACATATTATGTAGGAGTCCTGAACAATGGGTCATCATCGCCGGAAGCAGGTCCAGGTCGATACCGGCAGGTAATCGCCTTTCATGCAATGTGACCGATCTGCCGGCTTTGCGCCCTCATTCATGCATCATTCATGCACTGAGAGTTCTGTGGTAGGATATGGAATGAATTATTTTATAAATTGGTAGTGAAATCGTCGTCGTCATTTCAACCATAGGACGTCCACTGCTGGACTTAGGCCTTCCGTAAAGATCTCCAATAAGACTGGTTGGTAGCGACTTGCATCTAGCGCGAACCTGTGATCTAAATGAGGTCATCCGTCCACCTTGTGGGTGGACGTCCTACGCTGTGCTTGCCAGTACGTGGTCTCCACTCGAGAACTTTTCAACCCCATCGGTCATCAGTCCTCCGTGCTACGTGCCATGCTCACTGCCATTTCAGCTTGCCAATCCGCTGGGCTATGTTGGTAATTTTGGTTCTTCTACGGATACCTGGTGGCTCCTGACCTGACCTGGTCTAAGCCGTGGTGGCTTAGAGGTAGTGACACCCGACTTACAATCGTGAGATCGTGGGTTCAAATCCCGATACCGTACCAGTGAGTTCTTTGGAATTAATGTACTGAATTTCACACCACTGGCATTCCGGTGAAGGAAAACATCGTGAGGCAACCTGCATAAGTCCGTAGAAGAAATTCGATGGCGTATGTGAATCTACCAACCCGCGCTGGGCCAGCATGGTGGATATGGCCCAATCACCCTTCGTGGGTAGGCTTACGTCCTGCAGTGGACTATTAAAAAGGTTGATACAGTACAGTACGGATACCTGATTCGCTCTCGCAGAGAAACTCCGAGCATAGCCTTCTCCATCGCTCGTTGAGTAAAGCCGGAAATATACTATCGGACGCGGCTGACGGACGCAACTGACAGCCGCGACTTAGCAATGTGCACAGTCTTAAAACATCCGGTGTGCCAGATCGCTCTCGGACGTCCGAACGTTCAAGGCCAGCCCATGGTGACGTCCGTAGATAATATTAAGTCGCGGCTGTTAGTCGCGTCCGTCAGCCGCGTCCGATAGTTTGTTTCCAGCTTTATGATGGTAACTAGCACACAGAGAATTTTGCTAGCGACCTTGTTCTTTAAAAATCGTTCTGATCTGAGCGCAGTTATTAGCGAATTATGCGTTTTTTGCGTAGCTTGGTACAACCATCGCGGATGTTTATTCCAATAACCTTATATTTGACACGTTAGGTTCACGATTCGACCTTCAGTGAACTTAGCTCTCAAAGCAAATAGTGATTAGAAGTGGAACTGATCATGAAAATCTTACAAGTACCAACTGAATATCTTCCGGCAAAATGTTCAACACTTCAGTGTTAACATTCTGTTAATTTAAACTCAGAAAAAGTAAGCGGAACTGCAAATATAAAGGATTAAATGAAGCAAGGCTACAAGACTGATTGCCCATCTTTTCTTGTCAGCTCCCGGTTTTTTACAAACACTGACAGGAAACATGTTTCTGAAATAAAATCTAGAAGAAATAAGCTATTTGGAGGAAGAAGAAAATGCTCTTTTAAGTGTTTATGATCTTCGCTACAAAGAGGAATATTAAAAAATATATGTGTAAAGACAGTCGCAATCAAAGCACCTTTCTCTTAAGTTGGAGAATCGAGCTTTTAGAATTCACAATATACTTTAGACTACAGCCGTAACAATGAAGAACGATGCCAGACCAATGCCAGAATGTAGCACGCTTTACCTGAGTCTGTATTTCTGGCTGGTACGCTGAACGGTGTCTTCACATTTATTTTTATTTCAAATCTCGAGTAAATAGGTTACTAAGAAGATACCTATTTACTCGAGATTTGAATACACCTTTCCTAGAGGTAAACGTAGTGTAGCACGCTTACCTGTAGGAAAGGTGTATTCAAAGCTACGAGCTCGTAGCTAGACCGCAGCGCATTCTTTCTGCTTTACATCAGGAAGGATGTACCTAATCAAACGCACACTTATATTTAATTAAAAAAACCTTTACTGTATCAATGGTAAACATCAAGCTGGATGTATTATAACGCAAACCTATCCAATATATAAAAAAATCTGTACCTATATGCCTGTCTATCTCATCCTACTAGACCTATTTTCATGCAGCTTTCTTACACGCGATGTTTTATATTTAGCGACTGTATTCAAGCTATCATTTACAACCATTTTCAAGTTATTTTACTACATACAAAATACTTCCGCCCAAATTTTCTGTAAAACTAAAAGTTAATATATATTTCATAAAATATGACCCCACAAAATGCTGCTATAACTTGCTTTTCTGCGAATTCTGCACTGATCATATTGAATTATAACTTTTATTAAGATCCTATCAGTAACTTATCAAAGATTGACTCCTCACAAAGTTTCCGAGATTAACTTTATTTGTAGACATTTGGGGTAACCAAAACGTTTACCAAAATACAAGACTGAGTAGTCGTTCATATTTAAAGTGTAGTTTTATATTTTTTCTTATGTTTAATACTTGAGTATCAGTTATGCAAGTTGAAAGCTGCGGACACTATAATTTGTTAAATATGGTTTATCACAAAAAGAACTCTACTTAATTCTAACTACAACTCAAACAACTTAATTCTAACCGCCGTTTTTTTTTTAATATATAAGGCAGGAACGCAATTAAAACACTACATTTAAACATTCTGCAATCGCACAACATTTCAAGATATTTTTCCCCAATACAATTATTTCATAGTTGATTGAATCAGGCGTTACTTTGCGGAAATTCATCTTCAAATCTTCGTTTTGAATAAATATTTTGCGTATTTCCGCTATCTTGTTCTAGGCAAATAAGTAAAAAAATCTTTAAAAATTTTGAAAACACTTCACTAATTAATAACACCCTCTCATTATCATATTCTCACTGCATTACACTCTGTTCGACACGCGTTTCGCCTCTCAACGAGGCATCTTCAGGACGTATTGACTCTTCGAGGTCGTTTGCAAGAATTATTTCATGAAACATAACGAAATATATAGAAAAAAAAACCGGACAAGTGTGAGTCAGGCTCGCACATCGAGGGTTCCGTACAAACACATTGTTTAAATAATTAAAAACCTGTTTTAGCATGTGCTAATGAAGTTCTTTTATATGATACCTTACATGATACGATTTACTGACTTTGATTTTTGAGCCCATATTTTGTGAATTTTTAGGCCCTATTTTTTTGTGATGTAAATAAAAATGTACAGTTTTCAGATTTATTCCTATATGTGTACTCTAAGACAATGCTTCTCGCCAAATTTCATAGTTCTATATCAACGGGAAGTACCCTGAGGTTTTGATTTTTGTGAGAGTCGGAATATGCGGTTTTTGACGACATAAACGACTCTAACTTTTTTAAACGACAACTGAGAAGTTTGTCTTTTCTAAAACAGCAAGAGTTCATTGATATACGTATACAGTTTAAATTTCAACTCGATATCTTTACGCGTTCTCGAGATAAAGAGTCTTGACATACACTCAGACGGACAGACGGACAGACGGACAACAAAGTGATCCTATAAGGGTTCCGTTTTTTCCTTTTGAGGTACGGAACTCTAAAAATAACAAAGCATCATTTCGGAAACCGTGGACATCTAGGAGCACATAGGTATGCTGCATTACAGTTTGGAATTGGAAACAAGTGTAAAAATCACACATCTAATTATTATGAGAGTCCCAAAGCAATGCCGAAAATGTCCGCACAGTGGGGTAAAGTCAGAATTTATGCAGACAGGAAAATAGAGCTAAAAAATTACCTTTGAATTAAGCACTTTAATTACGACGCTAGTCAACAGGAATTTTTATTTCCCTTTTTAATGCCACTTCTTTTTAAGCTTCCAACTTTTGTCCAAAGCGGGGGCGCGAACCTGCAAAATTAAAATTTCAGATTAACTTTGCTTGTTTGTTGATTAACATTAAGTACTTACAAGTAGAGATGCTTAGATTTTTTCTTGATATTTATATCAGTCAATACAGGGTTATTTCTAATCAATTAGCACCCTTTTACGGGCTTATTCTGTTCATCAAAACTAACAACATTTATTCTGCGACTTTTATGAAAACTAAAAAAAAATGTGTTCCATAGAAAAATATCGCTTATCCGCGACCAAATGTTTTTTTTATTGTCAGCAGAGTTTTTTTTAAGTTTTGACAAAATGTTGTTAGTTTTGATGTACAGCATCAGCCCCTAAAATGATGCTAATTGATTTGAAATAGCCCTGTATATTACTATTGTAGCGTAACTATATTAGCTAAATAGCATAGTTCTGTTTCTTTTTCACTTTAGGCATTCGATAGAGAGAACGCTTTTTACGCTGCTATTTAATTTACGCTGGCGCCTCTGTAATCGAGCTTAAAATGTCAATAGTATAACTGTAACTGTAGCAGGCTTTTTATAATCCACTAATTAACAGAAGCAATTAATGTTTAAATATCAAAGTAATTATTTACAATATGTTCCATTTAGATAGATTTCCTAAGCCAAACACAAATAACAAAAAAAAACAGATTCATGAAAATTAATGAATTTAAACAATACTTTTTTATTGTTATAAGTTTTTGTGTTGTAGAAATTCACAGTACTTACTATATCTCGGGCTAAAATACAATTTGACTGAATACAAGTGAGATCCCAGAGGGATAATGTGGTCGATCGAGAAAATCTGAAAGAGATGCATTGATTTTATATGGTACGAGTTAAATAGAGATATGAAAAATATCTCGATTTTCATTCGAAATTTTCACCCTGGAACATCAAATTCTTGTCGATTTCCAATGCATATTTGACAGTTTTGACAGCTCTAGATAAGAATTTTCATACAAATTTATGTGGTTAAGGATTGCTTCAAGTGACAACAGCGTTATCCCTCTAGGATCTCAGAATACCTATCACAGTTTGACGTAAAATCGATGTTTCTATTCCTACCATCGACTTGGTATATTTTCTGTGTTAAACATTTTGATGGCTCAGAGCAAATAAAAAAATCCAGAGGGAACGTCGTTGAACAGTCAAGTGAAGCCGGTTTTTTATACATGTGTGAGTGCGTCGCTGTTGCGCCGCCATAGTTTGACTGACAAGCCAAGGCGTAGTTTCATAGTTACCTGGATGTGTGTGTAATTGTCTGTACACGGCGAGGCGTAGTTTTGGTTGGCTTCACTTGTTTGTTCACAACATTCTCTCTTGATTTTTTTATTTGCTCTGAGATTGATGGTTCCTACTTTTATCTTTGGTTGATACTTTTCAAAATACATATCCAAGCAGAATCTTATACATTGGCACCCTACAAGCGATGGAATCAAAGTTCGACTAATCACTTGTCCGCAAGTTCGAATTGATAGCTTGGATACTGATGACGAAGGTTCGACGGCTGCCACGCGTCACGTGGCTACCTATTGACAATTATAGAATGTCAGCCATGAATCCATTTATCAGACGTAAGACGTCTGCTGCTGGACACAGGCTTCTCAGATAGATTTCCAATAAATCCGGTTGGAAGCGCATCTAGCGCGTTACTGTCGTCTTAATTAGGTATATCGTCCGTCTACCGAGTTGGTGGTCATCTAGCGCTGCGCCTTCCAGTTCATGGTTTCCATTCAAGAACTTTACGGTCCCATCAGCCATTCATTATCCGATCTATGTACCCTGACTCCTGCCGTTTTCATTGCCATTTCTACTTAATACTCCGTATAAGTGAAGCCGTGGTGGCTTAGAGGTAGTGACACCCGTTTTACAATCGTGAGGTCGTGGGTTCAAATCCCCGGTCCCGTACCAATAAGTTCTTTGGAATTTATGTGCGGAATTTTACACTACTGGCTTTTCGGTGAAGGAAAACATCGTGAGGCAACCTGCATACGTCCGTAGAAGAAATTCGATGGCGTATGTGAATCCACCAACCCGCACAGGGCCAGCGTGGTGGATATGGCCCAAACACCCTTCGTGGGTAGGCCTACGTCCTACAGTGGACTATTAAAAAGGCTGGTACAGTACAGTACTCCGCATAAAGTCACATGTTCAATAGATGTTATTGTTGAAGTAATGTTAAGTTATATTGCTGGAACAATATTATCTAATCTGTAGAAGCAATGTTTAAAGTTTAGTTAAGTAAGGACATAAATAATAATAATAATAAATAAATATTGGGGGATATCTTACACACGGTCTCTGACCCCAAACTAAGCAAAGCATGTGATACATGATTTTTACGGTTTACGCGTGGTTTTTGAACATCGTCTTGACATTTTTTTGTATGTGAAGTTTTGACAATACATTTTGACCGTAAGTTCGCAAAGGTAATTGACGACAAATGTTCGACGGCTGTCAGCGCTATGTTTAGTCAGTTAATAGACGGTAATGTTTAGTGTTGAAGCATTGTAAGATTACATTGTTAGAACCATAACAAATGCCAAGTAGATGGTCAGAATAATGTTAAAAAAAATCAAATCAAAATTTGCTTTATTCTTTCGACATAATATGGAGATGCGCTTAGAATCGTTTTTTCACAAAGGTTTTCGATAACATAATAATTTATGTATGGTATATTGTCAGAGCAATGCTAAGAATGTTGTTGGAGCAATGTTATGTTATTATGTATTGTGAGAGCATTGTAATTTCATATTGTGGAAGCAATATCAGAGTAAGCTTAGGATAGGTCGGATATTTCAGAAACTGTTCAAGTCACAGTACAGTTTTACAAGTTGGTGACAAATTTCGTAAAAAGAGCTGTGTTTTGGAAAGGATCTTTCTTTCTACCTAAACCATTAATGCTAAGATTGTATTCTATCTAACAGCAATCTAGATCTTCTCTAAAGACTCACTTTAGGTATTTGACATGAAGCCCGTAAATCCTTAATGAATAAAATATACTCTACGACAAAAATCTGTATACAACTAAAAGAAAAAACTGAACTGTTCAGTCGTAAAATAAAATTAATTACAATTTTAAAAGTAAGACGCCAGACAATGTTAAAGGGGTCAAATACTGTCTTTCTTTTCTCAGTACAAAAGGCTTTGACTACTCAAGTTTCTACTTAAAGCGACTTTCAAATTAAAATTGCTCCAATGTGTACAATAAGGTAATTCGAAGTAAGTACTTAAGGCAATTATTGTGAAGTGCCAAATTGGCCATACAAAAACAGTAAGCTGTTATCTACCTCTAAATATTTCTATTTTTCTCTAAATATTTCTATATTTCGCTAAATATTTCTATTTTTCTCGAAATATTTCTATTTTGCTCTAAATATTTCTATTTTTCTCTAAATATTTCTATTTTTCTCTAAATGTTTCTATTTTTCTGAACCCATATGCGCAAATAAATGTTTATGAATTAAATATTATCCGTTTAAAGTCATTTTTTATGTAATGAACACTTCAATAGCTAGGTTTATTACGTCTTAGTTTTTACAGTTTTTTATTTGACCTTAAAGTTATAAGCCTCTAAAAGTCATATTTTTACGCAAAACTAGCTGAAAAATATACAGTAACTAAAAAATTTCCTAAAAAACTAGTCGTACAAACGTGTACTATTTCTTATTTAAGCGATTGACACCAGAAACATAACATTGTGTTACGATTTAAGGGGTGAAAAGAGTTTTCTCCGGAAAGTAAATTGTATCTAAAATGTACTGCGAATTTTCTTGATGTTCTACAGAAAACGCGAAAATTCTGTTCGAATTTGTGGGTGCATCCAGATTCCGCGTTGTTTTTCTTTATTGTTTAAAGATAGCTGCTATATGGTCACTGCAACTTGAATAGTCACATGTATAAACTGGGAGCCACCGACAGCCCACTCTGTCGTGGTTGCCTGCAGGAGAATGAAACGGTAGAGCATGTCTTGTGGCATTGCAAGGCCACGGCAGAAACTAGAATCGCTTTCGGGTTGCATGACGCTGCTATTGCTTTGTCATCAGCATCTACAGCATCATCCTCATCGCCATCTGTTATAAGCTAGAACGCTGTCTGCGAAGCCGCCAATTTTTTTATTTTTTTAACGTGCTTCACACACTAGGTTGATAGAAACTTTTTTTTTGTGATAAAAATTTCAATAATTGACGCGCTCGCAGGATTTGAACCTGCATCTCTCTG
Organism: Hypomecis punctinalis; assembly: GCA_949316475.1. Taxonomy (NCBI): domain Eukaryota; kingdom Metazoa; phylum Arthropoda; class Insecta; order Lepidoptera; family Geometridae; genus Hypomecis; species Hypomecis punctinalis. Next base: position 2,106,733 of record OX438814.1, read on the forward strand.
GGATTCTGGCCGGAAAGGAAATAAACAAATAAACCTTTCATGGATTTTTAAAAACACAGACAAGTACTTTTATTTTGAGAGAAATGACATACGAGTACATTAGCTTAAAATGAAATGATTTTACATATTGTTGTACTACGTCTGAAAGCATCTGTACTACGGGACTAATCGCGCACTAAAATTACGAGATAAATAAATACCTCATTTTCCCGACGTTTCGGCCATTTTGTTTAACATCCCAGTCTACCCGTGACCACGATCGATGCAACTCGGCCGGAACGTCGGAATGATGAGGTATTTATTTATCTTGTAATTTTAGTGCGCGATTAGTCCCGTAGTAAATAATAATAATGTGTTAAAATCGCGAAAGTTAAAAAACAACACGAGTAACAAACATCGAATGCTATGTTCATCATCACCATCAGCTTATTTAGATTCCATTTTTGGTTTATTTCTTTTTGTTACGTTCATAAATTAAGAATGCAACTTCCAGAGGCTTATTTGCTAAATATCATCCCTTAAGCCCAACAAAGTGGAATAAAGTAACAAGTTAGACGAAAATAAAGCACTTTGTAATCATCACGTCTCTTAGACGTTAATTAACGCCCCTTGAAGTGTTAATCAGTAGACAAGAGTTAATTTACAAACTTTCACGGTAATTATATTAGTTATACAGGGTGTTCGGCAATTCAATACCTAGTAAAAAAACTAGGAGAGAAAGTATTAGTAAAAGTTGCTTATGACTAATTGAGATCACTTCAACTATACATTCATTTATATCTGAAGAAATTATCATTAATGTTTCCATTCATTCAAAAACTTTGAATGTTTTCTAAGAGAACTAAAAATTAAAAAAAGACTCGCCTGTGAAAAGTGTAACTAAAATGTTCAAAATTAGCTCAGACTATCGCTATGAACGACTCTCTCATAGTAATGCCGGGGCCACATATTGGATGATGACTTGGGGCCAAGCTAGGGTACGGATTAAATAATCAATTATTATTGATCGGTTTGCGTCCAGTATCAGTCCAAGTCCGATCTACACATTGGAGTGTTGAAACCAAGACTACGATTTGTAGGCAACATAGCCAATGCACACATTAAGCCTAAATCCACAAAAACACTAGTCAATTATTGTCAAAAATTGATGTACTTTTTGGAACTGCTAGCTAAAACTGGACTAAATAATTATTTAGCTCTTCAAAACATTTTACTAAGATACCAAACATCCTGTATTTGGCCTCAAACAAAATGTTGGCTCATTGTGCGAACTTCAAAGGGCTGTTGCAACTGACAAAACATTCGTCTTTGAGTTTTCATTGAGATAAGCTTCTTTGAGAAACATCATAGAGACTGTATAGAATTCGAGCAATGTATCAACATTGATGTACCTAACAGTTTTTTATCAAATATAATATTGGGATCGAAAAGTTTTCGATTGGAGACCATGTACTGGCAAGCGCAGCACAGGAAGCTAGACTTATGACCTCATCAAGGCCACAGGACAGCGTCGGGTGCAATCGACTTCCAACCAGTCTTATTTAAGACATATGTCGAGCAGTTGAAATCTTATGGCTCAAAGAAATCTTATGACGACGAAGTATTTCAATTTCAATTTATAGTAGTGCTCTTAGCGTAGTTTGACCAAGTGTTCTTTAGCGATCATCGAAGTTAAACAACGTTCAGCACGGTCAGTCTATGGATAGGTGACCGCGGGTGGCCTTTACAACTGACCGCTACCGTAGCTCAAATGGCATGTTAAATTGTAGGTCCCGGTTGTTTATCCGTTTAGCCATGTCAGAGGTCTTCGGGCGGCTTAAAAACTCTAACACCAGGGCTAGCCACCCGGCCTATAGGAACTTACTTAATCTAAATCTTGTATAAAATATCTAAGCAATGGAAAGTCTGACTTACTTTAATTCAAAGGTACAAAATACTTCGCAACACGATTCCCAATAATTACCGTGCCTTCATAAATACAGCAAAGTTTATGTCCCCAATAAGACCCCAGTGAGGCCTTAGGGCTCGGGACCAATTTGGAGGAAAAACGACACTTATCGAGAGGTTCTAAATAACGAGTGCCCTCTGGGTCAGCCGCCATATTGGTTGAGATACTTGTAAATCTTGGCTTTTCAATTAGTCGGGCCTAGCTATAAATAGTGCCCACTTCGATAGGTATTTATGTACCTCCTTAATTTGTCTGAGTCTCTGAAAATGTTTAATATCGAGCTATTATTTTGCTTAGATCTTAGATGGAAACTGAACGACTTGTTTTTTTTATACAGGCTTACAGGCCGATGGTGAACGAGTCATTTTCGGTCGTCGGCAGAGTCGACAACATCAAACGAACAGTTGGGTGCAAATGGATGTAGTTGTCTTGAGATGGATGAAGTGGATGAGTGACCGTGAGTGGCATTAACAACTGAGCGCTACCGTAGTACAGATAAACATTTTGCTATGACAGAGGCCTTCAGGCGGCTTAAAAATAATGACACCAGTTAGCTTAGCCACGACCACGATAAACCACGAAAAGAACTCTTTTCGACGTGTGAAAAAGTGACAGATATATATATATATATATATATATATATATATATATATATACTTCGCCATAACTCTGTCTCATTCTGACACGTTAAAAGAAATTATTTCGTGGTGCGCATCCCAGCCCGGCTGGGCTAGCCATCCGGCCTATACAAACTTACTTTCTTTATCTATTTTCTGTCGTGGACCTTTGATAAGTGACAAAGAGATATACTTAGGAGCGGAGCAATTCAGGTAGCTTTTTCAAGATTCAAGATTCAAGATTCAAGATTATTTATTTGTAAGAAAACATGGTAATGCAAACAACATACAAAGTTGTATACAGATCTTCAAAGTGATATATACATATATAGAGCGCATGTTCTTGCCTTGGTGGCGTACAAATATTCAATTATACGTGTTGAAATTCATAATGTAAATAAAATGTCAAATATACTTAGAATGTCAATAAAATAATGTCAAATTTAACCTACAAAATGTCACAAAAAATATATTCATAAGTCACCATGTCAAAAATCAATAAACAGACATAATAATAATAAAAAAGTCAAATAATAAAAATTAATCGGAAATGAACATAATAATAAAAAAGGCAAATAATAAAAATTAATCGGAATTTACGAGTAAAACATTTTTATCACCTAAAAATTCCCAGATTTCATAGTAACATTTTTTGGCTAGCAAGGCTTTTAATTTACGTTTAAACATACCAATGTTTAGGTCTCGTATGTCTTTGGGAATCTTGGTGTATATTATAGGGGCCATACAAAAAATACTTTTTTTCATTAGTGCAGTTTTAGCTGGTCGAGGGCAAAGTTTCATCTCGTCCTGGGATCGTATACGTATACCTGCATTAGTCCAGCTACCGAAAAGGTGGAGATTTGTTTTCACGAAAGTAGCGACTTCCAATATATACAACGACGGTAGTGTGAGGATACCATATTTTATAAAAAATGGCTTACAGCTATCTGTCCTGCAGAAACGAAACATTGCCCTGATGCATCTTTTTTGTGCCCTGAAAGCTACCCTCTTGTCAGTAGAGTTCCCCCAGAAAATAACGCCGTATCGCAATATTGATTCAGACATTCCGTAATACGCCGTTATCAAAGCATCTTCATTTATTAATGTTGATAATTTGAACAAAGCGTATGACGTAGAGCTTATTCTTTTAGTTACATTTTCAATGTGAGCTTTCCAATTGAGTTTGCTGTCGATGGTTAGGCCAAGGAATTTAGTTGTGTCTACTTCCTGTATGACTCTATCATTATACTTTAACGTTACACTTTTCTGTATTTGACGTTGTCGGAAATGCATGATGTTTGTTTTTTCTAGATTTATTTTTAAGTGATTTGTATTCATCCATTCTATTATTGAATTAAGCGTTTTGTTAATTTCTATCTCGTATGTGTCTCTATTTGTACTATTTATTGTCACAGTACTATCGTCGGCAAATAGAGTCATTGGATAGTCAACTGCTTTAGGGAGATCATTAATATATCCCGAAAATAGCATAGGAGCTAGCACACTACCTTGTGGTATACCGCAATCTGGTGTACGGGCATCCGATTTATAGCTAACTTCTTGCTTTTTGGTTAAATCTACCTCTGAAATCTCAGTATAGTGTTTTCTGGAGCTTATGTATGATTTTATAAGATCATTGCTATTTCCTCTTACACCGTATAATTCGAATTTGTTTAGAAGAGTGTTGTGCTGGACATAGTCGAAGGCTTGGGTCATATCGCAAAATATTGCGCAAACAGGCGTAGAACTTTACAAACATAATAGGCTAGTGGACTAAATTTTGAAAATTGGTTAATTATACTATACTTTTATATCTATGTTATCCCAAAAAACCTTTATTGTAATAAAATATCAATATTTAAATTACGTATTTTTTATTTAAAAAAATAATTTAACTCTCTGTCGAAAACGTGAATACTGTCATGGCGTCTTGAATGACGTCACAACCCGTCACAATCACAGTGAAAACGTCAATTACTACGATGTTCAAGAAGATTGTACAAGAAGTATTTATGTAAATCCAAACTTCTTGACGATGATGTTTCGCGGATCGTGAGTGTCGTGGTCACGTCGTGACGTACACTTTCTGATGGTGTTCGCTGTCACGTGATTTGATGCCTATTTTGTTATAAATTATTTTGTAAAAATATTAATTATCGTAAATTTTTTATGAGATATAGATCTGTTTTACTTTATCTACATCTCTTAATTAATAAATCGAAACTATAATACAAACAATCTGTTATTAGTGGACACAACATAAGGTGGATTGCAGCTGCGGTAGTTCCTACATAGGTCAAATGAAACGTACTATTGCTGAACGGATCAAAGAACATATCGCGGCCGTCAAAAACCGCCAGATACAGAAGTCTGCTATAGCTGAGCATTTGCTTGACGGAGGTACTGGTCATTGGATCGAGCTCCAAAACCCAAAAGTCCTCTCCACGGATCGACACTATTTTTCAACAATAGTTCGTGAAGCGGTGGAAATCAAAAAACATAAGAATGTCAACCGGGAGGATGGATTTAAGTTATCGGCGTCGTGGAATCCTGTTGTCAACAAATGCAAATCGCGTAGTGTAGGTAGAAGGACATTGTTAGATACCGTCAGTGTTGTGTGTCGTAATGACAATTTTTCAAGTTCAAATTGAATTGGCGGTACCAGCTGTTCTACATTCCAGTCTACCCGTGACCACGGTCGATGCAACTCGGCTGAAACGTCGGGATAAGGAGGTATTTATTTATCTCGTAATTTTAGTGCGCGATTAGTCCCGTAGTATAAAATAATAAAATAGTGGACACAAGCCTATTATAATAATAGAATGTGTGAACATCATGTTAAGTCCCATAAAATCCATAATATTCAGTTTATAGCTAAGTAATACCCGATTCACATCGCACAGTTCAATAACAGCCCGCATTGTCGTCATCATGATGTTTGAACGAGCACTTCGCTCGAGTGATGGGCAAAGTTTCCCTATGAGTGTAAATCTGTCGAATGTCGAGATAGATCCGCTTTGTCATGTGCGGATTGGAAATGTCGATAAATGTGTTTTGGTAAACACTATTTACGTGGAACTTTCGTATTTGCCCTTGAATAGGCTCGAGCGGAGTATTTAGAAGTAGGTTATTTGCGCAAAAATGAAACGACCTGACTGAATATTTAGTCATGTTGCTTGAGTGTTTTTTTATAATTTGATTTGTAGAAATGACGTAAGTATTTAAACTTAAACACACGCTAGACTTGGGCGTCCCTATCAAAATATAGATTTTTAGTAAGACTGGTTCTTGTAAGTACTAACTAAAGTAATAGAATACTTAATAAATGTTGCTCAAATAAAAATATGTTACAGCTGTCTTAATCATATCTGGTTTTACAGCATACGCAAGAGTAAGTGGAATAAAAATAAACGCATTGTCTGTGGGCATACGAAAGAACAGCCGAGACAGCTCGATGCTAGTATACGAAACCCTTGGAAATTCCGTAAGTTCGGATGTATGTGCATCTTTTTCTAACACCTTTTAAATTTCATATTTAAAATAGGACAAAGTGGTGTATATCTCTTGCTATTTTAGTATAGTTTCTATAACATTAGTTCTAATTCTATAGCAGTAGCATCATAGGTCAATCTGTATATAAAATAAAACAATAGTGCTTAAAAATACAAAGTCAATAAAGTATTCAGAACAAAAGGTGAAGGGCATTAAAATTTAGACTAAACGATCTACCTACTTACCTAATTTTTTGTTCATCATTATTTGTTTGTCAACAGTAAAGATCTCGGCACAAAAAATATAGTCAAGGCTTCAACATCAATTTGGTTACGTAGCAGCGCTGAGTTAAATAAGTTTTTTTTAATATAAATTTGACACAAACCAACTAAATAATTATACAGATATATGTATAGGTGACTGTTTATTCTATAAATAAAACTTAGGAATTCGACAATAACAATAGACAATTAAAGATGATGCAGCAAATATTGTTCGAGAAGAAATTATTATTCAGAATAGTTATAGAAGGTAGTGAAGCCGTGGTGGTCTAGTGGCAATGACACCTGCTTTACAATCGTGAGGTCATGGTTTCAAATCTCGGTCCCGTACCGTGAATTTCTCGGAATTTATGTACGGATTTTAAACCACGGGCTTTTCGGTGAAGGAAAACATCGTGAGTCAACCTGCTTACGTCCGTAGAAGAAATTTGATGGCGTATGTAAATCCACCAAGCCGCACTGGGCCGGCGTGGTGGATATGGCCCAATCACCCTTCGTGGGTAGGCCTACGTCCTGTAGTGGACTATTCAAAAGTCTGGTAGAGTATAGAAGGTAGATGACATGTCAGAGGACAGGGCACATATGATGTGCTCCAGCTCTTCGTGCTATGAGCCATTGCCTACTCGGCCACGAGACCGACAAGGTCGCAGAATGCTTGAATAGACCCCTTTCATCGGCTAGCGTAACGTAGGACATCACAAGTTAAACAGATAACCCAATAAAGACTGCAATATTGCCGTTTATACTTACAAATAATAAGTCCTAATGGAAATCTATATACCTACCTACCTATAGGTGAGATCTATGTCTAGCAGTCGCTTGATTGTGTATTCCCGGCTTAGCACAATAATTACCATGTTTTTAGGCGCTTAAGATTATAACTGATTCGTTCGTTTCATTGACGTCCACTGCTGGACATAGGCCTTCCCTAAAGATCTCCAATAACACCGTTTGGTAGCGGCTTGCATCCAGCGCGATCCTGCGGTCTGAATGAGGTCATCCGTCCACCTTGTGGGTGGACGTCCTACGCTGCGCTTGCCGGTACGTGGTCTCCACTCGAGAACTTTTCGACCCCATCGGTCGTCAGTCCTCCGAGCTATGTGCCCTGCCCATTGCCATTTCAACTTGCCAATCCGCTGGGCTATGTCGGTAGCTTTGGTTCTTCTACGATTACCATTACGCTATACAGAGCACACCACAGGGCAGAAAGGCAGAACCCAGCAGTTTCCTAGTTAATTATAATGAAGTCGTTTGAGCGACACGTGTACAGCAAATGTACTAAATGATGCAATTGTTACCTTCCTCGACGTTACGATATGCGCAGTTTGCATAAAACTGTTCAACTTGAAGTTCCAACTACGGGGAAGCCAGTGATGAAAGTTAACACAGATGTATACATGGAATATATTTTTTATCGCATCTTTACCATAAAAAATAAGCAATAGGATTAGTTGATATTTTTTATGTCCTTTTGTAACAGCTGTACCAGCCTTTTTAATAGTCCACTGCAGGACGTAGGCCTACCCACGAAGGGTGATTGTAACAGCTAAACAGAGCCTATTCTCGAAAACAAAATTAAAATCAACTTAGAAATAAAGAAGTTTTCTTGCTAAACAAAGAGCGCGCAATGACAGAATATGACGTCACAGTCCGTAAGTATCATACATTCGCCATACTATGCTTATGCTTTGTGGGAAAGGGACAAAGCATCCCCTCTTAATCCCTACCAAAATAACAAGCTAATATTTCTGAATTAGCCAATTTTAGTTATTTTTTCAGCTTACGAATCATAATTAATTGCAGAATTCAGTAATCTTAATACTTTTAACTAATTCAATACTAGTAAACCATCTCAATAATCAATCAACTATTCTAAACGAAGGTTCTATTTTCTCTTAATCTTTGGATTTCCACATTTGTATTGAGGCAGGTATGGAACTCACTAAAAAATTTTAACAATCCGTTTCAAGCAACTCGTATGAATATTAGTAAAATGAACACCTTGCACGAGCTTGTGGAGTTTTTTTACATTATTTTCTGTAGAGTTAGAGCGTAAACTAAGTTCAATTATGTAAAAATAAAATTCCCCCTCAACAAGAAACTCAACGTTAGTAGATGCCACGTACAAATTCCTTGAAATACAGCATACAATTTGACAATTTCCATACTAAGGATACTAAAAAAGAAATTTAACAAATTATCGTGCCAATATAAATTTACGCAACAACTTATCTTTGCAATTTAGTAATTTAAGGAAAACATTTCCGTGTCATTGTATTATATTATATTATATGTCTTTGAGGTGTGAAAAATCGGTCTTTTACATCTGTTGTGTTTTGTAAACTCTCAAGGTGATACAAATTTGAAACACATGGCTAGTTATTCAGACATGAATAGGTACGAAAAACTATACATATGTTTAATGAGTTAGTTGTGTGTTGGGAGTTGCCGTGAGTGTGTTGGGGATTTTTGGTGCTAGTTTTGTTTATACAGGTATATTTTTTATCAATTAGAATACTTTTAGGGGCTTATTCTGTACATTAAAACTATTAACTTTTGTTCTGCGACTTTTATCAAAACTCAAAAAAAAATTCAGCTGTTATTCCATACATTTTGTCGCGGGTGAACAAAATTTTTATATGGAACAACATCTCTTTTTTAAATTTTACAAAAGTCGCAGAACAAAAGTTGTTATTTTTATAAGTTTCTAACAGGATGCTAATTGTTTAGAAATAACCCTGTATAACGAATGTATAAATTGTGTAGGAGACATTAGACATTTTCAAAAGTGAAAATCAGGGAACGTTTTAGCTACCTACCTGCAGTAGCTAACTAATAAGGTAATACGTACGTACTTAAGGTACGTAATACGTACGTACTTAAGGTACGTAATAAAAGTAATTAATCACTTTCATTTTCTGAATAAATAAGTATTTATGTAGGTAGGTAATGGGTACCTAATTTATCATTAAGTGCAATGCCCAAGTAAAAAGTAAACGTGTGTGTTTATGTGTATGTCGGTGGCATCATAGCTTCTAAACAGATACTTGAACAGATTTTGATTTAGTATATTTAAATGTGACTTGATTGAGTATGTTTGCAGCAATCACGACAAAGGATTTTACATTTAGACTTCAAAGTCCTGAACAATGCTGCGACTTCGTAAGTTACAGTCGTCTTACAAGTTCTAGTATCCATGTTTTGTTTTGTGGGAGTTGTAAGCTTAAGCTCAGCGGAGGACTGATGACCAATGGGGTGGAAAAGTACTCGAGTGGAGACCACGTACCGGCAAGCACAGCGTAGACTTTTCGACCCCATCGGTCATCAGTCCTGCGTTCTAGTGTTTTACTCACTGCCATTTCAACTTGCCAATCCCCTGGGCTATATCGAATGTTATTTCCAAGAGTTGTAACTGCAAACGCTGCATAAAAATATGGCTACTAGAACTTGTAATACGGCTACAACTTACGTGAACAACCACAAGGTAGACGGATGACCTCATCGAGACCGTAGTGTTGGTAGCGAGCCGCTGCCAACTGGTCTAATTCGAGATTTATACAAAAGTCCTATTTCAAGCAGTAGACATCTTATGAAACGACAATGTATACTAGATTATTTTTTGCAAAAAAATAGCATGACCAACTTCGCCCGTATACACGAATTCGCGAATATTTCGCACAGATCGATGAAGCATTTTTCACATTATTGTTGATTTATCAAAAATGGCTCAGCCGATTTTGATAACATTTATATGGGACCAATTTTAAAGTATATTCTTTCCAATAAAAAAAAAACTATTAAAATCGGACAACTGTGAAAAAAGTTATGCGTGGTTATACATAAAAAAAATATATATTTATATACGCGTCGAATTGAGTACCTTCTCTGGTTCGTCGGTCAAAAATTGAATCACTGTTTGAAGTTCCACTGCGTGATTCCATAAAACAGCTATGGTAATAGAGTTATGTCGGCAGCTGTCATGGAAGAGCCATGAATATTTATACGATCAATCAGTGTTCACGCTTGGAGGAGCTTCCATGTGGGCGTGCGCGGGAAAATAAAATGTTGTGGACTTAGATTACTGCTTAATTAGAATTTTTTGAGTAGTTTGGTAGTAGATAACTCATTATTTTTCGCCAAAAATGGCACAACCGACTTCATCCGTGTACAGAACTCGAACAGATTCGCGTGAGTCAAGGTATCATCGACGTAGTAATTTTTACATTATTGCTTACTGATTTTTCAAAAAATGACCTAGCCAATTTTGATACAATTTGAATAAGACCTATAATGTATGGTCCACAAAACAAAAAAAAATCGTCAAAATCGGTTCGTAATTGGCGGAGTAAGTGCGTAACATACATACAAAAAAAGCACACAGTCGAATTATGAATTTCCTTCTTGAAGTAGGTTAAAAACGAGTACCTAAGCAACAATTCTGTATACATGAATCTGGAGCTGGATTTTCGAGCAACAGATTTTATTCCGGTTTTCTTCCGCTATACACAGGTATTTGTCTGTTTTCTATTACTTATTAAGTAGACCGTATAACCTACACAACCTAGTTGCTTTACTGTACCAGCCATTTTAATAGTCCACTGCAGGACGTAGGCCTACCCATGAAGGGTGATTGGGCCATATCTACCACGCTGGCTCAGTGCGGGTTGGTGGATTCACATACGCCATCGAGTTTTTTCTCAGTACGTACGCAGGTTGCCTCACGATGTTTTCCTTCACCGAAAAGCCAGTGATGTGAAATTCCGTACATAAATTCCAAAGAACTCATTGGTATGGGACCGGGGATTCGAACCCACGACCTCACGATTGTAAGGCGGGTGTCACTACCTCTTGACTACCACGGCTTATCCTAGACCTAGTTGCTTAAAACTATAGAAATATTTACGAGACATCATTCCCGTAGTCCATCTAGGTGAATTTTGTTAGGTGGACCATGGTCACAGAACCCACTAAAGGGCAATGATGTCAAAGAGGTAGGTTATTATAATTATGTTCTGTCTAAACAAAACTTTAACTCGGAATTGATGAATTGTGATGCGATTACATGCAATAAAAAAAAATCAAGTTTCAAGTTTAAATTTTCAAATAAGTCAAAATCAAGATTTTATGAAATGTGTATTTTGCATATTAATATAATTACTGCGAGACGTTGATTTTATGTATTTATTCTTTGTTTCAGATCTGAAATCTTCGGCCGTGGAAACTAAGTCAATATTGTAAGTATAATCTATAAAAAAGTTAAAAACTGTATTATTAATTTTAAGATGTCCACTGAATCCATCGTGGTCAATAGTTAAATTTCGTTTTCGTTAAAAAGTAAAGTACAATGAAAAGTACATAATACAAATATTTTACAAAGAGTGACATGTTTTAACCTTTCCGTTGGTTCTATACCTACATGTTATTAATTTTTTTGAAAGCCATAACTGAAAATTGCATCAAAATCGAATTGCACAAACATCCTTTCCCCCCAAACGCATACCGGCTCCGTTCCGTCGGGGGTAAGAGTGAACTAAAGATAAAATCAATGTAATATTGAACATCTTTCGATAAATGTTGACCTCCCAAGTGTAGAAGTACCTATTATAGTGTCACCGTAGTGATTATTTACGCATTCTCATAACAAGTGTAACAAACATGACAGGTAGACGTGTGACCAAGCAATTAGACGTCCACCGGCCGGCCTTGCGCTGACATTGACAATCTGTCACACTCGTTATGTCACTGCTTGGCGTTCCCGCTATTTGATGAAAATGGATCGATTACGGCGATTAATCATCCATCATCTATACGACGTTCACTGCTGGACATGGGTCTCCACTATGGATATCCAATAAGACCGGTCGGAAGTGGCTTGCATCCAGCGCGATCCTGCGGGCTTAATGAAGTCATATAAAATACAGGTTTATTCAGAAAGAGTAAGCTTTTCAAAGTTTGAGTGAATACATTGAAAAAAAGAACAGTTACAAATAGACAATGCACGCAACCGAGTGACTTGATTCCGAGAGAGCCTGCAAAGTCTGTTTCTAAATTTAAACAAGTCAACTCTGTTAATTAAATTTCGTAATATTAAACACATTAAGTTAGTTAAAAAACAGATTTCGGACAGATTTAGGTTGGTTGCTTTTAACCTATTCTCTCAGTAATTTTAACTTAGGGACTTAGGAGACCTATAATAGATATCTTCTAAGTCTGCGAGCTTCATCTTTGACCACACCGTCGCCTACCATGGGGCGGGTTGATCAAGCGCGGACTGATTCGCGATAAAAAAGCCAAAATAAAGGTTTAAGTAAACTACTCAAACCTTTATTATAAACAACTTATATTATTAAACCAAAGCGCCAATCGTGTAAAACCACTAGTCTGACGTCTTTGGCCACCCCAGAAAACTGGAAAGTAAAGCCATTCTATTTTTCTGGAGCGGGAAGCAGTTGCAGCAGCGGGACAGAAATGCACCGTGTGGCTACATTCGATATTCCATTGTGGGACAATAGTTAATATTTTTGTTTATTGATGAGGACAGTGAAGCGAGGAGGCACGGCTCAGCGACGCCACCGCGCCATCGCTTGTACTGTACGGTGTGGACAGGCTCAAAGGTTGTGACACCTCACAGCAAACGTGAAAGTTTGATGTGCACTATCCTTACTAATATTATAAATCCAAAAGTATATTTGTAGATTTATTAGTTCATTAGTTGGTTCCTTTTTCACGCAGCAACGGAGCGACGGATCGACTTGATTTTTATCATGAAAATACTTTGACGGAAAGTGACCTAGGCTATTTTTTATTCCGTAAAAATAAAAGGTTCCTATGATATAACACAAAAATCAAAATATCACGCAGGCAAAGCCGCGACAAAAAACTAGTATTCCATAAGTCAAGTCTGTCATTCTTCTATAAATGTTACATCGATTTCCTGAAGAAAGGATGAAAATAAATCGGTTATCGGTATTGTTTCAGAGCTTTTCTTTATTTCGGGAATCGATACAGTGTAAATAAAGATAGAATAGGAAGGGCTTTATCACGTTTTGTTGACGGCTTTTTATAGAAATGATTAATTTATTTGTTATCGTTAAATTTTGTTGTATAATTATCACTGTTCTTGTGCGTAGGTGTGGTTTTGAAAAGTATGACGTTCCTTGACGTGTACCCATAGTACAATTAAAATATATGTACTTGAGCAGATAAAGTTTCTTTTCTTACAGAATTTTATTCTAAGACTGGTTTTGCAGTTTTTTGTATAAACCCACTGGTCGATGTTTCATTTAAATATCCATTGATGCAGATAAAACAATTACTTCATTAAATCGTTCTATCGAATGTCAAATATCTATTGTTAGGCCATATAATGATACTTATGGATGATGCCATTATAATTGTTTTGAGGACATTTTAGTGTCATACTGAAACAAACAATAAAACCATGTATTTATTGAGCAACGATTTTTTATAAACCCTGTTTCAGAAACAAAATCTACGTGTTTCTGAAACAAATCATAATGTTTCAGAGACAAATATTTTGTTTCTGTAAATAGTATATGTTTAGCAACTGTGTGCACGGCAGAGCTTCCGGAACATTGTTCCTGGAAACATCTACGTGATGTTCCAGAAACTGTATATCAAAAATAATGTTGCTCAGTGAATACATGACTTTAATAGAACAATACTCTGTACTCGTAGCCGTAATCAAACTCTTTAGGAGTAAAAATACTCCTAAAGAGTTTGACCGCTACGCTACCTGAGATGCAGTATTATTGCATATATAATATTTCTTGTAACATTTCTAGACCACAGATATTCGTCTTTCGTTAAATAAAGTATAAGCATGTAATCTTTTTTATATGCAACAGCTAAGCTGTTTTTCGTGATTCAGAGAGCTTGTCTTCAGAGTCAAAGTTGGTCATTTGAGTACAATTAAACTCAGAAAATGTTTACCGTCCGAAATATACTCTGTATCAATATTCATCTCTATAGTCATATTTTTCTCCCTTCAAGAACAATATGCGTGTGATGAGTTTATTGAATGTTTATTAGGCCAAAGAACACAAGCAAACTGTGACAAGGTTGTATGTAAGTGGTATAAAGGTCAATAACACCTTCGTAAGGTCATCGGCAAGTCATCGCGGCTATACGACCTTATGGCTCGTCTAACTACTACGTATCACATTATCGTAAATATATAAATACTTAAATGGTTTTTGTTTGAGCATTTGAAATTGTTTACGATTAGGCGAACATTTGAGGCGTCGTTTTAAAAATTGAAAAATCGTAAAACTATTAAAGTAGTCGGCGTGGCCTGGGATTATCTAGAAAATGGCAGTGAGCAGGATATAAGTAACTAAGTTTGTATAAGCCGGTGGCTAGTCCTGCTAGTCAAGCATGCGACCACGAAAAGCCGTGTGAAAAAGTGACTAATATATACTTTGCCTTAACGCTGTCTCGTTCTGACACTATGAAAGAGCCACGGTAGCGCTCTGTTGGAAAATGCCACCCGCGTTCACCCATCCAAATACTGACCGCGCGGAACGTTGCTTAATTTCGGCGAAACGGATGAAACACGTTTAGAATTTGACGAACTTTGTTTGACGATTGTTTGCGTAAGCATGAAAGCGTAAGAAATGGATGAAGATTTATATGCGATCACAAACATGAATATATAATAATTATTCTTAAACAAATTAGTAAGCGACAGCGGACAAGGTCAAAAAGTTCACATGATTGTCTCATCATCATACCACGAACCAGCAAACGCAGCGTAAGACAGAAATTTACAGAACAAAGAAATTGATTTGCAACAAAAATAAAAGGTACAATACAATACATAAACAACAAAACAAATCATAAAACACAAAAAAATCAACAGCTACACCTAATATCCTTGTCACAAAACTGGTCCCAACTCAGCGTAATGCTGGTTGCGCTGACGAGTAACCTAATATGGACTGATTTCATTTTCTTATAGGTTTGCGTTTGACTACATACTGCCAGCCGGCCAATCGCACTAAAAAATTACAGCTGAACTTTAACCGAACTTCGACTTTTTGTCTATTTTCGTATCGCACTAATGATTCTGACCAAAATTGAAACGCAACTCAATCAGAGTTGGAACGTAACCGGTGTCAAATAAACGGTTGGTGTATGATGTTTAGCGCAATACCTAATTCCTTGAAGCTGAATCGAAACTTAACTACAATTGCAATCGAACTTTAATTGAGTTACAGATGGAACGCAGCTGTTTAAAATTAACGCGATTGCCCTGCTGATGTTAAGCAGATATGGGGTCTAAGGTATAGCACACTTACCTATAAGATACCTAACTAACCTACCTACTTACTTGCGATTTGAAGACACATAATACGTTGTACTTTTGCGGGAAGACAGACTCGGGCAAACCGTTCCACATTCTGGCTGTTCGATGATGTGGAATGTAGATTCCAAACTTGTCTTGGTCGTTATAACTAGGTATACGCAGCATTGGAAATTCTAAAGCTGGTAAGTATGATGATTATGCAACCAATCATTAAACAAATAGATGCGAGATTCAATCCGGTTTTATAAATTTATCGCCGTTGTAGTTTACCATAACGGCTATAAATAAGTTCTTCAACATTGACACTAAAACCGAATACCCATAGTTCATACTCGTACCACTTCATGAGTTAACTCCCTTCATAAAATTAATTCATGGACATGAAACTACCAGCGTCCCGGACG
Source organism: Hypomecis punctinalis (assembly GCA_949316475.1). Classification (NCBI taxonomy): domain Eukaryota; kingdom Metazoa; phylum Arthropoda; class Insecta; order Lepidoptera; family Geometridae; genus Hypomecis; species Hypomecis punctinalis. The sequence goes on from OX438814.1 coordinate 2,122,803, forward strand.
TTACTTTTTTCTTTGTAGGGGTATAAATTACGATGATTTTTTTTTCCTTTTGGAAAATATGTGTGGGTATTTGAATTAAGGGTGGTAAAAATATCATCTAAATATAATTGCGGTGTAGCTTAGAAGAATTAATGAAACATAATAAATGATTTCATTTAATCACTTTAGAAAATAGGCTTAGTGCCGACAACATTTAAATTTATTACCAAAAAGGATGTATGATAATTATTATGCTCTAGATTCTTAAAAAATAAGTAAGTATTTCTGTTGAAAATAACGTTAATAAATAGAAGATTACTTTGACAAATTATCTGTAACAGCACTCATTTTCTTAGTAAAAAAAGGATCTTTTAGAAAAATTAATAAAATGTTTTAACTTTTTAGTCCTTCGTGGGTAGACGTATGTTCAAAAATGGACCATTAAAACATCGGTATATGCCAGTACTGTTGCAATACTTTACACTTATCCAAAGAAGATATAATAATACTACGACTTATCTACTAAGCAAAGGGAATTCGATAGAAAATTTCTCAGTCACAAAATGGAAAATAACATGTCCCGTGACTTATAAGTCCAAGCTAATGCGCATCTTGAAGACGAGTCGACCTTAGCATAAATCGGTGACACCGATACTGGAAATCTGCATTCAATGATTACAGGCCGACCAACTTATCTTTGCCGTTGTCTAAATCGTTGAACTAAACAAGTGTTTATAAACAATCGAGCCAGAAAACTAGTATACTAAGCGCCACACAAGTCGGCGGATGGGAAGTTATGCGCAGCGTTCTATGCAAAAACTGAAATTTAAGTAAGCGCGGGAGCCAAAGAGACCAGACGCCGGAGCACACCCGCCCGCCAATGTGAAAAAAGCTATATCGATCTGTGCGAAATATTCGCGAATTCTATACACGGTTGAAGTTGGTCATGCCCTTTTTTGGGAAAAATGATATACGTAAAACTTTAATTCCTATGTCGAGTAGTCAACGGCTCCTTCACCCAAATGCATAGACATCTTGGCAGTGATTTCCGATCGGTTTATTATCGACGTTTGCCATTGGTATTGACCGATGGATATTCATGTTGCAACGTGCAATAACAATAAGTTGCTATAATTGTTTTGGCCTTAGCCGAGGTATCGCGACACAAAGGATTGCTGATTCCGATTACATTAGTATCTGATTTTTACACAAGGTGGACAGGTCAGGTGATAAAGAATAAAAGAACACTAGGTATAAATAACGTCCACAGTATTTTCATATTTTTCATCCCCAACTCTAAAACTCAACGGCGTTTAAAGTTTAAAGTATAGATATACTAAGCCCGATTACAGAGGCGCCAGCGTAAATTAAATAGCAACGTAAAAAGCGTTCTCTCTATCGAATGCCTAAAGTGAAAAAGAAACAGAACTATGCTATTTAGCTAATATAGTCTCAATAGTATATCAATAATTCCGGCCATAGCAAAGGTCTTCGAAAATGGGCTGAGCAGTCGGCTTGTAAGATATTTCGAATTAACAAATGCACTCTCGGACAAACAATATGCTTACCGAGCAGGACGCTCAACAACATCGTTAACGCGCGAACTTATAAGAAAAATTATGGCTGCTCGTGATCGGAGGCCCAAGCTACAAGTCGCTGTTTTATGCTGTGACCTGTCGAAGGCTTTTGATGTCGCCGACCACGCAGTCCTGGCAGCTAAGCTACAGGAATACGGGATTCAAGGTCCACCGCACTCTTTACTAAGGAATTTGTTTCAAGGTAGAGAACAAATTGTCGTTGGAGATGGAGGAAACGTAAGATCAGATCCTCTATGCTCGACCATGGGTGTGGCTCAAGGATCTTCTGTATCCAATTTGACGTTCTCGATACTTCTGAATGACTTGCCCGATGCAGTGACAGCTGCTGAAATCCTCATGTACGCTGACGATGTGGCAGCAGTCGTAACTGCATCATCAATAGATAGTTTAGAGCAGAAACTGAATGAAACAGCAACACAACTTGTGGATTGGTTTAGCGCAAATGGTTTAGCTCTCAATCTTAAAAAGACTCACTATCTGCATTTCAATCTGTCGGGACGTCAAATGAGACCTCTAATGGTTCGAGTAAAGAACACGGCAATTAACCAAGTGACCAACACAACGTTTCTTGGTTTCGAGTTGGACTCAGGCTTGACGTGGGAGAACCATGTTGATAAGCTACGGGGGAAGATAGGTAGCGCGTGCTTTGCGCTGCGGCGTGTGGCGCGGGTTGTGTCCTTAGATGTAGCACGTACCTGTTACTTTGCTACTGTCCATTCGCTGGTGCAATACGGTGCAGAGCTGTGGGGAAGATGTGCCGAATGGGAGAAAGTTTTCCGGCTCCAAAAATGCGCGGTTAGAGCAATTGTTGGAGTAGATCAAGAGACACACGCGAAACCGTACTTCAGAAAACTAGGGATTCTGACGTTGCCATCTGTATTGATATTACAAGTCGCAACATACGTCAGAATAAACCTGGACTCGTATGAGAAGCGAGGAAAGCATCACAACTACTCCACGAGCACGGCTAACCATCTAGCTAGTGTAAAACGAACGCTGACCAAATCGGCAAAACTTACACATATTATGGGCCCTGATGTATACAACAACCTGCCCGAATACGTCACTGGAGCTCCAAGCTTGCTAAGTTTTAAAGCACGACTTCAACGTTGGCTAATTGAGCAAGCATTCTATAGCTACGAAGAATTCTATAGACTTTTAAGTTGAATTTTTATTTAATTGATCTTATGTATTTATATACATTATTTTATATTAGTGAACCATGACATGTAAATTAGCTTTATGAATAAATGACTATGACTATGACTATGACTAGTTACGCTGGCGCCTCTGTAATCGAGCTTACTGTATGTCTATGTGTTGCTTCATATTATTATCTTCCAAATGGTTGGACCCTTTTGGTGTTACTTTTTTTTAATTATGACAGCTAGTGCGTGATTCAAGTATTCTAATGGTATTTAAACGATATTTCAACTACTAAGATTTTTATAAGGCCCACTGAATATTAGTAGTTAATAGTTCCCATACATTTAATTTGATGTTGGAACAAATAAAGTTATTTAAATTATTATAAAAGAAATGTATTAATTATGTGAGAGGTATTTTCAGAATGGCTCTTAGTTTATTTTAAATTGTTGTGTAATTTTGACTATTTAATTTCAATTCTATATTTTTAAACTAACGCGTTACATCTTCAATGTTACGAGTATTTTGACAGCTTAGCAATATTTCCATACTTACGTAAAACTTATGATTTGATATTTTTATCATCGAACTATGTTAAACGATCTGGTAATCCAAATATTACATCAAATTTCTTATTTAGCCATGAATACTCGTAGAAATACTATGCTTGATATTTTCTAACCCTTCAAATACCAAGCGCCATCTGCCAGCAACCCTACTGAGTCGAAATGTAGCATCTCTATATTTATACTTACGTACCGACCTATGTATGTACAATAATGTAGATTTATCTACTTAGTATATAAATCTACATTATAGTATACTACTTGCAATAGGTGCCTTTTAAATGTTTATACGCTCCTTCTGACAACGTAAAATGTGTACAAGTCAATGAAAATCATAGTCTCTTTTATGTAGAGTACCTGCATTATGACGTCACGACCTAAGTGCTCTTAGAACATTAATATGATAATGGATATTAATGACCAAACCTTGAAAGCTTTATTATGCTCCTAAGCTGACGAGCCAAAATATTCTCTAAGTGCATAACTTTAAGGTTTCAGATTATGAATAAAATATAAATATTACTTGCTTCTAAAATCGGTCAGCTGATGTGACGTGGTAGAGCATTTTGTGCTTTATTTCAAAGGGGTAAGATCATAGTCGGTTAACAGCTCGTTCACACACGCCGTCAGTAGGTATATACCACAGAGCTATTACTACGAGAAGGATAATGTAGTCGATCCAGAAAATCTGAAGGAGATGCATTGATTTAAAAAGGCATGACTTAGAAAGAGACATGAAAAATATCTCGATTCGGTGTCGATTGCCGGATTTTGCTGTTCTTGTTTCTTACGGAAAAATTCTTGTCAAAGTCTCTGGGCCAGATCTTCCCTATATTTTTGAGGTTGAGATACCTCAAGCGACAACAGCGTTATCTCTCTAGGATCTCTGTGGTGTTTACAGTACACGTTTCGGATACGACAAAATGTATGCTTCGTCGACACATAGGAACCGTATAGGGCGGTTTAACGTATCCGGTATACGTCTGGATGCGTTTTTCATACAGCAAATTCGCAGTATATCGCCGCTGCTCTACCGACGTTACTCGACCGCCCCCTTTGAGTGCGGGGGACTCAGGACAAATTCAGTAAAATAGCACGTATCGGTATACAGGGTTATTTGCTTACCCTGTACTAAGACGAAAGGGGGTGATTCAGACCACATTACGAACAACTTTTACTATGGGACTAACCAAAAATTTGAGAAGAAAAAAACAGCTGTTTTATACAAAATTCCAACTCGGAATCGACAAAAAGTATGAAACAAGCAGAACGTCAGAAATAATTTTTCTAGAATTTTTTGTTGGCCCTGTAGTAAAAGTTGCTCGTAATGATGGTCTACACAAATCACTCCCTTTCGGCTAACCAAATAACCCAGTATTTTCAGTGTCCGTCAATCGAGTATACGATGACAAAACGGAATTTCATAACTTACTGAAACGATATTTTTTACTGTCTACAGAATACTGTGTCGTGTATAAAGTCGCTCATAGATACAATTTCATACGCTAGCGATGAAAAAAATAGCATCCGATAAAACAAAACAGTTGGCGTGTGTGAACCGGCTGTAAGGGTAGATGACAACCGCAGTAAGAGGCTTACAAGTTTACCAGTTTCAGACGTTGGTGGTCGATTAGGTCTACTTTGGCGGAAATTTTCTGATTTTGTAAACGTAGTTGGTTTCCTGGTTGAAGGATGAAATAAACTTTCATGAGCAAAGAAAAAGTGAGTTCTGTAATTTTAACCGACTTTAAAAAATGAGGAGGTTCTATGTTCGTCTGCATGTATTTTTGTTTAATGTGTACTTAAAAAATATATGTTTTAGTTCAAAAGGGGTATACTCACAATATTTAAATGGGACCACCTATTTAAATTTTATCAAAATCGGCCGAACCGTTATTGAAAGATCAAAAATAATGCAAAAATTGTATACCTACATCGATTCGAGCGAACTATTCGAATTTTGACAGAAGTCGTTTTTGCCATTTTATGCGTAAAATGATTATGAATTAGGTATTGAGTCGGGTGGACCTTAAACGCCTAGCGCGATCACCATCCGAAGAATGGTCGCATCATCTTTATCCACAACACATAGAGTCTAATTCTTTTGAAAAATCTAACTCAGATTTTCTTCTTATTTTTATTAATGAAGGCTTAATACTTAAGGCAACGGTGAAGTGCCAACTTGACAATACAAAAACAATAAGCTGATCTTCGATCGACCTCTAAATATTATCCGATACGCTTTTATTAGTTTCACCTGTATGTTTGCTAGTAAGGTGTTGGCCCGTTGAGCTCGATTTTGACCTACTTTGAGCGATCAAATATGCTTTAAACTTTGCACACATATCAAAGACCGACGACAATGCATACCTAAAAAACGCTCCTATGAGCGTGTTTAGTTTTTTTTAAAACTGTATTTATATTATTTATTTTGTAATCAGCACCTCAATAGCACGGTTTAAATGTCTTAGTTTTAACAGTTTTTTAAATAACCTTAAAGTTAAAAACCTCTAAAAAATCAAATTTTTACGCAAAGCTTTGGCTGAAAAGTATAAAGAAACTAAAACTTTTCTGAAATAAAAAGACGTACGAGGGTACAATATTTCTAACTCAAGCAATTGACACCAAAAACATTTTTAACAATGTAAGAGGTGAAAAGTGGTTTCTCCTGGAACGTACATTTTATCAAAAATGTACCGCAATTTTTCTCGATAGGTATTCTACAGAAAACGCGTCTACTGGTCGAATCAGAATCGTCTTAAATGGTATTTTAACTCTAACTTCTTGATTTCCATAATTACTCCCGTGATCTTCTAAAACAATACAGTATCTAACACAAAGTTATCTCAGCAGTTAACAAACGTTATTGTTCGTAAACAAACAAGCCTTCTTGATAGCATTTCAATAAATAATTCATCGTTTCCGCGTAGGTACCAACTGCGAGGGACAACTACACATTAATATTAAAACACTTCGTGCGATCGATCTTCGACACAATTGTTGTACACTTTGTAACGATAGGTACTATTGGAAGAAGTCTCCCTGGCAGTTTAATTTATTTTAATTTCCCTTTTAAGTCTGATTAGCTTTTTTAGTTTGACAAAAGAGGTGTGTTTTGGAAGCTAATGTGAATGAGTCTGCATATTGAGACTGAGGAAGGATTGATCACCTCAAGCTGTCGACTGCACAGCGCACTACAAATTATTTTAATAGGAGTTATAAAGCTAAAATGGTAGTTTAATACCATTATACTGTGTCTGCTTCAAGTTGTATGCGTGTGTGTATGGGGAGTCTTATGGCAAATACTGTACTGTACTATGCTGTACCAGCCTTTTTTAAATAGTCTACTGCAAAACGTAGGCCTACCGACGAAGGGTGATATCCACCACTCTAGCTACTGTATACGTGCATAACGTATACATCCAGGCCTCTGACCCCAAACTAAGCAAAGCTTGTGATATGGCTGCCAGAGACTGATATACTACATATATTTTTTTTTAAAAACATACTTATATAGATAGTAACTAAATAACACCCAGACACAGAGCAAACACTTATGTTCATCACATAAATATTTGCCCTGGGTGGGGATCGAACCCACGCCTCTTTGATCCAGAAGTTAGGGTCACTAACCACTGAGCCACCGAGGCAGTCATTATAATATATGTAGTAAACAGTCTCTGGTAGCCTCTGGTATTAGTCGTACAAGCTAGGCTTAGTTTGGGTCTGAGACCGTGTGTAAGATGTCCCCGAATATTTATTTATACCTACTGATCTATAACCTACTTGTTTTGGCGTTCGTAGCGTAATTTGCTAGGTGTTTGTCAGCGATCACCGAAGTTAGCTACGTCAGGCTCGGTCAGTCGCGCTACTAAAAATAACGCTACCGTGACTCGGATTACACGTTAAATTGTAAGCCCCGTTGTAAAGTTATTTAACCGTTCAACCATGTCACAGGCCTTCAGGTGGCTTAAAAAGTCTAATACCAGCTAACTTAGCATACGACCACGAAAAAACTCTTATCGACATGTAAAAAAGTGACAGATATATAATTTATCTTAACTCTGTCTCGTACTGACACGTCGAAAAAAATATTTCGTGCTGCATAAACTAGCCCGTCAAGACTAGCCCTCCACAGCAAACCCGACCGAACTTATTTACAACTAGCTTCTGTCTGCGGCTCGGCCCGCGTGGAATTTGACTTTTATGCTATCCCACAGGAATCTTTTATTTTTTCTGGATAAAAAGTAGCCTATGTCACTTTCCGTCCCTTGAACTATATCCATGCTAAAAATCAAGTCAATCCGTTGCTCCGTTGCTGCGTGAAAGAGGAACAAACCAACAAACTTTTCGGATTTATAATATTATATAGTATGAATGACTCCGTTTTTACCCACGGCTTCGCCCGCAAGATATTTTGATTTTGGCGCAATATCATTATAATTTATAGCCTATGTGCTATTCTGATATATAAGCTATATTATTGCAAAGTTTCATCTCAATCCGTTCAGTAGTTTTTACGTGAAAGAGTGAGAAACATCAATCCATCCATCCTCACAAACTTTCGCGTTTATAATAGATAGATAGATAGATAAACACTAAAATACAATTCAGAAAAAATACACAGAAAGGAAAAAAAAATACTAGTTTTTAAATAATACTAGTCTTTACCCGCGGCTTCGACCGCATATGCAATACATCATTAAAATATATAGCCTATGTGTTATTCTGATATATGAGCTATATTATTGCAAAGTTACATCTCAATGCGTTCAGTAGTTTTTGCGTGAAAGAATAACAAACATCCATACATCCATCCATCCTCACAAACTTTCGCGTTTATAATATTAGTAGGATAGTAAGATACTTGTTCTGTGCTAAAAAAGTCATCAAGCCATAGTTAGAATAGTTACCCATTGCGCATCCTTGGCACCATACACGGCGAGTCGTGGTGTCTGTATGTTTATCATCGCCACAATGGCAAGGTCGCCGTGTAATGGCGATGCTATCAATACCTACTACCTATAATGCTACGTGTACTTGTTTTTAATGGTGGTTAGCCAATTGGAACGGCCATTTTATATTTATTTATGGCCTATAAATCGCGTCCTGCAATTTCACGTGACATACTTAAAGTGAAGCGCTACGAGTAGCTAGGCAGCGCGCGAAATATTTTTTTTATTCCTTGTAGGTTTGCGTTTGACTACATACTGCCTAATGTTGAGCAGATATGCGGTCAACGTAGCACGCTTACCTAGAAGATATTTATTTACTTGGGATTTGAAGACACCCACGTTGTACTTAAGCGGGAAGAGAGATCCAGACAAAGCGTTCCACATTCTGGCTGTTCGTATGGGGAATGAGGATTCGAAACGCTTTGTTCTAACGCGCGGAATGTCCACCATAAAAGGGTGACGCTTTGGTCGCGTCTTTTTTTTTTTGGTTATTTCGATTATTTTGCAATTTGTTATTTAATTACTCACCTTAAATTTACAAAAACTGATTTTGCACCAAAAAACAATGTAATAGTCATTCTATGCAAAACGGTTGATTCAAACAAAATTCGACATTCGAAAACAGACTTCGCTAAAATAAATCAATTTTAGTGATAATTGTGGCTGTAATAATTAAATAGAAGCTATTCATTGTCGCTTAAACAGTTTACGTAAATTCAAGGTGGGTAGTCCAGCACTAAATTGCTAAAAACCTTCAAGCTAACATCTACAGAGCCACAGTCCCTAAGTGAGAGTAGTGAAAAAATGTACATACATACCGACTTAGATATTTATATTAAATAATTTACAATGACCCGTTTTCTCGAATCTCTACGTTATAATATCACCTAAAATAGTGCTTGCAACCGAGCACTTTGGCATCGCGCGGCGTTGTAGTCGGCTTGTAATCTCCTTACGTCTAACTAAAAAGCCTGCCAGACACTTTTTTGCACGATCGAGACTAAATAAATATTTGCTCGAAACTAAAAAAAATAAAAAAAAATCGCGTGCTGCCTCTAGCGCTCACCTTAACATATTTTGTAAAAGTACAAGTAGGTAAGTTTATTCCAGACATAAGCTGATAAACATATGTTATTCTCCTTTACGATGTGCAATCGGGTAATATTTTTTTTTCGCAAAAAACAGTAAGATCGACTTCAACAGTGTACATAATTCGCGAATCGATGTAACAATTTCATATTATTGTTGATCACGGATCGATGTAGCAATTTCACATTATTGTTGATTTATCAAAAATGGCTCCACCTATTTCGATAAAATTTAAATAGGACCAATTTCGAAGTATACTCTTTCCATTAAAAACAGAATTATTAAAATCTGACTACTACGTAAATAGTTATGCGTGGTTATACATAAAAAATAAATACAGGGTTATTTCTAATCAATTAGCATCCTTTTAGATAGATAAACACTTTACTGTTAACACTAAAATACAATTCAGAAAAAATACACAGGGAGGAAAAAAACACAAGCGACATAAAATAGTGCAACAAAGGGCGGCCTTATTGCTTATAGCAATCTCTTCCAGGCTCTTTTAGTGGCTTATTTTGTGAATCAAAACTAACAACATTTGTTCTACGACTTTTGTCAAAAATCAAAAAAATCAGCTGTTCCATACATTTTGTCGCGGGGGAACAACTAATTTTTTTTGACAAAAGTCGCAGAACAAAAGTTGCTAGTTTTGATGTACAGATTAAGCCCCTAAAAGGATGATAATTGAATAATAATTATAATTAATAATGAGAAATAACCCTGTAAACGCGTCGAACTGAGTACGCTCCTCCGTTTACACTGAATCGTCAATCATCAATCGTCGGTCAAAAATAACGAGTTATCGTCAATTCAAATATGCTGTAACGAAGACGATTAAAAGATAATAAATACTAATAACATAACATAAATACTAATAATATATTTACAACATAAATACATATAACTAGTCTCGGCCTTCTGACATTTACTGTCCGAATCCTGCCGTTTAGAGGTGAATGACTTCTTTTTGGTAATAATGAGATAATTGACCTATCAGTAAAAATAAAGAACTTTTTAATAATATAATGAATTAAATTGAGCAATACGAGTAGGTAAGGTTATGTTGAATAACATTGAAGATTTTGCTTTTTGTTGTACAATAATTTTATACCTGGATAAAATCTCAAGAAGTTGGCACTTCACAATTGCCTCATATAAGTCTTGAAAAAGATTTTATTTTATTTAAGATCGCCAAATGCGGTCGAAACTCGAGTATAAAATACTCAGGAAAGTCAATAGGTAGGTTATATATGATGGTGTATATATTTATATCCCTACTTTAATAATGATATGTATAGGCCGCATCACACAAGTTGGCGGAAAGGAAGTTACTACAAGCTACGCAATATCTTCTTCTTCTTCTTAGTTTTGGCGTCGCATCATTGTGCATTTGCCAGTGTCATGTATTAAATTTTAATAATTTTTGATAATATTTTATCAAAATAGTCACTGTCATAGTCTCGTCATAGTCCAGTAAAGTCGCGGTCAAGTCCAATCATAGTCCAAGTCATACCTCAGTAAAGCTGTGGAGACTTTACTAGAGGCGTCTATGGAGTTTTGGTAACAACACGGAAGAACATAATACGTCACATTATATCACTTGCCTACACTCATGCACGTAAATCAGCTCATAATCAACGAAATACCACCATTTTTCACTAATTATCACTGATAAAAACACAAGTTTAACAAAATAATACAATGAGGCGACATGATTTTTCCGCGTTCCCGCCAAAACTCCCTACGCAATATCCAATCCTGACTCAAGCTCACACAAAGCCGCGTTTTGATTGGATATTTCGCAGCTTGTAGCTTACTTCATTTTCGCCAACTTGTGTGACGCGGCTTATAAGTATTGTAAAAGTTTTTTTTTTTTTTCATAAAACAACAACATTCTTGCATGCACTGACAGTGTAAATAGAGTACTTTCTTAGAAGCTATTTAAGATCACAATCATATTGTTGACCTATTTTGCAAGAAATGAATTAATAATATGAATATGAAAATATACGTAAAGCCGTGGTGGTCTAGTGGTAGTGACACCCGCCTTACAATCGTGAGGTCGTGGGTTCAAATCCCGGTTCCGTACCAATGAGTTCTTTAGAATTTATGTACGGAATTTAAAACAACCTGCATATGTCAGTAGAAGAAATTCGATGGCGTATGTGAATCCACCAACCCGCACTGGGCCAGCGTGGTGGATATGGCCCAAACACCCTTCGTGGGTAGGCCTACGTCCTGCAGTGGACTATTAAAAAGGCTGGTACAGTACAGTACCAGAATGTGAATAACACCTATAAATTCCAATTAAAACTACTATATTTTCCGTTCACCAATATTCTATAACCAACCCCTATGAACCTACTAAATAGATAACAATTTACGTACCTAGTAGTTACTTGTTACTCGTATTTAGATCAGTAAATGCTTCCTAAAACTAGTTTACTGAGCAAATCTTAGAATCAATATGAATTCCCAGAAATCCTATAAGATCAAAACCAGCTTCTCGTATAATATTTGTAATGTTTATCATCCTGATGCGTAGGTAGCGAAGTTATTCTATATGACCTTTATAGGAGAGCAACTACTTAGTTTGCTCGAGTTCGATAACTAACTCGCCTGATAGAACGATACACTGAGGTTAAAGGAAAAAAAACAGATGTAAACGATGGAGATATCTTAAGGCAATCGTGAGGCGCCAACTTGTCCATACAAAAACAATAAGGTATCTACCTTTATTAAATATTATCCGATTTGAGTGTTTTTTTTCCATGTAATCAGCACTTCAATCGCTAGGTTTGTACGTCTTAGTTTTTATAGTTCTTTAAATGACCTTAAAGTTATAAGCCTCTAAAAATCATATTTTATGCAAAACTTTGTCTGAAAAGTACATGTACTAAAAACTTTTCTGGAAATAAGAATTATTTTTCGCGTAAAATGGTACGACCGACTTCCGTGTACAGAATTCGCGAATAGGGGTATTGTGGCGTTTTGCCCCGCAAGCGATTCGCGGGCCGAATCCGAACCATGGTTCGGATGATACGTTAAAATTGTAGGTCACGGTTTTTTTAACCGTTTTACCATGTTTAGAGCCCTTTAAGCGGTTTCAAAATTTTTAATACAAGGTCTAACCACCCGGTCTAAGCGAACTTACTTACTCTAATCTAAGGTATTATTATATCTAATGAATTATCCCATCATCTAGACACACAGCTTGTATAATCTATACAGGGTTATTCCTAATCAATCAGCATCCTTTTAGGGGCTTCAAACCTAACAACTTTTGTTATGCGACTTTTGTCAAAACTCAAAAAAATATTTGTTGTTCCATAGAAAAACATCGTTCACCCGCGACAAAATGTATGGAACAGCTGTTTTTTTTTTTGAGTTTTGACAAAAGTCGCAGAACAAAGTTGTTAGTTTTGATGTACAGAATAAGCTACTTAAGCTAAAGGATGCTAATTGATTAGGAATAACCCTGTATAATCAGTAGACACAATTATAATTGCAATTATGTGATCTTTTTTACTAGATATAATTGAAAATCAAAATAAATGTAATAATTGTAGATTGTATCATATGGGAGCCAAATATTTTTTATACGGCGAGGGCGCTTTTTTGATTCCAGAGCGAAATGAGGGATTCTTTAGTAGAATCCTGAACGTAGCGAGGGATTCAAAGTACGTCTCCGAGCCAAAAATATATTTTGCGCCCGAGTGGTACACTCTACTTTTCATCACCTCTATGAGAAAATAAAAGGCGTCTCATATTTTATTGTAATATTATTATTTAATAAAACGTAGAGTAACAACTAAATTGAAATTAAATGGTATCTAATAATAAAACGAATAAAAACTTATATTTACATTCTTTTCATTCATTTTCTTGTCGCTGAACACTAACATTACAAATACTTCCAAATTCAAAAAGTGCGCGGCAAAGATAATTCCGCCGCACTTATAAAGTTCCATATGGAAAACACCACCTTTGGGCGCACTTAAAGGCGAACCAAGTAGTCCTTTTCGAATAGATGTGACAAAAATAAATGTTGCTCACATTTATTCTAGAGAGCATAATATACATTATGTACACACCTCTAGTACGCTTTACAAAACAACATCTAGAGATATCCGATATCATCATTTTAGCCGATCAGATCAAAAATAGCTTGGTCTAATATCTGTTTGTAAAGTTCATCGTCCTTAAGTGTAGAGAAGTTATTCTATATGACCTTTATGGAAGCAACTAGTTTACTCGGGTTACAGACCTACGGCGAAGACTCGTCGGATTAACATTTCAAAATATAACGGATTGTGCAGAACAACTATACTTACTTGGAAGGAGGTGTACTTTTCACAATATTATACCTATGTATATCGCAGAAAGTCCAAAGGAGCACTGTTTGTCCTAGATAAACCTTTATCATTATTAGATACTTTTATTATAAACCGCTTGACTTAATGAAGCTGCCTGTATTCTTTATTTTAATTTTGTAGTAACTTTCGTCTGAAAACCGCTTATTAGATTGAAAATACAGGATAACTGCGAGTCAGGCTCGCACATCGAGGGTTCCGTACAAATCCAGAAAATTCCACAAAATTAGGAAGTAAGTTGTTAAAATCTCCATACTACCATCAACAAAAAAGTTTTTTTTTTCACTTTTCTCGTTTTACGTCAAAAATTACACATTGTTAAAATAATTAAAAACCTGTTTTAACATGTGCTAATGAAGTTCTTATAAATGATACCTTACATGATACGATTTACTCACTTTGAATTTTGAACACATATTTTGTGAATTTTGAGGCTCTATTTTTTGTGATCACTATATGTGTACTCTGAGAAAATGCTTTTCGCTAAATTTCATAGTTCTATGTCAACGGGAAGTACCCTGTAGGTTTTGATTTTTGTGAGTGTCGAAATATGCAGTTTTTTACGACATAAACGGCTCTAACTTTTTTAAACGATAACTTAGAAGTTTTTCTTTTACAAAACTGCAAGAAACTATAGATATACGTATACAGTTAAAATTTTAACTCGATATCTTAATGCGTTCCCGAGATAAAGAGTCTTGACATACACACAGACGGATAGACGGACAACAAAGTGATCTATAAGGGTTCCGTTTTTTCCGTTTGAGGTACGGAACCCTAAAAAGGTACGGGTTGCACTCCGGTAGTGCCGGCGAAAGTGAAAACTTGAACATATAAAGTATTGTCATTTATTTTGTAAAATCATATCACAATATCTCACACGCACACTCGCGCAAGCGCCCTGTGCCGCAGGTCACAGCAGGAGTAGGCAAACATTTTCGCCGCGCGCTAATAAGAGAGCGGGATATTATTTTCTCTCCTAAGCCGCGACGGTGGTCTACTCAACCTCCGTCTTACGAATTTTCGATCAAGTCACGTGTGACGCAAGTTTAGAATTTTTACCCATCCCAAAAAGTGCCCAACGCCGTTAAAGATGTTTTCACTTCGAAAAACAACCTTACAACCGATAATAACTACGTCTTTCATGATTTTTAACAACAAATTTTACACTTTTGATTTAAGCTGTTTTCATATTTGAAAACAATGACCTCCTCTCGGCTTATAACAGTTGTTGTGTGTAACCTTAAACATCAGGAATGGATTTTATGGTCTCGGACAATGACCTAGCCTCGGGGTTTCATAGGATTATTGTTAATATCTTGAAAGAAGTCGCTGCTGTGGGTATAAATGATGCTCTTGCAATAAAATAAAATGAGATAAAAGTTTATGTTAGCACTCAGACTTCTTCTATTTATGTGTTGGTGCTAACAATTCTTTTTTGCAGCCAGTATTTTTGTAAAAATGTAATAAAAAGGTAGTTTTTTAATGAAAACTAAAGATTAGCCATTCTACATGCTAGATTTGCAAAGATCTAAGAAAAGATTTATTTTTATTTTTTATTATTGAAACTAATTTTGATTTTAAATAAAAATAACATGCAAAAAACAGAAGGACTTTGCCGTCAAAAAGTTAAGTCACAAAAAGTACTCCATAATATTGTAGTTTGAAGCGTGCTACGTTTTTCAAAGCGGAGTGAAGAGTGATGTCGATGTCAATTTTGGACAAGTATGCTGAGTGTGAGTTTTGTCGTAAACATGACGCGCTCTTCGGCGAGCGCGTAAGCATGTAATTTGTATGAAGAAATGTACAGCGCCACTAGCGGCGCGTTTTTGAAACACTTTGTGCGAGTGCAAGTTCATACAAATTACATGCTTACGCGCTCGCCGAAGAGCGAGTCATATTTACGACAAAACTCACACTCAAAGGTCTATTTTATTCCAATTCATCTGTAGAGTCCTACTGGTTTTTTCCAGATTTAATAGCAAAATAGTAGTAAAAGTTATAATTACTTATTAGATTTATACTTGTTTTTATTTCTAGGTGGTAATGTTATGTCGCGAGCCACTAAAGCTTGTGTTTGACAGGGAGATGCCATGTTATACGAATATCACTACAATAAGCTACAATGTGGTAATTGACATATCTGTTGCGATTTGTTCACGCTCATAGCAACGCCGCTGCTCAAACAGATGAACTGACAAATTAAGCTGTGTTTAGAATATCACGCTACTATAAAAGTGACTAACTTTGGTTGAAAAAATAGCTAGGAATAAATTCAGTCAACATACTTTGAACAAAAAAAAGCACGCAACCCATCTTTTTAGGACACATAATTATTATAATAATTTTAATCATCATTGACAGCTTGGTTTGACGTCCCTAACAGTCACATTCTCTTTCACAAAATAGATAATAATTTTGGATGGCGCAAGTGAGATCTGCATTTTATCGAAATCGGCTGAGCCATTTTTGATGAATCAACAATAATGTGAAAAATGCTACATCGGTCCGTGCGAAATATTCGCGAATTCTGTACACATGAAGTTGGTCATGCAAATTTTTGCAAAAAAAATAATCTTGTTTTTATTCTCTGCAAAGCCTCCTTATATTGTGATTATAATTATTATTGTGTTACAGTCATGTGTTATTGTAGGTACTTATGTACCTACTTATTAAAGTCGAAACGTCACAGCACACTGTGCACATAAGTTACATGCAGACTGCGATTGGTACACAGATTAAGCAATTACCAAGTCGTGTGTGACTGATTTCGATGTTCAGCAAATATTTAGTTCCGAGCACACACAGTCTGTGACGCTGTTGAGTAATATTAGATATTGTATAATGTTTTGGTTAAATAAACGGTTATAATAGGTAGGTAATACACTACATTAAAGTAATATGTAAAGTTTTAGAAGTTGGGTACGAAGTTTTATATGACTACTTTCTCAGTGTAAAAATATTTTACATCTCTCATGTTCGGTAAGTTGGTTCTTATTATCTCCAAATGGGGCTTGTAGGTGACTAATTAGCGCTCTAGGGTAATAATGTAGCTAGAAAAGCCCTAGGGTGGTAAGTAATCTACTATTACAGGTCGATGAAACGTTATTGTCATTATGTAGAGTGAGAGAACTCGTAACTTCGTAAGTGAATAAAAGGTGAGATTTGACGATTAATAAATTGATCTTGTCCTATAAACCTCTCAATTTCAATAAAATGTTTTATTCTTGTAATGCCGGTTTTTTTTTGCTACTTACCTCACAATCGTAAAGCAGAATAGTTAGCTCGGGTGTAACCACCAATTGCATCCTCGAGCTATCGAGCTAAATATATCGGGCTGCTATTGATGCCTTACAGCCCTTGGCTACTAATCTACTATTTATACGCATCAACGATTAAAAAAATGCAAAAAAGGTAAAAAACAAAAAAACAACAGTTTTCTAAACTACTACTAAATAAACTCGTCGTTATTCGCAAAGGTACAATCAAGTCAAAAAAAAGTCTTTGAAAACTCATTGTTAACATTATTTTGACGTCTATCATTTTAACAACTAGGTAGGTACATCTTTATCACTCATATCCATAACATGTATCTCTAAATTCAATGCTCTTACCGTGTTCAATCGATCGACCATATTATCTTTTTGGGATATGGGGTATTGTGATTTGATAAAAGTCGTTGAACAAAAGTTGTTAGTTTTGATGTACATAATAAGCCCCTAAAAGCATGCTAGTTGATTAGAAATAACCCTGTACAGGTGGCCTTTTTGAATTCGCGACTCAATTCATCTTTGAAACATGGCACGAGCATCTGTAAAGTTTATGAGGGCGCCACTGTAGTAGTATTTCCGAATTTTAAAAAATGAAAAAAATATTAAATTTAGCCATAGAAAAGATAATCTGGGTGTATATAGCTATTTTTGAACGTCAAGAATTTATTTGTTGAAAATATGTTTCACATTTTTATTGTTTAGGAATTACCAAATACTTTTGAGTGGTATTTTCCTAGATATACTGTACTGTACTGTACCAGCCTTTTTAGTAGTCCACTGCAGGACGTAGGCCTACCCATGAAGGGTGATTGGGCCATATCCACCACGCGGGCCCAGTGCGGGTTGGTGGATTCACATACGCCATCAAATTTCTTCTACGGACGTATGCAGGTTGCCTCACGATGTATTCCTTCACCGAAAAGCCTGTGGTGTGAAATTCCGTACATAAATTCCAAAGAACTCATTGGTACGGGACCGGGGATTCGAACCCACGACCTCACGATTGTAAGGCGGGTGTCACTACCTCTTGACCACCACGGCTCATCCGCTCTCATCCTAGATATACTTGAGGTTAAATGGTTTTCTAAAATTAAATAAACCATTATGTATCATGAATGGGTAAATCAAACTTTAATAGTACATGTCTTTCGAAGTACCTATTTATTACATTATGCTTAATAAATATATTTAGAAACAAGTGAAACGTAACAAGTTAGTTCAAAAATCTGACTGCAAATTAATCAACAGATAATAAATACACTAAAAAGAATTAAAATCAATGTATTGTAAAGTCATTAATACAATTATGAAGGCGCTATCGTAATTATAATAGCTGATTAGAATATTTCTGTTTCTTTTTCACTTTAGGCATTCGATAGCGAAAACACTTTTTTCGTTGCTATTAAATTTACGATGGCGCTTTCATAATTGGGCCTAATGAGTCTATAGTCCTAAAAAGTCGCAGTTTAATCTAAGGTCTATGGTATGCTATCCACGTCCAACCAACCTACGGATTACCTGTACTACTTACTTAGATATATGTGTAGATAAGTATAGATACAATGTGGTAACCTTACACGCTTATTTTATTACTAACGTTTGAAGAAACCCAAATAGAAACTAACACAGAATCAACATGTTTGCTTTCCCGCCAAAATACCATTACAATGTTATCTCAGCGTTATTGAAAAGGCGGAAAAAATGCCTGTTTCCGGATCCCACCTCCCGCTATCACACCAAGATATCTTTATTGTTTCCACTCGTCCTGATTTCAGATATCCCTTTCATCCAAATCCATTGTGGTCCTTTTGTGCTTTTACCACAGAATATCTATTAGTTCATTCTTTCACGTTCATTCATTCCAAGGATTCCACCTCCTTTTGTTTTCCGACTCAATGCTCTAGTTTTTTCTTTTTTCAACATGATACTGTCGATCGGAATTTCAAATTCATGGAACGTGCTATTAGGTCTTTTTTTGAATGTTAATGTCCGTTCCACTGGGGACGGTGTTGCCACTTTTTTATTCTATTTATTGATGGTTTACGTGGAAAATCGAGTGAGTTTCCGGTTGTCAGTTTTGTGATGGTTGTCGGATGTGAAAATAAAAAATCTTCGGTCACGCCGCAGCTATGACGTAGAATACACGTTAAAACTGTTGTTGTGTTATATCAGTTAGCTGTCACTAGAATGTTGAACTATTTCACGAATATCCTGCATTTATTCTAATCGTGATGAACTTTGCTTTGCAAAGGGCATTGACTTTTACAAGTAGATGACTTATCGTTTTGAAAAACTTTTACTGCGAGACCAACACCAAAATCGCGAAAAAAAGTCAGCTATGCTATAATAGTAGGTAGATTAGTAGCCAAGGGCTGTAAGGCATCAATTGCAGCCCGAGATATTTAGCGCAATTGGTGCTTACACCCGAGCTAACTATTCTGCTTTACATCTCGATTGTGAGGTAAGTAGAAAAAAACCGGCATTACAAGAATAGAAAATTGTTAATTGCTGCTTCAGCGTCCATTTTCATTGAAGAAGGAGTGCAGCTTATCTTCATCACTTGAAGAACTCATGTATTTTCCTAATTAGCACCTAATTATAAAAAAATCTCAAAAACAAACAACACTTAAAGTAAAAGTTTTCTATTCCCGCCTATTTCCATTAAAAAGAATCAATTTAAGAACTTTTTAATTTTTTTTATTCAAAAACGAAATTGAGCTTCGCCGTTCGATATTTAAAATTGATAACTATTATACTCACACGAAAACAAGGCTGAATAGCAAAGCGACCTCTTTGATCATTGGGCTGAATGCGTGATGTCTATTGCCAGTATGATGGTTAGATTTACGCGAACTCTTTGAAAGAAAGAAGTGTTTTTTTTTTAATTACTTACCGCCCTAGGGCTTTTCTAGCTACTATTACCTTAGGACGCTAATTAGTCACCTACAAGCCGCATTTGGAGGTAATAAGAACCTACTTACCGAACATGAGAGATGTAAAACAAATTTTATTGACCCTCGACAAAATGTATGTTTTTGTTTGATGACTTCGAGGTTGGCCCCATTGTAAAAGTTTGTCATAATGATAGAAAAAAATAGTTGCATTTTTCAAAATCACGCCATAAAGGTACTATTATTAAAGATCTTGTGTAGCGCTCGTAGCGTAGTTTGATTAGGTGATTGTCAGCGATCACCGAAACTAAGCAACGTTCCGCACGGTCAGTATTTGGATAGGTGACAGCGGGTGGCATTTTCTAACTGAGCGCTACCGTGGCTCGGATGACACGTTAAATTGTAGGTCCCGGTTGTTTTAACCGTTTAGCCATGTCAGAGGCCTTCAGGCGGCCTAAAAACTCTGACACCAGGGCTAGCCACCTGGCCTATACGAACTTACTTACTTATTAAAGATCGCGACATTGATATATAATAATATTGAATAACAGAATGTTTAGTTCGGAAGAGGAATTTAAACTAAAAAAAATAAAGATATAAAAATGATACGTCGATAATAGCAACATTACAAGCAATTTCGTTCCATTTTCGAAATAAACTCGTTTCCGGTTCCGTTTATTTCATAACAAACTGCAGGATTCTTTACCGCAGTGCTTCATCAAATTCAGCTCCATTCATAACATTGCATATTTCATTTTTACAAATCTCCACTGGCCACCCGCCAGGGGCTATTGTTTTCCCAGCAAATTATAACTAATTCTCGTCCTACCCGCACTCGAGGTTCTGAGTTTGTATAATAATATGGAACATGCGCGACTCCTGTCTTGATATTTTTAGATAAAAGTTATTTTTTGAAAAACTTAGAAATTTATCTACATGCGCAAATGCGATACCTGCTGTTCTGCTCTGTGGAATAATGATTTCACGTTTGGTATATATTTTTTGTTCTTTGTTTACGAATATTGAAGTAGGTACACCAAAAAACAAAAGCGGATAATTATTTATTTATTATTTAGACACGTGGAAGCGTGTCCAGCCAAGACAAAGAAAAAGCTGGCGACGCGACGTGTGTAATATTACACGAACCATTTCGAGCCACTTTTGACCCCTTCATGACTCGAAAACGATTTAACTTAAATATATGAAATTTATTAAAGTTATTTAACTAGCCTAGAATACGAAATTTCGTCAATTTTGCTTCAACAGTTAATGATATATTTAAAAACCAAGGTTTCATTAACTGATTCACTGACTCACTCACTGACTTATAGATCAAAAACCTAACCCACTTCCAGATGACCTAGAAACTTGATATTTTGCATCTAATAAAGTAAAGTATTGTAATAAATAATCTACAAAAAGAAGTGAAATCCAACAAAAACATTTTCATGTGAAATATAGCCAAGACCACAGCTCGCACTTTCAATAAGTTGTCAGATCTTATGTAGAGCCAAGCTTCTAACTCTACACGCCTCAACTCTACAAGTCCATACTTCACAAACTTTACATCTTAGTAAATACATGCGGCTTGGCTGTTTCGCTAACTGCACATGGGCGTAAAGTGAAGATTAATTATTAATTGTTCACGAATTTCGCTAAACAAATAGTTCTTGTTGCAATGAAACAGCCAAGTCACATATATTGACTAAGCTGTAGAGTTTGAGGAGTATGGACTTGTAGACTTAAGGCGTGTAGAGTTAGAAGCTTGGCTCTACATAAGATCTGTCAACTTTTTGAAAGTGTGAGCTGTGGTCTTGGCTATATTTCACATGAAAATGTTTTTGTTGGATCAGTTTTACTAAAAATTAAAGTGAAAATCAGTTGATGCACTTTTGTACATAGGTTGACCGCTATTCTTTTTTTGGTACTTAATGGTCGCAAAATGAGTTTTCGTAAATTAACAATGAATAGTTTAGCTGTAAATGCCAAAAAACTAAAAAAAAAATCGCGGGCTAGCCAAGGACAACAGCTTTAAGTTAATCCGAACTCGTGCTACATACTTATTACATTTAATCGCGGTACTTGTATGGCGAACGCTTAATAAGTCTTGCCACTACAATAACGTTTCTAATAATATAATAACGTATCGTAACTCAATTATAAAATTAATTATAATTTTGAATTAATTTTGGTTCTCAATTAAGTAGGTGCGTCAACAAAGGCTTTCATCCATAGCACCTACCTAACTCGGGGTTTCTAGTAAAATTAATACAAAATGTTTATTAAACCGTGAGTACTGAAATATCCAGATTTTCTAGTTAGTTGGTTATACATAGGTATATAATATCTGATATTAGAGGTTTTGAATCTCGTCGGCTACTAAGCTATGAGGCCGAAGATTTGGGATGTCCTTTTTTTACCCGAATGTCCGAAACCGAAAGTATTTGGGACGCTTATAATTATGTAATCTACTGGATTTTTTATCTAAACGTTTTGTTCTACAGTCTGATTGACTAGACCGATTTTGGTGAAATTTTATGACCACACAGGACCGAAGACCAGAATTTGGAGGCCACGGATAGTTTTTTTTGTAGAAACCCTGAAGCTCTGTATACCTACGTTTGAAACATTTGTATTGAAAAGGATGATTTAGTGTCCTACTTTTACCTACTATACAAACAAACAAACAATAACACTTTATTAGACAACCACATTACATAAAAAACAAATTACAGGGACAAAACAGTACAATTTATAGGTTTCTAACTGGCGGCCTTATCGCTTTAAGCGATTTCTTCCAGGCAACCAAGGCCAACCAGGCAATAAATTTCTTAATTATTTTTTACCCATGTGCACTTTGTCTCTAGCAAAGACTATTATAAAACAAGTACTTACCTACGCTATGCGCTACACGTGATCTCAAGAAATAATATTTCTTAGGTATCTACTTATTGTGAACAACAGGCACAATAAACTAGGCAAAGAAAATGATATCTTGGGCTTATTTATTTAGTCTCGTAAATAAAACCGAGAGTTTCATAAATATTGTCTAACATTAGACATCTTGAAGAGAAAAGGTGTGTCAATAAACTTTTTTCAAGCTAACTCCAAGTCAAAGCAAAATATCAATAAAATAACGTCTTGTGGAGACCTAAATATTTCATTTCATCGTACTGATTTTTTTGTGTCTTGAAAATTCTTTATCGGTTGAACTAGGTATAGTTCAACCGATAAAGAATTATTAACCCTAGAAGCCCAATCATATTTTGAAAGCCATAAAGCCCAATCATACGTCAAATTGACGTGTAATATTAAAAGTCGTTATATTTGTTTGTTTTATATTGTATATATCAATTTTTTCAATTATTTATCTTAAATATAGTTTAATAAAATATAACAACGTAAATTTAAATCAAATAGTTATTTATTGATACTTTTATAATCAAATATTAGGAACTATTGTAAAATTACACAAAAATTGTTATCGTCTTAGTTATTTCTTGATACTAATAAAATTAATGCAAAAATCAATCTTATTTAAACATTTCTCAAAAAACAAATCACCTCTCTTTGATATAAAAGCAGTTAAAAACAATCATTCAGTAATTATATAATGTTTTATAATAATGTTTTGACATATGTCAATATCGTGTTCTCCGCATATTGCTTTTTTTACATTTGAAGCACAGTGCTTTTGTCATCCACCTTTTTTACAGGTACAGCACCCACAGTAGCGTCCTTTTTTGTTCTGGATCATTACATGTAACTGCTGCTGATGTTTCTGGCACGGTTTTCAACACATTTGCTATGTTTTCACGTAAAGTTTTCTCAAAGTTGGTGTTTCCAGACGTTTTTGCATCCGAGTCGATTCTGTGCTTAATTTTTGCACTCTCTACGGCTCAAGGTCAACATATTGTTGCAGTGACTTATGAATTCACATAAACCATGTTAAGCATTCCTTACAAAACTGCCTAATCGTATAGATGCCTGATGCAACGTAATGATTCTGTGAAGTATAGTCGATGGTGTTTCTTCAAGATTTGCTGACTCTGGAGACGGGATAGGGCTTTCAATGTCCTCATTTCTAGTTTTTTACCATTTTTTCTTCATTATCACTCCTTATATCATCTTGAGGAACAAAATCTTGAGGGTCACATCAGCGGGAGAAAAATCATCTTCATGTTCCAAGTGACGCAATTTCGTCTGGATTAAGGTATCTAGAAGACGCCATTAGTATTTAATTTCCTAAAAATAACATATTTAGTAATAACATCAAATGCAACAGTACGACAAGCAAAAAAAAACAACAATACCGCAAACTTATAATAATCCCAAAACTTACACAAAGCCCAATCATACGTCAGATTGACGTGCATCATTGTGATTACAATTAATTGAAGGCACTTACCGAAGCGACACAGCCTTCTTCTGTAAGGTTTCGACGGGCACTAGGTTGGTTTGTAAGGACGTGACGATTCAACAAAGTTTGCAAAAGATATAGCGATTTTTTGTTGGCGTGTACGTCAAAACGACGTACATTGGGCTTCTAGGGTTAAATTATAGGGTTCGACACATCTTTATTGTGGAGGAGCTCGGCGATCCCAATATAGGTCACCCTTCTACCCTTAGTTAATTCATAATTTGGTGTCAGACTCATCTAGACACCACTGCACCACTCAGTCTCAATAAAACCACACTAAACGCCTAAAAATTGTTACTATAACAATCACACAATCAATAATCACTTAAAAAGTTCCCAACTAAAGTTTTCGGCGCTCGACGGTGGCCAAAAATTGCCGAAAGTTCTCGACTTCGATGCCGAAAGTTCCAGATCTCAATGCCGAATTTTGGACTTCTCAAACGACGTGAAATCCAAAGCGTGTGGCTGATATCTACATTCATCACAACTTATTAATAAACTTGCTGTGATTTTACACAAATATAACTGTGACAGCTTAAACAAATAAAACTGTGTTAAATATAAACACTACAGTTATGTAAAAGTTGATCATAGCACAGCCATGAAAGTAAACGAGCCGCCAGCGTGAATTTAATAGCAACGTAAAAAGCGTTCTCTCTATTCTAAAGTGAAAAAGAAACAGAACTATGCTATTTAGCTATTATAATCACGATGGCGCCTATGTAATCGGGCATAGTATCCCAGTAATCCTTAATAGAACCACCCTTTAAACATTATTAGAATTGTTACTAAAAACTACCTTAAAAAGTTCCCAACTAAAGTTTTCGGCCCTCAACGATAGCCGAAAATTGCCGAAAGTTCTCGACTTCGATGCCGAATTTTGGACTTCTCTAATGACGTGAGATCCAAGGCGTGTGGCTGACATCTACCCTCATCACAACTTACTAATAAACTTGCTCTGATTTTAGACAGCTTAAACAAATATAACTGTGTTAAATTAAATTACAATGTTATTTATACAAACACTCGGTTAATGCTTTCGACTAATTGCTTTGAGTTTGACCCGAATATTTTAAACTGTTCTAATACTAAACTTTGTCTAATGTGGATTTCGAATCCTGAGCGTAAAATGTTTTTTGAATGATCTCGAATATACTCGTTTGATTACTTTAGTTTCGTCATACTATTCACCAATTCGTGAATAGTTTTGAGAAACAAAAAATCTACTAGGACACGGTCCTATCACCCTTTATGGTAGACTCACGTTCTCAGCAGTTCGTATCATTTTCATACATTGTTTTTATAAGTCTGAAACAATTGACAACATTTCAAATTTTTAACATACTATTATTTATTTATTATCTGAAAGAATATTGCAAAATAACATATACGTATTTTTCATTTTTCCAATACGACTTATATTTTCCGTAAAATTAAGTTTTGAAAAGTAGCTTATTCTAAAAGGACGTAACTGCAAAACTTAGGACTCATAAACCTTTTTACTGAAGCCACATTAGAAAAAAATAGGTGCTAGCGTTACTGTCACTGTCAATGCCAATCAATCCGTCACAATTCACAACAAATAGACCGGGAGGTCAGTGCAAAAAGTCCACTATGTACCGCGGTATACTATGGGAAGAAAAAGATAAAACAAGTTTAACAACTGCCAATCACCTGAAATATGTAACAGGGTCTGCCATACAGGCTTTAAATTGCACCATTTAAAAGAAGAAGAATAAGTAGTAATAGTTCCAAGATACTTTTAAAATTCAAACGGATTCTTCCACCAAATGCTAGGGAACCCAGCTGACTGACTCCAGGGTATTGATGTACACCATTTTGATAACTATGTACCAATAATTCAGCTTTTGACAAGTATTTGCATTTTTTGCGTTTACCTCTCGGGCTAAAGCAAAATAAGTAATTTGAAAATGACACTGACATTTTATTTTTAAACTACATTTTATGTGTCAACACTGTCAGTGTTAACTGTCATTTTATATTGCTAGTATTTTTTTTATCATAGGCAACTGAACTTTTAGTATGAATCCCGAAACGGCTTGGGTGAGACTTTTTATCTAATATCTTAGCAGTTACTGCACTAAAAATTTTGGAAAAATAAGCATAATGATCAGCATCCCGATATCTCGAAATGGTTTTGGAATTTCATAGACTTGTGAAATATGAAAACTTGTCAATTGAACGTAACATCATTAGATAGTTTTCTAGTCTAAAGACTAGAAACCTGTTGTCTGCGATACCACTTCAGTTATTTAAAGTAGGTAGATAAGAAAAATAAAATAAATATCCATCATTGTTGACCTACAAAACGGATGAGGTACTCAATTCGACGCGTATATATATTTTTGTGTAACCACGCATAACTTCTAAATAGTATTCCGATTTCTATATTTCTTTATTTATTGGAAAGGAGTATACTTCGAAATTAAATCGGTTGAGCCATTTTTGATAAATCAACAATAATATAAAAAATGCTACATAGATCCGTGTAAAATATTCGCAGATTCTGTACACGGTTGAAGTCGGTCATATTTTTCGCAATAACTTTTGTTTTACAAACTAATAAACTCTACCGACACTTCTTACTAAACAATCACATATTAAGTAATGGATAATTGCAATTTCATCAATCCTTTTTGGCTTGAACTTATAAAATGTAAGTACCCGAACTTTAGAAAAGTAACTGAATGTAACTATACTGTGACATATCACAAGAAAAAGTTGGAACATTTTCCAATAAAAGTTCCCACTTCGCTCTCACTTTTCTACCCTCTTCCCGCAAATCCCAACTACAAATAAATGGCAATTCGCAGTTTTTACAGTATTGCCAGATAAGAGCCCACGGGATACATTTTACACGCCGACCAACTTATCAGAACGTAAGCGGGTAAATGAGAGAACTCATGATTTGTATTAAAGATTTATAAGTTCGGTTAAAAATTACGATGGTAGCTCTCCCACTTGAGTCTCCAGATGTGATGCTCGGAGCGATGTTTTGTTTTTGAGTGAATATACAAGAAATTGAAATTCGTTATTTGAAATATAATGACGCCAATTTATTTCATCATAGGTAGGTATTAATTGGTACTTGTATTCGTGTCTATGTGTATCCCTCGCTATACAAGGCTCAGAGACTACAAAAATTATTTGACGCCTAGCGTTAAATATGTAGTTTTCTTCTAAATATCAGCGTGTCCCAACTTCATACGTCAGTCCTAAACCCCGTACAAGTCCCTAGGGCGTAAACTATAGCGTTATTGCCCGTGCACGTCGCCCCCTTGTTTAGCACATTTTATTGGCAATTTATATCGCGAATGTTGCCATTTGCACCGCGGGACGCCGAAGAAAAAGATAAAGAACATTTTTATAGTTGTTTTTGGCAAATTTAGCAAATTTTAAGAACGTTAATGTTCAACTGCGCTGAACAAAGAGGTGCTGTTTTAGAGGGTTGCTTTATTTACTTTACAAAGTTGCTATAAAGTGATTGTATGATGGGATTTTTTAAACTGTTTGAAATTACTGCTATTCAGAATAGCTCAATCGGCAAATGTATTCCAAATAGACGATTTTTATTACGATAAATAAAATATAGGAATTTCATTTACTGACAAACATAGACTGACATTGTACCTAGGTAATAAATTTAATCCTTACTAATATTATAGGTAAATCAGAAAATATGTTTGTTACTTTTTAACGCAGTAATGAAGTGACAAATTGACTTGACTAATTTGCATAGATATACTTAATTCAGTATACTTTTCAGCCAAAGTTTTGCGTAAAAATATGACTTTTTAGAGGTTTATAACTTTAAAGTCATATAAAAACTGTAAAAACTAAGACGTATATTGTATAATTGCATCAATTGAAGCGCTGAACATGAAAAAAATATCACTCAAATCGGATAACACTTAAAGGTTAATTAACAGCTTATTGTTTTCTTATGGTCAAGTTGGCACAATTGCCTCCAGAAATCCTCTGAAAACAACGGGACCGACAATTTAATGTGTCATCCGAGCCACGGTAGGTCTCAGTTGTAAATGCCGCTCGCGGTCATCCACCTATTCATACTACGCTATGTTACGTTCATTTAGAAATTAAATAAATAAAGAGTAAAAGTAAGTAAAAACGATATTTAAATACTTAGTTTGAATTAAATAATGTAAATAGAACTTACTGCTAATAAAACGGCCCTTGTGGTTAAATATTTAGAGGAACAAACCTAAAGTGTGTTGTTTTTAAAAATGTACCATAAATTATCAGTAATGACCAGCCATTACAGATATGAACCTTCATTTCTCCCACCACTTTTTAATGACCATTCGAAGATGAGTTAGCCTACTTTTATGTATAGATTTATGAAAAAGCGATACACTTTGTAGTTTGTTACCAGAAACATACGCAAAACGTTATCGTCGTTTCACCCATAGGACGACTACTGCTAGACATAGGCCTCCACTAAAGATCTCCAATAAGACAGATCGGTAGCGGCTTGCATCCAGCACGATTCTAAGGTCTTAATGAGGTCATCTGTCCACTTTGTGGGTACATCCTAGCCGGTACATGGCCGCGTGGTCTCCACTCGATAACTTTTCGACCCCATCGGTCATCAGTCCTTCGTGCAATGTGCCCACTGCCAATTCGCTGGGCTATCTCGATAACTTTGGTTTATCTAAGTATCGCCTCATTTCTGATTCGATCTCGAAGAGAAATTCCGAGCATAGCCTTCTCCATAGCTCGTTGGGCTACTTGGTGCTTACTAATAAGACCCATAGTGAGAGACCACGTTTCTGTGCCATAAGTCAGCACTGGCAACACACACTGGTCGAACACTTTTGACTTGACTTTTTCGCAAAACGTTTGTTATGCTCCTTTGATTTTTTTTTTGTGTTATTTCTATGTATTTTATGTGTATAATTTATAATATTATGTGTATTTTTTATCTTTATTTGCATATATTAGTGGCGGTGTAGGTATACGAATGACAAGAACACATCGTCCACACAAGCCGACGGATGCAAAAGTACCATCTACTTGTATTATTTTGCGCATTAGTTTTTAACTACGTCGGAAACTACGCCTTGGCTTGTCAGTCGAACTAAGGCGGTGCAACACTTACGCACTCACCACATACGTACCTAATATGCACATGTACAAAAGCCGGTCTAACTTGTCCGTGGTCTGACTAAATATAATAATATCTAAAGTAGACGAGAAGGGCAAGTCTTGTAAGAAATTATTCCTCACTTTATTACTAAAACAGCCGGGTCATTCCGCAAAAATTATGTAAAAATAACTCGCAATAACAGCTCGTAAGCGATAACATCACACGCCATTACTTCTAAATACCCATTCTATGTATCAACAGGTACCCGAAAAAGTGTTGAACATAAGCATTTCGGTACTTTGGGCCCCTCAGCATTTAATTTCGTCCGTGCAAATGTGTTCCAATTTTGGCACGGGTGGGATAGCCCGGGGGTATGCGAGGCCCGGGGTATGCGAGGCCCGCGGGTATGACAGGCGGTCCCTGCGACCGCGAGGTTGAAAGGGTTAGATACGGTACCGATTTATTTCTATTACCGTTTGACCGCGACGTGGGCACACTGAGACCTTCCAGAAAATTTCCCGAACAATTGTTGAGTATTTAACTCTCGCTCCGGGGATTGTCATAACGTATTTTGTATAAATGTTTCAAGTTTTAAAAAGAACATAAAAATATTTGATTGTTTCAGCTCCAGCAACAATTAGTAAAGCGTACCAGGAAGTGTAATTACGTTTGAAACGCTGTTATTAATTTTAATGGGGATACAAATAACATTAAATTTTATTAGTGAGCTTTTCCTTATTGTCTTTGGTTTTGGAGAAAAGTCTTCTTTAGAATGTATCTGAAAGTAGCCGTATTTTCATGAGATTGTTCCATTCCGTGTTTTTGGGTGGCGATTTAAATAGTAGATTGTATCATAAGGGAGCAAAATAATATTTTTACGGCGAGGGCGCTTTTTTGAATCCAGAGCGAAGTGAGGGATTCTTTAGTAGAATCCTGAACGTAGCGAGGGATTCAAAGTACGTTGCCCGAGCCAAAAATATATTTTGTGCCCGAGTGGTACACTCTACTTTTCATCACCTCTATGAGGAAATAAAAAGCGCCTCATATTTATTATTATTTAATAAAACTTAGAGTAACAAATAAATTGAAATTAAATGGTATCTAATAATAAAGCAAAAACTTAAGTATATTTACATTCATTTTCTTGGCGCTGAACACTAACATTACAAATAGGTACTTCCAAATTCAAAGATCATTCCGTCGCACTTATTTGTTCCAAATTCAAAAAGTGCGCAGCAAAGTTCATTCCGTCGCACTTATTTGTTCCAAATTCAAAAAGTGCGCGGCAAAGATTCCGGCGCACTTATAAAATTCCTTATAGAAAACACCAACTTTGGGCGCATTTAAAGGCAAACCAAGTAGTCCTTTTCGAATCGATGTGATGAAAAAATCTTAGCTAAAGTGTCTGAGGTACAAAAATTACGAGTAAGTACATTTCAGGAGCTCCGTTTATTTTTTCACTGTTAATTTATTTGTATCAAATACAAGTTGTTATTTTGCAGTATTTTTGGTGCTCTATATACTCATCAGTATGAATAACCTCTACTATAGGACTAACCTCAAAATTGCGAAAAACAATCTGCTGTTTTATACATTTCATGCAAATTTTGTATCAAACAGCCGAGTTATTTATGTGAAAATTGTTTATAACAAGAAGTATTCATAAATACACCTTTGAAAGCACTATTCTACTTTATTAAATAAATACATAATTTGGGACATTTTACACACGGCCTCTGGCCCCAAACTAAGCAAAGCTTGTGATATGGCTGCCAGAGACTGATATACTACGTATACATATTTTTAAATACATACTTTTATAAAGATAGTAACTAAATAACACCCAGACACAGAGCAAACACTTATGTTCATCACATAAATATTTGCCCTGGGTGGGGATCGAACCCATGCCTCTTTGATCCAAAAGTTAGGGTCACTAACCACTGAGCCACCGAAGCACTATTAAGTTTTAATGACATAACATTGTGTAACTTTTAAATTTCTAGATTTGAACACATTATTTACACCTTATACGCCACTTATTGATCTCGTGATTTTAGTGCGCGATTAGTTTCGTAGTATATAAGAATTATAACATTTTGTCTACAGTTAATTCTTAAATTTTTATATATTGGATCTTTATGTGCCACTAGCCGAACTATTCATGCTCAGAGGCGAAAAGTGTTGGGTCAAGAAGAAGCTATTGGATTTTTGTCAGATTAAGCCGCTTTTGAGGTCGATACTATCCTCGAGTTAAGGAGTTACACCAACGCCGCTACTGGGATAGTTGATATTTGATTATATACCTTTTATATAGAAGTTGAAAATTGCTTCAATGGTTCATGGAGCGTGTCTATTTCTTATAAGAGGATAATTCGAAATAGCTGCAATATATCGATAATGGTTTCGATAGTAGGTAGGTATACTAAGCGCCACACAAATCAGCTAATGAGAAGTTAGCCGCAGATGACAATTCGCCGTGATTCGCTAATTACCGACACAAGTGCCAAAGTGTTGAGCACGGGCATAGGGAGCGCGCGGGAGGCATGAGGTTGGCGGGCGGGTGTGCCCCGGCGTCTCGTTTCTCTGGCTCCCGCGGATACCTAGATTCCGGCTTTTGCGAAGCGCTCTGCGCATAACTTCCCATCCGCCAATTTGTGTGGCGCTTATTATAACGCATTTTCACTGAGTTTTTAAAATATCTTTTTAGTTTGATTTTTTTTAAACATGTTTAATACAAGATATTACTTTGAAAAGTTCAAAGAGTTTTAAATATGAATAATTTTTACTAAGGGACCTACAGTGAAATCGCAAAAAAATTTACCTATATCAAAAATATTGTAAAGAATTCTTCAAATCAACTAACTTTATTCTTCCTAGATAAAAATAGCCTTGGACTTTTATAGGATATAGATAGATACTTAACTATTAATACAAAATCATGAATTTAGATTCGTTGTTGCGTTTGCTTGTGAAAGCGTAATAAAGAAATCAACAAAATAAACTTTCTGATTCATAATATCAGTAAGAATATCAAAAGTAACTTAAGTTTTGTTAGCTTATAAAGGCTAGCCTTTTCGCCGTTCCCTCGGGACTTGTCATGTCCACACCGCACATAGTTCACTGGCTCCCTCCGTATCGATACCTACATAAATACTGCTATAGCCTCGCATACATATAAAATATCGTGACTAACAGACATGAGGGTGAAATGGGGTGCTCCGTAGCAATTGTGATAACTTAGCGCGTTTTGGTGGTGCTCGGATAGTCCAAATAATATCATCTGTAGCACCTAACAGTACGAATACACTTAGCGTACATAGGTATGTAAATCCATACAAAGTAGGTAGCTAGTATTCACATGCACATTACTATTATTTTTTACCTAAAACTTCATGATTGCGACTCGCGTCACGTCATGGTCAGGGTGCGTCACTGTCAATTTTCAGCTAATGTCAGTTGACATGTCGTATCGGGTTTTGGCGTGGCGCGAACATCATATTTTCTGAAATGGATATTATGTTTTATTTTTAATTATGTTTGCACGCTGTTGCTCCAACAATGGCCATATTGTTTTTTTAAATATTGCATGAGACGTCACCTGCCGGTCCTGCCGGAAGACCAGCGCTGGTTGGTCCACAACCAGCATATGCTGAGGTGGGACCGGGTTGTGACAAAAATAAAATTAAGTAGGATAACAATGTAAAATAATTAGGAGTAATCGTTTATGATGTTTATTTTGTTTTATTTAGCTGTGTTGTTTGCTTTATGGTTTTGTTTAATTTTATTTTTGTCTCAATAAAGAACAGTCTATTGTCTACATTTATATAGTTCAGTACTGTAAGCCCCACAATAAGTATTATATAGAGTAAGTAACCCAAAGATAGCGCGTTTTTGTTCCTCTGAACGAAAATAATACCCTCGAAATAGTGTAGTCTGGTTGAACTAAAATTAATAAAAGAGACGTCCACGAGTGGTATGTTATTCAGAGAAAAATCTAACCAAGATGAAATATACGAGTGCATCATTTGAAAGCTTGTTTTATGGGCTTTCCAGAAATATTTTATTCAAATTTTTTCATCACTCCATATTTTTTAAAAAGAAAAAACAAATTGTATGAAAAATAATAATACCTGTGCTCTACAGCTTTTTATTTTTTCTAGTTTAACAATAATAAAGTACTTCTATTGTTATTTTACTTGCATTCGTAGCTGATTCTTCCACATTAATCTCTTAATTTGCTAAAATTAAAAATTATAACCTACCAGTGTGACCAGTTGTTACAATGTGACAAAAAAAAACATTTAAAAAGTGTATACTGGCAAAAATGCTTTTATTTAACAATTTGGAGGTTACTTAATCAGGATTGAAAGAGATAAACTACCTATTGTGCAAAATACATTTATTTATCCTAATAAATTCAATTTAAGGCTCAATTCAAGGCTCTTTTTTGTTGTTAACTGATGTAATTCAACTTTCTCGAAATGTAACGAGTGTTGTATTTAGCATTTGATTATTATTATACCAGCCTCCGTACATTTTGTGGGCGTGTCCATTCTCAGTCGTGTCACATCTGTGTCTGTGTCTCATTGTCTGTGGCTAGGAAATATTCAATAGTATAAATGAACATTATTTTGATTTTATGAGCTGTGAGTAAGAGCTACTGTAACGAACCTTTGCCTGCGCTACCGGCCTCCTTGACGCGCGACACGTCCGACCTCATTGGACCCTCTTTGCATTGACCGCGCGCGTGCAGTTTAAAAGAAGAAAAAGTTCGAACACAATTTTTTTTTGTTTTTCTTCTTGATTTTTCAATACCCGATAATTTGTAGGTAAATATATTTTATTTTGTTTTAGTTTTCAACATGTAGACTTAAAATAATCTAACAAATATTACTTTTGATGAGCAATCTATTGGTTACATGTTCGTTGTTCAGTTCACTACATGCCGCAAACTTTCCGGCAGTTGACAGGCGAGGGGCAGGGGGGCTAGAGGGGTGGAGGGCAACTTCAGGGATCTTTCACGCCTCGCCATGCCCGTGTTGCTAACTTTTTCACTAAAAACTCCCAGGAACTTTAAAAGTGAACCAATTTTATTAAGGTGTGTTTTTGAGAGGCTTTTTTAGAACAAAACAACAAAAGTTATAAAATGTTAGCCAGGAAATTAGAAGGTTCAATTCTGTAAATTCAATTACTAGTAAAAGAAATAGTGATTTATGATATTATTTTCTTTATTTTCAGATTTCGCATGCTCTCAAGAAGTTAACCTACAGCTATAGGAGGGGTCCTGACCCAAACACCAAAGGTAATTTTAAAAGTTATAATTTTGACAATATTTCGGTACATTCTTAAATTTAGACGTTTTTCGGTCATTATAACTCGCAATGGCGTATTACGTGTGTTCACTGAAACTGATACATTATATTTTTTATATTGTGATAATAAGTAAATAATAAATATCTATCATTAAAAACTTATTTCTATAGAGGAACCACTTGTAAACGGTTTGAATGTTCTGTATCAGTCAAGTCGTCAGTCCTTCTCAAATCGTTTTAGGATGCGCTGTACATGGTGTCTCCTTTCGAGAATAGGCATGATGACTAAAAAAATACAATTAGTCCGACAGATAGACCATCGAAAAATATTATACACGTATTTTTTCTTTGGTCAATCAAACAAACATTGATGAAGATATAGCCCGTCAAAGTTCCGCGTGACGTCACAAGTACCATAAAGATGTATAGACTTCTGTAAGAGAAGTGATGTCATGACCCCCACTCCCAAACTTTTACAAAGTTTGTATTTGTTGTTTGATTGGCAAAAGAAAAAATACGTGTCCAATATTATTTGATAATCTAACTTACGGACTAATTATATTATTTTTTTTTCTACCCAGTTAGCATGCCAATTAGTTGGATTAATAATTTAAAATAATGCTATGCTTTGACTATTCACTCAGTTGTTTTTACGAACATATCTGATAGGTTATATTATCAACGACGGCCTCGGTGGCCCAGTGGTTAGTAACCCCGACTCCAGGGTCAAAGAGGCGTGGGTTCGATTCCCACCCAGGGCAAATAATTGTGTGGTGAGTATAGGGATTTGCTCTTTGTCTGGATATTGTTTTAAGTATGTATTTAATAATATGTACCCATATGAAGTATGTATATCAGTCTCTGGCAGCCATATCACAAGCTTTGGTTAGTTTGGAGTCGGAGACCGTGTGTAAGATATCCCCTAATATTTATTTATTAAGTAGACTATTAGGACTTAATCAATCCTACAATGTATATACAAGTCGGAAGAATTCTTTACACAATCTACATTTTGTCCATAAGACAAAAACGCGAGTAATGTATTTAATTTACCATTCGAAACGCCTCATTTTGCAGCCCGAGAGCAAAATAATGACAGGACAGTGACAGGCCAAATCCCACGCACATTTGCGCGCTTTCGCGAGATTTATACTTAAGTGTTGCCATTTGTAAACAAATAAATATCCCCGAATCTTCGGGAGAAACAGTGAGCTCCTGAGCCGGTTATAAATCCGTCACACTGGCTGTGACGAAGGCGAGGTTTGGTCGCAGCTCAAATATAAATTTCGTCTTAAAAAGAAACGGAGAAATAGAAAAACGGGGTGAAACGTATTTATTCAACCCAAAGACCGCGGCAACCATATTTCACCTCGATACATCCACACAACTTCTGAATTATTTATATTATCGTGATAGATATAAATATATTTTGTTATCATGTAGGCTAGGAGGTGGTGTTTAGATGCAATTAAAGTTTTCAGAATATTAAGTGCCGGCCCTAGATTTGAAAGCTTCATATCCATATGGCTTCATTTTTATTACCTTTATTTATCTACTTGTTACATTTTATGATAGAAATAATTACCTATTTTTACTTCTAGTAGAAACAATATCGATAAGTATAAAGTTACCGAAATATTACTTTTCACCAACAGAAATTGTCCGAAAATGAATTTCAAACTCAAATGTTTTATTTGGAATAAATAAGTTGAAGCCAAAAAGCTCCATTGGACCAGACAATCTGCCACCGTTTATTTTAAAAGCCATGAAATATCAGCTGACCGCTCCTTTGTGCCATATCTTTAATCTCTCGATGCGAACAGGTATATATCCGTCGCAATGGAAATTAACAAGAGTAACACCAATACCCAAGGGAGGTGAAAAGTCCAAGGTCGAGGAGTATCGCCCCATAGCAATTTTGTCCTCATCAGCAAAAATTCTCGAATTCATATTGCATAAGTACATATATGCTCAAGTAGAAAAGTACTTATGCAACGAGCAACATGGATTTCGAAGCAAAAGATCAGTCGATACAAATTTGCTATGTTTGGTTGATAATATCTCCAAGCGACTTGACAGAGGGTGTCAAGTTGATGTACTTTATTTTGACTTCCGGAAGGCGTTTGATAGGGTCAATAATGATATACTGTTGGTAAAGCTGAGTAAAATTGGTTTTGATCCTATACTACTTGCATTGTTGGCAGATTATCTCAAAGACCGCCAGCAGTTTGTCCGACTTGGACTGTATGAGTCCCGGCCCTATCATACGCGTTCTGGAGTGAGCCAATGGTCAATCCTTGGACCACTGTTATTCTTGATTATGGTGAATGACTTACCGTGGATAGTCAAATATGCAAAATGTCTTCTGTATGCAGATGACTTAAAACTCTTTGCTGAGATTAGATCTGTGTCAGATTGTCTGGAACTACAAAGAGATGTTGATGCGATCCATGCGTGGGGATTGGCCAATAAGATGGAGTTTAACCCTACTAAGTGCAACGTGATGACTTTCGGTCGGATGCGGCAACCAATCCTTTTTCCATATAAAATCAATAACGAGAGCATCCTTAGAACTGCTACCGTGAAGGATTTGGGAGTCACATTCGACATGGGGCTCACGTTTCACGATCACATCGATATTATAGTGAAGGAGTCTTTTAAAAGGCTGGGCTTCATTTTAAGGAATGCCCGGGACTTTACTGATCATGAAGTCGTAAGACTATTATTCAGTGCGCTGGTGCGGACAAAACTAGAGGCTAGTACATGCGTGTGGAATCCACACCAATTGACTTATGCTCTTGCGCTTGAAAAAGTCCAAAAGAGGTTTTTGCGGTCACTTTACAAGCGACATTTTGGATACTATCCCTACATGTACCCAAGCAAATTTATTTTGGGTTGCTTAGGGTACAATTCTTTGGAAGCTCGCCGATTTAATGTCCAGATGGTGACCGCTTGTAAGATTTTTCGGGGGAAAATTAACGCACCTGATATAAGTGACGAGCTATGTAGTTTCTATGTGCCAGACAACTATTTGAGAGCCAGAAAGCATGATTTTTTTCACGCCTCCGTTATCGCACAGTTGCGCGAGCTAACTCGCCACTTCCGCGTATGCTATCCGCACTTGACGGGCTCCTGAATTCATACCCCACCTGTGACCTGTTTGTAGACAGATGGACGCAAATATTGACGCTCTGTTTGACATACTGTGAAAATGTGACATAATTGTTTTAATTTAATTTGTGTTTTTATTGATTATTTGTTTATTAATTTTATAATTCAATGTGTATGTTTTCTTTTAATTATTTGTTAATTTAACTATTGACTATGATTTTAATTCTAATTGTAATGTATTATAATAATGATTTAATTAACGTAATTGGTATTAATACCGTGTTAATTGAAATAAATAAATTGAAATTGAAATTGAATTGAATTGAAACTCCAAATAACATTTTTCTTGGAAATATTTGTTGTACCTAAATAGATGTTTTTTTTATAATGAGTTTTCAAAAATTAACAATACAGTGGAAATTTCTTTAAAATACTCAGTGAATCAATAAAACTCTGAAACCATTTTTTTCGAATACAGACCTTAGTTTAATAACCTCTACTAATTGATCGATAAATTTCTCCAAACGTTAGTCAATTAAAGATCTTGGGTAAAATAATTTATACATAAAGGCAATATGTATTCATCAACATTTTTATCTAATTATCAGTCAAAATAGCTTCTTATCTTTCAACACAATCAGACTCACTTTTAAAACTTTCACTCACATACCTTTGATAACTCTATAATCTGTCCAGCCAAATCTTATCAGACCTAAATCAGCACAAATGCACAAAACTTTCTCTATCACAAGTAAAACACTTACACCGTCAGCTCTCGGCGTAAGTTCACCTATTTATGTTATCGCCTTTCGACCTCCTTGTTCTAACTCTATTGGTTGATACTGGCTGAATAGCACTTCGTTAGTGGCCAACGCGGGGAGAATACAAAACATATTGCTTTCTCTTTGGTTATAAAAATAAATTGGGTCTTAAATAATACCCTTTGTTTATTGGCAGGTTGCAGCGCTGTAATTCTTTTATATGGCTAAATCGATTGAGTTCGTATAGCCTACGTAATTTATCTATGTATGTATTTTACATTGATTTTATTTTAGGATTTTGTCTGGGTTTTGTCCTTTATACTCATACTCATACTCATTTATTGATAACAATAGAGTTACATGTCAACAAATTTGCAAAAAAGTTAAATTACATTATTTAAAAAAGAGTATGACAATAGTCAAACATCAATTAAATGAAATAGTAGTCGTCATCATTATACAAAAATAATTAAAAGTCATAAATTCAATAAATAAATTATTAAAAAATTCAAATTGGTTGCCTGTAAAGTCGGTATACGGGCGAAAGTTTTACGTGACAACGACTTTGAGTGGTAAAATAATTTTAATGTGAATATTCATTCGTATAGTAGGAAGAAGGATGAAAATGTCTGTCTCTCTCGCTCTTAGGCGGGCTAACCATGACGCGTGCCTCTCACTCGCTCTCATTGTGAGCGCATAACGTGAGCGGAGCATAACGCAGTTTCTTGAAGTGTCACCCGGCAAACCAATTTATAAGACGTTGTCACGTCAAAATTAAATTATTCACATTATTAAAATTAACAAAACAGAATACATACTATAGTATATTTATTCTACCTTAGGTAGAAAGTCTTGCACTTTGTAGAATGCTTGCTTGACAAGCCAATTCTTTGCTTTGTTTTTAAATATCTGCCGTGAGGACGCATCTTTTATGAAGTCTGGTAGACGATTATACCTTTTCTCTTTGAGCTAGATGATACAAAATATTTGTGTCAATGTAGTGTAAGTAAGTTCTTGACGTGATAACGTCTTATAAAATCGATGAACGCCGGCTGCACGCACGAAAAACTGTCACGTTCCTCCTGAGTTGAGCGTGTAAACAAGAGCGCGGAATAAGCGACAGAGAAACACGATCGGCATAAACGTTCGGCTTGTTTCAGTTGTTCAACTGCAGTAGTAACAACGGTAAATTCAATTACCGTTGTTACTACTGGAAGTAAGATTGTTAGTAACACTGGGAATAAACCGTCAATTCAACAATATTTTCGTATGACATTATCACGTAAAATTATCGTCCGTAATCAACTTACAGACAACTAATTATTAGTATGTTGAATATTATCTAGGCTAAGTCACAAATAAATTATGATTAAGTTATACTATGTGTCACATTAGGTATTCGATAACAATAAATGTATAGACATCCGTGCAGGAATCCCAAATTTTTTTTTTTTTTTTATAAAATGATCTTGCTATTATAGTGGAACCACTTTTAACCATTTTGACATTCCAACTTGTGATTTTGACGTATGCCAACAGACAATGCGTTTTTCTTAATCCACTCACTCTCGCATATGCTGTATAACTACACTGAGAAAAAAATCGCCACCAAATATTACAAAAGTCCTTTGTATTTGGCGAAAACACTAAATTTTAGTATAATTTACCAAAGTTTTGCTGTATTTGCAATTTTTATTATTTTTTACTAACAGTTTTGTTTTTGTAATTGTAATTCCTAAAATACGATTTTAGTAAATGCAGATATTGCAAAAGTTTAATATTTATTACAAATTTATAGTAAATATTGTTAGAGTTTTGTAAATTCCGCAAATTCGATTACTATTTTCAAGAAAAGGTAGTTGTGTTTCTAACAGTTTATCTATTTTGTAATTCTAAGTAATACTTTTAATCAATTTGATTAAACGTTTGTAATTATAAGAATTAACTATAGTTGATACAACAAAAATATTTAGTTTTACCGTTTTGTAATTCTAATCAACACGCTTTATTTATTTCAACACGGGTTTGTAATTTTTAGAAAATATAAAATATTGGTACGAGAAAAGATTTAGTTTTTACCGTTTGTAATTCCAAGCATCTCGTTTTATTAATTTCAACACGCATTAGTAATTGTTAGTAATTGTTAGTAACGTCACCTATGGGTTGGAGTTGTGGGGTCGCGCTGCAGATTGGAAGCGAGTTTTTATAATGCAAAAGCGTGCTGTACGTGCCATTTTTGGGGTACGTGACGACGTCTCGTGCGTTGAGCTCTTTAGAGAGCTCCGCATTTTGCCTCTGCCGTGTGAGCTTATTTTACAAATTGCCTTGTTCACACATAAAAATTTAAATTTGTTTGAATCACGAGGCGAGTACTCCAGACTGAATCTGAGAAGTAATCGTAGGAAAGATCTGCTCGCAACCCCGAGGTACAGGCTAGTCAGGTCTGAGAAATCGGTATATATTTGTGGCCCTGCTGTCTATAACAGATTACCTGCTCCCGTGCGTAGCGCATCTTCCGTCAATGTATTTAAAAACAGATTAAAGACATGGCTTCTACAACATTTATTTTATGACATATCTGATTTGATGAAATTACCAGAAGTAATTATTTTAAACTAGAATTATTTATCTAAGATTATATACGTGATTATTGTTGCCTCTGTAACATTATTATTTACAATAATATTAAGAAATTATAATTTGTAACTTTTATATTTTGTAATTATGACACATATAGTGTACATATTTTGACTTGTAACTTGGCGTTATTAATAAATTTGATTATTGATTATTGATTATTGATTATTGTTAGAAAGAACTATAATTGGTATAATAAAAATATTTTGTTTTACCCTTTTTGTAATTCCAAGTAACATGATTTTTTAATTTCAACACGCGTTTGTAAATATTAGAAATAACTTTAATTGGTACAACAAAAATATTTAGTTTTCCCCTTTTTGTAATTCCAAAGAACATGCTTTATTAATTTCAATACACGTTTGTGATTTTTAGAAAGAACTTTAATTGGTACAACAAAAATATTTTGTTTTACCCTCTTTGTAATTCCCAGCAACATGCTTTATTAATTTCAACACCCGTTTGTGATTTTTAGAAAGAACTTTAATTGGTACAACAAAAATATTTTGTTTTACCCTTTTTGTAATTCCCAGCAACATGCTTTATTAATTTCAACACCCGTTTGTAAATATTAAAAATAACTTTAATTGGTACAACAAAAATATCTAATATTTCCCTTTTTGCAATAACAAGCAACACGCTTTATTAATTTCAACACTAGTTTGTAATTATTAGAAATAGCTTTAACTGGTACATAAATAATATTTAGTGTTTCCGTTATTGTAATTCCAAGCAACATGCTTTATTTATTTCAACACACGTTTGTAAAATTTAGCAAGAACTTTATTTGGTACAACAAATATAATTAATTTATTCCTTTTTGTAATTCCAAGGAACACGCTTTAATTATTATGAGCTTTTAGCGGCTTCGCCCGCGTGGCCTACAGGAATCAAAATATGACGTACTGTTTTTTCAGAAACAAACATTATAAGCGCTCTTACGATAATAATCTCAATTGAAATTACAAGATGACAAAATTCCCAAACAAAGCATTATTGCTTTTCAAAAACAAACAATTGACAAAATAATAAAATTGTCAAAATTAGCCGTAAAACGTAAACTTATCGCCTATAACAATAGCAAATATTAGATCATAAGTAGTAGTAAGTAACAATATTTTTCCCAGAACAAATTATAATAAAATGATTTTACGCTATGGTCTTGAGTCAAGAGTAAAAAAATGAAGAATAAGCATAGCTGCTGGATTCTAAACGCTTACAAATAAAAAGCAAATTTTTGGCTTTAAAATTTAATAAGATACGAGTATGGTTAAATATATGAAGCTATTCAACAAAAACGGAAAAAAGTTTACGTTTACTATCAAAAGTCATGGTAAGGGCACTGAAGTTACTGGAATAATATACGAGATAAGTTTACACTTGAATACTCGAAAAATCTCAAATTAATACTTATGCATTAATTCTAATTGCATTAATTGGCATTAAGATTTTTTCTGTTCCCGCCAACGTCGTTGAAATATTCTTATTTGACAGCTTTGACTTTGGTTTCAGTCGTTCAGTACACTAAGTATCTTACTCTTACTTACTTACTTACTCTTACTCTTTATTAATAACAACTAGTTATAGGTCATTTGTAGTGCATGCTAACATATTTCATCAAACGTTACCTATAGTATGATTCCTTATTACTAACATAAAAAGGTGCATTTAACAAAATCCAATAAAAATTGTATCATACGAGTACTTCGTAGGGTTTGACATGCTCTTAGGCGATTAGTACTATGTACTTACAAAAAAAATCCACCGCGTTGGTACCTAGATAGGTACTGGTATAGACAAGTATTGGTATCTGATATACCACTGGTTTGAAAGATGAAAAAAAATTGATTTACCTTGTTTTGTAATTACAAGCGTGGGTTTGATAATTTTCAAAACACGATTGTCATTTGTATTGAAAGGAAGAATAATTTCAAGCATGAGGCTTTATTAATTTCAAGATACTATTGTAATTTTACCACAATTCTTTAGTTAATGCAACAAAAACATTTAGTTTTTGGTCTATTTTGTAAATCCAGCAATAAGCTAAGTAATTTCAACGAAATGTTTTGTTATTTCCAGTAAAGTGTCCGGTGTGTTTTGCTTTATGAATACGATCCAGCATTTCCAGCAGCCATTTCGTCGTTGCTTGCAGTAGAGTAAACATGTAAAGGAGAGTGAAGTTCAGTACCAACAAACTGTGTTTTACCAACAGATTTAAACACTCTGAGTGACAATTGACAATCTTACCCAGGAGTCAGTGTTATAACA
Source organism: Hypomecis punctinalis (assembly GCA_949316475.1). Classification (NCBI taxonomy): domain Eukaryota; kingdom Metazoa; phylum Arthropoda; class Insecta; order Lepidoptera; family Geometridae; genus Hypomecis; species Hypomecis punctinalis. The sequence continues at coordinate 2,166,315 of OX438814.1, forward strand.
GCTATACAGTCATACTGAGTAACTGGGGTCTCAGTGAATACGATCCCGTCTTTCCAGCAGCCATTTCGTCGTTGCGTGCAGTAGAGTAAACATGGAGGATGAAGTTCAGTGCGTACCAACTAACTGTGTTTAATTAAGTGTCATAAGTACAAATTTAACCAGTGTAAGTGAAAATTGACAATTTTACCCAGAATATACGGAGTAACTGGGTTTCTCCGTGAATACATTATACTCGCCGGCAATGTAAATTATGTGTTATTGTAAATGTGGCTGTTTCGTGTGTTATATTATACATGTATAATATTTAATAAACATGACTTCACTTGAATCTTTATTTTTATGTCTACAATTATTATTCACCTTGTAACTTACATTTAGTATTAGTTTATAACCTTAGATTCGTTTTGTAAGATATGTAACTCAAGTAGTTTCAATAGCTTAATTTTGTATTATTTAGTTGGTTTTTGTAATGTCTAGTTTAGTTCTGTGATATCTACTTAATAAACCCTATCCATAAAAAAGTTATAAAACACTTCAAATTGAAATATTAAAAACTGTATACTTATAGGTCATTGTTATAAGCAGGTATACAGTTTTTAATATTTCGATTTGAAGTGTTTTATAACTTTTACATTGATAGGGTTTACTAAATTGATAACACAGAAATTATACTAGAAATTACAAAAATCAACTAGATAATACAAAATTAAGCTATTGAAACTACTAGACTTTAACTAGATAATACTGAACTAAACTTTTGAAAGTACTAAGGCTTACTAGATATTACAAAACTGATCTATCAAAATTACTAGGTGATTAGCAAATAATACAGAACCAAACTTTCGAAAGTACTAAGGCTTACTAGATATTACAAAACGAATTCATCAAAATTACTAGGTGTTTACTAGATGATACAGATATAATTTTCGAAAAAACTAGGACTTTACTAGATATTACATAACTAATCTATTGGATCTACTGGAGCCTTACTACATGTAACAAGACAGGTATTAATAATTCCTATTAAATATCAATTTGTATTTTTTACAGGGCATTTGTTGTCCTCGGGATTAGTAAAATCTTAGTAAAGAGTACTAAGGAGTTTGCTAGATATAACAAAACAGGTATTAGTAATACCTACTAAATATCGATTTGTATTTTTAACAGGGCATTTGTTGTCCTCGGGATTAGTAACATTTTAGTAAAGAGTACTATGGACTTTACTAGATATTACAAAGCTAATCTATTGAAACTACTGGGGCCTTACTATATATAACAGAACTGATATTGTAATACCTACGAATTGCATTTACAAAAATCGATTTGTAATTATTACAGGTCATTTGTTGTCCTCGGATTTAGTAAAATTTTAGTAAAGATTACTATATTTTTGTTAGTTTTTCTCTCAGTGTAGATTTGAATAAGACAGCTGTAACATAGTTTTTATATAAGCAAAATTTGGTAAGTATTGTATTACTTTAGTTCTAATGCTATGCAAAAATCGACCAATTTTGACACTTTTTTTTAAATAAACGTCAAAAAGAACACTTAATAAATCAATGAGCGGGATTTTACACGACCTATGACAGACATCGACTTAGCATTTTTTATGACAGCACACTGACCTTTCACTTCACCACAGGATACCTTGGCAAATATTTGCGTCGGTTATTTTTCAATTGAATCCATAATAGGAGCGAAACAAAGCAGTCTTGGAGCGTATTTACGCAAGCAGGATTGAGTTTGCCTTTGATACCCGGGGCTTATTGTATTTCGCTGGCTCGAATCGTTTTCTGTTTATTTTTTGGATTATGTTTTAAAATGTTTTGTCTCAATTTGGAATTTTTTGTATTTGGTACGGAGAGAATGCGCATAACAAAATAATTTGTCAATGTGTGAAAAGGACATGTCCACAAAATGTACGGAGGCTGGCATAATAATAATCAAAAATTCTAACCACAACACTCGTTATATTTTGAGAAAGTTCATATATTTCTGAGTCTATTACAACAGTTAAAAACAAAAAAAGACCTCCGTTTTTTTTAAATTAATTTTAAATATATTATAAAAAATATATACATTTCGCTCAATAGGTAGTTTATCTCTAGCAGCCCTGATTAAGTAACCTCCAAATTGTTAAATAAAAGCATTTTCACCTATTAGACACACTTTTTAAGTGATTTTTTTGTCACATTGTACCTACGAACTGGTCACACTGGTAGGTTATATTTTTAATTTAAGCAAATTAAGAGATGAATGTGGAAGAATCAGCTACGAATGCAAGTAAAATAACGATAAAACCACTTTATTATTGCTAAACGAGAAAAAATAATAAGCTGTATTGTTATTTTCCATACAATTTATTTTTCGCATTTAAAAAAAAATTGGAGGAGTGAAAAAATCTAAATTAAATATTTTTGGGAAGCCCATAAAACAAGCTTTCAAATGATGTATATATCATCTTAGTTCGATTTTTCTCTGAATAATATACCTACCACTTGTGGACGTCACCTTTGGATATTATGTTATTCACCGTGACTCTCTTGTTTTGACACGTCGATAAAATTATGTACCTGCTGATGAGTATGCTAGCCGCGCTGATAGGAAATGTTTTTTTTTTCATAAAATATTAATAAGAGCAAGAACGCAGGCCATTTTTTTTTAACTGAAAACTTATTTTGCGTCTTTGTGTACTTTTTGGGATGAGTAAAAAAATTTAAGCTCGCGTCAGGACGCGTGACCTGATCGAAAATACGTAAGGCGGAGGGAGAGTATACCGCTGGCGCGTCGTAGAGAAAGTACTATGCCCCTCTCTTTCTACAGTGCGGCAAAAACATATGCCTGCTCCTGCTCTTTCGTTTAAGAGACGCAGAGCAGAGCGCTTGCGCGAGCGTGTGTGTGTGTTTTTTTTTTCCAGTCTGTAATACTTTCAGTTATCTAGAGGGACAATGCCGTCAAAAAAATACAATACAGACGAACATAAAACCTCCTCCTTTTTGGAAGTCGGTTAAAAATTAGCACATTTTGTCATTAACTTCTTTTGATATTTTTATCCATTCATTAATAGCAAAACTTCATAAATGTAAATATTACACCAGATAACCTATGAAACCAGGTTCTCCATTAATTACGAAAAGATAATTTAATTATTGACAGGTATTGAGAGAGCGTTAATTTACAACGCGTCAGATTCACGTTTACAAAAGGAACCTTTATTTCTCCAATAATTAACCTGTAAAATACTAGTATAAACACAAATACTATAAATAACCCTTTCAAAAAGAGAACACGGAGCACGAATGTAAATATAATTAGGTAATTAATTAATTATGAAACCATCGAGAAAAGTTAATTAAAAGCATATTTGAAGGATCGTGCCGCGAATTTCAGTTTGATCTTCTATGTGATGATTAATTAAATATTCGAGGTAAGGGGGAGGGAGTCGAGCTGTAATCGCTGTAATGATGTTGTGTAATGTGTCAATAATGTGTGTCAAGTTAAGGTAGGTAGATTTCTGTGGAAAGCGACTATTGAAATTGAATATAGCAATAACACGGTCACAACACGACCAACAGGATTGAAACTGATGAGTAAGATGTTTAACAAAAATAATATAAATATAGTTTAAAAAAAAAAACTAAAAAACGCGCTTAGGAGTCATCCATTTTTTTTTACTAATGCATTGTCATCGGTCTTAAGCCGGAAACATACTATCTGACGCGGCTGACGGACGCGACTGACAGCCGCGACTTAGCAATGTGCAGTCTTAAGACATCCGGTGTGCCAGATCGCTCTCGGACGTACGAACGCTCAAGGACGCCCGAAGGTGACGTCCGCGACTTTTGTCCGATAGTGTGCACGGCTCAGTGTACTTTCATAGTCTAGGTCGCGGCTGTCAGTCGCGTCCGTAAGCTGCGTCCGATAGTATGTTTCGAGCTTTATAAGTGTGCAAAGTTTAAAGAAAATCTGATTGCTCAAAGTGGGTCAAAAACGAGCTCAAAGAGGTTGGTTACAAGCAAGCAAGCAAACATACAGGTGAAACTAATAAAAGCGTGTTAATTAGATAGTTTTATTAAATGATACGATTTACTGTAAAAAGAAATTAACTATATTATACATTTGCATTATTTATATACGTATTTATTATGCACATAGGTACATATTTCTTTTGTAGGTCTCACTTGGACTCAGCCTGGGATCATTGACATGATTTTCTATAACACTTTCACTTAGAATAGCTTACCTAAGGAACTTGATAATACTGTTGTTTTAGTATACGTGTAATCATTGTTTAATGAATACGTACTAATACGGAAGGCACTAAATCCCACGACACAGGAATTCTCCTAGTGTGGGATCTAGGGTTCACCTAAAAGTACAGTCCACGGACCCAATGTTTGTAGTGGCATAATAAATTTAACTTATTAGTTATTATATACTATACAACTGAATGTAGCTATATCCAGTTCTGTACATAGCTTTCAGAAAAGTCTAATATCATTACTTTACCGTACCAGCCTTTTTAATAGCCAACTGCAGGACATAGGACTACCCACGAAGGGTGATTGGGCCATACCCACCAGGCGAAAAAAGTTACGAGGTGACTACGAATAATTAGCATTGCCCTAGGAAGTGTTCGTCATTATGAATAATTTTCTCAATGGGACCAAAACCGAATTCCTAAAAAAAACAGCTGTCCTATACAAAAACTTCATCGATCCTCAACAAAATGTATGGAGCAAAAGATTTTTTACATCGATTTCGGAGTCAAATTCCTTTTTAAATCATATCGTGACGTATAAACGTCGTCGTGACGTTTTGATTCTATCTAAAGAATTCTTCGAAACTGATTACTGGAATATACGACACAAAAATAAATATTTACTGCCTACTCAGTAGATTACGTAAACAGTTACATTAAAATATAAAACATAATTGTATTTCAAAGAGAGTCCGAAAATCGGAATTCGTGTATCACTTGCTAAAATAACTGAATTTCGAGGAATTCATACCTTACGACTTTGTGTACAATTTTCTTTAGAAACATTTGTCAGAGTACTGAGTACTGTGACTTCGTTTTATTTGATGTTTTGCGTTACTAGTAGAACGTTCTCAACCTGGAATGCTACATGCTAGCACAGAGTAGACAGTTGATAGAAGAATAACATTACTTTGGATCTGATTCCGTGTTTTATCGTCTATTGTCTGATCGAAAACAAAACTTAATTGAGAATGGAATGAATGTAAACAATTACAGCACCATTATTATTATATACTTACTACGGGATTAATCGCGCACTAAAATTACGAGATAAATAAATACTTCATCATCCCGACGTTTCCGCCGAGTTGCATCGACCGTGGTAACGGGTAGACAATCGCGAAAGTTTATAAACAACAATTACAGCACCATTTGCACCAATTACAGATTAGCAAATTGAGATAGCAGTAGGTAAGCCACATAATTGGAAAAACGGATGGCCAATGCGTCCGTAAATTTCTCGAATGAAGACCATGTCCTTACGTACCGACATGCGCAGCGTAGGGCTGACTGTACTCTATAAAATTTAACTTGATCTCTGCGACAGTGACATTGACATAGAAGATTGACATTTTTAGAGTTGAGATAGTGGTGGAGAAAATCGATTATCAAACAATGTTGTTATGAAATCGAATGAGTATTTGATGGTGAGAAATTGGATTTTATTTACTTACTATTATTTAATATCAAGTATGTACACATGTGAATAATGTTATGATATTAATAAAATACTCATAATAATGTAACGATAGTATTTATCGACGTTTTTCACTATTATCGATGCTAATGTAACATAATTGGGTTTAATTTAATTACACATGTAAAAAATGTTATGATATTAAAATATACAATAAAATTAATGATACATTAAGTTTTATTTAAAATATCATTAGTATAAACTATCGATATTTTAAATAAAACTCTATCTAAAACTCTGTGGTCACGATCATTCGTCGCTCATCACTAATCGGCATGCCCGTAAAGTATGACATTGACAGGTACCTACTGTCTGTACTATTAAGAAATTTAGGACTTCATAGGTGTGATTTTTCTGACAGCTGTCGCAGAGATCAAGTTAAATTTTATAGAGTATAGGTGATCCGACGATATAATTAAGAACTCAGAAACGTGCTAGATGCTGGCCGCTTCTAACCGGGCTCATTGGAAAATAAGCCTATATCCAGCAGTGAACGTCAAACGGGTGATGTACTATACTGTATAGTATAGGTCGCGCCACACAAGTTGGCGGAAATGAAGTTAGTTACAAGCTGCCCAATATTCAACCCTTACTGACGCTCACACAAAGCCGCGCGTTGATTGGGTATTGCGTAGCTTGTAGCTAACTTCATTTCTGCCAACTTGTACCAGTCTTTTAATAGTCCACTGCAGGACGTAGGCCTACCCACAGAGAGTGATTGGCTGATGGATAGTGGATGAATGTTAACAACTGAATTGATGTAAAAGTTATCTGTTTTTTGCCTGACGAAGTAAGAAGAAAGATGAGCATCTCTGGTTTTACGCTGAATGCAGTGCAGCTAACCTAACCTTAATTCCTTATACCATCATCATCATCAACAGCAGTAGGACGTCCACTGCTGGACATAGGCCTTACGGTTGGAAGCGGCTTTCATCCAAAGCGTACGTGTGGTCTTAATTTATAATTCCTTATTTGAATATTGTTATTTAATACACCAGCGAACAATTATTATTTGAAATTTTAATTATAAATCTGTTATATTTCTCCCAAAATGTGAACCAAGGCTTGGGGCAATTGTCGTCGCTACGTGCCGCGCTTAACCGACCGCCGCGAAACTTGCGCCCCATTGAAATAAAACAAAGAAGTCAATTAATTCAAACTGCTGACGCTACACAATGTTGCCAGTAACTCAACTTACTCAGCTACTGATTTTTACTTTAAACTACGGACATTCACTAGGATAAGATCAACTTAAAAAGATCGTGAATCGACCAGTGTTTACAAGTTTTCTGTAGAACATTAAGAACATTAACGGTACATTTTTGATAAAATTTACGTTCTAGGAGAAAACTCTTTTCACCCCTTAAATTGTTATGATGAACAAAATGTTATGATTTGTGGTATTAATCGCTTGAGTAAGTAATGTTGCACGCTCGTGCGTCTTATTTTTTTCAGTAAATTTTTGGTTTTCTGTCAGTAGTACCGATGATTTGTTCAATTGATGGTACTACTGACGTATTTATACTTCGCTAGTATGTTAGTCGTCTCTGTATATTTAAAAAAAATAACGAATAATTAAATACTAATGAAAATTACTGAGAAACAAATAAGTAAAATAAATTTCGTTTATTAAAATCGTTATCCTGGTTACTTCCAATCAATTAGCATCCTTCTATGGGCTTATTCTGTACATCTAAACTAACAACTTTTGTCCTGCGACTTTTGTCAAAACTAAAAAAAATGTTCCACAGAAAAATATCGTTCATTCACGAAAAAATGTATGGAAATGCTGATTTTTTTGGTCTTGACAAAAGCCGCAGAACAAATGTTCATATTTTTGATATACAGAATAAGCTTCTAAAAGGATGCTTACTGACTAGAAATAACCCTGTATTGAAATTCACACTCTAAAAATCTGTTTTGCGGTAGTGAACATCTTGTAACTTACATCCGTACTGCCAAAATGAACTGCGTGCACGCAATCACAGCCCAGTACTAACTATTATTTAACCTGTGCCATGACCCGTAGCCTCGTAGCAATTACACTCTCGTAGCGGTCTCGTAGCGCTACGAAATAAACGCCGTAGAGCCGAGCACTCGAAACGAGAGTTGGTTATGAAATGTAGTGGAGAAAATGTTAAGTGAAGGTAGCTTCTGTTTCTGGGGGCGGTGAAAACGCGGCGATTAAACGCAAGTTTTGTTTTCTATAACAGGAATTTTAACCAGTTTTACTGATGAATGCTATGAAAAGTTTTATTTAGTGTTTTTGATTTGTATTATTTTTTCAAAACAATTGAGTTTTTCCTTGTTTTCACTTGATTTTCTTTTTTTATTTTGCTGAAAGTAGAAGAATCAGCTCAAAATAACAATTTTGGGCATTACACTTATTAGCGCTGTTGTGCGTAGTTGTTTTAGTTACATTATATGCCATACAGATATATACATAATTTTATTAATAACTGTGTAAATCTTGAATCAAAAGCTTTTTGACTAGAGTTTGACCTCAGAGAAAATAAAAAAATCAAGAGGGAACGTCGTTGAACAGTCAAGTGAAGCCGGTTTTTTATACATGTGTGAGTGCGTCGCTGTTGCGTCGCCACAGTTCGACTGTCAAGCCAAGGCGTAGTTTCCTTGTACGTTGATGTATGTGTAAATTGTCTATACACGGCGAGGCGTAGTTTTGGTCGGCCTCATTTGTTTGTTCACAATATTCTGTCTTGATTTTTTTATTTGGTCTGAGAGTTTGACATGTAATGTATTCAACTAACGCTCGTGCAAATCTCTCCTTAAAATCAAATTCAAAATATCTGTAATTTTTTTTTTTATTTCGAATAGGTTTGCGTTTGACTACACACTGCCTGATGTTAAGCAGATGTGCGGTCTAGGATGTAGCACGCTTACCTAGAAGATACCTATTTACTCGGGATTTGAAGACACTCACGTTGTACTTTAACGGGAAGACAGACCCAGGCAAAGTATTCCACATTCCGGCTGTTCGTATGAGGAATGAGGATTCGAAACGCTTGGTTCTAACGCGCGGAATGTCCACCATAAAAGGGTGATGCTTTGGTCGCGTCCGTCTAGCCGTACGATAGAAGAAAGGGGCAGGGGGGACCAGATTGTGCAACTCCTGGGCGCACTCTCCCAAGTGTATCCGGTAAAAGACCGACAAACACGCTACCTTGCGACGATGCTCAAGACTTTGCAGCTGCGTCTTAGTCAAGGTGTTGTTGTAATTATTTTCAAGTACTATTTGAAAGCAAATGCATAAGTTCGCGGTCGGTTTGAGAGTAATTTCTCTTCGTTTCTTCGCTGAACTGTTATGGCAATACAAATTGGCTACAGACCTCTTTGATACAAGTTTGAAAGGACTCATTATAGAAGATGCTAGTTATTCTAATTCGTTTGCTTTTGATGTTTTGTATAGATAATTACTTTGATAAAACTTCTCAGTGAAAATTTGATTGAAGTTTTTATTTCACAAAAAATATCTATTAATATTAAAATGTATTGATTAATAATGACTGCCTCGGTGGCAAGTGGGTGGCAGTGGTTAGTGACCCTAAGTTCTGAGTCAAAGAGGCGTGGGTTCCATCCCCACCCAGGGCAAATATTTATGTGACGAACATAAGTGTTTGCTCTGTGTCTGGGTGTTATATTTATAAAAGTATGTATTTAAATTAAGTTTATGTAGTATATCAGTATTTGGCAGCCATATCACAAGCTTTGCTTAGTTTGGGGTCAGAGACCGTGTGTAAGATGTCCCCAAATATTTATTATTATTATTTTATTATTATTAAAATCGTAAATTATGATTGCCTTGCCACGGTGGTTTAACCAATGAATAACTATACTGTATCAGCCTTTTTAATAGTCCACTGCAGAACGTAGGTCTACCCACTAAGAGTGATTGGGTCATATCCAGCACACTAGCCCAGTGCGGGTCGGTTTTCACATATGCCATCGAATTTCTTCTTAGGACGTATACAGGTTGCCTCGCGATGTTTTCCTTCACCGAAACGCCAGTGGCCAGTGAAATTCCGTACATAAATTCCAAAGAACTCATTAGTGCGGGACTACTCATACTCATTAGACCGGGATTTGAACCCACGACCGCACGATTGGAAGGCGGGTGTTACTACCACTAAACCACCTCGGCTATAATAAAAATAAATGACTATTCAATCAGTATGTGTTAGGTACTAATAAGTAAGTAAGTTCGTATTGACCCAGGGGCTAGCCTTGGTGTCAGAGTTTTTAGACCGCCTAAAAGCCTCTGACATGGTTAAACGGTTAAACCAACCGAAACCTACTATTCAACGTGTCATCCGGGCTACGGTAGCGCTCAGTTGGAAAATGCCAAATGCCAGATACTAATGAAGATCTAGGACGCTGACAGATAGTGTCTGACTACATGATAAGTTACTCAGCTCATAACAGTTAAACTAGCTATGGAGTAAGCTATATTTAGAGTTTTTGTACGAGTCTAAAATAGCATATGAATAAATCTCTACACAAACTAAAGTTATCAACATAGTGGTAAATTTAGTACATAGTCTTTAACAACATAGTCAGTGGCGTTTAAATGCGGAGCATGTTTCATAGCACTTAAAACTAATAGTTGATGAGTTGGCGAATTAAATAAAAATATATATAACTACTGCTACATAAAAAGCAATTTTTATAGTTTTAGCTTATGTAAGTAGTATTGTATTTTGTTCTATTAATAAAGGCACCGAAATAAAATATTATATAGGGGACATCTTACTCACGGTCTCTAACCCCAAACTAAGCATAGCTTGTGATATGGTTTCCAGAGAGTGATATACTACACATACATATTTTTAAATACATACTTATATAGATAACAACTAATAACATCCAGACACAAAGCAAACATATTTTTTCGTCACATAAACGCTTGCCTTGGGTGGGAATGGAACCCACGCCTCTCTGACCAGTCAGGGTCAGTAAACACTGAGCCACTGAGGCAGCGAAATTTCTGGATTTGCAAGCGTAAATCAGTATTTTCAAATGCCCACCCGCCATTACAATGGCCACAGGACCATGCTGAATGAAAACCACTTCCAACGGTTTCTATCGGAAAATAAGAAAAAATCTTTAGCTAAGTTGAGCGCACGGTTTTGCAAAATCTGAAACTGATTACTGGGGTTTTTGTTCAAGTTAGGTTATTATACGTTTTCCATAATTTTGAAACAGGTTGTTGTTTCAGATGAGGGCTGTGTCATGGAGCATAGCGCTGCTGGCGCTTCTCGTAGTCACGCTCGCTGACTCCGCGGAAGGTAAGTGCTACAATGCCACTTAGATTTTACAAATTATTGATAAGCAAATGAAAAACTCTATAAGACTAGCGTTTTATACAGGGCGGGTCTAGTAAACAAACAACTTTTGTACTACGACTTTTGAAAATTCGCAAAAAAAAAACCGCTTCTCCATACATTTTGCCGCGCGTTGCGATCTTTTTGTATGAAAATGCTGATTTATTCTACGTGATGCTCCAAAAGTCCTAGAACAAAAGTTGTTTGTCTTGATGTACTAGATAGACCCGCCCTTAAAAGAATTTGCGTTTAATACATATGACCCAGTATAAGTGTATACAAGTATAAGTTTATTTTTGGAAGCGCATGTAAGCGCGAATAGACGCGCCTTTTGGCACGCACGTAACTCGCACGAACGTTGACACGCTTCTTATAAGTACGTATACTGACGCGACACCACTACCGGTTCGAGCAAACACATTCCATAGGTTTGCGTTTGACTACATACTGCTTGATGCTAAGTAGATATGCGGTCTAGAGTGAAGCACGCTTACCTAGAAGGCACCTATTTACTCGGAATTTGAAGACACCCACGTTGTACTTTATCAGGAAGACAGACCCAGGCAAATCGTTCCACATTCTGGCTGTTCGTATGAGAGATGAGGATTTGAAACGCTTGGTTTAAACGCGCGGAATTTCCACCATAAAAGGGTGTAATAAATATAAATATTTCTTAAACGAGCAAAAGTGCCATTATTAACTACAATAAGATACAATACTACTTTATATACCTACACTTCTACTACATAGAAAGCAATTGGATCATCCACAGACCCTTGAAGGTCTAAAGATAATCCAAATGCTCAAGCCCACTGCCAGTTGGCAGTGCCTAGCGTGCGTAATATAAATATCGTTTAATCTATAAGTACAATACCTGCAAGGGGTTCTTTCGATGTAATATCGATAATCTTAATAAAATCCCATCGATTCAAAAGCCGTAAAACTCATCGCTTCATCCAACCGAGAACGCATCAAACTACCTCAAACACTACTAACATCAAAACTACCGTTTGATTCTGCAATCTCCATAATACACTTATTTCGAATCTATCGAGTTATCCTGCACGTCCGAGGCGTGAATACGAATTTTCATTTTATTCCTGCATGCCGGGGGAATGAAAATTTTTCTCTGCTTTGGATGGGCTCGTGCCAAACGTGAACATGGAGGTATATTTTACTTTAAATATATTGGGTGCAACTCTCGACGACGGATATTTTGTAGGATCATTGTACTCTTCATTATGACCAACCTCGAAATAGCGAAACTGTTTTTATATTTTTAGTAATTTTTTTTCTGTTGTATTGTACAATTCAAGATGCTTTATTTGTCAGAAACATGGTAGTGTAAATAAAATACCTACAAAGTCGCATACAGATTGTATTAATTGTATTATTATTATTGTCAAAGAGCAGAGAACGCATGTTCTTGCCCATCGTGGTGTACAAATATAAGCAAAATTTTAAAATAGTTATGATAATAATTATTTTTTTGCTAAAAATAGCATGACCGACTTCACCCGTGTACAGAATCATTACATAGTATAAAACAAAAATCGCTTTTCGCTGTCTGTCCCCATGTATGCTTATATCTTTAAAACTACGCAACGGATTTTGATGCAGTTTGTTTTAATAGATAGAGTAATTAAAAAAAATGTTTATATGTATAATACACCTGTGCGAAGCCGGGGCGCATCGCTAGAACGCAAATATTATGCACGGATCGATGTAACAGTTTTCTTTTTTTTTTTTTTTTTTTTTTAATGACAATACTACACTCCTACTACATAGAAAGCAATTGGATCATCCACAGACCCTTGAAGGTCTAAAGATAATCCAAGTGCTCAAGCCCACTTCCAGTTGGCAGCGTGCCCAGCATGCTGGCAGCATTGCCACGCTGAATGGCAATGCTTATACGTTGAGCCAAATAAACACCAGCATTTTGGTCACGCGTCGCGTCCACCAGACGCTCAGAAAGACTTTTGAAAACGAGATGAGCTCCCGGCCCCCACGGACCCAAAGTCTCAACTCCAAATGGCTCAAATATGTAACCACTACCGAGGTTAGCATATTTGCGCCGCTTGTGCTGCTCAGCTGAATTGGCCGCCGCTCCAGCCCTACTCTGAGTCTCAGGAAGATGTGACGGTGCCAAAGTATCGACGCAAGTTGCGTCCCATACTAAGGGCCGTCCACACTTCCATGGGACCAGCGTCATGCCGTCAGGCCTTTTGCCATCACCACGCGCCAACCCACTCGGTTCGAGTACGGCTGCGATATTGGCGGTGACAAAAGCCCTGCGTATGACATCGTTAAGGCTGGCGTGGCGTCCAATCCGACCAGCGCTTCTTGAGCAAGAGAGACCGTGGTGACCGAGCTGGTCAACTGCAGTACCACACTGACAGCGATGAGCTTCACAACACCTTGCACCCAAGCGTAAGCTGACAGCTAGACGAAATGCAGTTGGGTCTAAAAGGTTACCAGTATTGAAAGAAGGCAATGCTTGCAACCAAAGACCGGACTCCCATACAGAGACTGCAAGGATACGAGCGCGATCCGCGACGCTAGGACACGTGTCTAGAAGAGATTTCCGTGCTAGTTCGCAGATCGGCCGATCCCACAGTCTCTGCGACGATAAAGTCTTTGGAAGCTCGGTATTTGGGCAAGCGACCCTCCAAGCATTCGTTGCCTCATTCAAATGAGCTACATCTACGCCAGAATGGCCTAAAGAAGGTGCGAGGATTTTTTCAATCAAGTTCTGAGTACTATGAATGGAGGACAAGAAAGCTGGTAAAGCAACACTTGAAATTTGGCGGACCCCTAACCCTCCAAGCCTAACAGGCAAGGAGGCTTGTAGCCACGCCCTTTCACTCATGTCAATATTCAAAACCGATACTAGGGACTGCTTTACAACATCGTCTAAGCTCAAAAGGAGCTCATTGTGTTTCCACAATGGACTACATCGTAAAGCGTACATAAATTTTGGTACAAACAGACAACATCTTATAATAGTAAAAGCCATGTGGGCGTTAATTTTGAGTAGCCTATCAGAGGCACTCAAAAAATTTTGAATTTTTTCTTGAACGAAAGGCGGAAAAGACTCATCTAATATCGGCGAACCTAGAAGGCGAAGAGAACACTTGTCTACCGATTTGATGTTAGGTGCCAAATCATTAAATTTGTTAAGTATCAAATCTTTATCCGGACATGAGTCGCAAACGAAAAGTTCGCATTTCGAAAAATTTAGCTCCAAACCAATTTGACGAAACTCGTCAATAAAAATTTCCAAATCACGTAGGACTGTGCTCGCATCGCCACCCAAAGTCCCGTCATCCAGATACCAAACGTTGAGTTTAGATTGGAGACGTTGAACAATTGGATGAATGGCCAGGCTGAAAATGGCTGGTCCGAGAGGGTCACCTTGTTGACAGCCAACGGAAGATAGCAAAACATCATTTTTGTAAATTAATTTAGTGGGTTTGCCGTAGCATTGCCAAAGAAAATTGAAAAGATCGGGAATTTTGTCTTTGACCTGTGCTAACAAGGCGTCTCGATTAACCGAATTGAAAGCATTTTTGACATCCACCTTAAGCAACACTTCTCCACAATTTTGACCGAGAAAAGTACGAAGCGAATGAACAGCAGCCTCACATCCACCCCGCGAACCAAAGCCAAGCTGTTTTGGTTGAAAAAGGCTACTCAAAAGAGCAACCTTTTTTCCACAACCGGCTTTGGCTGCGAGACGACGATATGTGGTGCCAACAGCAATAGGTCTGATGCCACCATCTTTTTTGACAAGTGCGCATAGGTTAGCGCCATACAAGACTTCGATAACGTCATCATTGACCTGCCCAGATAACATGAGATTTGCCAAACCCGTTAATTCTCTCAAGAGAGACTCAGCCACCTCACCAGAGCTAAAAGATAGAAGATCTTTTAGATGTTGAGGCGAGAGACCATCTAGGCCTCCGGCTGAGCCGCTCCGAAAAGAAGAAACGGCCGCTGCAATCTCCTGAGCTGACATTTCAATGACAACGTCATCAGGGTGTGGTCGCTCAGGCAGGTGGAGACATGCTGCCGGCGGATGCTTGTCACGGAGTGACTGGACCGTATCGGGTGTGTGGGGGGCAATAGTGTCGCTGGAGAAAGGACTCGTGCGGCGCCTTTGATATCGCCATCACTAATTTTGCTCTCTACTATTTTAATGGTAACCGAATCGTCTGTTTTTTTAGAATTTGGTTTATTCTGCCTTGTTGGCGGAATAATGCTTTCAAAATCTAAAGAATTCTCTTCCAATGCGCTGTACTTTACGCAATTTTCCTTTACCCTAGTGGTAAGGGATTTTGTGTTTGTTGGGTCCGAATGTACGTAAAGCACAACGTAGGGAAAAGTCAAGAGGTGTTCCCAGGCGTCTAAAGAATTTTTAGAAATAACATTCCGAATAGCAGCAGATAAACACTGCGCAACCGAAAAACGTGCACCACGCGTGATGCGTTTTAAAACAGGAAGAGAACTTTTGAGTGAGCTAAGAACCTCCCAAAGCGGTTTGGAAGGAGCAGCAGCGCTCACGGGACTGCTGCTGGCTCCATCAGAGCCTGCGATAGGGGCCGAAAGTGTAATTTGGCTATTTTTATGGCACCGCGTACGGTGAATTTTGAGGCCTTTCTGTCCTTTAAGAAATCGCACTTGGGAACACTCTAGGCACTGAATCATGTCCCCCTGCGACACATTAACGTATTGGGAAACTGCATTTGGCCCGGCCGGGGCGCAAAATGCCATGAATAACAAGAATTATACTACAAATATAAATAAAAATAAACTTAGGTTCTATAAGTGGAGACGTCAGGACGTCAGACCGTGACGTGGGCGGTCTGCGCAGACTCGGATGGCGTTGACATGGAAACAAAAAAAACAACAATGAGCCGCGACTGTCAAAAACCTACCGAATATTACAACACAATAGAAAACAATTATTTGACTATCTCTAGCTCTACAAATATTACCTCAAAAGAAAATAAGAAAAAAAGGAAAGATTGGAATAGAATTTGGCCCGCTAGAGCAGAAAAATCTGAAAAATAAGGGCCGAGAAAAATCCTGCCAACATACGTTGACAGCAACTTTTTTTACAGTTTTCACATTATTGTTGATTTATCAAAAATGGCTCAGCCAATTTCGATAAAATTTAAATGAAACTGATTTTAAGTTGGAAGTATACTCTTTTCAATAAAAAAAGAATTATTGAAATCGGACTACTATGAAAAAAGTTATGCGTGGTTATACATAAAAAAATATATATACACTATATATATATATATACGCGTCGAATTGTAAACCTCCTCCGGTGGTTCGTGTCAAAATTGTCATAATGAGAATAATGTAAAAGTCGAATCATAAAATAATGTCATAAATCAATTCAAATAATAACTATAATCAAACAAATGATAGTCGACATACTCTTTACTTTAGGATACTTAGCGACCCAGTTGTATTTAGCAGGTACTTAAATATCCATATTTATATGACCGATGCCATCATTTTCTTACAAGTCACGTGACCATAAGATAACGTGCCCTTACTACGTGACCCATTAGAGGCTCAAAAACAGATTACGTGGTACTATGGGTTACGTTCTCTATCTCCTCTCTTATCTTACTACATCCATGGACGTGAATCATTCAGGTATCTTTTGTTTACGTTGGTATAGGATGCTTAATGTTTTGAATGGATTTGTATTTGGCACAGGTCTCCTCACATATTTTTGGCTTGAATGCACAGTGATTTCTCAGTCGGAATTTTATCCCCGCAAGTGAACAATGTTTGTGACCATATATTTGTTGCGCGGTCGTGCGCTCTCTAGCATAAAAGAGTTGATTCTTTGATATGGGATACAAGGTCCCTTTAACGTTATTACACATTGATTTACGATTTATTGAATAACAAGAGCAAATGGCGTTTACACTAATCATTTTATATGTACCTAGATTTATACTACATAGTACAGGCCTCCGTTTTACATCTTTAGTAAAATCGGTTGGAAGCGACTTGCATCCAGGCTTTTCTGCGAAATTTATCACTGCCATATTCTGCAAAAGTTACTATTATTAAAAATAATTAAAAAATAAACAGTTTAGTTCCTAATAGAAAGCAATTATCTAGAGAACAGAAATAGGTACTTATTATAATCTAGGTAAAATAGACCAATTTTACTTATACTAACTGTGTATTTCCAACATTATTGTGTCACCAAAGAGACGTCTATGCAATTCAATCCGATCACTAACAAAGTAGTTCAAACTTCCAAATAAGGTTTAACACAACACTAAAATTTCCGAAAAAAAAACATTAATTATTCAGACAATAGAAACAACACGCTATAATTATCTATTTTACCCACATAATTTTCGCGTCAATATTAATTCAATCCGATCACTAACAAAGTAGTTCAAACTTCCAAATAAGGTTTAACACAACACTAAAATTTCCGAAAAAAAAAATTAATTATTCAGACAATAGAAACAACACGCTATAATTATCTATTTTACCCACATAATTTTCGCGTCAATATTACATTCACCAATATCGATATCTAGTGATGTCCATTCGATTCCACTCGATCGCGACGACATTGTGATCGGACTCGCCGAAATTGCTCGGAAGCGACAGATCCACAAGCTCACAAATTAATTCCATCGACAATAATTAATCGATTCGTTTGTGAGTTTTAATCGATTATTTTCGAATTATAAAAGCGTGGGTGAGGAATACAGCCTTTTATTTCTGAATGATTTGCGAGTAGTGCAGTAATAGCGGGTAAAAGTTCGCCATGTTCGTTTTTCGAAGTGAATATTTAGCCAGTGGACCAAGAGAAAGGATAGTAAGCTTTTAACGGTTTTTTAAGTAGAGTTTGTGTAAATAGAGAAGCGTCGTATGTGAGTGAGTTTTGTCATCATGTCTATTGTTAAAACAGACTGATGGTCGCATTAGCTGTCCTGTCCCACTGAAAATTGAAACTGAGCTGTGTCTACTTAGCCGGACCGCATTTGTAACTAGATGGGATTAGAGGGGACGGATCTAGTTGATGGATGTTGAGAGGGCTAATGTTTTCATAATTATGTACTATATATGCCTGACTATGAAATCAATAATAAATAATAATAATAAAAACGTTTATTGATCTTAAAAATTAACACAAAATAAGTTGTACACTAGATCCCACACTAGGGCGACCTGTGTCGTGGGATCTAGGCTCTTCCTTATGGTAAGTACTTACAAAAAACTAAATTATCCTTATAGTAAACAAACTTAAATTAGATAAATTTCACTCATAGTGCACTGGATCCCACACTAGGGCGACTTGTGTCGTAGGATCCAGGCTCCTTGCCAGAAGGGAAGGTAATACCTACATATTTATTTCATGCTACAAACCGCTTAATAATAACTGTAATATCAGAAACTACGCCCATAACCAAAATTTGAATTACTTGTTACATGTTATAGATACCACTGTAAACAAAATCAAAAAAATAATGTACCTAATTTAGGACGTCATATATTTATACTACTATATTAATACGGGACTTATCGCGCAATAAAACATGAGATATATATAGTAGTGTAATGTGCTCAAATCGCGAAGGTTTGAAAATAACGTCTGATATTTAATTTTATAGCGATTTTGTAAATGTATTTTTTTTCTGGTGTGGTTATTATTAAAGTTAATATATATCAGAGTATAAGAGTTTTCCATTACTGGCCGCCATGTAAAGGCCAGCGCAGCGTAGAACGTCCACAAAGAACGAATAATGTGATAGACGTCGCAGAAAACCTGAATGCAAGTCGTTTCCAATCAGTTTTACTAAAATCATTTGTATTTACTACAACAATTGTTTAAAAACAATAACAACAACAATGTTTACATGTAATAATGTTACAATGTTTACAACAACTGTAGCAACAATTGTTTAAAAACACTGTTTCAGAAACAAAATCTAAGTGTTTCTGAAACAAACCATGTGGTTTCAGAGACAATTATTTTGTTTCTGTAAACACAACGAGTTTATCGTTATGTTTCGGTGTTGTTTCAGAAACTAGGTATCCGAACTGTACTATGCAATAGAACAGTTGCTATTACGATGGTGAATGACGATGATCAGACTCATTGAACCTATAAGAAAAGCCTATTAAAGTCCTTTGGGCAATATTAAATACGATGAAGATTTTTATCATTATTATCATAGGTAACAGCGCCATTACAGTCAAGACCTTGTTGGTGCTGTCCGAATCTAATTAAAAAACCAAAAACCCAAAATTATTCATTCTGTTCCAAAGGTAAACGTTTGCCTTGGTCGTCTAGCTGCTTCGACGATATAGTCGAAATTAAGGATCAAACCTGCCGGGCTTGGATGCGCACTACGTAATATTTTTTTTTCGACGTGTCAGAACGAGACACCTGTGTCGAAGTATATATCTGTCACTTTTTCACACGCCGAAAAGAGTTCTTCTCGTGACTTTCCGTGCTCGCATGCTTAACCTACTCGACACAAATGGCACCGAGGCAAATGTCACAGTAAGAGAGATTCCTATGTACCCAGCAGTGGAATAAAGAAGGCTGTGCTGTGGACGAATGAATACGAAATGTAACATCTCGCCCCGCCTCGTGCCTCAATCCGTCCCGCGCTAAGTTGGAACTAGTTCACTATTCAGTAGTTCGGTAGCCGGTAAACAAAGCCGTGATTTGTTTATTCATCGGAGAGCCTGCGTTTGCTACAGGATCGGGTAATGAGAACCGGTAATGCATTTCCAATGACGGTTCCACGTTAGATATAAAGTTGTTTAGCACTGAGCTAGGATTCGGGATAAATGTCTGATGGTAATAGGTATCGGCATATGGGTTTTAGTCTGTTTGCCTTTGACACGAGTTGAAATCAATTAATTCTAAGTATGTATTTTATGAAGATATGTATGTTTTTATCAATTCAAAAAATTTAAATATTCAAAATGTCGAGACAAATTTAATTTAACAAGCAAAAACTCCAGAAACTGATCCAGTTTTATGGCAAAATTCTTGTAGGCAGTTTTTGGCCAAAGAAATAAAGGGTTTCTTATTACTTTGGGATAAAAAACCACTTTTAGAACTATAAAATGCAAAAAATTTAGTCTATTCCTCCTTCTAATGTTGCGTGAAAGAGTAACAAAAATCTTTTGAATTTATAGGTATCTGTACTGTACCAGCCTTTCTAATAGTCCACTGCATGACGTAGGCCTACCCACGAAGGGTGATTATATAAATTGTATAGGTATCTAATAATTATGTATTATTAGTTAAAATGAATGTAATCCCGCTATAAGTTTCTTAAAATGTAAGTTAAAATTAAGAAAACAACGTAATAAAATGTCTCAGATAGTGATAAATAATAGGTTGGTATTAAAATAAATAAATATTCGTTATTGAGGAAAAGCCCCATCAAATCGCCATTAAAGGCAGACCAGACGAAAAGGTCGGCTCTTACCGCAATCACTTCCGATATTAGGTCTAAGCTGCCATCCCTTATAAAGAACGTAATTACCTAAAAGCTCTCAGAAATACGCGACGAAGCAACAATAATCAAACGTCAATACTACAATTCAAAGGAAAAAGCAAGGGAACATTTTAGGTAAGGAGTGAAATGAATTGTTTGTGTCAATAAATAAAATACGAAAAGGTTTAATTTTACTCTAGCATTTGATCTAAGTTATTTACAATAAAATTTATTTACTCTCAGTTAAACCAAAAAAAATTTCGTATTTTTTTGCAGTAAAAATTAAGTGCCTAATACCTATAACCTAAATCTAATATTAACCAAGAGCCTAAATCTTTCAAAATTGCCCATCGCAAAAGATTCTATTCTTAGCTAATAGTACATGTGTTTAATGTTGGTGATTACCGGTGAGGCGCCATTGAGACTCGAGTCATTGGCGAGGGCCTTAAGAGAGCCGAGAACGGTAATCATCAATACACTGGTTTTATTCACAAGTGTGTTGAAAAACGTTGTATGTTATGTTTTTCAACACACTTGTGAATAAAATAACAAAATAAAAATAGTTTCAACAGTGAAAACGAGTCGTGAAAAATGTTTCGAAATGGCGGCAAAAAATGATATGTTTTCCTATGCGCGCGCAATGGCAATTGGCCATAGACTAAAAGAATGAGGTTTCTTTTTTTGGCTTTTCGCGGATAGCGTTTTAGCCACGTACAAAATGGGGAATTTCAAGTTTATTGATTACAGAGAAAACAAACGTTATATTTGAGTGAAAGTTTTATTTATTAAACACGTACAAGTTGAAATTATTCAAATACGAAGTTGCATGAAATGAGCAAGCAATAGGTACATTAATTTATTTGTACCTACTATTGAACACGATCTTTTTTGTATCGAAACTTTTTTTAAGAAAAAAGCAACTGAACCAATAAAATAAAATAAAACTCTATAACTCACTTGTGAAAAATATTATAGTTCGGCCGTTCAGAGAATGCGTTCCTGACACCTATCAGTTAGTCACGACTAGTGATGGGCACAACATAACACTGAGTTCGTTACCGTTCCTCCAAAATGGACCGCCGCATTATTTTTAAGATTATTTTCGGTTTTCGGAATCATTTAAAATTTATATATTTAAATGGAAACCAAAAAAAGGTAATATTAATATAATAAAATTATTTTATTTATTCTTTGTTACAAAGTTACAATCTGTATTTCTATGCAATAAAGTACATTGAATTGAATGTGCGTACAGAATATTAATTAGACTCCGATTCGCTTGAGGAGGTGGTGTCTTCATCATCATCTTCGCCTACATGTATAATTATATTATTATCAATAACAGAATCAATCCTGATATCGCGCGTTCGGTTTGGTCGTAGTTTTATTTTTATATTTCATGGAAGTTATCTTATAGTCCATTATTTTCAAATTCTTAAAAAGAAAAACAAAACGTAATATTTTATAAAGTATAACTGTATAAGAACAGATTACGATACTATTATTGCCTGTTATTGTTAGCACAGCACTACAAATATAAAGCGCTGACATAACCTTGTAATAGCGCAGTATAGATTTAGAAAAATATTGTTTACCAAGTTATTTGACACTCAGTTTGGCACAAAATTATAACATTCATTGATTATTGATATAATAATGTTGTTTTAATGCTCATCAATTGTTAAAACGGTAAACAACCAGCAAAAATATTTTTATCGTAACTGCAACGCCATTACAAAGTTACGTCGTCAGTTCAATCGCGACGTGTCAGGAACGCATTCTCCGAACGGCCGAACTATAGCAATGAAAAAGTCACAGTTTGATTATAGGAGTCATTATGTGTCTGATTGCGGTGAAATTAGAGCCACTTTATGAGTAAGTGTGTTGAAAAATCTATCTATTTTTTAAACTACATTTTGATGTATTCTGTGTGGCCTATAATTAAAGTTATTGTGAGTGAAATATATCAGCATAATTCTTAATAATTTGCTTAGTTTGTTCATTTTATAAAATATCTTGTTATTTATATAAAACCGGACAAGTGCGAGTCAGGCTCGCACACCGAGGGTTCCGTACAAATCCAGAAAATTTCACAAAATAGGGAAGTAGTAAGTTGTTAAAATCTCTGTACTAACTATAACATCAAAAAAAAGATTTTTTTTTTCACTTTTCTCGTCATACTTCGAAAATCACACATTGTCAGTTTAAATTTCAACTCGATATCTTTACGCGTTCCTGAGATAAAGAGTCTTGACATACACACAGACGGACAGACGGACAACAAAGTGATCCTATAAGGGTTCCGTTTTTGCCTTTTGAGGTACGGAACGAAACGAACGTGCTAAAAAATCACTGCTGAATCCAGTACTCGTTTTATTATTAGACACTTATTTGGGAGGCCTACATCCAACAGTAGACGTGGACGTCTGAGATGATGATAATGTTGTGAAATTAATTTAAAGACATAGATACAGGTGGAAACCCCGAATTGTAACAAAAGAACAAACCACCAAAAGTCCCGTTGATTAATAAATAGATATGTGAGTTGGAATGAAATGTAACACAATACATCATTCCGATCTGTCGATGTCTGACCTCGGCGGCCAATGCCGGGGAAATAAAGTTAATGGAAACGCGGGAGTCGGGGACACACAGGCAAAATGAATATTATAGCAATCTTCTCAATTTAGCCTCGAAGGGCAATATGCTATTTGACAACATTGAAAATATACTATTGATTGTGGTAATCCATACAGATAATAGTCTAAAAAAGACATATTTCACTTAATTTAAACTAAAATATGTCTAATTTTCGCAAATCGCATGAAATAAAATACGATATTTTTTGATATTTTATCTGTGACGGATGTGATAGCTCTAATAAGGGCGGCAACTTTGGTGATGTCACATACTAGTAAACGAAAATTTATGGATTAACTGATGTCTGTGTGATTTGTGTTTTGTGTTTTCGGAGTAATATTATTGGATCTGTAAGTTACTTTTAAAGTATTTTATGTCAATTTTTAGATGTGAACTGGTGTATTTACTAGCATTAACTAACGTTATTATCTAGTGTGTGACGTCACAGACCAGCGCCATTACAGAATGTCGTATTGGCGGGACCTTGAATATCTATTATTTAACACTTGACTTTCATTGTTAATACAGTAGATCTCTCGGAAATATAAATGTAGTGAGCTTATTTTGTGCTAACGAATAATTAAATACGATTTCCAAAAACAAGTCAAATAGCCTATTGGTATTTCGAATACATTTTTTTTAATTTCTTCTGAATTCAAATAATGAGATCAAATGTATGTTTTCATACGAAACTAATTTTTTTCCGTATACATATTTACAAAGTTATACTACAATAAATTAAATATTGATTCTTAGCCGAGTTCATATTTTTGAACCTTATTTATTTGCAAAGTCAAAGTCAAATCATTTATTGCAACATATGAAATTTACATGCGGTTCTTAGTTAACATGTTTTGTTTATTATTTGTATTGGAACGATTTATTATTATGTTTTCTAGATTATCGACAAATGTGTAATAGCATTTCGATAAAAGGATTATTTTTAGTTGTATTTTGCTTGTTTAATGTTTTTATTGCTTGTAAAATATGGCGGCGCGATGGCAGCCTTGAACATAAAATCATAATAGAAAATATGAAATTTCATTCAAATCAAGCATTCGGTGCAGTTGTTTTACTCTGCGGATTTATTTACCATATTTTAATGGATTTTTAGAGCTAATGTACACAGTCTGGTCCCTATTGAAATATCTTTTTTGATTTTTAAAACTATACAGATATTTAAGCGGTCCTTGACAATTTTATAATAGGTACATGTGAGTGTTAGTGTTGAAATTTGTTTTTTTTCTCAGGGAATATGCCAGTTTCTACCCAATATTTTACCCGTACGTAGGTACATTAACTTGATGTAAGAGCTTAAATTTTCAACTTTACGATGCTAAGACACTCGTTCTCTTATAAGTCTAGCACAACGATGCTCTACTTTTAACTCTAGTGAAGTTTTTCAACGATTGAAGCGTGACTGAGTGAACTTCTGGCATTTACCTTGTTTCCTTGCCAAAACAGGAGCGAGCGGTTTTAACGTATCTATAGTAAAATATCATCGGCAAGCTCAGCTGTAATCTTCATTAAATATTTGAATTGTTAACACGCTCGCAGACGACGCACCAATCTAATATTTAGAATACTGTAATTAACTATTACGACTTGCTTTACTCCGACTACGTTAATACGTACTGAACGTGTGCGCGCGTTAAAAGATTGATTTTACGGTTCAGTGTCTAACTTAGCCTTTATAGCTTTTGAAATATGTAATAACTAATGCTTTACATAGACAGTCGTTAGCTGGAGCTTGTTCAATTTAATAGAAATTATACCATGTGTGTTATTTTACTAACTACTTAGCAATATATAGATGTAAGTCGATTATAACCGGTCTTATTGGAGATCCATAGGAGAGGCCCATGTCTAGGTGTGGACGTGCTTTGGCTGATGGATGGATGGACTCAGCAATAATTCTCCCATAGATATGCTTAGATCGAATAGCTAACACATAAAACAAATTACTTAACAGAAGGACTAACAATTTTAGACGCCAAAGTCATAATTGTATACTGTTTCAGACAAATCTTACTGCAAATATTTTTATAGATTTGGTTTATTAGTTGGTTGTTTTTTAATACTATGTTATTTTTTAACATTTTGATGATATATATTCAAGTCATAATATCAACAGAAAATTATGAAATTTTACACAAAACACTGGGCGGGACGATGGGCCAGAATTGTGACGGAGTGGGTGCAAGACCCAACAAATGCTGGCGTGAGGATCTTGACTCATTCGAGAGGGGTTGGCAAGAAGTTGCGATGGATCGCGACTCTTGGAAGGAAATGGGGGAGACCTTTGCCAAGGAGTAGGACAGTATTGGTTAAAATAAAAATATAAAAACACTATTACGTCCATTCCAGGGAGTTATTGACCTGAGTCAACAACTCCCTAGTCACACAAGCCCCGCAAAGTGCATTCCACCCAAATGTTTTTGTTGATTAGATTTTGAATTACAACCATAATCATTCATTACCGAATATCGGTAACATCATAGCTCTTGTCATGTTGTTTAGTATTATTTTTTGACTTGAAAGAAATATGGAAATTACGAAGGTTTATTTATCTTTCAAGTCCGTGTGTCAGTCAGCAAAACATGGTAAGCTCTGTAGTGCGCAGAAATCTTTCATTTCTTATCGGCGAGACGAACACTCGCAATCTCCTGCCATAGAGATATGAAGGGAGCCTTTGTGGCGATGCAGCGCTGCCAGAATCACAATGGATACGTCACAATAAAGGGAGGAAAACGAAGGGAGATGTTTTCTACGGTAATTAAATTTGGCCTGGGTAATTAATAAAGCCTGCTGCATGATGATCGAATTTTTTAGCCCGGCGGGGCAGTCAGTTCAAGGATCAACGCATTTTACTGACTTCCAAAAAGGAGGAGGTACTATGTTCGTCTGTATGTATTTTTTGTGTAGGTTCTTCGATATTTTCGCCAATCGTGGACCGATTTAATTTTTTTTCTAGTTCAATAGGGTATATTCCCGAAGTGGTCCCATTTAAATTTTAACGAAATCGGCTGAGCCGTTTTTGATAAATTAACAATAATACATCGATTCGTGCAAAATATTCTAATTCTGTACACGGTGGAAGTCGAAGATACGGCAACTTTTACATGCAGGAACGTTTTGTATGGAAAAATTAAATTAACGTTATTAACTCTCTATTTAAACCTCCACGGATAGCTTCCACAAACTACTACACTTCCAATAACTTTTTAATATCAAAATTAGCCAAATTGGTTCAGCGGTTTTCGAGTTTTATCGAGACTAACAACCACGATTCAATTTTAAATATTAGAAAGAAGAAGAAGAGAAGATTTAAAAAAAACTCGTAGGCAACATAAGTTTAATCTGTCATCAATTAATAAGAAAGAACATATCAAACTTTCTTTACATCTAACGCATGACTCAGAAATATAAGTTTTACCAGAGTTCATGTCACAATTCTGATAAAATTCTACTGACTTGCCCAAAACTTTTGTATTCTAAAAGCTTACCGCTTCTTTTATGGAGAGTAAACACAAACCAATGGTCCAATAACTACTTGTCTTCTCTAATACAAGTATCTCTTGTTTGAAAAAGCGAAATAATCAACTTATTGTTTGTTGCCGTGTCCCTCCGATACAGCGAGCCCTTGGCGCTTTGACAAAAGTTCGCGCCGCGGCGGCAGAATGGCAAAAGTTGTTTTCACATTAATTTGAGAGTTGTTTCGAGTATTTTTATCGGATGTTTTTTGGGAGGAATAAAGGTGAAATGAGATTGAAAAATAAGATAAGGTGAATGTATTTTGTCTCAAAATGTTTTAATTAAAGAAGTCAGGTAGTAGGTAGGTACTTACTCACTTATAACATTGTAGTAAGGTGAGTGCTCACTGGTACAATTTTTCAATACCCTTTTTGAAACCAACAAAACAGTTTATTTTTTTTAAGGATATATTGTATAATTATAACCTTGTGTAGGTTTAGACTGAACTAGTCTGAAAGGAAGTAGCAATGTAGATCGTATATATGTAGTTAGTAACATGTCAGAGACCTTCAAACGGCTCAAAACTTTGACACCAAAGCTAGCCATTCGTTCTAAATGAACTTAGAAATAAACTTACGCAGCGAACCTATAAAGTACGTAAGTTCCTACCTATAGGCCGGGTTGCTAGCCCTGGACGTCAGAGTGCTTAAGCCGCCTAAAGTCCTCCGACATGGTTAAACGGTTAGAACAACCGGGCCTACAATTTAACGTGTCATCCGAACCACAGTAGCGCTCAGTTGTAAATGCCACCTGCGGTCACCCATCCGAAGACTGAAAGTGCCGAACGTTGCTTAGCTTTCAAACCTCTTAAAAGGTATTATAAATTTTTGTTATCAGTTGTTCAATCATAAGAAAAAAACAGCAGATCCAATAGCTATACACTTCGCAGAGCACAATGAATTCTATATTCTACCTAAAATAACACAGAAAATTCATCCTTGTCCAAAAATATACTTGAGGCCGAGCATATTTAATACGGCGGCCATATTTGTGGACAAGATGATAATTTCATATAACGCAGAGTAAACGGACCCTGAACGAATTAAATATGTATCAAAGCTCCCAACAATGTACTCCCTAAAAATTTCACCAACTCCACAATCGCAAGCATTTTGCGCAGTGAAGTTATTCATAAGGTTACAATAATGTCTGACGTTGCAAACATTCCAAGTGATGTTTTCAACTCAGTAACATTCATATCGTAGTATGACTAGGAGTTTGTCAGCGCTCATCGAAGTTAAGCGACGTTAGGCGCGGTCAGTCTTCGGATGAGTGGCCGTAAGTGGAATTTACAACTGAGAGCTAATTTAACTCTGATGACACTTTAAATTGTAGTACCCGGTTGTTTTAACCATTTAGCCATGTCAGAGGCCTTTAGGCGGCTTAAAAACTCTGACAAATAGTCCTAGCTACCCGGCCTATTATAACTTACTTACTTAGTTGGTAACATTCAAAATACGATAGTAGGTATTTTGACTAAGTGTTTCAGTCAGTGCTGAAAACTTCGATGTGTTCTTCTCTAGGCTTCTAGGAATTTTTGAATTTTTAGAGAACAAAGACGTACCACCGAGAGGAGCTATATTTAGTGGGTGCAGTCCTACATAACCAAGCAGAAACGAAAATCTTTCGAAAATGACCCTTCGTAAAAAGGCGTTATTTTACTAATGACTGATAAGAATGAAGCAGCGCAGTTGGCATGCTTAGCCTATAGTTGAGTGGTCTTTACAATAATGATTACACGCGGTTTACGATTACTAATTCGCAATTAATAAATAATAAGAAATTGGGGCCAAGGTTATAATAAAACTTTAGCCATTTCGCTCTCTGTTTTCTGTCTTTAGGGAGTTTTAAATTTCCGATACCAAAACCACCTGTGTATAAGAGACCTTGCTTATTTTAATTTAGCAAAATTTTAGAAAAAGGTATTTTTGAAGCATATTTTTGTAATATGTCGTAAGGACAAGAGATAGCATGCAAATATGTAGAGCACTCACATTGGATAGGAACCTTAATCGCACCCATACTTTACACTCGTTTAATTTACAATCACAAATTCTAGAGCACGCCTTACAAAAATGGTAGAGCAAAGTTAGCGCAATGGCAACGTGAGTTTTATTAAAGCTTTTAATGAAAACCGGAGCTCTCTCCATAATTTACATGCGGTAGAGCAGGGACTCTACTAGACGGAGGATTATGTGCACTCTTCTTTACAACGAGCCGCATCCGAGCCGGGATGGTTCATGTTTTGCTGCTGAAAGACTAACACTGAAATCGGGCCATGGAAATGGGATAAACTGACGTAATACGACTTTTGAAGGCATATACGAGTACTTCAAGGGTGAATCTCTTTAGAACACAATTATCGACATTGTATTTGAATATGACGCTCTTTTGACAAATGTTAACATAAGTGTGTTATAGGTATTTCTGAAAAGAACAATAAATGGATTGAAAAGTTTTATTATTCACTGAAAAGTTGACTATTTAAGACAAGAAAACATTGTGGTCCAAAAGATTAATATAAAATATTTTTTAATATTGATTAGTTTACCGTGAATTTTAATTTTATATAATCTGCTGAGCATTTTCCGACAAACAAAACGTATTATATGTATAAAAATAGTCAGATAAACAATCATACAATTCAAAAATGCTATGCTCTAACGGCGTATGATGACGTTCTATTCGAAACAAAACGGAAAAAGTAAATAAGCTTGTGGCGTTAGCACCGGAAATTATTTTATACATTTAGTGCAGGCCCTACAAAAGAGAAAAGCTTGCGTTTTCTCAACCATGGCCGGCCCGGATGGCGCTCTGTCTAATGTGGCTCCAGCTTAATCTCCCAGTTTGTACAAGCACGATGTTTTGTTTGCATTGAACTGGTGACGAGTTAAATGGAACTTCAAAGGTAAACATTTAATTAAAATGGTGGAACATACACATTATTGTGTACTTAATTTGTTTAGCTGTGAGTGTGTTATAATTTACATTTGATAGAGCTCACAATGTCGCATGTAGATTGCAAGTAGAGAACAAATTTTCAGTGTGTAAAATTGCAAATTTTGTCTATATTAGTTTTGGTTGTTGGCAATTATTTTACATTGAAGTAATAATTGTCCAGTTTAGGATCTTGCTTGTTTGTGTTTCTTATTAAGGAAGATGAAGAGCAGGTTATTTTGTTGTTTATGTATTGTCTTTCAGTATACACTTTGTAGCCCCCGTGGTGGTCTAGTGGTAGTGACACCCGCTTTACAATCGTAAGGTCGTGGGTTCAAATCCCGGTCCCGTGCCAATGATTTCTTCGGAATTTATGTACGGAATTTAACACCATTGGCTTTTCGGTGAAGGAAAACATAGTGAGGAAACCTGCATACGTCCATCGAAGAAATCCGATGGCGTATGTGAATCCACCAACCCGCACTGGGCCAGCGTGATTGATATGGCCCAATCACCCTTCGTGGGTAGGCCTACGTCCTGCAGTGGACTATTAAAAGGCTGTTACAGTATACACTTTGTAAGAGAAAAGTATATTATACTAGCTGACCCAGCGAACTTCGTTTCACGCAATATCTTTATAAATCATAGCCTATATGTTATTCTGATGTTAAACTATTGCAAAGTTTCATCTCAATCCGTTCAGTAGTCTTTGCGTGATAGAGGAACAAACATCCATACATACAAACTTACGCGTTTATAATAGAAAAAATAGTAGGATGTAAATAAACCCATCATTAGTTTGTTTTCAGTCATAACACGTCCACTGCTGAACATAGGACTACCCAGACATGATGAATAACTGCTTAAATAATAAAATTGGTAGGCTTATAGTAGCGCATGGCCTTGCTCTGCTAGTTGTTTCCTATAGGAGTGTCATTAGGTATTGAACTTGGTCCCTTTTGCTTTCAAATGTTTATAAGCGCTAAATTCCTCCGAAACTAATATGTTTCTAGACTTAGCAGAGACATGTTCAACCGTAATAAATTTCACCGCCCTGTACCATCTCCGGAGCGTCTAAATAACTCTATCTCTTCGTACTTAAGGGTTAAATAACGCGTATAATACAGTACTGAAGCTTTGTTCATTAGCAGGTTTCAGCAGTCTGAAGTTTGAATATGTAATTGAATTATTATTTTTCGCAAAAAATGGGACAACTGTCTTCAATTGTGTACAAAATCCGAATCGCTCGAATCGATGTGTACAATATTTACAATAATGTTTATTTTTTAAACGGCCAAGTGCGAGCCGACTCGCGCACGAAGGGTTTCGTACAGTACGGAAGCCACCTTTAATATATTTGATTTTATTTACTATGGAAATTAACGTGGTTTTCACACATTTTATACTATATATAACGGGACTGAACTCACGTGTGGGGATAGTCGTAAGGACTATAGTTTCGGTCGCATTCGGCGACCTTTATCAAGTTGGCGAGTGCTAGCACGCGTAGCCGTCTCGCAATGCACATTACGACTATCCCCACACGTGAGTTCAGTCCCGTTATATATAGTATAAAATGATTTTATTTAATTATTTATTTTTGCAGGGAATATACAACTTAATATTCTGTGCATATTTCAAGCATCTTCCTGTTGTTATTAATATCAAGCAAAAAATAATGTTTCTTGTAAAAAATGGTCGATGTAACTCGGCCGAAACGTCGGGACGATGAGGTATTTATTTATCTCGTTATTTTAGTGCGCGATTAGTCCCGTAGTATATAATAATAGTAATGCAAATATTTGTAAACATCTAGTAAACATCTAGTAGAAAATAGTTAGTAATTATTGTTACAAGATTCCTGCGGTCTTAATTGTATCGTCGGTCCACTTAGCCAGTAGACGTCCTACTCTGCGCTTGCCGGTGCGTGGTCTCCATTCGAACTTTACTGTCCCATCGGCCATCAGTTCTCCAAACTAGATGCCCTTCCCACTGCCATTTCAACTTACTACTCCGCTGGATACAGGCCGCTTCCAACCGAACTTATTGGAAATCCAAAAGGGAGGCCTATGACTATCAGTGGACGTCCTACAGCTGATAATGATGATGCGTTACAAGCTTAGCAACTGTCTCGCCTTCCACAGCCGAGGGTTAATAAGTGTGGTATGCGCCACTTCGCGGAAGAGTTACGACCAGCTAAAGATTATCGCCGCTGCCAGGTAACGCCTCTTTACGGCCCGGAGCTCCGAATTAAGCTCAAAAACGACGGTATTATTACACGTACTAAGAATTGGAGATTGAAATGCTTGTAGGCGAATGCTTTAAACGTCTCAGTGAGACGCTTTTAGATATGACAGATTTGAAAGGTACATTTTATTGTGAATCTTGATATTAAATTGGTATTTGGTAACAATATTACAAGTAAAATATCGTTGGCGTTGTCGGAGTTTCAGTTATATAGAACATCCACTAGACATAGGCCTCCCCGTATGAATTTCCAATAAGACTGGGTGGGAGCGGCTTGCATCCAGCACGATCCTGCGGTATTGATAAGGTCGTCTGTCCACCTCGTAGATGGACGTCCTACACTGCGCATGCCGATGCATGCTCTTTATTATATACAACTTTACGACCCCATTGGTCATCATTCCTCCTTGTGATGTGCCTTGCCTGCTGCCATTTCAACTTGTCAATCCGCTGGGCTATGTCGACTGCAAGTAAAATATATTAACTATTACACCATACCACGTGTTGTGTGCTTTTTGTCAAAAAAACAAGAAAATATTTCGCGATCGTTACGCTCACGCAATATTTACTGCACTTTCAGAAGTTAAACATCTCCTCTGCGCCCCGAAACTGAAATATAGCTCCGTGGTACAAACGAGGGCCTAAGTTAACATTAAAATTATAACTAAAAAAATTGTATAGTGTGTATTTTGTTAATTAATAAGAAACTTTTATTTGTGCGATGAAACGATTTTTTTTCTTATTGAAAGAGTTATTTTCAACTTATTAATTGTCTCAATTCATAGGATTAGGGGTAGAACTGTACAGCGTACATCATCAATATAGAAAAAGTCGATGGCGTACATCGATAAGTCAGACTTAGAGTCAACGATCGTATATCTATGAAGCCGTGGTGGTCTAGTGGTAGTAATACCCGCCAACAATCGTGACGTCGTGGGTTCAAATTCCGATCCCGTACCAATGAGTTTCTTTGGAACTTATGCACGGAATTTTACACCATTGGCTTTTCGGTGAAGGAAAACATCGTAAAGCAACCTGCATACGTCCGTAGAAGAAATTCGATGGCGAATGTGAATCCACCAACCCGCATTAGGCCAGCGTGGTGGATATCCCCAATCACCCTTCGCGGGTAGGCCTACGTCCTGCAGTGGACTATTAAAAAAGCTGGTACAGGTACACGATATCTGTGTTGAAACGAACCAAAATGTTTAATAAATACATTCGCCTCTCTTCGTGAAATTTCCAGGAATCATAATTTTGCAGAATATTTATGTATTCACGCCTGAGTTTTAATCTGGTTGGTGTACCTCAAATGTTTCGGCAATCACTGCTTGACTTTGGAGCCATATTTTAATAATATATTGCAACCTTTGTAAGTGTGTATGCGTTGTAGGTATTGAAATATTTATTGACTAGCTGCTCGTTCCGACTTTGAACGGCTACGGATACAAGGTTATCTAGAACTAGTGTACTAAGCCGAAAGGAGGTGATTCAGACTATCATTATGAACAACTTTTACATTGAGGCCAACACAAAATTCCAGAAAAAATCAACTGTTTCACACATTTTGTCGATGTTGAGTTGCAATTTTTTAAAGAACAGTTGATTTTTTTCTCGGTCTTTGGGTTGGCTCCATAGTAAAAGTTGTTAAAAATAATGGTCTTAATCAAAGCACCCCTTTATGTATTAGTACAGGGTAAGCAAATAACTCTGTATCATAATAGCAAAATGTAAAAATGTAGTTTTACGTTGCTATTAAATTTATTTTATTTAAAATTGGGTCTTTAGAGCCATAAACCATCAGACCAGCCTTAAATTACTTTTATAAAAGGTCAGATTATGTAGGTACACAGCTAGACTTTTCTAACCTAAAATTTTGTACCTAAAAAGTTGATTCGACAAATATTGCCCCGCAAACATCAGTTCAGCAGTTGTACAACTTGCGCCTACAATTTTAATCCACCCACCGTAATATTGTTGACATTGGGCGCAGGGCTCGGTACTAACTGTTATTTAATCTGCGCCATAGTCCCGGAGTCGGCGTAATTTAGTGAACGTTATTTAGCGTGGGTACACATAAAGTTGGTCGATCCCGCTTCTGAGAGTGTAGCTGGTGGAGAGTTAGACAGTAGCTGATGTTCAACTGATGTAGAACATTTTTGGGAATGAAGCCTTCTCTTTTTAACCGACTTCCGAAAAGGGGGAGGTTCTATGTTCATCTGTATGTATTTTTTGTGTATGTTCATCGATATTTTCGCCAATTGTGAACCGAATCAAAACAATATTTGTTGTTTGAATGAGTATACTCCCGATTTAAATGGGACCACCCATTTAAATTTTATCGAAATCGGCTGAGCTGTTTTTGAAAAATCAACAATGATGTAAAAATTGAAGACATCGATTTGAGCGAACTATTCGAATTTTGTACACGATGGAAGTCAGTTTTGCCATTTTTAGCCATTTTTAGCGAAAAATAACCGCACGATTGCATGAGACCGGCTGCGTTCACAAAATTAATATGGTGTTCGCGTCAAATTTTTTGTTTTCACGCCTATATTGAGCCGGTTGTAAAGGAATAAATCGTCATCTGCTGGACACACACAACCCTCTCCTATAGATCTCCAAAGCTAGTAGGACATTTTTTTTTATTCTGCACAATTTTCCACTTTCAATCAGGTCATATTCTTTATAAATATGTAGATATTCTACACTGCGCTTGGTGAACTACATTGGAGATCTTTTCGAGTTCGTTGGATAATATTAAGTCTTGCGTGCTTATTAGTAAGCTCAAATAAATAAATAATAAATAGAAATGAGAACATTCGTAGAAGAACCAAAGTTACATAGGCCAATGGATTGGCAAGTTGAAATGGCAATGGGCAGGGCATCAAGGAAGTGACACAACATAACTATTTAAAAATGTGTTTATTGCTTTTCGAAGTATTCTCCGCGAAATTTGACACATTTTTCCATACGATGGAACCAATCATTGAAGTAACCATTCCATTAGGAAGTTAGAGTCTCCAAAATAGCTGTTTTTTAGGCGTCCACAGCTTCTTCATGTGATGAAAATCTCTGACCACGCAATTATTATTTATTATTATTGTTAGGGCTTAGGTCGGGTCTGTACGGCGGATGGTTTACAAATTATATGTTTATGCACAGAACAAAAGAGTTTTTAGAGCAAGAGCTCTAAAAACTCTTTTGTTCTGTGCGCGGCGTGAGAACTCGCATTGTCGTGAGGGAGGATGATGCGGCGGTTGCAGTTCTATTTACGGAGTTCAGAAACGGCCTGTGGCAGACAAATGCCCTGGCCACCATTTTATTTGCAATACTTTTTTAAATAAGTAAATGGCATTCGATTATTATAACCAAGGAGTTTACAATTAAAAAGATTTTAATATGACAGGAACAGTAAAAATATTCCATTCCCGATATTTTTAGTGCAGCCTAGGTATCTACATATTCTTTCGGTAACATGGCTCTTAACTTATATATCAAGCCTTCATGCCAAACTTTGTCGAATGCTTGTGCTACATCTAAGAACACAGTAGAACATACCATTTGGTCTTCAAGGCATTTCTCAATAATATTTGTAATTCTATGTACTTGGTCTATGGTTGAGTGTTTTTCTCGGAAACCAAACTGATGCCCTGGTATGAGATTCAGTCTTTACATAGCGCGGAGGACTGATGACCGATGGGGTCGAAAAGTTCTCGAGTGGAGACCACGTACCGGCAAGCGCAGCGTAGGACATCCGTTCACCGCGTGGGTGGACGGATGACCTCATTAACACCGCATAGCTGGATGCAAGCCGCTTCCAACCGGTCTTATTGGAGATCCATAGGGGAGGCCTATGTCCAGCGGTGGACTTCTTATGGCTGATGGATAGATGGGCGTGTTATGTGTCCTGTACTGGAACTTTTAATAGTCTACTGCTGAACAAAACGAAGCTTACCCCAAGAACGGTAAACTGCTCAGTAAACTGCCTTTTTACCTTTATAATCCACTTATCCAATGTCGGTAATTTTGTCTACCATTCGCGCCAAAGCCTAGTTTGACCGGCTGTTTACATTATCTAAAGCATACTTAAACCCTAGCAGTAAACCTAAACTGGGAACGTACAAGTTAGATCCTTAGTGACCAAATCTACACAAAAGAGCCCCAGCGAAATAATCTTACTAATACACACTTCTCATAAACAAACCCAGCACGTTAAATACTGTTCTCATAAATATTGTAGGTCGTATAGTACGGGAGCTCACACGCAATTTGCTTAACTTATTCGCGATATGAACAAGCCGGGGTCTTATTGCGAGATTTATTAACTGTTCTGCAGGCGGAAGGATGCCGTATCCGAGATCAAATCACTCGGCTTACATAATAGCAAAATATACGATGACGTGAACGCTCATTTTATTAGAAACTTGATATTGGCATGGTGTATGTTTTGAGGTGGAGAGAATAAATACTTAAACGGCACAGAGATATGTAGGTACCAGATAATACCAGAGGTATATAACCATGTTGTCGCTTGAGTCAATTCTCACCACAAAAATGTACGGAAAATCTTTCCCAGAGCTGTCAAAACTGTCAAATATGTATTAGAATTTGACTAGAATTTGACGATCCGTGCCTAAAAATCCGATAAATAGCTCGTGCCCCGGTTGTGGCTACTGACCCCGTTATGGCCATTTTGGTGTCAAAATGGTAATTATAAACATAAATATTTTTGTTAAATATTATTTGAACATTAAATTGTCTAATTAATCGTTAAAAGTCAAAGTGGCCACAAATGATACTAAGATGGCCACAACCGTGGCACATGCCCTACACGTCACCAAATCGATATATTTTTCATCTCTCTAACTCATGCCATATTAAATCAATGCATCTCTTTTAGATATCTTCGATCGAGCACATTAATCATTTAGTATATCTGTGTTAAAAGGTGTTTAAAACTAGAATATACACATTTTGAAAAAATAACAAATAAAAATAATCTCAAGAAATATATTGCTATTCAGTGAAAGCTGTGATCAAATTACATTAATGAAAATGGTCCCGCTCCCTAAAACTGTTATCTTTTCCATAATTTTTTCCGTTTTTATTAAGATGTAAATGTATAATACATTTTATCATCTTCACTATCGGCTAGTATAGCTTATAAACTATTTATGATCCGCAGTTTTCTTAATCCCACTGTTGGCATACACTCCTCTTTATTGTAGAGCCATTTGTTTGCCTTAGTCTTTTACTTTAACACATTTCTTAAAAAACTAACGTGTCGCGCTAGATACAAGCCTGATGGAAATCCATAGGGAAGGCCTACGTCCAGCAGTGGACGTACTTCTGCATATAATGATTATGAAAACTTTTAAGATCCGATTGCTTCGCATATTGTTGATCGAACGAACGAAGTGAGACAGATCTTCGTTTTAACACGGCGATTTTGCTTTCGTGTGTCCAGATGTTGGTTTTCGTCCACAGGTCGCACTTTTCAACGAATCTCGATTAAACTTGGTACACAGGTTCTTTACATTAGTAAAAATATTTTGTTGTCGGTGATTTTTTATTAGAGTTCCGTACCCAAAGGGTAAAACGGGACCCTATTACTAAGACTCCGCTGTCCGTCCGTCTGTCTGTCTGTCACCAGGCTTTATTTCATGAACGGTGATAGCTAGAACGTTGAAATTTTCACAGATTATGTATTTCTGTTGCCCCTATAACAACAAATATACTAAAAACAGAATAAAAAATATTTAAGGCGGACAAACAACAACCCTGAATGTTTTAGCCTTTTTTCGCTGGATATTAATAACGGCAACAGGAAGATGCTTGAAATATTTATAGAATGTCAAGTTGTATATTTCCTTCAAAAATAAATATTAAATTTAAAATAAAATATAGGTAATAAGGGGGGCTTCCATTTGATACGGAACCTTTCGTGCGCGAGTCCGACTGGCACTTGGCCGATTATTGGAGCGGTATTTCCGTTTTCAGTTAAAGAGATTTCCGTTTTCAGTTAAAGAGATGTGTCTCGAGATTTACTGTTTCGAGAACTACTAGCATTAGTTAAGCCGCCATCCAATCTCATAATACCTGTATAGAGCCATAGTTAAACTGACTTTTCTACCCTGACATCAAACCTTGAAGTTGTCGAATAAACAAAAAATACACAATATTCTCAAACTATACTGTAGGGGATACAATAACTCGAAACACAATTCAAAAAACTTCGCTCGATAAAAATTGAATGCGAAGATACCGCTTTTTAGAACAAATTCATGATATCTAAGAAAGTTTATTGCATTTTGGGCACTATTCTACACGGTTACTTTTTTTTAAATTGTTAATTATGCACATGAATCGAACTATAGCTTTCATCCATAAAATTTAAGAAAAAGTGGTGATATCAATTTTATATTGATTTTTGAATGCAAAAATCGGGCGAAACCGGGGGCGTATTGGTCTTCATCCCCCGCTCATATGAAAAATTACGCTGATACTATGGCGCCTTAAAGTAAATATGTAGTTTTATTGAATATTT
Source organism: Hypomecis punctinalis (assembly GCA_949316475.1). Taxonomy (NCBI): domain Eukaryota; kingdom Metazoa; phylum Arthropoda; class Insecta; order Lepidoptera; family Geometridae; genus Hypomecis; species Hypomecis punctinalis. The sequence goes on from OX438814.1 coordinate 2,204,812, forward strand.
GTAACTAATATAGGTTCTTTCTTACCAACTTAAGTCGATGATACGCTCTCATCACGCACTCAAGTGCATCCCTAACTTGAACCGGAAACTGCTATGCATATTAACTGAGCTGTTCAAACTAAATAGACTCTGTTGGAGAAAGTCTGAGACTAGGTTTAAGTAGGTATGTATTAGGGTGCTTATAAATGCATCATCAGTAATTAAACCTTGGCAAAATGAGAAGTAATAATAATGTATTTAGGATGTTTACCTGTCAAGGTAGATAACTTCATAAGACCACAGGATCGTGCTGGATGCAAGCCGCTTTCAACCGGTCCTATTGGCGATCTATAAGGGAGGCCTATGTCCAAAAGTGTACTTATAAAAGATACAGATGACGTCATTAAGAACCGTAGAATTGCGCAAGATGTAAGCTACTACGAAACGGCCTTATTTTGTTCCTCTTTCACGCATTGATTGACTTGATTTTTGGCATGGATTTCTGGGGATTGGATTCACGGGCTGGAAAGTGACATAGGCTACTTTTTATCCCAAAGAAATAAAAAGTTCCTGTGGGATAGCACAAAAGTCTAAATATCACGCGGGCGGAGCCGCGGGCAAAAGCTAGTATATAATAATATAGAGTATTAATATCTTATACCAACTACTTATAACATATAGGTATATTTACATGATCAATTTCAGGTTTAATTCCTACCATACACCCGTTCTTTTGAATAAAACTTGTGTAAGAAACATCGGTTTTTCAGAATATTTACATTTGTGTAGAAGTCTTTTCAAAACGGGTCAAAGCAAATCATCCGTGCGTGTGGTCTAAGTTTTATAGCCATTGTTTCAACTCGATCAGTTCTCATACCTCCGCGCCTTTACTAAATACATTTTAATGGGACTGTGTAATGGTTTATAAACACGATACAATTTTTATTGTTTTGAATCGAGTGACTGAATTTATGTCGTCATAGAGCCCTTCTCCGTAGCGCTTAAAGCGCTATTTGTGTAGGTGTTTCTTATGCTTTGGCTACATTAGCGGGCTATGGCGAATATTCGTGTTAACGCGATAAATGTGGCCGGGTTCATCGTGTCATCGCGTAGTATTCGGGCGAAGACGATGTAGTATCGGGGAGCTGTCGGTAAACTGGCGCGAATCAAAGGGATTTGTCGCGCCAATATTCGCTTAGGTGGCTACATCTACGTCATTTCAGTGTCGTGTACTATTACATTCTCTTTGGATGCATCGCGTCAACTCGACACGAGTCTTCGCCTGCCTTAATGTAGACAAGAACATCGCCTATACCCGAACACGATGTTTTTGTCGCGCCAACACGATACGAATCTTCGCCCGCTAATGTAGCCGAAGCATTAGCATTCACCAAAGTTATGCAACTTTTAGCACGCTCAGTTTGCGGTTGGAGTGAGCGCAGGGGGCATTTAGAACTGAGAGCTGCCGTGGCTTAGATAACACGTTAAATTGTGGGACACGGTTATTTTAACCAGAGCCGCCTGGAGGTCTCTGACACCAGGGCTTGCCACACGGCCTATACGAATTTACTTAGGTAAGTACTTTCTCTGATTCAGGTACTATGCTTCTCATAAAATTAACTTGTCCTTTTTTTATTTTTTCCGCCTACAAAATGAAAACCTTATAATCCAATCAACGAATTTACAGAACAAATTCTAAACGAATTGTCCAACTAATATGGCTTTTTTGTTTTCTCCTTTTTCGTAGCTAGTTATGAAAATGGATCACAGCATATTTTTAATAACTAGTTATTAAAAATAACTAGCCAAATAAAATATAATGAGCCGTGGTGGCCTAGTAGTAATGACACCCGCTTTGCAATCGTGAGGTCGTGGGTTCAAATCCCGGACCCATACCAATGAATTCCTTTGAATTTATGTACGGAATTTCACACCACTGGCTTTTCGATGAAGGAAAACATCGTGAGGCAACCTGCATACGTCCGTAGAATAAATTCGATGGCGTATGTGAATCCACCAACCCGCACTGGGCCAGCGTGGTGGATATGGCCCAATCACCCTTGGTGGGTAGGCCTGTGCAGTGGACTATTAAAAAGGCTGGTACAGTACAGTTATTAATGAGTGAAGAAAATATCCTTTAGTCGTAGCTAGTCATGAAAAACAGTTATGAAAATCATTAAGAACCTAACCAAAAGGAGTCGACACTGCAAAGCGTACCCCTCTGTCAAATGTACGCGATTGGCGGTCATGCTCTTTATATAAATATATCGGTCTGGTTGCGCTTGTGTTGCGTTAATTTTCAGCTAGTGTTAGTTAATTACATTTGTGTGCGTGTAAACTTACTTATATTTTGGTTTGTGTGCGTTTCTTCACCACCTACTACTGAGTTGACAGACTTCGGTGCTTAGGCGTGTCGACTCCTTTTGATTAGGTACTTATTGATGAAAATGGACCAAGCCGCATTAGCTATAAAGAAATATATTTGGTGACATCTTACACACGGTCTCTAACCCCAAACTAAGCAAAGCTTGTGATATGGCTGCCAGAGATTGATATACTACACATACATTAAATAGATAGTAGGTACCTAAATAACACCCAGACACAGAGCAAACACCTATGTTCATAACATAAATGCTTTCCCTGGGTGGGGATCAAACCCACGCCTCTTTGATCCAGAAGTTAAGTTCACTAGCCCCTGAGCCAACGAGGCTGTCAAAAATTATATTGTAAATTAATATGCTATGCAGTATAAATATGGCTCCCGAGCCCGACCCGTACGAAAGACTGCTTTGCTTGATCCATGAAATTAACATAACAATAAGACTTTCAATTATTTGACGAAAACAAAACGCAGTGAAAAAAAAAATGCAAAATGTAAAAATAACAACATTAACTTACAAATTGAGGCAAGTTAAAAGATTCATGCGTCAAGTGATCGGTCGTTCCATATATAAACGTCGTTGTTTATTTTGTGGTTTATTTAACATTTTTAATTCAGCTCACGAGTTCACTTGTTTATTTTCTTAGATTTAATTTACTTCCTGACTCTAAACAAACTTTTCAAATCATGGCTTGAAGCACAAAACTAATTAACTTGCCTAGGTGAGAATCTTACCAACTTTAGTTAGAATGGTGAATGAAGTTAAGTCGAAAGAGCTCTTGTAATCCATAGAAGTATGATATAAACTTATATTACCTTATAATTGAATTATATTATCATTTATTTTCATTTTAATGGCTTTATTATAAAGAACTAGTACTTAGCCATATTTTAGAATAAAATTAAATAATAATTTATTTCACATCACAAAATCCTTGATATTTTTTTTCTTAATTTACCATATAATTTATAGATTATAATATAAGGTATTTTATAAAAAATACTACGAGTGTATGACGGATCTTTTTAGGATTCCGTACCCAAAGGGTAAAAACGGGACCATATATACTGAGACTCTGTAATCAAGCTGTATGTCATGAACGGTGATGTAGAGAACATTGAAATTAAAAAAAAAAACAGAGAGAAATAAATATTTAGGTGGGGCTCCCATACATTTAACCTAAATTTTTAGCCGTTTTTCGTCCGATATTAATAATGGTGAATGCTTGAAATATTCACAGAATATTAAATTAAATATATAGGTACAATACAAAAAAATAATTAAAATAATATCTATTTGATTTTCTCCTCCCCATAAATATTTATTTTATTTTAATTATCCCTTACAAGAAAAGTATTTTTATGCTTGATATTAAAAACGGCAGCAGGAAGATGCTTGAAATATTCACTGAATATTAAGTTGTATATTTCCTTCAAAAATAAATAATCAAATTAAAATAAAACAAATATTTAAGAAGGACTCCCGTACGGGACCCTTCATGCGTGAGTCCGACTCGCTCTTGGCCGATAATTTTAATACTTTTGGCCACATTTAGCACAAGATTTTCTCACCAACTTTGAATCTGATCAATGACATCACATCTAAATAAAATGCTTTGATTCTAACCCATGCGCTAAGTGTATCTAACTTATAATCCTATATTTACTCTTTTTTAGTTGTCATCGAGATCATCACGATTACCCATAATGATAATAATTCTATTGTAACTATAAAATAAATAAAATAGTTTTTATTTCTGTAACCAATAATTTCTTAAATTACTGTAGATTGGGGCATTCTATTAGGTATAAAAATACCTGTGTCAGAAGACCCCGCTCTTCGATTTCCATACTATGGTAACATCTTGGTTATCTTTAACAATTTTTGACAAAAAGCATTTTAAAATTTACAATTTATTCTAAACTTACTAAACATACTTATATCTTATGGGTAAGCGTGCTACATCCTAGACCGCATATCTGCTCAACATCAGGCAGTATGTAGTCAAAAGCAAACCAACAAGGAATAATAAAAAAAAATACTATAGTACCTAGCTTTTTCTGTTTTTCTTTAATAAATATAATGGTCGTAATTTTGAGGACAATAAAGTCCTTCCAGTCTAGTAACCGTTCAATGTAATCCAGAATGGGTACACCTCAGCTTTACTTTAAAACTAAAAGTAATCTAAGGACTTTTTAATGAGACTCCATCGCGGGAATTATTTCACCACGGCGGGAATATTCCCAGGCGACGCGCAAATTAAATTTCATTACTCCTGAATTGAGTTTTTTAACCCGCAGAGCTATATCTACTCGCTAAAGTTAGAATTGTCGAGAGCTACGCTGAATGCTCGGATTTTAATAAAAGTGGCCCATTTTTATATACTGGAGTCGTAACAAAAGAGACGTCTGTCAACAAGTGCGAGTCAGGCTCGCACATCGAGGGTCCCGTACAAACACATTGTTAAAGTAATTCAAAACCTGTTTTAGCATGTGCTAATGAAGTTATTTTATATGATACCTTACATGATACGATTTACTCACTTTAAATTTTGAACCCCTATTTTGGGAATTTTGAGGTCCTATTTTTTTGTTATTTAAATAAAAATGTACAGTTTTCGGAATTATTACTATATGTGTACTCTGAGACAATGCTTCTCGCCAAATTTCATAGTTATATGTCAACGGGAAGTACCCTGTAGGTTTTGATTTTTGTGAGTGTTGAAATATGCTGTTTTTTACGACATAAACGGCTCTATCTTCTTTATATGATAACAGAGAAGTTTTTCCTTTACACAACTGTAAGAAATCATAAATATACGTATACAGTTTAAATTTCAGCTCGATATTTTTACGCGTTCCCGAGACAAAGAGTCTTGACACACACACAGACGGACAGACGGACAACAAAGTGATCTTATAAGGGTTCCGTTTTTTCCGTTTGTGGTACGGAACCCTAAAAATGAATCGTGGTTGTTAGTCTTTCTAAAACTCGAGAACTGCTGAACCGATTTGAGTAACTTTGATATTTAAATGTTTGTGGATGTTAAGGGCCCTTCCCTAAAACAGTGCAAAAATTAAAAAAAGTTACAATAGTAAGAAAAATAATAACAACATGAATTTCATTTTCCCATACAAAATGTTACTGCATGTTGTAAACAGTTGTAATTGACAGTTGACAGGTGGTGAGATGAAGTTCACCGGGGCGGCTACTTATTTCATAAAGTTCCACCTTGTATAAATAGCCGTTGGTATAAGTATTCTAAACCCTATATCTCAAGCTTACTGCCTAGCCTCACTATTCTCTTGGTCACTTCAAAGTTCCACGGTAGGGTAAAGACTAGTCCTTTTTATGAATATTTTAAATCTTGGACCTGAAATACTCTGCTTAAACATCTCTATATCTCGTCGTCACTTTGGAGCGCCAGGGTAAGTTGTAGGCTAGCCGTAAACTTAGAGCTTTCTGCTTAAGCTTACTATATCTCGTTGTCACTTCAAAGGTCCACGATGAGCAAAAAAGTAGGTTAGTCCATAAGTTTATCTAGGCTTGATGACTAGTCCTGGTATCAAAGTTTTAAATCCGACTGAAGCTTTTGTCATAGTTAAACGCTTGTTTTCAGTAACCACTGAGGGATATATACTCAGGTATATATTCTTCGGTGGCCCAGGTCAGATCACTAGAGATAAAAAGCTTCAGGGATTCGCGGATACCCGAAACTCTTCCGGATACTCTTTTTCTAGTTCACACGCAAGAGGAGAAAAGAGCCCTAGCCGAACAGGGTTACGGAGGAGGATCGGGGTCGCGCATCCTGACGATCCATGAGGCTCAGGGTCTAACCTATAAGTCTGTCGTCGCCATTAACACAAAGAGCAAGCGTAATCTGCATGATAGCGTGTCGCACGCAGTGGTGGCGATTTCACGGCACACAGGGACATTTACCTATTACGCCGATGACGTAGATGACGCTATCGGCCGCTTCGTGCGACGGGCAACGGCTGCGGCACCAAAAGACATCCTAGATTATAACTTTAAAATGGCCATAAAAGATAGGAACGCGGCGGTTGCGGAGGTCTTGAGGCGAATGGACGATAGTTAATAGTAGATTAAGTTAGCATAAGGATTGCGTGTATGCCCGGAGCACTCAGGCTAGCATAGGCGCCTCTTCTTGCGACGGCGATGCGTAGCAGCGAGCCCTCTTCCCAAAAATGTGGTCGACAAGGACGACGGCTGGCACGTGCGCCAACTCGTGAACGGGTGCTGGTTGCGGGGGCAGGACTGCTCGGTGCATATACGTAACGTAGTTTAGTAAAATATATTGTCTTCTTAGGAAAAAGTCGAATCATTGTTAATAAAAGGTACAGGCCCCGGAGTCTGTAGAGTATAAAAAAAAAAAAAAAAAAAAAAAAAAAAAAAACCACCGGGAATCACAATTTAACGAGTCATCCGATCTACGGCAACGCTCAGTTGCAAATTTTATATGCGGTCACCCATCCAAAGACTGACAAACAAACAACAAACAATAACACTTTATTAGACAACCACATTACATAAAAAACAAATTACAGGGACAAAACAGTACAATTCATAGGTTTCTAACTGGCGGCCTTATCGCTTTAAGCGATTTCTTCCAGGCAACCAAGGACTGACTGTACCGAGCGTTGCGTTGTCACTAATGAAATGAAATGAAAATGTTTATTGTCCAGACTTACGTCCATAAAAACAAATTATAAAACATTACATAATTGAATTTACAGAATAAAATTGCTATTAAAATTAAACGATAATCCAAGTCTAAAGCCCCTGATCGATATCCTACTAATATTATAGACGCGAAAGTTTGTGCGGATGGATGGATGTGTGGATGTTTGTTACTCTTTCACGCAAAAACTACTGAACGGATTGAGATGAAACTTTGCAATAATATAGCTTATATATCAGAATAACACATAGGCTATAAATTATAATGATATATTGCGTATGCGGGCGAAGCCGCGGGTAAAAACTAGTACAAAATAAAACCGCGGTTTTAAAGTATTCTCTGTGGTTATACCGTCATATCGTCACAGTATAGAGAAAACTTTAAAACCGCGGTTTTAAAGTATTCTCTGTGGTTATACCGTCATATCGTCACAGTATAGAGAAAACTTCAAAACCGCGGTATTAAAGTATTCTCTGTGGTTATGCCGTCATATCGTCACAGTATAGAGAAAACCTTAAAACTGCGGTTTTATTTTGTACGTCGATCAGGGGCTTTATGTAAGGTACTGTTTCTTAGTTCTAATCAAAGTACGGCGTGACAGTGTAAAAAGTAGCCCTTTCTATGAATATTTGAAGTACTAGAGTTTCTGCTTAGCCCCACTACATCATCACCGGCTAAGCAGCCTTCAGGAGTGTAATCCAGGCAATACATTAGTTCCCCTATTACTATTCACAAACCTGCTTCTGCTTCCAATCCCACCCCCACCCCCACCCCCGGATTCCATTAAACCTAAATTCACTTTCAACCCTTGTGGCAAGCCGAAAAACCTTCACATAAATATTTACTACCCCTATTTAAAACAGGGGAAGGTGACCAATTTGTTTACTGGACATAGTTTTAGTCATGTAGCCATTTTCGTGGCTTGGATGACACTTTATATTGTGGATCTCGGTTATTTAAACTGTTTAGCCCTTTGACAGGTCTTCAAGCGGCTTAAAAACTCTGACACCTTGCCTAGCTATCGGCTATACGAATTTACTTGTACACTACTCGCGATCGGATTTTTTATGCTGTTATAAGTTAGAGTTTGACCTGCAAATATAATATGCGATAAAGGGTGCAGAACGTATACTTAGAACGTGCCTCTTTACTCTAAAATGAAAAGGCTCAATATTTATCAAGCTTTAATAAAACGTCGAATTAAATCACTGAAAATGCACTATGTGTTTAACAAAAATTCTAAATATTTTTGCCTATATGACTTTTTAGAAAGTATTGTTTCAGAAACGACGATATAATGAAAACACATAATAAAAAACTATTAACGAACGAGACATGAAATTGTATAATGAAATCCTGATACGTGCAAGTGTAATTTAATACAGCAAGGGCTCCTGACCTATGCCCTCAAATTACCCAAAAGTTTTATCAAACAAAATTATACTTTACAATTCGAGCACCCTCGGTTTGTTTTTCTAGCTTCAATGTGTGAAATGGGTTTGTAGTTTCTCTGTTCGAAGTGGAAAAACAAAATGGATTTTTTTATGTTATTCTTTTCCGTAAATAGGAGCAGTTGGATAGGTTTTAAGGATCACTTTTGGGCTATAGTGTAAAAAGCGAAATATTAATTAAGACTTACTTTAAGTTTTTCGAAGAAACCCTTTCGATTAATTGTATCAATGAATCTATAATAAAGCTATTTTTCACAACCGATTGTAGTTTTAGCATTCAGCACAATCAGCAGTCTTTCTACAGACAATAATTATTTTTAAATCGCAAAAAATGGCAAAACCATCTTCTATCGTGTACAAAATTAGAATAGTTTACTTGAATTGATGTATACAATTTTTAAATTATTGTTGATTTTTCAAAAACGGCTCCACCGATTTCGATAAAATTTAAATGGAATCACCCTTTCGAACTAAAAAGATTTTTTTGTATCGGTTCACAATTAACGAAAATATCGATGAATGTTGTTTTAAACTTTCGCGATTTGAACACATTATTATTATGTACTACGGGACTAATCGCGCACTAAAATTACGAGATAAATAAATACCTCCTCATCCCGACGTTTCGGCCGAGTTGCATCGACCGTGGTCACGGGTAGACTCCATATGATGAGGAGGTATTTATTTATCTCGTAATTTTAGTGCGCGATTAGTCCCGTAGTTAGCATATTTGCGCCGCTTGTGGTGCTCAGCCGAATTGGCCGCCGCTCCAGCCCTACTCTGAGTCTAAGCACAAGCGGCGCAAATATGCTAACCTCGGTAGTGGTTACATATTTGAGCCATTTGGAGTTGAGACTTTGGGTCCGTGGGGGCCGGGAGCTCATCTCGTTTTCAAAAGTCTTTTTGAGCGTCTGGTGGACGCGACGCGTGACCAAAATGCTGGTGTTTATTTGGCTCAACGTTTAAGCATTGCCATTCAGCGTGGCAATGCTGCCAGCATGCTGGGCACGCTGCCAACTGGCAGTGGGCTTGACCACTTGGATTATCTTTAGACCTTCAAGGGTCTGTGGATGATCCAATTGCTTTCTATGTAGTAGTAGTGTAGTATTGTCATTAAGACTTAGTATGTAATAGCTTATATTAAAAAAAAAAGTCCCGTAGTATATAATAATAAAATATCGATGGACATACACAATAAAAATACACACAGACGAACATAGAACCTCCTCATTTTTGAAGATCGGTTAAAAATATAGCGCACGGCCGCGCCTTTCCTGACGTAGGTACAGTCTTTCTACTTGTGGAAAACCATGGACAGAGAAGATACCAAACAAAAACCATTACAGAGCCGTAACACAGTTTTGTCAGTAATACCGACGAAAGCCAGACATATTACTAGCGACCCGCCCCGGCTTCGCACAGGTGTATTATACATTTAAACCTTTCCCTTGAATCACTCTATCTACTAAAAAAACCGCATCGAAGTCCGTTGCGTAGTTTTAAAGATATTATAAGCATTCATGGGGACAGACAGCGGGAAGCGACTTTGTTTGACCTATACCAGACATATTTTAATTACGATGGCGCCTCTATAATCGGGCTTATTATGTAGTGATAGTGTGTGATGAAGTAATAATCAAATGTTTGTTATGTCATTAATTTCTAAGCTTCAACATATTTTTACTAATCCAAGTGGCAATAGCCTAGTTTGTTAAACTTTTAGTTCAATAAATGCATTATTTATTTATTTACGACTACGATTTTGCAATATGAAGGTCATTTCGTACCAAATCAACATTGTCATCAATATACAATTAATAATTTTATTTGTGACCTCAATATTGACACAGATGATTGATAAGTCGTGACCTCTTCAACCCACTCTATTATAAAGGTAACAACATTCAATTTCGAATTTGTTTCGTGCCTAATTCACTTCCTCCATTATTTATTAAATGCAAAAGATTGAAATAAGCTTCAATAAAAAGGGCTGCAAAGCAGGAATAAAGGAAAAGTTGATATACTTCTTAATAACCTCGTTGTCGAGGGCTCGGGGCTCGAGACAATCGGCTTAGAAGAATACAGAAACAAATAAGAGACCGAATGGTTGATTGACATGGCCTTTTGGCTAGGGTTACCAGGTAGAAAAATTAAAAGTCCGAAGAAACAGCAAGAAGCAGAAACAGTCAAAATAAATCATATTTTGACTCATCATGAGAACTGAAAAAATTGTAAAAACTGACTTTTTTTCAGTAAATCCTCGTAAGAATTAATTATAACTAAACTTTAATTAGATTTAAAGCTATGGGGAGGGCTATGCTTGGAGTCTCTCTGCGAGATCGAATCAGAAATGAGGAGATACGTAGAAGAACCAAAGTTACTGACATAGCCCAGCGGATTGGCAAGTTGAAGTGGTAGGGCAGGGCACATAGCGCGGAGGACTGATGACCGATGGGGTCGAAAAGTTCTCGAGTGGAGATCACACAGGCGCAGCGTAGGACGTCCACCCACAAGGTGGACGGATGACCTCGTCAAGACAGCAGGATCGCGCTGGATGCAAGCCGAGCCGCTACCAACCGGTCTTATTGGAGATCTATAGGGGAGACCTATGTCCAGCAGTTGACGTCCTATTGCTGATGGATGGATAGATGAAGCTTTCATTGACAATCTTTTTTTTTTATTACGCAATCAGCCTGATTTCGGTCAGTATTTGGATGGGTGACCGCGGGTGGCATTTTCCAACTGAGCGTTACCGTGGCTCGGATGACACGTTAAATTGTAGGTCCCGGTTGTTTTAATCGTTTAGCCATGTCAGAAGCCTTCAGGCGGCCTAAAAACTCTGACACCAGGGCTAGCCACCCGGCCTATACGAACTTACTTACTTACTTAATTAGCCTGATTTCGAAGAAATAATATAAATTTCAAAGAAATAAATCACAACTTAAACGCCCAACCACAAAAAATATCTTGAAACATCTTAAAGTTCAGCCGCTGCCAACTTTGATAAGTGCCTAAAATTATGATAATATCTATTATTTTTATTAGTCTAGCAGGAGTAATAAACAGAGTTTTAAAGGCCTCATCCTGAGATTTCCTGAAATTTTTAACGTCCAGCCGCACTCGTAATGAAACCTAAAAATTCAGCGATTTCCTGGAATTCAGAACATATTTTGCATCATTGGTGACCCTAGCTTTGTCCGTCTACTTTGATTATGACCTACTCGAAAATAATGAGTTTCTTTCTAATAAAAGAAAGGATGATTAGCGAGCGAGGACGGAATGGAATCAAAAAAGGTCCTTCAGCTTCAGAATGGATGGAATTTTTGATATTTTGTTAAAGGCGGATTCATTTTAGCGAGTGATCTTATTTTAAGATAGGTCAGACGTATATATGATCATAAGTAATCTTGCAGTTTCGCAGACTTGCAGACGTCCTACACTGCGCTTATCACTACGTGGTCTCCTCCTTCACAGTATTAACACAGTTACGTTATTGGAAAAAGAAAACTCTTTTCATACAGAAAGTATCGGCGAAATTTATTATGAATGGAAGTTGTAAGCTTGCGGAAGTATTTGGCGATGTCGTGGATCGGGAAATGGAAGCTAAGCCCGAGATTTGCTTGCTCCGTGATATTTATTGGAAAAAATATTATCAGGATGATATCTGGTAGGTATGTTGCAGCTCGTTGGAATGTGTTAGATATAGCACGACGTAACTAGACGTGAGTAAGATGTTTTACGTGATAGATAGCGCATACCTCATAGATATGATTTAGTATATAAGCTGTTGTTATTATTTAATAAATGAGACATTACACATTGACAGAGAAAGACTATAGTATCTTATTGTCTTCCTACCGCCACCCGGCAAATTGGTGACCCCGAGTGCAGTATCAGTGGGGGCCCCACTGCCATACCGGCAAAGTGGTGACCCCCTACCCGAACGTCGCGCAATGTAGTGAACACGCAAGAAGATCTGGGGGTTGACGATAAATCCGCTGGATGACGTCAGATCTGGACCCCCACACCACACCATCGACCATCAACAACTGGACAGCGGAAAGAAAATCTTATGGAAGCTTTGATTGACTTCGAGAATTTGAAGAAATTTTGTGGACAGCACAAATTTGCAAGACAGAGAAATGGCAAAAATGCATAATTCAGCAAGAAAGATGTACCTACAGACAACAGCATAAATCACAGGGTTGACGAGAAGCAGTTTGTCACGCAATTTTTGAAGTAACATATGAGTGAACGTCAAATCCAGGGTTCTGTAGCTGCAATGAAACGCGAATAACCCTTGGTATTTTGTTTACGAGTGAATTGATGAAATTGAATCAGCAGTCGCCAGCAGCCGAATATAGGACCACAGGAACTTGAGATGCCAATGCTGCCGCCGATAATTCAGGTTGGATCTGCAAGTATTTTTTCGAAGTTGGCACCACCGCACGAGGACAAATCGAAGGTGGAGGAAAATTGCGTAGTACTGGAGGATTTGCCCAGACTCGTTTCCATTGCCAAACGACTGGTCAGTGATATATGGAGAAAATGTGATAATGGGAAATATGGCTGAAGCTGCGAGCGCAAGAAGATATTTGAAATGTTCAGAGATTACGGAAAAAGTGTGTTGTGACAACATTGTTTTAGTCTATTGTGCAAACTCAGGATAAAATCGGTGAAAACGTGAAATTAGACGGAAATTGCGTAATGTCAAAATATCGAAGTCCAAGTTCATAGATAAAGTGATAGTATTTATGTGCGAATTGTGTAAAATATTTTTTGTTTTTTAACTATAGGCTTGTAATGTATATCGTTATATTTAGATTGTTAGGTAATTAGATCACTAGTAGGTATTATGTATGTGCTTAGTTAGAGCTTTGTCATCACATTTCGAGTAGCGTCATACTGCGAATCGATTTACGTGATCAAAGGAATTCAGGCGATTTAAAGAATAACGTGTAACTATGCGGAATTTTTATAATGTATTAATAGAGTTATGTCAAGTTCATCGGTGAATGTACGTGCCTTAATACGAGCTGACTAAGCCAGTAGGTTCAGTTTTAGCTGATGCAAACAAACTATAAACTGCAAAGGTAATCAAACAGACGTAAGCAAGGTCGCTGCAACATGATCACGTCGGGGTCACCAATTTGCCGGGTGGCGGTAGGAAGACAATAAGATACTATAGTCTTTCTCTGTCAATGTGTAATGTCTCATTTATTAAATAATAACAACAGCTTATATACTAAATCATATCTATGAGGTATGCGCTATCTATCACGTAAAACATCTTACTCACGTCTAGTTACGTCGTGCTATATCTAACACATTCCAACGAGCTGCAACAGGTACACGATACCTGCAGTGATTTTTGAAAGCAGTTTAGAAGAAGTCAATGTAAATATATAATAAACTACACTAAGCGCGATGATATAACACGTAGTACAGTGCTTTTTAAAAGCAGTTTGAAACAATCCAACATAGAAATATAATAAACTAGTTTATACCCGCGGCTTCGCCCGCATGATATTTTGATTTTTGACGCAATATCATTATTATTTATAGCCTATGTGTTATTATTATATTTGATTATTTTTTACCTTTATTTGAGAAATAAATTAATTGTATTGTTTACGGCTTTTGTCCTGCACTATCTTGAGGTCCTAATCGGGTCATATTTTCATAACCTACACCTACAAATATGTGTATAAGAACTTTTATTTAAATTCCATTAAGTAATAAGCATCTTCCCTACTTGTACCAGCATCTATTTACCGACATGACACCTCTTATGGCGTGAGTACGCTCGTGGATGCCTCGAAAGGCTCGAAAGTCCTCTCGTACCCGCCGGAGGATGAGTGCCAACTCTGCGCCTATTCTTTGTACACCTGTTGATACACACTGATAATGTTTATAGCGAGCAAAATAAGATATGTATGCTGAATTTTAAGCTATTGCAGAAATTGATATATTTATTATTTATGTAGGTACGGAATCACATCACTGACTTTTCGGTTCGATGTTTTCCTAGCATCGTGAGGCAACCGGTATACGTCCGTAGAATAAATTCGATGGCGTATGTGAATCCACCAACCCGTACTGGGCCAGCGTGGTGGATGTGGCCCAATCACCTTTCGTGGCGACCTGCAGTGGCCTATTAAAAAAGGCTGGTACCTGGTAGTAGTACAGTAAATAAAACTTTCTACTGCTTCTTTTCGATCCGACCATAAAATGAAAGGTTTTCTTTCAATATTTAATTTCCTAATTATATTTAAAAATTTGCTTTTTTCTAAATGTTATTCATTTTATAGTTACAATTAGGTATTTTGTTATTACCTTATTACTTATTGATTATTTAATTAATTGTTGCATTAATCACTGTTACTGGCTTCCCAATACTTATGACATTTGTTTTTTAAATTATTGTAATTTTCTATCATCCTATTGTACTTGATTTTTGACGTATACTGTTGTATGAATAAAGGAATATGAATATATTCTAAATAAAAACTGAAGTCCAATTTGAGTCCAATCCACGCCTCAGTAAAGCAGGGGAGAGTACTAGAAACATACAAAAATTGACTCAGCTGTGTCCGTAGTTCTTAGGTTTTTGTTAGATAAATATATCGAATACGAAAATACTATTACGCATATTATTTGATTCATCAAAGTATATGTGTAACTGTGAAATAAGTATTCGTAAATGTCCTTTATTTCTACGAGTATGTCCTGTTCACAAAATATTCACAAGCCGAAACCATAGAGTAAAAGTGTAAGCTATTATTTCTGTACGTGTGCTCCATATCTTCATAAGTAAGTGCTAAGTGCTTTCCGCATCTTTGTACGAAACTCACTCTTCGGAACATACAGCCGGATGCATAAGGAAGTATATTTTTCTACGCAAAATGTTGAATAAGCTCCTAAATAAAAGTGGTAGGTACCAATGTTTTTCCTGACTTATTCTTAACTAACGACCCGCCCCGGCATCGCACAGGTGCCTAAACCTATCACATATCAACCTTCCTCTTGAATCTCTATCTATTAAAAAATCGCATCAAAATCCGTTGCGTAGTTTTAAAGATATAAGCATACATAGGGGCAGACAGGGAAGTGACTTTGTTTTATATTATGTAGTGTATTAGTAAAAAATATATAAAAATATGTGAAAGATGTTTGCTTTATGATTATGAGTAATGAATTCTGTAAAAATGTAAAAATACCAATTGAAAATTTGGCTACTGAAACATTAAGCCTAATTACAGAGGCGCCTGGCAACGTAAAAAGCTTTCTCTCTATCGCATGCCTAAAGTGAAAAAGAAACAGAACTATGTTATTTAGCTAATATAATTACGATGGCGCCTCTGTAATTGGGCTTATTGTCCCTTGACTTGACCAAAGCTGAGATTTACTAACTTTTTAAGAGAAAATCTCAAGAATAGTCATAAAAACTTTTCTTATCCACACCAATAACAAAACGTATGTTGACAGTGGTCCTACCAGATATTAAAACCAAAAAATTAGTATCCCGCCGCCTTCTCTCTGTTAGCAATCTCTTCCTAGGCCAAGCATGCGACCACGAAAACAACTCTTTTCGACATGTGAAAACGAGACAGATATATACTTCGCCATCACTGTCTGGTTCTGTCACGTCGAATAAAATATTACGTGGTGCCTAGCTTTTAACGGCAGTTAACTTTGGATAGAAAGAAGTAGAGCATACCTACTTTCACTACTTTTAAAGTCCTAGTTATCTTTACATGAAATTTGCATCTCTTCAAAATTTTTTTCAAATAATAGAACTTTCTAAAGTATACCATGCGCTATTCCAGTGCTACCAAAAAAAACCTAGTTCTTTAATAATGCCTTCATTTCACCGTTCTTTTGTGATGTTCCTCCTCCATCGCCGCGCGCAATCTTAGTGACAGCTCTCGCCGTAGTATTGAAAATGTTTCCTTTTATCACATTGATGTACTTTTAGTGCTTGCACTGGAATTTACTGGGACAAGTAGTCCAGTTAGGTAGGTCCGACTTCAAGAAAGAGGCCAATCGCCGAATCCAACTCGGTTGGGCAGCATTTGGAAAATTGCGTAACGTCTTCTCGTCCGACATACCTCAGTGCCTCAAGTCGAAAGTTTTCGACCAGTGTGTGTTGCCAGTGATGACTTATGGCACAGAAACGTGGTCTCTCACTATGGGCCTTATTAGTAAGCTCCAAGTAGCCCAAAGAGCCATGGAGAGGGCTATGCTCGGAGTTTCTCTGCGAGATCGAATCAGGAATGAGGAGATCCGTAGAAGAACCAAGGTTACCGACATAGCCCAGCGGATTGGCAAGTTGAAGTGGCAATGGGCAGGGCACATAGCGCGGAGAACTGATGACCGATGGGGTCGAAAAGTTCTTGAGTGGAGACCACGTACCGGCAAGCGCAGCGTAGGACGTCCACCCACAAGGTGGACGGATGACCTTATTAGGACCGCAGGATCGCGCTGGATGCAAACCGCTATCAACCGGTCTTATTGGAAATCATTAGGGGAGGCCTATGTCCAGCAGTGGACGTTCTATGGCTGATATGATGATGATGATGATGACTGGAATTTAACTGAAGAAACCGATAGTTTTGAAGTAAGGTGCTTTTTATGTTACTGGTAATCAATTAGCATTCTTTTAGGGGCTTATTCTGTACATCAAAACTAACAACTTTTGTTCTGCTACTTTTCTGATATTTCTCTACGGAAAGCATTTTTTTTTTTAGATTCGATAAAAGTCGTTGAACAAAAGTTGTTAGTTTGATATACAAAATAAGCCCCTAAAAGGATGTTAATTGATCACCAGAGTAACCATGTATAGGATCGCCTACTTTATAGGATCGAGTTTAATTATACGGGGTGTTTCTCTGCACGACGGTCATATTCTAAGATATCACTGTAATCTTCATTGCCACCAACTTTTACTCTGGGGCCAACCTCGAAATCGCAACAAAAATCTGCATTTCCATAACAAAAGTTACGATATCAATAAATATTTGAGGACATCTTACACACGGTCTCTGACCCCATACTAAGCAAGGCTTATGACATGGCTGCCAGATACTGATATAATACATATACATATTTTAAATACACACTTATACAGGGTTATTTTTAATCAATTAGCATCCTTCTAGGGGCTTATTCTGTACTTCAAAACTAACAACTATTGTACTACGACTTTCATCAAAACTCAAAAAAAAATTGATTGTTCCATAGAACAATTTAATTCACCCGCAACAAAATGTATGGAACAGAAGTTTTTTTTTTTAGTTTTGACGAAACTCGTAGTACAAAAGTTGTTAGTTTTGATGTACAGAATAAGCCCCTAGAAGGGTGCTAATTGATTAGAAATAACCCTGTATAGATAGTAATTAAATAATACCCAGATATAGAGCAAACACCTAAGTTCATCACATAAATACTTGCCCTGGGTGGGGATCGAACCCACGCCTCTTTAACCCAGAAGTTAGGGTCACTAACCACTGAGACACCGAGGCAGTCGATTACGACAAAATATAATGACTTATTGAGGCTTTTTTGCGAATTTTAAGGTTAGCCCCATAGTGAAAATTGGTAACAATATTTACTACAATGATATCCTAAAATATGTGCGTCGTGTAGAGAAACAACCTTCTATCTATAACTGTCTGACGTCAAGCACTGAAAGGTCACACATCGATCTAGATTTAATTTTAAGTTTGGGACAAAAAAGTTAAGAAATAACTATTTGTACTGCTAGCAGTACAATTTTTTTTTCACCCTCGTAGGTAGGCCTACGTTCTGCAGTGGACTATTAAAAAGACTAGTACAGTACAGTACAGTACTATAAAATATAAATTGGTGTTCAATACTCAATCATTTAAGTATCGAGATATTTTAATAAATTTACTGTTTCTGAGTTTTCTGACTCACGCTAGAGCCATTGTTTTATGTTATAGCCACATTTATGTATTTCTTCACAGATATAATAAGACAATCTATTCCTTTGTTCCCAATATTCAAGTGGCGAAGACCTTCAAGGTTTCAAGTGACAAGTCAAGTCCTCATTTTTAAGACGTTGGCTGACTCATTCCTCGTTGGATGAGTTCCAACGTTTTATATTATCTAGGTGGTTGTTGCCAAACCACAATTTGCATTTTAGAACCACAAACTCGGTATTTATCTGGGAGTGATCAAAAACGTTGCGCCATTTTTGAACTAAATATGTTGTTTAGTTGAAGATTATTTTACTGTTCAAAGAGTTTACAAATGACTACTTATTCACTATTTAAGCTAGAAACATACTATCGGACGCGGTTTACGGACGCGACTGACAGCCGCAACTGATAGGTATCTAGATAATTAATGTACACTGAGCCGTGCACACTATCGGACATCAGTCGCGTACATCACCTTGGGCTGACCTTGAGCGTACGGCGTCCGAGAGTAATCTGACGCGCCGGACACTGTTAAGTCGCGGCTGTCAGTCGCATCCGTCAGCCGCGTCCGATAGTATGTTTCCAGCTTTATACAGCTACTTGATCTACACAACAGCTAGGGTTTCTCAAATTGCTTAAAGCTCTTTGTTAGCATGTAAATAATATTGGTACGCACCTAAGGCGGCGTCAAAACGGCGTTCCTACCCAAATGCGAAATACAACAAAAATTACATTAATTAGTTAATTTAGAACCGTTGTACAAATCAAATAAGGCAAAATAAAAAGCTGTAAGAGCAATCACGTTTGGCCGAGCGCTCGTTAGCGCCAATAAAAAAACGTTCATTCATTTTTGTAAATAACGGTACAGGAATTTCAGCTGCTACAGATTCCTTTGTTTTATTTATATTAAAATTCTCATCACGGTACGGATTCTGCCCAAACTTCACATTTATATTCTTGGGTACCATCCTGGGTACAGATGACCTTTTTATCAGAAAGCCAGAGGTGAGGTCACGAGGTCGAAATTGCCTCCCAAATCGCACTGGGGTCTCAGAAATCCTGAGCCCTTTGAGTCATGACATAGTTTAATACTTTGTAAAAGGCTTAGTCGCAACTTTGATATCGTCGGTTGAGTTTTAGCTTTTAAAGTGTTTGGCGCTCTGGAGGTTCTAATTGGGCGTAAATTGAACGTTAGCCTATACAAATTGATTGTTAATCGATAACCTGATCAAAGTTTTAGGTTTAACAGAATTAAACTTTGATACTATCTAGCATCATTTGCGATAGTTACAGTGGTCCGACTATTTACTCCCCCTCTATGTGAGTATATTCAATAGGTAAACGTCTCTATATGAAACTATTTAGGTAAAGCGGCGAGATAGGAATTCCTACTGCAATGCAGTTATAGGTACAGATTCATATCTTGCGGCCATTGAAGTGTTAATTACAAACTCATGAGATCTAGTAGTCACTTTTTCTGAGTTGATGTGGTGCTACTTCGCACTCGAGCCCCCAGATACAAGCGTTGTGCTTTCGTGGTTAGTTTTGGGGTTCACTGCACCGCTCCTACAATGTGTCTTACAATTGAATCATTTGCTTAGTATAATATGTAGGTACCTACATATATTAATGAACATAGTATATACTTATTTCCTTGTAAGTTTTGAAGTAAAAAAAGTTGTACTTACAAGTCTGTTCGAGCATTTATAACTCCTTGTAAATATGCTTCTCCAAGTCAATATAGCGTGTGTAACTCCTTGGAAGTGTCCGTCTAAAAGTCAGTACTTATAGCGTCTTTTTTCATTGTCAACAGAACTGAGGAGTGATTCAGCGGAAAGCGTCAGCACGTCAGCCGTGTCACAAGAGGATGATGATCCTAAAGAAGCCTGGATGCGGGCGCCCGCGGGGGGCGTGGCGGTGAAGAGCGGGGAGGACGCCCTCCTCACTTGCGTGGTGCTTGGGGCAAGAGGAAGGCCCGTGCTTTGGAAGCGGGCTAGGGACTTGAACCTCCTCACGGCAGGGAGTGTTAGAGTTACGCGGGATGAGAGGGTGTACGTCCTACGGGATGATAGTGAGTATTGCGAGCATTTATTTTGTGATGTTGAAGTAGATTTTATTACAAAAGTGAGGTGAAACTGCGACTGCTAAAAAAAGGCAAAGGTAGATAGCACGAGATTGTTCTCAGAATTACATATGGTATAAGCTAGTGTGTAGAGTTATTGCTTAGGTACAAGATAAATAATATGGAAGGGACTAAAAATTCCACACGAAAAATTGTTCCATAATCCATCTTTGCTAATGTTATACCTAAAACTAGTACATTTTATTTTCATGTTCAAGTAAATACTAAGATACGTAACTCTAGTATTTTTAGACGATTATTCTTTGAGCAAAGTTATCGATTACCCAGCGGCCTATTTCAATATTGAATGAGAAAACTTAAGTGTGTAAATAAAATGAGTATTTATTTCTTTGAGATTCGAAAATGGAATGAGAGTCGAAAGCTCCACTAAGGGCCAAGGATTAGAAAAGATAATAAACCTTTTAGCAGTAATAGAATAAAAACTAAACTAAACGTGTATTCTTCAGATGAAGAGCCCCTCCAAGGGCCAGGTAAGGTAAAGAAGTTAAGGAAAATAAAAAAACTAAACTAAACGTGTATTCGTCACATGAAGAGCCCTTCCAAGGGCCAGGTATCAGGAAAGATAAAGAAATTAAGGAAAACATAAAAAACTAAACTAGACGTGTATTCTTCAGATGAAAAGCCTTTCCGAGAGCCAAGGATTAGTAAGAGTATAGACGTGTAGGACAATAGGATAAAGACTAAACGTTTTGTCTCCAGCTGAAAAGTCCCTCTGAAGGCTAAAGATTAAGAAAGATAGACACATGTAGGAAAATATAATAAAGACTTAACTTACGTGTATTCTCCAGGTGAAGAGCCCCTGCAAGGGCCAGGGATCAGGAAGGGCGGCGACGTGTGGGCGCTAGTCATCAAGCAAGTGAAGCCGTCCGACGCTGGACTGTACATTTGCGAGCTCAACACCGAGCCGCCGGTCAGGAGCTTCCATAGACTTACTGGTGAGGATATAACCTAAAAGCTAAGGTATTCTTGTTATAAATTGGTTTAGGGCAGCACTTCATACCATTTTAGTCATCCCATCACCATAAAAATGTATAAATGACTGTCCAGGACCGAAAGACCCGTTCGCAATTTACACACCAAATCTATTATGTCGATACCTCAGAACAAATAAAAAAATTAAGACAGAATGTTGAGAAACAAACAAGTAAGGCCAGCAAAACTACGCCTCGCCGTTTACAGACACAACTACACACACGAACACATACAACAAAATTACGCCTTTGCTCGTTAGTCGAACTATGGCGGCGCAACACCGACGCACACACAACAGTCATGTATAAAAAACAGACCTCACTTATCTGTTCACGACGTTCTGACTTGATTTTTTTATGTTGTTTTTAAACTATCGCGATTTGAACACATTATTATTATATACTACAGGACTAATCGCGCACTATAATTACGAGATAAATAAATACCTCATCATTCCGACGTTTCGGCCGAGTTGCATCGACCGTGGTCACGGGTAGACTGGAGTATGAAACAGCTGGTACCGCCAATTCAACTTGAACTTGAAAAATTGTCACCACGACACACAACACTGACGGTATCTAATAATGTCCTTCTACCTACACTACACGATTTACATTTGTTGACAACAGGATTCCACCACGCTGATAATTTAAATCCATCCTCCCGGTTGAAATTGTTATGTTTCTTGATTTCCACCGCTTCACGAACTATTCTTGAAAAATAGTGTCGATCCGTGGAGAGGACTTTGGGTCGTGGAGCTCGATCCAATGACCAGTTTTTTCAAGTTCAAGTTGAATTGGCGGTACCAGCTGTTTCATAGTTCATACTCCAGTCTACCTGTGACCAGGGTAGATGCAACTCGGCATAACGTCGGGATGATGAGGTATTTATTTATCTCGTAATTTACCACACTTGTTATATCTTGTTGAAGTTTGGGGAACTGCGGTTAAAACAAGATTAGCTGAACTACAAGTATTGAAAAATAAAATCATTAAACTACTCTTTAACTACCATTACCTAACAGAAACTAAAAAAATATACAGAGAAACAAAATTAATGACCATGAAACAACTACACAATTATAACATTTGCATTTTTATAAGGAAAACTATGAACAACAAAGTTCATACAAATTTGCTATTCACCAAACGCAAACAAAATGTTGCGTACCCCAGCACTCGCCGTGGTAGCTTCATCGTCTTGCCAAAGATCCGTACTAACTATGGTAAAACTTCGATAACATTTGACGGTGCGCGCCTTTACAATAATATACCCTCGGATATTAAAAATATAAGCTCGTTCAATGTATTTAAAAATAAACTTGCAGAATACATTATTGCCGACAATTCATTATAGGTAACAATGGTTACGCAGGTAAATCTAGCATCGTCATAATTATTATGCATTGAGCGAGTTTTTGTTCTTGTTTTGTGGTACATACCTACATAGGCACTCGTATACGCGTGTGATGTACCTACCTACCTAGGTATTTTAAAAAATGTTGTCATGCACATAATATTGTAATTATTGTTTATTCAACGACGACGAATTGTTATTTAATTTTTTTATAATTAGTAGTGTTCTCATAGAAGCGATGTACATCTTATAATGATAATAAATATCTTTAAACCTAAACCTAATTTAAGTGCGCGATTAGTCCCGTAGTATATAATAATAAATTGTTTTTTTTTAATTGGTCTGAGGTCCACACACGATTATTTTGAGGGACATTTCCAAGTAAGAATTTATAGATTTGTCGTTTCATACCTGTGTGGACTAGCATAGCAAAGCAACATTGTCTGTTCTATTGCCTGGATACTAAAAAATCAAGTGACTGGATACCTAATTGCTAAGCAAATTCATCGCCATGCTATTAGGCAGAGGCAGAGCTTAAAAGAAGATAATGTGTTTTGTACAATTACAGTCCATCAAATCTAAGAGGTACCGTTTGACGTTTCATATTTTTTCATCCCATCCCTATCATTCAATTGTCAGAACTGTCAAACGGTACTTCTTAGATTTGACGGACTGCGTCAAATCTAAGAAGTACCGTTTGACAGTTCTGACAATTGAATGATAGGGATGGGATGAAAAAATATGAAACGTCAAACGGTACCTCTTAGATTTGATGGACTGTAGTTACCTGTATGCTGAGTGTGAGTTTTGTCGTAAACATGACGAGCTCTTCGGCGAGCGCGTAAGCTTGTAATTTGTATGAACTTGTTGTGTTTCAAAAACGCGCCGCTAGTGGCGCTGTACATATCTTCATACAAATTACAAGCTTACGCGCTCGCCGAAGAGCGCGTCATGTTTACGACAAAACTCGCACTCAGCATACTGTAAATCTGTATTACATTTTGTTTTATCTCATATACATAACTCGTTCTGTGCGATTTTGCCAGTTTAGCTTATAAAATATCACCAGGCACGTAAATATCATCCTACTAAAAAAAACATTGTGATCCTATAACATCAAGGCGTTATTGTTTTAGAGTTCAGGCCCGGGTATGTCATGAAGTATCTTTGCCTTACTTTATGTTTATCTTCCAGTGATATCCCGAGGGTTGACGCCTCCCGAAAACATCAACACCACTGACAGCTATTCGGCCAACACGCCAACATTGTCCACGTTGGCTTTGGCCCACAACTACACAGACTGCTGCATTGCGGCCAACGTCAACAAGTCGTGTCTAGGCTTCTGCAGCATACAGACGATATTGGAAGGCACTGGACAAGATCCCGAAACTTGTCAGCCTGATTTCCCTTCTATTGTCAAGTAAGTTCATAATATGTACATTTTTTATCTCGACAATGGACATATTAGGTATATGATTCGAGTTTGGAAATGAGACATTGGCTCCGTGTGGACCGGGAGCTCATCTTGTTTTCAAAAGTCTTTCTGAGCGTCGGGTGGATGCGACGCGTGACCAAAATAATGGTGTTTATTTGGCTCCGGCTAAACGTATAAGCATTGCCATTCAGCGTGGCAATACTGGCAAATGTCAATGCATGCAGCCAGCATGTTGGGCACGCTACAAACTGGCAGTGGGCTTGTCGCTATCTAATTGCTTGTTATGTAGTAGTAGTTTATGTAGTTTTAGATTATGTAAGTCTTGTATTTAATGGTGTACGATTGTACTCATTGAGTATAATTTGGGACCTTGTATACTGTGGGATCAGCCCCGAAATCATAAAAAGAAATCTGATATCGCATAATATAATTTGTCGCGAGTCGATTACTTTTTGGATGGAACTGCTGATTTTTTTCCATTTTGCAGGTGGTTCTATAAATAAAATAAATTGTTTATAGTGATGAGCATATAGTCATATAAATAAGAGAGCAAAATTAGTGATGGCGATATCAAAGGCGCCGCACGAGTCCTGTTCTCCAGCGACACTATTGCCCCCCACACACCCGATACGGTCCAGTCACTCCGTGACAAGCATCCGCCGGCAGCATGTCTCCACCTGCCTGAGCCACCACACCCTGATGACGTTGTCATTGAAGTGTCAGCTCAGGAGATTGCAGCGGCCGTTTCTTCTTTTCGGAGCGGCTCAGCCGGAGGCCTAGATGGTCTCTCGCCTCAACATCTAAAAGATCTTCTATCTTTTAGCTCTGGTGAGGTGGCTGAGTCTCTCTTGAGAGAATTAACGGGTTTGGCAAATCTCATGTTATCTGGGCAGGTCAATGATGACGTTATCGAAGTCTTGTATGGCGCTAACCTATCCGCACTTGTCAAAAAAGATGGTGGCATCAGACCTATTGCTGTTGGCACCACATATCGTCGTCTCGCAGCCAAAGCCGGTTGTGGAAAAAAGGTTGCTCTTTTGAGTAGCCTTTTTCAACCAATACAGCTTGGCTTTGGTTCGCGGGGTGGATGTGAGGCTGCTGTTCATTCGCTTCGTACTTTTCTCGGTCAAAATTGTGGAGAGGTGTTGCTTAAGGTGGATGTCAAAAATGCTTTCAATTCGGTTAATCGAGACGCCTTGTTGGCACAGGTCAAAGACAAAATTCCCGATCTTTTCAATTTTCTTTGGCAATGCTACGGCAAACCCACTAAATTAATTTATAAAAATGATGTTTTGCTATCTTCCGTTGGCTGTCAACAAGGTGACCCTCTCGGACCAGCCATTTTCAGCCTGGCCATTCATCCAATTGTTCAACGTCTCCAATCTAAACTCAACGTTTGGTATCTGGATGACGGGACTTTGGGTGGCGATGCGAGCACAGTCCTACGTGATTTGGAAATTCTTATTGACGAGTTTCGTCAAATTGGTTTGGAGCTAAATTTTTCGAAATGCGAACTTTTCGTTTGCGACTCATGTCCGGATAAAGATTTGATACTTAACAAATTTAATGATTTGGCACCTAACATCAAATCGGTAGACAAGTGTTCTCTTCGCCTTCTAGGTTCGCCGATATTAGATGAGTCTTTTCCGCCTTTCGTTCAAGAAAAAATTCAAAATTTTTTGAGTGCCTCTGATAGGCTACTCAAAATTAACGCCCACATGGCTTTTACCATTATAAGATGTTGTCTGTTTGTTCCAAAATTTATGTACGCTTTACGATGTAGTCCATTGTGGAAACACAATGAGCTCCTTTTGAGCTTAGACGATGTTGTAAAGCAGTCCCTAGTATCGGTTTTGAATATTGACATGAGTGAAAGGGCGTGGCTACAAGCCTCCTTGCCTGTTAGGCTTGGAGGGTTAGGGGTCCGCCAAATTTCAAGTGTTGCTTTACCAGCTTTCTTGTCCTCCATTCATAGTACTCAGAACTTGATTGAAAAAATCCTCGCACCTTCTTTAGGCCATTCTGGCGTAGATGTAGCTCATTTGAATGAGGCAACGAATGCTTGGAGGGTCGCTTGCCCAAATACCGAGCTTCCAAAGACTTTATCGTCGCAGAGACTGTGGGATCGGCCGATCTGCGAACTAGCACGGAAATCTCTTCTAGACACGTGTCCTAGCGTCGCGGATCGCGCTCGTATCCTTGCAGTCTCTGTATGGGAGTCCGGTCTTTGGTTGCAAGCATTGCCCTCTTTCAATACTGGTAACCTTTTAGACCCAACTGC
The DNA here is from genome assembly GCA_949316475.1 of Hypomecis punctinalis. Lineage (NCBI taxonomy): Eukaryota > Metazoa > Arthropoda > Insecta > Lepidoptera > Geometridae > Hypomecis > Hypomecis punctinalis. The sequence goes on from OX438814.1 coordinate 2,231,456, forward strand.
ATTTCGTCTAGCTGTCAGCTTACGCTTGGGTGCAAGGTGTTGTGAAGCCCATCGCTGTCAGTGTGGTACTGCAGTTGACCAGCTCGGTCACCACGGTCTCTCTTGCTCAAGAAGCGCTGGTCGGATTGGACGCCACGCCAGCCTTAACGATGTCATACGCAGGGCTTTTGTCACCGCCAATATCGCAGCCGTACTCGAACCGAGTGGGTTGGCGCGTGGTGATGGCAAAAGGCCTGACGGCATGACGCTGGTCCCATGGAAGTGTGGACGGCCCTTAGTATGGGACGCAACTTGCGTCGATACTTTGGCACCGTCACATCTTCCTGAGACTCAGAGTAGGGCTGGAGCGGCGGCCAATTCGGCTGAGCAGCACAAGCGGCGCAAATATGCTAACCTCGGCAGTGGTTACATATTTGAGCCATTTGGAGTTGAGACTTTGGGTCCGTGGGGGCCGGGAGCTCATCTCGTTTTCAAAAGTCTTTCTGAGCGTCTGGTGGACGCGACGCGTGACCAAAATGCTGGTGTTTATTTGGCTCAACGTATAAGCATTGCCATTCAGCGTGGCAATGCTGCCAGCATGCTGGGCACGCTGCCAACTGGCAGTGGGCTTGAGCACTTGGATTATCTTTAGACCTTCAAGGGTCTGTGGATGATCCAATTGCTTTCTATGTAGTAGTAATGTAGTATTGTCATTATAAAAAAAAAAAAAAAAAAAAGTCATATAATAATAATTGTTATGTCTGATATAATTCTTGTACTTTGAAAAGCAACACCCTGTATTTAGACATATTAATTCCCAATTTTAATATATTTTGATCAATCACAGAATAAACAAAATCAATTTAGCCTGAAATAAGATAAAAAGTCTAATTAGACTTTTAGTAACAAAGGTACCTAAAGGTGACGTCCACAAGTGGTATATTATTCAGAGAAAAATGGAACCAAGATGATATATACATCATTTGAAAGGTTGTTATATGGGCTTCCCAAAAATATTTAATTTAGATTTTTTCACCCCTCCAATATTTTTTAAATGCGAAAAATAAATTGTATGAAAAATAACAATACAGCTTATTATTTTTTCTAGTTTAGCAATAATAAAGTGTTTCTACCGTTATTTTACTTGCATTCGTAGCTGATTCTTCCACATTCATCTCTTAATTTGCTATAGTTAAAAATTATAACCTACCAGTCTGACCAGTTAGTAGGTACAATGTGACAAAAAATCACTTAAAAAGTGTGTCTAATTGGTAAAAATGCTTTTATTTAACAATTTGGAGGTTACTTAATGAGGGCTGCTAGAGATAAACTACCTATTGAGCGAAATATATTTATTTTTTCTAATAAATTCAAAATTAATTTTATAAAAATCGGAGGGGTCGTTTTTGTTTTTAACTGTTGTAATATACTCAGAAAAATATGAACTTTCTCGAAATGTAACGAGTGTTGTGGTTAGAATTTTTGATTATTATCATACCAGCCACAATACATTTTGTGGACATGTCCTTTAAAATCTGCATGTTACATGAAATTAATAACATTTATTCAGAAACTATTATTTGGACACTTCATAAGCAATTACTGGGATTGGTCAATTTACACTAATTAATTTACCACGTTGGCGTAAATTTCTGATCTGGTATCAAATTAACAGCGCAAATATTGAAACTAAAAATAAATAATTTAATTAATTTTCGGCAGACTAGAGGACACTTACTTTATACTTCAGTTGTAAATGAAATAGTTTTGTTATCTGAACAGATAATAAAATAATTTAACATATATAGGAATTTGGTTTATTTACATAATTGGCTCCAAATTCATGGAGATTCTGTAAATCTCTTTGGCAAGTTGAATAAAAATGTTTTCGTTAAAAAACACAGGGACCGAACTTACAAAATAAAACTGTTTATAAACTTAAGACCTACCAGACAGTAGTTAATATTGTTTGTACTTATATGGACAAAAACTACCAAAATTAATTGCATTTGCATTCAAGTCAAAGTCTTATTCTTGTAAGGATTCTTCACTACACACGGTTTCTATATATTTTTAGGATTTTTGATTGAGGCATTTCTCTCAAAAAGTGGAGCAATTCTCTATACCGCTATTTTATCTCCTTATATTTTATAATGTTTAGTATCTGAATTCAAACTAGATTTCAGTTAAACATATGCGAAGCCTACCGTTCGGAGGACTGTAGTCCTTAAGTACTTATAAGTACTCTCTTCTAACTTTTACTCCTCTTCCCTAGATGTATGGCTGATGGTCGAAACCACGTGCCCTGTTGCGTGCAGGAGCGCGTGCCGTCCATCTGCCAAGACGTGTGTCGCGGTGAATTTACACCCGTCACAGACAACATCAAGACTCACTACTCATGCGCAGCTTACATGGAGAAAACGCTCGCTTGCATCGTTGAAGGAATTGGTAAGACTAGGATAGTTTTATACACTGTTATACGTCGCGTCACGTAAAGAGAAGGCGGGAGTGTCAAGCCGTGTACAAGAAAATTTAACTTCTATTGCACGCGTGACAGGAATTAAATCTCCTTGCTGCAGTTAAAGCTACGTAACATGAGATTTAACTATTAACTGTGCATCTGTGCATCTAAATCTCCTTGTGCGCAGGTTGAAGCTCCAGTGTTTTTTTTTACATGAAGCGATCTGTATTAAAAAAAAACGTGTTGGTACTACGCCGAAAAGGGATGATTTAGACCATCGTAATGAACAACTTTTACTATGGGACCAACTCGGTAACATTACCAATCATTAGTTCGGTTATAGTTTCAGTAAACTTTTTTTTATTGACGCATAAAAAGTCAAAATAATCGTTCAGAAAGTCCAAAAGTACTAAAGTACTCACTAGCAATACCAAAACTGTTCTTGGCGGTATACTATATTTAAAATTTCAAACGATTCTTATTACAGAACTGTTACCTAGTCAACCCGAAGATGTTGAAGTAGAACCTCTAAACGAGAAGCAGCTCAACGTATCATGGAGTCCCCCGGTAGAAAACGCAGACACAATATCGGAATACATAGTAAACGTCACGACATTACGATCTTTTGACGCACATCTCATAGATCCCTCGGAAAGTTCCATGAAAAGCAATGACTCTATGAAAACAGTGACGACGATGTCAACTAAAGTACCCGCAAATAAGACTTTCTTAGTAGTAAATGATTTGCTGCCGTTCACAATGTATGAAATCACAGTGACGAGCTATAATATACACGGGTCGAGTTTGCCGAGTTATGCTGTGAGGTAAGATATCGATACTTTTAATTTGATTATTTGTTGTCTTCTTTAGTTTCTCTTTCATCACCTTTTTCCTTTCTTTTATGCATTCTGTTGTTTCGTTTATTCCTCTTATTTATTTGCTAATTTACTTTGTACGTTGTTCGACGACGGCAAATTCACATTAGATTTTATTTTCGTGATCTAATTTATATGATAACAATTTATACCACAAAAGTCATATGACCACCCTGGTTACATGACTTTTTTCTGGTTTAATTTTGAAGTCAAATATTTTATTTTTAAGGTCAATATCAGGCCAAGTGCAATGTTGTTATTGTTTTCGCACTTATCATACTAATATTATAAATCCGAAAAGTGTGTTGGTTTGTTCCTTTTTCACGCAGCAACGGAGCAACGGACTGACTTGATTTTTGGCATAGATATAGTTCAAGGGCCGGAAAATGGCATAGCCTACATTTTATCCCGGAAAAATAAAAGATTCCTGTGGGATAGCACAAAAGTCAAAATACCACGCGGGTGGAGCCGCGGGCAAAAGCTAGTTGTTAAATAAAACTGTACTGTGCCAGTCCTTAAATGTGGTTAAAGATTATTAAATGAGTAAACGATACTAGAAATGTAGTTTTTCTGTTCATTCTTTTGTTTTTGGTCCTGAGTTCAGATCTCAGTCTCGTCATGTTCCCTAGGTCTCTGACGCTGACTCCCGGCAAAATGAAGCCCAAAGACGTGGCAGCAGCACCCAAGCTCCCCGACGTGAAGGCCTGCTGCACGGCCGGCGGGGTCAACCACTACGGTTGCGTCGAAAAACTCTGCGACCCGACCAAGACCTTCGAAATTGTTGTAAGTACCAGCGTCACAACTCATAATGTGTGTTATATCATCCACTGTTTAGGGAATATTCAAATGTGAAACTCAAATAGTGATAGGTACATCATTTTATGTATTTCTCCATTTTCTCACATTTGTCAAAATTATTTTTTTATTTATCGTAAATCATAGTGATAGGTAGGTACATCATTTTATGTATTTCTCCATTTTCTCACATTTGTCAAAATTATTTTTTTATTTATCGTAAATCATAGTGATAGGTAGGTACATCATTTTATGTATTTCTCCATTTTCTCACATTTGTCAAAATTATTTTTTTGTTTATCGTAAATCATCAACATGTGTTCAAAAAAATTTACATGTTGATCAGAAACTACAAGATTCGAAATAGGTATTATTTGCAAAGTATCCATGCCAATCATTGTAATTCGTAACAAATGTTTCAAACGCCACAAGTTCATCCACCATACTGGCTAAACCAACACAATTCTCATCAATCAAACTATTGTAGTGCAAGCTGACTGGTGGAATACTTTCCATAGAAAAATTTAACATCCTTTTAGGGGCTTATTCTGTACATCGAAGCTAACAACTTTTGTCAACTCGAAAACATAAAGTTCTTGTTCCATAGAAAAATATCGATCACCCTTGACAAAATGTACTTTTGTTCTTTGACAAAAGTCACTGAATAAAAGTTGTTGGTTTTGATGTACAGAATAAGTACAGTAAAAGGATGCTAATTGATTAGTCATAACCCTGTATGGTTTAAGTTTAACATTCTAGCCTAGCGCATGTAAAGTATTCAACCAGCCATCCAAGATATGTTTGGTGTTTCCATTTGTGTCAACATTTTACCATCTTTGTGTCCACCGTCACCGCACCCATTTGTGACTAACGTACAATCACCCCAAAAGGGCTGCGTTAACCGTTCAGTTGCAGGTGACAGACCTGATGATATGCGCTCCTTGGGCCGGAGTCACCTTCGGATGTTTGGCCAATGGGATGGACCACACTCCTTGCTGCCGATCTCGGGGTCTGCCAGAGTCGTGTCTGCCGCTTTGTAGTGGAAACATCACGACCTTGGATTTCAACCATTTCAAGTAAGTTTTGCTTTTTGATTCTAACATTCCTCTTTCATGATTTCTATGCGCTCCGTGAGTTCGAGTCACTTTCAGGTGTTTAGCTGACCACACGTTTCGCAGGATCTGCCTGATCTGATCTGATTCTACATTTCAAGCAAATTGGCTCTTTGTTCTTCACAGCCCTCTTTCATGATGTCTTTTTTTTATGTGCTTCCTGGGCGATGATCTCTGGATTTGCCGGAGTAGTGTAGTAGGTTTTGTTACTTTATGCCACTCTTATTTCAACCATTGCAAGTTATTTTTTTGTCCTTCACATTTATAATTCATGATTTTTTTCTAGTATAATTTTTACTGTATTCATACCTTGGGCTGGACTTTTGTAATCTTCGAAAGTTCTGATAATGAAATGAACTTCTCTGTCGTTTGCAAGAGGTTTGCAGAAATTCTGCATTTCGTTTCGTGGTGTGTGGAAGCAGCATGACCATGGACTTCAATTAATTTAGTAAAAAAGTAACTATATATTTGTTTACTTGTAAATTTTCCAATTTTACTTATCTGTATGAATTCTAAGCTTCTTCCAAGTTTTTATAAGTTAGTTGGTGCTAGTATAAGAGATATATCTGAATTCTATTTTTTCTATGTCTATTGTTTTTGGTTAGTTTTCTAAGTTATGTAAATGCTATTGTAATATTTCCAGTAAATAGTTTTCGCAAGTTAGTTTGTAACTTTTGAATTTGAAATCAATCTACGAATTTTAGTAGGCTGGAAGTCTCTGTCTAGTAAATAAAAAAACTTAATCATTAGTAAAGATTCTTAGGGAATCTTAATGAACGTTTATTTCTTAAACAAAGTTATAACTTTTGATTAACAGTATTAATAGTCAACACAATTTTATTGATCAATATGTTATATTATATAACAGTATTATTATTTTGATCTGCTTTGTTACTAAGGTACAGATTTAGAAAATAATTATTTGAGGTTATAAAATGTCCGGCAAACTGATCCAAATTCAAACAAAAGAATAACTGTGTAAATTTAACGTTTAGTATATGAAATATCTTTGGTCTACTGTGGTGGCAGATATATTTAGTCACGTTTGACTACATTTTCCAAAAATATGCAAAACAGTTAATTCTAAAATTGTTCCTTAGGTGTCTTCGCTACATGAGCTCGTACACCAACTGTCTCCTGCAAGGATACGGCGTCCTCCCGGGCGCGCCCTCCCGCCTCTACCTTACCAACATTGATACAGACTACGCTGTGGTCCACTGGTCCCCGCCAAACACCCTGGCTGACACCGTGCAGTTCTACAACTTGCATTACAAGAGTATATCGGAGACTGGCGCTGTTGATGAATACAGAGCACTTGAGAAGGTTTTTATTAACAATTACTTATTATTCTTCTTCTTCTTTTTTCGAGTCGACTGTTTGATCATAAAATGTGTACATATTTGGCTAGATATTGTTTGACAATGATTAATAAAAACTGCTGAGTTGTAATTTATTGTGTCTCGCCAAACCCCGTAGTTCAAAATAAGTACTTAATCCTAATTTGTTTTACAAAGGTCACAAACTTATAGCCAAGATAATTATAAATCTCTTATGAAAGTTAATGTGGAGACTAGCTTTTATATAGTATTCTCCGCAATTGTTTTCGCTGATTTCACCAAATTGTCAGATGCTAGCATTGCATAACGCTTATTTCTTTACCTCGCTAGTGTATTAACATATACCTACTTATGTCACTATGCCTAATTTCAACAATATAGTCGCAAATCCTAGAATATCTAGAATAGACAGGAACATTATTTACCCACCATTACACCTAAAACTAGAAGTTCAAGCTCAGAAATTCAAGTTTTACACTGACCAAACAAAACTTACACCCTACTTACCGCTACATTTCAACAAAACAAAACATAGGCTGGAGCCAAGCAAACAGACTCGTTAGTATTTACCCGGCAACAGGTGAATCTCGGAAGGCGGAACATTCGTGGCGCGTTGCCAACGGAAATGCAATATTGGCAGCGTACGCTATGGGAAGTGATTGAAATCCATCCTGGTTTTCTTAAATTGACTTAACTTGAATTTTATTAGTAGGTAAAGAGTTGAATTCTTAAATTTTGTTATTTGAATTTTGAGCTCAGCTAACCATCAGATTTGAATGTGGAGATCTTGCATTCAAATAGGTACCTACGAATATTTCAAAGTTCTATTGTTAATTCGTTGACTAATTGACAGGAGTTTCAAACCGTTAACGTAATCGTAAAATTAATAATATTATGTAAAATCTGTCCAAAAATACACAATAATGTTAAAAACATAAATATAGTACATATATTATGGCATAATCTCATGGCCAAATTCGGTTTCTACTATATGTTTAGTTTTAAGTTGAGAGAGAATTTTGTTATTTTTTTAAATAAAGCATTATTTTTTTACTCAGGTGCACTCTCCTTACATCTTGGAAGATCTAGAGTCCAACACTGACTATGAAATTTACGTGGAAGCGGTCAATGAACATGGAGTTGGAGACGCTTCACCGCGCCTGATATTCAGGACCCAGAGTCAGGTAATCAAGAATTTGAATTGATTCCCACGTGTCCGTGGGGCTTCTAGACCAGCAAACGCAGGGAAAAGATTTTTACAATTCAAGACTTTCGGGGTCAATTTAGTGTAAACTTATGGTTTCAAAAGATTATTTTGTGGAGGCAACTTTGACCTACATTAAACCTCTATAAATATTAGCAAAAAATGTCAAAATTTGGCAACGATCACTTGGTTGATCACGAGCAAACAAAATTGGAAGGTTTGGCAATGATCGCTACTGAAGTCTATTTCATAACTCCGCCGCAGAAATATCTAGTGAAATTAATGCAAAACCTGGTATTTCTTAGGACAAAAACGGGCAAATACTTTCTTACTAACTTATCACTAACATACTTTCTTTCTAATTCAGGTAATAGAAGAAGAAGAAGAAACAGCGAACGCATACAATGTGACGGCTTGCTGCGAGCGTGTGCAACTGGCGGGGGTGTGCATGCCGCTGTGCTCGTATGACGCCAAGATGTCCGACCTCAGGATGCTGGCGCCGCTCTGTGCGCAGGAGTTCCACAAGCTACTGCGGTGTGGCGCTGGAGGTAGGTTCTTTGCTAGCCCAGCCAATAACTAAATAACTTGACAGCTTGCTGCGAGAGTATGCAGCTAACGGGGCTGTACATGCTGCTGTAATCGTAGGACGCCAAGATTTCTGACCTTAGGATGCTGACGCTGCTCTGTGCGCTAGTTCCAGAGTTATTAACTTGAGAAGACTGGACGAAATTCGTATGTACCGCCAAAGTCGTTAAACTACACGACAGGTATGAGCTATATGCTCCAGCTATAATTTCCAATCATGTTTAGATTTTTTTACATAGGTTTATTTTCGACTTTTGTATAGTTATTCTGTTACTCTTAGAGGAGAGGAATCCAAAAAACGAAAATCATCATAATCGGTGCAGCCATTCTCAAATGATAAATTGTATAACTAAGTCATCTTTTCTTTTATATAATAGATGTAGAAACAATATTTAAGTCAGCCGTTATATGACCAGGTCGCAACCACGAGGCTTGCTGCGCGCGGCGCGGGGTGCCGGCCAACTGCCGCGGCGTGTGCGCGGGCGCGTACTCCGGCGGCGTCAACACATGCGTGCCTTATATCGGAAACATCGTTCAGTGCTTCGAGGAAGGTATATACCTACATCTTCACTTAGTACAGATTTCGGAGAAACACATTTAGGTACAGGGATAATAATGTTATCATAAACTGGTAACCAACTCAGTGTAGTACTGGTTGCGCGAGCGCACATCAAAATAATGAAAGACAGTTGAAGGGCCCTAAACTGAAAAGGTTGTAATATATGATTACCTACAGCTATTAGCGTTAGTCGAAAACAACTGCTAAATGACATAACATAAGTGACACTTGGACTACTGACCAAATGTCTCTTTTCCGTTTCAGGAATAGAGCGGACAAACTTCAAAGCAGTCTATTACCTTATATTTTTGACCTTCGGGCGCTTCTGTCTTTCGTTATTCTGAGATTGGGACTAGCAAGTGATGTCGCGCTCGATACTAAATACATAAGCACAGACATGAATACATTCAGGACAATTTTAAACATTTTCCTTATCCCCAGAGACAAATACAAAAACAATAATTTGACAACAAAACGTGCTACAAAATATTTCGATCGTTTGCATATGACTCATTAGAACCCACCAAACGAATTCCATTTATTCTTAACAACAAAAGTGCCGATAGTGATGTAACCCGATCCATTAGTGTTTTTTGCCACTTGTGTTTCCCCGCAATTTGCAATTGGGCGTTATTGCGCGGTAAATTTTTCTTTAACTGGATAATCACTCACTGAGTCGTTGGTTTAGTTTTGTATACACATTTTGACAAAAACTTGTGAGCTATTTACATGCCTGAATCACTAGGGAAACAACTGAGACCGCCAAGGCACGATAATGATATCTAACAGTATTTTGTCTTTATACAAACGGGAACGCGAATCATACCTACTCGCCTCTGAGCGGGGTATATCTTGGGGTCCGAACCATAGAGGAAGTATACCGGACTCGTGGTTACACCGCTTTGTTACACCAGTGCGCAGTGGTATACTAGTCAGCCGCGGCGCGCCCCGTAGGCGTAGTGATGAATGGTCGTCCGGATTTGTAACTAGTAAACGTTCGATTTATGTTTTTGTTTTTTTTTACTACGGAACCCTAAAAACATCAAAAAACCTAATATGTATTTTTGATTGAACGTTTCCTTGTTCATTCTCAACGAATTTCTTTTTAGTAATAAATATAATAATTTAATATATCATAATAAATAAATATTGGGGGACATCTCACACACGGTCTCTGACCCCAAACTAAGCAAAGCTTGTGATATGGCTGCCAGAGACTGATATACTACATATACATATTTTAAATACATACTTATATAGATAGTACCTAAATAACACCCAGACACAGAGCAAACACCTATGTTCATCACAAAAATGCTTGCCCTGGGTGGCGATCGAACCCACGCCTCTTTGATCCAGAAGTCAGGTTCACTAACCACTGAGCCACCGAGGCAGTCAAATAATAATAATAATAGATATAAACTAGAAAGAAACTCAAGTAGGTAAAGAGTAAGTAGATGAAATTAAAATACTGAAGGCCGGCAGCCCTAGCACGTGATATACTTAGACAGGTACATTCTTCGTGGTCACATGTTCACATGGAGGTATATATTTCAAGGACAGGGCTATAATAGACAATACTCTTAGCCTTAGCCATTACCTTGTCCAAGGAGTCTAATTAGAAGGAATAATTTTGTACACTCGTAGACAGTTTAGAGAGATGATGACAACGTTAAAATAAAATAAAAATTCATCAATTTTCGCATAGCGTTAACTGTTTCTTAATCCTTATGGCTTTATTCTGGAGTCATATTAATTCTTTACACATTATAATATTGTATTTGTTGCCAAGGTTTTGATGTTTCTTGGCTCTTCATCTAATTATAGAGTCGGATTTTTTATTGGGTTTTTCAAACGAAGGTTTTGTTGCTCTTGCAGCTCCTATTTGTCAGGCTTACGGCTGCAGCCTAGTTTTTGACCAATTATAGAGGCCAAAATGGTTAAATTAAAACATACTAAACAAACTCAAACTCAATCATTTATTGCAACATATGAAATTTATTTTTCTTAATTAACATGTTGGTACAGTTACTAAGTGTCTGATAAAACGCACAGAATAGGCTGTTTGACAACATTGAAAATATTCTATTTATTTTGGTAATCCATACAGATAATAGCCTGAAATAGACATATTTCTCTTTATTTAAACTAAAATATGTCTAATTTTCGCGAATCGAAATATTTTATCTGTGACGTAAACGCTCTAAGAAGGGCGGCAACTCTGGTGACGTCACGTGCTGGTAAACAAGAATTTCTCGATTTACTGTTGTTTGTGTAATTTGTGTTTTGTGATTTCGGAGTAATATTATTGGATCTGTAAGTTACTTTTAAAGTTTTTTTTGTTAATTTTTAGATGTGAACTAGCGTATTTACCAGTATTAACTAACGTTATTTACTCGTGAGTGACGTCAAAGACCAGCGCCATTACAGAATAGACGAGTTTTACCTACCAATAAAACTCATATTATGTCCGAAGCCTTATTCGAAGCCTTTTAAACATATATATTGAGAATGCATCTTCCGTTTCCGGCCGTATTTGCGGTTGTAGTTCCCTCTGTTGGGCTAAAATGGCAACCCAGGCCGCCACGTTCCCAGGCAGCGTATAGTTCTCCTCATTGAAGTCTCAATAACATAAGGAATTAATGAACACCAGGCAGAACTTACTGTAAGGCTTCGAATAAGGCTTCGGACATAATATGAGTTTTATTGGTAGGTAAAACTCGTCTATTATGTCCTTGAGCCGTTATTCGAAGCCTTTTAAACATATATATTGAGACGTGTTTGTTTTCGCCTGGTGAACGAGACGCCAATGTGAATGCACAGAATAACGTCAACATTAATAGGTATTTATAGAATTAAACAGTATGAAAAACATCAGTCACAAATGTAATAACGTAATGTTAATATAGCGGATATAATTATGTAGCGCTACATAAAAATATAGAAGAAAACTAATATAATAGTCACTGCTACTATAACATCTTAGTTTCGAATATTGCCCCGGTAACGTATGTATGTTATTATTGTACAGAACCAAATACTTAAGAGTCACATAGTATTGCTGTCTTACAGTTTCAATGTTATCGCTAATAAGTACTACATCAATTAGGAATTTAAGAAAGTAACTTAAATTAAAATAATAATAAAATTATGTTTATCATTTATTAATAGTCTGTCGATTCACTCTTTGAACGCGACAGCAATGGTGGTATCACCACTATCAGCCTCCGGCATAAAGGATTTTACATCATTGGTGATTCCAGTTTAAGATGCAGTTTTCACTACCGGTGTACGGCAATAGTTATTGATCCTATTAGGCACAAAACTTGAAACCGGAATTAGAAATAAAATTGTACATTTGCCAAAATCTGTCCACAACAAAACCCCTGAACTGTTCAAGGTTTCGGACTTGACATTTTGTTGCGGCCTCCTTGTCTAGCTGTTTTTAATAGATACAGTCTACATCTACAGTAATAGAAGGTAGATACTATATGTTGAAAATGATATTTTTAACTATAAGTACAAAAGTTCTGAATTTCAATTAAGTAATAACAAGCAAGACTTAATAAAAACCAAAATAAAATAGTTACTCAGTTAAATCCTTCTAACTAGTGGGCTTTGTAATCTTAAATCTCCTCACAGTTCTTCAAAGCGAGCGAGCGAGTCAAGATGACTTACAGCACCCCTCTTTATCCCGCGTTAGAAAACCTTGGTGTGGTATATAACCAACTCTTAGATTCAAACGTGTTGAACTTTGTATTCAATAATGAATACAATAACCCGAAACTAGCACACCGTCGCAGCGTCGTGGTGCTTCCCGCAAATAATGAGTAGGTCGATTAAAAATTTACCATCAATTGAATAGTACATGTATTTGTATATATCCCGAACATGGCTAATCTTAGCACTATTATTTGATATGCTTTCATTTCACATGTTCGGAGCCAAGCTTCCTAACTGAATTTGATTCTGGAATATTTGAAATGATAATATTTAAGCCAAGCCAAGATAACTTTGAAGCCAAGAATTTCACGAATTATTATAATTATTGTCATACCCTTATTTATAGGGTCATAAATATGTAAACTATACAGACCATGTTACATAAAAACTAAATGTAAATATTATATAAGTTACAATGCAATAAATGATTAAGTAGGTATTGTACCTACTGTTAATTTTATCTGTAATTAGACGCTGGCGTGGACCGGCTTAGTTATGCTATATTGGATACAGGGAATATCTACTGTTAATTTTATCAAACAAATTTACAGGTATTAAGAATATTATCTCTCATTCTTTTTACTTGGCTCGCAATATACTATTGTTGTACATATATGTATTATGATAACAAGCCATGAACTTTCACCCCATATTTTTAAATTTTTTCGCGTCAAATTTGCGCTCTCGCTCGACCCATGAACAAGTCATTGCGTAGGCTCGCATGTGTTGCATGAAACTAGTGGACCTGGATTCTGAAGCTTCGCTTCGTAAATAAAAGACTTACATACCTAAACTTTTTGTTATCAGCCTAGTCAAGACTGATAGAAATAAGAATTTTGCCATTTTTCAGCCGTGTATACTAGAAAATGTATCAGATACGCAAATCAAACCAGCCATTCTTTTGTATGGTTTACGTTTTTCGCATGCACGACTTAAATTTGTCTTTAAAGGCAGAGACAATATCCGAAGCAAATATAAGGATAATAATTATATTAGAGAGTGAAAAACATTTCTCACTAAAAATGGTCGACCCTGTGGAATAGCCAACAGGTCAAAGTTCAATACTTTTTCTTTAAAACTCTTTAATCAGCTGTTGTCAAAGCTCTGTCTACAGAATCCATAAATACCACTGCACTAAGTAGGTATTGTGGTAATTTTTACTAAGGGGTCAATATAAACAGTTGACTCTGTGGTGTGTGAAACTGTAGCTTTTGTTGTACAAACAGTTTGAAGAAACATTGATCCATCCTCTTATTAATTGCAAAAGTATTCTGAATATCTTCTGGTTCATCTCTACAGCCGCGATTTGTTCCAGAGTCTATAATTATAGTAATGAAATAAACAGAGAAACAGCAGTTCGAATACGGAAATTCGACTCCTCAGACAGACTGACACACAAAAATCCTGGTAAATTCGAGTATTGAATTACTCTGAGAGCGATTGCAAATCCAAATTGCAAAACTATAGGATTCATAAAACAATAAGCAATATTTTAATATTTCAAGCAAGAAATAATATGGGCAGTATGTGTCTGAAATAAATTAAAATTGAATTTATTATTGACATATCGTGACAACGGGACGCATGGAATCATCGCTTTTCGTGGTAAAAACCGGGGTTTGGTTTCAGAGACATGTACTCGTTTGTAATAAAAATTTTATTTTGTTGACTTGCTTATCGTCGGTTACTTACTTGTCAAGAAACAGTTTCATGACAGTGACCGTAAATGCAGTGCCGTAGATCTAGCGGCGGGCTGCGCTTAAAAGGAGACCTGTCTTTACAGTTCCCATTATTATTAGCACCAAAATGGGTAGGCGCTCTTTCACACGTGTCATCCGAGCCACGGTAGCACCGTTGTACATGCCAAGTTGTTGTAAGTCAAAGGCTTACTATTCTGACCGTTGCCTAAATTCGGTACTGGCTAAAAAACACCTATTCTGATGCAAACTGTGGAATGCTGTGCCTAGGTCTTTCTTCCCGCTAAAGTACAACGTAAGTGTTTTCAAATCCCTAGTAAATAGGTATCTTTTAGGTAAGCCGTACTACATGCTAAACCGCCTATCTGCTTAACATCTGGCAATATGTCCCGTATTATACTGTATCAGTCATTTTAATAGTCCACTGGAGGACGTAGGCCCACGAAGACAAACCCATGAGAAATAAAAAATATAGTTTCTGAAACCTTCTGACATTGTGTTATTATCCCAGGCACCGGCCTCCTCCCTGGGCCGCCTCGTGAGCTCCACTCGCTGGTGACTGGAGACAAGTTGCTCCTGGACTGGGTGGCTCCTCAGGACGGTGCCAACGCCACTTCCTACGTGGTGTACTGGCAGAAGATCGACAACAACACGCAACCCTACAGCTACAACACCATGCAAGCTACTTACAACGTAAGATTGATGGTTTTACTTACTGTTCTCTCAAATATTCCATCCATCCATCTATCAGCCGTAGGACGTTTAGTGCTGGAAATAGGTCTTTCCTGTATAATAAATCCGGTTGGAAGCGGCCTGCATCCAGCACGTTCTTGCGATCTTTATTATATCGTCAGTTCTGAACGTCTTACACTGAGTTTGCTGGTTTGTGGTCTCCATTCGGGAACTTTACGTGCCCTGCCACCATTTTAATATGTTAATTCGCTGGGCTATGTCGGTAACTATAGTTCATCTGCAGGTTTCCTCATTTTTGATTTGAACCCCACAGATACAACGAGCATAGCCTTCTCCATAGCACGTTGGGCTATCTTGAGCTTACCCAAATATTGTATTTATAGTAATATATGAAATTTTTAAAAATATTTAACTCAAAAAGCTTTTTCTCTCTAAATCTCTGTACATATTATTTCAACTATCTCAACGTCTGTCCAATTTTTTCTGGTATTGTGTTTTAGTAGGTATTTAAATACCTAAAATTCGGTAATTACTTTTCTCGTAGATTCAACTGCCTAAAGAATCCAATTTAGGATATGAAAACTTAATACTAGTTGTTATTACTTAAAATGATAAATATTATTTATCAAGATTTTAATAAGATGACATTTCTACTCATGTTTTGTCTTTCATTCCCATAGAAAATGAACGTGACAGACACAGAACCAGGTGTAAACATGGTACAGATCGAGAATTTGAAACCAAATTGCACATATCACGTGTTCGTGACGGCCGTAAACGAACATGGCGCCTCTCTTCCTTCGAGCATGTTGCTTTTCAACGTTACTGAAGGTAAACAGAACCTTCTTTCTATATTACAGAAATCCTATCAATCCTTGTAGATCCAGTCATTAATTAAATAAAGATGGGTCGACGATATAGTAAAAATTGCAGGTCAACCTGGAAATTATTAGCACAGTGCCGACACAAATGGCACCGTAAGAGAGAGGCTATACCCAGCAGTGGGATAGAAAAGGCTGCGGATGATAATGATGATGAACTAAAAAACACTTTCTGTTGATGAAAAACCACGAGGAATTAATCAATTTGCTTCCTGTTTACATCATAACATCACAGACTGGCGGTGCACGAATTTCAGATCGTATAAAATCGACCTTCGGTAACTTTGTTCGGTAATTTACAACTACTGTTCTATATTTCAAAAATATCGAAACTCTATCGTTTTTTTGACAGCTTTCGAGTTGTCAGAACTGTCTAAAAAACGAAAAAGGTTCTAGAATGTGCACCTCAGCAATAGGGTTCATGATTTCTCGAGGTTTTCAATTTCTCGGGTCTCGAGAATTCTCGAGGCTAATTTCTCGAGGCTTCTCGGGTTGTCGAGAAATTGACATTTACGTACGTTTTCTCATATTATTCGGTTGGTTCCAATAACGTCAACAAATTCAGTTGTTTTCCTCTCAAATGAAAGTATCAAATTAAAAACATTAATCTTATGAATAAGCTAATTATTAACTTTTTTGATAAAAATACAGAAATAATATTATTCAGACTCAATTATAATTACAGCACCATTTTTGGCTGGTTATTTAGAACTTATAAACAAAAGTAGCTTATATTAAACTAACCAAAAATTCAACATGAAAGAAAACGTTAATATCTTAACTTATAATTAAATTACAATCACAATACCATTTTTGGCTGGTTATTTAGAAAAAAAATCAACTTAAAACTTGTAAACAAAAATAGCTTCTATAAAACAAAAAAACAATAACATGAAAGAAAACGTTAATATCTTAAATTCAGGTAGAAAATAAATGTAAATTATAATTAAATTATAATCATAGCACCATTTATGGCATGTTAATTAGAATAAAAACAAATTAACACTGCAAGATCAATGAAACATCTCACGCTGAGGAGCTGAACATACAGACAGATACATAACAATTAGGTCAGCTTACTCACGTCTGATAAAATATGCCTTTACAAAAACTAAAGCATTTATAGCTTTATTATCAGACAGCCCGTTTCTTATTTCATTAACTATATTTCCTGAAATTGAAAACACTCTTTAATTTTCAGTTGAAGTAAAGAAGATGTAATAATACTACGTACTGAAAGTAATGCTTTGTACATCGATTCTAAATTTGGTGACCTCTTCCCAGTCTGTTAAAAAAACTAGCGCTTGCAGCGAGATCAAAGGATGCCGTTGCACTTTAGGCCGCGCCGCCACGCAACAAAACAAACGGCGATTTAATTTCTGTAGGTATATGTAGGTACATGATTTCTCGAGTTCTCGACTTTTCTCGATCTTTATTTCCCGGGAACAAAGCCTAACGATTTCCCGTGAATTCTCGGCTCGAGAATTCCCGGGAATGAACCCTACTCAGCAACGAGATCGGTTAACAGAATCGCCCTGCTGTTCTATTTTTCAAAAATGTTCTATCTTTTTAAACTATATATAACGGGACTAAACTCACGTGTAGGGATAGTCGTAACGACTATAGTTTCGGTCGCATTCGGCGACCTTTCTCAAGTTGTATGTTCTATCTTATACAGAATGTGGCGTTACATTTCAAAAAATGTTTTAGATATTTGACAATTTTTACATATTCTACTCAAATATGTTCCATATCATATTACACAGGATTCATGGAAATGCACATCACAAATGCTGGGATTCTCCAAACTTTTCTCACATGTCTAAACTGTTAGCGATTACCATAATATGCAAATGCTTAAAACTTGGCAAACAAGCGTTGAAAATATCACGTGCACCGTTTAGAGCGGAGGTGTGAAACATCAGTTTAAATTTTTCGACTTGTCAGCTTGCAAATTTATTAAACTGCGTGCTATTGTTACTGTGACATTGAGTAATTGGGTGATAATGAGTGCCATTAGCATAACACTTTTGTTTTTGATTAAATGTTTTCCATATAGGATCTATGATCTTTGGTTT
The DNA here is from genome assembly GCA_949316475.1 of Hypomecis punctinalis. Classification (NCBI taxonomy): domain Eukaryota; kingdom Metazoa; phylum Arthropoda; class Insecta; order Lepidoptera; family Geometridae; genus Hypomecis; species Hypomecis punctinalis. Next base: position 2,249,435 of record OX438814.1, read on the forward strand.
TCTAGACGACGGACATATTCTAAAATATCTTTGTATTCATCATTATAAATATATTTTCATATTCATATTCATATTTAATTTATAGGACCGACCCTGAAATCACGAACATAAATTCGCTGTTCCGAACAAAAAGATAATTTGACATTATGTAATGTAGACTTTTGGCATAATGTAAGAATTTTTATACCACGGTATGAGAATTGCTCATATTAATTAATTGTACTGTACTGTACTGTACCAGCCTTTTTAATAGTCCACTGCAGGACGTAGGCCTACCCACGAAGGGTGATTAATTAAAGGGTGATTGATTAATTAATTAATGATGACTTATAAAAAACAATAAATAATATATTTGTTGTCTAGAAGAACACCCGCTATATTACGTCAATTGAGAAAGTTAATCCTAAAGTTCAGACAATGACAAATCAATCAAAGACCTAACCAAAGATATAGAGTTAATATTATTTCCCACAGAAGACAAAGAAGTTTCTGGAATTCCATCCCCACCACACTCCCTCTCGGTGTCATCGCATTCAGCGACCTGGCTGACTCTGACGTGGCAACCTCCGCAGTTCTCGCAGCCTGATGAGAAGATCTCATACACGTGAGTTCTTGATTCGACTAAGGAATTCGATGTTGTTGACATTGATTTCATGTAACATATTTCAATGACACCTTCATATTTTGGTCTGTTGTTACCATTTTTGTATTGCGCATTTATTTTTGAAAATAGTGCGCCATTTAAAATTACAAATCTATAACATTGTGAATTTTGTTAAACTCTCTCGCTTCAGTGTTACCCAAAGGAATACTTTGGGGTTCATTTTATTTCATAGCATACGCAACTATTATACGGGGTTATCTGTTTACCCTATACTGAGTCGAAAAGTTTAAGATCATCATTACAAACAATTTTCACAATGGGGCCAACTCAAAATTCGAGAAAAATAATCTGTTCGATACAAAACTAGAACTGCGACTATTTCGAAAATACTTTTTCGATTTCTTTTTTTCCTTTTCTTGCGAATTAAATCGCAATATTTTTGTTGGCCTCACCCCCTTTCGGCTTAATACACCAGTTGTGGATAACCCTGTATTTGTAACCATTTCCAGATTAACTGTATTTGAAAAAGATTTAAATATCGTTTAAAAAGCGTCTGAGAGCTAATTTAAACCAGCATCTAATTTCAGGCAATTGGTTTCGGTACTAAAGTATAATCTCATTCTTTCATCCAGGTTATTCTACAAATCTCCGACCCAGATCGGTTCATTCAGCAACATCACCAACGTGAGGACGTCAGTCCCCGGACACACGCTCGAGAAGCTGACTCCTAACACCCAGTACGTCGTGTGGGTGAAGGCTCGCTCAGAGGCCGGAGAATCGCAGGCTTCTGAAACTTTACTAGCGTGGACCGACCCCGCTTACCCAGCTTACGTTGAGGTTAGTTTCATCATGATTATCTTCATATGATCCAAAAGGCCGTTTATTGCTAATATATATATTTGACCGTTTGCCACGCCTTATTTTATTTTCATTATATTTTTGAGTCCAGTCTTTTGGACTATAGGAATGCCCGGAAGATTTCAAGTGTCGGACTTTACCGGAGGACTTTGCGGTCAAAAGGTTAACTGGATTATTATACTTTGTACTAAAGTGACTATGATCTTATTCTAGTAGTACGCACTATTATTTTTTCAGTGGGTGACTTTCTGTAAGATATGGCTCGCCTTATATTTTTTTTTAATGAATTATTTTTGAGTCCGTTTTTTTCGACTATAATAGTCTCTGTACTGAAGTGTTTTGATCTTATTCTAGTAGTAGAAAGTGCTATTATTTATTTAGGGAGTGACTGTCTGAAAGATTTATGTTCGATTTATACAATTTTGTTTAAAAAAATTGTTGAAATTCTGCCCTGTGCCAAAAACTAATTCTAAATGTTAATTTTTGCGAATTTTATTCTATTATCAGACTGGAATATTTTTCAGTAACAGGGTAAATAATAAAATTACTACTATCTGGTCTAGACAAACAAACGCTAGCCGACATATTAAGGCGTTTAGATAAACCATTCTCACAGAATGCATTTCTTCCAAGAATATTCCCACTCTATCTGCCCTTCCATCAAAATGCAAATGTCCCTTTGAAGCTCCAAGCAATAACCTGAAAACTGAAAGGAGACCGTAATGAAGTGTATAACAGAATTTATTTTTTCAATGAATATGTCTGGGGGATGAACCTTAAAGTGCGTCTCGGCGGTCTCAATTTCGTTTTGAAATTTTACAACAATCTCTTTTGAAGCGGTTGAATGCTTGCGGTCCTATAAAGGTTCTATAAATGGCTCTGACTCGGCTATAACTTTGGTAACAATGGGACTGCTTTTCTTAGAAATACTTTTACATTTTGGTTACAATGTTTTTACTAGTGTAATATTATAACATCGACACGTTAAGCACAAAATGTAACGAGAGTTTTAAACGACTTGGGATCTAAAGATTATTTTAAAGGATTCAAATGATTTAATTAATTAAAGGGCGCTACGATTTCGATAATTCTTTTTTCATTGGAAAGGGTACAGCTACTTCGAAGTTGTTCCCATTTAAATTTTATCTAAATCGGCTGAGCCATATTTGATAAGTCAACAATAATGTGAAAAATGTTACATCGCAAATTCTGTACACGGTTGAAGTCGGTCATGCCATTTTTGGCAAATTATAATTTATTAATTTAAACAATACGTAGGTACTTGTATATAGAATTAATAGTATTAGGGAATTGAAGTCTGCTACGGTTTTCAAAAAGAAATTGAAAACATATATTTTTGACAAGTTTTCACATTGTTGTTAGTTGATAGATAGGTAAATATAGTTTATTGCAACTACCCTTAGTATTTTTACGTAAATTTGTATCAATTATTAGTTTCTTTTTAGTACATTTATTGTATTGTGTTGATTTCACTTTGTAGATTTTTTATTATTATGTTATTTATTGTATTAATTAATATAGAATTATTTATTTACATATAATGTACAACGAGTGTAATGTTTTTAGTTGGCTATTCGCTGAATAATATGTGTGTACACATAAATTGTCTATGCTACCTACCTACTTAACTATTTTAATCGTGTTTTCCGTTCGCATATTGTGTTGATGTTATTGATTTACCTACTTTTTTTTGGTTTATTTACGTTAAGATTGTAAATTGTTCATACAACCCACGTATCTAAATAGCCCACTGACCTGTATGTGCATGTTACTATAATGTAGTATTTAAGATTATCACATAAGTGAGACGATATGTTTCTTGTGATATAACAATAAAGATCTTTGAACCTATATACGAGTATGTATGTGTATGTCGAATCAAACTTGGCGCCTGTTAACACGACGCGAGTCATAGCGCTGTATGAGGAGTGGGGAGTTGCGCAGATTGTACCTAACTTCCTACGCCATTAAGTTTGCTTCTACCTCTACAGTAATAGTGTTGCTCTACATTCCTTAGCTTTGTCTCCAAAATGAGTTTATAAAGAGAGTGTCTGTCATAGATATTATTAATTTGACTGCCTCACTGGCCCTGTGGTTAGTGACCCTGAATTCTGGGCCAAAGAGGCGTGGGTTCAATTCCCGCCCAGGGTTTTTCTGATGAAAATAGGGGTTTGATCTGAATCTGTATTATTCTCTACATAAGTATGTGTTTAAAAATATGTGTTTGTAGTTTATTAGTTTCTGGCAGCCATATCACAAGCTTTGCTTAGTTTGGGGTCAGGGAACGTGTGTATGATGTCCCCTAATTTTTATTTTTGAAGTGATAACGTTTTATAAATATACTAGTTTTTACCCGCGGCTTCGCCCGCATGATATTTTGATTTTTGACGCAATATCATTATAATTTATAGCCTATGTGTTATTCTGATATATAAACTATGTTCTTGCAAAGTTTCATCTCAATCTGTTCAGTAGTTTTTGCGTGAAAGAGTAACAAACATCCATACATCCATCCATCCATCCATCCATCCTCACAAACTTTCGCGTTTATAATATTAGTAGGATGAACGCCGGCTGCACACACGAAAAAGCATGAAGCATAGTCACATTCCGCCTGAGCCGAGTGTGCAAGGGAAACCGCGGAACAAGCGATAGAAAGACTCGATCGGCCTTTTAAACATATGACGTTATCACGTAAAATTATGTCTGTAAACTGACTTTAGGACAAACTAATTTTATTAATTTTATTTTATTTTGTTCCCAGCCTCCGACAATCAACCCCGTGAACCTGGTGGTGGAGGGCTCGAGCATGACGATCCTTTGCATCGCCATGGGCACTCCCACACCTACAATCTCGCTCTACATTTCTGGTAGGTGCTGCACTGTACCGGCCTTTTTATCGACTTCCTAAAAAGAGGAGGTTCTATTTTCGTCTGTATGTATTTTTTATGTGTACATCGATATTTTCGCTAATTGTGAACTGCTTTTGATATTTATTTTTTCGCGATTGAAGTTAGTTGGGCCATTTTTGGCGAAAAATAATTATAATTGATAATCCGCTGCTGAGTATAGGCCTATATTGTAATATAGTGTTTTTCTTGATACAATCATACTAGAAAAATAATGTGAAATAATAAATGACTGTGAAATATTTCATGTCAAAATAATAAAAACATCTGGTGTAACATTTTAGGACAGATATTGAAATTTAAAATGGGTGCCTTAACATTTTTTATCAATAAGTTAAACGCTAACAAATTTACAATTCAGATTTACCTAAACATGATAAAAGATTCTCTACTGATTTTGGCTTAAGTTCTTCGCTTGTCTGGCTTGGAATAGATGTTTCCAATAATTCTTCGAAACTCTGAATACGATAATTTAGGACAGAGATCGGCTTTGTAGTTTTATCAACAAAAAATAAAATAAATAAAATCATTACGAAGCCTGTCTGTGAGATAGATGTGGCTAAATACTGGGATAAAACTGTACTGTACTATACCAGCCTTTTTAATAGTCCACTGCAGGACGTAGGCCTACCCACGAAGGGTGACTAGGCCAAATCCACCACGCTGGCTCAGTGCGGGTTGGTGGATTCACATACGCCATCAAATTTCATCTGGTAGTCGAAAAGGCAGTGGTGTGAAATTCCGTACATAAGTTCTTAAGTACGCATTGGTACGGGACCGGAATTTGAACCACTAGACCACCACGGCTGAAGAAAACGAGAGAAAACTATTTTAATAATATTATGTAAAGAATTATTGATACGACAAAGAAGAAGAACAGAAAATCATTAAATTATTTATTTTTCGTTAAACCGAGTGACTGTGCTTAATAAGCTTCTTTAAATCATCTGGTATATCTTTAAATAACAGTTATGATTTTTGTCCGACGGACGACCGGAACAATTCAACGCGTATATTTTGTTTATGTATACCACGCATAACTTTTTACTTAGTAGTCCGATTTCAATCATTCTTTTTTATCATACTTCGAAATTGGTCCCATTTAAATTTTATCGAAATCGCCTGAGCTATTTTTGATAAATCAACAATACTGTGAAAAATGTTACATCAATCCGTGCGAAGTATTCGCGAATGTACACGGGTGAAGTCGGTCATGCTATTTTTTTTGCAAAAAATAATTATTGTTTTACAAAAGCGAAACGTAAGAAGAGAAAACAGAGATTTCTTATGTCAACCTGTCTGTCTGGACCTTCTAACACCTAGACCTAAGCTTGAAACGACCGCCTTGATAGCCACTAGACCTCGGTTTACATTTATTCAAGGGTCGACTTACAAGACTCGATAAAGGGCACTTTATGTCGATTGATACTGCGCTCTTAACCGTAATTGAATCTCGCTATATTATTACCATTATTTATTAGATGAAAGAAAGTAATTTATTTATTAGAAATGGACATAATGTACATCTCGACTGATTCATTTACTTATGCTACTCTCTACAGTTTATTTGGCTTAGGTAGAGTTATAAGCATTACAAATTATTTGGTTAGGTATTTTGAAATTTCTTTATTTATTTATATAACTATTTAAGGTGTATGTTCTCAGTCAGCGCGCTTGTATCAACTGATTTTCACCTTAGTTTTTGGTTGATGTACATAGAGCACTACTTCAGTTTTTTGGTGTATGTATTGTAGGTATCTTAATTAAACTACTCATGTTTTCAAAACAAGTTTTTCTAAACTAACAATGTTTATCTCTAAATACCAAGTATGCCAAGAAAATAGTATTTTCTACTGGCTGATACTGATGCTGATACTGGCTGAAAGGCTGCTCAGTGCTCATTCGAAACGTAACTACAACATTCGAAATGGTTCTTTAGTGTATTTAAATGCAATTCAATTTTTATACCAGGTTTTTTTTTGTTTGTCAGGTCGCCTGGTGAGACAAGAAGTGACACGGCATATGGTGACAGTGATCCACAATGTCACGCGGGACATGGACCAGATCTCTTGCTACGCTGACAACGGCTACGGGACACCAATGCAAGCCTCTAGGAAGATCAACATCTCTCGTGAGTACACGGGAATATGTTTTTTATAGGCTAGTGAGGCGACCCGAGTGATCTACAACGTGATTCACGACTTAGACTGACCATATGTTATGGGACGCCCATACGAGTCTCTAGGAAGATCATTATCTCACGTGACCACTACATAGTCAGTTAAAATGTTACAATTTAAGCATCTAACATTGCATTTTTTAGAGGACGCAATTTTATTTTTGGGACATGTGTGGGGGTCAATTGAAGCTTAACACCAAGTTTGTGGGGTTGCCGCCCTTGTCCCCCCGGCCGCCATCGTGGAAAAAGAGGTTCAAACACCTTTTTCGTGATATTTAAAACTATGCGTCCTACAACAAAATGACAAGAAATAATTTGTAGCAAATTGCTTTGCATTAACAAATAAGCAAAAAAATGAGGAAATTTCTAAAACATTTTATTCACTTTTCTTAGGGTTACCCAAGACAGATTTGGTTCTTGTGGTGCGTACTCTACTTTTCATACCTCCTGAGAGAACTTTTGCACATATTGCAAAACGGGCAACGGCAACGGGCATTGTAAGGAGATTTTATTTGATTTTAAAGAATGAAATATCTTTGGTGCCCATATTAGTTCGATTTTATAGAATAGAACCTATTTGCAATGGCTGTGTTAGGCCATGATAGTCGAGCTGGCCATGGTCTAATGTTTTTCACGTAGTACGAGTCTCGTATTTACATTCCCTGTTTTATTATGAATATGTGTGCGATCCTATGAAAATTCGTAGGTCCATTCTAAATTGTTTTATTATATTGTGAACAATACAGAGTTGCACCAACACTTAGTGCGTTTATGACGTAAGTATTACTTACTTCTTACTAAATTTATGGCAAAAAATTGTAAGAACATATTTGTAGGCAAAGCAATTTGGTACAAACTATGTCATGACAATTTTTTTGTTGGACGCATAGTTTCTGAGATATCGCAACAAAGGTGTTTGAGCCTCTTTTTTCCAAGATGGCGGCCGGGGGACAAGAGCGGCAACCCCACAAACTTGGGGTTAAGCTTCTATTGACCCCCCACACATGTCCCAAAAGTAAAATTGCGTCCTCTAATAAATGCAAAGCTCATGTAACATTTAAATGGACTAACACTGAAATGGAATGAAATGGTCGACCAGGGAGACAAGTGAGGCAGCCAGCTACTCTGGTCACTTCCGGGGCCACGATCTTGTGACCGCTTTTTTCCGACATCGTCATAATATGTTGTATGTCATAATGCTACCTTTGAGTACCCTTTAAGTTTTCTTAATTTTTCAGCGTATTTAACTCTCGTCTTATTTTCCAAACAGATGTGCCAATAATCCAAGCATCAGGTATCACAATGGCGGCGGCAGGTGACTCCGTCATCCTAGAATGTCGAGTAGAAGCGCTGCCCAAACCCACTGTCGCTTTCTGGAGGGACCCTAATGGAAGAACGCCCGTCATCGATGGAGCTAACTACGCTATACAGCTGCTGGCGGATCCTGAGGTAAAATACTACATGTCGTATTTATTAATCGCAACCCAGTAGGTACCTACTACAAAGTTAGGACCATCACGACGGACGTCATTGAGAACGAAAGATGAGACGACGTGAGATGGTTCACTGATCTCTCAATTGGTCCCATTGTGTCTCTAGAAGAAAGTGATCGTGGCCACGTCATTGACACTATGGACGCTATCAACATATTTCCAGTGCGTTGTCTACTGGAAGATTTTTTTTTTTTTTGAAACCTGAATTTTCCCACGTTCTTTTTTTCTTGAACATTTTCTATGTAATCCATTCAAATAACAGAATTTCAATAATGACTCAAGCAACAAAACGTGTACAGCCATGATTAGTAAGATGTCCTTTGTTGTTTTTGACTTATGGGTATGTACTCTTTGTGTCTACGTGTAGCCTACATTGGATAATACTATTTAGGTACCTTTCTAGAGATAAAATTAAAAAATTTAACTTTGATAAAATATTCGCAATAGAACTTTTCTGCAATTAAAATGCAACATTAAAGTCTTCATAAAATCATATTCTTTTAAAAATGGTTAATTGATTTAAAACGTTAGTATTATGCACTAAGGGACTGATCGCGCACTAAAATTACGAGATAAATAAATACCTCATCATCCCGACGTTTCGATCGAGTTACATCGATCGTGGTCACGGGTAGAATGCGTATTATGACGTGATTAAAGTCTACCCGTTGTAATGTGTTCAAATCGCGAAAGTTTAAAAACAAATGATTTAAAACGTGTTGGTAAAACCTTGAATCGAATGTTGATTATGGTGAAAAGAGTTGGCGGGAATTAATAAAAAATATTGAAAGCGAGTAGCAACTGACCATTGAATATTGTTTAGTCAGCTTAGCATTCAGTTTAAATTGAAAAGCAATATCGACTGAGTATTATGAAAACGTTTTTCAGAGAATCCAATCAAGCTCTTACAAAATAGGTTAAATGAAAACTTGCTAACAATCGCTCTGGATATAGGCCAATTTTTGAACTAGCTACCTATGATTTTAAACAAATGATTAATTTGAATTTCTACAACTAAAATAATCCAAGTTAACAAGTGCTTATTTTAGTACGATATATGAAATTGCAATTATTTTGGAGAGCAAAACAGATGTAAAGTATCTAGCTCTACATCATCTCTATCTCTACATCATGTTTATCCTCTTAAAACCCACTATTATATTATTTTTTGCCCTATAAAGAAACGATAAAAAAACTTCAGCAATTGATAACCAAATGAGGATACATTATACATCATTTTAAATTTGTGATATCCAAAATCTATCAATACTTAAATTTGCCTGAAAATCTCAAGTTTAGAATCGCATTAAAAATCAAAGTCACAAAAGTGCTTGTTGCAATATTTAACATACTAATATTCCCATGACAGGACCAAACCAAGTACACCATGCGACTGATAATAAAGAAGATTTCGGAGGTGGACGAGGGAGACTACTTCTGTCACGCGGAGAACGCGTTTGGGAAGACGCTGAGACCAGTGTCCGTGCGGTTGCGGCCCACTACACCCCACCACAACGTCACCGAGTGCTGCGCACAGGTGAGCTTTACTTAGCAATATTCTGCAGCATGTGTGTCCGCGCGGCTTCGGTTTCCTATACCCCACATTACATAAAAAGACTGCGGCCCGTGGTTGGGCGGCTGCGGCCTACTACACCCCATCACAACGTCACCTGCTGCGCACAGGTGAGCTTTACTTAGCAAAATTGTGCAGCATGTGTGTCCGCGCGGCTTCGGTTTCCTATACCCCACATTACATAAAAAGACTGCGGCCCGTGGTTGGGCGGCTGCGGCCTACTACACCCCATCACAACGTCACCTGCTGCGCACAGGTGAGCTTTACTTAGCAATATTCTGCAGCATGTGTGTCCGCGCGGCTTCGGTTTCCTATACCCCACATTACATAAAAAGACTGCGGCCCGTGGTTGGGCGGCTGCGGCCTACTACACCCCATCACAACGTCACCTGCTGCGCACAGGTGAGCTTTACTTAGCAAAATTCTGCAGCATGTGTGTCCGCGCGGCTTCGGTTTCCTATACCCCACATTACATAAAAAGATTCTGCAGCCCGTGGCAGGGCGGCTGCGGCCTACTACACCTCATCACAACGTCACCGAGTGCTGCGTATAGGTGAACTTTACTTAGCAAAATTCTGCAGCATGTGTGTCCGCGCGGCTTCGGTTCCCTATACGTACATTACATAAAAAGATTCTGCGGCCCGTGGCAGGGCGGCTGCGGCCTACTGCACCCCATCACAACGTCACCGAGTGCTGCGTACAGGTGAGCTTTACTTAGCAAAATTCTGCAGCATGTGTGTCCGCGCGGCTTCGGTTTCCTATACCCTACATTACATAAAAAGATTCTGCGGCCCGTGGCAGGGCGGCTGCGGCCTAATGCACCCCATCACAACGTCACCGAGTGCTGCGTACAGGTGAGCTTTACTTAGCAAAATTCTGCAGCATGTGTGTCGGTGCGGCTGCATCCTACCTTTACATAAAAAGATATTGGGGTCCATGGCTGGGCGACTGCGGCCTACTACACCCTACTAGATACAATTTTACCGAGTGCTGCGCGCAAAGCGGCCGTATCTCTTCGAATGCTGCTTATGGTACGGCACCACTTTGTTACCGCGTGCTAAGCGCCGGTAAGCTTGAGATAGAAAGACTCTGCGGTGTGTCCGTGCGGTTGCAGCCTATTGCACTCGCGCAGTCACTTTTGATGCTGCTGCTGTTCGTTCGGCAAAAATCTTCTCCAAAATGGACATAAACCCGCCTATATAGATCTCCAATAAGATAAAAAGTATGAAGGTTGAACGTGAAAACACACTGGCATCGATATTGCCGCGGAAGTATTAAGGACAATATTTCTGGCAGAGCTAAGACCAATAAGCTGAGTGAAACGTGCGAGGTAAAGATGGGAAACTCGTATCAGTTGATCAGACATATTTGTCTTGCTTCTGCGCTCTCGTCTAGCATAACCTTTTAAAATCACCTGCTACAAATAAACATATTGTAACAATTCTGAGTAATCCCGCCGACAGCCTGCCGGCTCAGAGTTCTAATTCGAGAGATCTCGACTTCACCTGCATAATTAAACGAGCCCAGCGAGTCTCGTACATTATTGAACCACTGACTCGCTAAAACTGGCAGCGCATTTGGAAAATCTGGTTTAAGGCCGCGAGTTTTTCCGAAGTCCATACCTGGCTACCGCAAAAAAGTTTAAACGTTTAACAACTGCTAACGGCACAAAAAATCCTTCATTGATTTCATAATGGTAGATTTCAGGAAAATGTTAAAATTCCAAAAACATCAATGCTGTTAGTTACTAACTAACTACTAACTGGTCTATTAAGAAAAGTTCTCCAGATTATGTTATTTAACCACTCAATCGCACTTACGAATACCAATTCTATGATTCCATTTGTGTACAATATGAAACATGTATTGTAGATGTAAGTAACGATATTACGAATTTAAAAACAAATACTTATCTTCTACACTATCTTTTGCCCGAAACCTTTGTTGGATAATACATTACTACATAATACATGCGTCATGCATATTACGCCGAAAATTGCTCCACAAATTGCTCCTCCAAAAATTATTAAAAACCCCAAATTCCCAAATTGCAACTTTATACTCTAACCAATACAACACAAATTTGAAAGTTGCAACCGCCGTCTGAAATTGTAACTGAAACTCTCCCTACTTGTTAATCTCTGAATCTTCGAACCGCGATCTCCGGCTTGAAGGCTTGAAAGCTTGAAACCCTTCAATCCGTCGAACAATCCAACTATCTACACAATGCAGCCGTTCAAACCCAATCCAAGTTGGGAAGTTGGCAAAGCGACTGATATTCAGATATTAATCAGCGCGATTGTGGCTTGTTGTGGTTGGATTCGACTTCCTTGAGTGTAAACTCAGGAACTGGGGATTTTGCTTTGAGATAGTAAGTTGGATGTTTGACGATATATTTGGGTCAGAAAGACGATGTTATTGGTTTTGTTGTGATGTACTGTACTGTACTGTATCAGCCTTTTTAATAGTCCATTGCATGACTTAGGCCTACCCACGAAGGGTGATTGGGCCATATCCACCACGCTGGCCCAGTGCGGGTTGGTGGATTCGCATACGCCATCGAATTTCTTCTACGGACGTATGCAGGTTGCCTCACGATGTTTTGCTTCACCGAAAAGCCAGTGGTGTGAAATTCCGTACATAAATTCCAAAGAACTCATTGGTACGGGACCGGGATTTGAAACCACGACCTCACGATTGCAAGGCGAGTGTCACTTCCTCTAGGCCACCACGGCTTTTCTAGGCCACCACTGTTGTGATGTATGTATTTGATATCTGAACGGCAAATGACTGCGAATATATAATAGTAAAAATACGTAAATAGTTCAATTCATGTAAATACGTATGACCTATTGTAGAAAAACATTGAGTTTTCAGTGCATCTTCAATCAGTATTCCAATAAAATTGTAGCCAACGTCAACAAGGTAGATTTTAGACTATTAGAAAGGCACCAAAGCTTTTCGTACAATATCACACTGATCACTTCGTTAAATTAGAGCTTAGTAGTTCTGTACAATTTGCATCCCGATGTTATTTCCTTCAATTATGGTATACCTAAATTCCTGATATGTTTTACAAGTTAGCAAGTAAGTTCAAAAAAATTCAAAAGTGCTTTGCTTAGAGCTGCCAAACTGGGTATAAGGAACCCGTGTTTCGGAAACTAATTCCTACTCAAGGAACAATATTTTGTTATGTACATATTTAATTAGATTTTTGCTTTTATTTTGAACATTATTAGGTATTATTAGGAACATTATTAGGAACATTATTAGGAACATTATTAGGAACATTATTAGGAACATTATTAGGAACATTATTAGGAACATTATTAGGAACATTATTAGGAACATTATTAGGAACATTATTAGGAACATTATTAGGAACATTATTAGGAACATTATTAGGAACATTATTAGGAACATTATTAGGAACATTATTAGGAACATTATTAGGAACATTATTAGGAACATTATTAGGAACATTATTAGGAACATTATTAGGAACATTATTAGGATCATTATTAGGAACATTATTAGGAACATTATTAGGTAATTAGATATGCAATGCTCACAGTAAATATTTACGCTAACACTATTCTATACGACACATTTTATTTCAGAGAAAACAAGGAAGGCCTGGCGGTCGGAGATCTTATCTCTGTCATTGGAGAGATATTTTCAATTACTTTCAAACCACCTTTATTCAATTACTTTCAAAGTTTGAATCATTAAATCAAAGTAAAGACAACTGAGTTATACACTATTTATTCTTAAAATAAACGCTTACTGACTATGAGGTGGCGACTGCAACTGATGCGATGGAGACGGCGACGAATAATTTGAAGGCGGCGAAGTTGCGTGGAACTGATATTCAGACTTATAATGCCTACTGCCACTTGGCATTGTCTCGTTCGGCTGCAAGACGATGCACGAATGCTCAGAAAGCTGGTCGAGCTTTGCGTGAAATATAACATCTGATACGAGCTTCTGTGCTATCGTCAACTGTTTCTTATCCAATCCCCTCATTTGAAGGGAAATCGATTGTCCATACACCTCCAATTCTTCGTTATTTTGAGGACAATAATTTTGTGCTGGTAGAGTAATTTTTTCTGGTCTATGTAATACGATGTCGAGTTTCTTTCTCTTTCGTTGAATGCTGATAGATTTTGGGATAATTTTAGGTTCGTTATCCGATGAATCCTGTGAATTAATAATTTATATAAGATTGATTAGGGAGATGAGATTAATTGTTCCAATTTGTAATTAATAATAATAATAATTACATATATAAGTAAATTAACTGACTTTCAAAGAGGAGGAAGAGATCTAGATAAAATAATTCAGAGAGTTCATTAAAACTTATAAGGTTTTCTCACCATTAACTTTACGATTAAAGAAAATATCGTGAGGCAACCTGCAGACGTCCGTATAAAAATTAAATGACGTATGTGAATCCACTAACCGACACTGTGCCAGCGTGATTAATATGACCCGATGGGCCGTTGCATAGGCCTATGTTCAACAGTGGACTATAAAGATGATTGGTACAGTATATTATATTTACCGCGTTTTCTAAAGGGTCTTCAGAAGGGTCCTCGGATGGACGTGGCTCTCCGTCCAAAAAACTTAGTGCGTCGAAATACCACAGACTTGGCACGTACACCTCTCCATCATTTCTGGCTGTATGCCTTGATGCTATGACCTGTGATCGTAGAGACAAAATATAGCAATAAATCAAAAAAAGTCACAAAGAAATAAGTACATGTATACTTATTTCTCATCATACACATTTAAGATGTTGTTGTGTTTGTTTATAAGCGACGCCAAAAAGAAAAAGATTCAGTACGTTTTTCTTCGCGAATTTTACACATTTATCTTTTTCGTTAGGTTAAAATAATTAAAAAAACAATAGAAAACATTTAGAATTCAATTACCAAAGACAACAAACTCCACAGCAAAACTCGAGAGTACAAAAAACATCAAGCCACAAACAAAAATACATATGTAGGTATGTATTTTTGTTTGTGGCTACACCTATAGTAGGTATGTAAACAGAAAAAATGCCAAGTCGATGAGGTATGTCGACCTTCATTGTTACAGTGCGCGCTCGAACGACGCACACATCGATACTGCTCACAGGCACGATATCTCGGGACACTCGCACTCAAACTATTTCACAAGGTTCCGGTCAAACTTTAAGCAATGCGATTGGTGCATATTACTATTTTGTCTGAGCACTTACTGTTATTAACAAAAATATATACTTATTAGCAAATAAATAAAATTCTAATTCACTATTGAGTAAAACCTCAAATCGTAATAAACGTAAAACATGAGTATTGAAATAGTAGAGACACTAAATATGGTCAAAGAAGATATAGTAAAGTAAAGTAAAGTAAAGTAAAAATTTATTGCACAAACTGTGTAAAATGGTGGTACAAATGTTCTTAGTAACAACAGTCTATCCTAGCGGACATGCAATTTTTGGTAACATAAATTTTAGAGTTTACCTGTCTAAGTTAAATTATGTTACATTTTCTATTTAAGTTGGCATTGTTAGAGATTCTATCACCAATAAACACACATTATATACACACATATAATAATATATACACATATAATAATACTACGTTACTATGGTTACTAATATAGATATTATAAATGTAATATTCATAAAATTAGCTATTGTAGAATTTGTAAAAGTACACTTACTTACCTTTTTCATCTCTTTTACATAGGTCGTGCGCATATTTTCAATTTTTTTCTTCAGACCTTTTATAGTGGCGTCTTCGTCGAAATTCTTGTATGTTGCTAATAAAAGCTTGAACCCTTCGTCTCTCATTTCTTTGTTCATGTAGTTCGTATGGTCTTTTTGCCATAAGTAGGGCATGTCTTTATACAAGTCTAACATGTATAATAACACTTCTTTTTCTTTGTTGGTTGACATGGCAAAACAAAATGGCGGCGAGTCGAATATACAAACTGACATTACACGACCGCTACATGCGCAAGTCGCGCACCGTCTGAGCTGCCCTGTGGCGCTCCCTAACTGCTCTAAGTGCCATTACAATGTCATTGCCCTGTCGGCAGAGTGCAGATAGGTGGGGCGACCCGATCGATCGGCCACTTATTTGAGACCCTACTCCCTGAGTATTATTACACCGTCCGTGTTTAGGGCGAGGATCCAATGAATATATGGCAGTCTGGGATGGTGTTTGTAAGGTTTTAATAGATTAGTACCTTTTTAGGTTTAAGATATTTACCTACTACTACTTACAGTATCTGGTTTGAGATATTTATTTTCTCAAATAATTACATATACACAATAACAGACTCAAGAAACGTCAAAGTATGTAGGTACCAACTTAACAATGAGTATAGTATTATGATGAGTATAAATTGTACAATGATATCTTAGACTTACGTCATTTCTCAAGAGCTATACATACCCCGTCTAGATATTACGTCTCTTTTCTCAGCATTTGAGAACTCTCTCGAGAGATAGTGCTTAGCTATTGTAGCTTATTATTTATAACTCTATGGAGACTAATAAATGGGCTGTTGAGTTTTCAGCTTAAACAGAAAATAAATCAGTAGATCACTATATTATTGTATGACTATAATATACTTTTGACGATTTACTTCTTCAGTGGTTAAGTGGTTAGTGACCTTGACTACTGAGTCAAATATATAGGCGTGGGTTCGATTCCCACCCAGAGCGAGCATTTATATGATTGAATAAATGCGTTTGCTCTGTGTCTGGTTGTTATTAGTAATTAACTGTCTAAGTATGTATTTAAAAATATGTATGTGTAGTATATCAGTCTCTGGTAGCCATATGCCAAACTTTACTTAGTTTGGGGTCAGAGACCGTGTGTAAGATGTCCCCTAATATTTATTTATTTTATTTATACGTCTTGTGTTTTAGGTATGTTTCTGACGGTGATAACTAAGTCAAAATCTAGTCAAACACCTGAAAACTCTAAACGAAAATCGATTGCCTAAAATATAATAAATAGACAGTAAAACACATTGTGGCAATACAGCAAAATTCTACAACACTGGTTTATTATGATATTCTATAATTATAACCGAGCGTGTTATTTTTAGCTAAATTTTTAAGGTTCCGTACCTCAAAAGGAACCCTTATAGGATCACTTTGTTGTCCGTCTGTCCCTATGTCAAGACCTTTTATCTCGAGAACTGTACCAGCCTTTTTAGGAGTCCACTGCAGGACGTAGGCCTACCCATGAAGGGTGATTGGGCCACGCGGGCCCAGTGCGGGTTGGTGGATTCACATACGCCATCAAATTTCTTCTACGGACGTATGCAGGTTGCCTCACGATATTTTCCTTCACCGAAAAGCCTGTGGTGTGAAATTCCGTACATAAATTCCAAAGAACTCATTGGTACGGGACCGGGGATTCGAACCCACGACCTCACGATTGTAAGGCGGGTGTCACTACCTCTTGACCACCACGGCTATATATGTCGAGAACGCGTAAAGTTAACGAGTTGAAATTTAAACCATATACGTAGGTATATCTACGGCCTCTTGCAATTGTGAAAAAAATATTCTTCTCAGTTATTGTAGAAAAAAGTTAAATCCGTTTTTGTTTATGTCGTAAAAAAACGCATATTTCGACACTCACAAGGGAATCAAAACAAACGGGTTCCATTGACCTAGAACTATAAAATTTGGCAAGGAGCATTGTCTTAGAGTACACAATATATAGGAATTAATCTGAAAACTGCACATTTTTAATTTAATCACAAAAAATAGGGCCTCAATGCAAATGAAATGTTCAAAGTGAATCAATTGTATCATGTGGGGATAATCATATGATAATGAATGATTTTTATGTTGAACCACGCATAACTTTTTACGGAGTGGTTTTTTACGATTTCGGTAATTCTTTTTTTATTGGAATTAGTATAACTTTGAAATTAGTCTGTTTAAATTTTATCGAAATTGGCTGAGTCATTTTTGATAAATCAACAATAATGTGAAAAATGCTACATCGATCCGTGCGAACTCTTCGCGAATTCTGTACACCGTTGAAGCGGGTCATGCTAATTTTTTTGGACAACAAAAATTATTTTTATGTTAGTTAGTTTCAATAAAATGTTATTTAGGGTTCTTCCAGTAAATTCTTGTAATACTTTTAAAATATTAGACTCCTTGACAACAGTAGGTATTGTAACTTGTACTAGAACTGACTTTGTCCGGGAACAAAGTCACGCTACAAGTGCTCTCAAATTGGTCTGATTACTTGACTAAATTGCTTACTTTCCCAAAACTCCAGAAATAATACTCGAAGTACAGACAAAAGCCTAAATTAACTGAAACCAGCCAACTGTAACGAAAACTTCCAAAATTCTCGGTACCTACTTACTTCAAAAATAATAGGAGGAGAGACGTGTAAGAACGACGTTCACCCATCTGATAACCAGATGCAACATACTTTTTATGAAATGTTATTTACATACGAGTACAAATAGGCCTATGATTTCACACCACTGGCTTTTCGGTGAAGGAAAACATCTTGAGGCAACCTGCATACGTCCGTAGAAGAAATTCGAAGGCGTATGTGAATCCATCAACCCGCACTGTGCCAGCGTGGTGGATATGGCCTATAGGCAAACACCCTTCGTGGGTAGGCCTACGTTCTGCAGTGGACTATTATAAAGGCTGGTACAGGCTTTTGATAGCTTGCCTATCGAAAAGTGTTTAAATGACTATATTGAATTCGATAAAGTTTTGTTGGAAATTATTTTTTTACCTTCACTCTTTTGATAGCTGGTATTTTTTTACAAATAGTTTTTAATGTAGAGAATATAATTGGTAGGTTTGCTTACTTAATTTTGTTCCTGTAACCTGGCAAGCAACTATGTACAACTATGTTAATATAAGTACGAAACCGATGTTACAAACAGTTTAAATTGGTATCATTAGAAAGATAATTTAATTACAAACTTAATCATTCAGGCTTGCCTTGAAAAATCGTTCATAACATATTTCAAATATAATAAAAAATAGCAATGAACCCTTTTAGATAGGCAAGCTATCGTATGCGGGTTTATAAATAAATAAATAACCATTTATTTCGATCACACATTAGAAAATAATTTATAAAAAAAAACGTTTCATCTGGCTATCACGTGGGTGAAAGTCGATCTTCAGCGGCTCTTAAGCCATAAGGAATACATCCAAAATTAATGATACTTGAAGTAAATATTATTTGGGTGCTCAAATGTCTACGCTTTGTCGTAGAAATGTAACTGCTTTGTCGTCGGAAACCTTGTTACTAGACGTCAAAGGCAGGAAAATTGCGATTGCCCGTCGTGGAGTAATTTGTCGCCTAAAATAACACAGAGCTATGATAGGCCCTTCATTCAATGTTGTATAGAACGGACGATACCTAAATGCTTCATAGATAAGTAAGTATTGTACTTACACTTGATACTAGGTGGAGCTTCGTTGATCAGATAGTAAGCTCAAATAAGTTAAAGATTTTTTTATTCTATATGAAGATAATGTTACTTATTGCGAAGCGGAGCAGAGATTGTGAAATTTTATTATGTGACTTTTCAAAAATATTCGACTTATTTATATATTTTTGTGTTACGCATCTGATCGTTTTGCGTACCCTTGCCATTGAATGAAGAAACGCGCCTAAATCAGTCAGTGGAATGACTAACTTAGTGTAAAGTAGTGTGTAGTACTAAAAAAATTACGGCATTAGAATAATTCCCGTGAGAATTCATTTTATATTTGTTTGTCATATTCGAAGAAGGTCCAATAATGTGATAAAAATTCTAAAACCTGTATTTCAGAAAAGTCATCTTATTCGTATACCTACCTACATTTATTCATACAAACAGTATACATCAACTCAAATACAATATCATCACCTCTTCAAGTACTCTAATGTTATTTCTTTGTCTGACAGATGAACGTATCGTCTTCGTGCATCGACGCGTGCAGCTTCCACTTAGACATGGACAACATCATGGACCGGCCCGAGTGCATGAATGACTTCGACAAGCTCATGAAGTGCGCTGCCGATGGATCAGGTATGTTAACTCTAAGTCTTCTACCTAATGTATCCTCGACGTGTACAACTTCCTACGTCATACGATCGGAATCGGCCTGACGGTATAACGGCTCCGAGAAATTCATGAGATAACGGGCCAATGGATCAGATCTGTCGACTCTTACTAAGTCACCTGCCTAGTATATCCTCGTTAGGCGCTGGACCTAGCTGCATTAACGACTTCAAAAAGCTCATGAAATAAACGGCCAATAGATTAGACTCGTCAACTTTTCCAAATCTACCTTTTTAGCGTAGCCTGCATTGACCAAATCAAATGCAAACGACTAAAACCATACTGATGTATGTATGGTTTTAGTCGTTTGGACTATCTTATTTTGCTAACACAGGTTCTTATGACTAATAGACAGAATAAATAAATAAATATTATGGGACATCATACACACAGAAAATTAAACACTGTCCTGTGGCCTAAGATCCTGTCAGATAGAGACTTATTACTGGGGACACCTTGAAGTTAATCCTAATCTTAACACCCTGCTCTTTTTTCCCATCAAATCATAGTTCAAAATTATTTACTGTCACAAAATACAAAATTATAGTTTGTACCTATTCCTCATGCACTACTCCTTAAACTGGGTACAATAAAGCACCCGTAACTTGGGACCTAGGCATTACAGTTCCAGGTTACAAAGATAAATGAAATTGAAATTCCAATGTTTTTTGTTCAAGATAATTCCATTATTTAATTACTTAACTGCTTTCCATGTGTAGATCACCGCAGCTGCTGCGCCTCGTGGGGCGTTCCCCGGAATTGCCTGGAGCTGTGCCGTGGAGGCGCAGTCACAAGAACCTGCGCTCTCCAGCACGCGAGGAGGGCGCTCGCTTGCTTCCGCGACGCCGGCGCCAAGCTGCCCGGACCGCCTAGGAACCTGAAGGCTCACCAGGCACCAACTAAGAATTCTGTACTTCTCAGGTATACATATACCTAGTACTATTTTTCACCAAATCCAAATAGTTGACTTCCAAATCGGAAAAGGTTTTTGCACTCTCTGGGGCGTTATTGGAAACTATTTACTTGCAGTTGTTAGCGATTATATTTTGTGTTCTAGAGTTGTTACACTTATCTAGAGTTCTTTGGGATATACAACCATAATAATATAATATAGCCTTTATTTCTCAATGTTTCACTAATTTACAGAGTTTCAAAAATTTTCTAATATAAGTACTGTAACAAACAATTTGAAAAAAGTGTTAAAATGTAGATATTTAAAAAATATTAGTATTGGGTCACCCATTTTAGGGTGTAGGCCTCTGACCTAAATTTTATAGGTGCGATTAAGGTACTGAGAAGGTAGAAATAAAATTTTTCGCGCTCATTATCCAATCCTCACTGAAGCTCACATAAAGCTGCGCGTTGATTGGGTATCGCGCAGCTTGTAGCTAACTTCACATCCGCCGACTTGTATGATTCGTCTATACATAGTTTATAATCTATTTGAACAATATTTTGAAATCAAATGGGCAAAACCGGGGTAGTGGCTATAACTGGTGCACCTACTATAAGTGTGATTTTTATTTATTATTTTGTTTCGTAGCTGGGATGCTCCGCTGAAGAACCCGCAGACAGTATACCTGTACCGCGTGTTCTGGCGGGCGTACGGCGCCAAAGTGCCGGAGAAACTGGACACGAGTGAGACCAGCGTGGTGCTGACCGGTCTGCAGGACGACGTGCGGTACGAGTGCGTCGTCAAGGCTGCCAACGATCTTGGTGAGTAGGATGTACTTTAAAAAAGAAGTTCTCAATTCCACTAAATGTTTTTTAGGGTTCCGTACCTCAAAAGGAAAAAACGGAACCCTTATAGGATCACTTTGTTGCCCGTCCGTGTGTCAAGACCTTCTATTTCAAGAATGCGTGGAGGTATCGACTTGAAATTAAAATTGTATACGCAATGGTCTTTTGCAATTGTGTAAAACATAAACTTCTTGGTTGTCGTGGGTAAAAAAACAATATAATATTTCGATACTCACAAGGGAATCAAAACCTACAGGGTACTTCCCGTTTATCTAGAACTATGAAATTTGGCAAGGAGCATTATCATAAAATAGGTAGGTACACGTATAAGAATGAATCTGAAAATTGCATATTTTTGCACGTTTTTAATCGTAAGAAATAGGGCCTAAATGCAAGAAAAAAATTCTTACAATTTTAGGGTTTTTACGGAACCCTCGGTCTTGTCCGGTTTTATTTTGTATGTACATACCAATGTTACGCGATCACTTCGCCAACTATGGGCCAATTTCGATGATTGTTTTTTTTATACATCATTCAAAGTTATATATATATATAGTTATAATATAAGTTATATATATATAGTTATAATATAAGTTATATATATATAGTTATAATATAAGTTATATATATAAAATTTACTACCTACAGTCCATCAAATCTAAGAGGTACCGTTTGACGTTTCATATTTTTTCATCCCATCCCTATCATTCAATTGTCAGAACTGTCAAACGGTACTTCTTAGATTTGACGGACTGCGTCAAATCTAAGAAGTACCGTTTGACAGTTCTGACAATTGAATGATAGGGATGGGATGAAAAAATATGAAACGTCAAACGGTACCTCTTAGATTTGATGGACTGTAAATGACATATGAATTCGTGCGAACGTGGTACGAACTATTCAAATTCTGTATACGGTTAAAGTCAGTTATTCCATTGTTGACGAAAAATCATATACAAAAGCTACTGTGGTCAGAATGTTTAGGCTTCTACTCTACATAGACGACGTTGGTCTTCGCT
Organism: Hypomecis punctinalis; assembly: GCA_949316475.1. Lineage (NCBI taxonomy): Eukaryota > Metazoa > Arthropoda > Insecta > Lepidoptera > Geometridae > Hypomecis > Hypomecis punctinalis. The sequence goes on from OX438814.1 coordinate 2,271,941, forward strand.
CCGCTGGGCGAAGACCAACTCTTCATCTATGGGCTTCTAGTTTATGTTCCAAAGCATTTTTTATCCTTAGTAGAAGTAAGGACCATGCTCTATCACAAAGATAGCGATTTTAAGGTTCAAAAAAGCTTAGTCTTTTCATTCAGTATTAAAAAAGTCTTCAAATATTGTTTCCATTTATTTTCTATTTCCAAAATAATGTTAAAAAAATACAATTTTACTTATAATTATGAGAAATTGAGGACATTAGAGCCGAAGTGGCCTAACTACAGAAACAAAAGTTTAATTTTAGGATTCTATTGCGCAACCTTTACTTTTACCGTTTAGAGCAGATTCCTATAGGTACAAAGATTAATATGGAAAAATGCAGTTAGACCACTTTGGCTCTTTATCTAAACTTATGTGTACTTAATTTATGCTGCAACAGTTTACAAATAATATAAATAAGATTATTTAAACTAGACAATAATTTTATTTCTATTTAATATGGAAACCACTTCCTCTAGGTACATCATCTCTGAGTGAGTCCATCATGTTCACGACGGCGGGGCAGGAGACCGGCGCGGCGGCGGCCCCGGTCACCGGCACTGGAACTGCCTCGGCAGTCGGACTCGCCATGGCCGTCATACTGGTGGCTGCCATTCTGCTGGCCGCTGGCCTGTACTACAGGCACAGAAAGGTAGGACGCAAACAAGATTACGAACAGGATCTTTCTTCCCTCCAAGGTTGGGAAGTCGGTGGCTCGAGTCAAACCTTACAGCTAAGGTGGCCGAATCCGAAAACTTCTAGTTTAAATCCAATGGCACTTTTATCTTTTCATACTTCTGTGTAGATTAATGTAATAATAAAATTTTGGGTGTCAAAAACGATGCTGTACGAACTGGTTTGACTATTTACTGCACAGAAATCAATGACTCCGTTTTGTTACAGAATCTAAGATTAAAAGCGCAAGGAGGCGTAGCATTCGAAAATCCAAGCTACCTGAGAGAGCCTAATCCTGACACCGTTATAAACGTGAGTACCTACTTATTTTTTCTCAGAGCACACAATCTGCAGTTACAATAAGTTTGATATACACACATAAGGCAGGGTGTGTGTGTTTATCAAGAATAATATTTAATATCTTTTCAAGCCAGCAGAAAATTAGCCACTAAACAAATATATAAAATTTTCACAGGGAACAGTCCCCAACGGCAGTGCCAATGGCGGCAACGGCGTAGTTACAAATGGTACAAACGGAGTCTCGAACGGAGTTTCAAACAGCGCCGCGTGGAGACAAGAGACCCTCCAGGCTGGGCCCACGGTCCCACCGCTGAGGGAAGTGGACCCCACGCTCTATGAGGAACTGAAGCTCGGACACGACGGCGCGGGATTCAAAAGACTGAAGCCATAGCCCGAGGTAAAATAAACTGTCATGTCTAATTGTTTGTAGTTGTTTCAATTGGCCTTTTAAAAAATCTTTATGTAACTTAAATGCAGATTTATCCATCCATTAGCCATGATGATTTCCAGGCCGTTTCCGACCACAGTGACTGCGTAGTTTCTTCTTCAAGACTTGATGTGTCTTTACATGACTAAAGTAACCAATTTTAGCGGTGAAAGTTCGAGAACAGGTGCTACAAGTTAGGACACCATCAAGGTAATTGTTAAGTATGTTTGCAGGCGGTCTGTTTTTAAGTTGTTCTCTTTTCGCATCTACATCGCGCCTTCGTTGGTCTTCACTGGTTGCGACTGTCTCCACTCAGAATGATTGCTGGCTTGATCCTCAAATGTTGAGGGCTCGACCCCACACCCCTTAATGTGGCGCTTCAGCACATCCTTATATCTCAAGAACTGACCTCCACTTTTCCGCTTACATCAGCCATATGACGTCCACTGCTGGACATAAACTTCCCCTATGTATCTCCAAGAAGACCGGTTGGAAGCAGCTTGCATCCAGCGTGATTCTGAACTAGGAGGTGGTCTAACGCTAAGCTTTTAAGTCGAACCCAGAATTCAGCGATGTCTTGTAATGTGTATAACTAGTTCAAAACCGGCGGATTCAATCAATTGCATGTAAATGTTTTGCACGAATAAAGATTTTTTATTTTTTTTGTTATTGTTACAGGTGTCGCGACGCTCACCGCTCCGCTCTCCGCGGCTGTCGTCGCCGCGGGTGGCGCCGCGGTACTGAGCGATCGCGGCCCACTCCCGGCTTTTATAGCCCACACCGATGACGTCACAGTGTTCTCGTCTCGCTCTCTTGTTAAAAAGTGGTCACTGATTGGATGACGTAGATTACATAAATTTTTGCGCTTTATTTCAATAGTCAATTAAAGTTTGATAATAATTAGGGCAGGTTTTGTAATATTTATTACCTATTTTTATTGTGATAGAGCGTGAACGAGAACAATAGTGAATTCAATGGACTTCTCGTAAACTAGCGACCAGTGCGCATTGAGCGGAGCTTAGATAAAGAATAAATTAAAAATAATTATATTTTCAGTATCTACTAGTTGTGATTTTAACCAAAAAAAAAACACCTCATTTATACTTCTCGTCATTCCATGTAAATATTTATAGAGGTACTAGACAGAAGAATTATTGATAAAATGTACTTTATAGACTTGTCCCTTCCCATCACACGTCACTCGAAATTAAGCTGTCTTTTTTTAACATAACAATAATCAGCTGAGTGTGAAAAAGACAGCTTTACACCTCCAAATCTTTGTAAAGATTTCCAATGTCACAGACTCAAATATTGAGATCTTGAATCTCTTGAATGAATTTCTATAAAGAGACCCGTTAATCTCTTAAATGAATTTCTATAAAGAGACCCGTTAATCTCTTGAATGAATATCTATAAAGAGACCCGTGAATCTCTTTAATAAATTTCTATAAAGAGATCCGTGAATCTCTTGAATGAATTTCTATAAAGAGATCCGTGAATCTTTTGAATGAATTTCTATAAAGAGATCTGTGGAATCTCTTGAAAGAATTTCTATAAAGAGACCCATTAATCTCTTGAATGAATTTCTATAAAGAGACCCGTGAACCTCTTTAATGAATTTCTATAAAGAGAACCTTGAATCTCTTGAATGAATTTCTATAAAGAGATCCGTGAATCTTTTGAATGAATTTCTATAAAGAGATCTGTGGAATCTCTTGAATGAATTTCTATAAAGAGACCCGTAAATCTCTTGAATGAATTTCTTAGAATACCTTCTGAACGATTGATTAGGTCATTTTATAAAAAAACGTGCCTTCGTATGTTTTACGTAGTTAGTGATAAATAGCCTAGTTACCATTTCGGCCTGTGTTATAAATATGTATTTAATGTAAATAAATGTATACAAGGTCATTCGGTTACGATCTGCGTTATTATTGAGAAATTGTAAGTAAAGTGAAATTTCGGTAGTCTGTAAAGTTGGTTCACAGACGATCATTTTACGTGATAATATCATAATAAAACATTGTTGAATGAATAACTGAGACAAGCCGAACGGCCGATCTTGCCTTTCTGTCACTCGTTCCGCGCTCTCGCTTGCACGGTCGGTTCAAGCCGAACGTGACACTATCTCGTGCTTACAGCCGGCGTTCATCGATTTCTAAGACGTTATCACGTCAAAATTATGAATTTTACACATTTATCTTGATAATAACGGAGATGCCTAGATATAAGTAATCTTATTGCGTATGTATAATATCACAAATAATTTTGTAGAAAAACATTTTATAATGACAAAACGTGAATTTCATCTATAAGCATATCAGTTGTTTGTACCTATAACTTTATTTTGATATTTGATCTCAATCATTATTAAGAACTTTCTTAAAACCCCATTCAGTTCAAAAACCACTAATAAATTGTATTGAACCTTATAGCGACTTCTAATACATTTTGCATTGTGCACTTGAAACATTATGTAATAAAAAGTTATTGCCGTTATAAAATGATGAAAAATTGTTCTCCAAGTTGCAGAGGAGGTAGTAAAAGTGGCATCAAAATGGCCGTAATATAATCTGTTCCTTTTCAAATTTACAACTAAGTAAACGAACTTGCCGGACGAACGAGCCGTGATGATCTAGTGGTACTGACACCCGCCTTACAATCGTGAGGTCGTGGGTTCGAATCCCGGTCCCGTATCACTGAATTCCTTGGAATTTATGTACGGAATTTCGTACCACTGCCTTTTTGGTGAAGGAAAACATCGTGAGGCAACTTGCATACGTCCGTAGAAGGAATTCGATGCCGTATGTGAATCCACCAACCCGCACTAGGCCAGCGTGGTGGATATGTCCTAATCGCCCTTCGTGGGTAGGCCTACGTCCTGTAGTGGTGTAGTCCTATTGAAAAAAAGACTGGTAAAGTAAACGAACTTGAAAGAATTTTATCAATACAAGCTTAGATTATTTTCTTAAATCAGCTCTACATATTTCATCACGTTTCTCACAACTGAAAATATTGAAAAGAGAAAGTAACAGTATCAAAAGATCATAAGAATCATGAAGAATAAGAATGAAAACCTTTAGTTTAAAAAATTTGTATAATTTTTCGAAATCCAAAAGACCATACTTTTAAAAACATTGTAGGAGTGAATTTTATAATTATGTTGGAACATTTAGAAAGAGACAGATTTATTAAAATAAAACTTTGAGCTTACTTTGTACTTCCGACTCAATTACCATATGATGCGTCTAGGCATTTGCTTTTTGAAACTATACTATAAAATCAGAATATAAAGTTCAAAGATTAATACCTTCTCAAAAACGACTACATCGTGCATCTCATATTGCAGCTGATACGCTTCTCCCTTACCCGATTTCCAAAACGAGTTAAAAATCGATTGTTCTAACTTTGCTCAGACTACGCGACGTAATGTATAAGTTTCGTTTAGAAATTTTTACTAATTATAATTTTAGTTGAACAACGGATGTGATTAGATTTGTAAATAATAAAAAATACAAAGATATATTTGGTTATTTTATTTATACCTATGATTTAGTGCAGAAATAATTTCACTGGAAACATTGCTCTTCACCCCCACACGGTAACATCATCAGAGACGCATTATCATTAATATATTACAGCTGTGAACTGGATATAGGGTAATGGGTAATCAATTAGCATCATTTTAGGGGCTTATTCTGTACATAAAAACTAACAAACTTTGTTCTACGACTTTCGTCAGAACTAAAAAAAAATCAGCTGTTCCATATATTTTGTCGCGGGTGAACTAAATTTTTCTCTGGAACAACAAAATTTTATTTCGAGTTTTGACGAAAGCCGTAGAACAAAAGTTGTCAGTTTTGATGTACAGAATAAGCCCCTAGAAGGATGCTAATTGATTAGAAATAACCCTGTATAGCTATACTAACAACTTTTGTTCAACGACTTATATCAAATCTCAAAAAAAATGCTATTCCTTAGAAAAATATCGTTCAACCTTGACAAAATGTATATTTTGTCGAGGGTGAACGATATATTTCTATGTTCCATACGGAATAGCTGTTTTTTTATTCCCAATAACCCTTTATACAGCTGTAATGTATTTACAGAAGTATACATAATATGAAAAACTTGTACTACGGGAGCAACACAGAAATCGCAAAAGACGATCAATTTTCTCTAGGAAAAGTATTTTTCTTTATAATTGAGTTGGTTCTACAAAAAAATCTTTTGAACGATAAGTAGGTAACTCTGTCATTTAGGAACAATAAAAAGCAGCAGATTGTAATTAGGTAAATTGTAATTTATCTAATTAAATCTGCTTTTCATTGTTCCTAAGTGATAGACTTACCTACTCATCGCTCAAAAGATTTTTTTGTAGAACCAACTCAGTTATAAAGTTAAAAGCAGCAGATTGTAATTAGGTAAATTACAATTTACCTAATTACAATCTGCTGCTTTTCATTGTTCCTAAGTGACAGACTTGCCTACTCATATTTATATTTTTAATTAGCATTTTAATCAATTTTATCAGCCGAGTTCCAAAAAGGGGAAGGTTCTCAATACGTCTCTTTTATTTGTTTTTTGTTCTTATTTCTCCATTGTTAATGGATCCATTAAGTTAATTTATTCTGGAACTTTGAGACAATCCAAATTCATGAAAATTTTGCCAATACGCTAATCGCCATTTCTACTAAAGCAATCTATAGAGCTTGCGTGAACATATAAACATTTTACTCATAATTTGTCAAACTATAAACCAATAACATTTTTTTGTAAAAAAAATGTCCCACCGATTCATCAATGTGACATTCAATTCTTGATTTATCAAAAGCTGTTCACATCGATTTCGATGAAATTTATATGAGACCTCGAAAGTACGTATAATTATACCTACATATTACATACTCTTTCAAAATAAGATGAAAGATTTGTTTCAAATCTGTTCACTATTGAGAATTGGCGAAGATAATGATGAACATACACAAAAAATAGATACAAACGAATACAATGATGTTGACGAACATAGTAGGTTTTTGAAGTCGTTAAAAATGGAATATCAATTATATTCATTTAAGTAACCTCAAAATCCAAAACCGTTTTTATCTATAAGATATTAGCTATGCCATACCCATTTATTCACCACTCCATAACGTATAAGGTCAAATAAAAAAAACCTAATTACATCTGACACTTAAACCTGACTCGGTCAGTTCCCGCAAAACCGGAAACTGCGAAAGCAAGAGCAAAAAACGCGGTCGCTCACTAAGCGTACTTTTTCTCACCATCAACAGTCTTATTAACCTCTGGGAAATCTCATTTGAAGAAAAGTGATTACACAGTTCAAATCAAAGGAACTTAGTCGGTCTCACAATCTGCAAGTCAAAAGAAATCTATCTGCATTCTGATTGTGCTGTCCAAGGAACGAGTGTACCTAGTGAGTATTTGTGGGCTATGTCTGTTTCCCGCTAAGTTACCTTTTTTTCTATAGGGTTAGTTTAAACTGACGCTTTGCGAAATGATGCAAAGATATTCGAATGAATGTGCAATGTATCATCGAGCGATCCAATTCCACTAAGGTCAAATAAATTATCTCAAAATAAACTATATAAAAATGTTTATCCCGGAAACATAAAAGGTTTCCATGGGATGGTACTAAAATCAAAATATTACGCGGGCGGAACAGCGAGCAAAAGCTAGTATGATATAAACCTGTCCTCAAATGACTGACTTTTACGCTATGGAATCCTTTTTATAGGTATATAGTATATACGTATGCAGGATTCTTGAGGAATCATTTTTTTGGACGAAAAGCCAATGGCAACATTTCTACCACAACTAAGTTTATTTAGGCTGGATGGCTAACAAGGTTTTTGAGACTCATAAAAATCAAATGATTTAAATATACCAATAATATAGCCAACAGATTTAAATATCTGGAACATATAAAATAGTTTTGTTAGTTATACTCAGTTATAATTAAAATGAAGTTAAATGGCATCCGCAGTCACCTATGTGCAGACTGTTACTGCCACGTTACTGCACTTGGATAATCACTCAGGGACATTAAGCAAACCAACGCTTTGAAGCAGTAAGCAGCCAAACAACAATCAACGTATCACCGACATGGGCAGTTATTGCCCTTCACTTACGTATTCCGAGTGTATCCCCACCCGTCGTAATATACAACCGGCTTAAGGAAATTAGGGATTACGCGCTTATTACGCCCTGTCAAGGGCCACTAAGCTGGCCCTAAGCCGCGCCCCATTAAATTAACCTTGTTTACGGAGCAACATCCACCATGGAGGTAGAAAAGAGAGGCAGTGGCGGTGTGATGGTAGAACGCAGGCTTCGCAATGTGAGATGGAGGGTCAAATTCTGCATTAGATACATTTTGGGTCATTGTGGTCTATAATAGGTTTATTTAAAAGCTGGTACTGTACAGTGAGGGTAATGATTTTATCTATGTTAGGCTCCAAAATTGGATTTCATGACGCCTATAAAGAAAAGAAAAGAACAAATGACATTTGAACAGTTCTCCAAATCTTGCAATAAGTAGGAAATCTTTTCCAGGCAGATTCAATTAAACCTATTTTCCGGAGACAGTGACTTTACTGTCGATCGTTTATACATCCATGACATCGTCGAGCTCGAGGCCCTTCTGCTTTTCGTGGTCAAGATTATTTCAGTCACATTCACTCTTATGGTATGTCTGATGAGAAAGATAGTGACCAAGATAGCAAACACTAGTTACCTACAGATATGCTAAAACGGCACTGATGTCCACTAGGTAGTTAAAATCTTCGGAAACGTGTAGAATTTTCACATAGGAAGTTTGCTTTATATTTTCCTTTACAGTTTGAAGTAAGTACGATTATAACGCATATAACTCAAGATTTAAGATTTACTAGAATTCATATAGCATTTCGCTAGAATATATGACACCACAAGGCTTCAAAATATGAAAAACTAGACGAGTTATTTCGCCCGCAATATTTTTCAGAAAAGGGACCGTCGGGAACATCAATCTCGAGATAATTGAATTTGTTTTGTTTATCAAATAACGGAGTTACTTTAAAAATTCTTGCTAACAAGTTATTTGAGATTCCTCCGGGAACGTTCCTAAAAATATCTACTGAGAATCTGAACTTAAAAGAGTCCATCTAGGTATAATTAAATAGAGAAAATAAACACTAAGTAGTTATGCTTCATTGTACTGTACCAGCCTTTTTAATAGTCCACTGCAGGACGTAGGCCTACCCACGAAGGGTGATTGGGCCATAACCACCACGCTGGCCCAGTGCGGGTTGGTGGATTCACATACGCCATCGAATTTCTTCTACGAACGTATGCAGGTTGCCTCACGATGTTTTCCGTCACCGAAAAGCCAAATGATGTGAAATTCCGTACATAAGTTCCAAAGAAACTCATTGGTACGGGATCGGGATTTGAACCCACGACCTCACAATTGCAGGTCGGGTGGTTCTACCCCTAGACCACCAGATTAATTATGCTTCATTACCAAAAGCGAAACAAATATTTCATAAATGTGTAGATACATTTCACATTTGTTTAGGATCACTTTGTCGTCCGTCTGTCCGACCGTGAGTCAACATCTTTTATTTCGGGAACGCGTGGAGGCATTGTGTTGAAATTAAAACTATTTTAACGCAGATCTAACATCTCTTTCTGTTGTAAAAAAAAATGAAACTAGCTTAAAATATCGTAAAAATCGGTTAGAGCCATTTATGTGTTAGCAGTATTATTTTTAAAGAGGTACATACGAGTATCCTAAATGAGTTCGCGTAAACTTACCATCACAAAATCATAAAAAATTAAAAACGCAATAGGTTGTACGTGGTACAAAATTCATGAGTACTTTTATGAGGCTTCCGCACTATCTATCGATTTCCAACCAAACTACAATAACTAAACAAGATGGCGTGAACTGTAGTTAGAATATGGAATAGAAATTTCTTGCCAAATTAAGGGTTATCTAACTTATCTACGACTTGTATGTTTTCTGTCTGTTAGATTATGAACTCCAGCATCGTTCAGCTCTATAAAGGCAGCCATTACGCTAGTCCTCACTACCCCTAAACTCTAATCCCCCATTTAAGATGTGTTTACTCGCTCATTAAATCCAACGGGATGCAATAATAATGAAAACCGGACCGGAATGTAAACCGGCCGTGTCCGGCGCCGGGCCGGGCGTGTTGTGAATTTTAACGGCACATAACCGGGCTCTGATTTAAATAATGACCCGTGTGGTGAAAGGGCGAGTGATTCCGAAGGGTGAACATTGCAGTTTAGAGTTTAATGACTAGCAGATATTATATGGCATTGTCGATAGGAGTGTCGTACTTTTGTTGCCGTAATAGAATGTTTTAACCGTAATCGCGCGATATGGACGTTGGACATTCTACGTACTTTATTTCGGTGACTTGCCATTGCACTTCTTGGAAGCTCTGGAATCTAGAGGAACGCACCGGAACTCCAAGCACTTTGTTCGAGAGTTCAGACCAAACATTGGTCAAATCACGGTATCATAGATATTGTACTTATCATTACAGTGGCCAAACCGCCTTCTGTGTGTAACACAACACACGACTTTGTTGTTCTTCCCGGATTCATTTTCGTAGATGGCAAAAGCTCCATCTCTAACTACTGGCGAGCCCAAAGGTCCATCCAACACATTGCTATCGTCAATTATTATTATCCCACGCCGCGGCTCGCAGTACTATGCGAGACGAGTCCGCTCGCTAGTACTCGATCTTGATGACAAACGCCTAATGCGGTTAAAACTATACTTTAGACGTGATGTCTGCAACATAAATTCTGCGTGAGTATTACCTGTATTGTATTTTAATGAAAATCGGCATGGAAACTCCTTCTTCCGCACTTTCCTCCACTCGCTTGTTTTGACTGTGCATGAATAGATTTCTAGATAGGTTCTTGCTCCAAAATCCAGTAGATCGAGTACTTCACCCAGGAAGCTATCAAATGCATCACAAGTTCCAACAGTGAAAACTCCAACATCAATCCATCACGCAAACCGCGTCAGCTCCAGAACTTATGGCAACTTAAACAGCGTTTGTTGACACGAGCCCGAGTTGGGGCAAACAGACCAACTATTATAATCGACGATTAACTGTGGCCCGTACTGGAGTTTGCGCTCGAAACATTATTATTAGAAAACTTTGCGGAAGGGGTAGAATATGCTGGAAGTGAATAACTTTATATTTGCTCGCATAATTTTAGCCTTTGACATTTTCCTACCTTTAAATATACATAAAGGCGTTTTGTCGCGTTACTGTAACTGTAAGTTCTTCTAAGTCGCGCTGCAGAAGCGCGACTCGTATCCGTAGCGCAGCTGCAGCGCGACAGCCGCGCGACGGACGCGCGACAGAACCGCGACTGCAGCGTTCCGAGCTAGCGGTGGCAAATAAGCCGCGTAGTCGCACGAGCAGCCAACAATAAGTCTCCGATGGAATCCATATTGGTAAGGAGCTAGTCACCTGAAGTTCAACGCGCATCTGCGCTGCAGACGCTGCGACTTAGTAGCGCTACATCCGCTGTAATGTGAATGGATTCGCTGTGCAGAGCTACCTGGCCGGACAGGTAAGCGCAAATAATGCAACTTCTTTCTAAAACCTGATTATTTTGGTATTAGGTAGTAATGGTAGTGTACAACAATACCCCGGATTCAGTCAGCTGAGATGTCAGCATTTCAGCTGACCAAATCCGGGGTATAACTTAGCGTTTAGTGGGAATACCTGTTTGAATTCTTAAAAAAAATAAATGAGTATCTTGCAACTACTTTTAAAAGCTGAAAATTGGCGTGCAAATGACAAACAAGTGACAAAGCCTGTCAGTCAGTTTTTAAAGTACTGCACTGTACTGTACCAGCCTTTTTAATAGTCCACTGCAGGACGTAGGCCTACCCACGAAGGGGGATTGGGCCATATCCACCACGCTGGCCCAGTGCGGGTTGGTGGATTCATATACGCCATCGAATTTCTTCTACGGTCGTATGCAGGTTGTCTCACGATGTTTTCCTTCACCGAAAAGCCAATGATGTGAAATTCCGTACATAAGTTCCAAAGAAAGTCATTGGTACGGGATCAGGATTTGAACCCGACCTTAACGACCTTACGATTGCAGGTCGGGTGTTACTACCACTAGACCACCACGGCTCTAACTAGACCACCAAGGCTCTAACTAAACCACCTCTATATTTTATATAGAGGTGGTTTAGTTAGATAATGTTTTAGGTGACATATTTTAGGTGATTGGTTGTGGTTTAATATAATCTTATTTAAAAAAATACCGATCCTACAAAAAGTTGAAGAGAATCAAAGTTGTTTGAAATCAAATTACAAACCTTTTGTTTCATTAACTTCTGATGAGAAATTGATATAACACAAGTTTTTTAAAAATCAAAATGGTACAACTATCTTATTAAAAAAAATATCGATCCTACAAAAAGTTGACAGGAATAAAAGTTGTAGAAAATCAAATTTCAAACAACTTTTATTCCGATACCTTTTGATGAAAAATTGAAATAACACAAGTTATTAAAGAAACAAAATGACACTTCATCATATTCAAAAAATATCGTTCCTACGAAAAGTTTGGAAATCAAAGCTGTAAGAAATAAAATTTCAAACAAAACTTTTGTCCGGATGACTTGTGATGTATATTTGGCCCACGCTGAACCAATCGGATGAACTGATGTGATCATCGCGTCGTGTGTGCCCAGTTTCAGGTAGTTGTTCAAATATGGAACTACCAACTCCTACCTTTTAATTTACAGAATGAGCAACTGGGAAGTTGGAGTGACGCGAAAAACTGATCAGTTTAACTGACCGTGTGTGCTCATCTTTACTGTTGTCACTTCTAGATAACTCAGTAAATAGGTTCACGTAAAAACTTCCGCGCCGCATGCCTTTGATCCCTGTCTTACTGTTGTTCTAACTTCTAAAATTATCTTTTGTTTGCATTAGTTTTCCATTTGGTATTCTTTGATAACCTACTTTGAATATAACTTAAGAATGACTGGTTTAACTTAGTGAAAGGTTCCGTATTTATTTTATATCATAGGATTAAAAAAGAATAGATGTTGTTTTGCAAAGTGCAGGATTATGAACATTTTTTACTATAGCACTAATAACGAAATTTAAAAATAAAATTCATCTCCAATATTACTCTTGAGTTTATCCATAAGTAGAAGGTAACACTATGATTATTAGTATTATACCTTTTAGATTTATGCAATAACATAAAACATTCTGAGAACAAAAGCTTTTCATTATGAGTTAGTAGATTTATCTCATTTTCGCTCATTTTCGGTTTAAATAAATACGATTTGATTTATGTAACTTCCTTATAAGGTTTGTGTGTTTTCGCAATGGTTTATGCCAGTTATATCATAGTAGGTACAGAGATAATTAAATCCCCGAGTGGTTGTGGTCGAGAGGCAAATTCTGTAAAACTTTATAAATGTTATAATGAAGGGAAAAGTTAGGACTGTACTAATATTACCTTTCTATTTGAATATGGTAAAACTGCTAAGCTAAAGTATCACATTATAACTTTTGGCAAATAATAGACATTCCTAAAATTCTCTCCGCTCCTCTCCTATAGGTTAGTTTAAATATTCAGTAAAATTTTAGATTTTTTCTACAATGTTTCTACACGTTTTTATTTTACTTATTATTTGGCGCTTTCAACTTCCATCCATCCATCAGCCAAAGGACGTCCACTGCTGGACATATGCCTCCCCTATGGATCTCCAATAAGACGGAAGCGGCTTGCATCCAGCGCGATCCTGCTGTCCTAATGAGGTCATCCGTCCATCTTGTGGGTGGACGTCCTACGTTGCGCTTGCCGGTACGTGGTCTCCACTCGAGAACTTTTCGACTCCACCGGTCATCAGTCCTCCGCGCTATGTGCCCTGCCCATTGCCATTTCAACTTGCTAATCCGTTGGGCAATGTCGGTAACTTTGGTTCTTCTACGGATCTCCTCATTCCTGATTCAATCCCGCAGAGAGACTCCGAGCATAGCCCTCTCCATAGCTCGTTGGGCTACTTGGAGCTTACTAATAAGGCCCATAGTGAGAGACCACGTTTCAGTTTCAAGTTATCTATCATCTAATGATAAGTAAATATTTCAGCTGTTTACTAGGTAACAGGAACAAATGAAACTTTTTTAGGGTACCGTACTTCAAAAGGAAAAAACGGAACCCTTATAGGATGATTTTGTTGTCCGTCTGTCTGTCTGTCCGTATGTCAAGACTCTTTATCTCGGGAACGCGTAAAGATATCAAGTTGAAATTTAAACTATATACGTATATATATGGTCTCTTGCAGTTGTGTAAAAGAAAAACTTCTCAGTTATCGGATAAATAAGTTATTGTCGTGAAAAAATGCGGTTTTTCACGACAATTAATTTCGACACCTACATGGTACTTCCCGTTGACATAGAACTATGAAATTTGCCGAGAAGCATTATCTCAGAGTACACATATAAGAATGAATCTGAAAACTGTACGTTTTATTTAAATTTCAAAATAATAGGGCCTAGATTCACAAATTAAGGGTTGAAATTTTAAAGTGAGTAAATCGTATCATGTAAGGTATCATATAAAAGAGCTTCATTAGCGCATGCTAAAACAGGTTTTTAATTATTTAACAATGTGTAAATTTCGATGTATGACGTGAAATGAATGAAATGAGACGAGAAATTTTTGTCGATGATTATAGCTACTATAATCATCGACAAAAATTTCTCGTTTTAATTTACTTCCCAATTTTGTGAAAATTTTCGGATTTGTACGGGACCCTCGGTGTGAGCCTGACTCGCACTTGTCCGGTTATTTTTATATAGGTATTCGGTATAGGTAATGAAGCTTTGCAGTATTGAGTTGCCCCGAAAGCCACGACAGCATAACATTACAAGATGTTATTATCGACTTCCAAAAAAGAGGAGGTACTATGTTCGTCTGTATGTATTTTTTGTGTATATTCGTCGACATAACAGCCGACTGTGAACCGATTTAAAAAATCATTTTTAGTTCAAAGGAGTATATATTTCCGAGGTAGTCCCATTTAAATTTTATCGAAATCGGCTAAGCGGTTTTTAATAAATCAACAATAATTATCAATCAATATTGTATACGACCATTACCGTATCCATCAACTGAAAGGCGACATGACATTAACTACTTTAATTAACATCATCTAGGGCATAATTGCTGTTAACTCTCTTAATACATCATCCTCATCTCCTACCCTAATCCCACAAGGTGAGATCAACACAGCACGGTTTCTTTAGTCACTTTACTCTTTCATACGTCATCTCAACATCGACTCCATCATATAGGTAATTATTTTTCGCAAAAAATAGCAAAACCAACTTCCATTGTGTACAAAATTTAATTCAAATAGTTTGCTCGAATTGATGTATACCATTTTTACATTATTGTTAATTTTTCGCGGCTCAGCCGATTTTGTGACATAATTTAAATGAAAGAAATACACATAATACAGAAATATTTCCGAACAAAAAAATATTTTTACTCGGTTCAAAATTGGCGAAAATAACGATGAACATACACAAAAAAATACATACAGACGAACATAGTACCTCCTCCTGTTTTAAAAACAGGGAAAATGCCAAGTCGATGATTATCAACATAGTTGTCATTATGATTTTTCAAATAATCGCATATATTGTATATCATTTGAAGCCGTGCTGGTCTAGTGGTAGTGACACCCGCCTTACAATCGTGAGGTCGTGGGTTCAAATCCCGGTCCCGTATTGGTACGGGACCTTCTTGAATGAGAAAATGAGTTCTTTGTAATTTACGAGTATTTACGGAATTCAACACCGCTGGCTTTTCGGTGAAGGAAAACATCGTGAGGCAACCTGCATATGTCAGTAGAAGAAATTCGATGGCGTATGTTAATCCACCAACGCGCACTGGGCCAGCGTGGTGGATATGGCCCAAACACCCTTCGTGGGTAGGCCTACATCCTGCAGTGGACTATTAAAAAGGCTGATACAGTACAGTACAGTATATCATTTAACCCAAATATGCCCAAGAGGACTACAACTACCCAAGAGAAATAATTTGCTACTTAAAATCCATAAATGAAAGAGATAATACTAAGATTTTTTTTATTTGGTTTGTTTTAGTGCTCTTGGGCATATATGGGTTAAAGATAAGGCATTTTTGTGCTAATTTGATTTGATTAAATTGATTTAACGTTTATAAGTGGAACGGTCTGTGAACTAACAAGGCCACAGAACATTTTTAGCATTTTAGCTACAAATTAATACTCTTTGATTTTTCGTAACAAAAAGTCAAAGAGAATTCTTTCAATGAATATTCAATGTTCAAAGTCCAAGGCTAACATCGACCCTACCTACAGAACTTTGTTCATTTCACTTAATTGCCCGAAAGAATGACTAATTGCGCTGGAAAGAGGTAAACTCGTTAAAAGTTTTGGTAATTTCGTCCTGTGACACAGAAATTGATAAACAGGCATTATAATATGCAGAGTATTATTTTATTAATATTTTTAAGGACGCGTCTGTCCACTGTAACGTATCCATTACATAACCATGCTAGGACCGTATCAGCAGCGCGAGTACCGTTCTTATACGATCCTTAATTTGACACATAATCTTATTTTTTAAGTTTTTTTAGTATATTTGAACCAAACTAAATTGAATAAGAATTAAATCTTAATTTATTCTGAAATACGAAGGTGACATTGTGTTCCATTATTTTAAATGCAGTTAAAATTGCTCATTTCAAAAGCAAATTAAAATTATAAGCGTTTAAAAGCGTTTATTCACAAAATATTTCCAATAGTAGAAACTTGTAATTAGCTTAAATGTTAAACTATTTAAGTTTTTAAGTAATAATAAAAAAAGCTGTTAGTTTCTAAGAATGTAAAATAAATAAAATAAAATAAAATATAAATCCCTAAAATTCGCTAAAAATCGGTATTTTCTATGATTTTTGCAAATTTTAGCGATTTAAATGTCAAATTAACGATCGTATAAGAACGGTACTCGCGCTGGTGGTCGCTGACTCTAAACAGGTCAGGTAGACTATCAAAAACTATTAGACATGTATTTTTTCTTTTGTCAATTAAACAAAACTTGTACAATACAGTCCGTCAAAGTTCCGCGTGACGTCACAAGTGCCATACAAATGTATAGAGAATAAGAGACGTGACGTCACGACCCCCACTCTCAAACTTTGACAAGGTTTATCTTTGTCATTTGTTATTTGATTAACAAAAGAAAAAATACGTGTCCAATATTTTTTGATAATCTAACTCACTGACTAATTTTATATTTTTACCCAGCCATCATGCCTATTCCCACTACAACACCATCATCAATAGTTGTCGATGATTTTGCTGGTGCCGAAACAATCCTTGCATAGCACAGAGCTTCTGGGTGACGGAATGGTCTAGTGGGCATAGTCTCATACTTTTAAATGAAAAGATTTTTTGAAGAGAAAACTTCTTGAGCAGTGTTGTGCACTTTTTGGGATGGGTAAAAAAAAACTCGCATCAGGATAAGTATCCTGATCAAAAATTCGTAAGACGGAGGGATGGCAGGCCTCCGGCACGGCGTAGGAGAGAAAGTAATATCCCCCTGACTTTCACCCGCGCGGCGAAAATGCCAGCTCCTACGCGACGCAAGGCACTTGCACGAGCACTATCGTATCTCGTATGTGATACAGTATTTTATCACATAAATGATAGTATACTGATAAATAAAGCAATTCGTGCGAAATTATTCCCTAACCATTATAATCATATACTACGGGACTAATCGCGCACTAAAATTACGAGATAAATAAATACCTCATCATCCCGACGTTTCGGGTAGACTGCAGTCTACCCGTGACCACGGTCGATGCAACTCGGCCGAAACGTCGGGATGATGAGGTATTTATTTATCTCTTAATTTTAGTGCGCGATTAGTCCCGTAGTATATAATAATAATGTGTTCAAATCGCGATAGTTTAAAATCAACAATATTCCCTAACCATCCAAATCCAAAATATTTAAAATTTCTCAACGTTAATGTTCAAGTTTTCACTTTTGCCAGCACTCCCGGAGTGCAACCCGTTGTTTATTTTTTTGCTTGGCGCGTTCTTAGCATAAGTAGATGTAAGTGCGTTGCTACACATACGCTAGTCAGATCTTGAATATTGATAGATATTCTACAATAACGTCGCTACGTAATGCTACGTAATGCTACGTAATCGCGTAGCATACCAGCTACGAGAACGTTACTCTACTTGTAACGACGTAGCATGTAGCATTATAGCTACGTATGTATTTTTCTTTCCATCTTATACACGGCCTCTGACCCCAAACTAAGCAAAGCTGGTCATATGGCTGCCGGAGATGATTATTTTTAAATACATAGATAAGTCATAAGTTATTTATTGATAAAATGTCAATTTACACGTCATAATATTATAGTTATATGTATACATAACGAACATTGAATACAATGATGTAATAAATTTAAATTACAATAATTATTAGCAAAAGCTTCAATAAAAATTGAAAATCAAATAATAATAATGCAAAAAAATGTCATAAAAAATCAATAAGTGGAAATTAATAATAAAAATACGATTGTCAAAATGAACTAAAGAAATGCGAATAAAATTAAAATAATCATGTCAAACACTTATAAAATTCATCGTATCTATAAAAAGATTGCTCGACAAGCCATTTTTTTAATTTACCTTTAAAAGACAGTAGGCTTACCGCTGATGTTACTTCCAAAGGTAAGTTATTGTACACGGTAGGAGCCATGACATGAGTCAACTTAGAGGACTTCCCGAGGGAGTGGGGGACGGCCTGCAGCTTGTGCCTGTCCCGGGTGAGGTACCTGTGCGCGGAGCCCCGCTCTGGATACGTAGCCAGATTCGTTTTAGCATACACCGCTACCTGATAAATCACGATACCGGTCAGTGTCAGGATTCCTAGTTTCTTGAAATATGGGCGAGCTGGAGTGTCCCATTGATAATTATCAATAACAACCAGACACAGAGCAAGCACCATTACATGAGTTTAGTTGATTGTGAGTTTGTAAAAATCCCCCCCATGTATAAAATATATATCTATCAAAAATATCTCTCTATACATGTATACCCCAAAATTATTTAAATAATGTTACCGTCTAACCACGACCTACCTACAATGCTGACTAAAGTTATTCTTACTTCAATTTAAACCTAAAACTATTTATTAACTAATTATGAACTAAATAAACTAAACACGAACTAACTATGAACTAAATATGGCCAATGATCGTCTAGTGTGAACCCAACGTTGTGACCCGCAAAACCCAGATTATGGTGATTTTGGAAACTACCTAACCGATATTTAAACAAACTAAAATTCTAATACTCACTAAATAATGACCCACAGCTAGGATATTTCTAACGCATAATAAAACTCATACTCATATTGACTACTTGGGGACCGTAAACCTAAAGAGTCAAGATTTCCCATTCTACACAATTTCCTTAGAGCTATCAAGAGAACATGATACTAATTCCTAAAGGATAGAGTACAAATATTAAAATGATGAATAAACTTTGCTTCAAATGGTTCAAGAGACAGTTATAAAATCACTTTCCTCAGGATTAAAAAAATTGATAGAATCCTTGGGAATTATAACTTTAAATGGAAAAATATAATAGCATAACAACAGATATCACGGCATAGGTAAGGCGCCCCTCCACAGCGCCAAATAGTCTCCCTCGTCTGACCTGACTTGGGCAGGAGTCCTCCGTATTGTTGTTATGAGAACAGCCAGAAGGGCTATACTACTTTTGTCAATGCTGTCTGTCTGTCATATATCTTCACAAAAAGGGGCAGGACTGTCTTTTTTGCAAATTGTCCCAATCTTCGGTTACAGTGTCCAAAGCCCCTAATGGAGGAACCCAGGTTCCTCCATTCCCACAAAATTAACCTCATATGGTGATATATGAGGGGTCCGATCTAAAAGTTCACTGTGGGGTTTCCCTAAGTCCCAAAGAATGGAACCAAGAGAATTCCCTAGACCCTATTGAAGTTACCTACCTACCTACCTAGGCTATTACCCTACCTATATTTTTACTGCTAGCTAAGAGAACCTACGTCTCTGGTATAACCGTCTTAAAATTAAAGTAATTACTTCAAAGAATATCCAAAACTTAGTTGAATATAAACGATAGTACAATTTAGAGTCTCCCACTCTAAGAATCGGAATGTTCATCAAGGACAATCAAAGTGTGATCATATTTGTAATTCTCTGCTTGTAGAAAGACTTTACTTATTAATAAGTTAAATTTAGTAACAGCATCAAGCCTTTGGCTTATAGTCAGTAAATTGAACTTCTCTGTTAAGTGGAATGGTTCACCCGCCATTCGGTCGAGAGGCTACTGGTCCCCAGATCGATGGTCTGATTTAGAAGCATTTACAGCTAAAAACCCAGCCCTGACGCCACTCAACTCTTGTGAGTAAAATAGCTAAAATCGAATGATAAAATATCTGTATTAAAGCAAAGTCAATTCTAAAAACCCCTGTGAATTTCCAAAGTTTCAACTATCCTTTGATAGAACCTTCAGATTCCTTACATGATGTAATTATGTCTGTACTACTAACTTGAGTACTCTAAATATTACAATATTTAGAAAATGCACTATAACAATGTATAGTTGTTAGTTCTGAACATTAAAATCATTCATATAAAACATGTTACACAAATATGATCGTAAACATGGGACAATCCCAGTTAAAGATTAATACACTTTAGTAAATCTCCAAATATTGGTACTATGGAATTTGAGTACACTAAACGCTTCGAGTACGCTAAAGATACGTATGAATTTTCCAAGATTAAAACATATATTTCAAATGCGTGTATTTCACGTAAACAAATATCATCAAGATAAGTAAATGTAAGTACAATCATAGAACTTCAAGGTTCCTTTGAACTTTGGTATACGCTATAATCGCAGCGCAGTAATCAAACGAATATTAGACACCGCAATATTAAAAATAAGGTGCTTAGTATAATCTGTTTGAGTAAAGATAAACATAATATATTTCATATAAGAAAGTCCGAACCTGCAAATGGGCACAGTAAGAACAAGCAAGCACACAAATAACAAATCAACAATACAAATAAAAAGTAAGATTGTGCGTAAGAGATTGAGGGTATCCAATCAAAAGATTCTTTGAAATAAATCAAGTATTTTTAAGGTCCAACTAAGGGTACACGCCAGACTCAAAATAAATAATGTAGGTAATTTGTAAATGTTTTACAAGTTGTATACTTTTACAAATCAATCTCCCTCAAATAAATCGGAATTGCCTCACCAAATGATGATGTTCCAACTGGCTGTCGTCCTCGTTGTTGGCTAGCTTTCCCTTCCAAAGTAGTTCAGCGGCACGCTAGGAATATGTCCGTTCCTTAGCTTCGAAATCCAGCGCTGCATCGCACCGTCATCAGGTTGCACTTAGCTGTGCCAATCTTGCTTACCAAACATTTATGCAAATCGAATAAAATCAATCCGCAAACTTATCTTTCAATTTGCACTACATTTCATTATAATTTCACTTATATAAAACGATCCGCACTGAATTACACTATCACAAAGCCGATGTCACTAATTTTCACTTTTCCGATAATTCCAACAAAGATTTGGCAACGCGAAATAAAACTCCCGATAATCCATCAGAGAAATGGCCACCGAATTAAACTGTGTATTATATCCATCAGAGGTACGGCCTCCTCGAAATCCCGAAGTTAACAACCCCGGAGCTGGTCCCCCGCGCCCTTTTATACTAAACTAGTTTTTATACGATTGCTTTAACTGCAATCGGTGCACTAACACAATAATATGCAATAACACGGTTCCTGCTAAAAAGGCCAATATTGCAAATAATCACCACAGAGCACATAACGCCATTAAAGCTAAAAACACCATTCGGAACATAAGCCCAACAACGCAATAATATGCAATACCCGCAAAAGAACGCATAAGGCAACTAACGTTGATAACCAGCATACCCTCAATTTGGATCTTAACGCTAATAAAGCAAATATTTGCAATTCTTGCATCATAATGCAAGAATTGCAAATATTTGCTTTATTAGCGTTAAGATCCAAATTGAGGGTATGCTGGTTATCAACGTTAGTTGCCTTATGCGTTCTTTTGCGGAGCATATTCGCTTTATGTCAGTGACGTCACTGGTAGTTTATTACAATGTTGCCACCCATAAAAATAAATTAAATATTCCGTTACTTTTACAGATTCCCTGTTATTTCTACAAATACGATTTAAACTATTTTCTTTACACAATGTAGCTAGAATAATAGTCATCTAATCCGATGACAATACATATCAATCTTATGCCATTGTTTTAACGCTTTTTTCTTTGAACAAATATTACCGTACAATAATATTACACCACAAATGTTTCTTTTTTTAAAATCATGCGCTGGCAATAGTGATTTTTGGCCCGGCTTTGCGATGATTGTTATTGTGAAGTGTAAATATTAAATCCTAGTAAAATAATCGGATAAAATAGCTCGAAATACCTATAATATTAATACAAGATTACTGCTAAACGAATATGCAGTATTTAAAGTTGAATGGTAAGTAAAGTATTGCAATTGGACTACGATTCTTTGCGCATGTAAGCTAAACATTACATTCTAATTTTTCGATGTTCGTTTCAGGATACTCTTTCCAGCCTTCGACATTATCCCAGCTTCCGAAAAGTCTTCAGCTCCATATAAAAGATCCCAGAGCTTGCAGGATAGCTTCTAACCTGGCGACAGCGGCAAAACTCCTTAAAATTGGCTAAAATTATATTAGGTATTGTTACCTATAGAACAAAATAACACTGTTAGTAAATCACTACTCTTTACAGTTCTTCTCAATAAAGATTATTGGACTTGTACTGTATATAACCTATTTGAAATAAATAAAAAAAAAATATAACTCAATCCTCCAAATGCTGATTTCTTGCTAATAAACTTCAGACTTTAAAATACCATACATAATGTGCAAGTTGCCTTTGAAACGTACATAAGCTTCCTGACATCCTAACATGTATTCCTGATTTTCTTAAGATACTAAAATTAAGAAACTTATTCCTAATTTAATCTATTCCAGCCTGGATTCGGCGTAGGAAAGGAAGGTTCCACCGTTTTTCGTTTTCTGTGACTCGCCTCCTGTTCATCCGACGTCCAGGGCCCGTCCCATCATTACCAAAGCATGTGAATTTTCTTCTCATTGTGGTAGTACATCATTAAAGGTAAAATATATTATATCTTACATCTATTACCTACATTATTTTAGCACCTGTGGAGCTATTTTCTATAACTCTAGTTGAGTTGCTCAAAATATTAAATTTTAACAATTAAATGTACCTACCTAGTTTGTTACATGAAAAATACATATAAATACGAGTAGCTACATGTGGAGAGCTACGAGTATGTACAGATGGACCTTTACAAGTTGTTTTCGTAATGTTTTAATGTATAAATAAAATAAAGTTAGAATTAAACTATGTATTGTAAAAGGGTACAACATACTGATAGATTAGTTTTAAGTACTATAATTAATTTTAAACTGATTTTTATATCCAGTAGGTACATAATTATATTTTCATCTAGGTATGTATAATTTTTTTTCTCTTATGTAGGTATTCTTCTTTTTTTTGCACTCTGTTTATATAAATGTTAATTCTCAAAGCCGATTTAAGTTGTTTAGTGTTATTTATAATACTTATATTGCTGTTATATATACCTACATACATATTTGTAAACATTAAGTACGTACTTAGTGGTTGAACCGGCTTGTTTTTTCTTTGCTTTATGTATCTTATTTTAGGAATAGGCCTGTTATTGGCTATATATACTTATATGTATAATTAAATTTAATGTATTTTTTGTGCTGTTGGCCTGTAAATAAATAAATAAATATTTGCCCTGGGTAGGAATTGAACCCACGCCCCTTTAAGCCAGTAGTCAGGGTCACTAACCACTGAGTCACTGAGGTAGGCGTATGTAGTATAGGCCGAATCAAACTTAATGACGTCTGTCGAAGCGAGTCGTTGCGCAGTAGCGATTTGTTCATATGTCAGCGGCGCAAGGGGTGGGTATTTGTGTAGCTTGTAAATATATATTCACAGATTAAATTAAGTTTGATTCGATAGCTGTGAAGAGAGTCTGTGGCGGAACAGCCGTTAAAATTACATTTATTGGAAACTCCACTATCTCATTGGGTGGACTTTGACATTTGACATTTGACTTTTGTTGCGATTTTAATCTCGGTCTTATATTTTTGAGGGCCTTGGTATGCCAGAACACAGGTTATTCCTAGCTTGGGTACCAAGGTCATTCTACTTGGAATGTTATTCAATTTGTCTATATCTCATTGATTGTAAGAGAAAAGTTTATGTTTTTAAAGATTCAATAAAATATAAATTAAAAATGTTTAATTAAATATTAACTACTAATTTTTTTACCAAAAAAATGAATTAATTTAAATCAATGTCTAAATTTCTACTTAGGTACACGATTTCCAAACTGCGTTGTGTTTTCTAAAACTCCTTTTCAATACAATCAAAACAATTTGTCCCCCTCGTGTTTAAAACGCCGACGCCCTCGTGTTTAATGTGTTTCCCGAAGGTACAATACATGCATTACTGGTTAGCGCTGTGAAATCGCCGTAATGTATTGAATTATTACATTTGTAAGCTTTTTGTACATTTAGGGTACGACTGCACTGGGATACAATGAGCGCGGAGTGCGACGTATCATCGCTTTAACGATAAAAGTACAACGACGTTAACGTTTAAGGTACAAAAATAAATAGGTAGCTATTGAATTTATAAATAAATAAAATTAAAAGTCTTATATTTCCGATTACGCAACACAAATGACAATTTAAAATATCAAAATTAGAGAAATAAAGTGTGTCGTGTATGGTAAAGGCCTCCTCCAAAGAATGCCATATGTTTCTCTATATTGAGCTATTTCGTGCCATTTTGAGCCAGCAATTTTTTTGATTTCGTCATCCCATCGTGTGTAGTCCCATCTTCCTTTATAGCGCTTGCCTGATGGTCCTTTCCAAGTTGTTACAGTTTTGGTCCATCTGCGTCTGCCAGGCGCGCAACATGCCCGGCCCATTTCCATTTTAATTTTTTGCCGTGGGAAAGAGCTTCTATTGCTTTGGTCTGGGCTCTTTTTGCATCTATTGCTTGAGCTGTTTTATACAAAAAGATAATTAAATTTTTGACCAAAAAAGTTTTTTTTTTAACTCCATAGTGTAAGTTATTTATTAACATAATTAATATTAACGTATGTAAATTTGGCTAAGATGAAAAAATAAGTCTGGTACAATTTTAAACTATAAAAATATATCAACTCGACAACAAAAACAGTTCCCAACCAAACTCAATAGAATCAAAACAATTTATTAACCTAGTTATGTCACCAGCTAGCCCCGCTCCGCGGTTTGTATCTATCCGAGCCTAAATGCTGAGATAGGCAGCTCTGGGTGGCGTGACTAGTTCCCGGTATTAGATAAGGTGTTCGCCTAGGATTTAATTGTAAGACTTTTAATTCAATTAGAGTGGACATTCAAGTCTGTCCAGACGTATAATCCGTCTTTTATTTTAAATTTAGTTTTTAAAAAGACAATTAAAGTCTCCGTAAACTTAACTGGCGCTGCGGACAGGATCGCTGTATAGTAGCGCCCGGCTTTTCTCGTGGAAATAGTGCGTGTGAATTTTACCCGTTACCGCGATCATCCGGCGTTTTTCGGCGATCCCGTGAATCAAATAAATTTGTTAAACTGGTGGAGCAATTGGCGATGGCGTTGGCTGGCTGGTGAGTAAGCTTTTTCTCCTTTCCTTTCTATCGTCAAACTAATTGTCAAGGTTATCTAGAGATAGGAATTTTCTCTTTTTAACATTATCTGGTCAACGTATAAAAATCTGCGGAAATCAGTATTTAGTGTAGAAAAATATTAGTGAAAAGTGAAAATAAGCGAAAACTCGTGAATTATTTAATTAAATCTAAATATAGTGTTAAATAATTTACTTACAATTATTTTATGTTAGGTAAATTAATTTACGTGTAATTAGATAATTTAAGTGAAATAGTTTCCAGTAAATAAGTTAAAATGGCCACTGAAAACAGACAAACTGTTAATTTAGTGCCAAGTGAAATGATTAAATTAATACCGCTTTTCGGTGGAGATAAGAGGCAACTAAACTTTTTCATCCGACAATGTGAATACGTAATTGCACATTATGCTGGCAATTATGAACAAAATAGGTACATAATGCATACGATTATGGGGAAATTAGTAGACAATGCGGCGGCCCTTATCAGCGAACGTGAGGACATCACGACGTGGGTAGATTTCAAGGAACTCCTACAGCAGCATTTCGGAGATCCGCGCACCGAAGACTGCATAGCAATAGAATTAGAATCTTTAAAAATTAAAACTGGAGAATCTTATTTAGATTTTTGCAATCGAATCCAATCGGTTAGGTCAACACTAATTTTGAAGGTTAACATCATCCCCGATGCAAACCTCAAACGAAGCAAAATTACCATATATAACAATTTAGCGCTCAATGTGTTTCTATATAACCTACCCGAACACATGGTTCGGATTGTAAGGTTGAAAGCTCCAGGTACTTTAGAAGCAGCCCTGAGCACTGTCATGGAAGAGGTGAACTTCCATGAACAGTACACCATGCGAAGTAAATTAATTAACAGCCGACCACAGGTAGCACATCAACCACCTACATTTAAATTCGGAAACAACGCCCCCATAGCGCAGACGCAATTTAAATTTGGCATTCCGCATGGCCAACAAACCACAACAAATCGGCCACAGCAAAATTTCGGTTTTAGGCCACCACAGACCTTTGGCTATAGGCCCCAGCTAGGGTTCCAACCCCAGCAATTCGGCGTACGTCCTCCATTTGGAGCAAGCCCACAGCGACCCAGCCTAAATCCGCAACCATTTAATTTTGGCATAAGGCCTTCCGGTGGCATGCACCCTCAACAATTCGGAATACGACCCCAACAATTCGGAATACGCCCGTCTAACCCTGGACCTACCCAGTTTGGGTACCGCCCAAACTTACAATCTAACAACCCACCGCTTGGAGACCAAGACGTTTCCATGCGCACTGCACCACCCTTGCGACAAGGCTTTAGGCTCAATGAATTAGAATTCTACGAACCTCAATACGACTTATACGAACAGGCCTATCATAACGAAAATGAGTACAATCCTTTCTACAATCAGGAAAATGATGTGTTAGAACAGCAGGAAATGCAGGTAGAGGACAGCGAAACTAGTGAAATTTCGGCAAACGCTCCTACTTCAGAGGAGATGCAAAATTTTCATATGCGCACCACGACCAACCAAGGGAAGTGATAGAGGTCAATTGTGACCCTAATCTAAAGCTCCCCTACATACACATACCGGAATTAAACGCTAAATTCATGATAGATACAGGAAGAATAAGATCCTTTATAAGCCCACGCAAAGCATATGAATATTTCCCTCATGCAATTGCTCACGAACCTTTTAAAGTGATCAGCACACACGCGGCTAGTTCACATTCTGAAGTCATAAACATATGGTTGCCACCAACTTTCAAGGCTAATGAACACCATAAATTTTATCTTTATGACGTAGACCCTAGATATGACGGTGTTATAGGAGACGACTTGCTCAGACAAATAGGCGCGCTAATCGATCTAAAGCGATATATTCTAAGAACGAACACGACGACCATCCCAATAATACATAGTAAAACAAACTACGAAGTCGTCATACCAGCATGCTCAGAAGTTCGCGTTAAATTACCGACAGACTTACACACGGGAGAAGCAATTTTGTCTTATACAGAATTTTGTGAAGGTGTCAGAATGCCGACAGCCTTAGTTAAATGTGAGAATGGTTACGCAACAACAGTGGTACAAAATTGCTTAGATGTGGATAAAACCATGACAGTGACGAGTCCGTTTAAGGTGATAGAGTTTGATAGAGGCGAAGTATGTGAGGTAAACTGCATGAATAGCATGAAAGATATAGAAGTAGATACATTATTAGAACAAAACCTTTCTAAATTACGGTTGGATCACACGAATGAGGAAGAACGAAAGGCAGTAAGTGAATTGTGTAGAGAGTACAAGGACATATTTTATTGCGATCAGATACCCCTAACGTTCTCAAATCAGGTAAAACACTGCATTAGAAAGAAAAACGAAGACCCGATTTATTTAAAGCCCTATAGACAACCACCCGCACAAACAGCCGAAATAAAAAGTCAAGTAGAAAAACTTTTGAAAGATAATGTGATACAGGAATCTCACTCGCCATGGAGCGCCCCTGTACACATCGTCCCTAAGAAAATGGATGCATCAGAAGAAGTAAAATATAGAATGGTGATAGACTACAGACGACTTAACGACATTACTCATGATGACAAATACCCTCTCCCCAATATTAATGACATCTTCGACAAATTAGGGAAATGTAATTACTTCAGTACACTCGATTTGGCATCCGGGTTTCACCAAATTGAGGTAAATAAAGAGGACAGAGAAAAGACCGCCTTCAGCACACAATTCGGGCATTATGAATTTCTCAGGATGCCCTTCGGATTAAAAACAGGACCCGCTACTTTCCAAAGAGCAATGGATAACATCTTACGGGGCCTGCAAGGCATACACTGCCTTGTCTATCTTGATGATGTCATAATTTTCTCAAATAGCCTTCAAGAGCACTTAGAAAAACTTAGGACCGTATTTGACAGACTCAGGCAAACGAATCTAAAAATACAGCTGGATAAGTCAGAGTTTTTGAGAAAAGAAGTCCTTTACTTAGGGCACACCATTACAAAAGAGGGATTAAAACCCAATAGTGACAAAATTGACGCAGCACTTAACTACCCTTTGCCAAAGACTACGACTGAGATACGAAGTTTCTTAGGATTGGTAGGCTGCTACCGACGATTCATTAAAGACTTTGCTAAAGTGACTCAACCCCTGACCGCGTGCTTAAAGAAACGAAATAGAATCATAATTGACTAAAAATTCATTGACGCATTTGAAAAATGTAAGGAATTATTGACTAACGCTCCCATACTGCAATATCCCGATTTCGAGAAAACTTTCGTCTTGACGACAGATGCCAGTAACGTAGCCATAGGGGCTGTCCTCTCTCAAGGTCCCTTAGGTAACGACAAGCCTGTCGCGTACGCGAGTAGGACCCTTAGCGATACGGAGAGCAGATATAGTACAATAGAGCGCGAACTACTAGCCATAATATGGGCAGTTAAACACTTCCGCCCATACCTCTATGGACGTAAATTCACTATCTACACTGACCACGCGCCCTTGAGATGGATCCAAAATTTGAAAGAACCGAACAGTAAATTGACTCGATGGGGTTTACGACTACAAGAGTATGACTATGACGTAATATATAAAAACGGAAAGCAGAACACCAACGCAGACGCTCCATCGCGTATTAAAATCAACGCCTTAGACTCTGAAGACGGAGACGTATCCATGAAAGTACAAATCGACAAAGAACTAGACGAAAGGGTAGAAAAACTGGCTAAAAAGAGACAAAACAGACACTCTTCCAGCACAATCACTTTATCTGACTCTGACGCTACTATATCCCTGAACTCAGACCCTGAACAGATAGTTGAACCCTCTTTCGAAGTAGAATACCCCATTAGGCCTGACGATTGCAGCTCAGACC
Source organism: Hypomecis punctinalis (assembly GCA_949316475.1). Lineage (NCBI taxonomy): Eukaryota > Metazoa > Arthropoda > Insecta > Lepidoptera > Geometridae > Hypomecis > Hypomecis punctinalis. Next base: position 2,301,225 of record OX438814.1, read on the forward strand.
AAGGCACAGTACATTCGAATGCAGAAAATGACTCAGTAGGGATACCAATATTAGATGAAGCAATAGATACTAAACCGAATCAGATCATAGTATACCAGTGGTTTAAAAACGATATTCAGGTAAAAGACTTTTCCCGCTACAAACAAAAAGTTTTAGAAGTTTTCCTCCCAATCGATAACGAAGAACGTATCAAACAATTTTTGAAGCAATATATCAGACCGAAAATTAAATACTTCATATACTTTGAGAACGAACAACATAGGAAAGAATTTGGAAACGTGATAGTAAAATTATTTAAGAAAGGTACGATAAAGATGCAAGAGTGTACAAAGCGAGTTGTGTATGTGGAAGATGAAAGGGAACAAAAGGCTATTATCTTAAAATATCACGATGGCAAAACATGCCACAGAGGCATTAAGGAAACCATGACGAGGATAAAACGAATTTATTTTTGGCAAAATATGCAAGAAGTTATATCTGCAGTAATTAATGGATGTGAAGTATGTCAGAAATTGAAGTATGATAGAAAACCTATTAAACCAACCCTCCAATTAACTCAAACACAAAATGCGCCATTCCAAGAAGTATTTATGGATATTTTCAGCATTGAAAGCAGACACTACTTAACAATAGTAGATGCATTTAGCAAACTGGGCCAAGCGATAGAAATTAGCAATAGGTCTACAGGCGAAGTAGTTAGAGCCCTAATAAAATACTTCTCAATGTACGGAATCCCGTGTAAAATCAGTTGTGACCCAGGTACGGAATTCAATAATGAAATGATCAAGGAAATGACAGCAATGTACAACATTCAGTTACACATTACCACCCCTAACAACCCCAACTCGACAGGAATAGTGGAACGATTCCACTCTACCATTATAGAATTGTATAGATTGGCTAGATATGAACAAAAATGCACTGATGCAGCGTCCGTTATGACCTACTGCATCATGGCATACAATAACACCATTCATTCAGCCACGGAGTTAACACCAATTGAAGTAGTTTTCGGACATACAGACTCAAATCACGCATTTAATGCAAATTTTGATAAAGCTTACACACAGCAACTCCTTAAAGATCATGCAAAACGAACTAAATACTTATATAATTACATATCTGAGAAATTGCAAAAGCACAAGGAAGACGTTAGGAAAGCAAAAGGTGGAGAAAAAGAGCCCGAATTGGAAAAGGACCAAGTAGTATTCGCTAAAGACATTAACATTAGGAAAAGTAAGGATAAGCCTAGGTATCAAAAGGCGACAGTATTAGATAAAGCAGAGCGCGGCATAGTCCCCGCAGCTATAGGGAGTAGGCCAACCAAGGTGCCTATTAAAAACGTTAAACGCCCTCCACAGGTGCTGCATCCTAGGGCTGGCCCTAATAGCCCACAGCCAGGGCCTTCAACTGCACCGAAATGAGCAAAACCCAGGGTTACTCCCAGTGAAAATAGGACAGGCATTCAAGCAAGAAGATAAGTGGACCATTATCAAAGTGCTAGATTTAGGTAGCATAGAAACGACCTTAGAATTTAATTTGTATAAGTATAAGGAGTTTAGCGACTTATTAGATAAGAATAAACAATATTCGATAGAGTTTTTAGGACTAAGGAAACAAGTAGAATACTTACGTAGTATAGCTATCGATAAGATAACGCAACTATTACCTAGCATTAGGATCAAGAGAGGCATCATAAACCCATTAAGATCACTAATTAAACTCGTTACTGGAAACCTAGATCATGAAGACGCAATTCACTACGATTCTCTAATTACACAATTAAAAGATAAACAGATATTAACTGATAAGAAAATAACTGTGATTTCGATAATCATAGATACATTTGTAAATAGCTCAGAAACTTTGGAAAACAATACGGAAATATTAAATGAAAAACTTCGAAACTTCGAAGAAATCGTCAAGAAATTTGTTAACACAGAGCATCAAAATGTTCATTTTAACCAAATTTTGATGATGTTCAACATATTCAGTATAAATTTCCGATCCATTTATGTAACACTACAAGAAATAGAAACAACTCTGGCGCTCACTAAAGTTTCTGTGCTACACCAATCAATTTTAAACGCTTCGGAATTATTTTGTATACTTGAAAATATAGATGATTACGATAAATTAATTTATAAAGCAAATTCTAATAATTTGGTTAAGTTAGAAAAACTTGCATCAGTGAAATCGTACATGAAAGTAAACCAGATAATGTTCATCATTGAAATTCCTCTAACTGACGGTAATACGTATAATTATTATAAATTATATTCGCTTCCGATATTTGACCCTGAAATTAATAAAACCCTGACAATTATTCCTAAATTCCCATACCTTATGGTGAAAGGGCTGAAATACCTACCTGCTACGCACCCCTGCAACGACATTGGAGACAACCAGTACCTCTGTACCGAAGAAGATACCATGATATACTCAGAAGATACTTGTGTAGAACAGTTGATGAGATTTCAGCCAGAACAAACGAAATGCTATGCCGTTCCCGTAGATGTTGGAGATATCAAAGTTCAACGCATCGAGTATAACGATTGGATCGTATATACCAAAAAGGAGATAATCTTAAATGAAACTTGCGGAGATAACATATCTTACAAGTACTTAAGCGGAACATACGTCCTCCACATTGAAGAAAATTGCATAGTTTTCCTCGACAATATCCGGCTCCACTACGGTCGCTCCTACGGCGGCAGCGTCTACGAGAAATTAGTTCCTTTAGTGGAACTTCCACGGTTACACGCTTCCAATGTACTCTTCAACGACACGTTAGACATCAAACACATCAAATTTGACGACGTCACGCAGTTAGCTAATCTTTTGAAAGTGAAAAACAAGGAAAGTGCGGAAAGTGAAACAGAAATTAGTGCAATCGACGTAAAAAGTGTTAGCTTGGCAACTCTCTTACTTTATATAATCTTACCCATAAGTATTATTGGCTATGTAGCATTCAAATTTAGGCTAAAAATGTGTTTGCGAAATAATCCGACATCAAAGCCTGTTTCGGATAATTTCGCACTTGATGAGGGAGGAGTTATGTCACCAGCTAGCCCCGCTCCGCGGTTTGTATCTATCAGAGCCTAAATGCTGAGATAGGCAGCTCTGGGTGGCGTGACTAGTTCCCGGTATTAGATAAGGTGTTCGCCTAGGATTTAATTGTAATACTTTTAATTCAATTAGAGTGGACATTCAAGTCTGTCCAGACGTATAATCCGTATTTTATTTTAAATTTAGTTTTTAAAAACACAATTAAAGTCTCCGTAAACTTAACTACCTCGTTGTTAATGGGTTTCCGATGGTACAATACATAATTATGAATTAAGCCGGAAACATACTATCGGACGCGGTTGACGGACGCGACTGACAGCCGCGACTTAGCAATGTGCACAGCCTTAAAACATCCGGTGTGCCAGATCGCTCTCGGACGTCCGAACGCTCAAAATCGTCCGAAGGTGATGTCCTCGACTTATGTCCGATAGTGTGCATGGCTCAGTGTACTTTCATAGTCTAGATACCTATCAGTCGCGTCCGTAAGCCGCGTCCGATAGTATGTTTCCAGCTTTACTGGTTAGTGGGAGAATTAATCTGGGTGCACGTATCGTGCCTTGGTGCTCCCATAGACAAGTATTGAAAAAATAAACAACTTGTGTTTATGTCGCAGCCAACTAGCTTAATTAACCGTTCAATCAACAGCCTAGCCTCTTTACTAAACAGCGCCATTTAACTACCGGCCTTAATCCCTAACCCACAAAGCATGACATAGTATGGCGAATGTATGACACTTGCGGGCAGCGACGTCATAGCCTGCATAGTGCGCTCTTCGTCTAGGAAGAGAATAAATATGCTTGTAACTGCTTTATTTCTAAGTTAAGTTAACGAAAACAAAAATATCTGTTTTCGTTAATCGGCTCGGTTGATGGTTAGCTGTTGTTGAGGTTGCAGCGACAAGACCTCCGACTTATGGTAGGGCTTATTACTGGTCACTGCAACTTGAATAGTCACATGTTTAAAATGGGAGCCACCGACAGCGTCTGTCATCTGTCGTGTCCGTCTGTCGTGGTTGCCTGCAGGAGAATGAAATGGTAGAGCATGTTTTGTGGCATTGCAAGGCAACAACAGAAACCAGAATCGCTTGCGGGTTGCAGGACGCTACTATTGCTTTGTCATCAGCATCGACATCACCATCCTCATCGCCATCCAGTTTACCATCCAAGCCACTGGAGCAGTTATGCCAGCGGCCCAGAGCCACGCTCTGTTATTTTAAGGAGTTGGGCTGGCTCGGGTAGACGCTGGAGGGGGAAATGCACAAAACACCCCATGGACGTCAGTGCAGGACTTATCGCCCCTACTTCAAATGAGAGAATGAGATGGTTAGCTGTTACAAGAGGACATCAAAAATATAGTCAACTAGCCTATTCTAACATTTCAAAAATTGAGCTCTTGCATAAGCTAATAAATAGTGTTTGGTCGTATATGGCTCTAGGCAGTGAAGTCGATCCCACAGGCGTAGGAAATCCTAGTGCGTTTTCGCCTTATCCGTGCTTTTCCTTATACGTGGGGAGGAAGCGCGTTTATTTGGATAATGGATTTGCCAACCAAAGTACACAACCCACGGTATACCAACGGTACACCTACTAATACGTAGGTACACTCATCTTAACCAGCACACGTCTGAGATGGTGTAATTTTGTCATTTTCGTGGAGCTAAATTGGATAAATTTAACCTCCGGAAGGATAACTTTGATTTATTTGAACAAACAATGTTATAAATAATATTTAGTTTTAAACCCGCTTTCCTAGCATATCAAACTAAAAAGTGTATAATAATAAAATTTTCAATATAGGCAAAAAATAATAATGTACGAAAAATATTAATACTATTGTAAAATACGTGGAGTGCTAGATTTACGAAAAATTATGGTACAAAGCGCCCCACGCTTTTTTTTACAACAATATTAATATTTTTCGTTCATTATTATTTTCTGCCTATATTCAAAATTATTTTACAGTTTTTAGTGTGATATGCTAGGAAAGCGTGTTTTTTTAGTTTTTTTTAACTATATTTATTTTCACATTTTAGTAATCGAATAAATGCATTGTCATTGGTCTTTGATAGATGTGCAAAGTTTGAAGAAAAAAAGATTGGTTACAAGCAAACAAACATACAGGTGAAACTAATAAAAGCGTGTTGAAAAGAAATCGGTTTGTTTTCAAGCCCTTATTTTCAACGTAGCTTGTCGCAGAAAACTCAATAAATATTTACTTAATTAAAATTTATCATCGAGAAACGTGCCAGGGGCCTACCATAAATATGGAACAGAAAAAATACAAATATTATGAAACAATAATATAATATGAACCTGACTTTTAAAAGTTTTGCAACATAATACATTAAGTTGTAGCACGTCAACTGCTGAACTTACTTTATTTAGTTGTTTAACTATACTCAGATTCAGCTATACTTTTTTTTATGACGTCATCACCATCATCATCATTATAGGTCGTAGGTCGGAGCACTAACATGGTAGCGCTCAGTTTACTGGGCGTCAACTGAGCGCTACCATGGCTCGGATGACACGTCCCGGTAGATTTACCCGTTAAACCATGTCAGAGGTCTTCAGGCGGCCTAAAAACTCTAACACCAGGGTTAGCCACCCGGCCTATACGAACTTACATACTATCACTGCTGGGCATGGGTTTTCTCCTATCGATTTTCAATAATACCGGTTGGGAACGGTTTGATTCCAACGTGTTCCTGCGGCCTTCGTCGGTCCACCTAGTTGGTGAATGTCTTACGCTGTGCTTGCCGTAACGTGATCTCCATTTACGGAACTTTACGGATCCAAAGTTGACAAGACATGTTACAAACTCTAAAATGTACAATACAAATACATCATATACCCGACAGAATAAATAATATCGGCTGTATCACAGCAATATTCATTTGCTTTTGAATAAATCCTTAACTTATAATAAATCAATCAATTTGCTAATATTATAAAAGCGATTTTTTTTAAAAGGGGCAAGTGCCTTTATTAACTTCCACTAAATACAAGACATAATCTAAAACTACACAAACTACTACATGACAAGCAATTGGATCATCCATAGACCCTTGAAGGTCTAAAGATAATCCAAATACTCAAGCCCACTGCCAGTTGGCAGCGTGCCCAGCATAAAAAAGGGTTGTAAGGGGTTGAAAGGGGGGATGAAAAGTTGTATGTAAGTATCGTCATAGAGCTAGAAGCTTGAAACTTATTTTTATCCGGAAGTAATCCGATGGTATATCCTTATATACGTTGATTATAATTATAAACATGAGGAATTTCCTATGAGGATAGCTTAGAAATCAAAATGTGACGCGAGTGAAGCCGCGGGCAAAAGCTAGTTCTACATATGAATAAATAGACTAGAGGCGACCGACCCATTTCATAATTTTACGTAGCCATCTCTTCTGTTTACCTACAATTAGTATCATGTGTTCGACTTCTACGACATGTGTTGTACTTCTAGACTAAGGATCCAGCGGTCGTCAAGCGATAACTGGTAGACTTTAGAAGTTATGACGTCAAAGATGGCTGCCGACCGTTGTAGGTATTTGCGTACATCACAAGTTCTATTTCATCGAAAAAAAAAATATTTTACTGTTCTCTGCTATATTTTATTTAAAAAAATTAGGGATCTTTATTAAAACTCCCATACCTAGGTACATTACGTCGTAGATCTATAGGCACAATACTTATAAAATCTGTCTTCTTTTATAATCGTACCTGGGCAAAGCCGGGGCGGGCAGCTAGTACACTATAAACTCAGAGCAAATAAAAAAACCAAGAGAAAATGTTGTGAACAAACAAGTGAGGCCGACCAAAACTACGCCTCGCCGTGTAAAGACAATCACACACATCAACGTATAAGAAAACTACGCCTTGGCTTGTCAGTCGAACTATGGCGGCGCAGCAGTGACGCACTCACACATGTATAAAAAACGGCTTCACTTGACTGTTCAACGACGTTCCCTCTGGATTTTTTTATTTGCTCTGAAACTATAAATAAATAAAACCCATTGAGGAAGGAATATAAAACCGAACTCAATAGACCAATTTATCATCTCCCGATGTTTGCAAAATAATTTACTTATTGGACCCTCCGGCTTTATCTACGTTTAAAGAATAATTACTTAGTACTACCTACTTTAATTCAGACTTAGACTAAACTCAGCTGGCTTAGGATCAAGGATTGACTTTATTATTTTTCGAGTCTCTTCGCGTCTTCTTATTTAAAATGCTTCGAATAAGATTGTTATTATCTTTACAAAGAGTTTAACGATAATACTTGTAGTAAGTACAAATCAGAATGAATTTCTTCCTTTGATTAATTTGAATAGGTAATGTAATTTGCTTATTTTGATAGCTAAGAAAGCCTAGATTGTCTTATAATTTTTTCCCGCCAAAAGTGCCATTTTCAACCGTGTATAGAATTCGAATTAGTTCGCACAGATCGTTGTAATAATTTTTCACATTATTGTTGATTTATCAAAAATCACTCAGCCGATTGCAATAAAATTTAAATGGGACATTTTTGAAGTCTGATCTACCAAATAAAAAAAGATTTATTAAAATCGGACAACTATGTAACCTATGCGTGGTTATACATAAAAAAAAATTAAATACCCGTCGACTTGAAACCTTATGCATTTCGTTGGTTAAAAAAGTTTCTGATAGATAATAAAAAGTACAACTAAAACGCAATCAATCTTCTTAGTGTCTGTCAAGTTAGCTACAACGTGCACACATCCCCTCCACTCTCACACCGCTAACCAAATAATAAGAACTAAAGTAATAGAAACCTCTCTGATTTGTGTAGAAACTGTACTAAAATAGCAAGAGATATACCTACACCACTTTGTCCCATTTTAAATGTGAAATTTAAAAGGTGTTAGAAAAAGATGCACATACATCCGAACTGACGTAATTTCAAAGGGTTTCACAAACTAGCATTGAGCTATCTCGGGTGTCCAAATTCAGGAAGGTAAAAGTAGGAAGGAAAATGATCAGAGATTCGAACATTCTTACTGTAACTATAGGATTCAAATTTCTGAAATAGACAAAAGACCAAATGGAACCTAATTTTAACTATTTTGACATTCCAACTAGTGATTTTGACGTATGCGACAGACATTGCTTTTTATTGTTTCACTCACTCTCGCGTATGCTGTATAACCAGATATGAATTGTTGGCTCTGACGTAGTTTTTATTTGAATAAAATTTAGCAATACTTATATTACCTACTTTTCATTCTTCTGAGGCGCTAACATTATGGAATATATAATGCGCTCCACAGACGCTAAGACATTTAATTCGGCCTATACGTGCTACATCCTCGACCACATCTTTGTTTAGATTCAAACAGAATGTAGAAAACACGAGCTTATTACGTACAAAAGGGGAGTCTGATGATGATAAATAATGATGTACATATAGAACGCATGGACTTTAAAAATTTGAATATTAGAAACCAACACAAAAAACGCAATAACGTATTCACGCTACTTGTAATGCAGTAGAATACTCGCTCTACTTCGTACTCTACAAAAAGTTTTGTTTTGTACATTTCTTGTGTTCGAAAATAACATTTTCCCTTTAGCGAATGCTACCCGAACAAGGCCAGCCAGTCCCGAAACAAAAAAACTCTAGACGTAATAAAAAGTTTCAACAATGAACAGAAGTCCGACGAAACAATAACTGAAAATTAAAAAGAGGAAGAAAATACATTTTTATTGTGAACGAAATTTTTATTTGTTTCCGAGAACCATTGTCCCCTTTAAGGCTTTTAGAGAGGAATTAAACGAAAACGACGATTTGGTTCTTTAATTACTTTCTCTAATGAATCATTTCAAGGTAACAGATGTTTTGCTACGGATCCACAAATATCAAATCTTACAAGTCTTGGGGTTTGTTTTAGAAAAGAGCGGCCTTCAAATCTATTATTCTTAACTTTTGCCATAACAAAATTTCGTCTGCAAATTTTCTTTTGTATCTGAACCCGGGAGATATTCAAAAGATGTTCATGCTTGGCGAAGAATTCATAATATTACAAAGGGAATAAACGTAGGTCACTTAAGAAACAGGCGGGGTACAGACTGGCGATTTACGTCGAGCTCGGGGTTTTTGGCATTTTTAAGAGTAGCGTAAATTAAACACAAATGTCGATAAGCAAAATATAATTCAAACGTTTTGTTTTGTGTTGACTGAAGCCGTGGTGGTCTAGTGGTAGCGACACCCGCCTTACGATCGTGAGGATGTGAGTTCAAATCCCGGTCCCGTACCAATGAGTTCTATGGAATTTATGTACGGAATTTAACACCACTGGCTTTTCGGTGATGGAAAACATCGTGATGCAACCTGCATATGCAGGTGACATATATATGTCAGTAGCAGAAGGAATTCGATAGCGTATGTGAATCCACCAACCCGCACTGGGCCAACGTGGTGGATATGGCCTAAGCACCCTTCGTGGGTAGGCCTACGTCCTGCAGTGACCTATTAAAAAGGCTGATACAATACAGTACAGTTTTGTGTTGTAGGGAATCCTTAATTTCCAAAATATTGGTTTAAAAATAACGTAAGGTAAAGTTATGTCAGATAAATGACTAAAACTACTTTTAGGTAGTAGGTACCAATAGTATCATGACAGCTTATAAAAAATATTTATCAACAGTTGAAATATTTTTAGGTTTGCACACTGCAAGATTTAATTTTATTGCGTGGCTTTATTTATCAATTAAAAAATTGGGACTCTGGGTCTGGGAACTTTTATTACCGGACAACGGAATGTGTTTTTCACCGGATTCACGGTGGTGTATGGTTTATAATGAATGTGTGTAGATGACCGGACATCGGTCCCGCGAAAAATGTAAGGTATCGGTTTATTGACGGTCCGTTGTCCGGTGAATAAAACTGACGTTTATTATGTTCGAACATTTTATCTGTCTAGCTAGTCAAGCATGCGACCACGAATAGCCACGAAAAGAACTTATTTCGACGTGTGAAAAAGTGACAGATATATACTTTGCCATAACGCTGTCTCGTTCTGACACTACAAAGGAAATAATTCGTGGCGCGCATACTAGCCCGGCTGGTCTGAGGAAAGGTACCTACATTTTCTCGCGAATTAATGAAAGTTTTGTACAGAACAGCTATTTCGGCTCCATTTTTTTGTAAATGTCTGTGTAGGTCGCGCCTCTAAATCCAGCCTGTAACCCTGTGTCACAAATCGTCTTGCATGAGTTATGATGAGTACACACTGGCCCTCATTGTGTCCATCATACGCTCGGGCCACAATGGGGCCCCGAGGATCATCTCTGGCAAACTGGGTTCATTTTATCCCACTTCCTTCCCATCAAAGTGAAATGTAGCGTCGCCTGTTGCTTTGTGTGTCTGTTAACTTGGACAGATTGAATGGAATACCTACGTTAGTTTATAGCTAGGAGCGGTACTTGTAGGCACCTTAACATAGACAGGTAGTCATGTAAAGTGATTTTATGTACAATATTTTTTTTTTTTTTTTTTATTAAGCTCGCTCGTTATTAATATCTAACCAAAAGTGTGTTTTGACGAAAATTGATAAACTTTTTGTATGGAACAGCTGATTGAATCAGGGCTACTTCCTATGTAAAAGTTGTTGTCTATTTTTTTCTTTTTTTGTAAAATCAATCAATTATAATTTTAGTTAGCAAAAGACCCTGGAGTCGGTGGTTAGTACATTTTTCAATAAAGATGTTTTTGGCTGTTTATTTAATTTAAAAATATTAGCAAACTGTGTACAGCTCTAGTGTAATCATAGAGATGAGAAGAAATTACAATAGGTACGTTTGCAAGCTAAAACAGTTTTCTTTGGTATTCTTGGTTTTCTGTATCGAATCGTTCGCTACGATTCGCATCAATTGAATTGGTACTGTATTAACAGCATTTTTTACCGTAGATCTTCGTTACGAGAACAAGTGAACAGCCTTTTCTTCCTTACAGACAAATTCCCAAAATTCAAAACTTTGCATTGAAAAACAAAACAATTCACCCTTAAAAAACTTCGAGCATCGCCGCAGGGCAAGACGTAATATTATTTGTACTTGAACTTACGCTTAATATTCTGAAGGAGCATACGTTATGTCTTGGACCTTTCCCGTTTTTACGCTTGTGTAATTTCCCTTTAAGAGCTTTTGTTATCTGGAAGTTTTTGAGCTATGAAAGGTCGGTCCTGGATTAGGCATTAGGGGCACGTTTTTGTTCCTTTATATCGGTCTAGATCATTTTATTGCTGATCAGTTAGGTTATATCTACTAAAGAGTTGTTTATATGGTGGTAGGGTGACATTTATATATATATATATATATATATATATATATATATATATATATACAGGGCTATTTCTAATCAATTAGCATCCTCTTAGGGGCTTATTTTGTACATCAAAACTAACAACTTTTGTACTACGACTTTTGTCAAAACTCAAAAAAATAATCAGCTGTTCGATACATTTTGTCTCGGGTGAAAGATATTTATGTATAGAACAACAACATTTTTTTTTTGAGAATTAGTAAAAGTCGCAGAATAAAAGTTGTTAGTTTTGATGTACAGAATAAGACCCTGAAAGGATGCTAATTGATTAGAAATAACCCTGTATCTATATACTAGCTTTTGCTCGCAGCTCCACCCGCGTAATATTTTGATTTTTATGGTATCCCAAGAGAACTTATTTCCGGAATAAAAAGTAGCCTATGTCACTCTTCGTCTTTCAAACTATGTCAAAAATGTATGTGTTAATAGTCCACTGTAGGACGTAGGCCTACCCACGAAGGGTGCTTGGGCCATATCCACCACGCTGGCCCAGTGCGGGTTGTTGGATTCACATACGCCATCGAATTTCTTCTAATGACATAAGCAGGTTGCCTCACGATGTTTTCCTTCACCGAAAAGTCCGTGGTGTGAAATTCCGTACATATATTCCAAAGAACTCATTGATACGGGACCGGGGATTCGAACCAACGATCTCACGATAGTAAGGCGGGTGTCACTACCTCTTGACCACCACGGCTATACTACGACGGAGTCATAATGTGACCTAAACACAATATTATTTCTTAATTATCCATCTACAAAGCTTTCCAATATTTTGTAATACCAATAACGTCATCAATAATTGTCACTTGTAATTCGATTTCCCCTAATAAATTAACTACCTACTCCCCTTAACAGAATTTGTCCATAGCCTCAACAATTTAAGAAATGTAGACACAAGAGAGACCGCGGAGTGTTCCCAATGAAATTGTGGTTCTTGCTTAATTGTTTAATGCTTTTAACTGAAGCTTCTGGAACTTTGGAATAGATTAATGAATGTTTAAAATAATTGTAATTTATCAAAATAGGACAGATTTTGGACTAACAATCTTGTTTGAGAAGCTTACAACTTCGAGCTTTTTAAGAAAATACAAAGTAGGTATTTAACCTCAATATTTCATGTCAATGACATGAAACTTTCTATTGCTGTATTTTACCAACAAAAATATTTCCTTGTGAAATATAACCAAGACCACAGTTCGCACTTTTAAAAAGTTGTCAGATCTTATGTAGAGCCAAGCTTCTAACTCTACACGTCTTAACTCTACAAGTCCTTACTCCACAAACTCTACACCTTATTCAATATACGTGACTTGGCAGTTTTCAGATTTATTCCCATATTTGTACTCTGAGACAATGCTTCTCGCCAAATTTCATAGGTATATGTCAACGGTAAGTACCCTGTAGGTTTTGATTTTTGTGAGTATCAAAATATGCGGTTTTTTACGACATAAACGGCTCTAACTTTTTTAAAAGATAACTGAGAAATTTTCTTTTGCACAACTGCAAGAAACCATAGATATACGTATACAGTTTAAATTTCAACTCGATATATTTATACGTTCCCGAGATAAAGAGTCTTGACATGCACGCAGACGGACAGACTGACAGATGCACAACAAAGTGATCCTATAAGGGTTCCGTTTTTTTCCGTTTGAGGTACAGAACCCTAAAAACGCAATGTCTGTCGCATACGTCAAAATCACGTTGGAATATCAAAATGGTTAAAATTTGGTGTATTTTTTCTTTTTTTTTTTAATATAATGACAATACTACAGTACTACTACATAGAAAGCAATTGGATCATCCACAGACCCTTGAAGGTCTAAAGATAATCCAAGTGCTCAAGCCTACTGCCAGTTGGCAGCGTGCCCAGCATGCTGGCAGCATTGCCACGCTGAATGGCAATGCTTATACGTTGAGCCAAATAAACACCAGCATTTTGGTCACGCGTCGCGTCCACCAGACGCTCAGAAAGACTTTTGAAAACGAGATGAGCTCCCGGCCCCCACGGACCCAAAGTCTCAACTCCAAATGGCTCAAATATGTAACCACTGCCGAGGTTAGCATATTTGCGCCGCTTGTGCTGCTCAGCCGAATTGGCCGCCGCTCCAGCCCTACTCTGAGTCTCAGGAAGATGTGACGGTGCCAAAGTATCGACGCAAGTTGCGTCCCATACTAAGGGCCGTCCACACTTCCATGGGACCAGCGTCATGCCGTCAGGCCTTCTGCCATCACCACGCGCCAACCCACTCGGTTCGAGTACGGCTGCGATATTGGCGGTGACAAAAGCCCTGCGTATGACATCGTTAAGGCTGGCGTGGCGTCCAATCCGACCAGCGCTTCTTGAGCAAGAGAGACCGTGGTGACCGAGCTGGTCAACTGCAGTACCACACTGACAGCGATGGGCTTCACAACACCTTGCACCCAAGCGTAAGCTGACAGCTAGACGAAATGCAGTTGGGTCTAAAAGGTTACCAGTATTGAAAGAGGGCAATGCTTGCAACCAAAGACCGGACTCCCATACAGAGACTGCAAGGATACGAGCGCGATCCGCGACGCTAGGACACGTGTCTAGAAGAGATTTCCGTGCTAGTTCGCAGATCGGCCGATCCCACAGTCTCTGCGACGATAAAGTCTTTGGAAGCTCGGTATTTGGGCAAGCGACCCTCCAAGCATTTGTTGCCTCATTCAAATGAGCTACATCTACGCCAGAATGGCCTAAAGAAGGTGCGAGGATTTTTTCAATCAAATTCTGAGTACTATGAATGGAGGACAAGAAAGCTGGTAAAGCAACACTTGAAATTTGGCGGACCCCTAACCCTCCAAGCCTAACAGGCAAGGAGGCTTGTAGCCACGCCCTTTCACTCATGTCAATATTCAAAACCGATACTAGGGACTGCTTTACAACATCGTCTAAGCTCAAAAGGAGCTCATTGTGTTTCCACAATGGACTACATCGTAAAGCGTACATAAATTTTGGAACAAACAGACAACATCTTATAATGGTAAAAGCCATGTGGGCGTTAATTTTGAGTAGCCTATCAGAGGCACTCAAAAAATTTTGAATTTTTTCTTGAACGAAAGGCGGAAAAGACTCATCTAATATCGGCGAACCTAGAAGGCGAAGAGAACACTTGTCTACCGATTTGATGTTAGGTGCCAAATCATTAAATTTGTTAAGTATCAAATCTTTATCCGGACATGAGTCGCAAACGAAAAGTTCGCATTTCGAAAAATTTAGCTCCAAACCAATTTGACGAAACTCGTCAATAAGAATTTCCAAATCACGTAGGACTGTGCTCGCATCGCCACCCAAAGTCCCGTCATCCAGATACCAAACGTTGAGTTTAGATTGGAGACGTTGAACAATTGGATGAATGGCCAGGCTGAAAATGGCTGGTCCGAGAGGGTCACCTTGTTGACAGCCAACGGAAGATAGCAAAACATCATTTTTGTAAATTAATTTAGTGGGTTTGCCGTAGCATTGCCAAAGAAAATTGAAAAGATCGGGAATTTTGTCTTTGACCTGTGCCAACAAGGCGTCTCGATTAACCGAATTGAAAGCATTTTTGACATCCACCTTAAGCAACACCTCTCCACAATTTTGACCGAGAAAAGTACGAAGCGAATGAACAGCAGCCTCACATCCACCCCGCGAACCAAAGCCAAGCTGTATTGGTTGAAAAAGGCTACTCAAAAGAGCAACCTTTTTTCCACAACCGGCTTTGGCTGCGAGACGACGATATGTGGTGCCAACAGCAATAGGTCTGATGCCACCATCTTTTTTGACAAGTGCGCATAGGTTAGCGCCATACAAGACTTCGATAACGTCATCATTGACCTGCCCAGATAACATGAGATTTGCCAAACCCGTTAATTCTCTCAAGAGAGACTCAGCCACCTCACCAGAGCTAAAAGATAGAAGATCTTTTAGATGTTGAGGCGAGAGACCATCTAGGCCTCCGGCTGAGCCGCTCCGAAAAGAAGAAACGGCCGCTGCAATCTCCTGAGCTGACACTTCAATGACAACGTCATCAGGGTGTGGTGGCTCAGGCAGGTGGAGACATGCTGCCGGCGGATGCTTGTCACGGAGTGACTGGACCGTATCGGGTGTGTGGGGGGCAATAGTGTCGCTGGAGAACAGGACTCGTGCGGCGCCTTTGATATCGCCATCACTAATTTTGCTCTCTACTATTTTAATGGTAACCGAATCGTCTGTTTTTTTAGAATTTGGTTTATTCTGCCTTGTTGGCGGAATAATGCTTTCAAAATCTAAAGAGTTCTCTTCCAATGCGCTGTACTTTACGCAATTTTCCTTTACCCTAGTGGTAAGGGATTTTTTGTTTGTTGGGTCCGAATGTACGTAAAGCACAACGTAGGGAAAAGTCAAGAGGTGTTCCCAGGCGACTAAAGAATTTTTAGAAATAACATTCCAAATAGCAGCAGATAAACACTGCGCAACCGAAAAACGTGCACCACGCGGGATGCGTTTTAAAACAGGAAGAGAACTTTTGAGTGAGCTAAGAACCTCCCAAAACGGTTTGGAAGGAGCAGCAGCGCTCACGGGACTGCTGCTGGCTCCATCAGAGCCTGCAATAGGGGCCGAAAGTGTAATTTGGCTATTTTTATGGCACCGCGTACGGTGAATTTTGAGGCCTTTCTGTCCTTTAAAAAATCGCACTTGGGAACACTCTAGGCACTGAATCATGTCGCCCTGCGACACATTAACGTATTGGGAAACTGCATTTGGCCCGGCCGGGGCGCAAAATGCCATGAATAACAAGAATTATACTACAAATATAAATAAAATTAAACTTAGGTTCTATAAGTGGAGACGTCAGGACGTCAGACCGTGACGTGGGCGGTCTGCGCAGACTCGGATGGCGTTGACATGGAAACAAGAAAACAACAATGAGCCGCGACTGTCAAAAACCTACCGAATATTACAACACAATAGAAAACAATTATTTGACTATCTCTAGCTCTACAAATATTACCTCGAAAGAAAATAAGAAAAAAAGGAAAGATTGGAGTAGAATTTGGCCCGCTAGAGCAGAAAAATCTGAAAAATAAGGGCCGAGAAAAATCCTGCCAACATGCGTTGACAGCAACTTTTTTTTTTTTTTTTTTTTCTAAATTTGGTTAGATTAGGTCATTTGTCTATTTCGGAAAATTGAACCCTCTAATTCCAGTAAGAAGTTTCAAATCTCTGATCATTTTACCATCCTACTTTTTACCTTTTTGAATTTGGACCCGAGATAGCTCATTGCTAGTTTGTGAAACCCTTCGAAATTACGTGAGTTTGGGTGTATGTACATTGTACATCTTTATCTAACACCTTTTAAATTTCATATTTAAAATGAGATAAAAAGATGTATTCTCTTGCTATTTTAGTACTGTTTCTATTATTTGTAATTTTTCTATGGCCATTTGCTTTGAGATTTCATAGTCAGGTATTGCAATTTTCGATTTGTGTCATACAAGCTATGTTAACTTTTAACTCCTATTACAAAGGCACATTAAATACAAAACAACTTTTTTTTTTAAATTAAAAAAATAATCACTTTATTTAATAGTCAAAAACACAAACGATGCTTTTTTATGAAGATGATTTTAATGATGCTAAATCGTTATTTCAAGCACTATTCATTTTTTTTTTTATTTCAAGCAATATTCATTTTTCATTCATTCACTTACCACAGTAAGTCCACATAGGTATTTACATATAATCCAAATGCTCGAACTCACTGCCAGTTGGCTGCGTACCCAGCATTCTAGCAGCATTACCCCGCTGAATGGCAATGTTAAAATTTCTTAATGCTTTTTAAATTATAAATTTCTTTCTTATTTTCTCTCATGCATTCACGTTCAGCATTTCGGCTTTATCCTTCTTTTAATACCTTAAGAAAACCAATTATTAAAGTATTATTAAATCCCGGTATTCAAAAAAGACTGTTCCAAGTTATTGGCAAGTTTATGAGCGTCTTGGTTTCGGCATTTAGATGCAAATGCTATTCCGGGACTGTTTGCCAACAGAGCAGAACTAAGGCGTGGAAGGTTTTATCATGTTTCAATATTTATAGTTTTAAGTAAGTTGTAAAACTATGTATCCCAATATTTTCAGAATAAATACATATACAATACTAGTATTTTTCGAACAATTAGCCTCGCTACAATAGTAGTACTCGTAGGTATGTCCATCGCTGTTATCCGATTTGGATATTAAACATTTTTTTCAAATATCATCAAAATCGGCTGATAAATGTTGCACCAATTTTCTGAGAGATAAACTAAAGTCGCAAACGACTAAAAGGTTTAAAAAAATACAGAACCTGTGTAGATACTTATCAAGTTTTATCAAGATTCGTTGAAAAATGCGATCTGTAGCCGAGAAGCAACATCCAAAGGGGCCGTTCAAGTATTATTATAAGTAGTAGCCCCATTCTTACGTAAGCATTGGTACTTGTATGCATTATTTTTTTTATTGATTCATGAGCAGCAGATTTAATTCTAGAAATAAGAAAATAGATTTAGGATCATATGCATAAAGAAACAAATAACTATGGCTGACGTAATCACTATCTAGACCCCCATGTCATCAAAAATAAGCAAAGGATAAACCCCTCCGCCCCTTATTATATACTTTATATAGTGCTTACGTAATACTTGAACGGCCCCAAACCAGCAATTAAATTTAATCCATCCTTAGTGCTGCCCTGTTCTGCCAACAGAGGGGACCCCTATCGGCCATAGATTGAGTTTTTCTTCCCGAATATTTCCGATTGTCTTACTTGATGAGGCACTCAGTTTGTTTCAATCGAATACTGATTTACAGATCGGTATAAATCTTATACCTTCAAACGAGCAATTCCTCTGTGTATTTGTTAGTATATACTCGTAATTTGGATCTAGAAAATGGCTCTAATGATCTTGATGAAATTTTGTATTCAGATAGATATAGATAGATAGAGCCTTTTATTCTAAGATTAGCTGTAGGCTGTAGGTACGTACTTATAAGTACCTATTTTCGAGAAAACGCTAACATTCACGACAAAACGAGCGCCGCTCGATGTCCATATTGTTACAGTCTTAGTCGTAGTATTTAAATGTGTCTAGCTTTTAATAAAATTCATTAAGAATCAACTAACGTCTTGTCATAAAATAACTGTTATAACTTTGATAATGTACCTATCTCTCTAGATACTGAATTTGCTGACCAAAACGAGCCATAAAATATTCCCTATATCTTTATAAGGTACATAACAATGATGTGTATTATACTTCAATGGTGCATAAGCAAACAAATTTTGACAGTTTAGACGTAATAATGTACGCGCACAATGTCAAAAATCTGGGCGGTTTTCTTTGTGATTGATATTTATATTTATCCATCTAGACAAATATTCTACATTTTTTTTTATTTCAAATAGGTTTGCGTTTGACTACACACTGCCTGATGTTAAGCAGATATGCGGTCTAGGATGTAGCACGCTTATCTAGAAGATATCTATTTACTCGAGATTTGAAGACACCTACATTGTACTTTAGCGGAAAGAGACTCAGGCAAAGCGTTCCACATTCTGGCAGTTCGTATGAGGAATGTGGACTCAAAACGCTAGGTTCTAACGCGTGGGATGTCTACCATAAAAGGGTGGCGCTTTGGTCGCGTCTGTCTAGCCGTACGATAGAAGAAAGGGGTAGGTGGGACCAGATTGTGCAACTCCTGGGCGCACTCACCGAAGTGTATCCGATAGAAGGCTGACAGATACGCCAGCCTACGTCGATGCTCGAGACTTTGCAGCTTCGACTCAGTCAAGGTTTCGTTGCCTGTCAGCCTCCTGGCTCGCCTTTCAATCGACTCCAAAGCCTCCAACTGGTATTTAGCAGAGCCATCCCAAAGGTGAGAGCAGTATTCCGTGCATGACCTGACTTGCGCTTTATAAGACTAAGCAGTTGCTCAGGTGTGAAATACTGTCTCACCTTAGAGAGAACACCAAGTTATTTTTTTTTTATTAATGGTTCACAAAACTGGGCTTACACACTAAAACTTACATTAAACAAAAAACATTAATAAAACGACATGCATAATGTGTATGCCCTTCTAGAAGTGAACACAGCATGCATAACAGAATTAGTACTGAATAACTGAAACTATAAAACAATGACAAATTACATTTTTATAAATTTAGCTTAAAATTAATGTTAAACGTCGCTTAAAATATGACACGGAGGGATTAAAAATATCTAAATCTTGGCAGATATTGTTGTACAATGAACACATGCGATACAAAGAAGAGTGTTGGCCGTAGTTTGTACGAGCATGTGGCAAGCTAAACGTTCTTCTATTGTCAACACGGCTAGAAGAACGAGGAACAGAAAAACATAATTAGGTATCTTTCCAAGCAAATGTGAACTGTCCAAAATACCGTTCACCAATTTGTGCAGAAATACGATGTCAGCTATGTTCCTTCTGAGTGACAGTGGCGATATTTTAAAATATGAAAGCCTAGATTCGTAAGAGTCCAACTGCCTACACAGATTACTCGAATATGAGAGATGGTACAGGAACTTCTTTTGCAATCTTTCAATTCGATCTATGTGAACCTGGTAGGATGGGCTCCAGACATGACTACAGTACTCCAGTAAGCTACGCACGAATGAATTAAACAGGATAATAGAAACAGTGGGATCTTTGAAGAATTTTGACTGCCTAGATACGAAACCTCCCAGACGTGATGCCTTTTTAACGACACAGTCTATATGCTCTCGAAAATCTAGTTTGGTGTCAACCATAACTCCCAAGTCACGCATACTAAAAACCTCCTTAAGTGGAGTACTACCAATGAAGTAAGAAGTGCGTGTCGGTGATGTTTTCCTCGAAAAGTTTATGTAAAAACATTTAGAGGGATTGAGTATCATTTTATTGCGGGCACACCAATCATTAATGAGGTCGATGTCTTTTTGTAATAATAACATATCTTCATCAGAATGGATTTCCCTATAAATCTTGAGATCATCCGCACACAGTTGAAATTTGGAAGTGATTTTAGAAGCCAGATCGTTTATAAATAGCAGGAAAAACAAAGGCCCCAGATGAGAGCCCTGGGGCACCCCCGATGGCACCAATCTCAGAAAAGACTTATAGCCGCGAATTGTGACAAGTTGGGAACGGTTTTGAAGATACGACTCGCACCAACGTAACAATGAGCCGCAAATTCCTGCGTGACCGAACTTTCCGATCAGCAATTCGTGATCGACAACATCGAATGCCTTCGAGAAATCGGTATAGACTGCGTGTACTTCGTGACAGTTTGTAAAGGCGTCTGTAATGTCGCTAACGAAATCCATAAGATTCGATGTTGTCAATCTTCCGGGAAGAAACCCGTTCTGCTCTGGGACAATCAGCGGTTTTAAGTGAAATAAAACTCTTTTGAGGACTAAGGATTCAAATAATTTACCTATGGCAGACAAAATTGATATTGGACGGTAATTACTTATGTCACCAAGATCACCGTTCTTATGAATTGGCGTGACATGTGCTATTTTCCACCTAGAAGGAAAAATTCCGGTTGACAGCGATTTATTGAATAAAAGTTGCAATGGCTTTGCTAATTGTGACGCACAGGCTTTCAAAAACGCAGGAGGAATCGTATCAGGACCAGGTCCCTTATTAGGACCAGGTCCCTTATTAGGATTATTTTTTTGAGGCTTATTGGGCTTTTGACTCTATATAGAGCCAAAGTTGAGAGTCGATGATAGCGTAACGCCTAATAGTTCCAGACTGTTACTTACCGGAAAGGACACACCACGGAAAGCAGGAGACAATTGGAAGGGCCTCCTTTTGGCCGAAAACAAACAGCCTTGAGTTTTCGAGGCATTAAACTTGACCAGGTTAGCAGCACCCCAGTCAGATACCGCCTCCAGACTCAGGGTGAGCCGTTCGACCATAGCCTCTCTGAGTGACTCGATCTGTGCCCCGCTCGTTCTTGCTTCGGATGTCTGCGTACCCAAAAATACCAGGCTTTAGCAAGTCGTTAATATGCAGTAGGAAAAGCGTCGCAGAGAGCACTGACTGAGAGTTATTCTGATATATAAGCTATATTATTGCAAAGTTTCATCTCAATCCGTTCAGTAGTTTTTGCGTGAAAGAGTAACAAACATCCATCCATCCATCCTCACAAACTTTCACGTTTACGAGTATAATATTAGTAGTCTGTTTTACCCGACTTAAGAAAGCATATCGACGCTTGAAAGGCAAAAATTACCAAGCGACAGTTTGGGCGATATTGAGTTATATATATCACTGAAATCAGAAAAAAAAACTGCGTCGATTGGTCTGACTCTCACGGCGCTAGGACGAAGTTTGTTGTCGTTTGGTAATTTAAAAAAAGACACATTTTCACAGTTTTCGGCGTCCAAGCGACTAAAATTTTAATGATTTATGAATATTTTTCACATAGTATGGATTAGATTTTTATAATTTACACTTAGTAATTTTTGCCTCGACTCTAAATAATGCATCTAAACATAAAGTATTTTCTGCCTTGCGAGTACCCAGGAATTAGCATTACTTAAGAATTTTTACCTGATTGTTTTTTTTCTGTCTCTTAATTTAAGACTTTTTAACACACCTTCAACAGATATACTTTATCATTTAGTACTTTTTACCTAAATATAATTTATTTAAAAATGTGAAGTAGTGAATATCTACCTGCCTAAAACAGGATATATTTTGTCGTTAAGTCATTTTCTACCCGCCGATTTTTTTAAAGTTTATGTTACTTAGATAACTATTTCTGATATGACGTTTCTCTAGAAGTTTTGTCACTTATCCGCACTGTAAATCAGATTCTAAGTGGCTGTTGGTAACAAAATAACGATTACGTCTTCACCGAACTGTCGCATAGACAACACGCATGCGTGCGCGCATGGTGCAAAGTGCTTAATCTCGTAGCTTGTTTGTGTACTCGGTAAGTTTATTATTAAGATTTTATGGCTTTATATTTAAAGATTTTCAGATATGACTTTATACTAGATTATTAAATTTATATTTTACATTGATTTAAATCTATTGTTAAGAGTACATAAAAGTCGAAAAAAGCGAGTAGATAACATCATTAAGCTATGTCAGACGCCAGTGTGGCTTGGTAATTTGGTGTGTTACAGTGTGTTTAGCATATGTGGACTTTGAGATAGCCATTAATCGGTCGAGACATGAGCTGTGCTTGAGTCTATCCAGCGATGCCGCAAGTAGTCAGGCCTGTCTGGAGACAGGTCAGTTCCTAAATTTATGGAAGACGGATAGGTTAGCCCTTCTGAGGAAAGACGGGCGCCCTGCGGACTCTCCCTCCGCGTACCGCCCTATAGTACTGCTGGATGAGGTGGACAAGCTGGTCGAATGCGTGATAGCTGCTTGCCTCATCCAGCATCTTGATAGGATTGGTCCACACTTGTCCGACGAGCAATTTGGTTTCTGGGCGGGTCGGTCTACAACCGACGCTGTTAAACGTGTCAAAGCCCTCTCGGACGAGGCGGTGGCTCATGGTCAAGTGTTGGTGGCGGTATCTCTAGATATCGCCAATGCATTTAATACACTGCCATGGGTTTGTGTGAAGAACCTACAAAGAGGCTGCCAGTCTTCCGATGTCAACGGTGCAGGTGGTGGCGAGAAGGATAGTGAATCTGGGACTCCGGGTAGCGCTGAACAAGTTGGAGGCCCTGGTAATCCATGGCCCTTGACAAGCACCAGAATCACTAGGGAGTGAATCGATTAAAGCAAAGCCTACGATGAAGTATCTAGGACTACACTTCGATGAAAAGTGGAACTTTTGGGAGCATTTCGCCCAGTTAGTTCCTCGAATAATGGGTGCGGCTGGGTCACTTAAACGCCTTCTTCCTAATCTTGGAGAACCAATAGCCGCTAGTCGTCACCTTTATCTTGGAGTGGTGTGGTCGATGGCCTTGTACGGGGTGCCTATATGGACGGAAGCCCTAAACCGAGAAACGGTCGCTTTTCTAAAGTGATCACAACGCGCAATGGCCATCGGGGTAGTCAGAGGTTATTGCACTATTTTGTGTGACGCGACATGCCTTTTGGCTGAATCACCTCAATGGGATTTAGAAGTGGAGGTAAATAAATAAATAACTTAAATTTCAGACAACACAGTAAATCATTAAACACATGGTTCATGCGAACATGTACTCGTGGCGCACGGAGCTCCGCCAACGCGGGCAGAATTCGGCACTCGCATGCATGCTCAATGAGTGGAAGGAGAAGCTGGCACAGCATACAGCTGGCAGCTGGACCGTCGAAGCTATACAGCCCGTCCTCGGTAACTGGCTGGACAGGGCGCATTGGTCGCTTACTTTCCGGCTCGTGCAACATTCGCAGGTGCTTTCTGGGCATGGATGCTTCGGAAAGTACTTGTGCCGCATAGCCGGAAGAGAACCGACAACAGAGTGCCACCACTGCGCTGCGACTTGGATTCGGCGCAACACACTTTGGAGGAGTGTTCAGCATAGGCAAATGAGCGCTGAAGCCTCGTCACAGGTGTAGGAACTGATCTCTCGCTTCCAGCATTGATTCAGTCAATCCTTGGTTGTGAGAGATCGTGAGAGATGGCCGTTTCCTTTTGCGCGAACAAGTCATGTTGCGCTTGCGTCGAAAGGAAACGGTGCAGCGCAAAAGGGAACTCCCGATACGCCGCCGAAGAACTGGGCGTCGGAGGAGGATTTTCCACGCTCTCCGACCCCGTAACAGGTGGCTTGGGCAACGAATTCGAGGAAGTCCGTTGCCTGAAAAGGTAGCCCGGGGACTACGCTAGGAAGAGCGTGCGGTATTTCCCCGCGCCACTTAAGGAAAGAAGGGTAAAAATCCACACTTAAACAGGGCAAGGTCCTAGGGGATCAATGCTACTGGAGCCGCGGACGAGTGCGTAAGCGTCCCCGCAGCTCCGGCACATAGGTGCTAGGCAGCAACATCCCAGGGTTTGTAGTGGGTACACTGATAAGCGGAACTCCCACATAACCACCCTGCTCCCCTGGCGGGGTAGTATCCATAAAGTATTTCTTTGGAAAAAAAAGGACAAGTAGTCCAGCTAGGTAAATCCAACTTCATGAAGGAGGTCAATCGCTGAATCCAACTCGGCTAGGCAGCGTTCGGTAAACCACGTGATGTCTTTTCATCCGAGAAACCTCAGTGCCTCAAGACGAGAGTTGCAACAGTTGTGTGTTCCCGAAACGTGATCTTTTACTGTGGACCTAAGCGCAGCGTAGTCTTGATAAGATCATGCGTCCACCTTCGAGATGAATGGAAGATCTCATCAAGACCGCAGCATCATGCTGGAACCAAGCCGTTTGAAATAAAAATGAAATTTATTGGCTTTAACAAACATTACTTATCAATAATTATCTTATTAACACTAGTCATGAAATACTCAGTAATTTATCAAATTGAGAAATATTGCCATCCAGCTAGGAACTGACCTGTGTTTTGGAATAGCAATTCCAACCGGTCTTATTGGAAATCTATAGGGGAGGCCTTAGTCCAGCTGTGGATGTGCAATGTCTGCAAAGACAACGAAGACAACAAACTAATAGAAACAATAATTAACAATAAAATAGGTAATGATTTGACATGGTTAATTTTTATAATAAATATTTAGATAGGTTTTCCAGAAACCGATGTCAACTTTTTAGTTTTAAGTACTTTTTATTGTGACAATATTTTTGATAGCTTTTTTTTCATTCACCATCAGATGAGGTTCATACTCGGTAGAGTGTGATTGTTGATGACTACAAGGGCTGTTTAAGAATTGGTGATGACAATATCCGTTGAAAGCTTTTGCAAAAGTTTCTAATGTAGTGTACTAAAACCTGAATTTTTGTTGGTTGTCCCAAAAAGTCCTACACTTACCTTATTTAAATAGGACTGTGGTTGAAATTGCCTGGCAGTAAAGTGGTTTATCTTTTTATTTCGATCATTTTACCTATGTGTTAAACATCTGTTTATTCTGGATGCATCATTTTGCTTCAAATATAATCATAAAATATTGGGGTTTAGTTAATTTTACATGTTTTATGATAAAATTTTGTTTTTGGTTAGTAATTTTTACCTGTTTGTGATTTTGATCAAAATTTTACTAACCGACACTATCTCTTAAATTATTGAGTAAATTCATATTTTTTAAATGACAGTTCATAAAGCTTTTAAATTTCATTTAAAATCTATTAGAACCGTGTAGAAATGAGTAATAGAAAATTTTATATGATTTTTTTTCTAAAAAATAAAACCTTAAAACGCTCTGGTGTAAAGTTGCCAATATGTCGCTTGGTAATTATTGCCTTTCAACCGTCGATATTGTTTTTTATTATTTTATAGCCTCATTTGATTTTATTGTACCTACCTACATAGTTTGTACGTTGCATATGGACATAAATCTGGCCACTACTTATCCTTGTTTCATTGCAGCCCTTCCAACTGTCTCCGGCCGTCTTCGCGACGGAATTGAATGTGTCCATCGCGTTATTTATGGGCACGCCATTATTTTTCGTCTGTTTTCGGAGCAGCACAGTCCGAAAATAGAACGAAAATATATTATTCTTTATTTTCATGACCCTCCTGACATAGTAAATAGGACAACTTCGGAACAACAGGTTAGAGTTAAGTTCCTAGACGAGCAAATATTATTTGCATGACGAATTTATACAGGGTTATTTCTAATCAATTAGCATCCTTTTAGGGGCTTATTCTGTACATCAAAATAACACCTTTTTTCTGCGACTTTTGCTAAAACTAAAAAAAAATTGGTGTTCCATAGAAAAATATCGTTCACCCGCGACCAAATGTATGGAACAGCTTGTTTTTTTTTTTTGAGTTTTGACAAATGTCGTAGAACAAAAGTTGTTAGTTTTGATGAACAAAATAAGCCCCTAAAAGGATCCTAATTGATTAGAAATAACCCTGTATAGATATCCTTTCTGGATCAATATTTTAAAAGCCCAAATTTTTTTGCGTGTTTCTTGTTGCTTCTAACACAGTTTTTTTTTTTATATAGCTAAGTATGAAGCTTTATTTACACAGGAAAACAAATAAAATAACACTTTTCACTATGACTAAAATTAAATAACCTACGTAAACAAAAAAGAGAAGAAAAAGAATGCTAAAACTTAAACTAAAAAAACACAAAATAAAATAAATGCTTAAAATAAATAAGTATGAAGCTTAAAAATAAACACTAACATTATACAAAAATATTTATTCATTTACATAGCGGCTGTACCTATCTCAGCACGAAGCAATTTCCCAAGCAACTTTAACATAGAACAGAACTTCTGACGCATATAATTATATAGTAATAGTGAAGATGTGCATCCCCGACAGGCCGACACACATGTGTGTGTATGAGTCCCTAACAGACAGACATACTACAGAAACAGGATGATTTTCATCACACATTCACAGAGCACCACAACAGAGAGGAAAACCTTAGTAAGATAAATCCTTTCCCAAATAACCAAAGGCGTAAAATTCTTCCTAACTTACCCCAACGTTAATAAAATCACGAATAGATTTAAAATTAATTAGACAGCGACCCAGCATAAAGGGGATTTCCCAAGTTTTATTCTCCGGTCTTCTCCTATTTTTTATTCCCATTCTATCCGACTCTAGCTTTACTACCGGTTTTATTTAAATCCATAATTTAAATGCAGATGAGAAGGTCTGCGGTGTGAAAAACCGGTATAATTTTATTAGAAATTGCCGTAACATTTTATTTCTTGATTTACGGTTTGTATTTAACCGTTAAATTTCTGTAGTTCTATCATAAAATACCAAAATGTTTTCATTCGATTAATAAATTGATCTTCTATTTTTTATAATACAAAATCTAATTAAAATTACTATGTTTAAATTTATATAGAAGGTCTTATAGGTACTACAAAATAGATTGTATTAGCTCAATAACACGGTACGTTAAACTTAAATGCAACACAAGATGGCTACCACAGCAATAATGCTTAAAATCGCATAAAACCTCAAATTTCAGGCTGTGTTTTGTCCTACTATTGTCAAATGTGACTTGAATGCACCCTGAATACCAGAAGTGCCACACCAGATTTGACGCTGCGGTTGGCTCTTACAAAATCAGAATGTGTATGAGGGATTTTACTCATCTTCAGCTTAACATTGAACGGTTATCGCTTAAACCATTTTCCGCTAACTATTCATAGAATTATGTAGATCTAGTGTCTAAGTCGCTAACGGTTAAACTGGCCACAGCGGCAACGCCCGTCTGGCACCGCTCTACATTTATAATGGCAAAATCTAACCTCACCCATCTAGACTTGTAAATATATCCCAAATTTTCTCCAAAAATATCAATATAGGTACAAATACCAAACAAAAAAATAATCTTCAAAATCGGTTTATAATTAAGTGAAGTAATCGCGTAACATACATACAAAAAACATACAGTTGAATTGAGAAGATCCTAAAATCCGTGAGTTCGTCTATAAACTTTTAATCTGTGCCATTGCCAATGTGTAGTAAGTATCTAGGTCCAATTGTACACCCATGTACGAGACGAAATGAAAAATATGTTTTCATACCACCTGCTCGAAAATGACCCATTATACGTAAAACGAGTTATTATTATCTTAACACAATCTCGAAGGCTGTGGCAGGTCAATGATGTTGTATGAAACACCCTAGGGAACGTCTAATTTGTATGAAAATTTCTCAGCTTAGAACATTTTTAAGGATATCGTAAAGAGTTTCCATTTTGCAAAATCGAATATAACCTGTTTAGTTCTTTACATTGCACGGCAACTGGCATTGTAAGGAGGTTCTAATCGACTTCACAGAATAAGACCTCTTTGGTGCCCGTATCAGTTCGATTTTATAGAATAAAACCTCTTTGCAATACCCGTGCTAGGCCATCGAGCTAGCCATGGTGTTATTTTTTTCATGTAGTATTAAGTAAGTAAGTTCGTATAGGCCGGGTGGCTAGCCCTTGTGTCAGAGTTTTTAAGCCGCCTGAAGGCCTCGGATGACACGTTAAATTGTAGGTCCCGGTTGTTTTAACCGTTCAGCCATGTAGTATTTACATTCTCTGTTTAATTATAAATTGTGTGTGATTCTATGAAAATGCGTAAGTACATTCTAATTTGTTTTAATTTATTGTGAACAATACCGAGTTGCCTAGTACTCGTATGACGTAAGTATTACTCATATTCTTGGGTATTTATTTTCTGGCAGGATGTATGAAAAGTAGAGTATGTACCACTATAACCAAGTCTGTCTTCGTCTCGGGCGACTTGAACGCGCTTCACTCAGGACTCTAAACAATTAACTTAAAACACTCGCTGCGCTCGGGAGTTAACTGTAGAGTCCCTCGCTACGCTCAGGGTCCAATTGTCGCCCGTGACATAAGACACCACTTGATTCTCTTGGTACATAATCTACTATTTATTTTATGTAACTGTCAGTTTAATTTCTCTTCCTCTTAGGTCTGTATTCCTTGATCTCCATATCGATGTGTCCCGAACCGATCAGCTCGTTGAAGTCAGTCGCAGTCAAGTTCAGGTATATACGTCCCTTCTTGAACGGGAAGTGTGGAGGAATGTACTTCACTGGTATCGTCATGTTATATAAGTTATATTCTCCCTGTGGACAAAAAAATGAATACAATATATTTTATTTTTCAATAGCATCGCAAAGTATTGTTGGCTTCAAACAGTCACATGAATATTATTTTTTAATTTGTCAAATAATAAAAAAATTTAAGATAATTATAACCCGTTAAAGTCCCGCGTGACTTTACGATTAAACTACAAATGTATAGACTTTTATCAGAGAAGTGACTTCACGACCCTAACTCCTGGACTTTGACACCCTGTACTAAACAGTGATTGTATCAAAGGGTCAAAGTCAGCGACTTTTACATAGCAAGTACCTACGGAGCGGAGAAAAAGTGATAGTGATTGAAATTTTTTAGTAAAAAATTTTAGTAAATCTACCAAATATCAAAAATCTATAAAAACTAATAAAGTAGTAAGTATAATTGTAAACAATGTTGCTTCGGCCATCCGTTTTATACAGGATGTTTGCCTGAACAGCGTCATCAGAAAAACTGTGGAAATTTAAATCAATTTATGAATTAATTAAAGAGTTTTGTAAAATTCCGATAACAACTTGCTTAGTTTTCCTAAGATTTATTTTATCCAAATACAGCATTGAATTACGGTAACCCGAGTGTCGCGTCCAACACACACATGCACACAATACGGCGCTGTGTGCGGCGGCTTCGCCCCCCGTTCGGCGGCTTCGCTCCCCGTTTTACGCGCCTGTCTCAAGCACCCGCGCCTGTCTGCTTAATACCTAGAATCTTTTAGGACGCAAGCTACAGTTCTACTATGATTACTCTTCATACTTTGACCCTTATGCTCAGGACGGGCAAAAATTTGGTACCTAACATGTGGCAAAACGAATCATAAAGCGGTCTAGGTTGAAGACTCTTTATAATAATAGCCTACTATTGTACGCTAGAAATGGGCAGGCTGTTTGAACTTTTTAATTTTATGTAACATCATTTTGTACACAGCTAAGCAATAAAGATTTCTATTTCTATTTCTGAAAACGATCTAAGGACGAAAAAAAAGTGAGTAGAAAGCTAAATAATAACACATTAATTTTATTGTACTTACATGTGTCAGTAAACTTTCAATATTTCTCTGCGAACTGACCCACTGACTGAATCTACTGACGGCGTAAAGTCGAACGAAATGGTTCACTTCACCTGAACACCGAACATTTTAAAATTTGTGGAACATTGTTCCAAAATTATTGAGAAAATTAACCCTATTTTTTTACATCGTTTTGGCATCTATAAATGATACTGAACAACCCATTAAAAGGACAACGCTGTTATACCTAACACCCTGTATAAGTAATACTATCTGAACCGGCGAACTTCGTTTCACGCGATATCTTTATAAATTATAGCCTATGTGTTATTCCGATGTGCATTATTACTGCAAAGTTTCATCGCAATCTGTGCAGTAGTTTTTGGGTGAAACATCCATACAGCCTACTCACAAACTTTCGCGTTTACAATATTAGCAGGATGTGCCTGCTGTCATTGTAACTAGAATAAACGAACGTAATGCTCACGTCTATTTGAAAATTACAGGAATATCTGACATTATTGTGTGAAAATTACTTTTTCTTCCATAGCAAAACGGGTAACTCACCGCTGGAAATGGACAAGGCTTCGCTAACTTGCCTTGCTTCAAAGCGGACCCGAAGAATGTATCTTTATGGACGAGGTCGCAGAACTTGAAATGCATCTCCACAAAACTTGGCTTGTATCTGTTGGTCAGCCACTCGTAGAAATAGAAATCCGCCTTAAACAACAAAAGATTAATAATAATTATTTTTTCGCCAAAAATGGCACGACAGACTTCAATCATTCGCTGGACTCGAACCTACACCATTTTTAGATAATCGGTAGCTTTCGAAAACAGCTCTCTCAATTTCCCTAAAATTAAAAAAAAAATTACGCCCAAAACAAATTTTAAAATAAAATAATGACATAAATCCAATTTAATCAGAGGTCGTTAGTAAGTTGGGCGTATCACAATCGTACTCAAAACAGTTAGCATGTAACAGTGAATCAACTTTTCAATTCAATTTTTTTTAATCAACTGGCTTTTACGCAGTTTTGATTTCGCAAAAATATACAGTTATAAATCCCTTTTACACCCTAGATTTTCTGAGCGATTAGTTTCTTACATGTGTGAAGATCGAAGATATTCGTGATAAATCAAAAAGTTATGTGTATAAAATTAGAAAATAAATTTATATAATAAATGCCGATTTAATCTACCACGGATTGCCAGTTCTTCTACGGATTTCCTCATTCCTGATACGATCTTGCAAAGAGACTAAGACCATAGCCCGCTCTGTAGCTCGTTGGGCCATATGGAGCTTATTAATAATAAGGTTCATAGTGAGAGACCACATTTCTGTGCTATAAGTCATCAGTGGCAACACACACTGATCGAAAACTTTCAACTAGAGGCACTGAGGTATGTCAGAGCAGAAGACGTTTTGCAATTTTCCGAACGCTGCCCCACAGAGTTGGATTGAGCGATTAACCGCTTTCTTGAAATAATCACCAGTTCAAAACTATGTGGGCCAAACCGCGGACTATTATCACTTTAAGAAAGTACAAAAAACGAGGGCCAAACCACGCGCCGGCACGCGGCGCGGCGGAGGCTATAATCATTTTAGTACGTAACAATTTAGGCCACATTGCGGGAAATCTCATTTTCAGTACTAATACAACGCGGGCTAAACCGTGGGCTATAATTAATTTATGTAAGTACTAAGGCAGTAAGGGCCATGGGCCATAATTTTATTGAAGTACAAAACTACGTGAGTTAAACAAAGGCTTATAATAATTTTAAGGAAGAACTAAAGAACTTGGGCTAAACCGGAAGCTATAATAATTTTAAGGAAGTACAAAATAACGTGGGCTAAACCGCAGGCTAATAATTCTCATTTTTAGTATGTCAACAATTTTCACATCATTGGCTTTTCGGTGAAGGAAAACATCATGAGGCAACCTGCATACGTCCGTAAAAGAAATTCGATGGCGTATGTGAATCCACCAACCCTTACTGGGCCAGCGTGGTGGATGTGGCCCAATCACCCTTCGTGGGTAGGCCTACGTCCTGCAGTGGACTATTAAAAAGGCTGGTACAAACAATATGGGCCGGACCGCCTAGGGGCCTAAGACGCGGGCGAAGCCCTAATCTTCTATACTTAAAAATGATTGTGCGTGTTCATTTCATTTTATAAATCATTTTGTGTCCTTTTAATTTAGGTTAGCATAGTGTTATAAGCCCAAAACTTACATAAGTAAAGTACGATGAATGTAGTTACGCCCTTGTTACAATTCAGAAATTGGAATTCACAGGGCATCCACCACCTTTTTATAATTTTTAGGTCGTAACTCCAAGCTAACTTTTAAATTACACAGTTTATTCAGATTTTAATATTCTTTTTTCGACCGCTTTGGTGTGCAGCCGAGTTATGTGGGAGTGTACCCACTAACACCCTCTCCGTGGCCAGCTTTTGTACCTTCTCGGGAGCTCCGGGATCTCTAAGAGAAAAGCACTGGTGCTCCCGGCACTTTGTGTGTCTACTCGCCTGGTGATAACACCAGGTTTGTACTGTCCTTTACGACAGCGTTACCACACACGCTGCCGACCTCCTCAGGCCCGCTTGAGTGGATGACCAGAGCCCCAACCCACCCACGAGCTCAGGGAACCCTCTTTTAGTAAGCTTTTACTACAGGCAGGGGATACCGATGCCGTATTCTAGTGGCCCGGCAACAGGGCAAGAGTCATATAGTCATTTATTCATAACACCATTTGTTACAAGTCAATGAGTAAACATTACATTAGGGCACTATACAATATAGCACGAAAAAATAAAAAAATAAAAGAACTTGACAATTACCAAATTAGTGACAAAATCTTAAAACAATTCAGGTAATTTCAAAAAGTCATTTACGTCATAAAATAGTTGCTCATGTAGCCAACATTTAAATTTATTCCTAAACGAGCCAGCGGAAGGTGCATCCCGAACTTCTACGGGTATTCGGTTGTATATAGCGGGCCCACCAAAATAAACAGACCTCTCCGATTTCGCTAGCCTATGAGAGTCCTTAGCCTAATACGCTAAAATTGCGAATAACATAGACTTTAGGCTTGTCATACCGAAACGTTGTTATCCCATGCCAGTTTGAGGTCTACGTTAAATCCAACGTAGTAGAAAGGGTCACTCCTGCCATATCGCTTTGAAGACAGATTCGCATATTTCACATATTTTGGATCGTAGTACGTCACCTGGGGGTGCTCCGTACTTATGTATTGAAACTGTAAATAGAATAAAGAGGCCAAATCAAATTTATTGGCATCTGTGAACACAGAGCGAGTCATTGCACAATAGTAAATCCGTTATGTACTGCGTTAGGAGCGGAGATATGCGCACTGCAGCGCATAACTAACTTCACAGACGCCAAGAAGTTTGTTACGGCCTATAACAGGTGTAAATATAGCTAAATACTACCTTGATTCCACAAGAAATTATTATTATTCCAATGCGCAAGAAAACTAAGCATTTATTTCAACCATTCGTTTTGGAATAAGCTAGTTGTTCAAAATAATATAAGTTAATTATGAAAATAATTTTACAGACTTCCGAAAAGGAGGAGGTACCTACTACATGGTAGTCTGTATTTTTTTGTGTATGTTCATCGATATTTTTGCCAATTGGGAACCGATTTCAAAATTCTTTTTTTGTGTGTAAGAATATACTTTCGATGTGGTCCTATTTAAATTTTATCGTAATCGAATAAGCCGTTTTTGATAAATCAACAAAAATATACATGGATGTCACATCGTGCATATTATTCGAATTATGTACACGGTGGGAGTCGATGCTATATGTTTTTGCAAAAATAATTATTCTTTTTGTCAATTAGTTACCCGTACCTAGTACCCAACTGTGATGAGCATCAACTTGGCATTTTTTCATTCCATATTGATGGTACTCGTAGTGAGACAGCACTATAATTTTTATAGAACAAAATTCGCAGAACAAATGTTGTTAGTTTTGATGTACAGAATAAGCCCCCAAAAGGATGCTAATTGATTAGAAATAACCCTGTAATAACCCTGTGTCTCTGGCAGCCATATTACAAGCTTTCTATTAGGACCGTGTGTAAGTCCCAAAAAAAATATTTACATCGCATCTTCAAACCGCTTCCAACTGATATTATCGGCGACATAGGGAAACCTATGTCCAAAAGTGGACGTCCTATGGTTAAGAAGAAATCTGTACTGTACTGTACCAGCCTTTTTAATAGTCCACTACAGGACGTAGGCCTATCCACGAAGGGTGATTGGGCCATATCCACCACGCTGGCCCAGTGCGGGTTGGTGGATTCACATACGCCATCGAATTTATTCTACGGACGTATGCAGGTTGCCTCACGATGTTTTCCTTCACCGAAAAGCCAATGGTGTGAAGAAGAAATCTACTTAATAGATATTAGATACCTTATTGTATCTCTATAGTATGATACTTACTGTGTGGACTTCATTTATTAGTAATATAAAAACAATTTCTAATTCCATCATAGTTACCCAACTTTGCAAAATAATTTTAACTCAATCCAACAGCAACCGACTTTATATAAAGCTTGCACTAAAATAATACCTAATATTGCTTGGTTATGTATTTAGGTATTGATTGTTATCTAAATTGATTTCACACAGACAAACAAATATATCAATTTAGTTTTATCAAAGAGATCTAGAGAGGTCTTTTCTTTATCCAGCAATCCCGGCACGCAAGATATTTACAAGTAGTAAATACTCATACAACGTAAGCTCAAATCAACTCGCTCTTGCCCGATTAGGAACTAAATATCTTGCCTAATATTATCAAAATTGGCTGATAAATAACGCGACAGAGAATTTCCCCCCTATTTGAGGGAGATAATTATGGGGATATCTCCCTCAAATAGGGCGGAAATTCTCTGTCCAATCAAAAATCGCCGACGACGAAAAAATACAATATAATATACAATAATACCTACTTAAAACCTGTATACCAAATTTCGTCGAGATTCGTTGAAAAATGTGAACGAAGACCTTCGCTCTGCTTCGGTTAATGACAAAGCTATTTTTTTTAATGACTAAGAGCTCTTGACCTCTGAGGCCTCTACAGCTTACCGGGCATGGGCAAGCGCAGAAGGCGGCTGAGCCCCAAGATTGGGTTAAAGGGTGACTAGCGCAAGGGCAACTGAGAAGGTACGCACCTCGGCTTGGGCCGTCACCCGGTGGGGGAAGATCAGACTTGCCCGGGCACCCCATTACGGTACGCTTACGATACGACTACGCCTACGCCTCGTGAGCGAAGGTCCTGAATTATTGCTAGCATCAAGGAGATATATAGGAACACCAAGGGAGCATTGAGAACGTTTGCAAAGGCATCATCAAGGAACGCAACCAGAGCAGAAAAGAGAACAAAAGACAAAAGAAACACAATCAAAAACCTGTGTTTTTGCTGTAATAATTACGAAAACATTTGCAATAGTCTTTATGCAGTAAAAAGAAGTGAGATCAAAACTACAATTTAAAAAAAATCATTTGTTCAGTCTTAGTTACTTTTCTACGGGGACGTCCTATTGACGCATCTATACAACTCTGATGATCCAATAGATAAGTACTGAATCAATAAACCGACTTGTGTTTTACATAAATTTGATCGCACTAATTTTACCGCTGAAGAACTCTTGCTAGAGTTGTTGTACTTTTAACATACTATGATTTTGATGGAATTATCATTATTATTATCATGTGGGTGCAATGATCTTCTGCTGCACTGTATGGATTTTTAAATTTGATTTGTATCTTTAAATTGTTTGTAAAATGATCACTGCAGTTGATGATATTAAGTCATTTACCTACCTCTACACAAAGCATAACAAAAAATGTTATGAGTCATTTTTTTTACTCCATGGACAAATAAAAAATAGTATCTCCATCACCAATTTTATTGCGATAATCAAGAACAATTCAATTCAAGTCGTCTTTTATGTCAGACACACATGCATCCATAAATACCTGTGTAAAATTAAAATGTCAAAATTAAATCCTACTAATCCTACTAATATTATAAACGTGAAAGTTTGTGAGGATGGATGGATGGATGGATAGATGGATGGATGTATGGATGTTTGTTACTCTTTCACGCAAAAACTACTGAACGGATTGAGATGAAACTTTGCAATAATATAGCTTATATATCAGAATAACACATAGGCTATAAATTATAATGATATATTGCGTATGCGGGCGAAGCCGCGGGTAAAAACTAGTAATATTATAAACGCGAAAGTTTGTAAGGATGGATGGATGGATGTATGGATGTTTGTTACTCTTTCACGCAAAAACTACTGAACGGATTGAGATGAAACTTTGCAATAATATAGCTTATATATCAGAATAACACATAGGCCTTAAATTATAATGATGTTGCGTCAAAAATCAAAATATCATACGGGCGAAGCCGCGGGTAAAAATTAGTTTGAAATAATCTAAACTGCTAAACTAAATCTATAATGTATATAATATACATTATATGTTACATTTTATACATTTATAAAACAAAATAATATATAAAGTGTTTCGCCCATCGTTACACGCATCCAAATTCTGGATGGGGCAGTCTTCCCGGGAGGCAATCATCTGCAGAATACCGTCGCGGCTGCTTCGCACTCGCCGTCGGAAGGAAGCGGCTTTCTTACGAATTATCGCATGGAAGTCGCCCGTGCGTGCCTCCGCGAACATCGTCAACACTACAATAGCGAGGCAACCGCATTAGCACTCTTATAAGATGTCGTTGTACTGGACCCGCAGGTCACTGGCAGCCCGACGAGTGTGGTTGCTCGATAACTCTAGTAAAGGAGACTTGACAGTACGCTTTGAATAGTTAACTATATGAGTTATCATTTCAATGCGCCAATCTTGGCGCCAATACCGAATTTGATATTATTTTTGACAACTGGAAAACTGTAATAACAATTTTAGGACATATTGTGAAAATCTAACTGACCAATGGGACAATAGCGCACAGATATCTGTAAATTGACAATAGTAATCGTTTTGATAATTTTTATTTTTTATTACTTTGACATTACGATTTATTTCATGACTTTTTGTTTTTTTCTCATTATATCGTTTTATTGTACTCTGATTTTAATTTTTATTTATTGACTGAATAGGTAGGTACTTATAATTTTGTGAGATAGATGTAAATGTATTCGTTTTTAATTCAATAAAATAATTTGAATTTGAATGAATAGTGTTATATATAAGTAATGTAATAATGCTGGTTAATTTATTTTCTTTTTCCTAGGATTGTACTCTTTGATCTCCATGTCGACGTGCATGTGGGCAACGAACTCGTTTTCGTCAGTTGCCGTTACGTTCAAATGGATGCGCCCTTTCCTGAACGGGAAGTTGGGAGGAACGTACTGCGCTGGTATCGTCATGTTGTATAGGTGGTAGGCTCCCTGCAAAAAATGTTAGGTAAGGTCCTCCGAGTTGCGCAGGTACATTCAAAATTGAAAATAAATTAATGTGATATGAAAAATTCGGAAAACAAAACAAAATGTATGAGGAAAATAATTAACGAGCGGACAAATAGAAACATGAAAAAAAATTAAAAACTAATATAAAACTAAAAATAAATGATAGTGTGGTTTTAGAACCCAAACAGGTCGCTAACGCCTTGAACTGCTTTTGCTTCTATCGGTGCGAGTGAGAAGATGACCCACCCAGCGTCAGCACCCGCACATCGAGTATGAGACATGATGAAACAATTTATTTAACTATAATTTATTTAACCGACTGCAAAAAGTGCTTATCACGCATTCGCGTCTTCATGGCTCCAATATGGAATTATACCTACTATGGGGGAATAGTGTAAACGCGCAAGATATATATTTATAATACAGAAAATATGTATTCGTATTTGCCAGATATTAAAACTCCCGACATTACCAATAAGAACTTCCATAAACCATATTTTATAAAACTTGAAATTATGTCCCTGGTGTCTATCTATATATTTGAAATATGTAAATTTGTCAAAAAGCACCCTGACTATTTTAACAAAGCGTCTGATAAATCGCTCAAAATTAGATCACAATACAGACAAACTCGTGGGATCAAAATCCAACTTAGCAATGCATAGTTCCAGTACGCATTCTAAGGCTATAAAAATATTTAGTAAACTGCCAAAGATATCGAAAAGAAAAACTGTTTTATAAAAAAACTAAAACTTACACATTAGACGATTTTTTTAACGATAATCTAGACAACATTATAATAAATCGTTCCAATACAAATAATAAAATTGTACTAACATGTTAATGAACTGCATGTCAATTTCATATGTTGCTATAAATAACTTAGGTTTGAGTTTTTTTTTCACCGGACAATGGACCGTTTTTTTCCCTGGGTTCGCGGTGGTAATTGTATCTGAAACATTATTTTTTGTTTCGGAAACCCGTAGATTTTGTTTCTGACACAGAGTTTATAAACAAATGATGCTCAATTAATACATGGCTTAAATAATGAATTTGTGGACCGGACATCCGTCCGGCGAAAAATGTAGCTATCCGTTTATTGACGATCCGTTCTTCGGTGACAATAACGGCCGTGTACAAGCGCTCTAAGTATTCAGTTGAAAAATTTACTCACAGTTGGGTACGGGCACTGCTGTTTCGCAAGTTTTCCCTGCCTTAGAGCCGTTCCAAAAAAATTATCTTTATTGATCAAATCGCAGAGGTTGAAGTGCATCTCCACCAAACCTCGTCTGTACACGTATGTCAGCCACTCGTCGAAATAAAAGTCCATCTAAAAATAGCAAAAGACCTCATTGTTTCTTTTTTAATTATTTTTGACTAAACAACTAACTTCATACAATTGATTTCAAGCCGAAAATAGCGAGAAAACGGTACAACACGTAACTATTTTGCTGTTTAATTACTGTAACGCTGCAATTTACATTTTACTGAAAAGAAAAAAATCGCGAATCAGCTTTCTGAGCTTCTGACACACAATGACAAACGATCGTGACGATGAATGCATTCATCTTAAAAACACAAGAATTTCTGGTTGTAATGTATGTACTGAGAGTCCGTACTTATAATACTTATGTGCCAACTTGACCATACAATAATTACTTTTTGCAAGAATAGCATGTCCGACTTCACCCGTGTACAGAATCATTACATAGTATAAAACAAAGTCGCTTTCCGCTGTCTGTCCCCATTTATGCTTATATCTTTAAAACTACGCAACGGATTTTGATGCAGTTTGTTATAATAGATAGAGTAATTTAAGAGAAATGTTTATATGTATAATACACCTGTGCAAAGCCGGGGTGCATCGCTAGAACGCAAATATTATGCACGGATCGATGTAACATTTTTCACATTATTGTTGATTTATCAAAAATGGCTCAGCCAATTTCGAAAAAATTTAAATGGGACCAATTTCGAAGTATACTCTTTCCAATAAAAAATAACTATTGAAATCGGACTATACTATGAAAAAACTTATGCGTGGTTATACATAAAAATATATATATATTTATATACGCGTCGAATTGTATACCTCCGGTGGTTCGGCGGTCAAAAACCATAAGTTATCTAACTCCAAATATGTATTATCCGATTTGGCTTGATTTGAGTGGTTTTTGTTTCATGTAATAAGCACTCGTAATTGTTTAATGTAATAAGCATCAATCGCTTGGATTATACGTCCTAGTTTATATAGTTTTTAAACCTTACCTTAACGTTGTAAGCCTCTAAAAAGTCATATTTTTACGCAAAAACAAGGCTGAAAAGTATACAGAAACTAAAAACTTTTCTGAAAAAAAAATAAGACGTATGAGCGTAAGCGTGCTGTATTTCTTAGTCAAGCGATTTATACCTAAAACATAACATTTTGTTACAAATTAAGGAGTAAGTAAGTTCGTATAGGCCGGGTGGCTAGCCCTGGTGTCAGAGTTTTGAAGCCGCCTGAAAGCCTCTGACATGGCTAAGCCGTTAAAACAACCGGGACCTACAATTTAACGTGTCATCCAAGCCACGGTAGCGCTCAATTAAAAATTAAGGAGTGAAAAGAGTTTTCTCTCGGAACGTAAATTTTATCAAAAATGTTCCAGATTTTTTCTCGATGTTCTACAGAAAACGCGATAACTGGTCGATTCAGAATCCTCTGTAATTTCTACATATTGAGTATTATGTATCTATAGGGTAGTCCTATGTCCACTCAGCTATGAATATCTTATGGCCGATTTATAACGATCATAAATACCGAGACATTCTTGCCCCAGGGGCGCAGCAGGTGTAAATGTAACTCAAAGTAGTAGAAAGGGTCTTTCCGCCCGTATCTCCGAGACGTTGCATTCATGAACGAAACGTACTTTGGGTTGTAATAGGTCACTTCAGGGCGCTCTGTGCTTATGTACTGATACTGAAAATAATATGAAAACAAATGTAAAGAAATTAGTTAAAAAATAACTAAGGAGAAGGCCAGTTGGCTAGCCCTGGCGTCAGAGATTTTAGGCCGCCTGAAGGCCTCTGACGTGGCCAAACGGTTAAAACAACGGGACCTACAATTTAACGTGTCATCCGAGCCACAGTTATTAATGCCACCCGCGGTCACCCATGCGAAGACTGGCCGTGCTGCTTAGCTTCGATGATCGCTATCGAAGATCTAGTCAAACTACGCTATGAGTGCTATTACATAAGTACCTACTAGGTACCTATAAGTAAAATACAGTTACAAAAGTACAATTCCAGAAGATTGTAAAACTTGCATCGCAGTTTGCAGTGTACCTACGAGTATACACAAAAATAGCGACTAGAGATTTACGGATTGAACTTTGCTTATCAACTCTAATATACTAATTGGAAACACAGATGAAATAAAAAATAGTTTCATAATGAAAAAGTGGCACTTATTTTGAAACAAGATTTCACAATGATACACAAAAATAGCGACTAGAGACTTACGGATTGAACTTTGCTTATCAATTCTAATATAATAATTGGAAACACAGGTGAAATAAAAAATTGTTTCATAATGAAAAAGTACCACTTATTTTGAAACAAGATTTCACAATGATACACAAAAATAGCGACTAGAGACTTACGGATTGAACTTTGCTTATCAATTCTAGTATAATAATTGGAAACACAGGTGAAATAAAAAATAGTTTCATAATGAAAAAGTAGCACGTATTTTGAAACAAGACTTCACAATGTATTGCCGAAGGCCAATTGAATAAAATTATCATTGGCAACAATTTTATAAACGGCTCTCATAGAGAGCTAGTGAGTAGTAATGAGCTATAACTAGGTGATTCTAGAGTCAAAGCGTAACTAGGTAGTGAGCAGAAGGGTCATACATATACGAGTACATTTGCAAGTTTGTGTACTTGGATTTGTAAAGCGATTAGGTACCTATATACGGTGTTTTAAACGGATCCCAAAGGCCGGCCACCGTGGGGATTTTAGTGGATACAATAAATCCATCCATCATGTGGAAACAATCACACATATTCTATATCTTGCGAAGATTTCCCCTTCGTAAAGAAAAGTCCATAATGGCTTTGGAGCTCCGCATTACAAGCTATAAGGTAGGTATTCATTTGAGCAGTCTCCGGCCGAGCAGCGTCTAGTTGAAGCGGATTGGGGCAAATTTTCTTCCTCTTTTCGCTCCGGACGAGGCGTGCCTCAAGCTCAGGATCGCGTCTCCATGAAGACTGCGCAGTTGCGCAGCGTCCGGACCGAGACTGCCTCTAATGGATACATATCTCAAGGTGGGTTTACCTCCGGTCCCTTAGATAGGTAGATAGATAGATAAACTCTTTATTGATTCACATTCACACACACATAAAACAGAAAATAGAGTTAAAATAGATGCTAAAACATGTGAAGCAACCGGCGGCCTTATCACTGAAAGTGATTTCTTCCAGGCAACCTTAGGATGGAGAGAGATAGGTACAAAAGAAAATACGACGAGGTGTGCTAATTTAGAGGACACTTTAAAAGTAAAACAAAATAATATAAATAATAAAAGAATTATACAATAGACATACATACAAATGTTATAACTACTAATACATAATATAAATAATACAGTTAAATAAACTAATAAATACTTATAACTTCTAACATACACATATAAACAATGTATAAGTAAACAAAAATAATAATAAGCAAACAAATTAATAAACCACCCAAAAAACTAAGAACGAATTAAGGATTGCGACAGATATAATTTTTTAATTTCCTCTTTGAAAACAGTTATGGACGGGGCCCGTTTAATGGAAATGGGTAGAGGATTCCATAATTGGACTGCTTGGAATGAAAAGGATTTGCCATAAAAGGTAGTTCGAGCGGAAGGAGTCATCAGAGTTAGGTTTTCTTTGGACCGAAGGGGGATAGAGTGGGATGTATGCCAATAGGTAAAACGCTCTTTAAGATAGTTAGGGGTAGAAGGGTTAAATAGAATATTATAAAGAAGGGAGAGCATGTGAGCATTCCGACGAAGGCGAATAGGAAGCCACTTGAGCTTTGTGCGAAATTCAGATACATGATCATATTTACGTAAGATAAATCTGATACAGTAATTTTGGAGGCGCTCTAGTTTGTCAAGTTGGTCTTCCGTAAGATCAATATAGCAGGCGTCAGCGTAATCAAGAATAGGGAGTAGTAGAGACTGTGCAAGTGCAACTTTGGTGGCAGTGGGTAGGAAGTTCCTAAGACGTCTAAGGGATCCCCCAGACGCAAACAACTTGCAACTAATCGACCTGAGGTGAGAGTCCCAACTTAAGGTGCGGTCTAGAATCACGCCAAGATTTTTTACCGTGTCACAGTAGGGTACTGTGGTTCCTCCAAAAACGACCTTCGGAATTCTATCCCAATCAATTTTAGATATCATGTATGAGCTACCGATTATTATGGCCTGTGATTTTGTAGGGTTAACTTTAAGACCATAGGAGTTACTCCATTCCAGAATGCGACGCAGGTCAGTGTTAACAACAGCTATGGCAGAGTCCAGCTCACTGAGCCGGGCTTGTGAATAAATTTGGAGGTCGTCTGC
The DNA here is from genome assembly GCA_949316475.1 of Hypomecis punctinalis. NCBI lineage: Eukaryota > Metazoa > Arthropoda > Insecta > Lepidoptera > Geometridae > Hypomecis > Hypomecis punctinalis. Next base: position 2,344,407 of record OX438814.1, read on the forward strand.
ATAAAGATGGTAGGAATATGAAAGGTGTTCAATCTAATTGAACATGTATCCGTTTCAAAACCTGCAAGATGCCGAAATTACCGTCCGCGACCTAGATACGGCGGGCATCGGCACCTCGGTGGCCATCGCACGTGTGCTGACGGTGCGGTACACAGACACAGCACACAACAATAGGTTTTCTATGTAGATTGTAAGTGTTTTAGTATATAAGTTGTTTGTTTTTATAATAAATTTAATTACTACCGACGACTGGTTTTAATTCACCACCACCGAGAAGACCCCCACCTGGAGCAACCGAGAAGAATCCAGTACCTGGAGCAGCAAGAAGAGCCCAGAGGGAAACCGCCCGCCCAGCCAACCGGCTGCGACCAGAGGCTCTACCGCCCGCCCTCCACGAGGCTCCGCCCGCCCTACGCCGAGCGCTGCTCCGCCCGCCCGCCTTCCACGAGGTCACGTCCGCCCGCGACGAGCCGACCTCCGCGCACCGTCCAGCACTCCCGCTGGACCTAACCTTTTCCTTCCACTGCGGCATAAGACACCTTGCAGCCGTTGCCTTCTGCATCGTTCACGTGAGCCTGCGTGAACGGCAGTGGAGAATCATTCCCTGCGCACATTGCACGACGTGCGTATCCTTATACCTTCCCCCATTCCGCTTGTTGCCTTAGGTCGCCGGCAACAGGTTTTCCCGTACCTATCTGTATATGTGTATATATTGCTCTATGGTTAGGGCTAGGCATTATAGCTAGGTAGGTAGGTTAGCTAGGGACCCAGTGGTGAGTATCCTTGATAGGAGAGTAGGGGTCTCTAACCTAGCTAGGGAACCGTAGGGAACTGGTAAGTTTTGAGTGGAGTAGGGACCTTAGGGATAGGGTCCTGTAGGAAAATCTAGGGAATCTATCAATAGGTACTAGTTTGACATTGTCATACTAGATCGTAGGGTCTTGTAGGTAATGTTAGGTATTACAGATTGATAGGCTCCCTCTTAGCAACTTGCGGTTTGACTGTTACAGTACTCAGAGCTCCCGCTCTAGTGCTTTAATAGTTTCATCAGGCGTTTAGATAACTGCCAGTAGCCCGTTGGCAGGTAGCTAAACGCTCTGAAGACTGTCAAGTCACAACGAACCTAGAGTAATACAGATTTACGACCTGCATTGCTCTGGGTTTTACATCAGGCGTTAGAGAATTTAGTAGTCGGGGACTATTACTTAACCTAACGCCTGGACATATGGTCCTTCGAGAAATTTTGACCCAGTACGCCTGGACATATGGTCCTTCGAGAAATTTTGACCCAGTAAGCCAGGACATATGGTCCTTCGACGGTTTTTGAACCAGTAGGTAACTTTCGCGATCCTCCTGTCCCTGGTAGATGACTTTTTGACTGACAAACCTTTGAAGTGCTACAGGCTAGCGTACTCAACCAAGCGCTAGTTTTGTTGTACGGATAAGGACTAACGTTTACGCTTAGCTGCTTTCGATCGGTAGCGGATCGGGCCCCGGCCTCCCACAAGCGGGAATCACCGGTGTTTTGAGAAGCCGCACGTACCGAATCGAGGATAAGACGAACGCAGCGAAGCATAGGGTGTAGCTGATAGGAGTAGGGATAGGTATCAAGAACGAAAAACCAAGAGAGAAGAAAGAAGAAAGAAGAGACACAATGGATATTACCACAATCAACAACTTGTTAAGAAGCCAAGATAAACAGTTAGAAGAATTACAACAGATATTTAGAAATATCAAGAAAGATTCATCTTATAGAAAAACCGACGCCTATGTAAAAACGAAGAGACAAAGAGTTGAAGAAATAATAGAAGAAGTCACGCACACCCATGAAGTCCTCCAAAATGAAGAATCCTTACAAAATCACAAGTACATTACGTTGGATTATTTTACCAAAGTGAGAAGCCTTTACTTAGAGATAATTGAATACTTAGACAGTTGTAACAAAACTGAACAGATCGAGCACAGAAAAACAATCGAAACACCAGCAAAAATACAATCACAACTTTTTTTGATAAAAATATTAAGAAGCAAACTAAACAGATCGTCTGAATTGCTAAGAATAGATCAAGTACCCAAGGAAGAACTCGATACCAGTAGATCACAATTAGAACAGTCACTCGAAGAAGTACTAAAGCAACACGCAGTGCTTATGCAAGAAGAAGAGTTAGTCAGCCACGATTATTTTAGAAATGACGTCATCGATGATATCCAGATGGAAGTAGAACCAGTCATCCAAGAATTATTTACTAGAAGTTTAAGCCAGTCCTTTAACAAGAAACAAGAAACAGTCATGAATACCACCGTAAACTTACCAAAAATTAACATACCTTATTTTAATGGCACGTACGAATCTTGGGAATCGTTTTACGACTTATTTAAGAAAATCATACATGACCACAAAACGTTATCTCTCACAGAAAAAATGCAATATTTGAAAACACATGTAAAAGACGAAGCAGCCAAATTAATTGACCATTTAACTGTGTGTGATGAACATTACGAGACAGCGTGGACTCTCTTAACCAACCGATATAGAAACGAGCGCATTTTAGTAACAAGGCACATAGACAACATTATTCATTTACCAAAAACAGAAAAAGGCAATGCTGACAATTTGAAGAAACTCCACGATAACATGAATAAAAGCCTGGAAGCGCTCAAAGGGTTGGGACTCAACATAGAATCTTGGGATCCATTTTTAACAAGAATAATCACATTAAAATGGGATTCTGAAACAAACGAAAGGTATGAACAACATGTAATGCAACCTAAACAACTTCAAAAATTATCAGATGTCATGGACTTCTTACAACGAAGATTCATGTCGTTAGAAGCATGTGGCATGAAACAGGCAGTAACACAGTATACACAGAATAAGTCAAAATTTTATAATTCAGCGGCCGTTGGAAGGGGTTGCTGGCTATGCAATACCAACATGCATAACATATACGGTTGCACCAAATTCAAAGCGTTATCAATAACAGAACGTAACAGAGCAGTAAGCAAAAAATGCAGGCGTTGTATAAATCACGATAAGAATGAGCAATGTTATACTTCAGGCAAGTGTATGCAATGTGGATCACCGAGTCACCACTCGTTGTTACACCAACATGAACGATCAACGCACCAAGCCATTCAAAACCATAGGCCGCCGTATAGAGAAGTAAAGAACACGCCATCTACTTCAACAAGCCGAGTAGTAACAAGATCATCATCAAACATAGCAACCAACGCATTGACAGAAGTCACGTTACTAGCCACAGCAGAAGTACAAGCTAGAGCTGCCGATGGCTCAACACATCGATTGAGGGTGCTATGTGATCAAGGATCTGAAGCGTCATATTGCACAGAACATGTAGCGCAATTAATGTCGTTCCCACGCACTAGAATAAGAGCGCAGATAAGTGGTATTGGAGATGAAAAACCGAAAACATCGAACTACTCTATGAATATTTTGCTAGAGCCCAGACTACCAACTGGGTTCAAGTTACCAGTAAATCTAATAATATTGCCAAAGTTGACCAGTGCGCTACCGAACAGAGACATACCTGGTTTAAAAGCTGAATGCATTGCCGATCTATTACTTGCAGATCCAAATTATAATAAAAGAAGTGCTATAGATATCATATTAGGAGCTCAAGAATATAGTAAGCTACTACTGAACGGATTTCAGAACGTCCAAGAAGGGGTCATTGCCCAAAACACGAAGTTTGGGTGGATACTGTCTGGAACATGCGATAGTGATAAGAGCATAAACACAGTAAGAATACTAAGCATGACAACAAGAACTACAGAGATGGAAGATCTACGTAAATTTTGGGAGTTAGAAGAAGTAGGAGGAAATATAAACCTAAGTAGTGAAGATGAACAATGTGAAACATTTTACAAAAATACAACAGTCAGAAACGAAAATGGAAGTTACACAGTCCGATTACCTTTAAAAACCCCAACCCAAGAATATGGTGATTCACGTCGAAGAGCAGTAGCACGACTACTACAATTAGAGAAGAGGTTTGCGAAAGATAATCAACTGAAAAAACAATATCAAGAATTTTTAAATGAGTATTTGAATCTAGGACATATGAAAAGAGTGCCTAAAGAGGACAATTATAACGGAAAATGCTATATACCACACCAACCCGTGGTAAATGAAAACTCCCTCACGACAAAATTGAGGGTAGTCTTTGACGCATCCAGCAAAGCAAGTAAAAAAGACTTAAGCCTTAACGACAACATGTATAAAGGACCAAGACTCCAACAAGACTTAGCCACAATATTATTGAGATGGCGTAAACATAAATTTGTGTTCATGGCAGACATAGAAAAAATGTACCGCTTTATTAAAATACACAATCAAGACTATTCGTGTCAACGAATACTGTGGAGAGATTCACCAAAAGATAACATAACTGAATATGAATTAACGACTGTAACATATGGCACGACGTCAGCACCATACTTAGCAGTTAAAACACTTCAACAATTAGCAATAGATGAAAAAGCTAATTTCCCGTTGGCCAGTAGCATCGCATTGGAAGATTTCTACGTAGACGATGTGCTGTCAGGAAATGACACAATCGACTCTACAAAACAACTACAAACTGAACTGATACAACTACTGAACACAGGAGGTTTTAACCTTAGAAAGTGGTCATCTAATCGTATTGAGTTACTGCAAAACATACCAGAAGAAAACAAAGATGGAACAATGATGAAAATACCATTAGACGAAACAAGGAAGTCATTAGGGGTTATATGGTCGCCATTAGAAGATCAATTCAAATTCCAAGTTACAGTTAAAATAAATGAGAAACCTACGAAACGATTTATACTGTCGGAAGTGGCAAAACTATTTGATCCGTTGGGGTGGCTCGCACCAGTAATAATTACAATGAAATTGATGATTCAACAGCTTTGGGTTAACGGTTCAGATTGGGATCAACCAGTAGAGGAAGACATAAGAAGAAAATGGACAGAAGATCCTGACGATAATGTAGTATTTACACCAAGTCACTACTTAATAGGAAGAGAAGCCATAGAAATGCCAGATCCTTTAGAAACTGTGAATATTACTTTGACAAACAGATGGAAGCAAGAACAAAAGATGAAGAGAGAATTATGGAAAGCCTCGTCCAAAGACTACCTACACCAATTACAACAAATATATAAATGGAAAACTAACCCAGAAAATTTAGAGATCGGAACAGTGGTGCTCATGAAGGACGAAAACTTTAATCCAAGCAAATGGCCGTTAGCAAAAATAACGGCTGTTCATAAAGGGAAAGACAACCCTACAAGGGTCGTAACGCTAGAAAAAGCAAATGGACCAGCCATGAAAAGATCCAATCATACTTTAATTCCATTAATAAAAGAAGACGAAGAACAGAAGAAAATACAGTCAAACTTGGCAACGGTACAAAGAACGTCAGCAGTAAAGATACACAAAAAAAACACTAAAACAAACAAATCATCAAAGTGGTGGTTTCCATTATTACTAATTTTCTACATTGTTAGCGGCACTGCAGCATCTTTTACGCTGCAAACGGTACAACCAGGATTATATGTTGAACAAGTTGGAACGACAAACATTGACCGAGGAGTTTTTCGCATTGAAACAACATATAACAGAAGCAACCTTTACGAAGATTCAGACAGTATAAAGAAAGTCACAAACCAAGTGAAAGAATTATGTAACAAAGCTGAAGTTATGATAGCAGATACGCATTGTAGGCAATTTTACCGACATTTATTAGAACAACAAGGAAAATTTGAAAGAACCAAAGAGTTTTTTATCAGAAACAGATCACAAAAGAAGAAAGAGAGGATTATTGGGAGAATTTCTGACATCAATATTTGGAGTTAACGATGAAGTATACCGAGACATTGATTCGCTTAGTCAAAATCAAGGAAAATTAATAGAAGCGGCAAGACATCAAACAAAATTTATGTTGTCTGCGATGTCACAACTTAACGACACTGAAGAGAGAATTCAAGGAAAATTAGATAGGTTTCAGACAAAAATAAACACAATTATAGAAAATCTAGAAAACAAAGATCACTGGTATGCCAAAATAGACGAAAACCAACTTAACATTGAGGTAATGCAGACATATCAATTTGCATCAAATTATATAGAAGAAATTATAGACTACTATTCGGGACTCTCAGAAATGTATCTTGCAAGAGCAACAGTATACAGAATTTTCACAGCAAAAAAACGTTAGTATCATAATAAAATCAGCAAATAACAAATTGCCATCTAACTTAAAGATTCTACAGAAACAGCTACTAGACACAAAGTTAACAGAAAATGCTACACACATACAAGTGTATGCATACTTTCCCATTGTAGACGATGTACAGTACCTATTAATACACGTGATGGCGATCCCGAGAAAGAATGATGATGGCACGTTCGACACAATACAGATAGATAAACCTTATGTAGCAGTAGATTATTACAACGAGTTGTACTTCGAAATAAATCATGAAGAATTAAAGACATGTTTACAAAAAGCAACTTCTTACATTTGCTTTCCTGGAGTCGTGAAGAACATGCAATTGCATGAGAATTGCATTGTTGACCAGATCTTTACAAACCACACCCAGGCCAAATGTTTCTCGAAATCTTTCAATTTAGTGAATAACATAATATGGCAACAACAGTACATGATAAATACGTGGATGGTCATAGCCAAAAAACCGGCTCCAGCACCTATAAACAAGGACGTCAGAAGCCCTATAGAAAACGAGACATGCGAAACGACAACTTTAAAACTACCGGAGTTACCATCCTACGCTGAGAGCTGGCAGAATGTTCAATCTAATTGAACATGTATCCGTTTCAAAACCTGCAAGATGCCGAAATTACCGTCCGCGACCTAGATACGGCGGGCATCGGCACCTCGGTGGCCATCGCACGTGTGCTGACGGTGCGGTACACCGACACAGCACACAACAATAGGTTTTCTATGTAGATTGTAAGTGTTTTAGTATATAAGTTGTTTGTTTTTATAATAAATTTAATTACTACCGACGACTGGTTTTAATTCACCACCACCGAGAAGACCCCCACCTGGAGCAACCGAGAAGAATCCAGTACCTGGAGCAGCAAGAAGAGCCCAGAGGGAAACCGCCCGCCCAGCCAACCGGCTGCGACCAGAGGCTCTACCGCCCGCCCTCCACGAGGCTCCGCCCGCCCTACGCCGAGCGCTGCTCCGCCCGCCCGCCTTCCACGAGGTCACGTCCGCCCGCGACGAGCCGACCTCCGCGCACCGTCCAGCACTCCCGCTGGACCTAACCTTTTCCTGCCACTGCGGCATAAGACACCTTGCAGCCGTTGCCTTCTGCATCGTTCACGTGAGCCTGCGTGAACGGCAGTGGAGAATCATTCCCTGCGCACATTGCACGACGTGCGTATCCTTATACCTTCCCCCATTCCGCTTGTTGCCTTAGGTCGCCGGCAACAGGTTTTCCCGTACTTATCTGTATATGTGTATATATTGCTCTATGGTTAGGGCTAGGCATTATAGCTAGGTAGGTAGGTTAGCTAGGGACCCAGTGATGAGTATCCTTGATAGGAGAGTAGGGGTCTCTAACCTAGCTAGGGAACCGTAGGGAACTGGTAAGTATTGAGTGGAGTAGGGACCTTAGGGATAGGGTCCTGTAGGAAAATCTAGGGAATCTATCAATAGGTACTAGTTTGACATTGTCATACTAGATCGTAGGGTCTTGTAGGTAATGTTAGGTATTACAGATTGATAGGCTCCCTCTTAGCAACTTGCGGTTTGACTGTTACAGTACTCAGAGCTCCCGCTCTAGTGCTTTAATAGTTTCATCAGGCGTTTAGATAACTGCCAGTAGCCCGTTGGCAGGTAGCTAAACGCTCTGAAGACTGTCAAGTCACAACGAACCTAGAGTAATACAGATTTACGACCTGCATTGCTCTGGGTTTTACATCAGGCGTTAGAGAATTTAGTAGTCGGGGACTATTACTTAACCTAACGCCTGGACAAGGTGTAGAGAAATAGCGTTTATAAAAATAGCAAACAGTAAGGGAGATAGCACGCCACCTTGAGGAACGCCGGCATCAGCATTACACCAGGAAGAAAAAGATTCTCCGAGGCGAATGCGCTGCCGACGACGGCCAAACAGATAACTGTGAAACCAATCGAACACCGGTGGAGATATGTTAATAGAGCGTAGTGTAGCCAATAGAATATCGAAATCGACGTTATTGAACGCATTACTGAAATCTAACAAAGCTAGAACAGTAAGCATACCGCCATCCATACCCAACCGTATGTCGTCAGTGATCTTGATAAGAGCAGACACAGTGCAGGTCCCTTACCGTTCTATATTTGACTAACCAGCTATAGAAAGGGCTATGCTTGGAGCCTTTCTATGAGATCGGGTTCAGGTGAGAGGAGATACGTAGACAAAATGAAATTGCCGACGTAGCCTAGCAGATAATCAAGATAAAATAGAGTAGCAGGAAGAGCATGTATTACGTAGAACTAACGGTCAATTACGAGACATCATACCGGCAAATCGCGGACTACGTCCACCGACAAGATGACAGATGGCTGTAAACTGCAAGATTTCGATGGATGCAAGCCGCTTTTTTTTTAATTCAGTCTGACGGTGTAGGTATTTACGGCCAATATTATGATGATAACCACGAATCGCCCATATTTTAACTAGTGCAAAGATAATTCTGGACATGATTGGACACAGGACCGAGGCAGATGGCACAGTAAGAGAGAAGCCTATACCCAGCAGTGAGATAAAGAAGGCTGTGGATGATGATGATCAAAGATAATTCAGTTATCGATGGGTCGAACGAAGTGGGATAGTTTCAGTTTTGACTCTACAATTTTTCATTCGTCTTTTCGGATGTTGATTCTCCACTACATGTCACATTTTTCGACGAAACTCGGTAGGTACATAGATTTTATTTAATGTTTGTTTTTTTTGTCAGCGACTTTTGATTTGGGGCTATGCCAAAAGGGGGAAATGCTTATTAACCAATTTTGATAATATCTGGCAAGATCGTTTGGTATCTAAATTCTAGCAAGATTTGGGAGTATGAGATTCAGTTAAACAGATACTAGTAGAGTAGAGAGGTCTACTGTTTGGAGAACTAGTTTACCTACTAATAGTTTCTGTGTTTCAAATGGATTGCATTTTTACAATAAGCACATACCTTTACCTATTGTATTTTCGGTCCGAATTCAATTTCAGCTAACAATAGAAGTAATATCGTGACTTATGACACGTGAAAACGACACGCGATTACGCTATATTGGCATTATATTGGGCATAACTATTGATGGAGATAAAACTTAATTTTGACCAACATCCAAAGTCTCATCAGTGATCAAATTATGCATTTAGATTTAAAGTGTAATATGTAGTTTATTTAGAACTTCCGGGTAAGCATGTTAGATCAATTAACAATTTCATGTAAATCTTCTAGTGCTTACAGTTACAGTGAACTAGCTTTTACCCGTGGCTTCCGTCGCATTAAAGATCCCATAAGAACATTTTTTTTTTTTTTTGGGATATAAGGTGACCCATGACACTTTCCGATCTTTAAAGTATATCCGAGTAAAAAGCTGCAGCTGTTAAGTAGGAAACGATGAAATGGTCTTGACTAAATTTAAGCATGGAGTACCTACATAAGTACACACAGAGTCAAGAACAACTTTATGACAACAGTTTTAGAGGCGCATTTAACGCATAGTTGTCTAATTCGATAAAATTTATAAAAATAATTTATTTCAGGCATGTAGGTATGGCCCATATTTATAGAGATGAAGCCAAACTTATCCATTTTTAGGGTAAGGTTTCTTATATCACTTTTTTGTCACATGTAGATACCATTTGTGAGGTATAGATCGCCAAAGTTGAAATATGAGTGCTTTCCTAAAATTTCAGCTCAATTGGAACCGGGAAGTTGAACTTGCAAGATTCCACCCGACTTACGTAGATATATAGGAAAGTATATCAATTTCAAGTTAAATAGAAGCTTGTAAAAATGGATATGTCCACATCTTGCTCACATCGCTCCGTTTCGTACTTTAAGTGACATTTGGGTTGCTCTACAATTTTACCTATTTATCAATACAACCGAAATAAGGTATTAGTAATATTATGTCAGTGTGTGGCCTGTGTACAATAGTGTTATTTTTTCATTTATTTGTCCTGAATATAACATACATAGTACAATTAAAAGTACTGCCAAACAGCGAAGCAGTTCGTAGGCAGGATATAGCTCTCACATTCTACAACTTATGAACTATGTACAAGCCCACGTGTACCTATGTTATAGGTGCACGTGGACAATGTAATATCAGTAACAAGTAACCATTAACACATTTTGTTTTTTTTTGTTAAAATCTACTGAAAAGTTTTAATAATGGACTTGTGCCCTTTTCTAAATGACCGGTTCAATTATTTTACTACCCGTAGGTACAACTGACTGACTCTGGGGTATCTTTCCTTGTACACCACCATGATAACGTAACACCAAAAATTCAGCTGTGGAAACCAGCGTGGTTTTCGCACATTTTAAATAAGTAAAGCACAGGTAAAGCCCGAGCCCGCGTGCTAGTACTCCAACCTTGAGAAAGATCGCCAAATGCGATTGAAACTACTGTAGCAGTTTTCTACTAATATTACGCGCGAGTTATACCTGTGCTTTCGTCGTTTCAGCCATAGGACGTCCACTGCTGGACATAGACCTCCCCTAAAGATCTCCAATGAGATCGGTTAGTAGCGGCTTGCATCCAGCGCGATCCTGCGGTCTAATGAAGTCGTCCGTCCACCTTGTGGGTGGACGTCCTACGCTGCGCTTGCCGGTACCTACGTGGTCTCTACTTGAGAACTTTTCGACCCCTTTGGTCATCAGTTCTCCGAGCTATGTGCCCTGCCTATTGCCATTTCAAGTTATCAATACGCTGGGTTATGTCGGTAACTTTGGTTATTCTGCGGATCTCCTCATTCCTGATTCGATCCCGCAGACAGTCTCCGAGCATAGCCCTCTCTATCATAATCTCAAATCATAGGTCTAATTCTATGTACTTATTTCCTACGGATCCATACGAAGTAAAACGAGTAGTCATGGAACTCAAAAATCATAGTGCACCGGGGTGGGACACGATTACGTCAAATTTGATTAAAAAATTTATAAACATACTTGCTGAACCCATGACATTTATTTGCATCATGAGTTTAAAAGTTGCAAGTTTCCAAACTCATTTAAGAAAGCTGTAGTATGCCCTATATTTAAAGCAGGAGATAAAAATAACCCCTCAAATTACAGGCCTATATCCCTACTCTCTACTTTTTCAAAAATATTGGAAAAACTGGCTAAAACAAGGTTAACGCAATATCTGGAGAGAGGTAATCTATTAAGCGCTAATCAATACGGCTTCAGAAAAAAAAGGTCTACAGAGGATGCGGTGTTAATGCTTACAAATAAAATTACGTCATATTTAGATAGGGGCGAGAAATGCATAGGTATTTTTTTGGACCTCCAGAAGGCATTTGACACTGTGTCCATACCTATTTTGCTGACTAGAATGGAAAACGATGGCATAAGAGGAGTAGCAATTGACTGGTTCACAGATTACCTTTCTGAAAGAACGCAAACTACAAAGGTTGACGGTTGCATGAGTGACAGCGCAGATTGTACATATGGAGTACCACAGGGCAGCACGTTGGGACCATTGCTGTTTTTAATTTATATTAATAGCCTATGCAATGTCGATTTGCCTGGGCTAGAGTTGTTAATGTTTGCGGATGATACAGTATTGTTCGTTCATGAAAAAACTTGGCCGGAAGTTGTAAAGTTGGCAGAGGATGGTCTAGCAGTAGTTACTGGTTGGCTTGAAGATAATTTACTTTCACTAAACGTCAGTAAAACAAAATATATATGTTTTAGTATAACAGAAACAGGGGCCCCTAAATATAATATAAATTTAAAAATACACACCTTCCCGTGTAATCGTGGCACTAGACCAGTACAGTGTGCTTGTACAGTAATGGTGAGAGTACACTCTATAAAGTACCTTGGAGTGAACATAGACTGCCACCTTAACTGGAACGTACATATTAAAGTCTTGGCATCCAGAATTAGAAAATTAATTTTTGTGTTCAAAACTCTCAGATCCGTAGCTGAACTACCATTAGCAATTCAGACATATAAAGCGTTGTGCGAGTGTCTCATTAGATACTGTATTTGTGTATGGGGTTCTGCTGCGAAAACACATATTATAACAGCTGAACGTGCGCAACGTGCTATACTTAAAGTGATTATGTTTTTGCCCTTCAGGCACCCAACAACTGAAGTTTATCCTTAGCGTCAGGAAATTATTTATCTATGAAAGCGTGCGACGATACCATAGAAAAACAGTACCTTTTTTGATTAATGAAGCGAAACGAGAACGTCGCTGTCCTGTACCAGGTGCGAAACGAAAATTTGCTCGAAATAAATACGATGGTATTGTTCCACTCTTATACAATAAAATAGATAAGGAATTTAAAATAAAGAAACATAATAATAAAGAAGTTAAGGCAACTATATGGAATTGGCTGGATAAATTTGATTACAAGGACATTGAAAATGTCTTAAACAATATTCATATTTTATAAAATATAAGTAGTAGTATTCTATCAGATATATTATATAATTACACACACACACACACACACACACACACACACACACACACACACATACACACAAACTTTCACGTAAACAGATTAGTCGTTAGTAGCGAATATTAGGGTAAAGTACCTTTAGTCGTACCAGCGCTTAAGTCGTACCACGTCGATATCTGCGCACCCGTCACGAAAAGGTGACATCTAGCGGTGCAATATGGTTCTACTCAGTACCACGAGTAAACAGCAACACGCGGCGGCTTGCCGGAATTCGCGATCAAAAAATAATGAAAAAGTAAGTTTTTTGCACAGTTTTCACTAATATTTTTACGTCATTCATAAGCAATTTCACAAAAGATTGTGTTGAAACGAATATTTTTTTGATTCATGTCTGTTTTTATAGTGTTTTCTGGTTGATATGAGCTAGGTTAAACGGTAAACGGTTTCTAGGTTATGTTATTAATTTTGGTTTTTAACTTTGTACACCCCGCTGCCTAACTCGTACCTTCATAAACTTCCTAATTCGTACCGGTACGACTTAGGTGTTACAGAGATATTTTTTGCTAATTTCAATTTTTTCTTTTAGGTGATCAATATGGCAAAGAAAATTTATAACTCTTGGAAGCAAGATGACATGGATGAGGCTCTGCAGCAACATCGTGATGGCTTGCAAATAATGGCTTGCTTGAATATAATATCTCCTATACCGAGCTTAACTAAAGTTGACCATAAAATGAGGAAAGGAACCAATAAAACCGCGGAATGGACTTCGTCCCCCTACAAAACGGAAATTGAAACCAAAGAAAAGACAAAGAAACTGAAGAGACCTATATTAAATTTGAAAAACATTAAGAAAGAAAAAGGAACACAAGTCACTAATAAAAAAATAAAGATAGACAGGAAATCTAACAAAGATAAGAAACTAGACGCTAAAGAAAATTGGTTGTGCAAACTATGCAACGAAGATCGCAAAGAAAATATGACCCAATGTATTAAATGCAAAGGATGGGTACATGATTTATGTGCAGATCTCGAAATTAAAACTAAAAATTACATTTGTGATATATGCATTTAAAAAAATGATAGTTTTATTTCCTAAAGGTACTCATTATTACGAAATGAAACTAACGTTTTTTTATTATTATTATTATAAGTAAGACTGAAATTGATCTCGTAGCATATAAGTCTACGCAGTTTTTTAATTGTCCTTAGAATTCTAGTTGGAAAGATATATGTTTACTCTAAGTACGACTTAGGCCATAGGTGGTACGATTAAGGCAACCGGTTGCTTAAGTCGTACCGAAGGAAGGTTTTTGTAAAACCTATAAAAAAACATTTTATTAAAAGATTTTTATATGTCTATTAGTCTTTGTTGATTCGTTAATAAATGAAGAATTTATATATGCAAAGATTTTTCTTTTATTTATATTACAATAGAAATTATAGCTATTTTGCTTGAACTGGTACGACTAAGGCGACCTTACCCTAACTAGTTTATATTATTATTGGTATATATAATATAAGGAGAAGCCATTGGCTCCGTCATATAGTGTATACTAGTTCGGAGCCAATGGATTCAAAACAATAATTGTCAAAAATATTTCTGAAACAATAAATTATTCTATTCTTATTCTTCTATAGCTCGTTTGGCTACTTGGAGCTTACTAATAAGGCCCATAGTGACATAGTGAGAGACCACGTTTCTGAGCCATAAGTCATCAAGTATGTCAGGTATGTCGGACGAGAAGACGTTACGCAATTTTCTGAACGCTGCCCAGCTGAGTTGGGTTCGGCGATTGGCCTCTTTCTTGAAATCGGACCTACCCAACTGGACTACTTGTCCTAGGTAGACGTACGAGTCAACGACTTCAAGAACCGAATTCCGAACTGAAATAGGGGTGGGTACAACATGGGAATTACACATGGCCTTTGTATTGCCCATGTACATTTTAACACGTTCTCTGTCCAATGACTCCAAAAGGAGTCACACCTGTACCCGAGTCGTACGTCCACGACTCTAGTTGAAGTCACAATTTAGAGGTAAAATTGATGATTATTATATGACTGGACGTATGAACAAGAACACAAAAGTCTCATGAACGTATGGTTAAGTAACAAGGCTACCAAAAATTTTAAAGTAGCCTCCGTTAAATGTTGCCAGTTTTTTTAAGCTAGAGCGGGATTGTAGGTGCATGGACGTATGAATACAGATCATAACTTTATACTGGGACAGTGAAAGTGTTAAGACCCACCTGTTGATACTCGACTTAGGCCTTCGAGCATCGTGCCGAGTTCCGCCATTGACTTTGCCATGACCACGATATTGTCAGTAAACAGAACGTGAGTGATGTATTCGCCATTGATGTTGATGCCGAGTCCTTTCCATTCCAGGAGCTTAAAGGCGTTCTCCAGAGTAGCAGTAAACAGTTTCGGAGATATTACATCTCCCTTTCATACGCCTCTCTTCAAAGGGATGGCCTTGGAGCTCTCTTCCTGTACTCGGACTGACATAGTGGCGTTATTACACAAACACTTCAACACTTCGATATACCGATAGTCAATAAGGCATCGTTGAAGAGACTCAAGCACAGTCCATGTCTCGACCGAATCAAAGGCTTTCTCATAGTCCACAAACGCTAAGCAAAGTAGCATGTTATACTCCTCGGTCTTCTATATTCTCCGCGACATCGGCGATGGATGACTCACGTATCATGTGTGGACGTCCTTTCGGTGGAGTTGCGTTATTATATCGGTATCAAGCATTTCAGCGTGTGTCCGTGTTGAAGTGCGATAATCCGCGTATTTGTGGTATAAGAATAGCAACGCGCGACAGCGCAGTGATAATTATGAGTGTTTATTTACCAACTAACTCGTATGCTAACTTGCCGGAATTCACGGACTGTTTATGTGCAATGAACGCCATTATTGATGAACATGGGATAGATAATGTGTTTTTGATGGGAGATTACAATTCAAATCCGGGTGAGTTATTCTACAGTGAGCTTTCAAGTCTGTGCATTGAGCAGGAATGGTCATGTATTGATGTAGATATGCTGGGGCTGGACTCGGGTACCTATACTTTTGTTAGTGAGGTGCACGGGACTAGCAGTTGGCTGGACCACTGTGTAGTGACTCACGCGGCTAAGCACACTGTGGTAGATGCGCATGTGTTGTATGATACTATGTGGTCTGATCATTACCCACTTGTGGTGCATTGTAATCTTGACTAATAATACCAAAAATATCGCCAAAAATTATAGTATATAGTGATGTATATTGGGGTGTGAAAGATGAAGTTCAGACTGCTTTGTATACAAGGGAATGTCATAAGAATCTAAGGCAAATTGACTTTCCTTCTGAATGTATAAACTGTGCTGATTATTACTGTAATGATCCGGATCACAGGCTTGTTTTGGACAAGTTGTATTCGGACATTGTGAACGCCCTTCGTGATGCGGCCGTGGCTAGCCGGGGTGGCACAAAGAAGGGGGTGAGTGGCCCGCGCATTGCGGGATGGAATAAACACGTTGGCGAAGCGCACAGGGAAGCCAGGTCTAAATTCAGAGAATGGATACTATGTGGTAGGCCTAAATCGGGCCCTGTATATTTGGAAATGAGCGAGAGCAGAAGAGTCTTCAAATCACGATTAAAATGGTGTCAAAATCATCAGGACCAGATAAAGATGGACGCTCTCGCTCAAAAGCATGCCAAAGGCGACTTTCGTGGTTTCTGGCAGGCTACCAAAAAGTTGAATATAAGGCCTGGTCTACCTGTGAGCGTTGATGGTGTCAATGACCCCGCGGAAATAGCAAATGTGTTCAGGAGCCATTTTTCAGTGAAATCTCCGCTGGGCCCGGCGAGTGAGATGCTCAATGTTGATATGAACAAGCAAAGTGTAACAACGGTTTTCCTAGCGAAGGAAGTAGGTCAAGCTATAAAGCTTATTTCGCGTGGAAAATCCCCCGGACATGACGGACTCAGCATTGAGCATCACGCCGGACCACACATTGCGAGAGTGTTGGCTATGTTCTATTCGCTGTGCGTGAGTCACTCTTACCTACCGGCTGATTTTATGAAAACTGTACTAGTGCCTGTAGTGAAAAATAAAACGGGTGACCTTTCCGATAAAAGTAACTACAGGCCTATATCCTTAGCTACTATAACAGCTAAAGTATTTGACGGTCTTCTTAACGCACAGTTAAATACATATGTTTCACTAAATGACAACCAGTTCGGGTTCCGTCCTCGGCTGTCCACTGAAAGTGCGATACTGTGCCTTAAGAACACCGTCAGGTACTATACGGACCGGAAAACTCTCGTTTTTGCGTGCTTCCTCGACTTATCCAGTGCCTTTGACCTGGTGTCGTATGACCTTTTATGGAGAGAACTAAAGAGTTTAAATATGCCTCAGGAGTTCGTAGGTATTTTCCAGTACTGGTATACACACCAGAGTAACAGTGTGCGGTGGGCGCGCGCAATGTCTGAGTCGTACCACCTAGAGTGCGGAGTTCGGCAGGGCGGCTTAACCTCGCCGACCCTGTTTAACCTGTACATCAATAGACTGATCGTCGAGCTCAGCAGTCAGCATGTCGGCTGCCATATTGACGGTATTTGTGTCAACAATTTTAGCTATGCAGACGACATGGTACTGCTGAGCGCGTCGGTATGTGGTCTACGGAAATTGTTGCAGATCTGTGGGAAATACGCTTGTGGTCATGGGTTAAAATATAATGTTAAAAAAAGTCAATTTATGGTCTTTGAGACCAGCCGTGCAAAATGCCCTCAGAGCATTCCACCCGTGCTAATAGACGGTGTTCCCCTAGAGAGGGTGAATCAATTTAAATACCTAGGACATATTGTTACGACTGATCTCAGGGATCATATAGACATAGAACGGGAGCGGAGGGCTCTGTCCGTCAGAGCAAATATGATAGCTCGCAGGTTCGTACGATGCTCATATGAGGTAAAAGTCACGCTCTTTAGAGCATACTGCACATCACTCTACACGTGCAGTCTGTGGGCTAATTACACAGATAAGTGTTACAGCACCCTCCGCGTCCAGTATAACAACGCGTTCAGGGCGGTGGTGGGGCTGCCCCGGTTCTGCAGCGCTTCGGGCATGTTCGCGGAAGCGCGAACCGACTGCTTCCACGCGACCATGCGCAAGCGAGCCGCTTCCCTGGTGCGCAGAGTACGGGCCAGCTCCAACTCTGTCCTGGCGATGATCGCTACTAGATGGGACTGTCCTTTTCTTCGGCATTGCTCCAACAGACATGTTGCAGTACCAGTGCCGAAGAGAAGGTACATATGAGTTGATTTTACATGCCTTGATTTTATAATTTTGTATTTTATGTTATCGTTGACTGTTACTGACATTGAATGACTATTATTTTGTTTAATTATTTTAAATTTTCTGACATTGATATTGCTGTGCTATAATTTTAATTTTGTTATAATGACTTATGTGTAATTTTGTATTTTTATTCTCTGCCAATATGGGCCCTACAAGCTTGAAATAAATGAATTTTATTTTTTTATTTTTTATTTATTATTTATAACCTGCCGCAGCGTATGTATGTGGTCCATGGTGCTAAACCCTTTTCGGAAACCGGCTTGTTCAGAAGGCTGGAAGTCATCAAGCCTGCGTTCGAGACGATTCGTAATAACCCTTGAAAACAACTTTTAAACATGACTCAGAAGCGAGATGGGTCTATAATTCTTCTATAAGGTGTTGTCACCTTTTTTAAAGAATAGCACCACCACGCCTCCGTTCCATGCTTCTGGCGTTATGCCCTCGAGGACGACGGTGTTGAAAAGCTTCTGAAGGAATTTAAGTACCGGTTTACCACCTGCTTTCAGAAGCTCTGAAGTGATTCCGTCGTCACCCGGCGGCTTGTTATTTTTAAGTTGGTTCAGAGCCATTCTAATCTCGTACAGGCTGACGACCTCGACCTGTGCTTTACTTATTTAAAAATTCAGTTTTTAGCAAGTACTTGCATTTTCTACTATATCTACTATACCTACATCCGTGGGGTTGTAAGGCTGCAATACTTACATTACCTTGGGGTCGTTGGGGACTGTTAGTTTACCTAGCACCTTAACAGTAGCAGTATCATTTATATAATGTCGAAAAATAATTATATTGAAATAAAACAACAATACATTCAAAAACAGCTTTAGTTAATATAGCACTGTGAAAACTCGTAGTGTACTTACGAGTTTTCACGATAATTGGGAGGACGAATGATAGTTTCTTTGATCTCCAGGTCGATCTGTACAGCGGCAATGACCTCTCGCGTGGCGGTCAGGGTCAGTTTAGATTCGACGCGACCTTTCCTGAAGGGGAAGTTGCTCGGGACGTGTTTCACCGTCATGTTGTACATAGCGTACTCTCCCTGGAATTTTATCCGATATTGTTATTAAAATGTGCAATCAGCACCCCTAGCATGGCAAGGACAGGTTGTCTTTCCCTTTCCACCAGCTACTCCTAGTCTCCATGTGAAATCGATTCGGAAATGAGGAGAGCCGTAGAAGAACCAAAGTAACCGACATAGGCTAGCGTATTGGCAAGCGAGAGGGCAGTGGAGGACTGGTAAATAAATCAGGGGACATGTTACAACGGTCTCCGACCCCAAATTTAACAAAGCTTGTGATATAGCTACCAGAGACTGAACTACATATACAATACATATTTTAAATACATACTTATATATACAAATATATATATATATATATATATATATATATATATATAACATTCAGACACAGAGCAACAGCTATATTCATCACAAAAATATTTTCTCTGGGTGGAAATCGAACCCACACCTCTTTAACCCAGGAGTCAGGGTCACTAACCACTGCGCCTATAAGGCATTCTAATTACCGATGGTTTCGAAAGTTCTCAAGTGAAGAACACGTACCGTCAAACACAGCGTAGGATGTCCACTTTTTTATTTACTTTATTACTCCACAGACTCCAGGTTCTGTGCTCTTTGTTGATGAATTTTTTTTTAATTTGATCATTAATTACTATAGTTGAAGAGAGTTACTTTTTATCCTTGCCTAAGTTAGTACAGTTCTAATAATTTCCGTGCATTGCGTGAATGCCGCGAGCAAACCAGCGACCCGAAAGCAGCACCCGATCACGAGTGTGACGCATGTGCCAACCATCGTTGTCCTCGAAGTCCTCGACTATATATTTGAGGGAAGAGAATGACCCGACACACGACGACGCCGCAGGAAGGAGCCTTTGATGGATACCAAGAATGCTAGGTGCATGCGTGCAATGCTTATATCTAAATATTTCACACTTAAACCGATTTTTTGTGAAAGCAATCACCGGCAGAATCAGAAGCTACGTAGTTTCAGCCCTACCAGTAAAAGTTTCCACGTTATTCTACTAAAATTATAAACGCGAAAGTTTATGAGGATGGATGGATGTATGTATGGATGTTTGTTACAAACTTTCACGCAAAAACTACTGAACGGATTGAGATAAAACTTTGCAATAATATAGCTTATATATCATAATAACACATAGGCTATAAATTATAATGATATTGCGTCAGAAATCAAAATATCATGCGGGCGAAGCCGCAGAATTTTGTCTCTTCCTCCCGACCCAGAACCTCCTGTTCATTAATCATTAATCTAAGATCGGCCCATTTATTCATACAGATTTGCGAGCAAATACATCCATCCCGAGTTTTCGGAGGTTTTGGGGTACTTCGGGAGGGAAATAGGAGTAAAACTTACGGCAGGGTACGGGCAGGGCTGTAGAAATTTCCCCTGCCTGAAATTAATCCCTAACATATCGGATTCCATCAGGTCACACAGCTTGAAGTGCATCTCCACAAACGAACGCTTGTAGCGATTCGATAACAACTCGTAGAGGATGAAACTGACCTGAAATTGAGGATTGATGATTAAACTTCTAGGCGACTGTGAAGTTAAGTATAGGCCGCGCCACACAAGCCGCACGTTGATTGGCTATTGCGCGTCTTGTAGCTAACTTCACATCCGCCAACTTGTGTGGCGCGGCCTATGCAAGCTGCGCGAAAGCCAATCCTCGCGCAGCTGTTAAGTCAGTTGTTCAGTCCAGATTGGGTTTCGCTCATAGCTAATATCACAGGTTTGACTTGGCCCATCCATACACACCTTTGAGTTCTTTAGAATTTATGTAGGATACTTTATACGTACGAGAAGCCGTGGTGGTCTAGTGGTAGTAACACCCGCCTTACAATCGTGAGGTCGTGGGTTCAAACCCGGTCCCGTACCAATGAGTTCTTTGGAATTTATGCACGGATTTTAATTCCACTGGCTTTTCGGTGAAGGAAAACATCGTGAGGCAACCTGCATATGTCAGTAGATAAAATTTGATGGCGTCTGTTAATCCACCAACCCGCACTGGGCCAGCGTGGTGAATATGGCCCAACCTCCCATCGTGGGTAGGCCCACGTCCTGCAGTGGACTATTAAAAAAGGCTGATACAGTACAGTACAGTTTAGAAGCTGGTATAGACTTTTTACGTCACATTTTTTTCAGTGAAACAATGTAGCGTCACGAGGCAAATTGCATAGGTACGCAATTACGCATTACCGCACAGCATGGGCCAGCATGTTAGATATGGCCTTAGTAGCCCTTTTTAGGTTCAGAGCAAATAAAAAAATCAAAAGAGAATGTTGTGAACAAACAAGTGAAGACAACCAAAACTACGCCTTGCCTTTACAGACAATTACACACACATCCAGGTAACTATGAAACTACGCCTTGGCTTGTCAGTCAAACTATGGCGGCGCAACAGCGACGCACTCACACATGTATAAAAAACTGGCTTCACTTGACTGTTCAACGACGATCCGAGTTTGTAGGTAGGTCTGTGTTCAGCAATGGACTATTAAAAAGTCTGTGCAGTAAAAATAAAAATAGTCACCGTAACGTTATTCCCAAAAGAATATAAGGAGGAGCCGTTTAGTGAGACGTAGTAGAAGGGATCAGACCGCCTGTACCGCTGGCTGTTGTAGTTCATGTAGCCAAAGTATTTGTGATCAACAAACGTGACTCTGGGTCGCTCGTTGATCATGTAAGTAAACTGCAGACAAAAATGTAGTTGCATGTTATACGGGGTGACTGATACGGAAGCATCCATTCAATGATAAAACTGATTAGGCTTACTAAAGAGTCGTTAGCCTTTGACGACTGTCTGCGTAATCTCCAGCAGAGCGATCCTTTATGGAAACGTGCTGTTTAAAAAAAGTCGCGTGAAATATTTTTTTTTCAAGTAGGTACTATAATATTAACTCGGATCATAATTATTTATTTTTAACGACATCTTTTTTATACCATTTTTTCTTACCTTTGCCGCCACACAAAATGTTGATAAATATAATAAAAGATATCGGTTCCATGGATCTAACATGTTATTTATTTGGTAAACATGTAATAATACTGCACAATGAATTGCAAGGAAATGCTCTTTTATAATACATGTTAATTATAATTACTTAGTGTGTGTAGGTAATTATTTAAAAACCTTCGCAGACGACAGTTCCATACACACACAGGATCGGTGAGTAATTTATTTTATTTATCAATATCGGTTCCTAAATCTAAGATAAAGGATTTAGTCCCTCAAGGTGACCGGTTGATGGGTTAATTGACCGCCGCCCATGGCTCGACGTAACTGTTCGTTTGGCACCACCCAGGGGCCACGTGTAGCTGGGTCTATCTCAGGAATAGACGGTGAATCCTCAGGGCCTGATTTACCCTTAGGCTAATTAGGCTGCAGCTTAGGGCGCGAGGAACGGGGGGCGCGGCGCGCTGAAATCGTGACTTCGCATAATATTTCAACTAGACCGAGACAAAACACTAAAACTAAATGCGCCACAGAGATACATAGATTTGTGCAATGCCACAGAGATACCAGAGGGAAAATTGGTTGATCGAGAAAAGAAAGAAAGAGATGCATTGATTTAATATAACATGAGTAAAAAAGAGGCATTAAAAATATCTCGATTCAGTGGCTAGTTGTCGTGTTTCTGTCCCGATAGTATCAAATTCCAATAGGTACATATATTTGACAGTGACAACCTCTGATAGCATGGACGTAGACTTGGACTACACACACACACACACACACACACACACCTGGCGGGGGCGCTTCCTCATAATTATTAGCCTAGGGCGGCCTGACCTCTAAATCAGGCCCTGTAAATCCTACGGACGCGAACAGCTGACACTCCCCGTGGGGTAGGTAATTATTTATTATCAAGGCATATTAAGCCTAAAACCTTTCACTAAATGTCTAGACAGATATTATATGTTCATATTAACATCAATCACAAAGAAAACGGCTTAGATCTTTGACATTGTGCGAGTACTTAATATGTCTAACCTCTCAAAATTTGTATGCATAGGCACCATATACTTATAGACCAATTTTTTTTCAGTCGGTTTGCTCAGCAATAGCTATAATATTACCTACAAATAAAGGGATAATGTGGTCGACCGAGAAAATCTGAAGGAGATGCATTGATTCAATATGGCATGAGTTAGAAAGAGATATGAAGAATAACTCAATTCAGTGGCTGTTACCGTGCTTTTCTCTCGATAGTGTCAAATTACAATTCATATTTTGACAGTTTTGACGGCTCTGCGCAGGATTTGTCATACATTTTTGTGGTTGAAAATTAAAGAAGCGACAATCATCATAAGCGTTATCTGTATATTAGCTCTGTGGAAAAATAGGTAGATGTCAGATTGAAGTTAAGTCTCCTTTTTTCTTTACAGCTTCATGGAATCATGGAACGTACTTATCAAAACACTTGATAGTGACTACAACATGATGTTATTTGTGTAGCTACTTTTTGTATAGAATTAAGGTTTCGTTTTTATGGGGAAAATATCAAAAAAAATATCGCACTCGCTGTTCTTGCGCTTAGTCAATGAAAAAATAATTCAAATGGCAAAAATGTAATTGGATAATATATGATTACGAAGTACGGTTTCGAATTTTATAAATTATATTGTAGAAATTCGTCGTCTGCGCAAACTCTTAATTATATAATCTAAATTCATTATAGCTAAATGCACATGAATTTAGAAAATTGCGCCAACTATACCAACTGAAATACCTGTAACACGATAATCGTTCCTTTCAACTTTCGACCCTGTCCACTGTGCAGGGCCGTACGTCAGGGATTCCACAAATAGAAAAAATATAGATTCAGATTGTTGACATTGTTGTTTGTTTCATCTATCCGGTAGTTAGTTTTTTTAGATTTTGCGATTTGATTTTGTCCTAAAGTAGTACGTCGGTACTACTTTAGGACAAAACGTGGTACGCAGGTTTTATACTAAATATGTTTTATATTTTTGTCTTGGGCAAGTCATATATAGCCGGAAACATACTATCGGACGCGGCTTACGGACGCGACTTAGCAATGTGCACAGTCTTAAAACATCCGGTATGCCAGATCACTCTCGGACGTCCGAACGCTCAAGGACGTCCGCGACTTATGTCCGATAGTGTGCACGGCTCAGTGTACTTTCATAGTCTAGGTCGCGGCTGTCAGTCGCGTCCGTAAAGCCGGAAACATACTATCGGACGCGGCTGACGGACGCGACTGATAGCCGCGACTTAGCAATGTGCACAGTCTTATAACATCCGGTGTGCCAGATCGCTCTCGGACGTCCGAACGCTCAAGGTCGTCCGAAGGTGACGTCCGCGACTTATGTCCGATAGTGTGCACGGTTCAGTGTACTTTCATAGTCTAGGTCGCGGCTGTCAGTCGCGTCCGTAAGCCGCGTCCGATAGTATGTTTCGAGCTTAAGCCGCGTCTGATAGTATGTTTCGAGCTTTTAATTGAGAAGGTCTACCTCCTACCTACCTTTTTATAAATAAATTATCAGTTAAATTAGGTAAAAAAATCAAGGTAAACATTGAAAAGGTTCCATTGAAAAGTAAGAATGAGTTATACTAGCTAACTACTAGGTACCTACTTAATTATACATTATTTATAATGTTTTGAATTGAAATTATATAGGAGTAATCACACATTTATAAAAAATAGTGTTATGAGTCAGAAGATAAAAGATTCGCCCCACGGTCAGTAAGTCCTTACTAGGTCACTTACTAGGTTGGTCGGACAGTTATGAATGTTTACCAGAATTGCAACAATTACCTACATATATTTATTGGATTTAATTTTGTCATTTTGAAAATGTTTCATTTCCTGTGTTTCGTTACATCGTCGTCATACCTACTATTTTTGATGCACTGCTACTGACTGCCACCCCAACCGACCACTGATCGTCGTATTTTCGTATACGAAAATATATAGGTACCTACTAGTAATATACAAGGTTATTGGGTTATTTCTAATCAATTAGCATCCTTTTAGGGACTTAAGCTGGAAACATACTATCGATACAAGATAGCGGAGATACTTACACTAAATATTTATTCAAAACAAAGATTTGCATATAAACGACGTTCGACGTTCCTGTTCTCTCAGCTCGAGAAATGCAAAATAAAAACCAAATATATGTTACACGATCATGTTCTTAGATTTGGATTCATCACAAACCCCAATCTTTTCTGTGCCTGATGGTGCAGTCTGTGCCGCCAAGGCCAACGATCCCAAAAAAATGGCTATCTTCCGTTTTACTGTCAATGTCTACTTATATTAATTGTCAAAAATGTTATTGTCAAAACAAACCAAATAAATCGCACTGGCTATTGTCACAAACTGTCATTTTTTAGGGTTCCGTACCTCAAACGGAAAAAAACGAAACCCTTATAGGATCACTTTGTTGTCCGTCCGTTTGTGTGTCCGCCTGTGTGTATGTCAAGACTCTTTATCTCGGGAACGCGTAAAGATGTCGAGTTGAAATTTAAATTGTATACGTATGTGCACGGTCTCTTGCAGTTGTGTAAACAAAAAACTTCTCAGTTATCGTAAAAAAAAGTTAGAGCCGTTTATGTCGTAAAAAGCCGCATATTTCGACACTCACAAAAATCAAAACCTACAGGGTACTTCCTGTTGACATAGAACTATGAAAATTGACAAGAAGCATTGTCTCAGAGTACACATATAGGAATAAATCTGAAAACTGTACATTTTTAATTAAATCACAAAAAATAGGGTCAAAATTCACAAAATATGGGTTCAAAACTCAAAGAGAGTAAATCGTATATGAGACATGGACGCTGCGAGATATTGAAAAGAAAAAGATAGATGCTCTAGAAATGTGGTGCTGGAGAAGAATGCTTGGGGTATCGTGGACTGAATTTCGTACCAACGTCTCGATACTACAAGAACTCGGCATCAAGCAGCGTCTATCAGCCATAGTACAGTCTCGCATACTCGCTTACTTCGGACACATCTCAAGGCGAGGTAGTCAGTTTTTGGAGCGTCTTGTCGTCCAGGGAAAAGTTGAGGGCACAAGACCACGCGGAAGGTCGCTCATGAGATGGACCGATCAGATCAAGTCTGCTGTGGGTAGGTCCGTGCATGAGTGTACCCGATTGAAGTCCCATAGAGAGAGATGGCGAGACATCGTGAGGCGCATTACATCTGCCCCTACAAATAATAGTACTACTTGATGACCACGACCGCTCTGTCAAGAGCGCAACGATCAAGAAGAAGAAGAAATCGTATCATGTTAGGTATCATATAAAAGAGCTTTATGCTAATGCTACATGCTAAAACAGGTTTTTAATTATTTTAACAATGTGTAATTTTGTGTAAATGTGTGAGGATGACGCGAAAAGTAAAAAAAAAAAATTGTTGATGATTACAGTATGGAGATTTTAACAACTTACTTCCCAATTTTGTGAAATTTTCTAGATTTGTACGGAACCTTCGAAGCGCGAGCCTGACTCGCACTTGTCCGGTTTTTTTTTAAATATCATGTTGTCCTGGATACTTGTCTTTTTTGCCACTTATATATTTAAATTTCGGGCCGCTGTAATAGTACAGGCCAGAAATAGATAGTTTTTGCAACTTATTTACTGTGAATAGTGATAGGGAGCAATAATAATCAGTAAAATAATAGGTATAATCAGTGATAACACAGTGTTCATTTAAATCATTCGTTCAAAATAGGGTCTGTTGATAGACCCACCCTAAATAGTAAAATGTTCACTCAAATTGTTCGTTCAAAATAGGGTCTGTTGATAGACCCACGATAATATCATAGGACTTCTAAAACTTGCCTAAAACTAACTCCGCATTAACAATAAAAAATATTCTCATTCTACAAACTAACCAGAGAATTGTTTTATTCTGGTTATTCAATTAAACATTGCGACATTTATCGTTTTTTCGTAGTTGACAAAAGTAACATAATATGGACACAATTATTTTGGATTTTACTGGTAATATCTAAAACTATTAAAAAATAACTGTAGCGAAGTGTGGGTGCAAATTGTTTCAATGTGTTGACGTTTTTGTCAATGTGTGACACGAACTGCTCACGCAATGTGGTTTGTTTTGACTATTCACACACAACACCAACGTATGCAGTGCAGGTTGTCAGATCTTGTGTCGATGGCATAGAGTTCATTATGGTGCGCAATAGGTGCATTATCGTATGGTTTTTGTAATGTTTCCATGTAGTACCTGTAATACAATACCGTGTACTTATATAAGATTACGTTCCAAGTTACGGAAACAAGTATCATCTGTAAATGTTTTTAGCAAAATTATCCCAGTTATTGGACAAAACAATAGAAGAATTATAGAGGTATCAGTTATCTACATGGTTTTTAATTAATTTATTAATTTTAATAAAAATATTTTGATAATTCTGCAAAATTAACGAAACAAAATGTTTACCATCAAAGGGATCATCTATTAATTACGTGAAACTCGAAACTACTCGAAAGGGTCTGGAGGGTGGAGGGTTCGGAAAAAAAAACGGAATTTCACAAGAGGGGATATGATCAAATGCCACGAGTAATTTTCGCTAATGGCTTTTTTTAACATTGTTAGGTAATAATTTCCTAACGCAATGATGCCCATGACGCCCATGAGATTTTATTGTAGCTGTAATGTAATTGGTTTTGCCGTGTTATGAGCTCAATAAATGAATTTAATTTAATTTATTTTATTTAATAGCTTTTTGCGAACTAAAACAATAAATCATATTGACATCGTACGTTAACATGATTTGATACTGTAAGTTTTTCTTTGATGGTTATGGGAACCCCCCTTTATATATTTTAGTTCAATTACTAGTTATTAATATACCTATACATAAATTCACGTTTGTTGGATATAATTTTTTAATATTTATTTTATTCCATTTTTAGGGTTCCATACCCAAACGGTAAAAACGGCACCCTATCACTAAGACTTCGCTGTCCGTTCGTCTGTCAGTATGTCACCAGGCTGTATCTTATGAATAGTGATAGCTACAACGCTGAGACATGCACAGAATATTAAATTGGATATTTCCTCTACAAATAAATAATTAAATTAAAATTATATATACTAACGGGG
This sequence comes from Hypomecis punctinalis, assembly GCA_949316475.1. Taxonomy (NCBI): domain Eukaryota; kingdom Metazoa; phylum Arthropoda; class Insecta; order Lepidoptera; family Geometridae; genus Hypomecis; species Hypomecis punctinalis. The sequence goes on from OX438814.1 coordinate 2,372,579, forward strand.
ACTTACGTACGACACGAAACCCTAAGTGCGCGAGACCGTCTCGCACTTGCTATTTGTTGTTATGGTTAACATCAATACATCATTTGTGATCAACTTTCTAGCTTCTAAGGTTCATGACACAGACGTATAAGAGTAAGCAGACCTAACATTATATAATTTATATAGTTATACTTTTATCTACGTCATGTCGTCTCTTTCTTCCTAGTTATCTAGTAATATGCGCCATCCTTTGTTTTCCCTTGTGGCAATACTAACTAACACATATAAAAAAAGATGAAGTGAAGCCAGTCGCCATATTAATGAGTGGCCGTGAGTGACGTTTGCGAATTCAATGGCGATAACGTTCCGGAGTAATAATGAGCAAAATATAAGTGGATTTTGTGTTAAAAGCTGGTGAACTGGTGAAATAAAATGGTGAAATGCAGTGCGAATAATTGTAACAGTGCAACTTATAATAAAACACCTGGATTAAGTTTTCACCGGTATGTATTGCGTCTGTTTGTTTAGAGCAAGTTCTTATCGCGTTTGATTTTTAGTTTATGCAGTTAGAATGCTAAAATATTCCCATAAAACATACACAATAACGTTATTGAGTTATTTCTAATACCTATAGACTTATCGCTTTGACTAGTTTTGTGTATTATTTGTTTTTCAAATAACGCAACCATACTTTGACGTCTCATGTACTAGTAAAATTACGAAGAGTCGGACTGGGTTGGACTCAGTCTGAATATTAATTTATTTCGTTTTATTAAATAATATTTTTACAATACACTATGGTAATTTATGGATTGAGGTTATTGGTGATTAAAGAACTACATAACAATGTCATAGAATAGAAGTCTAATATAAGGTACCTGTTATATTATTATAAATTATAACCTAAATTGTTATTATAAGTATCTATTGGATTGGCCCATATGCACGTAATGCTGAGTATAGACCTTCTATAACCCATGCCTGTTTTGAATATTGACATGGTTTCAGGTTTCCGAAAGATGATAACTTAAAGAAAATTTGGTTGCAAAACGTAAACCGTCCAGACTGGCAGCCTTCTTCGAGCAGTGTTTTGTGTTCAAATCATTTTGAACCACACCTAAAGGACATAAGTGCATTTTGTACTGTACTTCGGCCTGGGGCGATCCCAACTTTATTTGAAGCAAATTCAGAAGTAAGTATAATACATCATTTAAATATCAATTTTCCTTCCATGTTAACTGTTCTTTTTTAGGGTTCCGTACCTAAAAAGTAAAACAAACTGAAAGGGGGGCTGCCATACCTGAATGTTTGAATTCTGGCTGAATTTTGAGCCGTTCTTTGCTCAATTTTTTTTATACTTTATTTATTCGATACACAAAACAGATAACAATCAAATTCTTATTTTAGACTTAGTAGCTAAATTTTACACTGGATCCTGTCCTGTCATCCATGGTATGTTTATACAGGAAAACCAAAAATTAGAAATCAATATCAATAACATAATGGTGAGAGGTAGATTCTTGAAATATTCACAGAATATTTAGTTAAATAGTTAATATTTAGTTAATGCTGGGCACGCTGCCAACTGGCAGTGGGCTTGAGCATTTAGATTATCTTTAGACCCTCAAGGGTCTGCGGATAATCCAATTGCTTTCTATGTAGTAGTAGTGTAGGTAGTTTTTAGCATATAATCTAGTATTGTATATTGTTGTAGTTAATAAAGGCACTTTTGCCGGTTTAAAAAAAAACGTTAAATAGTCACTTCAAAAATAAATAATTAAAATAAAATAAATATTTAAGGGGGGCTACCATACAAGAAAAGTTATATTTTGCTCGATATTAATAAATGCATTGATTTATGCTTGAAATATTTACAGAATATATCAAATTAAAATAAAATACATTAAGGGGGCTTCCATACGGTACGCGAATCCGACTCTTGCTTGGCCAATTATATTATTATTTTTATTTTAAGATCTTCACGCTAGTTTTCTGTAAATGATAAAGTATAAAAATACTGAATTACAGATGTTTTTGATTTCATCATTTGTGTTGTAATAACATAATTTTTTTATGCTATAAGATATTTTATAATGTTTGTTTTTTGGCGTCATAGAATGAAGAGAATGTGCCAACAGCTGTATCTTCAAGGAAAAGATGTGCTGCTGGAACTTTTATAGCACCACTGCATGGTGAACCTCAACCGTCTTCTTCAACATATAAAGATGACAACAGTAATGCAACCAAGAATGTAAGCAAATTATTTATTATATAAATTTGCCAATATTGTATTACAACTTAAATATTTGGACACTACTTGATATATATCAGATATGTAGTTGCAAACTTAGCAGAGCTTATACTATATTCGCCATAGGTACTAGACAACGGATAGAATACTTATTTGTTGCATAGGGTTCCAAATCTCAAGACTAAAACAGAACCCTTATAGGATGTCTCCGTTGTCTTTATGTCTGTGAAAGCATTTAGTGAATTTACACATAAACTACTCAACTGATTTAGTTGTATTGAAATTCGGTAATAATATTTTCATACATTATGTGCCAATTTCAACTTGTGACGTCGTTGAATTTATCTAAGGAAACAGATGTAACATCACCGTTCCTTCTCGAAACATCACCAACACTTCTTGGACTAAAAAAAATTAAATGAAAAAAAAATAGTTCTGAACCCCAACAAGTACCGTACCCATACTAGGCCATTTTTTTTTTGATTAATTTTATATTTTTTAACATTACAGGTTAAAGAAATCTTACCAATACGCGTCCTACAGGATGTACAAAATATATCTGGGCCCCAAATATCTTCGCTATCCCACAGAGCTATCACTGTTAAAATTGATATCACAAAAAAGGTAAGTAAATTTTATAATTTAACTATTAGAGAGCATATTTATTTATACGTTTAAAAGTTTTTGCTATTGCTACCGTCCGCCAATTGGCTAAAACATGCCGATGAATACAGTTAGTAACTAGAAATCAAAAGTAATCCAAAGTGATTATATTTTCCAAATCAAATATCCCGGAAAGTATGCTATAAAACTTAGGAAGTTAAGAATTCTTTATGTATCACTGACCGCCAAATGGAGTGTCTTACAAAAAAACGAATGGTAGGTACACCTTGTTATGACTTGCATACCTACTTTCGAAATTGGAGAGGCTTTTAGACTTTGGTGGCTCATATTTCACAAAAGGTACCTCCTCTCAAAGTGTTGTGTAGTATCGTAGCACGGAAGCAGTAATAAGAAATCATCCTTGCTTTACATATAGCATAATTATATTATGGGAGTTACCCCTTAAGCTGATAAAGGACTGGTTATTTATCACATTTTTTTAGACCCCAAACACTGCAATAGTATTTTGTTTTTTCATTTTACTATAACACCAGTTTCTTCACATTAAAGACATGCCGTGGGTTAATTATTTTTCGGATGGACAGGCATAATACAGACGAGCCTTGTTTTACGACAAATAGACAGAAAACTATTCATATAAGTACAACCTACTAAGCGGCAACTCTAACAATAGTAATATTGTTTCAGATTGAAGATCCTGAACCTGGTTCGTCCAACATAGAAAAATTGAAACAGAAAATTAATTTAAAAAATAAAAAAATTAAGACTCTGCAGCAAAAAACCAGACGTCTCAAGAGTAAAGTGTCAAAGTTTTCGGAAATAATAAATGATCTAAAAAAAAAATCAGTCAAGACGATGTCAGTATTTTGTCAGGTATTCCTGTAAATAATAAGGAATTTTTCGCACGGTACATAAAAAAAGGAAAAGGTGCAGCATTGGAAAAATCTTATTCTCCAGAACTAAGGTCATTTGCATTGCAGTTGCACTTTTATTCGCCTAGGGCATATAATTACGTGAGGAACACTTTTAACACAGTGCTACCTCACCCTGGCACATTGTCGCGCTGGTAGAAACGTTGAGGCAGAACCAGGTTTCACCTCCGAATCTTTTGACACTTTGGAAGCACTATCAAAAAACAGTGAAAAAAAACTTTTGGTCAACTTGAGCATCGACGAAATGGCTATAAGAAAGGGCTTGGTCTGGGATGGAAGCGAAAACCGACATAATGGGTATGTGAACACTGGCACAGGCGTTTTCGACGACAGTCTTCCATTGGCAACACACTCCTTGGTAATGTTGGTAACGGCAATCAATTGTAACTGGGTGTTGCCTATTGCCTATTTCTTCATACACTCTATGACAGGCGAACAGCGGGCCAACATTGTGAAAATGGCGATTGAAATGTTGTACAAAATTAATATCTTTGTGTGCGGAATTACCTTCGATGGAGCTGCATCGAATATTAGCATGGCAACGCATTTGGGATGTGATCTCACATTAAATAACTTAAAACCATATTTTTATATACACGATTTGAAAGTCAATGCATTTTTAGACCCATGCCACATGATAAAATTGATAAGAAATACTCTAGGAGATTTTAAAACTCTTATTGATCCAGACGGTAATGTAATCGATTTTAAATATATCCATTTATTACTTGATTTACAAACCAAAAAAGGTCTACATTTGGCCAATAAATTGAGACAGGCGCACATAATGTTTTCAAAACAGAAAATGAAGGTTCGCCTAGCAACGCAATTATTAAGTAAATCAGTAGCCGATGCGTTGTCGTTCTGTAAAGATAATTTAAAAATGGAAGATTTTAAAGATTGCGCAGCCACTGTCAAATTTATTACGATAATCAACGATATATTTGACGTCCTTAATAGTCGTTCTACGTTAGCACCAGGCTACAAAAAGGCATTATGTGCGGCGAATGTTCAAAAAATTAAAGAAGAGTCAAAATTATGGATATCTTATTTAAAGCATTTGAAACTACCTAACGGCTATTTGGTTACAACTTCAGCCCGTAAAACTGGTTTTGTAGGCTTTATAGTATGTTTACATAGTGCCCTAAACATGTTTGATGATTTGTTTTGTAAAGAAAAATTGAGATTTTTGACTGTATATAAAATAAGTCAAGATTTTTTGGAAATGTTTTTTGGCAAGATGAGGGCGCTAGGTGGATTTAACGATAACCCTAATGTCGTGCAGTTTAAGTCTGCATACAAAAAAAACCTCATACAAATAAAAATAAAATTGCAAAAAGATGGGTTTAGTACACCTAATCCAATTCTAACTGTAACTTCTGCCCGAAAGACTTTAGAAACATTAAACAACAGCACCCCAAGTTTTGAACAAAATGTGATGGATCTTTGTGAAATTGAAGAGGAAGATGTCGATTGTTTCCTTAATAGCATTCTATCTACACCATTAGATGATTACACAGACCATGTTACTGTTTATATTGCTGGATTTGTAGCGAGGAAGGTGATTAAAGTCATAAAATGTTCAATTTGCCAATTAATTGTGATTGGTGTCAAAGAAAATTTCTTGTGTTCGTTAATAAATATAAAGGACAGAGGAGGTTTAATATATCCGTCAGATATTGTTATAAAAATTATACAATCATGCGAAAAAATCTTTAAAGCATTTCCAGATAAAATCAACTATAATAGTATGATTACTTATGTGACTGATTCTATAAATTACCGAACATTGTATAAAAACGATAACGAACACCACGACACAAATCATTTACATTTGTTAATGAAAATAATTGTTAAATATTATATAGATTTAAGATGTAAATATAACGCTAAACAGTCTAATTTGACTGAAAGAAATTATTTGAAAAAAATTATATTGTTTAAAAATAAATAATTAACAATAAATGTCTAAATCAGCGACTTAATACTAAATATTTGAGATTCTAAGTGGTCCACTTGTTTTATTTTGACTGCAGGGTCACGTTGAATATACGTTCACGGTTCACGTTAAAATAATATTCCGCGAAAAGGCAGGTAACCGTATGTAGTAATATTAATACCGCATCTTATAAAACGCCGCTCTCATGTATAGCTCAAACCCGACAATTAGTCACACACTGGATATAATAGTCGCCCATATATGGTATTTTATTTTATTTAATTTTTTTTTCTAAATAATTCCTTTCACTTAAATTGCTTTGCTTGGAATCGTGTTTTGATCTTAAATAAACATAAAATTTGACAATTACTTGAACTAACAAATTTACATGATTACTATCATGACCTTTATTTGATGATTAAAGAAGTGACCTTCTTCAATTTTATTTTGGTATTTTCATTTATATACTTATCAAGCTCTATATTTATTCCTATACACTTACTTAATCACAGTTTACAAATTAAACCAAATTATGTACAATTAAATTATAAAGCTATATTATAATTTATGTTGCCTTTATGTTTAAACATTTTGAAACACTTTTCGCATGTTTGAATTATATTTATCAAAGCATTCGATGGGTATAATAAGCCTCCTCTATTTTTTGTGTCAATCAATGAACAAAAAAAAAAAATATTTTCGCCTATGACCAGCATTTGACATATGTAGCAATGTATAGCTTTAATAACTTTTATGGCTATGAACCCCGCAATATATATTCTCACATGATAAGCATATTCATCCAAAGGAGATGATAGGATATAATTCAAGAAACAATCAGCTTCTTCTTCATCTAAATCATAAACTGTCATTATATTCTGTTCAAAACTGGGTGTAGTTTTTTAACAGCTTCTACAGGTTTTGAGCTTGCTGTTAATATGGGATTAGTGCTTTTAAATTCGTTGCTTTGAAGTTTTAGTTTAATTTTTATTCGATTTTTATAAGCTGATCTAAATTGAATGATGCTTGGATTATCATTGAATCCCCTTGTGGCTCAGAAAATCTTGACTAATTTTATGTACAGATAGATTCTTAATTTTTATTTGTGGACTAAATCTTCAGACAAATTAAGTGCACTGGTGAGAGAAATGATAAAGCCTATAAAACTTGTCTTGCGAGCTGCGATTGAAGTACATATTTCCCGTTGGCCAATTTCAAATGTATTAAGTATTATCCACAATTTAGGAAAAGTTCTTTTGTTTTTTCAATATTAGCAGCACACAGCGTTTTTTTGTAACCAGGTGACAAAGTTTGTCTGCTATTCAATACATCAAAGGCATCGTTGATTCTATTTATGAATTTTACGATAGCTGCGCATCCTTTAAATTCTTCAAAATAGGTTTCACAGAAGGATAAGGCGTCTGCGACTGATTTGCTAAATAGCTGTGTTGCTAATCTGACTTTAATTTATTGTTTTGAAAATAATATATGAGCCTCTTTCAATTTATTAGCAAGATGTAAATCTTTTTCAGTTTGTAAGTCATGCAATAAACTAAGATATCCAAAGTTAATTACAGAATTGTCTTTGTCGATTAGAATTCCGTACTCGCCAAAAGTATTTCTAATGAGCTTTACCATATGGCAGGGATCATAGAATACATTGACTCGAACATGAAATTAGGTTTTAAATTGTTTATAAAGAAATCACATCCTAAATATGTTGCCATGCTGATATTAGATACCGCACCATCAAATGTCAAGCCACACACAAATATTTTAATATCATATAGCATTTCAATTTCCATTTTGACAATATTCGCTCTTTGTACACCTGTCATTGTCAAAAAAATATCCAATCGGTAAAACCCAGTTAAAATTTAATGCCGTAACGAGAATCACTAGAGCTTGTGTGGCCAAAGGCAAGCTATCGTCTGTTACGTCAGTCCCGGTATCCACATTACCTCTAAATTTGTTGTTGGTTCCATCCCACACAAGTCCTTTTCTTATGGCCATCATCTCATCAGTGCTCATATTTACAAAAACTTTGCGATTTGACGTTTTTGCTATTGCTTCTAATGTGTCTAAGCTTTCTGACGTATAGCCCGGCTCAGCATCAACTTTTATATACAGTCTATGTAATGTACCTGGGTGGGGAAAAACCGTATTAAATGACGATCTTACATAATTGTAGGCTCGAGGTGAATAAAAAAGCTGTAAAGCAAACGCTCTTAACTCTGGCGAATAAGTCCTGTCCACTGAAGCTTTTTTCAAATATCTTGTGAAATACTTTGTAGCTGAATGGAATGCTAGATAATATATATTATGTGAACATCGCTGTGATCCAGCTTTTCTTTTAAGCTGGAGATAACATCCGAGAGCTTTGACAGTTTAATTTTTAGTCGTCTGTTTAGTTGCTTCAGGGCATTGATTTTTTTTACTCTGAAGCAATGTTTTGTTTTGAAGGGATTTTATTTTAATTTTATCTTTTGTTTTTTCATGTTCTTCTAATATGTTCTTGGTAGGGCACGAGACTCCAGATGTGCTGGTTATTGCCAAAACCTGAATAAAGTACAATAAAATTGTTATATTTTAAAATTAAACCTAAATAAAGACTTTTTCGTCAGCAATATAATTGTTTTGTTTTAAATGTAGCGGTAGGCAAAAATAATTAAGGCCGTAAAGTTCTCGAATGCTAACCACGGATCAGCAATCGCATCGCTGCGCGCGCACCAACTAGGTGGACTTACGATGTACCTAATTAATATGGCGGGAAAGCACTGCATGCACGCCGCTTAAGAAGAATAAGAAAACTTTCTTATTTCTAAAATTAAATCTGCTGGTAGAACAATGCACACAGGTACCAATGTTTACGTAAGCATTTGGGTAAGAGCTTGCCTACTTTTGCTGACAGGGGGTGGGGCTGGTTTATATAATTGCAATAAATTACGTATAATACTTGAACGGCCCCTATGGCTTGGAACACAGCACCACACGCTCAATTTTTGTTTATGGGTTGCTACACTACGTCAAACAGAGATACAAATATATCATTTTTGATGGTGTGAAGACAGCTAAAGATGCCAGAGGTAAAATAACTGTGAACGGACTGTAAATAAAGTTTATAAGTTGTCGGTAGGTACATAAAAATACATTTAATTACCCGACTTAATTTTAGTATTAACCTGTGAGGACTACTCTACTATGCGTAGTTGTCAGCCTTAGTTCGGCCCCGCCCGAATGGCATTACGTATGTGTTAACTATGGCTTCAATATACATATGTTATGTTAGGTCTGCTTACTCTTATATGTCTGTGGTTCATGAGATACGTGCCGCTATTTGTACAGCCTGGTGACAGACAGTCTAACGGACATACGGACAGTTGAGTTTTAGTAATATGGACCCGTTTTTACCCTTTGAGTACGGAACTCTAAAAATCATTAATATATGAAACCTGCGTACCAAGTTTCATCGAAATTGGTTGAAAAATTCGTAAGTTGCTAAAAATAAGTCATGACTAGTAGACGACCCCAAACCAATTATTAGTCAATCGTTTTTATTTGTTACTACTTTCTATGGCAATACTGATGAATACTGTACCTTTTATAAGCTGTGGTGAACGAACATGTTTATTTCCATTTTTAATCTGTGGTACATTTATAATCTGTGGTATTGTCGTCAGTGTGTGTGAATAACCTTTGCCCAAATAAATAAATAAAACTCGGCCAATATTTCTAGGATTTCATTTAATTCTTTTAAACATTGATTGTTAGATTTGAAACACAAAATTGCAAGTGCAAATTATGCGATGAAGTGGAGTGAATCAACAACGTTAGAGTTCGTGAAAATCTATCTCAAACAAGAATGTCTTTGGGATCCTGCCAATGCTGCATATAAGCTGAAATATAAAAGGGAAAAGGCTTACGCAGCGATAATTACCGACTTCAAAGAGTTAACGGGTAAAATAATGTGCGTTCCTGAAGTCAAGAACAAGATAAAGAACCTGAGAACTACATATTCGCAGGAAGTGCATAAAATACTTCACAAGTCCCGACCAGACTGCATCTATGAACCATCCCTTGTGTGGTTTCAAGATATGGATCGATGTTTGAAGCATGTGTCGTACAAGCGGCAGTCAATGATTTACTATAATTACGTGAGTTATTTCAAAAATTGGTAGTTACTTTATTAAAACAACACCTTTACTAGATATAAAACCCCTCCTACCTATGCCTGCCATGTTAAGAGATTGTATTTTTCTAATAATATTGAGTAATAATTGTCTTTTCTTAAATTTCCAGGAGAACACAGATTTACCTGAAGTAGATTCGTCAAGCCATTCAATATGGGCTGAAGATCAGGAGCATGACCTTCACAATAGCAGCTTTGAGGACCTAAATCCTGACCCTCTAGTTGCCCAAACACTCACTGACACAGAGTATGATACAACACTGCCGGACGAATCACTCTCTATAGTGAAAATTGAACCGTCCCACCAAACAAGAATTAAGAAGAAAAAACTAAAGCAGAAACCTATTCAAACTTATAAAATTGACTCCCAATCAGACAAATTGGAGCGAGAAGATGAGTTTGACATTTATGGAAAGTTTATAGCAACTCAATTGAGGCAAATGGATCTAAATAAAGCACTGCGGATTCAACTTGCAATACAAAACCTGTTGAGTGAAGCGAGGTTAGCTGACCATGGACATACTTGAAGTCATCTTTGATTCACTGTTACGGATGTTGTTTGTCCTTATTATATTAAGAAAATTGGTAATAACCAATTTTTTGATTTAAATGATATTTATGTTTCTTCAACATCCATATATAGACCAAATCAAACTTCTTCGCAGTATTAAATTGGGTACAAGCTGTGCGAAACCCAATCCCCAGTATCCTTGCACAGCAGTTAGCAAGTTTAATAATATATCAGATTGGGTTTTGTACAGCTTTTTCAGCATAATTATATTATAGTGAATAGTGCAAATACTGTTGATACTGTAGTTAGGATTTTTGGTTATAACAACATTGCCAAGTCTTAGTAACAGGTGTCACCGTTTGAATATGGCATTCTAAAAATATCGGCAATCATCATTTCACATGTGTAAAACTGTTGTCAATTTAAGTTTGGGCATAATGTTTGTAATAAAATAGAAAATATAATATGTTATTTTGTCCTTGAATAGATTAGCTTAGGCTTTTGCTGTGGCAAGAAAAGAATAGATAATCATCTGTGCATACAATAAAGGTTTCTAAAAATTATTTATGTCAATTTGCCGAGTATGTTATAACAATGAGCGTTTCTCATCCCTAGAGAAAAAAAAGTGATCCCTAGAGAAAAAAAAAAAGAATGATAGCTTGTTATGAATGTCAGAAATAGCCTAAGATAGCATTATCTGTACTGTTAACAAACTCAGTGCTGCCACTCTAACACTATTGAAAATATTTATAGCAATTTTTTTTTGTGTACAGCGCATTTCTCTACACAAATATTAAGGCTCCATCAAACACAGGCGGTACGAGCGGTAGAGCGGTAAAGGGCGGTACGGCAGTACCGCGACCGGACCTGTGTGAGCCCTTTTTATATAACCAGTACAATACAGATGCCCGCCCGTCTGCTATACCGCCTGTGTGTAAAGGAGCCTTTAAGCTGATTTTACTGGTAGTTGCCCGTAGACAATGGCTTTAAAGTAATTTGGTATTGTTTGGTAACATTTTGTCATGAAAATGTTTACTGTGCTGTCATTATTTACATCGCTACTGTTTAAAAACACTTATTATTAATGTGTATCTGGCGAAAAAAACTTAGGCAATGGTGGCAGCATTAGCACAAGGAATCAACCAAGTTGTCAACTAGACCTTATTTTATAATTGTCATTGTCATCTATAATCTAAGTTGTCAAACAAAAATTAACAAAGTCGATTTGTTTTTCTCAGTTTTCATCAAATGCCGTGAAGCAGAAAATACCAATTAATTTACTTAGAAATAACAGCACGGTTCAGAAAATGAGATGGGGCGAAACAGAGACATGCATCTTTTCAAAAATCTACATAAGTCATGCATGTCTGTGGAATCCAGAGCATGCATATTACAAAATGAGAAATAAGAGAATACATGCATACAGAGAAATTATGGCTCAATTTTACGATGCAACAGGCATTAAACTAAACGAGATCGAAGTGAAACTGAAGATTAAGAATCTCAGATCCACATACTTACAGGAAATTCAAAAGATAAAACAGCGATCGAATGAAGAGTGGACTTATAGGCCAGCACTGAAATGGTTTAACGATTGGTACAAATGTCTTCGTACAATAAAGAAAGGCGGTACTGATATTACGATGGATGTTAGTCGTGATTTCACAGATGTAAGTCTACAAAGTGCTATACGAATCCTATTTAACTTCATCATAATCAAAACTTCTATCCATCCATATGATGTCCTCTGCTGAACATAGGCCTCTACTAAAGATCTCCAATAAGAACCTGCGGTCTTGATGAGATCATCTATCCACCTCGCAGGTGGATGTCCTATGCTGAGCTTGCTAGTATGTGGTCTCCACATGAGAACTTTTCGACCCCATTGGTCATCAGAACGAGCTATATGCCCTGCCCAATGCCATTCTAACTTGCAAATCAGCTGGTCTATGGAATTTTGGTTTTTCTGCAGATCTCTTCATTCCTGCCTTATTCTCGCAGACAGACTCCAAGCAAAGCCCTCTATATTGCTTGTTGTGCTACTTGGAGCTTACTAATATGGCCCATAGTGAGAGACCATGTTTATCAAATAAATTTAAAAAAAATATCTTTTTATTTCAGACCAATGATACTGAAGATCTATGTGGCGACGTGTGGGCATCACCACCGCGAACTGACAATGGCCACTCAGATCCTGTTCCTGAATCTGATGACTTCAAACTGTTGATTCTAAAACCAGAACCAAATGATTCCTCTTCAGAGAAAAGAGGATCAAACTCCTATAAAGTGAAAAAGAAGAAAATGAAACGCCAAAGACACCCGAGCACTGATGACTCAGATAAAACATTTGGGACATTTAGAAGTAGCTTAAACACGAGCATGGAATCAATAAAAGAAGACGAGTTTGATATTTATGGGAAGTACATAGCAACACAGCTGAGAAATATGGACTTACAGAAAGCTTTGAGGGTGCAGGTTGAAATCCAAAGTCTAGTATCAGAAGCAAGGATATCTGATCTCACAGACAAATAAAATCCTAATCAGTGTGGGATTGATAATAAATCTTCATACAATTTTGTATTCAGTATGTTAGGGAAACTAAAGATTTATAGCTCTTTAAAAATGAAAAAAAGGGAAAAAACAGAATTGATGTTACGTTATTACTGATATGGAAAGAAACAAAATTATTTGTTAGTATTTTTCTATGTGATTAATGTATATTAGAATTTTATTGTTATACTTGTTACAAATCGTGAGCTCACACTGCCTTTACATATTATATTTAAGTGGTGTGCTTTCATAACGTTTCTTTCTTTAATGCTTTTTTTTCATGGGGAAACTTTTCGCTCTTCTAGGCACACATTAATAACACAATGCACATGTGTACATAAACTACATAATTGTAAAGGTAACAGTGTACTTGTGGTTTGCAACAACTATAGTAAGGTTACTATGTGATTAATAATAATTGGTGTATGTATATAATTCGGAGTGATTGTATGTATAAAAGAAAACCAATACTCAAGTCTGATTTTTATTGCTTACAGCATCATATGATACAAACATTATCGCTTACATTTCACTAGTGAAAATTCAGATTTGTTCCGATTGTACCATCTTGCTCTTACAATATTTTCTTGAAATCCAGTTACATTTTTGTGAAAAAATATATTTTCTTCTGTTCTCTGGAGACAATTTGAAAACGAAATCGCAAGTTACTATCTTATAAGACTTCTACAGCTAAATTAAGTACTTTGTTCACAGAAAATTTTAGGTTTCACAATTTTTCGCCGAGAAGACCGAATTATGACTTCAAGGGCAGTTTGCAGTCCATTGTTAAAAAAGTATGATTAACTAAACTTACAAATAACTTAGAGAGTCGATCTGTGCGAGCCAGGGGGGTAATCTCACTCTTTAGGCAAATGCAGTCACATAATTATCTACTAGCAAAACAATTATTCTACTAATTTGTTAGCCTTGTTCCCACTGACTGCAAGAATGACCCAGTTTAAGACTAGAGTATGTTCTATGTCAAAATCTCAAAAATAATAAAGACAACAAGTCATGTTGCAAACCGATGTTTACTCTTGTGTGCGTTACTCCATCGCTTGCAGTTGGCTATTCCATGAAACAATGTTTGGAAGGTAAAGATTACTTTTCTTAACATATAAGTTTTAAATTGATTTGTACTGGAACAAGCAGCCTTTTCTGGCGCGCTCAAATCTTTTGCTTTCACATATAAGTGAATGACTGATAGACTAAACGCGACAGAAAAGCATCAGAATTATTTCAAGTGCCAAAAAACACCAATACACACATTCCACATTATCCAAACACATTTCAAAAGAACGCTTACAGACAAATCCAACGTTCAAAGTTATGACAAGATAATCGAAAAATAAAACAAACTTTTCCAACGACATAAACGGAAAAACCTGCTTTATTCTACTTAGATTATCATTGTCAACTTGAACCAGCGATATTCGTACATCCTACATTCTAACTCCCATCTCTTTAACCTACAATCTTACAATTCAATACTTATAATTCTCAACCCTTGGCAATTTCGAAGTTTTGTAAATGCAACAGTAAAAACATAATGGAAGCAGGGTAAGGAGGGAAATACATTACGTAATACAAGAGTGGAGACAAATGCAGTCATTTGCGATGCCGTAACATAGGGGATTGCTTACAATACAATATTGCTAATCATTCGATATCAGCATCTCTCGATGTAAGACAAACGCACGAGAATTTAAAACGAAGCGCATGGTGTAATTATTACGTTACATTCAGCAACCGATTAACGGTTTACGCTTTATTCGCTAAGTTTCACAGCACAAACTCATGCTATATCTTTTTTGTGTTGCGTTAGTGAAAGAGCGATAGCTTCAAGTCTTGTTTAGTGAGTTGACATCGCAATCGAAGCTATTGTTTCGGTCAGAACTGCGGTTATAGGCCGAATGGGGCGGCTATGAAGTTAGCTATAAGCTGTGCAAACCCCAACCTGTCCAAAGCTCACTTAACAGCTGCGAGATGATTGCGTTTCGCGCGCCTTGTAGCTACCTTCTGAGCCGTCAAGAGCTTTGATTGGGCCAAACCCTTTGAAGAGGAAGCATCTTGGCCGTACCTCAAAAAAATAATTCAAAGACAATATAGCACTCAAAAAGAGATGAAATCGGAGATCATTGTCCAACAAATGGACAATGTTTTGTCCATTTGTTGGACAATGATCTCCGAAAAAATTAATGCTAAACACACGACTATTGTTTGCGCTTCGCTTCAGTGTTATTTTCTTATCAGACACACAAGCACGCGTTCAAACGAACAACACCACAAACCGCATTCAGGAACGTCAGTCATCGTCACCATGTCATGGTTACACAACCGCGTGCATGTCAGCACGTCAGATCTGCCAGCTTTTATTCAAATTCAATTTCAACAAGAAAAATATTTGGTACCCGGCAAATGTGATAGACGAGAGAAAATCAATTTTGCTGTGTGTACAGAAGTTGACTGAGATTATTTAGATTTACTTTCATGAAACTAGATCAAAGTCCATTCAAAATAAATGTATGTTAGAGAGCGCTAGTACTCGTATCTTGATAAGGCTACTAAAAACGCAGTTGAAAGAAAGTATAGTAGTTACGCCCTATGTATTATGAGTACAATATTTGCCATATTCCTGCGATGTTTCGCATTGTTCCTTTTTACAAAACAATAAATTTTAATACTAGTTTCTATTTTAATAATTATTCAAACCTTTGGGTGTACTGTTACACTTCTACCAGTTTACTTTTTCGTCCAATATTCTCTCTCGCCTTCAATTTTTGGGGTACATAGACCAGCGACGCAAAAAGCGCCGCCGCGTTAAAATTTGGACTAAAACGTCAATAAACTACTATACAAGGAAGAAGACTCAATTCAGATCTTAAGATTTGTACAATTTATCACATAAAAATTTAAAAGAACACTTATTTTTAGACTGCAGATATAGGAGCTTGGAATACTGTCCGCTTTTTTTTTTTAACAATTTTATTATGCACGAGATATCGATTTGGACAGCTAAGTTCTTAGTAAAAGACTTACACAGGCTACTAATTGCATAAATACAACAAAAAAATATAGTTTCAATACACGACTCTACACCATCAACATAAGATCTAAATTGGTGTTCTGAATATGTACCCTGTTTAGTACTTGCTTTGCTATTAACTAGATTGCACTTATCATGAAATAATTAACTAAGCTCAACAGAATAAACAGGCTTTTGTACATAAAATCTGTTACATACAGGATGTCTTTTTTTTCAGTGCACATACTTTTCATATGGAAAGTATTATAAACAAACAATTAAACCCCATTTTTTTTAAATTTCTTTGAATACTCTTCTTGAAACTTTAAGAGAAAATATACAGATAAACGCAGTAATCATTGTTACCCTACGTCTAAGTACTGAGTAGGCAGGTACTACGTGGTCGCGTCGTACCTACGTCCGAGACGTTTTGGTAGGTAGTTATTGTCTGGAGTGTAGGGTACATGCAATATAATTTTCTTTAGAATAGTTTAACAAAAAAATTATGAAAAAAAACTCGATCTTTTTATGAGCGAAATACGTTCTATTAATGATATCTATTGAGCGATAAAAAATTGTGCACTAAATAAAAAGTCATGCTGTATATGCAATAGTAGCCTATGCAATCTTATTCGAAAACTAAGACAGAAGTGTCACAAAAGTTCTGCAAAATTCACAAAGTAATTGCAAAAAATTTTAGTAGTTTTGACTATTTTTTTCTCAGTTCTTTAGCTGTGTTATTTCATCTCTATGTGCAAGGGTTTTACACCCGATTGAATGATGTAGGTACTTATAAAGGATACGAGTTATGTAAAGGACCATATCACATTAAAAGAACAAAATATCAAAGTAAGTATCAGTTTCAATTTAAATAATCAATAATGTGTAGTAAGAATCTTTACTAATATTGTAAATCCGAAAGTTTGTAAGTTTGCTACTTTTTCACTCAGCAACAGAGCAACGGAATGACTTGATTTTTGGCTAGAGGTAATGACACTCGCCTTACATTCGTGAGGTCATGGGTTCGAATCCCCGGTCCCGTACCAATGAGTTATTTGGAATTTATGTACGGAATTTCACACCACGGGCTTTTCGGTGAAGGAAAACATCGTGAGGCAACCTGCATACGTCCGTAGAAGAAATTCGATGGCGTATGTGAATCCACCAACCCGCACTGGGCCCGCGTGGTGGATATGGCCCAATCACCCTTCGTGGGTAGGCCTACGTCCCGCAGTGGACTACTAAAAAAGCTGTTACATATAGGTGCATGAATAAGACAGAAAAGCTGCTGGATCATAGGGCCAAAACTAGGCTTGATCACGTTTAGATTCAAGATCATAATATTAACTCATATATATAATTTTAGCAGATCTTTTATGACATTTACAACATCAGAAAACATAAATTCATGACACGGCATCGTACTAAATGTTACAATAATTACAACAGCAAAATCCAAAAAACTTTCATTTATGAAAAAATAAACGCTCTGTTTACATACACTGTTACAAAACTATTTTTATTTTATTTTTATGTAGTTATTTTTTGGGTATTATTACACTACCGATTTTTGTATGGACATTTGGGATTCTATCTGGCTACATACACGTCCAGTTAAAGAATATTGCTGTTTAAATGCGTACAAAAATAATTTTCCGATTTTACAATTTGCAATATTCAATGTGATGTTATAGTACTTCTCATGTAGTTTGAAACTGTAGGAGTTTGATGATAGTGGATAAATTTTAATGTTTAACATATTTTAGTTTCATCAAATTCAACATATTCATTATTCATGTCAAGATTGGATTGCATTGTCAGATAAACAAAAAAATGTTTTAGTTCTTTTAATAGGTTTTTTTTTCAGTTGAGCTACCAGCCCCCCTACCGCCTAAGCAATAGCAATCGTAATAGCAATCGTTTATGACTTCATTTTAGTCATTTGGCACCGCCTATGTGACGTTAGCCATCAATTGCTTTGCGCGGATTGCGAAAGCAATCGTTGAATGAACAACTTTGATGGCTAACGTCACATAGGCGGTGCCAAATGACTAAAATGAAGTCATAAACGATTGCTATTACGATTGCTATTGCTTAGGCGGTAGGGGGCCTGGTTTGGTAATAACAAGAATAAGTGAACGAATTACGTATATCACTACTAATTAGGTATTATACTGATTTAGTAGAATCAGGCATTAGGTATATTAGAATAAAATTTTCCTCAACTAACCTTTTTTATAAGAAAAATTGCAGGTAATCAGTAAAAAAATGTACAAATCAAATACAAAATTCGGATCTCAGACACAGCTCAAATGATTTTGATAGAACTTCTTATTTTCGATAGCCCTTTTTGAAGTATGTAAGTAAAAGTGGTATTTACGAGAGAACGCGAATTTAAATTTATTTTTTCAAGCTCCGAGAGACGCTGGAATTCAGTTTTATTCAGTAGATAAAAATTATACTCTATCACCAAATCTCCAATGGCACAAACGACCCACACGAACTTAATTTTAAAACTAATTACAATAAATAAAGTGTCAAGGCAGCTCCGTACCGAATAGAAACGAAATGAGATCAGAAAAAACGCCCATACAAAGACCAGTACACGGGCGCGGCCGCGGGCTAGAGTTAGTCAAACTCTGCTGCCTTATTGTGTACTCGCGGTAGCGTTGGACTTTGCGTTTCGTCCTGCTCGCACCAAGTAATCGACCCGCACGATAGAGCGAGACGAAATGCGAAGCCGAAGGCTAGAACGCATAGACAATAACGGAGCTGGTCGGTCGAGAGAACCACAGTCACGGGATCGGTGATATCTACTTTTACCAATTATCTACTTATAGCAATTCAGCGAGGCAACGCCGCCAGCATTCTGGCCACGTTACCCTCTGCCCCGGGTCTTTAAGATCAGTTTTATTTTAGTAATATAAGTTTTAGTGTTTAGTATTAGTTTTTATTTTAAGTAGGTTAATTTTAATAGATATTGTTTATGAAATGTTTTTTTTAAATTTGGTCAAAATAAACTTCCTTATACCAATATGCAATATTATAAAGAGGAAAGATTTGATTGTTTGTTTGCATCGAATAACCTCCGAAACTACTGAACCGATTTGAAAATATCTTCACTGTTGGGAAGCTACACTATCGGTGAACATAGGCTATATTTTATTTTTTTTTAAATTGGGATCCCTATTATTTCTCTTCATTAGCCAATCTTACCCAGGCGAAACCAGGACGGGCAGCTAGTTACTAATATTATAAATCCGATAGTGTGTTGGTAAGTTTGTTTCTCTTTCACGCAGCAACGGTGTAACAGATGAACTTGATTTTTGGCATGGGCATAGTTTGAAAGACGAAGTGATATAGGCTACTTTTTATCCCAGAAAAATAAAATGCTTCCATGGGATAGTACAAACATTAAAATATCACGCGGGTGAAGCCGCGGGCAAAAGCTAGTATCCAATGTGACATACATTTACCGAATATTTTGTTGTTTAAGTTTTATATTTCGATGTGTAATGAATATAAAAGGCGATGTTTGCAAAGTGAAAGCACTTTCAGAGATTGTTACACCTATTCATTGTCACCAACATCGAAAATGCGTACATATCAACTGTTCCGTGCGTTTCGAGACTGCCAACTTTTCGGAACTGCTGATTTTTATATTTTGGGCGATTTTGGAGTTGATCCCATAGTAAAAGATGTTAATAAGTATATCGAAAATTGGAAAGTCTCTGTACTTGGCAAAGCAACATTAGTTCCCGGTCCCGTACCAATGAATTCCTTGGAATTTATGTACGGAATTTCACACCACTGGCTTTTCGGTAAAGGAAAACATCGTCAGACAACCTGCATACGTCCGCCGTAAAGAGATTCAATAGCGTATGTGAATCCACCCACCCGCACTGGGCCAGTGTGGTAGATATAGCCCAATCACCTTTCTTGATTAGGTCCTGCAATGGACTAATAACAAGGCTAGTACAGTACAGCCAGTACTAGATATAAGAGATATATTACAGGTCGCGCCAAATAACAAAAACAAAGATGGCGGACATCTGTAGTACAATGCGCAGCGGGCCACTACTGCGCAGTGAAACAATCTGTCTCACCTCAGATAACAGTTTAAAATCTACTTTTACGCAATTTTTTCTTACATAGTGCGAGCTGTAAGCAGTAGTCATATAATCCTAAAAGTTCACAATAGCGTGGCGCAACCTTTTTAGCATTTCAGTCCTTTCTGTCGTTATTATAGGGTTAAATGCTTAGACCAAATAATAAAATTAAGACAGAACGTTGTGAACAGACAAGTGAGATCAGCCCCCCTACCGCCTAAAGCAATAGCAATCGTTTATGACTTCATTTTAGTCATTTGGCACCGCCTATGTGACGTTAGCCATCAAAGTTGTTCATTCAACGATTGCTTTCGCAATCCGCGCAAATCAATTGATGGCTAACGTCACATAGGCGGTGCCAAATGACTAAAATGAAGTCATAAACGATTGCTATTGCTTAGGCGGTCGGGGGTAGTTTTTTATAAATGTGGTGAGTGCGCCGCCATAGTTCCATTGACGAACCAAGGGGTTTCGTTGTACGTGTTTGTGTGTAATTGTGTCTGTACACGGCGAGGCGTAGTTTTGCCGGCCGCACTTGTTTGTTACTCAACATTCTGTCTTGATTTTTTTATTTCGTCTAAGGTTAAATGTCGATTTTTATAACTATAAATTTCGATCACGTGACTGTAGTTACATCCGAAGAGTACTTGGATCTGATTTATGAACTACATCTTTAAAACGATTTTAGAACAAATCCGCGTTTGACCACTATCTCGCCTAATGGTAAGCGACGATATGGTAGAAGATGTAGCACTTTTCAAAAGCGACGTCATCTCGCTCGTAAGACAAAGTACGACAATATTCTGGTAAATGAACAAATCATTTTTATAACTCCAAAACCAATTGATAGATGTGTAATTTTCAATCAAACTTATTTCAGAAGTACTAAAGAAATCAGAGGAACAAACATTTGTTTACAGTAACATAATTAACAATGTTTTATAAAAAAACGTAGTTCATAAAACAAAAACATAAAACGTTGACATCGCCCATCACAAAGCAGCTGACGACAACATTTTACGTCCAAGACTAAGACCTAAGCGTCAGAGCAGAGTTGTTTAGGCGTATACACCGTCGCGTTGGGATCTAACGGAGACCCGTCTGAGAGACGTAAGTTTAGAGAACTCGACGATCCGTCCGAGAGACGGCTGGAGGACGAGCCGTCGGAGAGACGCGAGGATACGTTGGATACAGACCCGTCTGACAGACGCAGCTTGGAGACGGTGGTCGAGACAGGGGTCACGAAGTCTGTCGGCATCACGGCTAGCATTTGCGCTTTGAGCTCTTCCAGTTCTTTCTCCTGCCGGTTGATTACACCTGGAAATTGAAAAGTTTGTTGTTAAGTTTGTATTGAGTGTGAGAGTTTGTAAGATGTTTACAAAAGTCTAGTAAGATAACGGATAAATTCACGTCGAACCACCGGGAGGCAACATAAATAACTTATGTCAATAATTAATTTGGGAAGCTTTAGATGTAAACTGAACTCTTAAATTTTGACGCGTCACGGTCAACAGGACAAGTTCTAGATGCATTGGAATACAATAGTGCCTCACGGGAAAGCTTATTAATATCACGGCGATACTTTGTATTTCAAATGTGCTTCTTCCTTTTGAACTCCCCTAACATACTCCGGTGTACTAACGTGCGCCACGAGTAGTCTTGTAACATTAGTGGTTGACGCGGGCGGCGAGCGCGCCCCCCCACGGGCTACTACCGTACCCCACGGTGTACTTACTGTCCTGTATGTGCATCTTCCGGTTGGCCTCGCCCAGCGCCGACAGCAGGTCCAGCTTGACGCGCGTCTCGGCCGACAGCGCGCGCTCGAGGTGCGCGGCGCGGGCGGCGAGCGCGCCCCACGGGCTACTACCGTACCCCACGGTGTACTTACTGTCCTGTATGTGCATCTTCCGGTTGGCCTCGCCCAGCGCCGACAGCAGGTCCAGCTTGACGCGCGTCTCGGCCGACAGCGCGCGCTCGAGGTGCGCGGCGCGGGCGGCGAGCGCGCCCCACGGGCCCGTGTCCGTGCCGTTGCTGCTGGCCGAACTTGCGCCGCCAGCCCCGTTCGCTTCTGCCCGAGCTTCCAACGCGCGCACCTGGACAATCACACGAATTAGGGCTCGTGCACACAAACACGTTACGACTGCACACTGTAGCATAACACCTAGGATGTGGAAATCCACGTCACGACGTCGTGACTCAAAGAGAATACTGGACGTCTGGCGACGCAACGCCTGACGTCACGACGTGCAGCACGTTGCGTCGTCGAGACGTGCATTTTTACGTTTTTCGACGTGGCAAATCTTTGTGACAACAAGAGCAAGATCCCGCATCCGCTTGTGTACGAGTAGTACCTGCTGGTTGGCGAGGCCGCAGTCCCGCTGTAACTGGTGCGCGAGGTCCCGCGCGCGCTGCAGCTCGCGCCGCAGGGCCGCAGCCTCCGCGTCCGCTTGTGTACGTCGCGTCGCGCACGCGCTGCTCGAACACTCGCCCCTGTACACCACAATACATTTCATAGGTCGAATCGGTAAAAAAAAAAAATCTAACTTAGCGGGTGTGAAGTTGCTACAAGTTGCGCAAAGCCCAATTCTGACTGCAGTTTACATAAAACCTACATGAGAATTGAGTTTTGCAGCTAAATTCACACCCACCATTAAGTTTAATAATAATTTATTAACTTTTATTGGTCGAATATACCAAAATCTGTAAATGAAGATGTCAAAGGATGTTGTACCTATACTCTATAAAATTTAACTTGATCTCTGCGACAGCTGTCAGAAAAATCACGCCTATGAAGTCCTGAATGTCTTAATAGTACAGACAGTACCTGTCAATGTCATACTTTATGGGCATGCCGATTAGTGATGGGCGACGAATGATCGTGACCACAGAGTTTTGGATAGAGTTTTAATTAAAATATCGATAGTTTATACTGACGATATTTTAAATAAAACTTAATTTATCATTAATTTTATTGTAAATTTTAATATCATAACATTTTTTACATGTGTAATTAAATTAAACCCAATTATATGTTACATTAGCATTGATAATAGTGAAAAACGTCGATAAATACTATCGTTACATTATTATGAGTATTTAATTAATATCATAACATTATTTACATGTGTACATACTTGATCTTAAATAATAGTGAGTAAATAAAATCCAATTTCCCACCTTCAACTACTCATTCGATTTCATTACAACATTGTTAGAAAATCGATTTTTTCCACCACTATCTCAACTCTAAAAATGTCAATATGTAACTATCGCAGAGATCAAGTTAAATTTTATAGAGTATAAGTTATACAATTTATGTCGACGCACAGAACGCGTCCAGACAAAGTTCAAGGAAGCAGGCGATGCAGCACCCATCATGTTTCATCATGACACACATACATATAGTGCATACGTACGCATGGTTGCGGCCCTGCTTGAGCAGCGCGTGCTCGGCGTGTTGCCGCGCGCGCCGCTCCTCGCACAGCTTCCGCTCGAGCGCCGCGCCCGCGCCCGCGCGCCACGCCGACACCCTGGATACATAAATAATGGTGATACTAGGCGAAATCAACTGCAACGACGTAAGACTACAGTCGCAGTTTCTATTACGACACTTTTCGAGACAATGAACAAGCAGTGTTGACGAAGTACATATGTCGTAGAATGATTTTATTGATAAACCACACCAATATAAACAACACCTACCACGCTTACCTGCGTGTGAGGTGCTTATGCTGCA
Organism: Hypomecis punctinalis; assembly: GCA_949316475.1. Lineage (NCBI taxonomy): Eukaryota > Metazoa > Arthropoda > Insecta > Lepidoptera > Geometridae > Hypomecis > Hypomecis punctinalis. The sequence goes on from OX438814.1 coordinate 2,396,424, forward strand.
TATTCTTAGATTTTCACCTGCTGAAAGCGCTTTACCAATACACACAACACCTAGCACGCTAGACGATTCACTCTTGCTGCGGCGCTGCGAGCGCTTGCAGTCCGCCTTCCTAAGTTTTTCAGCAGCTGAAAGCGCTTTACCAATACACACAACACCTAGCACGCTAGACGATTCACTCTTGCTGCGGCGCTGCGAGCGCTTGCAGTCCGCCTTCCTGACTTTTTCAGCAGCTGAAAGCGCTATAACATTTTACAAAACATCTAGTACAATAGACGCCTCACTTATGCTGCAGCGCTGCATGCGCTTATTTGAATTGGTAGTCTGCCTTCCTGAGTTTTTCAGCAGCTGCAAGCACTTTCTCAATACACACAACACCTAGCACGCTAGACGATTCACTTATGCTGCAGCGCTGCGTTTTCTTGGTTAAGTCTCTTGTATACCGCTGTCTGCATTGTATCAGCAGCTGAAAGCGTACCAATACACACAACAGCTAGTACGCTAGACGAGTCACTTAAAGTTATGGTACAGCGCTGCGAGCCCTTGCAGTCCGTTTTCCTGAGTTTTTCAGCAGCTGAAAGCGCTATAACATTCTATAAAACATAGCTAGACAACTCACTTATGCTGCAGCGCTGCGTGCGCTTGTTTGAGTTGGTTGTAGTCGGCCTTCCTGAGTTTTTCAGCGGCTGCAGCGGCCGCGAGCGCTTTCTTCGCTTCCGCTTCACCGCTGCGCGCCGCCGCGAGTTCGGCGCGTATTCGCTTCAGTTCTTCTAAACCTTCGCGGGCTTCACGCTACAAACATTATTATCAACATAAAAAATCACGATCGTATTATACAGGGTTATTCAGAACAAGGGTACCTACTAAGCCAAAGGTGATTTAGACCATCATTATTAACTATTAGTATGGGCCAAGCCGTGGTGGCCTACAGGTAGTGACACCCGCCTTGCAATCGTGAAGTTGTGGGTTCAAATCCCGATCCTGTACCAATAAGTTCTTTGGAATTTATGTACGGAATTTCACACCACTGGCTTTTCGGTGAAGGAAAACATCGTGAGGCAACCTGCATACTTCCGTTGAAGAAATTCAATGGCGTATGCGAATCCACCAACCCGCACTGGGCCAGCGTGGTGGATATGACCCAATCACCCTTCGTGGGTAGGCCTACGTCCTGCAGTGGACTATTAAAAGGCTGATACAGTACAGTACAGTAATATGGGCCAACCAAGAAGTTAAAAAAAATACTGTTTCATATTTTTTTTCGATTCAGAGTTGTACACGAGTGTATGGCAACAGCAACATTCCGAACGGTCAGTATTTGGATGGGTGACCACTGGTGCATTTTCGCGCCAACTGAGCGCTACCGTGGCTGGGATGCCACGTTAAATTGTAGGTCCAGGTTGTTTTAACCGTTTAGCCATGTTAGAGGCCTCCAGACGGCCTTAAAACTCTTACACCAGGTTTAGCCACCCGGCCTATACAAACGTACCTACTTACTTATAGCAACGGTTGATTTCTTTATCTCGAATTCCAGGATGGAGCCCTTATTAAAAATTGTTCTTAATGATGGTCTTAATCACCCTCTTTTGGATTAGTACAAGGTATACTAAGCGCCACACAAATCGGCGGATGGGAAGTTATGCGCAGCGTTCTGCGCAAAAGCCGAAATATGGGTACGCGCGGGAGCCAGAGAGATGAAACGCCGGGGCACACCCGCCCGCCAACCTCATGCCTCCCGCGCGCTCCCTACGCCCGAGCTCACTACTTCGCCATTTGTATAGGCATTGTGCACACATGCGCAATAATTAGCGAATCACGGCGAAGTGTCATCTGCGGCTAACTTTTCATCCGTCGATTCGTGTGGCGCTTAGTATAAGCAAATAATCCTGTATATCCTATGCGAATAACCCTGTATTAGCTTCATCCTGCTCACTCCATCAGACTTACCAATTCTTTTTCTCTCTCGCGGTCCCGTTCTCTGTCCCGCTCACGCTCCTTTTCCCTCTCCTTTGTCTCCCTCTCTCTTTCCCTGTCCCTCTCTTTATCTCTACTACCGCTAGTTTCTTTATTTCTAACACAATCTTTTGTACTTTCTACTTCCTTATCTTTAAGTATTTGTTCTTTCGCTGAAAAATTAAAAAACATTATAATTTATAACAACTTATTTTAATAAAATAATAATTTACTAGCAAGTCAATAAATAAATAAAAATAACACTTGACAAAATAAAAGAAGCAATAACAAGGTTGGTCCCATATTAAATATAAATTTACTATACAGGTTTACGAGTAAAAGTTTACTTTTTTTGGTCACACTGGTGTAATAAATAGCCCGGGAGGTAAGCGCATAAAATTACAACTACTTTCTAAAATCTGATTTTTTGGTATTATGTTGTCATGGTGGTGTACAGCAATACCCGGATTCAGTCAGCTGTGATGCTTAGCGTTTGATGGGGATGCCCATTTGAATTAAAAAAAAATGAGAATCATGTAACTACTTTTAAAAGCTGAAAGTTGGTGTACGGATAGAAAATAACTAAAAAAGAGTTGAGTGATTGGCTGTGGAATCAGAAACCTGTCAATCAGGCTTTGAAGCGGCGCTACCTTAAAGCCCGACCTTATTACTTGTTTCAGGTAATTTTCTGTGGTTAAACTTTTTTTTAGTTATTTTTCTACCCGTACACCAATTTTCAGCTTTTAAAAGTAGTTACAAGATACCAATTTTTTTTAAAATTCAGATGGGTATCCTGACCAAACGCTAAACATGACCAGCCGGCTGAATACGGGGTATTGTTGTACACAACCAAGTCAACGTAATACCAAAAATTAGCTTTTAGAAAGTAGTTGCAATTTTTTGCGCTTACCTCCCGGGCTATGAAAGCTGTGTAACCACGAGTTCGGACCCCAAAAAAACAGCTGTTCCGTACATTTTGTCGAGGGTGAAAGATATTTTTCTATGGAACAGCAACTTTCATTTTATTTGATAAAAGTCGCCTAACAAGAGTTGTTAGTTCTGATGTACAGAATAAGCCCCTAAAAGGATGCTAATTGATTACCAATAACCCTGTATATATAAATTATAGAGTAAAATTACTATATCTTCAAATATATTTAAACAATTATATTAGCAGTACAGGGTTATCCGGAACTATGCCGATAGGAGGTGGATTCAGACCATCATTATGAACATTTTTTTATAACTATAACAGAATACGGCTAAAACTTACGTTATAATTATACGGTCGATCCGCAAGGAACCACACAAGGAACAAGGAACGTCGACCCACTCGACGGGGGTGCGCGTATTCCCTGAGGATGAAGTTCTAAATACTCTGAAACTGGTTGGATTCCTTGCGGATCGACCGTATAATTATAACGTGAGTTTTAGCCGTATTCTGTTATAGTTATGATGAATACTCACGGTAGTTTTAATGAAGTGATAACATTTTTTTACTATAGCACCAACCCAGAATTCGAGGAGAAAAATTCAGTTGTTTCATACATTTTGTCTATTCCGCGTTACAATTTTGTATGGAACAGCCTGCTGAGGTCAGCTGTTCCCTCAGAGCAAATAAAAAAATCAAGAGAGAACGTCGTTGAACAGTCAAGTGAAGCCGGTTTTTTAAACATGTATGAGTGCGTCGATGTTGCGCCGCCATAGTTCGACTGACAAGCCAAGGCGTAGTTTCGTTGTACGTGGATGTGTGTGTAATTGTCTGTACACGGCGAGGCGTAGATTTGGTTGGCTTCACTTGTTTGTTCACAACATTCTCTCTTGATTTTTTATTTGCTCTGAGGGAACAGCTGATCATTTATTTTTTCTCGAACTCCTGGTTGCGCCCCAGTAAAAGTTGTTCAAAATGATAGTCTTAAATACTTCTTTTTGGCTGTATTGACTAAATATGCAAAATATTAAAAAGCTGTAGGGTACAAGAAGTTATTTTTAGTCTAGGATAAAATATATCTAGTTTTATTTTCATTTTATTATTGACCGACGAACCACCGGAGGAGGTATACAATTCGACGCGTATATTTTTTTTTTTTACGCATAACTTTTTTCGTAGTAGGCCGATTTCAATAATTATTTTTTTATTAGAAAGAATATACTTCGAAATTAGTCCCATTTAAATTTTATCGAAATCGGCTGAGCCATTTTTTATAAATCAACAATGATGTGAAAAATGCTATATCGCTATACATACGAAATATTCGCGAATTCTGTACACGGGTGAAGTCGGTCATGCTAATTTTTGCAAAAAATAATCTTCTTTTATACTCACTATTATCTGTACTCTTATGACTATCACTATTTTCCTTATCTTTATCCTTTTCTTTTTTATTTTTTCTTCTTTCCTCTTTTCTCTCTTCTTTTAACGTATTAGCCTCTTTCTTGTCATATTTCGAAGACTTCCCGTTACCTGTCACAAACATACAAAAGCTGAAAGAGTTATCTTTAGCATTGATTTAATTAGCATTTCAAAAATCTGAAGCGAACTCAGGATTTGAACCTGCCCCTTCGGATCACTAGCCCGACGCTCTAACCAACTGAGCCAGCCCGCCTCCCACGCAAGCGTCAAATTCTTGAAGTGCCTACCTTACCCCAACTTATAGCGTTGGTGGCGCCACCTGTGATACTCGTATTAGACAGGTTATCACTCAACTAGAAGTTATTAGAACTTCTAAAGATTGACGAGAGATGACGCACTGCTAAATCAATGTTATGATTTTATTTTGAGTGTTTTCTACACTAGATTTTATCTCAAAGAGTCATCTTTGTGATAAGCATTTAAAAAATCTGAAGCGAACGCAGGATCAAAAATCATAATTTTTGATCCTGATCAGATTTTTGAAATGCTTATCACAAAGATAACTCTTTGAGATAAAATCTAGTGTGGAAAGCATTCAAAATAAAATCATAACATACAAAAGCTGTTATAGGCCAAATCAAACTTCTTGGCGGCTGTAAAGTTAGTTACAAGCTGCGCGGAACCCAACTCTCTTGCATATCAGCATATGGTGTCGCCACACTCTCCACGAGGCGACACGAGCTGTACGTAACTTCACATCGTATACATCGTGATGTTTATGACCGCTTGTGTAGCTAACTTCTAGCTACAGAACCGGCGCTCGTGTCGCCTCGTGGAGAGTGAAGCTGCACCATTAAGTTAAGCTTCAATCAGGATTTGGTTTTGCGCAACTTGTAGCTTACATCACAGACATGAAGAAATTTGAATTGTTCTATACTAAGATTGTGCAATTTAGGGCAGATGTTTCCACAAAAATACAGGTAGACTGGACTCCAACCAATCTACTCTATAAAAGGATATGGAAAAGATGCGGTTTTTGAAATCTTGCAGAAACAAAATATATACCAATAGAAAGCTTATATAATTATCTTTTCAAACACATATTTTTTAGAATTTTTTTCATCGCCATTTAATTTTCAAATGGGTTCTAAAAACATTAGAAAAATGAACTATGTGCTACACCAAATAACTGCATTAAGCCTAAATTGAAAAAAAACCTGACAGTGACATTATGAAACAGCAAAAGGAAATGACATTGTCAATATTGAACAACCAAAAGAGGGCTGGTCGCCATGTTTTAAAAAATAAATAAATGTCAAACTCTAAAATACCAGCCCGCTATTGGTTGTTTGAAGATTCCTGTCTGATACATAAACTACGTAGACCTCCTCTTAGTATTACCAGTTCAGTCTAAATATTTTCTACTTAGTGAAATAAAAAAGAGATATTACCTATAATAAAACGGCGATACACAAAAATATGTTTTTGCGTGAAATAATATCCTTACATATGGCACTAAACATTAATACAGCTCGCATCGCTGCCGGTTTTCAAGGACCGCCTCCCATATAAAAAGTTTACCAACTCCTTTAACTTGATCTCTGCGACAGTGACATTGACATAGAAGATTGACATTTTTAGAGTTGAGATAGTGGTGGAAAAAATCGATTTTCAAACAATGTTGTAATTAAATCGAATGAGTAGTTGAAGGTGAGAAATTGGATTTTATTAAGTTACTATTATTTAAGATCAAGTATGTACACATGTAAATAATGTTATGATATTAATTAAATACTCATAAAAATGTAACGATAGTATTTATCGACGTTTTTCTCTATTATCGATGCTAATGTAACATATAATTGGGTTCAATTTAATTACACGTGAAAAAAATGTTGTGATATTAAAATATACAATAAAATTAATGATAAATTAAGTTTTATTTAAAATATCGTTAGTATAACCCTATCTATATTTTAAATAAAACTCTATCTAAAGCTCTGTGGTCACGATCATTCGTCGCCCATCACTAATCGGCATGCCCATAAAGTGTGACATTGACAGGTACTGTCTGTATTATTAAGACATTCAGGACTTCATAGGCGTGATTTTTCTGACAGCTGTCACAGAGATCAAGTTAAATTTTATAGAGTATAAATCGTGCTGGGCCCATATAATTAATACAATATGAACTTAATTACAAACAAACAAACAATATCTTTATTGTACACCATATAACAGATATATTAATGTAGATTTCTACAGATGTTGTACAATGGCGGCCTTATCGCCTTTGGCGATTTCTACCAGGCAACCTTTGGATGGACTGGAGAAAAATTAAATAATAGGAATACGGTCGGCGGTGTATACATACTGTGACAAATATTATACCTATATATCTTATAAATACACTAATAACGTGTAAAAATACATATACGTATAAAAAATACATAAATACATGTACATATATATAAATACATAATTTATACCAATTATCATCAATTCGCGAACATCGCGACGTAAGCCGACGAGTTCATTCCACCCTGGAAATAACCTAAACTCGTCCCGAGTCCTACCCCCTTGGTCGACCAAAAACTAAATGGAACGAACTCACGGGTGACTATGTGTCTTCAGGATTCCATTGCATCCGCCGTTAATCACTTGCACTTCAGTTCAAGAGTCAATCACAAAATTAGGCGCATCCACGCCCCGCTTAATACAATTAACGCACTAAGAATTAGGCCGCTAATTCCTTGAATCGATCCGCAGACGTCATGCGCGAACGGCGTTCCAAGCTCACTGACGTACCTGCGCCGATTCACTCGCGCGCAGGGCGGGTTTTTATTCTCAACAGCAGATATGATCAGATTTGCCTTTTTTGGATTTATTCTTTTGTTCCCTTTACAAAGGTTTGCTTTCTCTTTACTACGGTTGAGTTTGCCTTCCAGCGGCTGAGTTTATCTTTACAGTGGATGGGTTCACCTCAACAGCGGTTAGGTTTACCTTTACAGCGGTTTAGTTTACCGTTGCAGAGGTTGGGTTTACCTTTACAGCAGTTTAGTTAACCGTTACAGAGGTTGGGTTTATCTTTACAAAGGTTTGGTTTACTTTACAGAAGTTGGATTTACCGTACAGCGGTTGAGTTTACCTTAGCATTGGTTGGGTTTGTCTTCGTCCTCGTGGCAGCCGGGCCCGGTCGCGGCGCTGTTGCTCAACGAGTGTTCATTCGAGTGTGCCTCGAGATGGCCGCTATGGATCCGTGCGTATTTATTGTTTACCTTTGCAGAGGTTGGGTTTACCTTTAAAGTGGTTGAGTTTACCTTTACAGAAGTACGGTTTACTCACAGCAGTTGAGTTTGCCTTTACAGCGGTTGCTTTTACCTTTACAGTGATTGAGTTTACATTTACAGTGATTGAGTTTACCTTTACAGTGATTGAGTTTACCTTTACAGTGATTGAGTTTACCTTTACAGTGATTGAGTTTACCTTTACAGTGGTTGGGTTTATCTTCGTCCTCGTGGCAGCCGGGCCCGGTCGCGGTGCCGTTGCTCAGCGAGTGTTCACTCGTGTGTGACGCGGGATGGCCGCTGTGGTTTTGTGCGGATTTGTCTCGCTCCCGCGTCGCTTTTTTGTCTGTCGGCGCTTCTATGAGATCCGACTGTTGAGAAGAATAGTGATGTTAGTTCAAACGATACTTTAGCAGTTGAGTAATAAAGGTTTGCGCACATTATGCCGGGTTGCAGCGGGGCTAAGCGGGCTGCAGTGCAATATAAATATGGAAATGCGGAATATAAGGCTCGTCGCGCCCCGGCATAGTTGGCGTTAGTTCGTATAAAACACATAATATAGGCTATTTGAGCAGAATTTAGCGCTGCGACGCGACCCGACATAGTGGGCGCGAACCTTAAAGTAACATATTACATGTTTTGAATAAAAAAAAGTAACAAAAACTGCAAGCTGTATTAAAAATAACGGCGATGGAACTTACACAAACCTGCGGCCTAAAGCTATGAGTACGTTTATAAATATTGGTGACGGAACTTGAGTGGTCATTATGTCTATGCCACATAAAACTTATTAGCAGCTGTGATATTGGATACAAGCTGTGTAAAACCCAAATCTAAAAATAAAGCTCACTTAACAGCTGCGCGATGATTGCATCTCACGCAGCTTATATAGCTAACATCTGAGTCATAAAAAAAAAAAAAAAAAAAAAAAATTGTATTATATGAATAAATTACCTTAATTTCACTTTAGATTAATTAATGTGAGAATAAAAATCATAAGATTAATAATTATTATATTTTTTTGGCATTATTATATCACGCGCTTGTAATTAGCATAAAAGTTGATTGTAAATACTATAATTAATTTTATAACGAACTTAAATTGTTTTATAAACTTAAAAAACGTTGAAACAGTTGTTTTTCACTTTATGTTGCATTATAATACGAGCACATATCTTACGGAGGGCGCTGGTACCTGTAGCACAGTATCTTCAGATGCTAGTACGGGCACCAGCCAGAAACTTGATTAATTGATAAATTAATGTGCTTTTTGTTATGTCTTGTTAAATAACTACCATAAAAGAACCTGTATTTTATTTTTTAAGGATTTACTATTTTAAATTGGTAGAACTGTTAATTTAGTTTTGGTCAATAAAGATTTTATTATTTTTATTATATTATTATTATTTATAAATCATTTATTTGGCATAATAATAAATATGTGCAGATACATTGTTCCAAAGGCTCCCAAACTAGTCAGAGACTGTATGTCAGGAGCCAATGGCTTCTCCTATTATGTCACAAAAAAAGATTACAATGCAAATAAACAACTGATATTATACAAGTTTTTAACAAAGTTAAATTCAGAAAGACAAAAGATATTTATTTGACACATGCAGAAAAAAAAATACACTGGAAATTTCGAAATCAAATGAAAACTACAGTACCCAATAATATAAATGCGCGCTATTGTGTGTGTGTGGGGGTGTGTGTGTGTGTGTTTGTGTGTGTGCAGTCCAAGTACTCTTATACGAACAACTGTGTAGATGTGGTTAAACACATTTATCAGAGGTTTTATGTTGGGGGATCAAATTAGTGTTTGTATAACTTCAGAAATAGAAACTCTCTCACATATCTTCTGTTGATTTGTAATCGTAGCCTTGAAGCCATGTGAGGATAGTCCTTTTAAGTTCTCTATCTGTTAATTGGTTCACTATTTTAGATTTACTTATTTCGTTGTATAGCCGTGTAGCAACTACCATCAACTGTTTTTGTGCATATCTAGTATTAACCAATGGGGCCTGATATATCTGTTTCCTTCTGCTTTGGACTAATTGCGTTGGTGGCGTTATCTTGTGTCGTCTACGTACACATTCATAGATAAACAATTTACGAACTGACAGAACATTGGCGCTCTCGAAAACTTCTGTGGTAGGGTGCCTAAAGGGTAGGTACAACATGACCTCATATGTATATATGACATCATAGGCGCCTATATTTGAATCGCCTATTGCGACATGAAATACAGCCTTGGTCAAAAGTATTAGGCACCCTGTATTTTCACTCTGTCTTCTAAACTAATGTCACTCCTTTTTGGCATTTTTACCAAAATTTGGTGTCAATTTAATCACATCAACAGAAATGAAAGCTTGTTTACTTGTTAGAGTCCAGAACACAAGTGACCAAACATTGACTGATAAGACCGAAAGAAAACCGAATCCTTTATTTCGGTCACCAGGTGTTTTATGACCTTAACAAAGAGCCGCTTGATATTCTAAGAAGTTATTTATTGAGCCCGATAAGTCATTTAAGATAAGCACTCAGTTATTGATTAAGTAGTAAACATACATTCTGATTTATAAAGTGCCTATTACTTTTGGCCAAGGCTGTAGATCGTCTTTGTGGTACGTGTACCTTGTCAGTGAGCGCGTGTCCATTCTGCTCGTGTTTCGCGCGCTTTTTGCCGCCCGCAGCGCCGTTCATGTGCCGCGTCGAGCACGACACCGGACACTCGCACACTGCCTCGCTCTGCGAATTATGTTTAGTATTTGAGTCAAGATTCAAGGCATTTTTAAACATTCAGATATCATGGTTATGACGAACCGAAATATGAAAATACACCAAGAATATGCGTAGCGTCTTCCCGTCCGACATACCTCAGTGCCTCAAGTCGAAAGTTTTTGACCAGTGTGTGTTGCCAGTGATGACTTTTGGCACAGAAACGTGGTCTCTCACTATGGGCCTTATCAATAAGCTCCAAGTAGCCCAACGAGCTATGGAGAGGTCTATGCTCGGAGTCTCTCTGCGGGATTGAATCAGGAATGAGGAGATCCGTAGAAGAACCAAGGTTACCGACATAGCCCAACGGATTAGCAAGTTGAAATGGCAATGGGCAGGGCACATAGCGCGGAGGACTGATGACCGGTGGAGTCGAAAAGTTCTCGAGTGGAGACCACGTACCGGCAAGCGCAGCGTAGGACGTCCACCCACAAGGTGGACGGACGACCTCATCAAGACCGCAGGATCGCGCTGGATGCAAGCCGCTTCCAACCGGTCTTATTGGAGATCCATAGGGGAGGCCTATATCCAGCAGTGGACGTCCTTTGGCTAATGGATGGATGGATGCGAGAGAAACCAAACTATAGAAATCGTATTTATCACGACCTGAAGTACTTCCAATCTGCAATTTTATTAATGTTGTACAAATTAGAAATAATTGTACTTCCCTCACGACCTCCACATACCCCACAGACGAACATAGAGCAACTATCGATAGACAGATAAAAAGGAAATCCTGCGTGACGGCGGGGAATCCCACATAACGCGGCGTCAGTGGCCTCCAAACCTTCCCTCACGACCTTCTCGTACCCCACGATTGAGCATAAAGAAACTATCGATAAACATATGAAGGGAAATCCTTACCGGCGGTACGGCTTCACGCATGAGTTCGAAGTAGAACTCGTTCTGCGCCCTGACGAGCCGCTGCGTGCGCGCGCGCAGCCTCCGCACCACATATTTCTTCACGCCTACTCCGAGCGTGACGGCGGGGAAGCCCACGCAGTGCGCCGCCAGCGGCCGCGCAGCCCACGCGCCCCCGCCTCCGCCCGCCAACCCTCCCCGCACGCCCTCAACGTACACGATGAAGCAGCATATCGCTACTGTCGGCAGGCATATGCCTTTGTCTGCGACTGAGGAAGAGAAAAAAGTCTTCAAATTATCAAATACTAGCTTACCCGAAACTTCATATCACCTTCATCTAGATTTTAATTTCGATAGCGTTTAACATAACAGAATTATGACAAGTAAAGAAACCATACTAAAATAGCAAGAGAACACATCACTTTGTCCTATTTTAATTAAGTAATTTAAAAGGAGTTAAGAAAAGATGCACATACACTCCAACTTTCGTAATTTTGAAGGGTATCATCAACTAGACTTGAGATATCTCGGCTGTCCAAATTCAAAAAGGTAGAAAGTAGGAAGGTAAAATGATCAAAGATTTGAACTTTCTGATGGAACTAAAAGGTTCAAATTTCCGATTATATCGCAAAAGACAAAGTAGACCAAATTGAGACCATTATGACATTCCAACTTGTGATTTTGACGATTGAAGACAGACATGCGTTTTTTGGTCCACTCACTCTCGCGTATTTTTATTTGAGTAAAATTTAGCAAGGTTTCTATTACTTGTGATTATTCTGAGCCACCAACGATCAAATACGTCAACTTTGAGAGGTTGACGTAGTTGCAGCTTGTAGCTAGCATAATAGCTGCCAAGATATTTGATTAGGTCTATACAAGGTAGTCTAAGGAGCTTTGTTGCTGAGTTAAATTTCGTTCAGGACCAAGCAAGTTTTGAAACCGCATATATAAATGAAGCCACATAACTAAAAGCAACGATAAAGTCAATTTCAAATACAAATATATTTGTAAAATGAAGATCTTTATTCATTTTAAATTTCCCGCGCAATAAGTATTGTCTACGGTGACACAGCACTATGTTCACGTCTGTGTGTTTAATTGTCTATAGCCATTGAGAAAAATACTTCATCTTTGTAAAACAGAATACATCGTATTAAATTAGGGATAAATACTTAGTTTAAATTAATTAAACGTTAAGTGAAGCAATAGCTTTTAATGTTGTTTCTCTTTACAGGTGAGTAAACTTTCGTAATTTGTAAATCATAATAGTGATTTGTGTATGCAAGTCATTTGTAATACCAACCTACTTGTGTTTTTATTTTAAATAAACTTCTCTTTACAGAGCAACAACTATAGTTTTTGTTTCAATAAACATCATATTACATATTTATTTACTAAAAGTCGGAAGTTGGAACATATAAATCTTAATCAAATTCGTTTGACAGGGAGTTAGAACCATCGACTTAATTAAAATTAAGAATTTAATGTAAAGTCATTCATCACACAGTTGGCTCCAACGCAAAATTATGTTGAAAGTTTCGCACTTCACGATGTGAGAGGGAACTTTGTTATTCCTCTTAGCATTAAAAATATTTAAATACAAAACCTAGCAATGTCATTTTCCCAATATAATATCTACACTTCCCGGTTACGCTTGAAAAAATATAAAAAATATAGCCCATATAAACCAAGTCTTTTTGAGGCTATGTATTTATACTGAACGCCACACAAATCGACGGATGGGAAGTTATGCGCAGAGCGCTGCGCAAAAGCCGAAATATAGGGATTCGCGGGAGCCAGAGAAACGAGACGCCGGGGCACACTCGCCCGCAAACCACACGTCTCCCGCGCGCTCCCTACGCACTACGACACGCGGCGTCGGAATTGTGCACACATGCGCAATAATTAGCCAATCATGGCGAAGTGTCATCTGCGGCTAACACCTCATCTGCCGATTTGTGTGGCGCTCAGTATACAAACAATTATAAAAAAAAGTTTTCTCTCTCTATATATATTAGTGTAGAAGTAAAGATAATAAACCAACGATATAGCCATTTTGGTGACACGCGTGACCGTGTCAAAAATTCATTTATTATAACGCATTCATGAATACAAAATTCACGCCATTTGCCGTCACAGCACTCAGACCTTGGAATTCTCATACATATCGAGTAGACCATAAAATTGGCAATGATTTGAAGTGTTTCAAACTGATTTTTTTTTTTCTCATTCTCTAAATACTAAGCGTAAAAATACTACTGCAATAGATATTGCGTTGCATAATGTGACGATTTTTTAACCCCCAACGAAAAAAGTGGTATTATTCGTATACCGTGTGAACTAGTGTCTTAAACGGATAATAGATCAGAACGGATAAACTGATTTTCATTGAGTTTTAATTGTCTTTAAGGAGGTATACTGAGGACAAATGACCGATGAATGAGGGGTCGAAAAGTTCTCGACCACGTACCTGCAAGCGTAACGTAGGACGTCCACCTATGACGTGGACAGATGATCTCATCAAGACCGCAGGATCAAGCTGGATTCAAGCCGGTCTTATAGGAATCCACATGTTCAGCAGTGGAGGTCATATGGCTCATGGGGGCCGTTCAAGTATTACGTAAGCACTGTAGGGGGGCGGAGGGGTTTATCATTTGCTTATTTTTGATGACATGGGGGGTGGGGGGTCTAAGATGTGATTACGTCATCAATAGTTATTTATTTCTTTTCGTATATGTGTGTTAAAGCCCTCTAAGCCTATTTTCTTATTTCTATAATTAAATCTGCTGCTCATGAATCCATAAAAAAAGAAAATGTATACAAGTACCAATATTTACGTAAGAATGGGGGGAGGGGTAAGAACTTTGCTTACTTTTGCTGAAAAAAGGGGAGGGGGGATAAATAATTGTAATAAATCTGCTTACGTAATACTTGAACGGCCCCATGGATAATACTGGATGATCGCGTATTCGTATCAGTGAATCGAAAGAAAATGAAATCGAAGATTACCAAAATTAAATGTAACTTATAGAACTAAAATACCAAATTGATCGTACAGATTTATCGATCGAAAATAAAAACATCATTTGGAAGTAAACTCGAATTGATGTTATAACACATTAGTTGTTATCGGAAAATCATATAAATATGACGAGCCATTATAGGTAATGTAGGTTAAACCAAATCATCAATACAAAGTTACAAACCATCAATAACGACGTTGATAATGTGGTCATTAGTGGCCAGTATTAATTGTAATTAATCTAAAGGCGTGGTCGTGCGTCACAGCCAGTTTACATAAAAAAGTTATGGTATAAAAAAAATAACGAACAATAACATGAACACAAATTATTATTATGTAGTTATGTACTGCCGGACTAATCGCGCACTAAAAATTACGAGATAAATAACTACCTCATCATCCTGACGTTTCGACCGAGTTGCATCGATCGTGGTCAGGGGTAGACTGATCATCCCGATGTTTCGATCGATGCAACTCGGTCGAATCGTCGGGATGATGAGGTATTTATTTATATCGTAATTTTAAGTACACAATAATGTGAATATGTTACTCAAGAACCGCAAGTAAAGGTGACCGTCCACAAGTGGTATATTATTCAGAGAAAAATCGAACCAAGATGATATATACATCATTTGAAAGCTTGTTATATAGGCTTCCCAAAAATATTTAATTTAGATTTTTTCACCACTCCAATTTTTTTTAAACGCGAAAAATAAATTGTATGAAAAATATACAATACAGATTATTATTTTTTCTAGTTTAGCAATAATAAGTGCTTCTATCGTTATTGTACTTGCATTCGTAGCTGATTCTTCCACATTCATCTCTTAATTTGCTAAAATTATAACCTACCAGTGTGACCAGTTAGTAGGTACAATGTGATAAAAAAAACACTTTAAAAGTGTGTCTAATTGGTATAAATGCTTTTATTTAACAATTTGGAGGTTAATTAATCAGGGTTGCTAGAGATAAACTACCTAATGAGCCAAATATATTTATTTATCCTAATAAATTCAAAATTAATTTTAAAAAAATCGGTGGGCTCTTTTTTGTTTTTAACTGTTGTAATAGACTCATAAAAATATGCACTTTCTCGAAATGTAACGAGTGTTGTGGTTAGAATTTTTGATTATTATTATACCAGCTTCCATACATTTTGTGGACATGTCCTTTAATGTAATGAAGTTATGTAGCACACTCTCAAATATTAAACTGTTTGTATAATTTTGTATGTAAAGTATTGTAAAGGTTTGAGCATATGAGCCACTTTTAGGATAGACGATTGGCGATTTTACATCGATTGTTGCTGCGTTTTCATGATTTGCTGCGTGAGAAAGCGGAAGAAACCAACATATTTTGGAGCGTTCAAATAATAAGGACTCTGTTTATCCAAAATATGTGTAATACATTGTTATAAAATATGTTTCAGTAATGTGGACACTAAACGTCATAAAACGTATTGTTATTTAACATGTTACAAAACGAAAGTTATATGACCTGTTACTTAATCTGTACGCATCTTTATTGATCGCGAGCGTAGAGAGCACTAACATTTTTAAATGTTTTTAATAAAAGGCAAACTTTTACTCGTCCTGCTTTCATAGTGCTAAATTCTTAGGGCCGTTGGCGTTAGTTGACCACGTCTTGCAACGCCCCTGTTCTCTAGGATTACTTCAGGTGAAACTAGTTGACGGAAACAAACTCCGATTTGGCGTAGCTTAAATAAATCATATCTCAGCTGTATTGTCTGAAGAAGAGATAAATTCGATGATAAACAGTAGATATAGTGCAATATAATTTTGTTTATATTTGTTTATAATGATTACTTAACACGGTTGCGTACAAAATGCGCATAAGGTTTTCTCCGCAGTAAATTATGAAAAAACTGTTGAATGGATTAATTTAAATAAAAGTTATTTAAACTAATAGGCCGCTATTTTCATAAAAGATGACTCAGTTTAGTTCTTCTGTGTTTTTTTGCATCCAAAGTTTTCTAATAATTTGAGTCAAAATTCAAATGTTCCAAGGCTTATATCACCATTCGAGTGGAATTTTTTCACAGTTTTATTAGCAAGAAGCATAGATTTTGTAAAGACAAATTGATATAAATCTTAGTTTTAGATATTCAACAGCAAACACTGGTGTGATTACCTACCGACGTTTGTATACGTGATGAGAGACTTGTTTACTCTCAATCTGAGCGCATCTTTATTGAGCGCGAGCGTAAAGAGCGCAAAATTTTTTCGATTTAAGCTTTTAGGGTTCCGAACCTCAAAAGGAAAAAACGGAACTTTATCTCGGGAACGAGTATAGACATCGAGTTGAAATTTAAACTATTTACGTATGTATATCTATGGTATGTTGCAATTGTGTAAAAGAAAAACTTCTCAGTTATCGTATAAAAAAGTTAGAGCCGTTTATGTCGTAAAAAACCGCATATTTCGACACTTACAAAAATCAAAACCTACAGGGTACTTCCCGTTGACATAGAACTATGTTTGGCGAGAAGTATTGTCTCAGAGTACACATATAGGAATAAATCTGAAAACTGTACATTTTTAGCCTAGATTCACAAAATATGGGTTCAAAATTCAAGGTGAGGAAATCATGTATCATATACAAGAGCTTCATTAGCACATGCTAAAACAGGTTTTTAATTATTTTGACAATGTGTGATTTTCGATGTATGACGAGAAAAGTTTAAAAAAAAAAACATTTTTGTCGACAATTATAGTAGGTACAGAGATTTTAACAACTTCCCAATTTTGTGAAATTTTCTGGATTTGTACGGAACCCTCGCGGTGTGCTAGCCTAACTCGGACTCTTGTCCGGTTTTTTTCTAAAAGGCAAAATTTTTGTTGATCCTGCCTTCATAGTGCCAAGCTCCTAGGAACGCAAGGCCATTGGCATTGCCCACGTCGCTCACTGTAAATAATATAAGGAGTAACAAATAGTATAGTATATACTCACATGTATACCAGACAAACTGTACCCACACATAGGTACTGGCGGCGAAGAATATGTACTGTATAGGTATGAAGAAGAAACATATCATGTCTGACGTCAGCGCAATGCAGATAAAAAACACTGAGAATGCCTGGAAAGAAACACAGATCATTACTATTCCTGAAAATACTTAGAAACTTATCAACTACATATTTAGTTAGAAATGAGAGTGGTCCTTCTAAGAAATAGGTATCTTCTAAGTCTGCGTGTTTCATTTTCGACCGAAAAGACGCTTACCATCAGGCAAGTTGGTGGTCTAACATGGACTTATATTCAATAAAAAGGGCATGAAGTAACATTGTCCCAATGGTACAATATGAAATGAATGAGAAAATGTAGTTTTAAGTGATGCTTCATTTTGACTCTAAAATATATTTTGATAATTTATTTAAATATTTTAAAACTACTTAAATACAATAATCATACAGGGTAATCTGCTTACTCTGTGTCTGTACTGTACAAGAAAAAAATCAACTGTTTTCATACATTTTGTCGATTCCAAGCTTTTGGCTTATATGTACAGTGTACATATAAGCGTCGATTCCAAGATCGATGTCGATTCCAAGCTTTTGGCTTATACAAGGTTATTTCTAATAAATTAGCATCCTATTAGGGGCTTATTCTGTACATCAAAACAAACAACTTTTGTTCTGCAACTTTTGTCAAAACTCACAAAAAAATCAGCTGTTCCATATATTTTGTCGAGGGTGAACGATATTTTTCTATGGAACAGCTGATTTTTTTTTTTGGGATTTGACAATAGTCGCAGAACAAAAGTTGTTAGTTTTAAAGAATAAGCCCCTAAAAGGATGCTAATTTATTAGAAATAACCCTGTATGTACAGTGTACATAATTATTAAGCCAAAAGCTTGGAATCGACAAACAAATTGTATGAAACAGTTGATTTTTTTCTCGAAGTCCGGGTTGGCCCATAGTACAAAAAATGTAAGTTCGTATAGGCCGGGTGGCTAGCCCTGGTGTCAGTTGTTCATAACTATGGTCTTAATCACCCCCTTTCGGCTTAGTACACAAGTGCTGGATAACCCTGTATAAATGGTGAAATGGGTATTGGTCATAACCCTGAGCAAAATTATTGTTGAATCGATTGAACCATTTATGGTCAAATACGGAATAATTTTTTTTTTACAAAAATGTTGGTAAAAGTGAGAGAGAAGGTCATTTAACTGTATTTAAACACTACGCGTAAGACGCTTCAAAATATGCTTCACTGCAAGCCTTAGCACACCTTATAAAATGATTAAAAGAATATTTTGATGATCTGGGGCTCTGTAATCGAATCATTGGAATGGCTGAACGTATGCGTAAATGGTCACGGGACCGAGTGGGAGCGGGAGCGAATGTTTAAAGTCAGTACTTGTGATTTGAAAGTCTTTGCGAGCGAGAGGGCATAGCAAGCGATCTTCTGTGAATGTTAAAAATGATTTTAACATTTCAAATAGTTATTTGTCGTAAAAAATGGCACAACCCACTACAACCGTGTACGAAATTCAAAACCTTTGCTCGATGTACATCAAGTTTTGAATATTTTTGATTTTTAAAAAACAGCTCAGCTGATTTCGATAAAATTAAATGGGACCTCTGAAGTATGATCTATCAAACACAAAAAGAATCATCAAAATCGGTTTATAATTGGTGGGGTAGGTACCTAGTCGCGTAACATACATACAAAACAAAATAAATACATTCTTTTCTGAAATCGGTTATAACTTGGCCTCCTGCGTCGCAGTACAGTATCACAAAAGCAGTCAAGCTACATTGGATTGACATCGTTAATATCGCATTTGGTAGATAACATGTGTATCACCAATTAAATACCTAAATTCACCTTAAATTAAAGAAAATATTATCATAGCCCTGTCATTTTAAAGTGAATCGGATAGTTCCTAAAAACCAAAACGAGACATTAGTTCCTGCCATAGAATATCAACTGCTGGACATGAGCAAACATGATACAATAATACTACTCTGCGCGCGGGCTGCCCTGGCCGGTGGATTTTCTAATAAAACATAGCTAGACTGTGACAATAGGGAAGACTTGTACCTACTGTGTATGGTTGAATATCAATGATAAGTAACAAAACAAGAAATTTTAATGTTTCCCTAAGGATAAATAAAAGAGACTTATTTTACACTAGTTGCGCCCTCGGCGTCTGCAATCGTGAACCGCGCGCGGTTTCACCCGCGCGGTTCACGATTGTGTTGGGTATAATACTGAGTAAAATGTCTTAGTGGCAATTTAACAATTAGGTATACCTGAAAAGCCGTGGTGGTCTAGTTGTAGTGACACCCGCCTTACAATCGTCTGGTCGTAGGTTCAAATCCCTGTCCCGTACCAATGAGTTCTTTGGAATTTATAAACGGAATTTCATACCACTGGCTTTTCGGTGAAGGAAAACATCGTGAGTATTCGTGAGGCAACCTGCATATGTTAGTAGAAGAAATTCGATGGCGTATGTGAATCCATCAACCCGCACTGTGCCAGCGTGGTGAATATGGCCCAATCACCCTTCGCGGGTAGGCCTACGTCTTGCAGTGGACTACTAAAAGGCTGATACAGTACAGAACAATTATATCTCACACTGATATTAAAAAAGGCTGGTACAGTAGGTACCTATAATTAAATATCAATTTTCCTCATGTTACTTTGAAGATACTTTCATGTGTAACCACGAAATGTGGAAAAACAATTAAGCAGGTTGAAGGTTACGCAGCAGAATTTTTGGTGCTCCTACCATAAGGAGCAACTCATGTAGCAAGCCTGGGGGAGCGAGACTATATAAAAGCTCTACAGAGCGGCGTTTAGCATTGTCTCCAGCACCTGATCAACAGATTCTTTGATTTTAGGTATCTGTCTACATAATCAAAGAACAGATCGACGGCTCCTACGTATACTACCCGATACGCAGTTTTTCGGCGGAGGTCTAGCGGTTCGCGCGCCGAAGTTTGTGGATAATGCGCTTTCATTCTTTTCGTCAACATGTCAAGCAAGCCATCAAAATTTAAAAGAGTTTAAAAAGGTGCTCGTAACAAATATCGAAACTCTAGAACAGGTAACTGTCTGTTATATTGCTGTTGTTGTGTTTTTTGAAGTTCAGGCGTAAAAGTGTGGAACTACACAGATACTTATACTTCGTGATTTGATTATTTGATTATGTGTATCTAGGCATTTACATGTTTGTACGTTGTAATGTTGTAAGTTCAATTTTGAGTATGTAAATTTTAGGTATATAAAGAGTTTTCGTTCTGAATACACAATTTCACTTACTTTTATGTGTGACAACACCAAAACTGATAAGTATCAGAGCATGTTTTTGTCTTTTAAATAAATAAAATCCTATTATAAAACAGTTTACGAAGTTTCATTACTCTAGTCCATTTGAGAAAAAAGTTATGACGATTTTAAAGTTATAAAAATATTTAAACGCCTCTCCTGAAAAATTTTGTTTTTGCATACACTGGTATACGTAGGAGCCGTCGAGATGGTTACATTTCCTAGATTTCCTAACTGAATGGTAATTTTAAAGCAAATAAAGTGTATTTGAAAAAAAGCTACCTACATACATTTACAGTAAATCCATTAACTTCTGGAATACATCTGCACTATTTGGAATCACCAGATGATCTAATGATTGAAATCTCAGTACTTAAGAGGTTTATGAGTCATGAGGGCACGTTCTTTTCTTCCAGGCGGCCAGAATCCATCGATACAATAATACCATGCTGAGATTCTGGATTTTAGACCACATTCACCCATTCTTCCATGATATAGTCAAACGACAATGATCGTCATGGTGTGTAATAATTCTATGTCGCCATGTATGAAAGATGTAATTATTGAAAGAGAATCTGGATCAAGTTTTTGCAATTCGATACTACGAGTATGATGTGACGCCTGGTTGCCGCGAATATGAATCTCTAAGTGAGCAGTTTCATTAGGAGCAAGGAACATTAGAAGTTTCTATTTTATAATCTCGGAGCAAATAAAAAAATCTATTTTTTTTTATTTGGTTTCAGTTTATAATCTATCAAATTGGGTTCCAAGACTTGCAGGTGAAGGCACATTTTAATCATAGATAAACAATAAGTAGACTCGAAATACCTACAAAATTAAATACGATACGGATAGGACTCAATATGGCCGCCATTGCATACATAGTTTATTTTTCACCAAAAATGGCACCCCCGATTTCAATCATAGGTACAAAATTCAAATAATTCGCTCGAATCGATGTGTACCATTTTTTGATAATGATGATCTTTCAAAAACGATTAATGAACTGAATGGAACCACAAACCACAACATCAATTAGGTACCTATGTAACTCGTTTATTCGTGATTTCTAAAAAACTGCTCGTCAACCTCCCTATGATGTAGTAAACAAAAAAAATCAACAAAATCGGTTCATAATTGTCCAAATAATCGCGTAACTAATATACACAAAAAACATACCGCTGAATTGAAAAACTTCTTTTTTGAAGTCGGTTAAAAAGCATTGGTATGCATCATGCACTCATGCATAATGACAATGTAATTTCGGCACTTTCTTAGGTAAATAAATGCTCACTAATAAACCAATTATTTTCGCAGTACATATGTAGTAAGTATTAATTTACCAAAGAAATATGGGAACATAATAATAAAGAAAATGAGAGCGGAAAAGTGATAAACAAATAAAAAAGCTGTGGCCGCTTCTCTATCTTCTTAACTCATTGGTTTCAATAAATCTGGATTTCCGACATTGTCAACATGTCATTTCGACAAAATACTTATTTTGTCAGTCGGTCCAAGGAATCGCGCTCTCCCATACAAACTTTGCCACGCAATTTCACCCACTTAGGGCTTCAATTTTGCAATATCCGTTCTTAGTGAGCACCTATATCCTAAAAGGATCCCCCATGTAAAATTTGAGACTCCTAGCACTTGTGCTTTTTAAGATTTAGTGATAACCTATCAGTGAATCACGATTTTATATATATAGATTATTTGGCAACTAGATTTTGATATTTTTTTTCAAATGAAGTAGATTGGTTAATTTTTGTTAAAATTAAATGATTGCTATGCTTTTTAAACACTAGATTTATATTCATTTTTGCAAATTGAACGGCATGTCGTCACATCGTGATGATCGCATGTCGTCACGTCGTGATGATCGCTGACAGCCATAGACGTACCGCACACAAGTGCGCGTGTAGCGATCGTGCATATGAGTGTTGTCTATGAGTGTGTAGTGTGCGTACGAGGTGCATTCAATAAGTACCTAGCCTCATCGCCAGAGGGCGCTGTAGTTTCAAAAGAGTTTTACCACAGTGTAGCACATTCTTTTTTAATTCTTTTTTCAAATTTTCATTCCAATCCCTTCATTTGTTTTAATTTGCCAACTTATGGAAGCGAACGTATCGATCGGTTTTACAAAAATGGAAAAAGAGCAATATCGTTCGGTGATTAGATTCCTATTTTTGGAAGGAAAAACGCGCATCGAAATCAAAGAGCGCTTGGATGCTGTGTACGGTGACTCTTCTCCATCGATGGCCACCGTCAAGAATTGGTTCGAGTTTGCACGTGGCCGTACGTCGGTTTTTGATGAACCACGTCCAGGTGCACCGAAAACAGCTGCTACGGAGCAAAACATTAAAAAAATCCATGATCTCGTATTGGCAGATCGCCGATTGAAGGTTCGGGAGCTAGCTGAGACTGTAGGCATTTCAGAAGGAACAGTGTATCATATTCTTCACGAGGAACTCGGCATGAGAAAGCTGTCGGCGCGATGGGTGCCGCGTTTACTCACACCGGAAAACAAGTGCAACCGTGAGACCACATCGGAGACGTGTTTGGCGCTGTTTAAGCGGAATCCAGCGGAGTTTTTGCGTCGTTTTGTGACCGTCGATGAAACCTGGATCCACTGGTACACACCAGAGACCAAGGAGCAATCAAAACAATGGATCCAGACCGGGGAACGTGCTCCAAAGAAGGCGAAAACTGTAAAATCGGCCGGAAAAGTTATGGCCACCGTTTTCTGGGATTCACAAGGTGTGATCTACATCGATTACCTCGAGAAGGGTAAAACAATTACAGGGCTTTACTATGCCGATTTATTGGACCGATTCGACGCCGAATTAAAGAAAAAACGACCCCATCTGGCGAAGAAAAAAGTGCTGTTTCACCACGACAACGCACCGGTTCACACGTCTGCCGTTGCCGTGGCCAAATTGGTTGAATTACGCTACGAATTGCTGCCCCATCCACCGTATTCTCCAGATTTGGCCCCTTGTGACTTCTTTCTGTTTCCTAGTCTGAAAAAATCTCTCGCCGGGTATAGATATGGATCAAATGACGAGGTCATCGCCGCCACGGAGGTCTATTTTGCAGAGTCTGACAAAAACTATTTTTCGGACGGGTTAAAAAAGTTGGAGCATCGCTGGGCTAAGTGTATCGAACTAAAAGGAGACTATGTTGAAAAATAAATTGCCACTCTTCCAAAATTTTCGTTTACTTTTTGTAGGCTAAGTATTTAATGAATGACCCTCGTAAATATAGTTTAAAAAACTAAATAACACGCTTAGGAGTCATAATTTTTTTTTTTTATAAATGCATTGTCATCGGTTTTTGATAGGTGAAAGTTTAAAGAATCTGATTGCTCAAAGTAGGTCAAAATCGAGCTCAAAGGGGTTGGTTACAAGCAAGCAAGCAAACATACAGGTAAAACTAATATAAGTGTGTTAAAAATTGCAGAATGTCCAGGCTCTGGTTTGCTGCAGCTTGTAACTAACTTCACAGCCGCCAAGAATTTCGGAACGGCCTACAGGGTTACTCAGAATTGAAGTACTAAGCCGAAAGGAGGTGATTCAGACCATCATGAACAACTTTTACTAAGGGGCCTACTCGGTATTCGAGAAAAAAAAATTCAGCTGTTTCATACATTTTATCGATTCCAAGTTGCAATATTGTAAGGAACAGCTGAAATAAGGATTAAATAAATAAATATTAGGGGACATCTTGCACATGGTCTCTGACCCCTAAGTAAACAAAGCTTATGTTATGGCTGCCAGAGACTGAAATACTACACAATAAATTTAACAACCAGGCACAGAGCAAACAACTATGTTCATCACAATAAAATTTCCCTGGGTGGGAATCGAACCCAAGCCTCTTTAATCCAGGAGTCAGGGTCACTAACCATGGTGCCACTGAGGCAGTCAAAGTAATTGTGGATTAGTAATGATTAATCTATACTCACCAGTCCTTGATATTTATATGTATCATAAACAGATCTGAGCAGAATCCAGAAGGGCCAGAGGAATTCGAACCTGAACTCCAGCATATAGTCGGCCAGGACCACCGAGGCCCACACTATTATAAACTTTAGGTACAACATTGAGCTGAAAATAAACACACAAGTATTAGAAAAATAAAATTAACTGAAAACTGCTGATGGGCCAAAATCTATAAATTATAAAAATGAATGTTTATCTGAATGTACTTTAGAGAATTATATTACTATGCATTCAATCATGTGATGATCTTTAGCAAAGTCGCTGTGCATGAGCCAAAGAAGGTTTCTGAGTTGGTGAAAAGAAATTCGCAGGGTCAGCTAGTCCTAACCTATAAGATGCTTAACCTTTAAGCGTTGGAAATATGCATTGCCAATGTATGACATTAGTCATGCGGGGTCCAACAGTGTTTTGAAGGTTAAATAAGTAAATATATAGCACAAGGCCGTGTTGAATAGAAAAAAGGACAAGGCAAATCCCAAGTAAATGGGAACTGTACCAGCCATTTAGTTGTAGAAGTCGACTGCGAATCATAGACCTACTCGCAATTTATAGGCAACTGGGCAGTATACACTGATGTCCAATGTAGGTTGGTGGATTCACATATGACATTGAATTTCTTATGGATGTATGCAGATTGCAGCTATATTGCAGGATGTCAATGGATGTCAGACTAAATATGATGGGTGTAAATATCGAAAGACAGATCCAAGTATGTTTTTTACTAACACAAAGTCTCTGGCTTATGTCAGAGGAAAACATGGCAAACATTCAAATAAAACATTTAAAAAAAAATGGATGACAGACTAGAATGCTCAAGCTCATGTTACCATTTTTATGGTGACCACAAGACCGTAAGAGCGACCCTAGAAGAGCAGATGGCTAGATGACATTCAGAATCTTTACAGAAACGCTTGCGAAAAATGGGCAGTAATAAATGAAAACTTCTTTGAAGCAAAAATATCTGTGTGCCCTGTGTGGCAACCTTGTATTGTTTAAGACTTAACTTGAGATTAAAGGAATAGTTGTCTGCTGACTTTGTGAGCTACTTGCTCATTTGGTATCCAGTATGGTCTGAAATATATTAACCTAAGAAGGTTAATATATTAAGGTTAATATATTTCAAAACATACTGGACAGAAGGTTAATCTATGTCAAATCTACTCCTAAATATTATCTGATTTAAGTTTTTTTTTTCATGTAATCAACACTTCAATCACTAAGATTATGCTTAGTTTTTACAGTTTTTTTAAACTTAAAGTTTTAAGCCTCTAAAAAGTCATATTTTTATGCAAAACTTCAGCTGAAAAGTACCTACACATAAATAAACTAAAAACTTTTCTAAAAAAATATATGAGCATGCAATATTTCTTACTCGAGAGATTGACACTGAAAAGATAATTTTGTTACAATGAAAAGAATTTCTCTCCAAATGTAAATTTTATAAAATATGTACCACAAATTTTCTCAATATTCTACAGAAAATACAGAAACACTGGTTAATTCAGAATCCTCTAAATCATGAATGCAAAATAAACTATTGAATATATTTTAGATTATAAAATGCTCTGTCAACTTTACACCTACATGAAACGTAACAAACAGAAATAAGACAAAATATGTACATTAACATGAGTGTAAGATTATTATACCTGCAGTTACTGTCCATCGGTTAGTATGAAACAGAGGAAAAAAACATTATATAGCTTACACAATAAGGAAGTCTGAAATAAGAAGTCATTATTCAAAATGGAAGCTACTATTGCATTGATAGGTATCAAACATGTTTTTATTTTCCACCATCATCCAAAAAGGGTCCTCAAATTTTTTGTTTATTTTTTTTGTGATGTTACCTAATTTCTCAATTTTTGGGCTAATTCACATTAATATGTATTTTTATTCAGATAATAAGCCCGATTACAGAGGCGCCATCGTAATTGCAATAGCTAAATAGCATAGTTCTGTTACTTTTTCACTTTAGGCATTCGATTGAGAGAATGCTTTTTATGTTGCTATTAAAATGCTGGTGCCTCCTATAATCGGGATTAAAATGGTGTTATAATATTTTAATTTGCTTAATTTGAATAGTTGTTGTTTCAAGTTAGTTGATAGTTTTTGTCAAAAACAGTTAATTAACCAATAAGTGCATGAATTTAATTTAAATGCACAGAACAAGAAGCTTTATAAAGCAAAATAAATTACAAACCTTTCCAACTATCGCAGTAGGATGTAAACTTCAAAAGATAACCAAGGATTAGTTCCCACAACACAATAAAAAGTCAATTACTAATAAAAGTAGAATGATTGATGAACTCTTTCTGTCATTTCATTTACGGTTGATGTATTAGCTGATCACAATAAAATAAATAACAAAGTTAAGTAATGACCTTTTCGTATAATTCATTTCTGATGAAGTACCTAGTTATTCATTTTTTAAAACCTTACTTTTAGACTGTCTATCAATTCAAAAGCTTCTATCGTAATTTACTTAACATGGATTATTTGTAGAGCCCACATGAGTAACATGCTCGAATATGACTAAAATAGACACTTGTAATAATACATCATGGATATGTTGTTTCTCAAAATAACTGAATGTTTATTTTATCTTTACATCATCCCACCACACAAGCACAAGTATAGGTACTGTGACACTTAGGAACAAACGAATTTGTGACATACTGGAGGCCTACTTTTTGTTGTTTCTTTTTTTATTCACACACAACACAACAGATGAACGTGTACTGAGATGCTAGCCAGATGGTACTTTCTACCCACATACACGAGCCTTTCACAACATTTTCCCACACCTTCTCACACGATTGAAAGCAGGTACACGTTTCATCATATTTATTGAAGTTTTCTAAATATAATAAGCGATAATCACTTACTTTCCGTACATTCCTTCGGTGATTTTTGTGCGCTTTATGGGGCGCCGCAACTTCCCAGTATCGGCATTTCGCCGCTTCATATTTCTACATCCGGGGCGTAAATTGCGAATACAGGCGCTCGGGTCACGACACTAATTTACAAGGAAGCATTTAAAACAATAATGATCCTCAAAATAATGCCTTTTGTTGTCAATCAGCCTGTGTCCAAATTTTACGAGGGAGACGGAAGAAATATCGGCAAGCTTTTTGCGTTCCCTTCGTGTAAAATGTTACCTTACCATGTCTATAAAAAATACTACCTTTTATCATTAATAGTAATAATAATTATTTTTTGCTTATATCTTGAACATTCAAAAACTTTTTAAACTGTATTTGTAACAGAATTTAATAGTCGTAACGACTACACACTACTTTCGATAGCTTTCGGCGGTCTTTCTCAAGTAAGCGGCGAGTCAATTATTACTGGCGAGTGCTAGTGCGGAGCCGTATCGCAATGTATCTTAAAATAAATCTATGGTCGTTACGACCATTAAACTACTTGGAGTAATTTTCCGTTACTAGAATATTATTTTTTCAGAAACTTAGTAAGTAGATTAAGACAGCTAATAAAATACATCAAGCACCAGAAACGATAAAAATATCGACAATACTATCTCCTTAGTTTATGCTGTTACAGTTATGTTGACTGTTAATATCTAATCAGTGGAAAATAAATATTTAATTATAATATTTGCCTACACCAACTTCAAATATACCTATCTGTTTTAAATGCATTAAATTAATCTGCTAATCACGTTTTTGTACAAATGTATTTAAACGTCTTCAAGTGAGAATAGATGTCAAATTACTTATTAACAATAAAAAATCTTTGTACCAGTAATAAGGAAGTTTCCCATTTTCCAGTTTTATTTTTAATATATCACACTATTAAGTCTGCAATTTATTATATTTTTTTTTATTTTTTTATTATCTTCAAATATTAAAATTTTTTGAATTTTTAAACGTGACCGCACGAAACTAACAAGCGCTGTGATGGATTTATGTGTGTAACGTCACAAGACTCAAAAGCCGCGTGTTGTATATTATAACCATGGCGTGGCTTAAAAAATACCTAGTATAGAATGAAGCACTTTATTTCTTTTCCTATCTATCTCGATCCTTCCACCACCTCCTTAGGCGTGGTGAGAATTGGCCTCGGGGAATACTCCCCTTTGCCAAGGCTGGGCGCCAGAGGCCATAACCCCTGGGGAATTTGTTGTACCGCTGGTGACATTTCCAAGTCTGGACAGGAAGTCACTCCACAGCGGCGTTGTGGTCTTGACGATCTAGGCCAGACTGCATGAGCTGTTAGCTGACTGTGACTATCTGCAAAGAAGATATAATAATACTACGTATAGAACGGCCACTCGTTACCCCCCACCCGTTTGAGTCTTCCTCACTTCCACCCCGCGTCAGGACACGATTTACTACTCTGCGCGCGGGCTGCATAGGCCGCTGTAAATACCCGTGTAGCGTTCGTGCGTATGTGTAGTGTCTGTGAATAAATATAGTGTTGTGTGCGTAAGACAGCAGATTTTGTATGAAGAAACGCGGAGTGTCCGGGCTGTGCTCTCTGTTCAGTAGAATTTCTTTTCCTTACTCCCACCTAACCCATGGTGCGGCTTGTGAGTTTTGTGACGTCACATGCATCCGTCACGGAGCTTTTTGGTTTCGTGCGGTGATTTAAGATATTCGAGTAATTATTTTACTGTACTTCATATATTTGTTACGTACTTAAAAGCGTCTAATTATTTTTAATTTCTTATTGTTTTACAAATCACGGGTTGCCTCGGATCTGTGAAGGGCATTGATAGGGCCGAAACCAACACCAAGAGGACCTGTTACGATAATTAATTTAAAAAAAAATAAACAGTTTTTGGGTGATAGGAACAGGGAAATTATTGTAAAGACGGGAATAGGTACTTCTTGGGCTATATAATGAATTATTATGTGATCTTTAGCTGGTCTATAGAATGGGGTGTGGCACCCGCCAAGTAATGCCTCATTTCAAAATATTTAGGCGGGTGGTGACTTGCCATCCAATAAATGTGCCCCTCATAAAGGGTACCGTAATTTGGCGCCGGAGGGGCAACATTGGTGTGGACGGCTTAGGGTGTCGAGAGGAGTGCTGCGCAACTTAACTAGACGCTACTCGCGGCTTATGCGGCGGTTATGCTCTTGAACACTTCTACCCTGGCTTACACTTCTACCCTGGCTTCACTTCTATGTTCTTAGCTCTTGCGGTTTCCACTCCAATAGCCAGTTAAGGCAAGAGAGGAGTCCGGGGTCTCATTTAACCCCAGGGAATCAGGGTTCGCGGTGTCACCACTTACCGACGGCTCGTCACAAAGCCACCCTTGCGATTATTATCTTCTATTTATTATGACAAATATTAAGCCACTAACGCAGTAGATTGCGCAGTCTGGCAGGAAGGAAGGGAGGCCTTTGCCCAGCAGTGGGACAGCACAAACTCAAAATAATAATATTTATTTTTAATTTCAATGAGAAGGGAAACTTCCTTATTGCATTATTGTTATACTAGTAAACTAGTAAGCAGAATGTACAGGCTATATGACTAAAACATATAATTTGTTCTTCAGAATAACATATGGTATACTGACAAAAATATAAGACAATATGTATTTTTTATGAATAAAATAAAAAAATATTAAGATAATAGACCGACAAAGCTTCGCGCAGCTATTCAGCTTGTAAGGTTATAAAAACATTTTGGTGCTTTTGAAAATTATAATCATTATTGTATTAGCTAAAAATAACAATGACTCATCGCACAAGGACAGATATAATTTTATTTTTATTAAGTTTTTGGAATTCAACATGTTTAAATCATTTTAATATTATTTATTTTTAACCTACAATAGTACGATTTATCAATAACTGGCCATTACATGCGGTCTAAAACTACGCGATCGTTTATTTCTGTAGAAACTCATTATTATTTTCGTGAGCATTTAAAAAACATGTGGTTTCTGAGTAAGTTTACACTTTTTGAGTGTCAAATGAAATACTGTTTTAAATCTTTATTGAAATTATTTAACTTTTAATTTAATTTAACTAATTTTCTCAGTGAAAATATAAAATAAAACTTATTATTTAAAAGATGAGAAATGATTAAACTATAGTTTTTGAACTAACTTCAAGCAAGAAATGATCGATCAACTGATTGTCATTTATGTCATTGTCAAATAATTTTTGACATTTGTTTCTTTGTCATTTTGGGAGCCAATAATGTACGACCCAGTAATTCGCAACATGATAATGTACAGTCTGATATTGTACGGCATAATAATTTGTGTCCCTGGCCATGGAAAATCAGGCTGTGCAATATTGGGCTGTGAAATACAGGCCGCACATTATCAGCTTGTGTCGATAATGTCCGGTACAATAGTGCACAGCCCGATATTAAACGGCCTGATATTTTGTGTCCCTGGACTTTGGTTATTTTATGGCAAGGTATGAGTTCTCTAAGGTGATTCGACTCTGTCAGTTAGGTTAGGTTTGAACAGTGACAACAATGCACGAGCCGAGCTCGCGCAGCAGCGTGCCGTGGCAGCGGCTGGCGAAGCGCCAGAAACAACCTGTCCTTATTACGAGTTAAAAATACTTTTAAGGTATGCGCGGGAGCCAGAGAAACGAGACGTCAGGGCTCGCCTATCCGCCAACCACATGCCCCCCACGTGCTCTCTTCACCCGTACTCAACACTACGCCACGCGGAGTTGGTATTGTGAACACATGCGCAATAATTAGCGAATCACGGCAAAATGTCATCTACGGCTAACTTCTCATTCACCGACTTGAGTGGCGCTTAGTATATCTATGTGGAACTGACAGAAGTTACAGACAAACCAACCAATAGGAGCAAATATTCTTCGTGTGAATAATGTACAGCCCGTATTTTGCGAGTCCCTATATTGTACGGCACGTATTTGATGACACCAAATTGTACGGACAGGAAAGCACGGCCCGTATTTCATGTCCCATGCCACCAATTATCAGGCTGTACAATACGTGTCGTACAATACTGGCCGTACATTATCACCTCGTGCCAATAATGTACAGCCCGTATTTTGCGACCCAATAATGTACAGCATGATAAAACGTGTCCCAAATAAAAGGACACAAAATAACAAGCTCTACATTATTGTGTCGCAAAATACGGGCTGTACATTATTGGCACGAAGAATATTTGCTCCTATGGGTTGGTTTGTCTGTAACTTCTGACAGTTATATCAAATAGATATAATATGCGCCACGCAAGTTGGCGGATGAGAAATTGGCCACAGATGACACTTTGCCGTGATTCGCTAATTTTTTTGTTTTTTTTTTTTAATTGTTGCGCATGTGTGCACAATGCCGATGCCGCGTGGCGTAGTGGTGAGCACGCGGGGGGCACCAGGATGGTGGGCGCATACTTTTAAAGTATCCTTAACTCGTAAAAAGGACAGGTTGTTCCTGGCGCTTCGCTGGCCGCTGCCGCGGCACGCTCGCTTCGCTCGCTCGGCTCGCGCATTGTTGTCACTGTTCATCTAACCTAACCTAACCAACAAAATCAAATTACCTAAGACAACTCATACCTTGTGTATAAAATATAAAAAATATAACCAAGGTCCAGGGACACAAAATATCAGGTCGTACAATATCGGGCCGTGTAATACTGTGCCGGACATTATCGACACAGGCTGATAATGTACGGCCTGTATTTCATAGCCCAATATTGCACAGCCTGATATTCCATGGCCAGTGACACAAATTATCATGCCGTACAATATCAGGCTGTAAAATCTAATGTCGTGAATTACTGGGTCGTACATTATTGGCTCCCGTTTATTACACACATCATTGTGCCGTACGCCCAGCGTTGCCAGATACACTGTAATTACAGCAGATTTACTGTATTTTCACACGATCTACTGTACACTGTAATAGTAAAATTACAGTGTATGGAGAACACTGTAATTTTTCTACAAGCAAAAATCAATGTAAACTGAATGCACCCTTTGTGAAAAGAAAAAATAAGTAT
The DNA here is from genome assembly GCA_949316475.1 of Hypomecis punctinalis. Classification (NCBI taxonomy): domain Eukaryota; kingdom Metazoa; phylum Arthropoda; class Insecta; order Lepidoptera; family Geometridae; genus Hypomecis; species Hypomecis punctinalis. The sequence goes on from OX438814.1 coordinate 2,428,946, forward strand.
GAACTTGTCGAAACGCAACCGGCTACTAGAGCCCGCGCCATCTCTGCTTTTGTTATAACCTTTGTTTCTATGTCTTGATATCTCAAATCGATGCTTTGGATGACCAATGGCAAAAATTGCCAAAGTTAAAAAGAGATTTCGATGTAGCAATACGGCTTGATGAATTCTGGCATAAGGTTAGTAACAAAGACTTTATATTTTTTTATAGATAGAAATATTATATTTACATATTTCGTTAGCAACCTACAATATTTTTTAATACTAATGTTGCTTTTCAGGTGAAACAGTTGGACGAGTTCCGTTTGATTGGACAATACATGCTCAATATTTTGGCTCTTCCAAACTGTAACGCAGAATGCGAGAGAATGTTTAGCCAAATTAACGACACCAAAACCAAGAAACGAAATAGATTAATAACCAGGACAATAAGAGGCAACATGTTAGCGCAACAAACCATTCAACGTAACAGTACCAGTTGCGTTAATTTTAAACCGACTGAGAAAATGATAAAATCATTTAATTCCGGAATTTACAAAAAAGAAACGGCTATCGGGCTAAACGACAGTGACAGTGATTTATAACTGGTTTGTTTGTCATATTTATAACGTGTATTTTAGTATAAAGATGTTTCTTGAGATCTGCTGTAAAATTCGCTGTATTTTTTTTTTACTTTTGCTGTAATTTTGTCCCAAACACTGTAAATTTGAGCTCGAAACACTGTAATATTTGTTCTCTCGTCTGGTAACACTGCGTACGCCGTACCATAAAGGCACTCGTAAAAACAATAAACAAAAATCAGCGAGGGAAAATGGAAAAGTTTTCTATTTTTCCGTGATTTTTCTAGTTTCTGTAGAAAATAAAAATGATAAGGAGTGTAGTAAATAAACAGTTGTAAAGAATCATCAAAAATGTTTCATGATGCCGTTCGTCAGTATTTATCGTCGCATTACATGTATGTCGATGATGAGTGGTTATCAGGGTAAGTTTAGTTTTAAAAGCAGAATATTTTAGAAGAGACAAACAGTATAAATATTTCATTATTCTGCCAATTTAAGATGTGTGGAGTACCTAACCGAAGACGGCAGCAATAACTACACTCAAGAGGAGATTAAAAACTTGGCTAAAGAACAATGGTTACTCAATGATCTGAAGGATATTTGCCCTGGTTCTTTGCCGGCGAATTTGAAAAGTTTGACGAAAACTGTACTCAACGGCAGATTCGTATTACAAATCAATGCTGCTGTAGATATAGGTAAGTCAGAAAACCTAAGGTAAACTATGAGAAAACTTCTTGTATCGGTCGCGCCTCACAAAAAGAACCAAGCGTTTCGAGTCCTCATTCTTTATACGAACAGCCAGAATGTGGAACGCTTTGCCTGAGTCTATCTTCCCACTAAAGTACACTGTAGGTGTCTTCAAATTCCAAGTAAATAGGTATCTTATTATATATGCTTCTAGGTAAGCGTGTTAAATCCTAGACCATCTGCATAACATCAGGCAGTGTGTAGTCAAATGAAAAACTATATAAAAAAAAAAAAAAAAAAAGTCAGTGGATGTAAAGCTGTGCAATATCCAATCCTGACTGAAGCTCACATAGAGACGCATGTTGATTGGCTATTGCGCAGCTTGTAGCTAATTTCACATCTGCCAACTTGTGTGGTGCGGTCTATAGAGTACTAAAGTTATGTGTTATCATCATTTATTTCAGGTACTCCTGCTTATCAGCAATATTTGAAACTGCAAAAAATCAATATGGAAAATGTGGAAGCTACAACCAAATTCGAAGATATAATTCCTAGTAACAGGTATTGAAATGATACAGAAAAGCTTGCACTGTAAGGGGCCGTTCAAGCATAATATTACGTAAACAGATTTATTACAATTTTATACCCCCTCTCCCCCCTTGTCAGCAAAAGTAAGCAAAGTTCTTACCCCTCCCCCCATTCTTACGTAAACATTGGTACCTGTATACATTTTTCTTTTTTATGGATTCATGAGCAGCAGATTTAATTCTAGAAATAAGAAAATAGATTTAGCATTTAGGACTTTAACACACATGCGAAAAAAAATAAATATATAAAATAAATAACTATTGCTGACGTAATCACCTTTTAGACCTCCCCATCCCCCATGTCATCAAAAATAAGCAAATGATAAACCCCTCCGCCCCCCTATAGTGCTTATGTAATACTTGAATGGCCCCTAAGTTATGATTGGCTTTTAAAAGGGGTATTTTTTATACCTAATAGAACTAGTTATCTACACTAGGCTACTGGGTGTTAACCTTTGAGGAAATATTACTTATGTAGTAATATAGCTCGATGGTGTTAACCTGAAAACAATTCTTCAATAGAATGATTCTGTATGAAAACATGTGTTATACTTATACATGTTTGTTTTGTTTATGAGAAATAGGCCCAATAGTGCCTTTAAAAGGCACCATTGTAAATATAATAGTAACTTAAAATAGTGTTCTCTCTATCAAATGCTTATAATGAAAAAGAAACCGGTCTTCTCTGAATTGATATTATAATTATGATGGTGCTTCTAAAATTGGGCCTATTGTCTTGTTTGAGGTGGCTTAGACTCCATTTTCTGCTATACACATTCTGTCAGACCCTTAATTCTCTATTGATAAAATGTAACTTATAAACGAGATAAGTGTTTTGGCTTCTAATAATACTTTTTATACAAAAAATGACTTTAAAATAAAACATAAACTGAGTTCAAATTATATATATATATATAATTTTTATACATGAATTTCTTAAAAACTAAACTTAGGGCATGTAATACTAATTCATACCACGTGGATTGATAAGTTTCCGGCCTGACCAAGAGATGGCGCCACTAGGCCTACCTTGAGGTGGTGTTCTATAGTACCATCCTTAGATAGCTTGTAGCCAGCGTTGCCAGATACACTGTAATTACAGCAGATTTACTGTATTTTCACACGATCTACTGTACACTGTAATAGTAAAATTACAGTGTATGGAGAACACTGTAATTTTTCTACAAGCAAAAATCAATGTAAACTGAATGCACCCTTTGTGAAAAGAAAAAATAAGTATGAACTTGTCGAAACGCAACCGGCTACTAGAGCCCGCGCCATCTCTGCTTTTGTTATAACCTTTGTTTCTATGTCTTGATATCTCAAATCGATGCTTTGGATGACCAATGGCAAAAATTGCCAAAGTTAAAAAGAGATTTCGATGTAGCAATACGGCTTGATGAATTCTGGCATAAGGTTAGTAACAAAGACTTTATATTTTTTTATAGATAGAAATATTATATTTACATATTTCGTTAGCAACCTACAATATTTTTTAATACTAATGTTGCTTTTCAGGTGAAACAGTTGGACGAGTTCCGTTTGATTGGACAATACATGCTCAATATTTTGGCTCTTCCAAACTGTAACGCAGAATGCGAGAGAATGTTTAGCCAAATTAACGACACCAAAACCAAGAAACGAAATAGATTAATAACCAGGACAATAAGAGGCAACATGTTAGCGCAACAAACCATTCAACGTAACAGTACCAGTTGCGTTAATTTTAAACCGACTGAGAAAATGATAAAATCATTTAATTCCGGAATTTACAAAAAAGAAACGGCTATCGGGCTAAACGACAGTGACAGTGATTTATAACTGGTTTGTTTGTCATATTTATAACGTGTATTTTAGTATAAAGATGTTTCTTGAGATCTGCTGTAAAATTCGCTGTATTTTTTTTTTACTTTTGCTGTAATTTTGTCCCAAACACTGTAAATTTGAGCTCGAAACACTGTAATATTTGTTCTCTCGTCTGGTAACACTGCTTGTAGCTATAGTTTCAGTCCGATCGCCATGTTAGTTTAGGTTTGAGAGCACGCTGAGCAAGACGCCTCTGTGTTTTTCGTAAAAATGGAAAAGCTGGAAATTCGTGCTGTCATCAAATACTTTTATTTGAAGGGGTTAACGCCGAAGGAAATTAAAGAAGAGATGGACTCAACACTGGGGACATCCTCCCCATCATATTCAACCGTTAAGCAGTGGGTTTCCGAGTTTAAAAAGGGTCGTGTGAGCACCTCTGATGAGCCTCGCTCAGGACGCCCCATTGAGGTCACAACTCCAGATATGATCGAAAAAATCCATCAAATAGTGCTGAAAGACAGCAGATTAAAAGTGCGTGAGATAGCTGAGACCTGTAAGATGTCATATGAACGTGTACAAAATATTTTGCACCAACATTTGTATATGGAAGAGCTCTGTGCAAGATGGGTGCCGCGTTTGCTAACAGTCGACCAAAAATTGATTCGAAAGAACATTTCTACTGCCAATTTGGCGTTGTATAAGCGTAATCTAAGCGAATTTTTGCGTCGATTCGTAACCGTTGACGAAACTTGGGTCCACCACTACACTCCTGAAACCAAAGAACAGTCTAAACAGTGGATTGGACCAGGGGAACCAACTCCAAAGAAGGCAAAAACAATTTTTTCGGCGAACAAGGTTATGGCTACTGTTTTTTGGGATGCAAGAGGTATTATATACATTGATTACCTTGAAAAGGGTAAAACTATCACTGGTCAATACTACGCAGACTTATTGCAACGTTTGAGCCACGAAGTGAAAATTAAACGACCTCATCTGGCGAAGAAAAAAATCTTGTTTCATCACGATAACGCACCAGCGCACACGTCAATCGTTGCGATGGCTAAAATCAACGATCTGAAGTTTGAATTGATGCCGCACCCTCCCTACTCTCCAGACCTAGCCCTGAGTGACTATTATCTGTTTCCTAACCTCAAAAAATGGCTTGGCGGTAAGAGATTTGCGGACAATGAAGAAGTAATCGAAGCTGTAAATGGGTATTTTGAAGAGCTTGACGAATCAGTCTGTAGAGATGGCATTACTAGATTAGAACACCGCTATGAGAAATGTATCAGCCTTGGAGGAGATTATGTTGAGAAATAAAAATAAAAAAATCTTAAAATCGTTGTTTTTCTTGGTCAGGCCGGAAACTTATCAATCCACCCTCGTATGTTGTCACACAGAATCACCCTGCACAATGCACATGGCACATTAGTATTATTATTATAGCCTTTATTGCTGATATATTTTTTTTTATATTTTATAATGCGATGTCAAGTTTTTGTCATTTATTATCATTATAAAATTCAATCATGCTGTCATGTTTAATTATTATTATATTTTTTTTTTTGTTTTTTTTTTTTTTCGTTTTTTATGTTTTGTTATTATTTTCCATTTACTTACTAATATTCTATGACATCAATAACACTAATTGTTACTCCTTATTTTCAACTTTCAGCTTGCCTTTTGGCATAGGCCTCTTCCTGGGACTTCCATTTTCTTCGATCTTGTGTCATTTGTTTCCGATTAGATTTTTTTCTGGGAGGTGCATCTGCATCTACACTCACTATTAATTAATTATTATACTATTAATATAAAAACAGAACTATACATTATGTATAGTATCCTGATAAATGCAAATGCATCCCCTTGCACCTCCCTTCCAACGCTTAATTGTAATCATCAGAAACTCAGTACGACATCTTAATATTATTAGATTAAATTAGATCGAATCACACAACTTCGCGGCTGTGATGTTAGCTACAAGTTGCAAATAATCCAATCCTGACTGAAGTTGACTTAACAGCTGCGAAAGGATTGGGTTACCCATACCTTGTAGCTAACTTCACAGCCGCCAATAAGTTTGATTTGGGTTATATCTGGATGATAATAGGACTGCTGTATTGATTTGTAGAATGATAAAGCTGCACATGACGGACGGAGTGCAGGAGGTGAGCGGGATAGAGTACCGGCCGATGAGGAACCTCAGCGTCGACATCACGCCCGGCTGCAAGGTGCTCATAAAAGGTACGGACTTTACCATCCTCTTGACTTGTCCATACAAAGTAAGTTGACACAGGATTTGTACTGTACTGTACCAGCCTTTTTAATGTCCACTGCAGGACTAACCACGAAGGGTGATTGGGCCATATCCACCACGCTGGCCCACTGCGGATTGGTAGATTCACACACGCCATCGAATTTCTTCTACGGACGTATGCAGGTTGCCTCACGATGTTTTCCTTCACCGAAAATCCTGTGGTGTGGATAAAATAGAATTCATTTGGTTCAAGAAAATACCGGACAAGTGCGAGTCAGGCTCGCACATCGAGGGTTCCGAACAAACACGTTGTTAAAATAATTAAAAACCTGTTTTAGCATTTGCTAATGAAGTTCTTTTATATGATACCTTACATGATACGATTTACTCACTTTGAATATTCAACCCATATTTTGTGAATTTTGAGGCCATATTTTTTGTGATTTGAATAAAAATGTACAGTTGTCAGATTTATTCCTATACGAGTACTGTGAGAAAATGCTTCTCGCCAAATTTCATAGTTCTATGTCAACGGGAAGTACCCTGTAGGTTTTGATTTTTGTGAGTGTCGAAATATGCGGTTTTTTACGACATAAATGACTCTAACTTTTTTATACGATAACTGAGAAGTTTTTCTTTTGCACAACTGCAAGAGACCATAGATATACGCATACAGTTTAAATTTCAAGTCGATATCTTTACGCGTTCCCGAGATAAAGAGTCATGACATACACACAGACGGACAACAAAGTGATCCTATAAGGGTTCCGTTTTCTTCCGTTTGAGGTACGGAACCCTAAAAAAAAAAGAAATTGGCTCGAATTAATATGACCTTGTTTTAACTGTTCAGCCATGTCATTGGCCTTCAGGCAGCTTAAAAACTCTGAAAACAGGGCTAGCCACCCGGCCTCTACGAACTTCTCTACGAATTTACTTTTTAGGGTTCCGTACCCAAAGGGTAAAGACGGAACCCTATTACTAAGACACCGCTGTCCATCTGTCAGTCTGTCGTCAGGCTGTATGTCATGAACCGTGATACCTAGAACGTTGAAATTTTTTTGCTCGATATTAACGGCAACAATAATGTTTGAAATATTCACAGAATAGGTATTAAGTTGCATATTTCCTTCAAAAATAAATAATTAGTTAAATAATACTAGTAGTCCGCCCCGGACTTGGACCTCGCGCCATTCCTATTTTATACCATAAATACCTACTGGGATTTAAAATAATGTAACAATATTTGTATGAAAGTTGAAAGACAGCTAACATTCGGTGAACTGCAGGCCAATCGCGTTAATTTTAAACAGCTGCGTTCCATCTGTAATTCAGTTAAAGTTCGGTTGCAATTGTAGTTAAGTTTCGATTCAGCTTCAAGGAATTAGGTATTGCGCTAAACATCATACACCAATCATTCATTTGACACCGGTTACGTTCCAACTCTGATCGAGTTGCGTTTCAACTTTAGTCAGAATCATTAGTGCGATACGAAAATAGACAAAAAGTAGAAGTTCGGTTAAAGTTCAATTGTGGTTCAGCTGTAATTTTTTAGTGCGATTGGCCTGCTGTTTAATTTAGTCATCCGTAACTCCCGCAGAAAGTTTTGCGCGCCGTTTTGCCTCTTTCTACCACGGCCCTCGTATCTTCGCAACCACTGAACAGAAGATGCTCATATTCGAACTTAAAAATTATATAAATATAAACTACGAACATGGTAAATTTCATGGAGATCGGTTGAGCGGTGCTTGAGTCATCGTCGAACAAATATACATACAAGCATACACCCAAGTGCCGGCTCGTCCCAGTAGACTGTGAGACCTCACTTACGCTCGGTCAAAAATATATTAAGGGCACTTCCATACGGTACGAAACCCTACGTACGCTTGTCCGACCCGCACTTGGCCAATTATTTACATACCTTACGACTTCTAAATTACGTGAGTCATTTCCCGTTATATAAAGTTTTTAAAATGTCCAGTAGACGTCGTATTATGGCTGCAACGACGATGATTGTTTAATGAGAAATTGATAACCTGGTCCTCAGGCCCCGTGGAGTGTCGGCGAGGCACGCTGCTGCTGACAGAGGGCGCTGTAGAGTTGCTCGGAGGGGAAGTACAAGAGATTGTCATCTCCAACTCCTTGGCCGGTCTGCTCTCCTCCAAACTAGGATTACCCATCACACAAGGTCGGTGAACTGATTCGAATATTTTTATTCTTAAACTACGGGACTTATTGCGCAATGAGCATTACATAATCCTTACTAATATCGTAAATCCGAATATGTGTTAGTTAGTTCGTGACTCTTTCACGCAGCAACGGAGCAACGGATTGACTTGATTTTTGGCATGAATAATTATAGTTCAAAGGTTGGAAAGTGACATATGTTACTTTTTAAATTAAAGGCTCCTATGGGATAGATAGCACATAGTTCGGAGAACGGATGTCCGATGGGGCAGTAAAGTTCTCGAATGGAGACCATGGACCAGCAAGCGCAGCGTAGGACGTCCACCGACTAGGTTAGGCTAGGGACTGACGATATAATAAAGATCGCAGGAACGCGCTGGATGCAGGCCGCTTCCAACCGGCCTTATTGGAAATCCATAGGGGAGGCCTATGTCCAGCAGTGGACGTCTTACGGCTGATGGATATGGTTGCACTGAAATAGTAGTAATATATAGCGAGTAATAATAATTTCAGATTAGTATAAGAAAAAGGTGTTCAAATCGCGTAAGTTTAAAATAAGTGAGAGGCCTATACCCAGCAGTGGGAAGAAGAAGGCAGTGGTTGATGATGATGATGAAGTTTAAAATAATAATAGGCATGGACATTGATTGTTTCTCACGCAAAAAAATGATTAAAGCTAGTCCTAAAACTTTCAATAAACCTGTGATTTTTGCTTAGCTGATTAAAAGTTCTACCATATTATGATATCACAATAGAGATTACTAATATTATATGTGCACATATGTACCCATGCTGTTTATGCTATTAAATAATCATCATCATCAGTCTGTATCGACCCACTGCTGAGTATAGGCCTCTCCCTTGTGCCATTATTCCCTAATTTTAATTGCTATTTTTAACATCTGATAGTGAGTAACTTAAATTTTCAGCTCCAGATCTGGATACAACACAAAACCTCCCACGCAACACCAACATACCAACACTACACACGCAAATGCCTCCTTCTACTCCCCACCAAACTTTTGATCCAACTTTGGACCGACCAATAGCCACTGCCAACAGTCCCCAAATACCATTCAACGACGACGACGACGCCATAGACATTGACCAACTAGCCGCTATAGAGGCGCAAATAACTCAAAACCCCGCAAAAAGAACTCTAAATCAATGCACTTCGAACCCAGAAAAGAAACAAAAGTTAGACCAACCCAATCCACACACAGAAGCAAGCAAAATTGCACCTTCACCCCCTGAAAATAGATTCGAAGATTACCCTGAAGATGATGACATATTTTTAGATGAAGACGAAGATTATTTGCGAGAATTCGAAGCCAATATTGATGCAAAAGAGAATCAACTTAGTGCTAATACAAATAAAATCAAAAACGTATCGCCAGAGCCGTTCGTTTATATAAAACAGATTAATGAAATGGCTGATGATGAAAAGGCTGGCAGGGTTTTCAAAGTAAAAGCTCAAATTATGAAGTTGCTATCGAAATTGGCTATAGTTAAGGAAGGATGGAGTTTAAAATGTACTATAGTGGATGGCACAGGGAATATAGATGTGGAATTTGCTAGCGAGGTTCTGTCCAAGCTCGTGGGGTTCACGCCGCAGGAAATGAATCAAATGAAGAAGCAGATGGCGACTAACCCGGACATCAAAGCTAAAGCAATCGCGGTAGGTATCAATAAGTTTTTTTAGTCACTTCATTAAAACTCGCGTGAGAATACATTATATTAGATAAAATACCGGTTTTAACTCACGTATGATCTACGGCCGGGCCGCTGTGAAACCCGACCGGTTTCGGAGTAAATTAGTACTCCTTCTTCATCAGGGAATACGCGCACTAACATTGGTTAGTGCGCGTGCGCCAGGCGACGGGAGTGCGCGTATTCCCTGATGAAGAAGGAGTACTAATTTACTCCGAAACCGGTCGGGTTTCACAGCGGCCCGGCCGTATATCATACGTGAGTTAAAACCGGTATTTTATCTAATATAAGTTTTTTTAGTACAAAACATTTAGTTAGTCCGTCCAGCAGATTGTAAAAAAACTATATTATACTCTATAAAATTTAATACTAGTTATACTCTATAAAATGTAATACTAGTTATACTCTATAAAATTTAATACTAGTTATACTCTATAAAATTTAATACTAGTTATACTCTATAAAATTTAATACTAGTTATACTCTATAAAATTTAACTTGATCTCTGCGACAGTGACTAGAAGTGACAGTGATAGAAGATTGACATTTTTAGAGTTGGGACAGTGGTGGAAAAAATCGATTTTCAAACAATGTTGTAATGAAATCGAATGAGTAGTTGAAGGTGAGAAATTGGATTTTATTTACTTACTATTATTTAAGATCAAGTATGTACACATGTAAATAATGTTATGATATTAATTAAATACTCATAATAATGTAACGATAGTATTTATCGACGTTTTTCACTATTATCGATGCTAAGGTAACATATAATTGGGTTTAATTTAATTACACATGTAAAAAATGTTATGATATTAAAATATACAGTAAAATTAAGTTTTATTTAAAATATCGTTAGTATAAACTATCGATATTTTAAATAAAACTCTATCTAAAACTCTGTGGTCACGATCATTCGTCGCCCATCACTAATCGGCATGCTCATAAAGTATGACATAGACAGGTACTGTCTCTACTATTAAGAAATTCAGGACTTCATAGGCTTGATTTTTCTGACAGCTGTCGCAGAGATCAAGTTAAATTTTATAGAGTATAGTAAGTAGTATTTTTTCTTTGTCAATTTGACAAAAAATATGAAGATACTAGCTGTCCCGCCAAACGTTTTGGCGTGATAATATTAAAAAATATCACCAAGAAAAAATTGCGATTACAAATTGAGATAAATCCTATCTCTCAAGCCGGATCAAACTACACACAATGGACAAAATTTGGTTGAATTCGGTTCAGTAGTTGAGGGAGTTCATCGCGGACAAACAACGTAACACGAAATTTTTGTACAGGGTTATTTCTTATCAATTAGCATCCTTCTAGGGGCTTATTCTGTCGTCAAAACTCAATAAAATGTTTGGTGTTCTATAGAAAAATGTAGTTCACCCGCGACAAAATGTATGGAACAGCTGATTTTTTTTTAGTACAAAACTAAAAAAAAACGAAATTCGTAGAACAAAAGTAGTTAGTTTTGATGTACAGAATAAGCCCCTAGAAGGATGCTAATTGATTAGAAATAACCCTGTATATATAGGTAAAGTAAGCCGTGGTGGTCTAGAGGTAGTAACACCCGCTTTACAATCGTGAGGTCGTGGGTTCAAACCCCTGGTCCCGTACCAATGAGTTCTTTGGAATTTATGTACGGAATTTCACACCACGGGCTTTTCGGTGAAGGAAAACATCGTGAGGCAACCTACATGTGTCCGTAGAAGAAATTCGATGGCGTATGTGAATCCACTAAAAATCAATCCCAATCACCCTTCGTGGGTAGGCCTACGTCCTGCAGTGGACTATTAAAAGGCTGGTACATATAGGTAAAAATAGCCCGTTAAAGGTCTGCGTGACGTATAGTACGAATGTAACGCACTAGTGACGTCACAAACCCCCACTCCCAAACTTTGACAAGGTTTATATTTGTCATTTATTGTTTGATTGACAAAAGAAAATGTATGTGTCCTATATTTTTTAATAACCAGACTAACGGACTAATTATAATAATTATTTTGATAGCCAGTATACATGTCTATTGTAACTTTCCTTTATTTCTGAGGTTACTGAACTATAACTAAATTGTAAGGTATATCTGTCACATTTTCACACGTCTATAAAATTAAGTCGTGGTGCGTATGCTAGCCGCTCTGTGACTAGTCGAGTGGTGTGAAATAAGCGTTCTGAGCAGTCGGTTATGTAGCTTCAGAGACCCCAAAAAGGTTTGCGCGTACTGTATCATCCATCCATCTATAGGACGTCCACTGTCGGACGTAGGCTTCCCCTATGGATCTCCAATAAGACCGGTTGAAAGCAGCTTGCATCCAGCGCGAACATGCGGTCTTAATGAAGTCACCCGTCCGCCTTGTGGGTGGACGTTCTACGCTGCGCTTGCCGATACTTGAACTAGAACTTTTCGACCCCACCGGTCATCAGTCCGCCGCGCTATGTGCCCTGCCCACTGCTACTTCAACTTGCCAATCCGCTGAGCTATGTCGGTAACTTTGGCTCTTCTACAGATCTCCTCATTCGATCTTGCAGAGAGACTGAGCATAGCTCTCTCCATAGCTAGTTGGGCTACTTGGAGCTTATTAATAAGGCCCATTGTAAGGCGTACTGTATCTATCTATCTATCAGCCGTAGGATGTCCACTGCTGGACATAAGCCTCCCCCATGGATTTCCAATAAGGCCGGTTGGAAGCGGCCTGCATCCAGCGCGTTCCTGCGATTTTTATTATGTCGTCAGTCCACTTAGTCGGTGGACGTCCTACGCTGCGCTTGCTGGTCAGTGGTCTCCATTCGAGAACTTTCCGGCCCCATCGACCATCCGTTCTTCGAACAATGTGTCCTGCCCATTGCCACTTTAATTTGCTAATCTGCTGGGCTATGTCGGTAACTTTGGTTCGTCTGCGGATCTCCTCATTTCTGATTCGATCCCGCAGAGAGACACCGAGCATAGCCCTCTCCATAGCACGTTGGGCTATCTGGAGCTTATTCATGAGGCGCACATTAAAAGACCACGTTTCAGTTCCATATGTCATCACTGGCAACACACAACTATCGAAAACTCTCGTACTGTACGCGTACTGTATAGGCCGAATCAAAGTTCTTGGCGTCTCTGAAGTTAGCTTCAAGCTCCGTAGATCCCCAGCGTTGCGCCGCTGACATATGGATATATCGTTGCTGCGCAACCACTCGCCTCTTGTTCACAAACGCCAAGTAGTTTCATTCTGCCTATAAGATGTACTCTCAGCGAAAGCTTTTAGGTCTCCTCCAAAGGTTTCCAATAGAGCTGATTATAAGCGGTTTGCATCCAACACTAGTCAGTCTAGCTGTCACCTTGCGAAGCGAATGAAGGCGTTGAAGACATCCAGTCTTACGCTGCGCTTACCAGGATGTAGTCTCGATTCGAGAGTTTTCCGATCCTATCGGATTTCAGTTCCATACCATTGTTATCACATTATTAATCGACTGTTATCTCTTACAGGCATTGCTAAAAGCGAAAGAGACGCTCCAAGTACTGTACTGCATCATAGAGCTAACAATGTTAGAAGTGCCCAAAATCACGTGCCTTACGCCTTTTGCTTCACAACACTTAGACTTATTGAAGAAACGCATGGAGAATACGTAGCACAAAGTGGCTTATTTAAAAAATGTACTGTATCCTATTTATAAGCCGTTTCACACATTTTAGCGGCTGTGATATTAGCTTCAAACTGCGGATAACCCGATCCTCGGCAGCTGTTAAGTAAACTTCAGCCAGGATTGAGTTATAGTCATATATATAGTCATATAGTCATTTATTCATAACACCATTTGTTACAAGTCAATAGGTAAACATTACATTAGGGCACTATACAATATAGCACGAAAAAATAAAAAAATAAAAGAACTTGACAATTACCAAATTAGTCACAAACACTTAAAACAATTCAGGTAATTTCAAAAAGTCATTTACGTCATAAAATAGTTGCTCATGTAGCCAACATTTTAATTTATTCCTAAACGACCCAGCGGAAGGTGCATCCCGAACTTCTACGGGTATTCGGTTGTATGTGTATATAGCGGGCCCACCAAAATATACAGACCTCTCCGTTTTCGCCAGCCTATGAGAAGGTCACCAGTTGATTTTTTCTAGCATTGCTTCTTAAATTTAACCTAGAATAGGTACCTTTCCTCTCAATTAATTCTAAATGGTTGTGCGTGAAAAGGGCTACCTGATAGATTAGTTCGCACGGCAGTGGCAGTACGCGCAGATCCCTAAAGAGCTCCACACAAGACACGTCGTCCGAAACCCCAAAATGGCTCGCACAGCCCGTTTTTGCATAGAGAAAGCTCTCTTGTTGCTTGAGCTTGGGCTCGCTGCGCGGCCCCACAATTCTAATCCGTACGAAATATTACTATGGATTGTGGCAAAGTAACAAGAGCGCACAACGTCCCGCGTGGCCGTGCTCGCGAGCCGCCTGAGCGCGAAGCACGAGCGGCTCAGCTTCCCACATAGCTCCTGTATATGTGACTCCCATCCGCAGCTTGTAGCTAACATAACAGCCGTCAAGAAGTTTGATTCGGCCCATAACGATCAATATGTTTAAAGCGTCTCGCAAACAATTGCGGTATATTCATCATCCAATTAGATATAATCCGCGCCACACAAGGCGGCGGATGGGAAGTTATGCGCAAACGGCAAAATATAGGTATGCGCGGGAGCCAGAGAGACTAGTCGTCGGGGCACACCTGCCCGCCAACCTCATGCCTCCCGCGCATTCCCTACGCCCGTGCTCACTACTTCGCCACTTGTGTAGGCATTGTGCACACATGCGCAATAATTCGCGAATTACGTTGAAGTGTATCTGCGACTAACTTCTCATCCGTCGACTTGTGTGGCGATACTTATAACCATTTCGGCCACTGTATGATCGCTTATACGTCCGTTTTTTTCACCAGACAACGGACCGTCAATAAACGGATTGTTTGATTTGTTTGCCGGACCGATGTCCGGTGCATTTACAAACATTCATCATACACCATCGCAAATCCGGTGAAAAACGCGGTCCGTTGTCCGAAAAAACGGACGTATACAAGCGCTCTTATTGGTCGAACACTAGGCCGCAGCTGTCTGCAGGATGCCTTATTCACGTTGTTGCTTTGCAAAATGCAGACAGACATTTTTAGAGGTGTATCTGTACATACTTACCATTATCAACAATTTTTACTGTAGGATCAACTCCGAAATCGCGAAAAGAAGCTGTTCGATACAAAAAGTTCAGCGACTCGGAAAAAAATGTTACAGTTGATTTTTTTTATTTTTGGGGGGGATATAGAATAATATTGCTATCATTTTAATTTAACGGCTAGCTGTTTCAATCGAGTAAGTACATTTTTTTAGGGTTCCGTACCTCAAACGGAACCCCTATAGGATCACTTTGTTGTCCGTCTGTGTGTATGTCCAGACTCTTTATCTCGGGAACGCGTATAGATATCGAGTTGAAATTTAAACTGTATACGTATATCTATGGTCTCTTGCAGTTGTGTAAAAGAAAAACTTCTCAGTTATCGTTTAAAAAAGTTAGAGCCGTTTATGTCGTAAAAACCGCATATTTTGCACTAACAAAAATCAAAACCTACAGGGTACTTCCCGTTGACATAGAACTATGAAATTTGGCGAGAAGCATTGTCTCAGAGTAAACATATAAGAATAAATCTGAAAACTGTACATTTTTATTTAAATCACAAAAAAATAAGGCCTCAAAATGCACAAAATATGGGTTCAAAATTCTAAGTGAGTAAATTGTATCACGTAAGGTATCATATAAAATAACTTTATTAGCACATGTAGCAAATAGGTTTTTAATTATTTTAATAACGTGTTTGTACGGAACCCTCGATGTTCGAGCCTGACTCGCACTTGTCCGGTTTTTTTTAAATATTAAGGGACATCTTACACACGGCCTCTGACCCCAAACTTAGCAAAGCTTGTAATATGGCTGCCAGAGACTGATATACTACGTATACATTTAGAGACATACTTAATATAGATAGTACCCAAATAACACCCAGACACAGAGCAAACACCAATGTTCATCACATAAATGCTTACCCTGGGTGGGGATAGTACCCACGCCTCTTTGATCCAGAAGTCAGGTTCACTAACCACTGAGCCACCGAGGCAGTCAAATAACTTACACTAAGCAAAAGCTTATAATGTAGAGTTATTGTAACTCGTCCGTAAACCGACTTTACAACATTTTTTTTTATAAATTAGGTTTGTTGGTCCCGTGGTAAAAGTTCTTCATAACAATACGCACCTTTCGAAATCCCTACAATTTACAAAGCAACTTCGTACATTAACCAATGTAAGTTTTTATATTAAAAGTTTATTATTGTTGATAAGTGTAAAGAAAATGTAATTTGATAGAAATAAATATGATTTTTTTTACTTCTCGTATTCGCTTTACTGGCAGTAGAATTAAAAAAACATTCTATATCCCCGTCGACGGATGTGAAGTGCAATCCAATGCATCCAATCAACGTGCAGCTTTAAGTGACCTGCAGTCAGGGTTGTACAGCTTGTAGCTAACTTCAATCCGCTGACGCTGATTAAATAAGATAAATAAAATAATTTATTCAAAAACATTAATGTCAAATGATTCGGCCTATTTATACTAATTATAAACTCGAAAGTTTGTATACACGGATGTTTGTTCCTCTTTCACGCACAAACGGCTGAACCGATTTGGATAAAATTCAGTATGAAGCTATCTTAGACGGCTTCGGCCGTTTAGGAAACTGGTTTCCTAAATGGCTTTTTTTATACTATCAGGAAAATAGTTTCCTAAAAAGATTTTTTAATACTTCTACGTCACTGGTTTCCAAGGAGTACTATGTATATGTTATTTTAGCCGCTTATGAAACTATGCAATAACTGGATTCCAGGCATGAATTGACATTGAGTATTGTATTTAACGAATTGTATTGTATTTGTATTAACATAAACTCTCAGAGCAAATAAAAAATCAAGAGAGAATGTTGTGAACAAACAAGTAAAACCAACCAAAACTACGCCTCGCCGTGTACAGACAATTACACACACATCCACGTACAACGAAACTACGCCTTGGCTTGTCAGTCGAACTAAGGCGGCACAACAACGACGCACTCACACATGTAAAAGCGGCTTCACTTGACTGTTCAACGACGTTCCCTCTTGATTTTTTTATTTGCTCTGAGCATAAACTATACTAAGCGCCAAATAAGTCGGCGGATGAGAAGTTAGCCGCAGATGACACTTCGCCGTGATTCGCTATTTATTGCACATGTACGCAGAATCCCGACGCCGCGTGAAGTAGTGGTGAGCACGGGTGAATCGAGCGCGCGGGAGGCATGAGGTTGCCGTGTTGGTGTGCCCCGGCGTCTCGTCTCTGGCTCGCGCGCATACCTATATTTCGGCTTTTGCGCATAACTTCTGTTAGAAAGAAAATATTGCTATTGTCTATGCGCTATGCCTTACACCGGATATGTCTATGTCAAGTGTCATGATGACAATCTGTCATCTGTCGTTCGCTCTCTCTCTAATTCAGCTCGCCCCTGTTAATACGTGTTAGTGTCGTCCAATTTATTTTATCCCTTCAAATCTTAATTTATACAAATGGAATTATGGTAAAAATTACAACGAACAATATTGTTATACTTTGTGAATAAAGTACAAGTGATATTGAAGCAACTTGTTTAATTCCTGAGATCACGCTGCTGTACAACCCGGTCAGAATATCTGTGCACCTCGCTGGAATGCGGCGCCTCTCCCGCTTCCCCTGTCACCTCTCCGCGCACTCCCCGGTGCGACAGTACGGTTAGCATCTTCGTTGCCGATACACGTCCCGATCATTTTGATATTTTCGTTTTGTTGTTGTTTTGTTATTACAATTATTTTTGTTATATGACGTCACGAGGTCAGGTGCACAGATTTTACCGGGTTGTACATGTATACGATCTCCTGCAGGCATTCACCTGCTGACAACTTTCCATCCGCCGACTTGTGTGGCGCTTAGTATACTTTTTATCTCGGGCTAACGCATATAACACCGCGGGGCGCAGCAAGTTAACAACAATCCTATAGAGATGAAGAAAAATGAAATACCAAAAAATCAGTTTTAAAACTATATTTTTTATTCAATACACCTGGTTTGTAACGCAATAATATTGTGGAGTTTCATATTATACAAACTTCAAATAATATAAAATAATTAACACATGCCCAACTTTATAAACATTAACATACTAGTTTTCACAAAATGCAAACGCTTTTAACACCCGCCCTTGTAAAACACTTGGGGATACCTTTAGAATAATAAGTTCGTATAGCCGGGTGGCTAGCCCTGGTGTCAGTTTTTGAGCCGCCTTGAAGGCCTCTAACATGGCTAAACGGTTAAAACAAACGGGGCCTATAATTTAAACGTATCATCCGAACCATGGTAGCGCTCAGTTGTAAATAATAATGAAAGAGTAGAAATTCTCTAAGGCAGAAATTTTGTAATAGATAGAAAGGTTAGCTCGTTTAAAGCAAATTGTTAAGATAATACAGGCTTTGAGAAAATATACCAAAATTATTATGTACAAAAGTTTAAAAAAACGCGTCAAACTTAGTAGCTGCTGTGACGTCCCGCCCCCCGACCGCCTAAGCAATAGTAATCGTAATAGCAATCGTTTATGACTTCATTTTAGTCATTTGGCACTGCCTATGTGACGTTAGCCATCAATTGCTTTGCGCGGATTGCGAAAGCAATCGTTGAATGAACAACTTTGATGGCTAACGTCACATAGGCGGTGCCAAATGACTAAAATGAAGTCATAAACGATTGCTATTGCTTAGGCGGTCGGGGGCTGGTGCGCAGTACCCCACCCCTCACCCCCGTTGAGACATCAATTTGTTACTGCGCAGAGAGCATTGGTCTCGTGTTCCGAACCCAATAGGTTTGAACAACATATCAGCTAACAAACAAATTAATTAATTCATCATGTATCAGCGATTTCTTTTGATCAGTTGTGCGTCATAACTATTATAGGCCGCGTCACACAAGTTGGCGGGTGTGAAGTTGCACAATATCCAATCATGACTGAAGCTCACATAAAGCTGCATATTGATTGGCTATAGCGCAGCTTGTAGCTAACTTGACAACCGCCAACTTGTGTGACATGGCCTATATCAAAATGAATAATCATATATCATCTTTTTACAAATTAGGAAATATTTTCTTAAATCAAATTACCTACAAAACGTCATTAGTTTTGTCCGAGGTGTTTTTTGATAGAGTTTTAAGTTAGTATAGGCCAGCCCCCCCTATCGCCTAAGCAATAGCAATCGTAATAGCAATCGTTTATCCATCAATTGCTTTGCGCAGATTGCGAAAGCAATCGGTGAATGAACAACTTTGACTAACGTCACATAGGCGGTGACAAATGACTAAAATGAAGTCATAAACGATTGCTATTGCTTTAGGCGGTAAGGGGGCAGGTGGTATTTTCTTTAATCAAATTACCTACAAAACGTCATTAGTTTTGTCCGAGGTGTTTTTTGATAGAGTTTTAAGTTAGTATAGGCCAGCCCCCCTATCGCCTAAGCAATAGCAATCGTTTATCCATCAATTGCTTTGCGCAGATTGCGAAAGCAATCGGTGAATGAACAACTTTGACTAACGACACATAGGCGGTGACAAATGACTAAAATGAAGTCATAAACGATAGCTATTGCTTTAGGCGGTAAGGGGGCAGGTGGCTAACCCTGGCGTTAAGAGTTTCTAAGCCGCTTAAAGGCCTCTTGTTCAGGCTTTCAGTCGTAAATGCCACCCTCGGTCACCCATTCGAAGACTGACCCTGTTGAACGTTGCTTAACTTCGGAAGTTAGCTATACAAGCTACGCAATACCCAAGTAGCACAAATAGTGGCAAATAGCTCGTATATTAGATCTACTAGCAGACTTGGGTGAAATTTACAACCATTATGAAGTTCTATATAGGTGGAGAGAACCCTTATGCAACCATTATAGAACCAAGTGGCGAAAAATTGCAGCTTATTTTTAGTTCCAAATGGAATCTATAGCAGTTCTCAAGATCACCATGAGTGGCAATTAGAACTATGAGTATAAAATGTGCGCAGTGAACGATTCATTGAACAATAGTGCGTTCGTTCATTCAACGCGCTCGGTCATTGAGTGATAAATGAGACGTCAAAGTTATTCAGAGTAGCGACAGTCCGCGATAGCTGTAAAATTGTATTTTGTGTTACGGACGCTATTTTGAATGAGATTGGCGCGGCCATAGTGCATATTATACTGCTGTTTGTGTTTGATGACACTTAATACATAATATTGTATTTGCTTCCCTGCACTGAAATATCACAAAAGTCATTGCGATTGTTTTGTTACTGTGAAACTATACATTTTTTTCTTTGTAAATTTTGACGGGCCTTCGATTTGATCAAGACTTATAAAAAATACTGTGCTAAATTAATAAACGAAATAATACTATTGAAAAGTAAAACTGTTAAAAACCTGATATAATAGTTTTAGGTTAAGTATGATGTTAAAGTACATCAATCATAACTATCAAAACTCTGTGTTTACGCATCAGTGTGATAAAAATCATGTTCAAAACAAAACATTTTCAAGGTCTCCATTTTCTAAACATGGCGACGTAAAGAAATCTTATAGTTCTTAATATCACTAATATATGCTCTATTTGCACCTACAAGATGTAAAAATCACTTATTTATATCTTGCGAGTGGCAAAGCAGTTGATCTTATTACCAATAGTAATTATTTTATCTTTTGTAGATCTCCCAGTGCCTGTGGATTAGGGGTCCCAAAATTGATAAAAACGTTTTACTTTTTTCCATGTTATGGAATTCATTTTTATAAAGGTCCTGATGTTTTAGTACTTTGATAAGCCTATGCCTAAGTGAGCGTAAGACAACAGCTTAAACAATATATATACACATATGCGTTATTATAGTAGCAATAGTTATAATAATAATATAATACCTAATTTTGAAACTGTTAGATCTTTAGTGGTTTCAAATAAGTTGAAATTGCTGCTTTTGGTATTCCAGAACCCCTATAGAAACTTAGTTACGCGTTGAAGTGGCGTGGCAGAGTACACTAGCCCTTAAAGCTGCAAATATAACAGGTTTCATAAGAGCTGCAAAATGATACCTTTAGCTACTACAAGAGATATATTCCTCTATTGTATTACTTATTTGGAACTAAAAGTGCCAAATAAGAGTACGATAGCGCTTAGATTTAGGAGTTGCATATATGTGATTAAGAGACCTTATATACAACCAATACTTCTGTATAAGTGGAAATTAAAACCTGTATGTTACTTTAGGTAACAAAATCGGTTTTATGCTACCGTAGGAAACAAAGCAGAAACAAAAATCTTTCCTATGAAACTACGAGCGACAAGAAGTACTCATATACAAATAAGAGTTGTGTTTGAAGCTAAAGGTTTTATCAAACACTGTAATACAACTAATTTGCAACTTAGAGCTATAATATAAGTTGTAAAATTCACTAGTGTGCTACTTGGGTATCCAATCTACTAGCAGATTTATGTGAGCGTCAGTGATATTGAGCAGCTTGAAACTTGCTAACGAATGAATTTGACATTATTTAGATTTTTTATATACTTTATTGCCCCTTTACAGCATCCAATATTATTAAATCATTTTGCACTACTTTTAAATCAATTGTCTTAAATATTTTATACTCGTTTCAATTTTGTACACGTTAATTATGTATTTGCATTGAATGACGAGACCTATTGTTGCCGGTACTATGTATTATTATACAGATTTTATATTTTTAATTATAGTATTAAGCTCGATACGTCAATAAAAGTTTCTGATTCTAACTTCACATCCGCAGACTTGTGTGATTCAGCCTATATTCACTACATATTATCTTTTAGCGCACCACCAAGTGTTCTACATCTTCAATCTTCATATTTAGTCGCATGCGGGATAAGCATTAACTAATATTGAGCACTCACAATTATAAAACTTAATGTAACGTTAACCAAAAGTTATACAAGTTAAATTAGGTATTTGGGACTTATATACTTTGTAGAAATCTAAGATAACATGATGCGTCCCTCCATCGCTTACAGATAAATCATTAAATAAATAATTATTGTCAAAAACATTTTAAAGAGCCTCGACGATAGATTTTATTGAAATAAAGCTTTGAACTTATACTTAAAAGCAAGATAAAATTTAAATACATGATCTCTTTGCCTAAAAGCATAAAGGTCTTCTGAGTTGTAAAACACCTCAGAAGTAGAGCGAAATTAAACGAATTAAATCCATTTACCACTTTAATCACATTTCACTATCATTATCATCATCATTTGATATCAAAATCAATAACATAGAAAATTACCAACCACAATCAACCAAAGTCCGATTCAGAATGTGTGAACATATTCAACATGACATTAAACCGATGTAGTTGTCAATGTCAGTGGGTAGCATGTGCCAACGCCAATGACATTGACAACCGCTTACGACTACGTCTTAGGATCTTTCTTTAGTTGTACCTATATTTCATGCCGTGAAATAAAGTATGTGTAACAGTCGGCCACTTGGTAAACGAAATAACTAGTCTTAGAATTTTCAAAGGGACGTCACCATGTTTCACTTAGTAACTACTTAAGTTATGTATAAAAAGTGTATGTACAAACTATTACATAGCGTGCTTAGGTGTTCGAAAATTTCCACAATATAATCTAGAACGTTCTAGAAGTATTTAGAAAATAAATCATGGAAAATTCCGCCTAGAGATCAACGCGAGATCTGTTATGGCTATTGAAATACGATTGATTTTCCAACCATTTTTAATGACAAATTATGGTGTCGAATTTAGGGCACAAAGATTACAACGAATTACGGCATTAGTAAAATCTACGTACAACAAAATGGCTCGTCTTTGCTGATACACATTTTATGCTAGTTTGTGCAAAAAGACAACCGTCGTAGGTGAGGTCGCCCGTGTGCCATTTTACGAATTTTGTTAAGTTGACAACACTGCTCTCTCATTGCTAGTACAACTAAAAGTGTTTTTTAATACTTGGTAGACACCAATAGAGCCGTGGTGGTCTAGTGGTAGTGACACCCGCCTTATAATCGTGAGGTTGTTCGTTCAAATCCCGGTACCGTACTGATGAATTTCTTGGAATTCATGTACGGAAATTTCACACCACGGGCTTTTCGGTGAAGGAAAACATCGTGAGGCAACCTGTATGCGTCCGTAGAAGAAATTCGATGGCGTATGTGAATCCACCAACCCGCACTGGGCCAGCGTGGTGGAAATGGCCCAATCACTCTTCGTGGGTAGGCCTACGTCCTGCAGTGGAATATTAAAAAGGCTGATACAGTACAGTACAGACGCCAATTCGGTTTTCAACAGTAGACTCGCGTCTACCAAGTAGTCGGTACCTTGGTTGCTGATAAAAATCTTATTGTATCGCCACAACGGTTCTCTTTTAGCACAAGCTCTAAAACAATCTCGTCACATTCAAATTATCTGCACATTTCTTGAAAAATGTGTCAGAAATTTTAAACCACGCCAATTTAGAAAATAGTACATCAGAATTGACGTAAAATATGAATGAATAAAGATAGAAATGAGTTTCAATTGTCCTAAAAACATGATGATCACGATAATAAATAATTAAGCTAATAAAAGCAAACGCTTCAGAAATCTATTTATCCATAATTGTAATGCACTTCACACGACTACAATGGAAGACTTTACAAATTAAAATCAAAATATTCTATCAATGTAAAGGCCTATTCAAATACAAGTGATACACTATCGCTTTTAATGGCGAGCTAAAAACAGTTTTGAAGTGAAACTTCTAATGCGACTTCTGACAAGGTTGCGTTAAACGTTTAACGCTACCATGGAGGGGGTATGAAAGCACTGTTGCGTCGAAGTTTCACTTCTTCCGCGCGGAGCGACTCCACGCACATTTTTTTCTAAAGGAATTGACGTGTTTAAACGGAGTATTGAGAAGAAAGTTGTGCTAAGCTTTAAATGCATAATTTATTTAATTATTGTTGTTTTTAAACTTTCGCGATTTGAACACATAATTATTATACAACGTGTAACGGAAAGGCTGTATACATAAAAAGTGGGTTGATACTATACCTTATATAGATGCTGTATTCGAAATTCCGAGCCAAAATAACAACATTCACTTTAAAAAAAAAAATGAAATATGACTGACTAGAAAAATCATTTGCACGTAAACAAACATGTCACAACAAGGAGGTGTGGTCTGATTTTGATGTGCAAGGTCGTGTTATTGACCTCACAGCTGTTTAGTGTCACAGTGCTGTGCAAATGTGAATTAGTCATAAAAATGACTAGTTTTTCAAAAAAAGATTAAAAATCAGCAAATGAACTTACACGGCTAAACATCCCCCATCTAGTTTGTTACCGTTATCTGATTTGGTACTTTCAGTATGTATACAGTCTTTCCGTTACACGTTGTATACTACGGGACTAATCGCGCACTAAAATTATGAGATAAATAAATACCCTAATGTCTACCCGTGACCACGGTCGATGCAACTCGGCCGAAACGTCGGGATGAGGAGGTATTTATTTATCTCATAATTTTAGTGCGCGATTAGTCCCGTAGTATATAATAAGTAATTATTGTTTTCTCTTCATTCATTTGTAGTGTTCATTAATATTGGACTGCGTGTATTGAATACGTTTTTAGATTTTATACTTTTCACTTCTGAAACAAACACAGTATATCTAGTTACACATAAGACAAACACACGCTTAATTAACTAATTTGTTCGTGATTCCGAGCAAGGTTTGGCATACAGATACTAGATGATAATTAGTACATTATTTACACTATCACAGCAGCAGTGTTGCCACATATATATCTGAATAGACCTTTATAAATATGTTAAGAAAAATGCATCGGAGCATCTTACAATAATGGATACTCACAAGTGCAAACATAAATACAGTATAAATACAAAAGTAAAAAAGAAACAATTCCATTAACATTTGGATTTAACATGAGATAATGATAAAATTAGGTTGCGATTCTTCGGTAAAATTACTTACATGAAAAAAAATGGTTACGCGAATGCGACTCTATCAATTCCATCGTATAAAATTACATAGCATTCGCGAATCCATTTACAGTATACGACTATAAGATATATGTAGATAATATTCATGAAAACACGATTCTTATACATATTGCCGACTAAGACAGGTGTATTCGAAATATTTGATTCAAGTTGTGTTTCTGGTTCTCATAATTTGAATTAGGTTCAAATTTATAACATGAGTAAACGGTAGTAGGCCACAAAATTCGTCTAAATCTGTCAGGCTAAGACATATGACCGTTATTTCAATTACATCTTTGCAACACAAACGATGTTGCAACGTCTTCGAAATGTACGAAACAACGCACAAATATGCGACTCAAACCACGCTCGTCTGGCCAGATCTTTACGGCATATTGCAATTATTTACTGGTTGTTCAGATTCTTATCTAGTACAGGTCGAATTAAACTTCTTGGCGGCTGGGAAAATAAAAATAAATATTTTGGGACATCTTATACAACCTCTGACCCCAAACTAAGCAAAGCTTGTGATATGGCTGCCAGAGACTGATATACTACATATACTTATTTTTAACTACATACTTGTATAGATAGTAACTAAATAACACCCAGACACAGAGCAAACACTTATGATCATCACATAAATATTTGCTCTAGGTGGGGATCGAACCCACGCCTCTTTGACCCAGAAGTCAGGGTCACTAACCACTGAGCCACCGAGGCAGTCAAGATAGCTACTAACTACGCAAAACTCAATCCTGATTGAACCTAACTTAACAGATCTGCGACGATTGGGTTACGCGCAACTCGTAGCTAATTTCACAGGCGCCAAGAAGTTTTATTCGGCCTACACTCGTCTTTCCACGCTAAAAGCATTATAGAAGCAAAAATATTAAACAGCTTAACCTACCAACTTTGGGGTCCCGCGCTGAATTAAAACAACCAGTAACATCGCAGGAAATATAATACAGAAAGTAATATAGGTAACATACAACGGACAAGCGGTAACAAGCTATGTACAGCGGCGACACTAACCACGCTCCTGGACCTTCAGTCTTCCTCTTAAATGCCAACCTACCGGAGCGGGCCGGTTTATACGATCCTCTCGTAGAACAGGAGATATGCTTGCGCCCTCAGGACTTTGTCTTCGGTGACTTCGGAGACCATGCTATCGGACACGTAGTACCACTTGCCCGTCGGGGCTTCGGCGGTGGACGTTGGGCCTTCGCCCGACTCGTAGCCGGACAACTCAGATTCAGAATCTACTTCGCCGTCGCCGCTGCCCGTATTCGCGGGCATGATGTTCCCACTTTTAGGCAGGAACCACCATTTCGGGTCTCCCGGCTTGATCGGCTGTCTCACTTTGACGTACGCTACGTAGTGCCCGCCGTGCATGCCTCCCGAGTGCTCGACGACCCCGTACAGAGAATAAAGCAGCTCAGACTGCCCCCGCGCTACATTAGGCAGCTTCGTAACTTTATCCATCGCGCAGAACGGAGCGAGGTCGAGAATCGTTTGAAAGTCCACGTGCTTCGACATCTTCCTGAACATGCAGCGAGGGCCGATCTGGAACCTCTTCAAATGGAGGATCAGTATTGCGGGCGGACTCGACACGAGGAATCGTTTGGTCGCGTTAGTGTAGACAGTTTTACCGTCTTTTCCGTTGATTCGTTCGGTGCAAGTCTCGCAGCCGACTTTGTTGTTTCCCGTGAGGAGTTCCAAAGCCGTGAACTGACTGAGGCAGGATTGAATGCTGCACTCGTCCTCGTCGTATACGTAGCGCGGCGAAAGCTGGCTTTGTCGCGAATAAGACATGAAATCCCTCGACTTTTCTGCTTCTACGTTATTGACTTTGGGCTTGGGCGCGGGCGGCGGCGCCGGGATATCCACCGGGCTCTCATTGGCCACAGGAGACGGCAGGATCGGCTTATCGATTGTTTTATTATCGCCCATATACATAGACAACTGCAGCTTATCGAGATGGTTATTCAAATCGGTCATAACCTTATTCTCCGTCAGCGATTCGTAGCTGCTCTCCCCACTGTGCTCCAACAGATTCTTGCAACCCTGTACGCTTATACCTCTCGACACGACTTCGTTCGAATACTCAGAGCGAACGAACGATATCCGCGACACCGGTCTTTCGTATTCATTCTTGACCGGAGACATCTTACTGTGCTGTGGACTAGACAGGTCCAAGTTAATCTCGCTAGACAGGGAGCTATGGCTGCCCATTTCCTTCCCATTAGTCGGGGAGTCGACGTTATCGACAGTTTCCGTTGAGTTATGCTTTGTGGCTTCCGGGCTGGCGACACCGGAATCTGGATTGGACAGATTCTCGAGCGATATCAGAGGTTTGTATTCCATCGGTATAGTGGTGGTAGACGTGGAGGTGTCGGCGAATTCTTTATCAGCATTTTCTGGGGTGTTGTCCATTTTTTCTTGATCTACGGGGCTGGTGCGGATGGAGTCTGAGCTGATGACCTTTTCGGAGTTATACCCTGACTCCATGTGGTATGCCGCGAAATTAGCGGCAGTGTGGGCGACTTGCGAGCCCGTGGAGGTGGTATCGGCCGGTCGGGGAGCATCCTGCTCCAAATTGTCTTCCACGTCGGCGTCAGATTGCTCGGAGGAAGACTTACCGTCCTCTTTGGTGCCGTTGGCCTCGCCGGACGGGGAGTCGTCCTTGGAGTTTGTCGAGTTACCTGTACAGAAGTGTTAGAGTTAGAAAGGTTGTGTATAAATTAAACTGCGACTGTTTTAAGTTGACAATTTGTTTAGTGCCTGGTGAGATTTTGGGATATTTCGCGGGAACTACGCAACATACGTAATCTATCTATCATACTAATATTATAAATCCGAAAAGTTTGTTGGTTTGTTCCTCTTTCACGCAGCAACGGAGCAACGGATTGACTTGATTTTTGGCATGGATATAGTTCAAGGCCCAGAAAGTTACATAGACTACTTTTTATCCCGAAAAAATAAAAGGTTCCTGTGGGATAGCACTAAAATCAAAATACCACTCTTTTTGTATAGTTAAATCAAATAATTGTACATTATAATTGTACGTTAACAAAGGGAACTGACCCTGGAGTCTCTGATGTCTGGCTTTGTCTGTTATCATGATTATCTTTGATGGTGCATTTTGATATCACCAAACAATATAGCATAGATAATTCTGATCAATTTTGTAGTAGCATTTAGCTACTGTTGAATGCCCGGGGTTTGTTCAGAGCTTTTGATCATTATTTTCGATATCGAAAAAAAATTATGCTTACAGGCACAAACCAGCAGTTATAAAATAATATTGTTCAGAAAAAAACTGGCTCCATTCTAAATGTAATACATATTTTTTTATTGCAACGCCACACGAAAATTTAAGACAAAGCATAAAGCTAAAGCAACAAGCAGCACCTTTATTTTTCCTGGCAGCTTTCCTGGCGGCGACGCGCTCCTTCTTCACCTGGTGCTTGGAAGGCTTGTTGTCCTCTTGCGAGTTGTACAGATTCTCCTCTGAAACGATCGCTCACGTGAGTCCATGCTTTATTTACTGAGGCATAAGGCTGGGATTGGTTAGACATCATTAGCATGAAGGTCAAATATTTTTTTGCAGTTTTTGGCATTTATTGATAAACTGCTATACTCTATAAAATTTAACTTGATCTCTGCGACAGTGACATTGACATAGAAGATTGACATTTTTAGAGTTGAGATAGTGGTGAAAAAAATCTATTTTTAAACAATGTTGTAATGAAATCGAATGAGTAATAGAATAGTATGATTGAAGGTGAGAAATTGGATTTTATTTACTTACTATTATTTAAGATCAAGTATGTACACATGTAAATAATGTTATGATATTAATAAAATACTCATAATAATGTAACAATAGTATTTATCAATGTTTTTCACTATTATCGATATTAACCCTTTCAGACCTGGCGTACACAAATGTACACATAAACTTTGAAAAAATATTTAGATATTAATCATGCAACGAGTGCAATTTAAAATGGTTGTATCAATTTGTTCACATTATAAACTACAAAAAACGATCCTACTTACGCCATCTCTCAGCGTAATTTGTAATTTTTTGACAAGTTCCGACCAGTGACCGTCCTGATTTGAAGCTGTGTAGGTAAGCTCATTATTTTATTTCTAAAAAGTGGGAAATAAAAGAACATGCGCTCTGCAAAAATGCGAATCGATGAGATATTGTACTAAGGTCACACTAAATATGTATTTGGAGTTTTTTTATTCTATTTTGATACCAAATAACTATATTTTTTGTTTGTACACAAATGTACACTTCAGGCGTAAACCATGTATATGCGATCTATTCAAGCTTGCGACGTTATTTCAAAATTATGATTTTAGATGATATTTTTGATTTATTAGATGCTATAAAATTGTGGAAAGACATGAGTTTACATTTTCAAATATAAAAACACACCAATATGTTTTCACCGGACGTGTTGAGAACTAAATGAAGGAGATCTATCTGATTTGGAGCTATCATCTGATGATGAAGAACGGCTTGGATTTGCGCCTGAAAGGGAGTTCCGGTCGGTCCGAGTTGGTGCAGATGTCATCAACCCCAACCAACGAGAGGTATGCCCACCTGAATCTGATGGTGATGAAGGATCTCGCTCATCGTGGATCGGAATGAACGATCAGGAACCAGAAGTTGTTGTCACTTCCAATGAAGTTGTGCCCGATGTAAAATGGACCCTTCGTATGATATTCCATGCATCAGATTTGGCAGTGGTTCAGGCGTTCCGAGAGTACCAAATCGACAACGATTTACTAGGCTTACCAAAGAACAAGCAACTCTTGTTGCTTCACTTTCGTCGTTGGCTGGCTGAGAGTCTTGTCTACCACTACTGCTGCGTTGGCGCTGTGACCCCAAAGTGGGCCTTGGTCTCCAACACTAAAAGACGCCAGTCGTCACGTCGCTGCGCGGCGGTTCTCCAGTCCGGCTGCTGCATGTCGCTCAGATCCTTTTCCACGGTGTCGAGCCAGCGGTACTTGGGGCGTCCCACCGGGCGTCGCCCGGTTGGGTTTCCCAGGTAAACTCTCTTGACGGCCCGATCCTCCTCCACCCGCTCGACATGACCGAGCCACCGCAGCCTGTGTGCCTTTCTCACTCCCAGGTTGTTGGCTTCACCAAACAGCTCCTCCAGTTCCCAGTTTTTCCGGACGCGCCAGTTACCATCGTCTCTTCTCACCGGTCCCAGTACAAGACTCTCAAAAAAGTTGAGAGTCTTGTATTGCGAAATAAAATTTCTATTGGAAAAAGAGGACGGCCAAGTGGCAGTAGCCCAACCCTACAGATTATACCTAGAAGACCAGGAGAAATTCGCCCTGTAGCTGAAATAGCTCCAGACGGTGTTGGACATTTTCCAGCACATAACGAGGGACTTGGGACACGGTGCAAAATGATGGGTTGTAAGGGAAGAACCCGGATTAAATGTGTAAAATGCAAAGTTCACCTATGTCTAACGAAAGATAAAAATTGTTTCTTAGCATTTCATACATAAGCTTATGAAACATGCTCCTTTTTCATATAATTATAAATAGTTATGGAAGATTATTTCTGTGCCAATTCTGCAACTATCCCAAAGAATGAGTATAATTTTTGCTAAATATCTTCATAAGAAAACTGTAGTTTTGTTATTTCTATAAATACATTTAAAATTTCCTAGTAAAAAATTGCTAAATTAAACGTTATGTGATTTCAGTGAAATATCCTTATGTACAAGTATTTTTATCACTTTGGACGGATGTGCACATTTGTAGACAAAAAGAAAAACAAATTTTTCTCGAAAAGCTGACAGGCAGGATTTTTTTCTTTATTTTTCCCTTAGTCCTTCTGGTCTAATCCACTAACAGGAATTTTGATAGATTGATAGGTTAAAAAAAAATAACTCAGGTCTGAAAGGGTTAATGTAACATAATTATAATTGGTTTTAATTTAATTACACATGTAAAAAAATGTTATGATATTAAAATATACAGTAAAATTAATGATAAATTAAGTTTTATTTAAATATCGTAAGTATAAACTATCAATATTTTAAATAAAACTCTATCTAAAACTCTGTGGTCACGATCATGCGTCGCCCATCACTAATCGGCATGCCCATAAAGTATGACATTGACGGGTACTGTTTGTACTATTAAGAAATTCAGGACTTCATAGGCGTGATTTTTCTGACAGCTGTCGCAGAGATCAAGTTAAATTTTATGGAGTATAATTACAAAAACTCATTTGGTGGCAATGAATAGGTAATATTAACGAGGACCAAAATAGTTGTCAGTATATGCAAAGGGTTCAAATCAGATTATTTTAGTTAGTCCGTGGGCCTAGGTTAGGTTTCCGTAAGCTTAAAATTTGTACATTATCAATAGAAAAAAAACCCAAAAAAATTGAAATTTTGCGTGCTTTCCGGAGCCTAGCTAGTTTTGACGTGGATCGGGTAAAAAAAATAAGGACCTGTTAAAACGTACTTTGTAGAAAGTAATTGGGATTTTGACATTTGACTGAAGATCGAAAAGCATTCATATTAAGCATTTGAGATTTTAGTTGGATATAAAAACACTCAGGATCTTTTACAGCGCAAACACAAAAGCATTGAACGAAAATGAGGGTAGATGACTTACCGTTAGGTGTTTTCCTGCGCACGAGCGCGGGCGGCTGCGGGCGACTCGCGGCCACGGGTATGGAAAGATCCAGAAAGTATTTGGTTTGGTCTGATGTGTGCATAAACTCTTGGCATTCCAGGATCCACTAGGAAGGGAACATCTGATGAGGGTAGTTGTAATTTACCGTTGGGTGTTTTCCTGCGGGCGGCTGCGGGCAACTCGCGGTCACGGGTCAGGTCAGGACGACAGGTCCTGCAAGTACTGCGCTCGGTCTGATGTGTGCATGAACTCTTGGAACTCCAGGGTCGACACTAGGAAGCCTCGGAACACCCGATGACTGTAGATATGACTTACCGTTAGGTGTTTTCCTGCGGACTAGAGCGGGCGGTTGCGGGCGACTCGCGGCCACGGGTAGGGAAAGATCCAGGAAGTATTCCGCTCGGTCTGACGTGTGCATGCACTCTTGGCACTCCAGGGTGGAGACCAGGAAGCCGCGGAAGACCTGGTGATGGTAGTTGGAAATAAATATTCAGTTCATATATGGGCGTAGCTAATGGGGGCACGGGCCCACCGCAGAAAAGTTGAAAATCAATACAATTTATTTTTCTATGGTGGACAAAAGTAGGTTGGAGCCTCTCAGCTATCAATGTGTAAATGTTAATAGGGTAGGTGGAATAAATAAATAAAATCTAACAAAGGAAATTCAAAACTTCATGGCGACTTTTGACATCAGCTTGTTTCAGTGCATAAGACATCTTCCTCATATAATGCACCAGCCTTTTTAATAGTCCACTGCAGAACTAAGGCCTACCCACAAAGGGTGATTGGGCCATATATCCAACACGCTGGCCCAGTGCGGGTTGGTGGATTTACATAAGCCATCGAATTTCTTCTACGTATGCAGGTTGCCTCACGACGTTTTCCTTCACCAAAAAGCCAGTGGTGTGAAAATTCCATACATAAATTCCAAAGAAATCATTGGTACGGGATCGGGATTTTAACCCACGGCCTCACGATTGTAAGGCTGGTGTCACTACCACTAGACCACCACGACTACATATTAGATGCATCATCGGCATATTATATGCATCATCGGCATATTAGTATATGCATCATCGGCATATTATAGGACATTGGCAAAAGCCAAAAAAAGTTAATGCCATTCACGTGAGACTGACAAAACGGTTTAGTCCATTTTCATAACCCTTTATAAAATAACATTGTTATGAAACAACAAAGGTAACAGTACTTTTATTAAACTGTGAAGGAAATATCCTTTTTCGAAGCTAGTCATGAAAATAGACAAAACCGACCAAAACATAACTTACAAAACGAACTAACCTGCTCTGGCCTTAGCATGGTATCGGAGGCCTGTTGTCCATAGAACTTGACCTTCTGTTTCACTTCACCGTCCACCTTGGCGGGGTCCACCTTCGAGCTCATGCCGAGGCTGCTGAGGATCACCGACTGATAGCGTCGGAGGTCTTCCGACCTGCAGAGAGAAAATGTAATTAGATTAATAAAAGGACATACAACAATTATTTTGCGCCAGAAACGGCATAACCGACTTCAATTGAGTACAGTATGCTGAGTGTGAGTTTTGTCGTAAACATGACGCGCTCTTCGGCGAGCGCGTAAGCATGTAATTTGTATGAAGAAATGTACAGCGCCACTAGCGGCGCGTTTTTGAAACACAATTAGTTCATACAAATCACATGCTTACGCGCTCGCCGAAGAGCGCGTCATATTTACGACAAAACTCACACTCAGCATACAGAAATCGAATAGTTCGCACGAATCGATGTGTCATCCATGTAGTCATTTTTAACATTATTATTGATTTTTCAAAATCGGTTTGGTGTGGTGGTGCATTTTGACTTTTTTTTTAATGTAGAATAAGGCTACATTTGACCACCAACGCAACTGATGGAAAGCGAAGTTGTAGCCGAAGATGGAGTATGTAGACCTAGAAGATACCTATTCACTCTTGACTTGAAGATATGCAAATTAATTGACAACATTTAAAATTTTCAACATAGTAATATTTATTTATTATCAGAAAGAATATTGCAAAATAATATATACGTATATTTATTTTTCCACCACGTCTTATATTTTCCGTAAAATTAAGTTTTGAAAAGTAGCTTATTCCATAAGGACGTAACTGCAAAATTTAGGACTCAAACAATTTTACTGAAGCCACATTAGAAAAAAATAGGTGCTAGCATTACTGTCACTATCAATGCCAATCAATCCGTCACAATAGGGAAGTTTCCTTTATCATAAAAACTAAAAATAATTATATACATTTAAGGACGTTAGAATTATATTAGACACTGTGAAAAAATTACTCGAATATCTTAATAAATGACGGAGTTATGGATGTCTAAACATGACCGCACGAAATCAAAAAACCTCGCGACGGATTTACGCGTGTGACGTCATTCGGCTTCAGAGCCGCGCCGTGGGTTAGGCGGGAGTAAGGAAAAAAGGAAATAAAGTGCTTCATTCTATGTCGGGTATTTTTCTAAGCCACGAATACGTTCTAGAATATCATTGTACATATCTTTATGTTATGATCAACATTTACTATGGGACTAACCCCCCAATATAACGAATAAAAAGTCAGCATTCCCATGATTTTGTCCTGAGTAAATGAACTTTATTACTAAATGGAACAAGACTTGACGTGTGTACCTACGGTTCTGCGGTTATTACATTTATTTTAAATAAATAAATAAATCATTTATTTCCAAGACAGACTTACAAAAACAACAATCAATTTATCAATGTACATTGCATGCAAAAAAAGAAAAAAAATTATTAAGTATTAATTAAAATTAAAATGAATAAAATTACAATAAAATCACTATAAGTATACATTATTTATTCACACATTGAAATCTGAAAATTGAAAATTGAATGGTTATCAGTGGGCCCCAAACTAGGCTAAGCCTGTATTTTGGGCACCCGAAAGAATTATCCCATTGTATTATTTAGATATAATGTGTGCGCCGAAGTGTAGGACGCTGTGTCAATCAAAAGCTTTTCTACCTTACCGAATAGCTAGCTAATAAAGTGCCTATAATTAAAAAGTACACTTAAAAAAATGACAAGAACAAAACATCAATTGAATAACAAGTAAACAAGCAGGTACGGTAGGCATAATAATGCGGGTAAACACACAAATGTGTGAGGACTGGTTCTGGCGCGGACCGCTTAGCGATGTTGCAATGCAAGACGGCGCCAGTCATAGTTAGAAATATTAAATTACAAGTGGTTGCAAAACTTTGTTACGAATTAAGATTTCGATTTAATTTTATTACATCTGTATATATTGACTAGTAGTTTTCCAAATAGTAGACCTCACAAGTTTACATTTTGGTGAACATTTTCTGGTAATCAGTTTTCAAAAATGCACAACTTGCACAGGCAAATATATTCATAATTACAATATTCTGTCCTAAAATATCATTGTAAATTATGACCAACTTTTACTATAGGACTAATCCCCTGTATAGGGTTATCCAAAACTTCTCAGCCTAATATTTGTTCTTATAAAGTCACTAGCTTAAAACCCACGGCTTCGCCCGCGTTGTCTTAGTACATAGGTACTTACTTAAAATGAAAATAGCCCGCGGTTTGATCTACGTTGTCTTTGTACTTACTTGCTTATAATAATATCTAATAGTCCGCGATTTGGCCCGCGTTGTCTTAATACTTGCAAGGATAATGCACACGGTTTGGACAAAATTGTAACAGTATTTGCCTATAATGATTATAGGTCACGGTTTGGCCTGCATATTATTAGTACTTGTTAAGATGGTTATTTATTGCACGCAGCATGGACTGCGATGTCTTAATACTTGTTTATATTGTAGGTAATGATTGATTTTAATATAATGATAATTTTGAATTTTTCGGATAAGTACTATTAAAATGACTTGCCTAATGTGACGGAATGTTATAAGGCCAATAAATTATTACTATTACCAAAATCATAAAAGCTTGCCGTTTGGCCTGCATTGTCGTATTACTTACAATGATAATAGCCCATGGTCTGGACCGTGCTGTCTTAGGACTTGCTCAAAATGATAAAAGCCCGCGGTTTGGCCCGCGTTGTGTTAATAATTAGGTACTTAAAATTATAAAAAACCCACAGTTTGGCCCACGTTGTTTTAGTACTTACTTGATTACTTGATTACTTACTTGACCCGCGTTATCTTGGCAATTGCTTATAATAATATCCAATAGTTCGTGGTCTGGCACGCGTTGTCTTAATAAATCCTTAAAATTATAATAGCATGCATTACTTGGAATGATAATAGCCCACGGTCTTGCCCGCGTTATTTTCGTAATTGCTTAAAATGATTGTCAGTCAGCCTTTTTCGCAGACGATGGGAAGTTTTTTGCCAATGCGTTGATAAAGTCTGGAGAACTTCAGGAAGATCTGGACCGTATTCAGAACTGGACCAGGGAATGGATAATAAAGTTGAACACGACCAAATGTAGTGTGTTACATCTCGGAAAAACCAACCCCAGAGAGACATACACATTTGATGGAGTTGCTTTGGCATCTGTAGACCAACGGAGGGATTTAGGAGTCATCATGACTGCAGATTTGAAATGGGAAGAGCATATATCTATGATAGTCAAACGGGCTAACTCATTTATCTATGTCATACGCAAGTCCTTTCAGACAGTAACAATTGATGTTTTTATTAAGATTTACAAAACCTATATAAGGCCTCTACTAGAATATGGGTTCCAGGTGTGGAGTCCTTATTTTAAAAAAGATATTGATTTGCTTGAAAGTGCACAAAGAAAAGCCACCAGGATACCATATGCTCTGCGCCGCAAAACCTATGAAGATAGATTAAAAGCTCTTCATCTCACGACCCTCGAAGAACGACGATTGCGTGGAGACTTGATTGAGACCTTCAAAATTCTCAATGGCTTCTATAATCTTCCGAATATTCACGACATGTACACATTGAAGGAAAACATACGCGACAGTAGACGCCATAAGTTCCTCTTACAGCCTACACCTTCACAAACCAACACTGCACACCACATCCTCAGCAACAGAGTGGTTTACAACTGGAACAGGTTGCCTGAGGATGTAATCTCAGCAAGGACTATTAACACATTTAAGAATAGACTGGATCTTTGGATAAAGAAGGAAAAAATTTCCTTGACAGATAAATACTAATTTTATTCGACTCTGCTTGATATAGGCACATCAGTTTATACTGCTCGCCTATAAACAAATAAATAAATAAATAAATAAAAAAACCCACAGTTCGGCCCGCGTTTTCTAGGCACTTACTTAAAATAATAGTAGCTCGTGGTTAAGCCCGCATTAGGCTCGATTATGAAGGCGCCATCGTAATAATAATAGCTAATTATGATAAATAGCAGGTTTCTTTTTCACTTTAAGAATTCGATAGAGAGAACACTTTTTATGTTGCTATTATATTTACCATGGCGCTTTCATAATTGAGGCTATTATCGTATTACTTGCAAGGATAATGCCTGAATAATGAAAATGGTTTAGCCTGAATAGTATCAGTATTTGCCTAAAAAGATAATAGCCCACGGATTGGCCTGCATTGTCTCAGTATTTGGTTATTTAATTGACTTGTATCTAAAGCTTATTACGGAGTATGTGAATTTTTGGATGATAAATTGCTGAATTTCTGAAATTAATCAATAATAAATAAATATATAAAATAAATATTGGGGGACATCTCACACACGGTCTCTGACCCCAAACTAAGCAAAGCTTGTGAATTGGCTGCCAGAGACTGATATACTACATAATATTATAGGACATGTACCTGTATGATGCTATTTATGTACTGGCAGATGATGCTATTTAGCGTTAAGTCCTCCTTTTGTACAAATGGTGTGCAAGAAAGTGATAAATAAATAAAAATACATGAATAACACCCAGACACAGAGCAAACACATATGATCATCACATAAATATTTGCCCTGGGTGGGAATCGAACCCACGCCTCTTTGACCCAGGAGTCAGGGTCACAAACCACTGAGCCACCGAGGTAGCCAATAATAATAATTGTATTAGTAACTATGTAAGGAATTTCACACTACTGGCTTTTCATTGTATAGGTACGTCCTTAGAGAAAAAAATCAATGTCGTATGTGGATTCAACAACCCGCGCTCGGCCGGCGTGATGGATATGGCCCAATCACCCTTCGCGGGTAGGCCTATGTTCAGTAGTGCACTATTAATTAAGGCCGCTACAGGTATTCGACATGTTTCATTAAGTCATTAGAAATTTAATTTTCCAGGCATATGAAAAAAGGCACACAAGTAGGTACGTATATTTTATTTTATTTGAGAAACCCATAGTGTATATCTAGAGGTCACTCGTCAGGCATGTTCTAGGATGCTATTATTCTCACAATTTGATTAACTTTTACAATGGTATCAACCCCAAAATCGCGTGAATAAAATCAGCTGTTGAACACAAAAAGTTTATCGACCCGCGTCAAAATGTAGGCAATTTTCGATTGTCAGGGTTGATCCCATAGTAAAAATTACGTATATTGATCTGTATGTGCGCTAAGTTTAAGACTATTGGCTCACAAAATAAAAAAAATCGTATACTATTGGGGACCCATTTTGCCCCATTTAAGGATAAATCATTATC
This sequence comes from Hypomecis punctinalis, assembly GCA_949316475.1. Classification (NCBI taxonomy): domain Eukaryota; kingdom Metazoa; phylum Arthropoda; class Insecta; order Lepidoptera; family Geometridae; genus Hypomecis; species Hypomecis punctinalis. The sequence goes on from OX438814.1 coordinate 2,467,206, forward strand.
ATAATCCTATTCTAGATACTACATTATTTAAAAAAGCGCATTGAAGTTTTGAGACGTATCTGACCCCTAAGGATTTTTTAAGGAAAATTCAGAAAACCAGGTACAGTCATATTTTTTATTTAGTCTCAAAAGCATCTATACAAAGTTTCATGTCAATCGGTACAGGGAATAAAAAGTTACATGCAAACAAAAAGGGCCCGTTTTACCCCGTAAGTTAGAGTTGGGTACGTTTTTCATCCTTAGTGCTTCATTATGTCGTACGATGTACGTATATTCCAAATTTCAAGCTCATATCTTCAGCGGTTTGGGCTGTAGCCTAAACTTATTAATTTTGCGTATCCCTAAGGAACCTTATAGATTTTCCTGGATTTTATTAGTTCATGTATTAAAACATGCTGTGTGCTTCCTTCATACCAATTTTCAACCATAACCGTTCAGCTGGTTCGATGTAATTGACGCTTTTTTCACCAACTTTGGGACCTTATTTGACCCCTTAGAAAAAGTTGTTAGATGAGGAAAATTCGGAAAAACCGGAAAAAACGTAACTTGTATTTTGTTTGAAAAGCATGTATACAAAGTTTCAAGTCAATTGGTACAGGGAATAAAAAGTTACATACAAACGAAAAGGGCCCGTTTTACCCCCTTAGAAGTCGAAAGTTCAAAATTTTCGTCCTTAGTGCTCCATTACGTCGTTCAATGTACCTATATTCCAAATTTCAAGCTCATATCTTAAGCGGTTTGGGCTGTAGGCTGTCTGTCAGTCAGTCACTCAGGGAAGCCTTTTATATAAATAGATTGTAGGTAATAGGTTTTTCAGGACTTATTTTTTAGTTCCGAAAATGACAGATGTGAAAGTGACATCTGCCATTATATGGCATATTATTAAAGAATTCATACTAGAGTGGCATGACAGATGTCATCCGAAATGTAGATCTCGTTGAGCTCTATCAATTTTGTGCCTTAAGTAACGGTATAGAAACGACAGTTACTGAGATAAATTACTTTAACCCTTAAATTGGCATTGTCATATGGGTAGAACATTGACTTTAGAAAATTCTACAGACTGATTTTGCTTAGAAATTGTACCATTATTGCTTTCATATGAAGGTTCCATTATTTTTTGGTAGAAATAAAAATTCCAAATAGCTAAATTTCAAACAGCTGTGCTAAACTTCAAGATGGCTCCGAAGCAGCCGGTTGGGCATGCGCCACGGGTAAGTTTATTTTAATTTTTAGTGATATTATGTGTGGGTTTAGTGGTTGATAGGCTCTATTTACTTTGCTAACATTATAAATAATAACACTGAGCAGTCTCCGTTTGAATAAATTGGTTTACAATCATGTTTTATCTCTAAAGATTTAAATGTACTACGGGTATCACGTTGCCAGTTGGTTGGTAAACAATAAAACTAAAACTTTGTCCTACCCGTAGTACATTGCCAATTAAGTAACAGATTTCACTCATGCTTTTTTTTATTTATTTTTTAAGGGTAAATCATTTTTTGGTGAATGAAGTGCATGCTTTTATTTCGTTTGCTTCAGTCCTTGAACCTGACCCGTTCACACAAGATTTTGGCATTAGTTCCTGTAGAAAATGATTGCTCCGGTGATATTTCTGCTGCTGATGACGAGCTTCAATGCATTCCACCCACACCTTCATAATTATGTCAACTCCGATCTACCATCTTTGGAGTCCTCTTATGAACGCCTAAACCTTCTGCAAACTGACTCTGATAATGATTCCCATCGCACTAGCCTTGTCCATATATCACTGACACCAACATGCAGAGAGTAGAGAACAATGTTATGCACATTTGCGTAATATAAGTTGCACCACTGGTGTAAATAAATAAAAAAATGCTTCCACGAATTTCACACCAAATGTATGTAAAAAATTGTAGTTATGTGTAAAATAAAGGTACAAAATGTTTTATTCGTGACATGGCAATGTCATACCTGTAGTACATACATCAGGATAGATAATTTGTATTGTAGTTGGCAATGTCATACCCGTAGCACATGCGTTTTCGCGAAAATAACAAATGCAGGATTTTTTTCTATTATTTATAATCTCTTAGGACTACAAATAAACAAGACAAAACACAATAAAAACATATTTCAGACAAAAAATCTATATGCCAATTTAAGGGTTAAAGAGATGTCATCCGAAATATAGATATTGTTGAGTTCTATCACTTTTGTGAAGACAGCAATGGTCTAAAATCGTTAGTTACAGAAATAAACCGCATTTAAGTTTGACAGCTGTCACTTTGAGACCTGACATGTCATCCTAGTATGGATTCTAGAATTTGACAGCTGTCACTTTGTTCAGTAATTTTTAGGGTTTCGTAGTAAAACGAGGAACCCTTAAAACTTCGTTATGACCGTGTAACGAACGGACGCCGTTTACAGACCATATTAAAAACTTTCCCTGAAAATTATTTTGAGCACTGTGGAATCATAAATTTTAGAGCTATAAAGAAAAAATTGAAATTTTTAAACATTAGAGGTCATCGACCTCACATGTATATTTCATACAAACAAACAAACAATAACACTTTATTAGACAACCACATAACATAAAAAATACAGGGACAAAACAATACAATTAATAGGTTTCTAACTGGTGGCCTTATCGCTTTAAGCGAATTCTCCCAGGCAACCAAGAATTCATACTAAATTACGTTTTCATAGTAATCAACCATCTTAAAAATTGGTTTTTATCATCATCATAATCATCGTCACGTCTATGGAAGCCTGTCTAGCTACGCATGTCTTGACACGCACTTGACAACTTATTGGGACTAGAAAATAAAAGCCTTGAAAAAATTATCTAAAGTATTTTATTAGAACAAAATATATTACGCTTCACCAGTTCTAGCTAGCTAACCCTGTATAGGGGATCAGTCCCAAACTCTGACACCGGCCTATACAAACTTACTTACTTAGTCCCATAATATACAATAATATCTTGGTAAAGAACCTTACCATTTTTATGATTAAGAATATATTTACCTGTGAAAGTTGTGCATTTTTGAGAACTTATTACGAGAAAATGTATACTTGCGAGGTCTACTGTTTGGAGATTAGTTAATAGTTACAGATGTAAAAACCGCAGTACACTAGACACATACACCAAGTCTTGTTCCATTTAGATATAAAGTTCATTTACTCACGACAAAATTATGGGAATGCTGACTTTTTATTCGTTATATTGGGAGGTTAGTCCCATAGTAAATGTTGATCATAACATAAAGATAAGTACAATGATATTGTAGAACGTATTCGTGGCCTAGAAAAATACCCGACATAGAATGAAGCACTTTATTTCCTTTTTTCCTTACTCCCGCCTAACCCACGGCGCGGCTCTGAAGCCGAATGACGTCACACGCGTAAATCCGTCGCGAGGTTTTTTGATTTCGTGCGGTCATGTTTAAAAATTCATAACTCCGTCATTTTTGAAGATAATTGAAAAATAAAAACACCATAATTTATTGCCGACTTAGTGTAATTTAATAAAAATAAAACTAGAAAACGGGAAACTTCCCTATTCACAACAAATAGGCCGGGAGGTCAGCGCAAAAAGTCCACTATGTACTGCGGTATACTATGGGAAGAAAAATTTTAAAAAGTTTTAAAATTGCCAATCACCTGAAATATGTAACAGGGTCTGCTCAGAATAAAGAAGAATAAGTAGTACTAGTTCCAAGATACTTTTAAAATTCAAACGGATTCTTCCACCAAATGCTAGGGAACCCAGCTGACTGACTCCAGGGTATTGATACTATTTTGATAACTTAATATCAATAATTCAGCTTTTCGAAAGTATTTGCATTTTTTGCGTTTACCTCTCGGGCTAAAGCAAAATAAGTAATTTGAAAATGACACTGACATTTTATTTTTAAACTACATTTTATGTGTCAACAGTGTCAGTGTTAACTGTCATTTTATATTGCTAGTATTTTTTTTATCATTGGCAACTGAACTTTTAGTATAAATCCCGAAACGGCTTGGGTGAGAGTTTTTATCTAATATCTTATCAGTTACTGCACTAAAAATTTTGGAAAAATAAGCATAATGATCAGCATCCCGATATCTCGAAATGTTTTTGGAATTTCATAGCCTTGTGAAATATGAAAACTTGTCAAATGTCAGGAAACAATGACGGAGGCAGGGCATTCCAATCCCTCGGACCACCAGGACTGCAATATGAAGGAAGAAGCGAAAGCATTGACTGTTGTTATAGTCCGAAATGTAGATTGAAGCTCTATTAACATGAAGCGAGTCATTATACAGTAGAAAATAGCGCGAAGTGGGGAAATGCGCAGCTTGTAGCTAGCATAGACGCCTTTACGTATCGCCATACGTAATAAATATGTTCGATGGCGTATATGAATCCAGCAACCCGCACTGGGTCAGCGTGTTGGTTAAGGCTTAGTCACCCTTCATGGGTAGGCCGGTTCAGTAGTGGACTTTTACAAAGCCTAGCATAGGTCGAATCATACAAGTCGGCGGATGTGAAGTTGGCTACAAGCTACGCAATAAAAACTAGCAATACTGCGTAAAAAATAGCTTGATCTCTGCGACAGTGACATTGACATTTTTAGAGTTGAGTTAGTGGTGGAAAAAATCGATTATCAAAGAATGTTGTAATGAAATCGAATGAGTCGTTGTAGGTCAGAAATTGGATTTTATTTACTTACTATTATTTAAGATCAAGTATGTGCACATGTAAATAATGTTATGATATTAATTAAATAAATTATAATAAAATATTATAATGTTACGATAGTATTTATCGACGTTTTCACTATTATCGATGCTAATGTAACATATAATTAGATTTAATTTAATTACAAACGTTACTAAATTAAATTAATGATAAACTAAGTTTTATTTAAAATATCGTTAGTATAAACTATCGATATTTTAAATAAAACTCTATCTAAAACTCTGTGGACACGATCATTCGTCGCCCATCAATAATCGGCATGCCTATAAAGTATGACATTGACAGGTACTGTCTGTACTATTAAGAAATTCAGGACTTCGTAGGCGTGATTTTTCTGACAGCTGTCGCAGAGATCAAGCTATATTTTATAGATTATAAAGCTCACATAAAGATGCGCATTGATTGGGTTCCGCGCAACTTGTAGCTAACTTCACATCCGCCAACTTGTATGATTCAACCTATACCAATATTGTATTAACTACATGGTGCACAAACCTGACAGCTTCGAGCAGGTGCCTGAGCAGTTCGTGGGCATCATGTTGGTCGCCGCCGCCAAACTGCGGCAGCTTGGTGATCAGAGCCGACAGCAGCTTGCGCGGGTTGTACGTGCCGCCTTCGCCTGGAAATACACACAAATTAAAAGTTATTGAAAAGTGGAGTTTTACTGTGGGTCTTAAGAATAACCTAAAAGATGTTATGGAGAGGGTTATGAATGAGTCTCGCTGCGAGATTGAATCAGGAATGAGGAGATCCGCAGACGAACCAAAGTTACCGACTTGGCTCAACAGATTAGTAAGTTGAAATGACGGTGGGCAGAGCACATAGTTCGAAGAATGGCTATTTCTATGTAGGTACTTGTTATAATGATGTAAGTTGATTTACAAAGGAATAATTGCAAATTGTTGGAATCTTGTTTTAAGGTAAACAAGTTGCTTGTTTTGTCATTCAATTAAAAAACTATTGTGCATTTCATACATATAAGTACAGCTAGGTCAGCTATAAAAAGAAAATAATTTAAATGCTGTCACGTTATCTACAATGTCGCCTACAAATGTGTGCAACAAATTAATTGGCATTCATTGTTTGGCAATATCTATTATAGTCTAAATCTGCTGAGTTTTGTTTGAAAGAAAGCAATATGTATTATTGAAAATATGGTTTTCGCTTAACTTTAAAAATATTTTGATGAATTCAACATTATGAGAATAGTTTCAACATTGCAAAAATCAAATTAGTTTGATGTAATACAATTAGCAGCATTTCTGAAAAACATTTATTTATTTGTTAATAGGCGAGCAGTGTATACTGATGTGCCTATATCAAACAGTGTTGAATAAAATTAGTATTTATCTGTCAAGGAAATTTTTTCCTTCTTTATCCAAAGGTCCAGTCTATTCTTAAATGTGTTTATAGTTTTTGCCGAGATAACATCCTCAGGCAACCTATTCCAATTGTATACAACTCTATTGCAGAGGATGTGGTGTGCAGTGTTGGTTTGTGATGGTGTAGGCTGTAAGAGGACTCTATGGCATCTGCTATCGCGCATATTTTCCTTCAAGGTGTACATGTCGTGGATATCCGGAAGATTATAGAAGCCATAAAATCATTTGTCAAAAATATAACCCTCCCTTGGGAGTAAGGTAAAAACAGGGAACTATGCTTTAGTCCAATAGTTGGACTAGCTGATTGCCTCAAACAAGAGTCAAGTGTTCTTCACATTTGCAAGATAAGATGCACCCATTTAGAATTTCACCCACAAGAGATTTAAGATAGATTTTCACTCATGAATTGTGTCAAACAAAGACTGAATTCAGTGTTAGGATGTCTCCAGTGACTAAACCGCTGGCTGCAAATAGGTCAGGGCTATATATAGACCAGTGGGATATCACACATTTAAATAACTAGAAACAAACATAGCTACTGGGTATTCATCATGGAATCTCTCTAGACCTACGATGTATTCTTGTATATCACTGTACTTACTAGAATCAACTTTTACTATGGGACTACCACCAAAATAGGGAAAAATAAACAGTCATTTCATACAAAAAGTTCTTTGGACTTTTGACTAAACGTCATTTCATTTATTTCTTAACATAGATACAATTATGTATACTTGTGAATGTTAAAAAATACATAATAAGGTTACAGTAGAAATAAAGTAAATGTATAGAACAGCTGATGTCAGGGTTGGAAAATATCATGGTTTTTTTAAAAAATCGAATAGAGCACGATTTTTTGAAAAAATGTTAATTAATCACGATTTTTTTGATTTTTTTCATTTTATTATTTAATTTAACTATATTTCTGCGCAAAACGGAACGCGGCTTCAAGGGATTGCGCGGACTCAGCGCGGGGATTTCCCTTTTGTCTGACATGTGAATGTCAAGCAAAAGGGAAATCCCCGCGCAGTGTTTTGTACATTTCGCTTGCAATTACGATCTTACTTTCGTTTTAACAAGCATTCATTCTTGGAGGAAGCACGAAATCACTATGATGGTTCAGTTTTGCTACCGTTGATAGTAAAACCTTTGATTATTTACTTGAAATAATCTAAGAGTAAAACTTAAGTCAAAATCAAAACCATTTAAAAATATGATGTTCGCAGAAGAAATAGTAAAAAATGTGACACCACTAGAGTGGTGGATGTCACAGAAAAATATATTTAGTGAAGAGGAACAGTCACAAATTTTTCCAGTGGTGAAGCAATTGTTTGGGGCGGTAACTTCTTCAGCTGCTGTGGAAAGAGTGTTTTCCACCTTTGGAATTGTTCAGAGCAAATTAAGAAACCGACTGGGAATTGAAAAGGCTGGAAAACTTATTTTTATTATTCAAATATTATAATAATGATAAGTATTGATCACAGAATAGGCGTATTGATTATATTACACGTATTGATTTATCAGATTTAAACGACCATAGTCTTTAACTTAATTATAATTTCTAAATCTGTTTTTTTTAAGTTGATTTCTGTGAAAGAAAGTGAAATGAAACATTTTTGATTAAATCATTGATCTTTATTGAATAAATTATTTGATTTAAATCGTGATTTAAATCAAAATGATTTAATCGTGCCAACCCTGGCTGATGTTTTTGTGATTTCAAGGTTGGCCCCATAGTGAATGTTGGTAAAAATGGTGGGTAATTAAATAACAAATGTATGTATTAACTACCGTGTTACAGAGAATTTCACATTGAACTTCATCATAGTGATTACACTGTATTAAGTTTTATGCATGGTTTCATAGATAAGAGAACAAACTAATTGAATTTCCTGCTTTTTGTCCGTGATATTTATTCTAGGAAAATATAAATGTGCAAAAGTAGATAATGGTAGATACAAATTCAAAGCACTAAATGTGACCTACATGAAAAGGGAAGTCACATTGAAATGTGTTTTAAATCCAAAATAAAAGCCACTATAAATAATACCTAAAGAAAGGACTTCTGAAAGATGATATCGATGATAGATATAGCTATTATTATCTTAATTCAATGCATAATCTACAGTAATCTACACACAAAGTGGTCAGACGACATCATAAAGCAGTTGATACCATTCCATATATTTAACCCTAGCCCTGCACTCGGCAAACTTTTTATAGCAGGCTCATGCTGGATACAAGTCGCTTCTAACCAGTCTTATCAGAGATCTATAGAAGAAACTCAAGTCCAGCAGTGGATGACAAAGACTGTGATGATTATCCACAACTAAATGAATAACAATGATTTTGTATCATGAGTCATTCACTTATTGGAGTTGCTTTATGTAAAACTAGTAAACAATGAGTAGTATTATGCTCTATGTAATTACTCTCTCAAGAATTTTCTTTGTTTACATGCATGTTATTCATCATCATCATATTATCTTAACAGATTGCCACTTGTAGCATGTGTTTAAATGGCTTTTCTCGCAAATTGCAAGGTTTAGTACACAGGCATTGCATTTTTAAAAACTATACAAAGCATTTATCAATAATAACATGGCTGCAGAACTAAAGAAAAATTTAGTTTCAATGTCATTTTATTTAACAGAAAGGATCGAAAAATTACATTATTTTATGTCCTACACTGTGCTTGCCGGTATGTGATCTCTATTTGAGAATATTTGGACCACATCAGTCATCATACCGTTTTGTAGCAATGGCCGGATCTATCATATGGCTTTATAGGCTTTAGCCCAAGGCCCATTCCATGGACCGGCTAAGTGAAGTCAAAGTCAAAAATAGATGATAATGCGAAAAAAATATATAATTTAATTAATTTTAAGTATAACAAACGCTAAGGCATTATTAAAATATACATCTAATATTTTAGTTTTATTTTTTTCCTATACTCGAGGACCTAATTGTATGGTGGGCCCCTAAGTAGTATTAGCCCAGGGCCCCTAAACTCACAGTCCGGCACTTTATAGCAGTCTGAAAGTTACTGCATAGGGAAATCCTTTGTCAGTTATCAGCATTTGTGAGGTATTTGTAAGGTCAAGATTAAATTCAGGGTCTTTAAAGTAATCTGTGTCAAGGGAAGTTAAAGTGCTTACATTTAACTAATTCTCAGGTAGATTTGTTACCAGCTCACTTAAGGATATGTTGAGTGTTGCAGTATTACTATCTTGTTTAAAATTATCTAATTGGATAATAAGAACAATCAGATAATTACTAATGCCAGGATAGATATTCTAATGGAGAAAACAGCACAGAGGCAAATCTAATTGGATTATGTAGAAAAATAAGATAATCCTGATTTTATATAATTTCTAGTGCTCCTTACAATAATATTAGTATATTATTATAAGGTATTAGACCACAACCCACACCAATAAACTATGTGGTTGAAATGTGGCCATGCAGACTCAGAAACCATCAAGTTGATAATATATGGTTTGTTGCCAACCAATCTACTGATAACAAGATGTAAAATATTTCCAACCTTCAGCAAGGATGTCTATACACCTCTTGGCTATATGACCTCTGTTTTATGTTAACTAACTGCCTATTCTGCATGGGTAGCATGGCAAAGAGACAAATTGTATTTTCATTATATCACCTTCAAGAGGAAAATGTCTTTTTCCCTTCACCATGCTACTCATGCTGATGTTGCCTACTTGTCTATGTTAGTAAGAATTGAGTTTTCTATTGGTGAAAGAATTTTGAAAATTCAATTTAAATATAATAAATTTCTGAAATTCTTTTACCAATAGAAAGATAACCTAACCTACCTAGCCCAGTAAATTTGGAGACTATTGGAAAAAAACAAGAATCCAATGGAATACTAGTGTATATGTAGTAACAACATGGATATTGTATTATGTTTGGCAACACATACTCACACTAGTTTTAATGAAGTAACACATACCTGCTTGTAACTCGGCCAGTGTTTCAGCTAATGTCCTTGTCAATGGCCCCCATTCAGATAACTGCCCTGTGATGTGCGGGAGGTCCACCTCCTTTCCTTCATCTTCCCCATCAGCCTTCATCTTCAGCTTCCCCCCCGGCAATGTAAACCTTTCTCCAGGATTAGCCATTTCCTGCAGAACTTGCAATAAGTAGGGAGTCTGTACCAGACATTGCATAACCGAGTTGAAGAAACATGTATTGCCTAGGTTGGAAAGCCCTCGCACTCTATTCAAGTACTGGAACTTGTCCTTATTCTTCAAAGGGAGTATGTCTGTTTTGATCACTGTTTCTATGGTAGGAACTTCAATTTTAGGTGTTTCATACGGTAACTCAATAGGGGGAAGTGATTTAGGATTGCTGCTGGATGCAGCCTGCTTTTTAAGGTATTCAATACATTCATGGAGTTTTTTGGCACTCGCTGTGGTGATTTCATTGTTACAGTTGTAGCAATAGATCTCCCAAGTGGTTGTGTTAGCGGTGAGGGCATGGCAGTCCGAGTGTGGCGTGTTGAAGTGGTTGAGAGCGTGTTTGTTGCGCGCACGCCCGCATAACTGCGAACCGCAGCGAAGGCACATCCACAAGGTGAGGTCTTCCTCGAAATCTGGGTCAGATACTTCATTGTTGGCGGCCTTCTTGCACTCGGAACATTCCTTCTCGAAGCCGCCAGTCTTCAGCACCTTCTTGAGGCGAGTGAGGTCGACTGCCTTCGTGACGTGAGGACATGCGGACTTCACGCTCTCGTCGCAAGATTCTGTCGACTCGTCATTCTCCCCGGGGTCACTCTGTCTCTTTTTCTTGACCATCTTCACACTCGATTAGCGCAACCGCCTGTAATATGTAACGGGATACATGTGTAAGAATAACTTCGCGAGTACAAAAAGAAAAAAATGACAAATCTGTGTCGATAGCCATTGCACGCGTGACAACGCACATTAATCGTTTATGCCTCAATGGAACAGTGTAATGTTACCAAAATTCTATAAATAAAACTATTGCCTACTTACAGCTGCATACAACGTGTCACAAATGTATTTCAAAAGACCCGTTTATTGAAAAATCTATTTTTTTACAATTTTGTCACTGAAGTAAAACAACTACGGCCGTCAGACATCTTTACAATGTTGCCAACTTTCTAAAATAAAACAAAAAGAAAAAAGTTTTTTAGACAAGGGCCTATTCTGAATTTAGTCGATTTTTTAAACAAAAAGTCGATTATTACCTTCAAAACGATGACATTTCTTAATTAGCAGCTAGCGCCATACCATATGGCTGGTGGCGAGTAGTAGAACTAAAATTCTGAAACGTCAACATGATCGTGAATCGTGATGGAATTTGCTAATCAAATTGTGAATTTCCATTGATTTTCTTTAGAATTTACGGATAAATCTGTGTTTTTTTGATAAGAAATTATATCTGTGAAGTGCCCACGTTATTCAGTGACGTACCAATATGTAACTTTTATTAGGAAGCTCCTAAAAACTCGTGTGTATGAGAGGTTGTTGATGTTGTTCAGTTTTAGCAAAATAAATCAGTAAAATGTCGTTACCCGGCAATGGAATATTCGTGGTCCAGGGCGAGATGGCCATGCTCGTCACTGCGATGCGACGGAGCACCCGATGGGGCTCTCATTCCTTCCCAAACGAGGAGTACGATGTGCTGATGCGAACCTTTCAAGATCTGAAGACTATCCTGAACCAGGTGGATGACTTGCGGCTTCTAGACCCTGCCACATACTTGAGCCCCTTCCTGGAAGTTATCAGAAGCAAGGAGACGACTGGTCCAGTCACCAGTCTAGCGTTATCGGCAATACACAAGTTTCTCTCCTATGGCCTAATAGGTTTGTAAATCCTTTGAGAGTATTACTAAAAATCTTTTGAATGCAGTGTACAGAGCTACACTGTTATCTTAATAAGCTCTGATAAGAGCCTATTGAATAATGATTAAATATTGCATTTTTTAATGCAAACTAAGTGTGTATTACACCATATTATAAACAGTAATATCACCAACTTTCACATTTGCAAAGAAAAGGTGATGAAATTTTCAAATATTCAATATCACAGACTATACTTTTTTACATAGAGCTTTTGTTTTGGAGCTTTTCAGTTGGATTAATTTAGTGAGCAATGAGTAGATATCACTATCACTAATAATATGTAGTCGCTATTTTTGTGTGTCTGTGTATTTTCTTATATCTTCCAAACTACCCAACGGATTTTGATGCAGTTTTTTAAATAGATAGAGTGATTCAAGAGGAAGGTTTATATGTATAATACACCTGTGCGAAGCCAGGGCGGGTCCCTAGTAGTTATAATAGTAATAGACCATCATTACCTAAAACACTGTCCGTCTTAACACAGAAGTTTTACGTACACTGTAGACAGTACAAATTGCATGGCTAAACATTATTTAAAGCATGTTTTAATCTTTTGTGGTAATGTGGTATGATTTTAAATTTTTGAGCACAGCTTGATTTTAAGTATTCATGCATAGTCTCAGATTTACTTTAAAGAAAACACAGAAACTGTAGCTTAAACAGTAACAGCAGAGTCGAAAAAAAATTGTATTTATCTCAAAGATTTTTTTTCCTTCTTTATCCAAAGGTCCAGACTATTCTTAAATGTGTTTATAGTTCTTGCTGAGATTACATCCTCAGGCAACCTAGAAAAAAAATTGTATTTATGTCAAAGATTTTTTTTCCTTCTTTATCCATAGGTCCAGACTATTCTTAAATGTGTTTATAGTTCTTGCTGAGATTACATCCTCACGCAACCTATTCCAGTTGTAGACAACTCTATTGCAGAGAATGTGGTGTGCAGTGTCGGTTTGTGATGGTGTAGGCTGTAAGTGGAATTTATGACATCATATTGCGCATATTTCCTTCCGAAAAAAAATCCTTGACAGATAAATACTAATTTTATTCGACTCTGCTTGATATAGATACATCAACACTGCTCACCTATAAATAAAAATAAAATAATTTCTGTATTAAATGTGGAATTGAATCTGTAAATCCATCCATTCCAGATCCTACACATCCAAGCGTCCCCGCCACAGTGGAGGATATTGCAGAAGCCGTCACCCACGCCCGGTTCGTCGGCACCGATCACTCGTCTGACGGAGTGGTCCTTATGAAGATATTGCAGGTGATTCCTGTTCCAGTACATGTGTTCGCAATAGGCATGATGACTAAAAAAATATAATTAGTCCGTCAGATAAACTATTAAAAAAATATTTGATACATTTTCTTTTGTCAATTAAACAAAAATTTATGAAGATATAGTCTGTCAAAGTTCCATGTGACATCACTAGTGCCATACAAATGTATAGGCTTCTGTAAGAGAGGTGACATCACAACCCCCACTACCAATCTTTGACAAGGTTTATTGTTGTCATATCTTGTCTTATTTACAAAAAAAAAAATATGTGTCGAATTTTTTTATAATATAACTCACGGGCTAATTATAATAATGATTTTTTTACCCAGTCATCATGCTTATATCTTTTTTTTTTTTTTTCTTTATTTCGATTAGGTTTGCGTTTGACTACACACTGCCTGATGTTAAGCAGATGTGCGGTCTAGGGTGTAGCACGCTTACCTAGAAGATACCTATTTACTCGGGATTTGAAGACACTCACGTTGTACTTTAACGGGAAGACAGACCCAGGCATAGCATACCACATTCTGGCTGTTTGTATGAGGAATGAGGATTCGAAACGCTTGGTTGAAATCTTCAGCCTGTGTTGACCCACAGCTGGGTAAAAGCATTCTCTCTTATGTGTCATAGTACCCTTTATTGGGCAATTAAAAAACAGACTGGACCTTTGGATAAAGAAGGAAAAAATCTTTGACATATAAATATAGTCTGAATCATACAACTTGGCTGATGTGATGATAGTTACAAGCTGTGGATAGCTCAATCCAGACTGAAGCTCACTTTACAGATACGAAAGGATTTGGTTATCTGTGGCTTGTAGCTTATTTAGTAACATTTGATTCGGGCTGTACTTAATAATCTAGTTAGGTAGTTTTTTCAACAAGATCCTTTTTCTTTGGCTGTGGTGGTCTCGTGGCAGTAATGACCGCCTTACAATCGTGAGTTTGTGGGTTCAAATGAGTTCTTTGGGACATATGTATGAAATTTAACACCACTGGCTTTGCGGTGAAGGAAAACATCGTGAGGCAACCTGTAATATGTCCATAGAAGAATTTCGATGGCGTATGTAGATCCACCTACCCGCACTGGGCCAGCGTGGTGGATATAGCCCTTCATGGGTAGGCCTACGTCCTGCAGTGGACTATTAAAAGGCTGATACACTGCACTACTTTTTTTACTACCTATTTGTGATATAACTTTCAGGTTCTTCGTACCCTGATGTTGAGTCCAGAAGGAGTGATGTTGACAGATGAAAGCGTCTGCGAGATCATGCTGAGCTGTTTCAGGATATGCTTTGAAACTAGACTTACAGGTAACAAGCCACGTCTAAATATTTTTTTTAGAAATTCATGTAAATTTTTTTACCATTGTAGTAAAGGTGCATACACACTGTCCACGAGGCGACACGAGCACCGCAGCTGTAGCTAACTTCACGTCCGCCGGCTTGTATGCAAGTAAAGGATGTGTGACAGTGTGGATGCACCATAACATATGGCCAATTTTACATTTTTTAATTATTATTACTAATTCGATTAAATTAAAATTGGACCACTTCTGAAGTATGATCAAGAAAATGAAAAAATAATTATCAAAATTGTAAAAAGAATGATCCAAAAATACAATAAAAAGAATCACTTGAATACAAAACATACTTGTTTGAAGACGATTAAAATGTCATAATCATAATGTCACCTTTTTCTAGAGCTACTGCGCCGTAACGCCGAGCAGTGCCTGCGCGACATGACGCAGCTGATTTTCATGCGCCTGCCACAGTTCTCCGAAGACTCCGCCGGCGTCAATACGGCCGAGATGTCGCTCAAGAAACGGGAGAAGGCCACTAAACGGAAGAGCTTCACTGTCAATAGTAAGTGCTCATGTAGAGACTTCTCGATAACGAATGATATTCAGTCAATACGGTAGAAATGTCGCCCAAGAAACGGGAGAAGGCCACTAAACGGAAGAGCTTCACTGTCAATAGTAAGTGTTCATGTAAAGACTTCTCTATAGCGAATGATATTCAGTCAACACGGCGGAAATGTCGCTCAAGAAACGCAAGAAGGCCACTAAACGGAAGAGCTTCACTGTCAATAGTAAGTGTTCATGTAGACTTCTCTATAGCGAATGATATTCATATATTTTTTTTCTGACCTAACCTAACCTTAACCTAACCTAGCCGAAGCATGATACAGTTTGATGATTAATTAGTAATTTTGTTTGTGATTTAATTTGGTTTGTTGTTTGGTACCCTTAACTTATATGCCTACGACAGAGCGGAAATACACTAAATATTTATTCAAAACAAGGATTTGAATGATTTTCAGTCAACATGGCGGAAAATTATCGTTCAAAAAAACGCAAGTAGGCCACGAAACGGAAGGGCTTCACTGTTAGTAGCAAGTGCTCATAGGTACTACGCGATAGCGAATCTTCTCACTCAAGAAACGCGAGAGGGCCACTAAACGGAAGAGACAAGAATTAGAATAGCGAGTATACTAAGCGCCACACAAATCGGTGGGTGAGAAGTTAGCCGAAGATGACACTTCGCCGTGATTCGCTGATTATTGCGCATGTGTGCACAATACCGACACAAGTGGCGAAGTGTTGAGCACGGGCGTAGGGAGCGCGCGGGAGGCATGAGGTTGGCGGGCGGGTGTGCCCTGGCGTCTCGTTTCTTTGGCTCCCGCGCATACTTATATTTCGTCTATTGCGCAGCGCTCTGCGCATAACTTCCCATCCGCCGATTTGTGTGGCGCTTAGCTCGTCTCGTCTTCGCGGGGATAGTTCCCCCAAATTCTAGGTGTGTGTGTAGTCTAGACTCTGGTTCATTCGTGAATTTGTTGGTTTGCATTTATATGCAGACCAACAAAGCCACGAATAGACCAGAGTCTAGACAGTAGTATAGTGTATAGCAGGCGCCGGTACATTCGGTAGCCAACTGCCTGACGTTTAAAAAAATTACGTGTTGGGTATGTCTTGATGGCCATACCCCGCGAATCGACGCCGTGACGCCAATTCACGTGCCATCGAAGCGGCAAACACCCTTTTATTACAATGTTGCAGTAGTTCAGAGGTGTTACTGTTGGTCGGGATAGAAGCGTTTGTGCGTTTTAAGGTACTACTAACGCCATCTAGGTTGAAGGTTAGGAACTGAAAAAAATATAGAACGGGATCCATTTTTATTGTCGCCGTTTTTATCTTGCTTTGATTGCTGTTAGCAATAAGGACGCCAGTTTTTAGGGTTCCGTACCCAAAGTGTAAAAACGGTTCCATATTACAAAGACTTCCTATTACTAAGACAGTGGGTTCAAATCCCGGTCCCGTACCAATGAGTTCTTCAGATTTATGTATGGAATTTCGTACCACTGGCTTTTCGGTGAAGGAAAACATCGTGAGGCAACCTGCATATGTCCGTAGAAGAAATTCGATGGCGTATGGTAATCCACCAACCCGCACTGGGCCAGCGCACTACGTCTTGCAGTGGACTATTAAAAAGGCCGGTACAGTACAGTACATACGGTGCGGAACCCTTCGTGTGCGAGCCCGACTCGCACTTGACCAATTGTTTTTGCATTAGTTGTAAGTTTTCTTCTGTATATTTAATTTAATTTTTAACATTGTATTGGTGTGAAGAATCCAAAGTTCCTCTATCTTATTTTCTCATCATAAGGACAAAAGATGATATTTAGGGTATTATCAGGATCCATAAAGGAATTACACAAATAGTTATCGATAATTATTCGACAATTATGTATGCTTTGTTTTACTAGAACCATTTCATTTTCATTTCATTTATTTCTCAACATAGATACAATTGTATACTTGTGAATGTCCAACAAAATACATTAAAAATTACAATTGAAATAAAACTGCATAAATATATAATTGGAATAAAAATAATAATAACCGTTTTGTTGTCACATGTAAGGCATATGACATTTGGCATTTGGATATACTTTAAAGATCGGAGACCGTCATATCCTACGGTTTATCCGGGAAGAAAAAAAGTGGGTGGACTGTGGGAAGTGGAATTGAATTGAATTCATTTATTTGCATAGTACTGTACTGTATCAGCCTTTTAATAGTCCACTGCATGACGTAGGCCTACCCACGAAGGGTTATTGGGCCATATCCACCAAACTGGCCCAGTGCGGGTTGGTGGATTCGCATATTCCATCGAATTTCTTCTACGGAAGTATGCAGGATGTTTTCCTTCACCGAAAAGCCAGTGGTGTGAAATTCCGTACATAAATTCCAAAGAACTCATTGGTACGGGACCGGGATGTAAACCCACGACCTCACGATTGCAAGGCGGGTGTCACTACCTCTAGGCCACCACGGCTTATATGCATAGTATACAGAGCATTCTTAAACCCTAAGTACATACCCTGCCTAGTAGGGCATAGCAAACATTAAAATATTAGGTAAATATCTTAAAAGTTATTTACTAAACCTATCTTATTTTTAAATATAGTTATTTAACTATATACATTACTATAAATTCACTTAGTATACATTTTACTTACAAAACATAATTATACCCGTGCTACGAAGTGTACATAGACAGTATAGAGAAAATACAGAGAAAGTTTCTGCGTTTCCTCAACTACGAGTATAAGCACAGTTTAAAATTTACTGATTATAATGCAAGTTGCAAACTTCATCACTTACTTCCTCTGCGTCGTAGACGGGAGGCAGCGGACTTAACTTTCCTTCATAATATTGTCCTCAATAAAATTGATTGTAGTGACCTTCTATCTAAAATTAAATTACAACTTCCTGCTCATGTTTCCAGAAGAAACCACCTTATGCTCTATTTAGAGCCACGTGTGACTAATTATAAACAAAACTCTTATTTTATTAGAGTGTGCAATAACTTCGGTCTCAGCTATTCCAAAGATGTAGATTTGTTCACTGCTAGACAAAACTTCTTTAAGAAATATGCCTGTACTATTTTCTTTTCGGATGACTAGGTCTTTTCTCTTAGTATTCTTTATCATCTTCTTCAGCGATCTATATTGGTATTGGCTCCTGTAATTGCACTTATGTTGCAAAATACGTACCTAAATACTATACAACTTATATCATGCTTTATAACTGGAATGTTTAGCTATTAGTGAGAACTACAAGGCTTCTTTGTGTTCTTTGTTTTCCAACAATTTATAAATAAATATAAACAAATAAATATGTAGCTTAGAATTAGTTTGACATAGACCCTTGGCCATACTACAAGTTACTATTATTACTATTAAATGTTACTATAATTTAATTTTATCAGTGAGGTGTATGACGAATATACCTACTACTATCGGCTGAATCAAACTTCTTGGCGGCTGTATGTTAACTACAAGCTGCGGATACCAATCCTGATAGAAATTGAAGCTGTGTTCTTAAGAGAGTCTCACAGTTTAAAGCTCTCGTCACACTGAAGCGGGAAGTGCGGGAAAGCGATCGCGATCCGGGACGGGATTTTTTTGTAATGACTTTTCCATGAACTTTCCACGACATTGAAGGAAAATATGCGCGATAGCAGACTCCATAGAGTCCTCTTACAGCCTACACCATCACAAACCAACACTGCACACCACATCCTCTGCAATAGAGTTGTATACAATTGGAATAGGTTGCCTGAGGATGTTATCTCGGCAAAAACTATAAACACATGACCTTTAGAAGACCTTTAGATAAAGAAGGAAAAAAAATCCTTGACAGATAAATACTAATTTTATTCGACTCTGCTTGATATAGGCACATCAGTATACACTGCTCGCCTATAAACAAATAAATAAATAATATTCGAATTTGTATGCCTGACACATCGCAAGCGGGCGCACGCGCTTTGCACTGGACCGCTATCGGAGCGCTTTCTCGCGGCTCTCGCCTCTGTGTGACCCGAGCTTAAAGCTGGAAACATACTATCGGACGCAGCTGATAGACGCGACTGACAGCCGCGACTGATATGTATCTAGATAATGAATGTACACTGAGCCGTGCACACTATCGGACATAAGTCGCGGACGTCACCTTGGGCTGACCTTGAGCGTTCGGACGTCCGAGAGCGATCTGGCGCGCCGGATGTTTTAAGACTGTGCACACTGCTAAATCGCGGCTGTCAGTCGCGTCCGTCAGCCGCGTCCGATAGCATGTTTCCAGCTTAAGTATCTGGGCCATTGGGTCACCGACACGCTGGCAGATGATGTCGATTTGGACAGGGAGCGCAGGGCGTTGTCGGTAGGGCCAAATAGGTTGGCTCGTAGGTTTGCACGGTGCACTGCGCAAGTAAAGGCGACGCTATTTCGAGCGTATTGCCAGTCCTTTTTACGAGCAGCCTATGGGTCAAACATACAAATAATTATTTTTTTTGCAAAAAATAGCATGCACTTCACCTGTGTACAGAATTCGCGAATATTTCGCACGGATCGATGTCGCATTTTTTACATTATTGTTGATTTATCATGATAAAATTTATATGGGACCAATTTCGAAGTATACTCTTTCCAATAAAAAAGAAAAAATATATTGAAATCGGACTACTATTAAAAAGTTATAAAATAATTGTATACCTCCTCCGGTGGTTCGTCGGTCAAAAAGTCCTCTGCCGCTCTGCGCATCCAGTACAACAACGCCTTTAGAGCGCTAATGAGGCTGCCGCATGTAGACGGCTTCGGAGCCATTATGCGCAAACGAACCGCGTCCCTGATGCGCCGTGTGCGCGCCAGCTCCAACACCTACCTACAGCTGTTCGCGTGGAGGATGGACCTGGACTGCCCAATAATGCAACACTGGACGAAGGTGCATGTTGAGCATTCCGGGTCTAAACCCAACTATAAGTTAAGGTAGTTTTAATGTATTTTGACTTATGTGTATGTATATGGTTTTTTTATCTGAAATAAAATAATTGAATTGAATTGAAGCTCACGTAACAGCTGCGCGGATTGGGTTTCGTGCAGCTTGGTAACTTCACAGCCAACAAGAAGTTTTACAGCCTCGCGTGGCCACGTAGTACGCAACACCCGCTAGGGCTGCCTGCCTCGTAGGTAAATCTCACGCTTACACACCGAATTCCGAGGCACGTAGATATGATTTGTGTTCCGACGTATGAAGACGGAATACTGTAATACCATAATCATGCTATACGCGGCATAACTGGATGCATAGCATAATTTTAAATTTCTTATCACTATTCAAATGGGCCATCGTAATCGCCGTTGTATGGTTCCAGGTACAAATTCATTGGAAAGGAAATCTTCCATGACGGATACTGGGGCGGCGGGCGCGGCGGAAAACGAGCCAGAATCTGACACGAATAAAGTCGAAACCTTACGGTAAGAGCGAGAATAATTTTTTTTTCACAAAAAATTGAAACACTGACTTCCGCCGTGTACATAATTCGAATGTTTTGCACGAATCGATGTGACATCCATGTACATTTTTTGTTGATGTATCAAAAACGGCTCAGCCGATTTCGGTAACATTTAAATGGGACCACCTCGGAAATCGATTCTTTCATTTTTCTTTTAAATTGGTTGACAATTGGCAAAAATATCGATGAACATACACAAAAAATACATACAGACGAACATAGTACCTCCTCCTTTTTGGTAGTCGGTAAAAATTAACCACCTACTAAATATGTAAGGACGTCGACTGCTGGAAATAGGCCACCTCTATGGATTTTCAATAAGCTCAGTCGGAAGCGGTCTGCATCCAGCGCGTTCCTGCGGTCTTAATTTGTATCGATCTCGGAGAGAGAAATAAGTAAATTATTATTTTGCGTCAAAAATGGCATTACCGACTGTAACCAAATTCTTCAAAATACTTTGCACGGTTCGGTGTAGTAATTTTCACATCATTGATAACTTATCAAAAAAAAAAACTCAGCCGATTTCGTTAAAATTTAAATGGGACCACAGAAGTGTGATCTACCAAACAAAAAGGAACAAAATCGGTTCAAAATTAGAAACGTCTCAAAGCTAAGTCCATAAAGAACATGCAATAATAGGTCAAAGGATTATCTTAAATAGATTACATTATCCATGAATATAAACAAAAAAATACATACAGACAACAGTACTACTTCTGGAAGTTGGTTAATAAGTAAAGGTGATGTCCACAAGTGGTATATTATTCAGAGAAAAATCGAACCAAGATGATATATACATCATTTGAAAGCTTGTTTTATGGGCTTCCAAAAAATATTTAACTAAGAATTTTTCACCCCTCCATTTTTTTTAAAATGCGAAATATAAATTGAAAAATAACAATACAGCTTATTACTTTTTCTAGTTTAGCAATGATAAAGTGCTTCTATTGTTATTTTACTTTCATTTGTAGCTGATTCTTCTACATTCATCGCTTAATTTCCTAAAATTAAAAATTATAACCTACCAGTGTGACCAGTCAGTAGGTACTTACAATGTGACAAACACTTTAAATGTGTGTCTAATTGGTAAAAATGCTTTTAATTAACAATTTGGAGGTTACTTAATCAGGGTTGATAGAGATAAACTACTTATTGAGCCAAATATATTTTTTTATCCTAATAAATTCAAAATTAATTTTAAAAAAATCGGAGGGCTCTTTTTTGTATTTAACTGTTGTAATAGACTAAGAAAAATATGAACTTTCTCGAAATGTAACGAGTGTTGTGGTCAGAATTTTTGATTATTATTATACCAGCCTCCATACATTTTGTGGACATGTCCTTTGGTTTTAGGCAAGACGCGCACCTAATAAACGAGCAAGAAATAACGATAGAGCCCGTCGACCCGCCGCGGCCCGCCGCTCGTCACGCGCGACACTCCTCAATGGACCTCGCGCAGGGAAACACGCCTATCACGCAGCTACTCGAGAAATGCGTCAACCCTGAGGCACAAGAGCCTACCACTACGGAAGAAGTTAAGGAAGAAAATGGTAAGGAACAATAATAGTCCATAAAAATACTTTTTTGTCTATGGGTCGTCATTTTGCAGAAAGAAGAAAATCTCCATCGAAATAGTACATTGTTCACCGAGAGGAGAAAGTGACCGATTACCGTCGAGAGTGTCGTTTTCTCTCGAGTGATACATAGTGCTTTATACTACACCTACGAGGAAAATAAAAAACTAAATCTTTACTATTTTACTTTTCTACGAAAACTGAATCCTCTAACAACACACAAATTGAAAATTGGCGCCAATGGCGTCTGCAATTTTCACATGTTTTTTTTTCAAATTGTTTGACACCATCCAACACACAGCTAGTGGCCAGTGTCATTTTACGTACTTGGAGATAAAAACTCACTGTAAAAACTTTTTGGCTTTTGATATTTAGGTTACCAGCGCATAGTCTTACCCAAAATTAAAAAAGAAAAACCACGTAAGAAATGGATTTTCATACAATTTTCTCTCCCGCTCAGATGCGTTTTCTCACCGCATATTTGTTCGATATGCAATGACGTACTTTCTACCGTAAATTTGATAAAGTATCAAGGTACTTTCCGAGCAGGTGTAGTATAAAAGGTTTTTTTACGCGGCACATGCATCTTTCTTCCATGGCCACTATTTTATTTATTTATTTAAGCCTTTATTGCCAAACTATAAATAACATGAAACTTAACCTAATACTAATCTAACACATCGGAATTTCGGGTTTAGTGGTCAGCGTGTCTTGTGACACATAGGCCTCTTCCAGCTGTTTCCAGGCTGTTCTGTTGTTGGTTTTTCTAGGCCAAAATGCTCCTCCAGTATTTTTGATGTCATCCATCCATCTTTTTATTTGTCTTCCCCTTCTTCTTTTACCATCGCGTGGATGCCATACCGTAATAATCTTTGTCCATTTAATCTTGCTATACATATGACATATGACAAGGTGTCATATGTCCTGTCCATCGCCATTTCAATTTCCGTATTTTCCTCAACACATCTTCGACCTAATATCTTCTGCTCTTTTACGGTCTTTTAACGAGATTCCTAACATACTTCTTATGATTCCTCTTTGACATGTTCTCAACTTTAGAAGATTTCTCTGAGTCAATGCCCAAGTTTGACATCCATATGTAAGACAAGGTAGGATGCATATGGCTACTATAGACGACGGTAAAAGAGGAGGATGGTCAGTAATACTGCAATAGATATTGTCATTCTTCCATGAAACTCGCTCAAGGAAACATGCCTATCTCGCAGATGTTAGAGAAATGTGCCAACCCTAAGGCGCAGGAGACTACCACTACTGAAGAAATTAAAGAAGAGAGCGGTAAGACAATACAGAACACACATACATATTTTTATTAGCTCTTCAGTTGTTTGGCCTGACGATAAAACCTCCATGGAATAAGGCACTTCAACGATACGCGCGACATTCCTCCATGGACCTCGTGCAAGGAAACACGCCTGTCACGCAGCAGCTGGAGAAATGCGGGTCATATTTATGTTCATTGTTACAGTGATAGCAACCGAAGCCCCCACCGACACCGACGGGGCGGCCCCCAGCACATTGCCCCCTCCATCGCCCCCACTGACGCCTCCTGAACCAGAAACCGAGGGCAAGCTAGAAGAGTACGTGAACCACCGCGGCATTCGGTTCACGCAACAAGAACCCGAACCGAACCTGCAGCCCTACGGCTTAGTTTGTGTTAGGGAGCTGTTTAGGTAAGTTATGTCATCATCATTTTCATAATTGTCAGGCGTAGGACGTATATTGTTGGTTATATAGATATCTCCCACAAGCGTCACTGCTAAAATATTAGTGCTTGCTGCGCTAGCGTTATTTATACATTTTATTTTAATTTTTTTCAGTATTACCAAAGTAAGATCAGATATATAAAAAAAAGGAGGGATTGAAACTAAATATTGAATCGCAAATAAAATTGTAACTGTTTTTAGTTTTTGACTGAAGCAAATTGCAACAGCCATTTATTGAAAAAACATCGAGATTGATTGGATGATTGTCCCCTTGGTAGACTCGTTAAAAGTTAAATGCGTATAGCCTGAATCAAACTTCTTGACGTCTGTAAAGTTAGCTACAAGGTGCGCAGATCCCCTCTCCTCGCGTTTAAACGAACAGCTATTGCGCAATGACTCGTCCTATGTTAACAGACATATGGTTTACTACGTCCGCGTCGTTTCAAATACTTTTTTACCTCGTTGAAAATTCTGCTTTTCTGAAACAAGATTCAAGATTATTTATTTGTCAGAAACATGCTAATGCAAACAATATACAAATTCGAGTACAGATCTCCAAAGAGTATATAGAGCAGATGTTCTTGCCGTCCGCGTCGTGGCGAACAAATATTAGAACAAAAATGTTAAAAGGAACAGATTAACAAACAAGTATTGAATTAAATTATTTTTATAGTGTTTCTCACACTAGGTTTATTTCAAAGAGTAATAAATAATTATTGTGTGTTTATATCGGGCTAGTAATCCGAAGGAGTAGGTTACAGTCCTGCTTTCGCGACAATTTTTTGAAATGTTTATCACAATAATAACTCTTTGAAACATGTTATACGGTTAGCATGTATACAAAATTGAACCTTATCACCTTCTCGCAGGTTCCTGATCTCCCTATGCAACCCATTGGAGCAACAGAACAGCTCGGGCATGGTTCACCTCGGGCTTTCCTTAGTGGGGTGCGCGCTAGAAGTGGGGGGCGACACGTTACCTAACTACCCCTCCCTTTTATACCTCATCAAGGACCAACTCTGCAGGAACTTGCTTACTGTAAGTACTACTATGTATAATCACTTCATTAAAACTCGCGTGAGAATTCATTATACTAAAGAAAAAAGGGGTGCGCGTGCGCCAGTCGACGGGAGCGCGCGTATTCCCTGAAGAAGGAGTACTAATTACTCCGAAACCGGTCGGGTTCCCAGCGGCTTAATTTATTGTAAAAAAACCATAGTATGTGTCTGACGTTTTACGTTCCATTGCAGTTGCTCAGCACAGAAAGGATATCGATCTTTGCGCTCGATCTTCAAGTTTCCTTCCTTCTATTCGAGTCCATGCGCTTCCACCTCAAGTACCAAATGGAGGCGTACTTTAAGAAGATCATCGAGATAATATCGGCTGACACCACTAAGGCTATATACGAGCTCAAGGAAATACACCATTTGGCGCTGGAAAGCTTGATACAGTTCTTTAGGATACCAGGTAATTTAATTTAGAGTTTTTTGGCCTAAAACAGAAAATATATTTTTTACGTATGTCCCTGAGGCAAGCACGTACGAGTATTTGCGTCACAGTGACTTGAGAAAAGTGCTTAAACAAAACTATGGGACGATTACTAAAGCAAGTCAGGTCATTAGTTAGTAATTAGTAAGTTACGCATGTCCACGACCTAATTTTTGAGTCGAAGATGTCTTAAGCTATGTATCAATCTTCAAGCCTGCGTATTTCACTTGAATAGTTAGAATACCGTGCCCATATAAATACTACTTTATATTTGTTGTAAATTTTGACTGTCGAGGCAACATGAATTCAACCAGAACAGCGAAAAAAAAACATTTTCGGTGTATTATCCATCCATCAACTACAGGAAGTCCACTGTTCTACATAGGCCTCCCTTGCGGATGTCCAATAAGACCGGTTGAAAGCAGCTTGCATCCATCGCGGTCCTGTGGTTTTGATGAGGTCAATTTGTTTACCTCGTGAGTGAACGTACTTTAAAACGTTGACACCTTGGAAAAAAAAACGTGTACCAAAATTAACAAACCCCTCATTTCATTACAGGTCTATGCACGGAACTATACCTAAACTACGATTGTGACGTATACTGTATGAACGTTTTCGAAGAGCTAACAAAGTTGTTATCAAAGAACGTCGTATCTTCAACGGCTTACAACATTCACCAGTTGTCTCTGGAAGCTCTGCTGACGATCATGGAAGAGATAGAAATGTCCAGTCAGGTGGTCAAGGAGAAGAGTGAGGAGTTACACGTGGAAGACACTGAGGTTAAGTTCGGCAGAGGCGGCCATGTCACTTTGGAATTGGGTAAGCTTTTAAAGTTGCTCGTTTTTTAGGGTTCCGTACCCAAGGGGTAAAATCGGGACCCTAATACTAAGAATCCGCTGTCCGTCTGTCTGGACTAATTCGTTCGATCACAATATCCTTCTGGAATCTCACGAGTTAGAAAGAGACCGGCGATTTCAGCACAAAAAAGCTTGCCCTGGGTGGGAACCCAGGGCAAGCTTTTTTGTGCTGAACATAGGCGTTTGCTCTGTGTCTGGATGTGTATCACTACATAGTATAAAACAAAGTCGCTTCCCGCTGTCTGTCTGTCCCTATGTATGCTTATATCTTTAAGAGTAGGCAACGGAGTTTGATGCGGTTTTTTTACTAGATAGAGTGATTCAAGAGAATGGTTTATATGTATAATACACCTGTGCGAAGCCGGGGTGGGTTGCTAGTTATCTAAGTATGTATTTAAAGTATACATTTAAATATATACTTATACAGGGTGGAAAGCTGACGCCTACATTAAATGAAATGACATACGCCTTCTGTTTTAAAGCCTTCGACATTTATGAATTTTTTATAAAGCATGATGCTTAATTAGTTCCCTTATTTATTATGAGTGAAAATTTTGTTTTTTCAATTTAAGTATTAGGTTGGGGAAAACGTCTTT
Organism: Hypomecis punctinalis; assembly: GCA_949316475.1. Lineage (NCBI taxonomy): Eukaryota > Metazoa > Arthropoda > Insecta > Lepidoptera > Geometridae > Hypomecis > Hypomecis punctinalis. Next base: position 2,494,091 of record OX438814.1, read on the forward strand.
TCGCATTATAGTATACATATGAACTTGTAATAAAATCTCTTTGGCTATACTATTTGTATCTGGCTGGTTTTGGTATCATTGAAAGATTACATTTTAAAGAACATAATTCCAAATTCACATTAGGAAAATGTGTGATTTTCATTTGTTTTTCGTACTGTCAAGATGAGTGAATCTAATGAAGAAATTCGATACATTTTAAAATTTTACTACAAAAAGGTAAAAATGCAACGCAAGCCGCGAAAAGAAATTGCGATGTTTATTAACCTAGTGCAGTGTCTGTAGTTTTTCATCATGATAACGCTAGACCTCACACATTCATCTTTAGCCACTCAGCAAAAATTAAGAGAGTTTGGCTGGGAGGTGTTAATGCATCCGCCGTAGAGTCCTGACCTTGCACCTTCAGATTTTCACCTGTTTCGGTCTCTTCAGAATTCTTTAGGTAGTGTCAGGATAACATCACGAGAGGACTGCCAAAACCACTTGTCGCGGTATTTTGATCAGAAGTCCCGATATTTCTATAGCAATGGAATCATGTCCCTACCTACAAGATGGCAAAAAGTTATGGAACACAATGGTACCTACACACTTTAGTTAAATGTAAATAAACTATTACAAAAAATGTTTTGAATTTTCTTAAAAAATGCGAACAAACTTTTTCCCCAATTATTAGTTTTTTTCTTCAATTTAAGTAATGGTTTAGTACTGCTTGTCAGTCTTTTTTTTTTATTTTTATTTCGAATAGGTTTGCGTTTGACTACACACTGCCTGATGTTAAGCAGATGTGCGGTCTAGGGTGTAGCACGCTTACCTAGAAGATACCTATATACTCGGGATTTGAAGACACTCACGTTGTACTTTAACGGGAAGACAGACCCAGGCAAAGCATTCCACATTCCAGTCAAATTAATGTCGACGTCAGCTATCCATCCTGTATAAGTATGTATTTGTATATCAGTCAGTATACTTAGTTTGGGGTCAGAGACGGCTTGTAAGATGTCCAAAATAATTTCCATTTATTTAATTTATTATTGAATCGATATCAAGAACGAAGCGATACCAGATACGTTTCTCTTTGACAATTTTGACAGATGCAGACCAAAACTTCCATATATTTTTGTGGTGAGAACAGTGCTCGACTGGCATCCGCGTTAGGATTCTAGTATTTTAATATATATTAATATTTTATGTAACGGGATTGCACTCACGCTTATTTTCATTTCACATAGTAGGTAAGACTATAGTTTCGATCGCATTCGGCGATCTTTCTCAGGTTGATTATGAAAATAAACGATAAATGACTATGAAAATAAACGATGAATGGACTATGAAAATAAACGATGAATGACTATGAAAATAAACGATGAATGGACTATGAAAATAAACTTATGAAAATAAACGATGAATGACTATGAAAATAAACGATGAATGGACTATGAAAATAAACGATGAATGACTATGAAAATAAACGATGAATGACTATGAAAATAAAAATAAGTGCATTCCCGTTATATAAAATATTAATATGTGTGGAAACCACGTTAGTTTCCATAATAAAATAGGATTCTAGTAGTTTTTATTCTGTCCTCATAGAGAATTCTGCCCGTAGGTTGTCTAGACGACTCTTCAGTGGCGAGCGACCACGTGACCCATGACATTAGTCATTACTACGGGTCTCGCTGCGCTCGGCTATTGCAGTTCGCCGCACCACTGCCCACTGAGGCTGAGCTAGATAACATTAGGAATATTAAAAAGGTAAGTCTTTTCTTGAGATATTTTTTCCTTAACAGAACTGCCCAGTTGCTAAGCAATGGTAACCCCCACTTTCTTCTAAAAGGCACGTTTCATCGTAGCTTCCTTAAAATTCTCATGAGGTTTTGTGATATAGTAATAGCCTTTAAAATTGACGTTATTGCCCAAAATAAGAAATTAAAAATAATGTTGGTAATCCCAATAAATTATTTTGGCATATGTGACAAATATGGCATTATACTCCATAAAATTTAACTTGATCTCTGCGACAGCTGTCAGTAAAATCACGCCTATGAAGTCCTGAATTTCTTAGTAGTACAGACAGTACCTGTCAATGTCATACTTTATGGGCATGCCGATAGTGATGGGCGACGAATGATCGTGACCACAGAGTTTTAGATAGAGTTTTATTTAAAATATCGATAGTTTATACTAACGATATTTTAAATAAAACTTAATTTATCATTAATTTTATTGTATATTTTAATATCATAGCATTTTTTACATGTGTAATTAAATTAAACCCAATTATATGTTACATTAACATCGATAATAGTGAAAAATGTCGATAAATACTACCGTTACATTATTATGAGTATTTAATTAATATCATAACATTATTTACATGTAAATCTTAAATAATAGTAAGTAAATAAAATCCAATTTCTCACCTTCAAGTACTCATTCGATTTCATTACAACATTGTTTGAAAATCGATTTTTTCCACCACTATCTCAACTCTAAAAATGTCAAAGTTTTGTCAATGTCACTGTCGCAAAGATCAAGTTAAATTTTATAGAGTATACAAAATTATCTACGTTACAAAAACCGTTGTTTTTGCTGAAGACATGTATGAAGGCTATAACTGCTATACCTAAGTGTTCTAATAATGCTCAGCTGTCGCTCGTTTAAGACTGCCTCGAGCTAAAGGCCGAATTACAAGTCGTCGGATGTGAAGTCAACTACAAGCCGCGCAATATCTAATCAAGAAAGAAAGAAAGAAATACAGTTTATTTCGTGACATACATGAACAAATATAAACAACAAACAAGAGTAACAGTGGTGAAGCAGCAAGTGAGCACGGTATGCCACGAAAACCGGACCCAACTCAGCGTGAATTGCTGATTGAGAACAATCAAATCCAAATATTCTATAAATAAAAATGAACCCCTATTTCTCCTGGTCACGCTATAACTTGAGAATGGCTGGATTGATTTGGCTAATTTTGATTTTGAATTATTCGTAAAATCTTAGAGAAGGTTTAAACAGTGAAAAAATGTAAAAAAAAAACGTCAATTTAATATTCCCATACAAAATGTTTCTTTAGAGTTTAGACCGAATCATACAAGTTGGCGGATGTGAAGTTAGCTACAGGCTACGCAATATCCAATCCAGACCGAAGCAGTCACATTAAGCAGCGCGTTGATTGGGTTGCGCGCAGCCTCTGGCAAACTTCACATCCGCCGAACGTTTTGACTGTAAAGTTACTTATTCCATTCGTTAAATGAAAGGTCACTTTTAGTACGCCCCTCGTATGGGTCGAATTTTATTATGCACTTAAGTTTAATCGAAACTAACAGAAGTATAGGTTAGTAGACGTATTTCACTGCAACCACGTAAACGGGATACAACAGTCAAAAATATTATTGTTCAATCACGAAATGGCCGCCGGCGACATAAACAACGCGTGAGTTCCGGGCAGCCGCAACACAGTATAACATACAGTAAAATATCTTCATACAAACGTGCCGCTCTCGGTTTGAATGTGTGCGTGCGCGCCGATTTTACGCACACGCTAGCATAATATATGTGGGGATAAGCTGGCGGCAGTACGGGCTGTGCAGCGCGACTGTGAGCACGTGCGTACGTTACATGACCGCTCGCGTTCGTCAACTCTCGCCGGCCACTTACCATAATATTAATTATTACGAGTATCATGACTTCAAAAAGGGGAAAAAAATAATGTAGTGTTTTCGGGTGCCTCAATGACGATTTCGCAAACCCGGACTTATCATTCTTCATAGTTCCTACTGAACCAGAAATGTAAGTATCTACTTATACTTAAATCTTATTAGAAAATGTGTTATTGTATTGTATATTTCACAGTTTATGTGCACAGTTTTAAGAGCGTACCGCATTTCCATTTTTTTCGCATTTTTCCATATAAATGTATTCCCAAATTTACTTCCTGAATACTATGTTTAGAGCTAAAGTTTATTTTAAGATGTCTAGTTTTACTATAAAACAGAGGATTGAGTACGAAACATCGTTTAGGTAAACGTATTTGTCGCGTATAGTGTAATAAGGGCAATTTCACAATAATTAATATTGCAAATTACTATTGAAACGTTTTTTTCTATTGTCTTATGTGTGAATAAAGGCTTTTTATTTTTATTTACTAAATTTATAAATTGGTAAAATATTCAATCGTAATATGCTTTTTATTGCATAAATTTAGATCAAGTGCTGCTTGTTATAAAATATTAACTAAAAGTAAAAGTGACAACCCTGGGGATCAACGCAACAGTAGGCTAAAAACTCGGCGGGCGGCCTTAGATAACCTACTGTTATGTATTTACTGTGGCCGCAAGCGACATGCGAACCGCGCGTGAGATCAGTGCGGACTGGCGGCGCGCGGGGCGAAGTTAACCTGCCCGGTGCGAACGGTGAGCGATCGCTTAGCGCAAGTCAATAGACTGGCGAACAAAAGAAACCTGCCTCGAGCCGAGTGACACGGAGCCAGCTGTTACTCGATGTTGGGTCTCAGGTGTTATTTGTTCTATGGGACCCCACAAAGAAAATAAAGAAACTGAAATTAGGGTGACAGATGAATTTGATATGAAGTTCACCGGGTTAGCTAGTACCCTATAAAACAATACTCGTTTTGTTGACAGTGGGTGACTCAAGGCACCGAAATGTTCAACCAGAAGCCAGAACAAGGGATCCAGTTCTTGCAACACCACGGGGTGTTGAAAACTCCTTTGGATCCTCATGAAGTTGCCATGTTTCTGCGGGAAAACCCAGATTTGGATAAAAAAATGATTGGTGAGTATTAATTACCTGTACCTGTACCAGCCTTTTTAATAGTCCACTGCAGGACACAGGCCTACCCACGAAGGGTGATTGGACCATATCCACCACGCTGGCCCAGTGCGGGTTAGTGGATTCACATACGCCATCGAATTTCTTCTACGGTCGTATGCAGGTTGCCTCACGATGTTTACTTTTACCGAAAAGCCAATGATGTGAAATTCCGTACATAAGTTCCAGAGAAACTCATTGGTACGGGATCGGGATTTGAACCCACGACCTCACGATTGCAGGTCGGGTGTTACTACCACTAGACCACCACGGCTTAATTATTATTAATTACCTGTACATGTACAAAACAACATTATAAAGTACCAGTCTTTTAGGGTGAACCATATCACCGCGCTGACTCAAAAATAACTGTACCAGCCTTTTTAATAGTCCACTGCAGGACGTAGGCCTACCCATGAAGAGAGATTGGGCCTTATCCACCACGCTGGCCCAGTGCGGGTTAGTGGATTCACATACGCCGTAGAATTTCTTCCTTGGACATATGCAGGTTGCCTCACGATGTTTTCCTTCACCAAAAAGCAAAAATTCCAAAGAATTCATTGGTACTGGACCGGGTTTGAACCCACGACCTCACGATTGCAAGGTGGGTGTCATTACCACTAGACCACCACGGCTTTACCACAATAACTATGGGAACTGAAATAAATATTTACCGTTTTTTACTTACGAATAGAATGTAACTACAGTTTTAACACTTTGCAAGTCTTACACGAGGCGACGGCAACTCAGCTTTATCAATTTCTTTTTATGAGACAAGTCTCGCTAATATTGTAAACATTTTACAGTTACGCTTGCTCCAATGCACTGCTTGTTGCGCTTGACGGGTTATATCGTCGTTGAAAACTAAATTTCAGCGAGATAATCGTCCTTAGATTCTGCCTTTTATGGTTCCGTACCCAAAAGGTAATGATGAATGGATAGATGTTGATGTAAAAACGTTCGTATAAATCGAGTGTCGGAATTAAGATGCTTGAAGACCTTTGACATAGTTAAACAGTTGAAACAGTCGGGGCCTACAATATAACATATATCGCCCGGTTACGGAAGAGTTAAAAACCTTTCAGGAAAATAATATTCTGAAAGATAGTGAAAACCTTGTTGCAATCTGTTGTCGAGTTTAGAAGATATATAAAGCTGATTCACAGACAGACACACAAAAATAGCGGTTTTGCTTTATACTATGTAGTGATAAGCCACTGTAACGCTCTGTTCTGTCCGATTGCTGACGGTAGTTTGAAAGAAGTATAGACAGTCGTACAAAAAGGTTCCGGTCATTGCTTAGCTGCAATAATCGCTAAGAAACAACTAGTCAAGATGGCACCATGAGTGCTGCAGTATGTTCGTAATTATGTACAATACTTTTTCATCACATCTATTCGAAAAGGAATAATCTTTGCCGCGCACTTTTTGAATTTGGAACAAATAAGTGCGCCGGAATGATCTTTGCCGCGCACTTTTTGAATTTGGAAGTATTTGTAATGTTAGTGTTCAGCGCCAAGAAAATGAATGAAAAGAATGTAAATATAAGTTTTCATTTGTTTACTTAAAATCACAAGCAAAGCTTGGTCCTTTGGTAGGCATCAATGGGGCCGAAACCAACACTGAGAGGCCTTTTTACATCTTTTTTTATTAAATTAATATAAAATGTTGAGTACATAAAGTAGAATGAAAAAACTAATTGCTAGATGTGACTTACAGTATATCGGGCTATTGTGATGTGCTGTTCGATGACTTAATACGGGCTATGGAATGAGGTACGGCACCCGCCAAATAATGCCTCATTTCAAATATTCAGGCGGGTGGTGACTTGCCATTCACTAAATGGGCCCCCCATAATAGCTACTATATTGGCGCCGGAGGGGCAACATTGGTGTGGACGGCTTAGGGTGTCGAGAGGTGTGCTGCGCTTTCACTAGACGCTACTCGCGGCGTTATGCCCTTTAACACTTCCACCCTGGAGCTTAGGTTCTTAGCTCTTGCGGTTTCCACTCCAAGCCGGCCTTAAGGCAAGAGAGGAGTCAGGGGTCTCATTTAGCCCCAGGGAATCAGGGTTCGCGGTGTCGCCACTCACCGACGACTCGCCACAAAGTCGCCCCTGCGATTTCATTTTCATTTGTTTTATTATTAGATACCATTTAATTTCAATTTAGTTGTTACTCTACGTTTTATTAAATAATAAATAATATGTATTACAATAAATTATGAGGCACCTTTTATTTTCTCATAGAGGTGATGAAAAGTAGAGTGTACCACTCGAGCGCAAAATATATTTTTGGCTCGGGCGACGTACTTTGAATCCCTCGCGACGTTCAGGATTCTACTAAAGAATCCCGAGCGTAGCGAGGGAGCGTACTCTAGAATCCCTCGCTTCGCTCTGGATTCAAAAAAGCGCCCTCGCCGTAAAAATATTATTTTGCTCCCATATGATGGGTACTTCTTCGAAATTTCATTCTTTGACTGATTCATCTGGCCAAAATTTTATTTCACTTTCAGCTCTGTCGCACATGTTCATATGTAAAAAAGGTAACTATAGAACATATATTTCAATGAGGGACTTGTTTTTATTAAGTAGTTTTTAAAATATCTACGTTCAAATATTTTGTGCCCAGATGAATCAGAATTGATTACAGATGAATCAGAACAGAACTGAAAATGAAAAACTATGTAATTTGGCTGTGTAATAGGGAAATCTAATCATATTTTACATACGTACATACAATTTTAACACTATAGCACGAAAAAAAGTTGACGAATGAACAATATTTCTTGTTTTAGAAATTTTAGAAATCTAAAAATTTTAATACTTAATTATAATTCTTATATTACCTGGGTAAACGAAAACATTTTAAATTACGTAAATGAACTATTACTAATATTTGTTACTGATAAATAGGTACATGAAAGTTAATAATTAAGAAAAATGAAACAATGTTTGAAAATATTATCAAAGATTTTCTTATACAAAAAGCATACTATAGTGTAAAAGATTTTATGTCTGACAAAAATTCATTGCGTAACCTGACATGTGACAGTATTTGTAAATGAAAATGTATTCATTCTGTTAGTTTTATTGTTTTATGTTAATTTATATTTATTGTTTACTTTTGACATTCATAAGTGTGCATTATTGTACCTATGTTTATTTTTTTCCATGTACAATTCACGATTCCTGTTTATTATATAATGAAAAAAATAAGATTAAAGTAAGAAACATGAGATCAACTTCAATTAAATGGAATTTTGACAGTAATCTTCCTTGGTAACTATCACAGAAACATAATTTTTCTTAGTATCGTTAATTATAAATAATGAAGTCACATTTAAGTACTACAAGAAATAAATCTTTAGCTTGCTGCAAGGGCCCGAGCTACTTTCAATGTCATCTTTAAAACCTTTTTCTTGTTGACGAGATCTTGATTTTTTAATGGAAGATTGAGTAATCATACCTTCACCAGCAGTGTGAGACTCTTTTGTAAGTTTATTTTACTGAAGCTTTTTAAACACAAAAATGCCCTCATCGTTTGAATCTGAACAATCATCCACGTTTTTCTGAAGAAGGGTCGATAAGACATCTCTGGTGAATTTTGGAGTAATAATTTTTTTCATCGATTGACGAAGTTTCTATCCAAAAACTGTCATCATCGAGGTCTTGTTGGGCTATATAAGCTATATTCAAAGCTTTTCCAGTATGAATTTTATGATTTAAATGGCGTTTTGACCATATGAATCAGGCCAGATGAATCAGGATTTTGCCGTAATACATGCATAACTCATCGTACATACTGAATTCAGTATTGTCATTTTTCTACTTGAATCTATAACCCAAAAGCATTACACGAAATACAGATTGAAGTTGTAAAACCATAAAATAAATTTTATAAAACAGGCATTGTAATCATAATGCCACCTGAACTAAGCACAGATGAATCAGACATTTATCTTTGTAACTCCGGGATCCAAGCAAACCAGCCGTATATCCACCTTCTGGCTCGTCTGTTGCACGACTGGCTTCCCCCTGCGCGAGAAGTCAGGCTCTCATCATCATCACCCGACCAAGCACGGTCAAGCGCAGCATACGCCACATTAATCAGTATTATATGCCGGACACTTCTTATTAGCCTATTTATAAACATACTAAGGTAGTTATAACTAATACACATTTTTTTTATAAAAGTGCAATTCATTTCCTTTTGATATAATTATAATTTATAATGATTTACCAAAGGGAAAATGCGATATCGACCATTTTCTTTCGAAAAATGGCAAGCGGACGCGGTATATGAATCAGGAGAACAAACTTCAAATATTTTTAATTTATACTTGGACTGCAATGATTTGAAAAATATCACTTGTCCCAGGTAGAGTTAAAGGTAAACTGTATAGAAAAAAAATTACACACTGTTTTGTTTGTTGGTTTCAGAAAAAAACCCATAGACGTCCAAAATTTTGTCTTCGAAGAAGTACCCTGATACAATCTACTATTATACATTTGTACAATTTCAGGTGAATACATTTGCAAACGTTCGTCCCGCGGCGAAGAGGACGACGGGCCGAGCGTACTCGGCGCGTTCGCTGACAGCTTTGACTACGCCGGGTTGAGGATAGAGCAGGCTCTTCGACTATATCTGGAGACTTTTAGACTGCCCGGAGAGGCGCCTTTGATATTCCTGGTCATGGAGCGATTTGCGGAAAGATGGCATGTGAGTTCAGACTTATTTTTAAATAGATACAGCTTCGACTACGCCGGCCTAGGGATATAGCAGGCTCTTCGACTATGTCTCGAGATCTTCAGGCTTTGATATTCCTAGTTTTGGAGCGATTTGCAGAGCGGTTCATGTGAGTTAATACACCCAATACTAGAATGTTTTAACTGCTAAGGTTACAGATTTTGATTACACAGGGTTGTGCTTTGTGCAGACTCTTCGCTTATATTTCGATACGTTTAGATTACCAGTAGAGGTTCCTTTGACATTCCTTTTATATAATTATTTATTAGAAGTTCCTTGCTGGTTTAGGAAGTCTGTTGCTTACTTTTTCTGTGATCATCACAAACTGGTTTTTATGTCTCCGAAAACAAAATTAAAGGCGATGTTACGTTTAGCATGGGTACACGTACTTGTGTGTATAATATTGTATATCTAGACACAAATACATATACACATATATCTATACACAAATACATATATTTTACTTACTTCTTGTACCTGCATTTTTATGCCTATTTTTCTAACTCCAAAACGGATGAACCGATTTTGATCTAATGTGATTGAAGTAGTTCTTAGCTATAATTTAAAAAATACACAACTGGTGTTTAAAATGTTTAATTTATACATTCGTTCCTACAGTCGACGAACGGCGAACCATTCGCGAACACAGACGCGGCCTTCCGGCTCGCGTACGCCGTGATAATGCTCAACATGGACCAGCACAACCACAACGCCAAGAAACTCAACGTGCCCATGACCGTGGAGGACTTCGTCAAGAACCTGCGCGGGTGCAACGGCTCTGGAGATTTTGACCAGAAAATGTTGGAAGAAGTGTTTCATTCTATCAAGTAAGTATTGTATTTTACGCTGTATAGATGCTTTAAGTTTTGTGTAAACAGGAGGCGAAAAATGTCAAGCAAAAGATGTTGGAAAAAGTGTTCCAACTATCAAGTAAGTATTGTATCTAACCACCTTTAGGCTATCGACATTGAAAGCATAAGATGTGATCTTATTTAAACATTATCGCGTGGGAACTTGCATATGTGTAAGAATCTACTAATTCAAAACTGCTAGTCGTTGGACGATGAGTAAGTCCAAGCTTGGCTATGAATTGAATAGCCAATTACATAAAATAAAATAAAAGATATTTTTCGGTTTGCGTCCAATTATATCAATCCAAGACTGATCTACACATTGGGGTATTTGGAGTGTTGGAACCAAGACTTCAAGATTTAGCCAATGTGGCTCTGGCATGAGGTGACATTATGATAGCCCAATCGCCCTGTGAAGGGCTCGAAGGTTTGTATACAATAGTTGTCAATTGAAGTAAAAACTTCTTTAGCGGCGTTGTCCACTTTTTGGGATGGGTAAAAACTCGTATCAGGACGTGATCGAAAATTAGTAAAAAAGAGGGAGCACGTTTTAACTTCTGCCGACACTCCCGTAATGCAACGCCGTGTTTTTTTTGTTACGTCAGTTTTTTTGTTCTGATTGTTCTACTTTGTGAGTTTCATCTAGTGAGTTTCCCTATAATACTAGCCATGATCGTTTATCCGATTTTTGTTGCAATAGTATTTTATCAGTTGATATTTTATTTCCAGGAACGAAGAGATGGTAATGCCGGCCGAGCGCGTAGGTCCGGTGCGCGACGCGTACCTCTGGCGAGTGTTACAGCGGCGAGGGTGCGGGAGCGGCGCGCGGTACCGCGCCGCCGCCGCCTCGCCGCCGCACCGCGCCCGCCTCTTCACTGTCGCCTGCCCGCCTACTGTAAGTATTCATCAGTGATTAAAGAACCCATTAAGAACCTGACAAAAAGGAGTTGACACGCCTAAGCACCGAAATCTGCCAAGTCAGTGGGGGGTGAAGAAACGCACACAAACCAAAATATAAGCAAGTTTACACGCACACAAATGTAATTAACTAACACTAACTGAAAATTAACCGCACACAAATGTAATTAACTAACACTAGCTGAAAATTGACCGCACACAAATGTAATTAACTAACACTAACTGAAAATTAACCGCACACAAATGTAATTAACTAACACTAGCTGAAAATTGACCGCACACAAATGTAATTAACTAACACTAGCTGAAAATTAACCGCACACAAATATAATTAACTAACACTAGCTGAAAATTAACCGCACACAAATGTAATTAACTAACACTAGCTGAAAATTGACCGCACACAAATGTAATTAACTAACACTAGCTGAAAATTAACGCAACACAAGCGCAACCAGACCGATATATTTATATAAAGAGCATGACCGCCGGTCGCGTACTTTTGGCAGAGGGGTACGCTTTGCAGTGACGACTCCTTTTGGTTAGGTACTTAATGAAAGAACCGGTCCTTACGCTACGACAACGGGTAAAGATGAAGGACGGGTATATATCAATAGTATAGCCACAAGCTACATTCTTGCCACGCAGCAGACCGGACTCTGGCCCATCGAGACGAAGCGACTCACGCGGCGCTTTTCTTTGTTTTTGCGGTGTTAAGTAAAGTCGTTTGACGCATTGTGTAAACCGGCTGTAAGGCGAGAAGCGGACAAGAAAAGCACACTAAATTAATAAGTATACTTTTGTGTACCTTATGTGAAAAAAATAAATCGAAACAAGCATAAATACAATAGAACGAGTATTGTTATAATCCTACCGCTTAACCAAGTCCTCGCCTGCACTGTACAGGGGTGCCGGGGGAGATGACAAAGGGGACTGAGACAGGTGCGGGCGGCGGGTCTCAGTCCCCCTGTATGTACCGCGCAGGCGAGGACTAAGTTAAGCGGTAAGGTTTAGCTCAGGTATAGCTTTACGCATAACTCGATTAAAACTAGTTAATAATTTTATTGTTATTGTAATTTTATTATTATTGTAATTTTATTATTTGTAGCCGTGGTGGTCTAGAGGTAATGACACCCGCCTTACAATCGTGAGGTCGTGGGTTCAGATCTCCGGTCCCGTACCAATTGAGTTCTTTGGAATGTATGTACGGAATTTCACACCACTGGCTTTTCGGTGAAGGAAAACATCGTGAGGCAACCTGCATACGCCCGTAGAAGAAATTCGATGGCGTATGTGAATCCACCAACCCGCACTGGGCCAGCGTGGTGGATATGGCCCAAACACCCTTCGTGGGCAGGCCTACGTCCTGCAGTGGACTATTAAAAAGGCTGGTACAGTACAGTACAGTACAATAATTTTATTCATTTATTTCAATGCAGGTAACAGCTCTATCAGCGGCATTCGAGCGCGCTGCACCACCCACTCCAGAAGAAGTAGAACAAAACAACACACGCGACAGCCCTGCCCTACTAGCCTTACAAGGGCTGGAGAGGTCCGCGGCCCTAGTGGCTAGACTACCGGCTGATTCTATAACTGTGGATACGTTGCTACTGACCCTGTGCAAGTTTACTGGCTTATTAGCACCTCAGCATCCCGCTTACATCGGTATAGGTGAGATATCACACATCTTATACATATGTAAGCTAGTTTTAGTGATAAGCGACGTGATTTTTAAAAATAGTTGAGACGTACAAACTATTGAAAGTATCCCACCGCTGTGTTAGGAATTAAGACAAAACAAAATCCGTGACAACCCCGCCTTACTAACCCTGCAAGGGTTAGGTAAGTCTGTGGCCTTATTGGCTAGACTATCGGCATATTCTATCACAGTTGACTCATTACTGCCAACCCTGTGCAAACTTATTGGCGCCGCAACATCCCACTTACATTGGTATAAATAAGATATCACACATTTTTATGCATATTTAACCTAGTTTTAAGAATAGTGACGTTATTTTTGAGGATAATAATTAATGTGACATTTATTTGAAAATGTATTAGAGCTATCCCACCGCTGCTTTATAAATTAAGACAAAATTACGCATATAGGAACTCTATACCTTACTATATCGTCCCTTATACTCGCGATTGCCGTGTACTAGCCTTACAAGAGCTAGAGAAATCCGGATTATCTGCGATAGCCCCAGCTTACACAGGACTATGTAGCCAGGCGTTGCAAAAATATCCTATATGTTTTAGAATATTTGAGATAGCAAGCTATATTCAAGATGTCCTTTTCAGGTGTGACCCTAGGCCAGTCTTTGAAGTCGCAGCTAGCTTTACGTCGCGCGTGCGCGGTGGCGGCTCGACACGCGGATTGCGTGCGCTCCGCGTGGCGCCATCTGTTGGAGATCGTCAACACTCTCTACCGAGGACGATTGTTGCCTAAGGTATGTAATTTAAATACGGACACTTGCTATTTTGTGTGGAAAACTGTATTAGTTTTTTCCATTATCCGCTCGGCCGTCACTACAACACTGTAATTGATTTTATTCAACTTGTCCACTGATCGATCACGCCTCCAAATTAACGACGTACATTCAACGTTGCCAAGCGACTTCGTTACTAGAAAAGACGACTTTTCCATGTGTGCTCAATGCCGACGCCACGTGCGTAGTGTTGAGACGGGCGTAGGGAGCGCGCGGGAGTCATGAGATTGGCGGGCGGGTGTGCCCCGGCGTCTCGTCTCTCTGGCTGCCGCGCATACCTACATACCCACATACGCACACACACACACACACACACACACTCACACTCATACACACACACACACACATACATACACACACACATACATACACACACACACACACACACTCACACACACACACACATACATACATACAAAATCTCAAACATCAGATAATCTAGAACGTCGAGATGTTTTGTGCTAATGTTTAATAGTTTTAAGGCAATTATAAATGATTCAGTACAACTCTTAAAAAAAAAAGTGTATTACCTTGCTTAAGCTTTTTCATTATGTTATCATTAATTTAAAAAAATAGAATATTAACTAGTATGTAACTTTAATGTAAATTTTGCTGTAATCATTGAAAAGAATGCAACTGAATGTGTACAACGCTCAGCGAGACAGCGAACTATGGGAACCGGCCACAGGGCGCCCAAGATACAGGCTTTGCCTAGTTTGGGGCCCGTTAGCATTACATTGTAATGTACATTCTTTAATGTTAATAAATATATTTTGATTTGATTTCGGCTTTTGCCCTTATCATTATTAACTATTATTGTATCCCCAGTGCCTGGTAGAAGCGGAGGACTACATAAGCCCGAGCGGCACAGTCTCGCTCATACGAGAGGCGGCGCGCGGGAACGAAGCCGGTCTGCTCTCTAGCATCTACTCGTACATCGCGCTGGGAGAATCTGGTCAGTCTAGAAACGTCTACTTGTTAGGATTTCAGTGACAATTTATTAAACAAAACTTATAGCCACCTGCACATCTAGCGTGAGCAGCATGCCAAAAGAATAAAACCATTTAATACACTTGTAATGTCAATTCATACTTTGTTTCCACTGCCTCGGTGGCTCAGTGGTTAGTGACCCTGACTTCTGGCTCAAAGAGGCGTGGGTTCGATCCCCACCCAGGGCAAATATTCATGTGATGATAGTTGTTTGCTCTGTGTCTAATTGTTTTTTTTTTTTTTTTTTTTTTTTTTTTATTTATTTCAATCAAATTTACATGAGGTTATAAATCTTAAAACACTATTAAACCTAGCTTAGGTTTGACAAAAGTGTTCTAGTTCTCTACTTACAATTACAGGTTATTACAAGTACCTAACAAGTACCAGCTCAGCATAAAAATAAACAAAGCCGAGCGGTCACCGCTATTCATTACGGCTGCCGTAGGTACCTACTTGCTTCGCTCCGGCTCAATCGAGACCGATGCGACGCCGACGTACCTCGTCAAACCAGGTGCAATAAAACACACGCGGCCGGTCGCTCGGCTTTAGATACATATAGGATGCTCCGTATTAATGTTCATTCAAAGTCGTAAAATATTGATTAAGGATTCGCTTGCAATTTGACACTGTTAGTTTATCCCTTATTTCACGTGGGAGGTTATTAATAAGGGTTGGAATTAAATATTGCGATGTACGTGTTCCGTAAAGATTTTTATACCTAGGCACTATCAATTTTTTATACCTATTGCTTCTTGGCACACCGACTGATTTAACTTCGTGCTGAATGTCTGTTCTGAAAAATTGTTCACTAAGTAAACTATATTTAATTTTGTTTTGAATGGGCATCACATTACAGTATTTAAACAAACCCCCCTCGTCATTTACATATTTTTCTTTTATTTTAACTGGGACAATTAGTTTGAGCAATCTGTATTGAAGCGTCGATATTTTTTCAAGGTAAGTTTTGAATGTTCTCCCATAACTAGTTAACCCATAAGATACTATGCTTTCTACTAGTGCCCTGTACATTGTCATGAGTACAGAGAAGGGCACTCGGCTTTTGATGATAAAAAAGTTAGCCATTATTGCTCTAATCTTACCACATACCTTGTCTACATGCTTTGACCAATTAAATCTATCATCAATAATTAGGCCTAGGTAAGTGTGCTCAGTCACCCGTTTTAGATCTATGCAGTCTTTAGTGCACGTGATTCCATCGGCGACTACCGATTCGTGCAAACAATCGTGACTGTGCGCAACCACCCTGACCTTTGTTGTGCATATGTTATGGCTGGAGTGAACGTGTAGTAGTTTTGTCTTCGCCGCGTTTAAGACTAACCCTGCATCATGGGACCATTTGCAAATGGCTGTAAAGTCAGCTTGAATATAGCTTTGTGCCTTGGATATGTCACTGTCAGCAGCAACCAAACACGTATCATCGGCAAACTGGTACACCTTGCAATGCTCAATTACATTGTTGACGTCATTTACATACGCCAAGTAGTGCAACGGACCGGCTACAGAGCCCTGCGCTGTACCCTCAGTGACGTCAACAGTATAGCTGAACTCTTTACCTACTTTTACCTGAAAATTGCGGTCTTTCTGATAGTCTTTACACCAATCTAATAGTTTGCCTCTTATTCCACTATTATCTAGCTTCCGAACAAGTAAATTGTGCCTAAGCATGTCAAAAGCTTTGCTATAATCAATAAAAACAAGCAACACATGTTTTTTCTCATTTAGACTCGCATTTATTTCATCAGTAAAACGCGATAGCAGTAGTGTGGTGCTCTTTTTTGGCTGAAAACCATATTGCGTGGTAGATAGCACTTCATGCGTTTGATAAAAATCTTTTATCAGGCCACAGATGTACTTTTCTGCTACCTTGTCAATGACTGGCAGTATTGTGATTGGCCGATAGTTACCGTAGTCGCTCGTGCTGCCACCTTTATAAATAGGTCTTACTATCCCCGATTTAAGCTCTCGAGGGTAGGTACCTTTAGCAACGCATGCGTTTATTAATCGCGCGATAACCTCAGCTATCCTATCAGACAGTCTCTTTAGGTCTACAGCTCTAATTCCATCTGCTCCTGGTGCTTTATTTATGTTAATATTACTCAAAATTTTACTCACTTTACGGCCAGTAGCTGCTTTATAGTAAATAGATTTATCTATGGGCTTTTCATACTCACATTCCTTTAATAATTTTCTCGAGCAAGTAGGTATGATAGATTTAACATTGCTTTGGAATTGCGTAGCAAAATTATCAGCAATAATTTTGTTCGTATCAGGGTAAAATGCTTTTTGTATTATACCATCGATTGAATTGCTTATTCTTCCAGCCATAGTATTTATTATCTTCCATAACATTTTCGTATCACATTTATATTTATCTATCTCTTGCTTGTAATATTTATTTCTACATTTATGTACAAGTTTATTGGTTTGATTTCTAACTTTTTTATATTCAACCCTTATTTTTATATTACTTGTATCTTTTATCCACATGTTATATAAAGCGTCACGTTTTTTACACAGTTTTATTATTTCCTTATTAACCCAGCCCCTAGCGTTACGTTTAGAATTGTTGTTTTGTTTATATTTAAACTCTGATTGCTTATAGCAATAATTTATATTATCTGTAATGTATTTATAAATAATGTTAGGACAAGACATTGTTTGCGTTGGTTGCCAGTCAATGTTGTTTAGATGTTCCAATAATTTAGAATTGTTACAGCGACTTACATAATTCGGAGCAACCTGTACATGCGAGTGCCCTACGAGTGTGGCCACCGTCAGTCTGTGATCGGCCAGTACGGTGCCTAGTGCAGCGCAGAACGCATCTCTTATGCGGGATCGCACGAAAATGTGATCGATACAAGATTTGGTTACCTTTTTATTTAGTTCTTCTACTCTTGTAAAATCTGTGATTCCGCATAAAAGACCGTGAGCGTGCATTACATCTAAGTACGACTTTATAATGGGGGTGTTTTTTTTCAGATCGATGTTTGTGTCACCCAAATATAAGCAATCAGTGTCAGTGAAATTATCCAGCAATTTATCCAGTTCGTTCACAAATGAGTTCTTATTT
Source organism: Hypomecis punctinalis (assembly GCA_949316475.1). NCBI lineage: Eukaryota > Metazoa > Arthropoda > Insecta > Lepidoptera > Geometridae > Hypomecis > Hypomecis punctinalis. The sequence goes on from OX438814.1 coordinate 2,512,008, forward strand.
GTATCCGGTGGTCTATACACTGTGCATATATATTGTGCAGTAGATGAAGTAGTAAGCTTACCGGATAAGCATTCAAAGTACTGTGTCGTAGTTTGCGTTACAATAAATTTATGTTCGTTTTTTACATATAGGATGATTCCACCTCCTTTTTTGCCCTTTCTTAGTGCCGTGTGCATTGTGTACCCCGGAATATTGTATAGATTTTGGATGTTGCTGGATATGTTCACCTCGGTCAATGCTAATAGATCAATATTAAATTGAGGGTCGCTACACAAATGTTCTATTTTCCAGAAGTTTTTTACTAAGGATCGAATATTTACATGCAAAAAGGTTAAATTATAGGAATTTTTCTGCAGGAGGTTTGTATAAGAACTTAGATCTGTACAATTAAAAAGTTCTTTTACGTTTAGATGTGTATCTGCCATATCGTTATAGTATAAACAAAAACTAAATTAAACAAAGATCGATTTATATATGCAGTGACGTAAGATCCAATTTACTTAGCTACTTTTTGGGCTAGAAGAGCGTTTACATCAACTTTAGATCTTATCCTCTGTACCTTGGCGTTGTCGGTCTTGCGAGCCAGGATGCTTCCTTCCCTAAACCACACATACTTGAAAACACTATTGAGATCCTGTTTGGCTTGCCATAATAAATTTTTGTAGAACGGAGTTAACGCTTCACGAATGATTAACTTATCATCCGCTGAGGCTCCAGTTAGATTCGGCCACACGCTCCCCACTGTAGTGATTTTTGACCGAGCTGCTGTCAGAAGATGGTTACGGGACGTTTCCTCTCTCATTTTGATCAGTACTGGTCCGGGACTAGATTTTCGTGACTGGAGCCGCTTAACTGATATAACCTCTTCACTTGGCAAATTGAACTTCTCAACCAGACCCTTTACTAATCCAGGCAAATCTAGATCGCTGGAGTCGGGTATTCCTGTAATTTCCACTGAACTAGACAAAAGTTGCTGGTCCAATTCGTGCATATGTTGCTCTAGTGCCTGTACTTTTGTCTCTAGATAAAGATTTCTGTTCTCAAGGTGTGTCTGCTTTTTCTCTATGTCCTTCATCCTTTTAGAATAGGCATCCATTGTTTCGACCATATCCTCCACCTTATTACTGCAGAACTGAACAGCTTTAGTGATGGATTGCATCTCACTTTGAACAATCTTATTCACTTCCTTTCTCACATCGGCCAGTAGCTTTTTTACATCAACCGAGGAATTACCTAATGCTTCCTCATCGTCGTCATCCTCCTCCTCCAGGTCACTTAGGGTAACAAATGACCTTCTTTTAGACGAGTTTTGGTTGCATTCATTACAAGTCCATTCCAGGTTTTCGGCAGCCTTAAGCGCCGCCAGCTGCTTCTTGCTCAATCCCGTGCATAGATTTGAAGCATGAACTACTTTTTCGCAACGGCTGCACTCCAAAATAGCATGTTTTTTGGCTATTGTCTTATCGCAGCTATTACACTTTGCCATCACGAAAGTAGGTGTGAGGGTAGAACAATATATTATATACGTGTTATTTAAGTATTATCTATTTAAGTATGTATTTATAAATATGTATATGTAGTATATTAGTCTCTAGCAGCCATATCACAAGCTTTGTTTAATTTGGGGTCAGAGATTGTGTGTAAGATGTCCCGTAATATTTATTTATTTTATTTTAATTGGCGGAAAGACAGTTAGTCTCTTTTCCATTTTAGCAGTGCTGGTTTTATTATAAAAATGAAGTCGATACCCAAGAATTTTCAAATAGTGTTGAAACTACAAGTCAAAGTTTATGCCACATAGCCCACATAGGAAAAGTTTTCTTTGTACAATTGTATAAACAGGTTATGCGAAAATGCACTTCGTTTTTTTAGTGGTAGTATACTTTCTGAGCCCAGTTAAAAACCACGAAATAAATGTATATTTCCATAGGTATGCGCGCGCCGACTCCCCACGAGAAGACCCTGATAGATGCAGCGACAGAATGTGTCGCCAAATGTAACCTGCCCGGCCTACTGGTCACCGAAACCAAATTCCTTCACGTAGAGAGTTTACAGGTAAATCTACTATTACTAGTAGATCTCCATACAGTAGACCTCGCGACACATCTCCGTAGGCATGCGCGCGCCGACTCTCCACGAAAAGACCCTGATAGACGCAGCGACAGAATGTGTTGCCAAATATAACCTGCCTGGTTTACTTGTCACTGAGAGTCCCTTTAAGTACAGCACGTATTTGATGACACCAAATTGTACGGGCAGGAAAGCACGGCCTGTATTTCATGTCCCATGCCACCAATTATCAGGCTGTACAATACGTGTCGTACAATACTGGCCGGACATTATCACCTCGTCAATAATGTACAGCCCGTATTTTGCGACCCAATAATGTACAGCATGATAAAACGTGTCCCAAAGAAAAGGACACAAAATATTATGCTGTACATTATTGTGTCGCAAAATACGGGCTGTATTTCATAGCCCAATATTGCACAGCCTGATATTCCATGGCCAGTGACACAAATTATCATGCCGTACAATATCAGGCTGTACAATATCATGTCGTGAATTACTGGGTCGTACATTATTGGCTCCCGTCACTGAGACCAAATCCCTACATGTGGAAAGCTTACAGGTAAAACCACTACTATTAGAACTTGCGCCACGTAAGAAAATCTTGCATGAAAGACGATTTTTAAATCTCCTTTGAATTTTGTAGAATGTTTCATCGGTGACCACAATACATGTACCTACTACAAATGCATTATTATTATTTTATGCCTGTATTGTCCCACTGCTGAGCAAAGGCCTCCCTCCTTCCAGACTGCGCGATCTACTGCGTAGAGAAATGCATTGGTTGTTTTTTTTTGTCGATGATCTCAAAATAGCATCGTTGCAGTATTAATTTTAGCTTAAGTTGAATGCTCATTTTTTTCGGATTTTTCTATAATTATTATTTAAAACGTTAAAAAAAGAAATATTTTTTTACAGGCATGACCGTTTGGGTCATAATTTTTTTAGATATAGGAAAAAATCGGTTCCATTCCAAATGTTATCCATATTTCTTATTGCCTTTTCTAAAGCGAGTTGCAGATCAAGAGCTAAGCTAAGTTCGTTTCGGGTTAGCTCGCAAAGCTGAAACTTCTCAAAGCTTCTGAAAGCTGAAAGAACTGTACAGACTGCGAGCTATGTACGATCTATGGAAAACTGTCTCAAAAATGTGTACAAGTGTGTAATATTGGTGATTACCGCTGAGGCGCCTCGGCTTCCTAAAGACGGTAATTATCAATACACACGTATAGCATACGACGTCTTTTAACACACTTGTGAATAAAATAATACTAAAAAAATATTTTCAACAGTGAAAACGAGTTGTGAAAAATGTTTCGAAATGGCGGGAAAAAATAATCAGTTTTCCTATGCGCGCGCAATTGCAATCGGCCATAGACTAAAAGGTTTTTTTGGCTTTTCGCGGATAGCATATTAGCCACGTGCAAAATGGGGAATTTCAAGTTTTCTTTATTGATTACAGAGAAAACAAAAGTTATATTTGAGTGAAAGTTTTACACGTGCAAGTTGAAATTATATTTTTAAATACGAAGTTGAATGAAATGAGCAAACAATGGAAACTTTTTTTAAGAACAAAGCAACTCAACCAATAAAATGAAAAACTATAACTCACTTCTGAATAATAGCAATGAAAAAGTCACAGTTTGATTACAGGTGTCATTATGTGCTATGCGAACTAAGCTAAACCAACTTAGCTTAGCTCTTGGCTAGCAACCGGCTTTAAAGTATTGGTAGGTGCAAAAGTTTCAGCTATTACTTTGTTTCTAGGAGCTGGTTCACGCCATGATAGAAGTGGGCACCCCGCCTGACTCCGACAGTCTCCAACTAAACCCGCAGTTAGAAGACATCACTATATTCTTCATGGAATTACTAGGACAGACTCTCATACAGAACAGGTAACTAAAATTCTGTGAAGTGATGGCTGTGATGTTCGCTACAAGCTGCGAATAGCCCAATCCTGACTGTACCAGCCTTTTTTTTTTTAACAGTCCACTGCAGGACGTAGGCCTACCCACGAAGGGTGATTGGGCCATATCCACCACGCTGGCCCAGTGCGGGTTGGTGGATTCACATACGCCATCGAATTTCTTCTACGGACGTATGCAGGTTGCCTCACGATGTTTTCCTTCACCGAAAAGCCAGTGGTGTGAAATTCCGTACATAAATTCCAAAGAGCTCATTGGTACGGGACCGGGGATTTGAACCCGCCACCTCACGATTGTAAGGCGGGTGTCACTACCTCTTGACCACCACGGCTTTTTAATCCTGACTGAAGCGCACTTAACAGCTGCGATTGGGTTATCTGCAGGCTGTAGCTAACATCACTTACTTATGATTCGGCATTTAAGGGTATATGCCGATGTTCTAATTACATCTTGGGTGTTTAAAACATTTTCTCATTTACTATAACATGTACATAATTTTACAGTGATGCTATATTAGCCTTTTTTACCAGGAGGAAATTTTCAATTTGGTTATGGGTTTGTACCCACTAAAACTCCCTTGATAGCCAGCCTTTGTGCTTTTCTTGGGAGCTCCGGGATATCCAGGGAAACGCTCCAGTGCTCCCAGCACTTTATATGACCCTGGAAACGGGGTATTAGAATACGGTTTCGGTATCCCCTGCCTGTTAAAAACCGACTAAAAGGGGCACCCGGGATTCGAAGGTGGGCGCATTTGGGGATGAGTTTCACCCAATCGAGTCCCGAGGAGACAACTTAGGTCGGGGCTTAGCCAGCGTCGTTGTAAGCAGGCGTGTATCCTGGGACATCAATTGACATGCTAGAAGGGACTGGTGCGTTCCAACGGAGCTCCCAGTACCGTCTATAAAGCATAGAAGTCGACTACCGAGGGGGTTTTAGTGGTTAAGACCACATAACCCACCTGTATCCTAATGCAGCTGGGTATCTGTAAAAGATTTCCACCCGTCACCATAAAAAAAAGCACCTTAAATGACGACTCGAGCTTACCTAGTCTTGTACGGTCCTCTACGACAACATTTATACACACGTTGTCGTCTTCTCCGGGCCAGTTTGAGTGAATGACAAGAGCCCCATCTCTAACCGTTCACGAGCCCAGAGGTCCCCTTTTAGTAGGTTCTTACTACAGGCAGGGGATACCGATGCCGTATTCTATTGCCCCGGCAACAGGGCAAGACGCTATATTAGCCTAATGTTTGTATTCTCCAGGGACCGTCTCCAGTCCGTGTGGGAGAAGGCAGGGCCGCACTTGCGCCGCGTAGTCATGTGGGCGGCCGGCCGGGGGCAATACGCCCTCACCCGCGCCTTGACCGCCTTACTACGGACCGCCGCACGACTCATGCGCTGCGACCAATGCGCGCCTGCAGTCTTACACCATTTGACGCTGCTGTTCTCGCTGCCGTATAAACTGTTCTACCAGCAAGCGACTGTGGTAAGTCTTTATTTTCTAGGGCTTTAGGAACCATCTGCAGTTGTTGTAGCGGAAGGTATGATTATTTTACCAAACCCTTTTGGTCGTTCTAGGACGTCAGGCTTACCTAATTCTAACAGATAATCTACTTATTCATGCCAGTATAAGATAACTCTGAATCAAATTATTTCTACATGCTGATTGCCACTTCTAGGAAGTTTTTCATGCAGCTAAGGATAGGAATGGATTGAACTTGGTCTAAAGTGAAATTACGCTTGTACCTACATAATTGTTTCTGGGAAATCCATCCCCATAACTTTTTTCAGATTCCGCTACTCTTCAGCATGACCTTTAATATACCCATCCTTCGTCTTGTAATATACATCATTCTGGTTTCCTCCCCAGATATCGTGTGGCCTGTACGAGCTGGTGAAGACTTCCGCCCAGAATGTGCACAGCGCACAAGAATGGGACGTGGTATTTGCTTTATTGTGCGCGGCCGGCGCCGGCGCATGGCCGAACGACCGACCGTCCGCTGCCGTCTCTACCAGTATGTACACTCCATTTGTTCCATTCCATACATCCATCAGCCATAGCAAACACTGTTCCGAAGTCGTGGGAGGCCAACCGCAGCTCATACAAAACACCGCACCAAATAATTACACCAATCAAAATACGAACTAGAAAGGTTCTTAACCGCGCGAGCGCCACGCGGTCACCAAGTGATACCAAAACGGACGCGTGTTCGCGTCGAGATCCAATGAGCAACTGCCAGTCGCCGGCGCGCGCGATGCACTCCCAGCGACCGGGCTAAAAATAGATCAAATCGGGTGAATTCGGTTCGGGCCCGAACAATATATATTTAGCGTTACGAAGCTTAAATAACATTTAACTTACAAAAAATCATCGTCTTATAGGCTAGGGACACCTTTTAAAACTTTAAGCTGACAATAGTCAGAAAATAGGCTACTCATTAGAACATAAAATTGCGGGTACTTAGTAAATAAATTAGGCATAAATACTACATACTGCTGGACTACTTCGTAAGTTTAGATCATCACATCACACATCATCTGGATCTCCAATAGCACCGGTTGAAACAGGCTTGAACCAGCGCGATCTTACGGTGCTAATGAGGTCTAATCTATCTATTTCTAGTAACTCTTTAAACAAAGTTTAATTAAAATGTATATAAAAATGATACTTTCAGCTTCAAGTCGATCAGAAGGTTCTGAAGACGAGAGCGAGCGCCGGCCGCAGAGCGTTTCCTCAGAAAGCGAGCTCTCACATTCGCCGCAAACACAGGGGTGGATACTGGTAAGCTACCGTACCATGATGATAGTTGCTTGAATCAGGCGTTACTTTGCGGAAATTCATCTTCAAATTTTTGTTTTGAATAAATGTTTAGTGTTGCCGCTATGTTGTTGTAGGCAAATAAGTTTAAGGGCACAATTCAATACATCAATTAATTATTTAAAAAAATACAATGAATAATATTACAATAATTATATATCTAAAAGGGTTTATTTACATAATTTAAAAAACACTGAATTGTCATTCTATAGACAAAATAAAAACATAATTTAACAAAATAGTGAAAATAATTGTAAATTTCACTCTTACTTTCACTGTACTCTATTAGAAATATATTGTAATTAACCAGTTAAAAACTAAACAAAGAAATATTACAAAAATTAGAAATAACATGACAAAACAGTGAAAACAATAAAATATATCACCCTTATACTCACTGCACTACACTCTGTTCGACACGTGTTTCACGCCTCACCGAGGCATCTTCAGGGCGTGTTGGCTCTTCAAGGTCGCTCACCGAACCGTGATGAAATCATTATCGTATACCAAGCGCCACACAACTCGGCGGATGGCAAGTTATGCGCAGAACGCTGCGCATAAGCCGAAATATAGGTATCAAGAGTTGACGGTATCCATTTGTTTCCGGTAAATTGATATCACAATCACACAGGCCGTACAAACTATTACACCACTTGAGAATAAGGTAATTGATAGCAGTATACCAATAGGTATTCCTAATAAAGTATTACGGCGAATCACGGCGAAGTGTCATCTGCGGCTAACTTCTCATCCGCCGATTTGTGTGGCGCTTAGTATAATTGATCATACTCTTTTCATTAGATGAAGTGTTTGATTGATTTTCCCCACGCTGGCTAAATATACGTTCACATATTTCCGAAAATAAGAGTTTTCAGATATATTTGGTACTTCACTTCGATTTTTTCCTCGTTTTAAAGCCGGTTCAAATATGCCATTTAAAAAAAATGAATGCGTTCCACATGAATGATTGAATGAATTATTTTATTCAGCAGCATTCAGTGTTTAGTATCTCAAACATTTCATCTAAAACTATCTTAATTATTCACCTTTTTATCTCTGCCGTGTTATCGAAACACAGTCCCCTCCGGGATCTACGAGTACAAATGTCATATCTTTATCATTATTTGCAACATATTTATGTCAACAAATGTTTTGATTGATTGTCCATAATTTCTTGACAGGTGAAAAACGACGCGACCTCAAGCACATCGTGGGAGCCGGGGCTAGAGGGCGTGACGCTGCGGACGCACTCTGGGGCGGCGCTGGCGCGATGCTGCGAGGCGTTAGCCCTTGTTGTCAGAGACGTCGCGCACGTGACGCCGCACAACTGCCGCGCGGCGGTGCGCGCCGTGCGCCTGTTCGCGCGCGCCACGCTCCACGCCGGTGAGACATGACACTATACTCTATAAAATTTAACTTGATCTCTGCGACAGTGACATTGACATAGAAGATTGACATTTTTAGAGTTGGGATAGTGGTGGAAAAAAAACGATTTTCAAACAATGTTGTAATGAAATCGAATGAGTAGTTGAAGGTGAGGAATTGGATTTTATTTACTTACTATTATTTAAGATCAAGTAAATAATGTTATGATATCAATTAAATACTCATAATAATGTAACGGTAGTATTTATCGACGTTTTTCACTATTATCGATGCTAATCTAACATATAATTGGGTTTAATTTAATTAGTACACATGTAAAAAATGTTATGATATTAAAATATACAATAAAATTAATGATTTATTAAGTTTTATTTATAACATCGTTAGTATAAACTATCGATATTTTAAATAAAACTCTATCTAAAACTCTGTGGTCACGATCATTCGTCGCCCATCACTAATCGGCATGCCCATAAAGTATGACATTGACAGGTACTATCTGTATTAAGAAATTCAGGACTTCATAGGCGTGATTTTTCTGACAGCTGTCGCAGAGATCAAGTTAAATTTTATAGAGTATAGCTGTTGCAGCTGCGGCATGTTGCAGTGCTGCGAGTCGGAGGAGACGTCGCGCACGTGACGCCGCACAACTGCCGCGCGGCAGCTATTGTAAAAATGTATTCTAAGATGTGAAAATACATCATATGTAATTGTGTATAATGATACTGAGTGTTGTGTACAGGTAAAAGGTCGAGCAAGCCCCGCGAAGGGCGCTCGTCCCGGCCGAGCTCGGCGCGACGCGCGCGCTCCGACTCCAGCGACGAAGAGGTCGACACGCTCGACCAGTACCACCTCGTCAGCATACAGGTAAAATCACATGTATGTCTAGAAGCTATACTCTATTCGCCGAGACGAGTTAGTAGAGCGCTATCTCACTCACACAATTTTTATACTGCGATTTTTATAGTACGAGTACTTTTTAGTCTACTCATTATTCCCGTACTGTGCAGACATGCCCTGACATGCTCTTACTTGTGTCTGCATGCTCAACTCAAGTTAAAGGAAATGTAGCTTCACACATGAAAACACATAAAATGGCAGAATTAAAAATGTTGGTTATGTGTGTATCACGTGAGGCTCGAAAGGAAACCTCACGTTTCGGAAAAATATCACGAAAGGACATGTCCACAAAATGTATGGAGGGTATGATAATAATCAAAAATTCTAACCACAACACTCGTTACATTTCGAGAAAGTTCATATTTTTCTGAGTCTATTACATCAGTTAAAACGAAAAAAGAGCCCGCCGACTTTTTTAAAATTAATTTTGAATCTATTATTATAATTAAATATATTTGGCTCAATAGGTAGTTTATATCTATCAACCCTGGTTATAATACAGGAATACATAAATACACAAAAAACATTTTCAAACATAAAAACCTTAACAGTGAACCTAACTTACTTATAATTGAACTTCACTAAAAACTACTAACAAAACAAATTATACGAAAAGAAACATTACAACACTGCTAATATTTGAAATGACTTACACTTAAAAACTACATATAACCGAAACAGTACTTAATTGGAAACATAATTTAGTATCTGCATTATTTTTAAATTAAAAAAAAACAACATAAATATGGTATAAAAAAAAATAATGACATGATTTTTTTTCGTGCCCTTGACTAACTTGGCAAATCAATGAACATCAAATGAATCTCGCTTGATTTCAGCTCCTCGACCTAATGCACACTCTACACAGTCGGACGGCGCAGATATTCAAGTGGTGGAGGGACGAAGCGGAACAAGAGGGTAAATAACTCGTTATATTTTTACTCTATATGTAAATAAAACTTCAACTTTAAAACCGCGGTTTTAAAATCGACGTTTTTTCGTCATTCCACTGGACGCTTTCCTCTTTTGCAGTTTACCTTTACTTTTAAGATAGCCATGTCCAGTATGTAAGTGTTGGGTGAAAAGATACTTTAAAATATAACATTTAAATTATTAATTTCCCGCAACTTTATAGTACTGCACATGGATTTTCGTTTAAAAGGTAAACTGCAAAAAGAAAAGTGTCAAAAAGTCGTAGATTTTAAAACCGCGTTTTTAAAAGTTGATGTTTTATTTACGTCGTTCAACAGCTTTAGTCACATATACATACATAAATCACCTATTCTTCATGTCCTAATTTATAGCTGTTAAAATATTTATTTTAGATTTTAATATTTTCTTCTGACATTTAAGCTATTGTTTAGTAAAATTAGTAGTAATATTGTTTGCAATGTTGTAGGAGCTGAAGACTACGATTTGTGGGAAGTGGCGTGGAAGCCGCTGCTACAAGGGATCGCCCAATTTTGCACGGACAGGCGGAAACAGGTATTATATCAGCAAGTTACGATTTTCACACCACTGGCGGTGAAGGAAAACATCATTTCATTTTTTTTTCATTTCATTTAATTTATTTATCATACATAACACATTTATATCATACACAATTCACAAACTAGAGTCTGGCTAGCGAAAGTTGATACTGACAATGCGCAGTAAATTATTAATATTAAAATATCAGTATGGCAGCCCTAAACTGAGAGGGAAACACTTTCTCTCACTCACACGATGTAGCATTGTTACCATACTGCGATTTTAATTCTTCCAAATCTTTAGGGGAATCGCGAAAAAATAATCTTTTTTTCAAGCTTTAACTTGTCATGTAGGAGTTTTATATTCATTACGTTAATTATTTTCTGTTTTTTGACGTTATTATTATGCCAGACTGAGGCTTTGCATTGCTCTCCTACTACGCGTACCTATCTACTTTATTACGATGATTAATCACTTTGATTAATTATATTATTATAGTCTTTATCATGAAGTAGATAGGTACTCGTTCAGTTTAGTACATGACGTAGGTTTGAAAAATGTTTCTAATACAAGGTAAAATTAAAGGTACCTCAAGGTACCTCAATTTAAAGGTAAATCCGCGATGGTAGTAGCACCGTGTGTTGTCATTTAAAAAGTTTGCGAAAAATTCCAGTATCAACTTTCGTTAGCCAGACTCTACAAGATGTGAGTACTTAGAAATGTAATCTCAAAGTAGGTATGCATGACAAATATTGGCAATAAACATAATTAACAGTAATGCGAAATAGTAAGCTTTGCGAAGCAGCCCTCACTAGGAAAACCCGTGTCGAGGACTACTGCAGCCCGCTTTTCCCGCCACATAGCCGAGCAAACGTATGCGAAAACAATTAGTATTTATTCTTCATACACTAAATATTAAAAAAAAATATTAGTTATTTGAAAGTTTTCGAATTCATGTTACATGTAACATTGTGAGGTGCCTTGAAATACTGCAGATTTATGTTTCTTCCGCAGGTGTCAAACAGCGCAATAGCGTATCTCCAGCGAGCGCTGCTCGTGCCGGGGCTGTCGGCCATGGGCGGCGGGGGGTGGGAGGCGTGCTTCCAGTGCGTGCTGTTCCCGCTGCTGGAGCGCCTGCCGCGCCGCGCCGCCGCCGCCGCGCGCGCCAACACCATCATGTGCAAGGTCGGTCAAACAGCGCAATAGCGTATCTCCAGCGAGCGCTGCTCGTGCCGGGGCTGTCGGCCATGGGCGGCGGGGGCTGGGAGGCGTGCTTCCAGTGCGTGCTGTTCCCGCTGCTGGAGCGCCTGCCGCGCCGCGCCGCCGCCGCCGCGCGCGCCAACACCATCATGTGCAAGGTCGGTCAAACAGCGCAATAGCGTATCTCCAGCGAGCGCTGCTCGTGCCGGGGCTGTCGGCCATGGGCGGCGGGGGGTGGGAGGCGTGCTTCCAGTGCGTGCTGTTCCCGCTGCTGGAGCGCCTGCCGCGCCGCGCCGCCGCCGCCGCGCGCGCCAACACCATCATGTGCAAGGTCGGTCAAACAGCGCAATAGCGTATCTCCAGCGAGCGCTGCTCGATCCGGGGCTGTCGGCCATGGGCGGCGGGGGGTGGGAGGCGTGCTTCCAGTGCGTGCTGTTCCCGCTGCTGGAGCGCCTGCCGCGCCGCGCCGCCGCCGCCGCGCGCGCCAACACCATCATGTGCAAGGTCGGTCAAACAGCGCAATAGCGTATCTCCAGCGAGCGCTGCTCGTGCCGGGGCTGTCGGCCATGGGCGGCGGGGGGTGGGAGGCGTGCTTCCAGTGCGTGCTGTTCCCGCTGCTGGAGCGCCTGCCGCGCCGCGCCGCCGCCGCCGCGCGCGCCAACACCATCATGTGCAAGGTCGGTCAAACAGCGCAATAGCGTATCTCCAGCGAGCGCTGCTCGTGCCGGGGCTGTCGGCCATGGGCGGCGGGGGGTGGGAGGCGTGCTTCCAGTGCGTGCTGTTCCCGCTGCTGGAGCGCCTGCCGCGCCGCGCCGCCGCCGCCGCGCGCGCCAACACCATCATGTGCAAGGTCGGTCAAACAGCGCAATAGCGTATCTCCAGCGAGCGCTGCTCGTGCCGGGGCTGTCGGCCATGGGCGGCGGGGGCTGGGAGGCGTGCTTCCAGTGCGTGCTGTTCCCGCTGCTGGAGCGCCTGCCGCGCCGCGCCGCCGCCGCCGCGCGCGCCAACACCATCATGTGCAAGGTCGGTCAAACAGCGCAATAGCGTATCTCCAGCGAGCGCTGCTCGTGCCGGGGCTGTCGGCCATGGGCGGCGGGGGGTGGGAGGCGTGCTTCCAGTGCGTGCTGTTCCCGCTGCTGGAGCGCCTGCCGCGCCGCGCCGCCGCCGCCGCGCGCGCCAACACCATCATGTGCAAGGTCGGTCAAACAGCGCAATAGCGTATCTCCAGCGAGCGCTGCTCGATCCGGGGCTGTCGGCCATGGGCGGCGGGGGGTGGGAGGCGTGCTTCCAGTGCGTGCTGTTCCCGCTGCTGGAGCGCCTGCCGCGCCGCGCCGCCGCCGCCGCGCGCGCCAACACCATCATGTGCAAGGTCGGTCAAACAGCGCAATAGCGTATCTCCAGCGAGCGCTGCTCGATCCGGGGCTGTCGGCCATGGGCGGCGGGGGGTGGGAGGCGTGCTTCCAGTGCGTGCTGTTCCCGCTGCTGGAGCGCCTGCCGCGCCGCGCCGCCGCCGCCGCGCGCGCCAACACCATCATGTGCAAGGTCGGTCAAACAGCGCAATAGCGTATCTCCAGCGAGCGCTGCTCGATCCGGGGCTGTCGGCCATGGGCGGCGGGGGGTGGGAGGCGTGCTTCCAGTGCGTGCTGTTCCCGCTGCTGGAGCGCCTGCCGCGCCGCGCCGCCGCCGCCGCGCGCGCCAACACCATCATGTGCAAGGTCGGTCAAACAGCGCAATAGCGTATCTCCAGCGAGCGCTGCTCGTGCCGGGGCTGTCGGCCATGGGCGGCGGGGGGTGGGAGGCGTGCTTCCAGTGCGTGCTGTTCCCGCTGCTGGAGCGCCTGCCGCGCCGCGCCGCCGCCGCCGCGCGCGCCAACACCATCATGTGCAAGGTCGGTCAAACAGCGCAATAGCGTATCTCCAGCGAGCGCTGCTCGATCCGGGGCTGTCGGCCATGGGCGGCGGGGGGTGGGAGGCGTGCTTCCAGTGCGTGCTGTTCCCGCTGCTGGAGCGCCTGCCGCGCCGCGCCGCCGCCGCCGCGCGCGCCAACACCATCATGTGCAAGGTCGGTCAAACAGCGCAATAGCGTATCTCCAGCGAGCGCTGCTCGATCCGGGGCTGTCGGCCATGGGCGGCGGGGGGTGGGAGGCGTGCTTCCAGTGCGTGCTGTTCCCGCTGCTGGAGCGCCTGCCGCGCCGCGCCGCCGCCGCCGCGCGCGCCAACACCATCATGTGCAAGGTCGGTCAAACAGCGCAATAGCGTATCTCCAGCGAGCGCTGCTCGATCCGGGGCTGTCGGCCATGGGCGGCGGGGGGTGGGAGGCGTGCTTCCAGTGCGTGCTGTTCCCGCTGCTGGAGCGCCTGCCGCGCCGCGCCGCCGCCGCCGCGCGCGCCAACACCATCATGTGCAAGGTCGGTCAAACAGCGCAATAGCGTATCTCCAGCGAGCGCTGCTCGATCCGGGGCTGTCGGCCATGGGCGGCGGGGGGTGGGAGGCGTGCTTCCAGTGCGTGCTGTTCCCGCTGCTGGAGCGCCTGCCGCGCCGCGCCGCCGCCGCCGCGCGCGCCAACACCATCATGTGCAAGGTCGGTCAAACAGCGCAATAGCGTATCTCCAGCGAGCGCTGCTCGTGCCGGGGCTGTCGGCCATGGGCGGCGGGGGCTGGGAGGCGTGCTTCCAGTGCGTGCTGTTCCCGCTGCTGGAGCGCCTGCCGCGCCGCGCCGCCGCCGCCGCGCGCGCCAACACCATCATGTGCAAGGTCGGTCAAACAGCGCAATAGCGTATCTCCAGCGAGCGCTGCTCGTGCCGGGGCTGTCGGCCATGGGCGGCGGGGGGTGGGAGGCGTGCTTCCAGTGCGTGCTGTTCCCGCTGCTGGAGCGCCTGCCGCGCCGCGCCGCCGCCGCCGCGCGCGCCAACACCATCATGTGCAAGGTCGGTCAAACAGCGCAATAGCGTATCTCCAGCGAGCGCTGCTCGTGCCGGGGCTGTCGGCCATGGGCGGCGGGGGCTGGGAGGCGTGCTTCCAGTGCGTGCTGTTCCCGCTGCTGGAGCGCCTGCCGCGCCGCGCCGCCGCCGCCGCGCGCGCCAACACCATCATGTGCAAGGTCGGTCAAACAGCGCAATAGCGTATCTCCAGCGAGCGCTGCTCGTGCCGGGGCTGTCGGCCATGGGCGGCGGGGGGTGGGAGGCGTGCTTCCAGTGCGTGCTGTTCCCGCTGCTGGAGCGCCTGCCGCGCCGCGCCGCCGCCGCCGCGCGCGCCAACACCATCATGTGCAAGGTCGGTCAAACAGCGCAATAGCGTATCTCCAGCGAGCGCTGCTCGTGCCGGGGCTGTCGGCCATGGGCGGCGGGGGCTGGGAGGCGTGCTTCCAGTGCGTGCTGTTCCCGCTGCTGGAGCGCCTGCCGCGCCGCGCCGCCGCCGCCGCGCGCGCCAACACCATCATGTGCAAGGTCGGTCAAACAGCGTTACACCTCTCAGTGATAGATATATATGTTTTTATGATAATGGTAGCTGATTTAATTGCATAAAAAATTATAGGTACTTGCATATTTTTAGTGAAATTGCATTATACCCAATGTTCCTGATTTTTCTACAATGACATTTTAATTATATAATAGCAACTATGTGAAAGTGACAAAGCGACAAAAGTAAGTGTCATCACTCGACCATTTTTTTCTTTTTACTACAATGAATTAAAATAGTAGATTGTATCATATGGGAGCAAAATAATATTTTTACGGCGAGGGCACTTTATTGAATCCAGAGCGAAGTGAGGGATTCTAGAGTAGAATCCTGAACGTAGCGAGGGATTCAAAGTACGTCGCCCGAACGAAAAATATATTTTGCGCCCGAGTGGTGCACTCTACTTTTCATCACCTCTATGAGAAAACGAAAGGCGCCTCATAATTTACTATAATATTATTATTTAATGAAACGTAACAACTAAATTGAAATTAAATGCTATCTATAATAATAAAACAAATGAAAACTTATATTTACATTCTTCATTTTCTTGGCGCTAAACACTAACATTACAAATACTTCCAAATTCAAAAAGTGCGCGGCAAAGATCATTCCGGCGCACTTATTTGTTCCAAATTCAAAAAGTGTGCGGCAAAGATAATTCCGGCGCACTTATGAAGTTCCATACATAAAACACCACCTTTGGGCGCACTTAAAGGCGAACCAAGTAGTTCTTTTCGAATTGATGTGATGAAAAAGAACGTTATTGGATTGTAATAAGGTTCTGGTTCCTTTTTATATAAAACACGGAGATCTATACGTCGAGTGAACCTTCCAGTTACAAATTTCTTGGCTGTGAAAAAGCAATCATGGAAAAAAATGTTTCCGCTATTAAAAGCTAGATGGCGCTAGCATGCAAATTATCCCGCGATGGCGTTGCGTTGTGTAATAATCACTACTGTGCAGATTTTCCATTACTATCCGAGTTCCTCCGAAGTCAAGGCAAGTTTTTGAAACGCGCTTATACTTTGCTAATGTCAGCGAAGTTCGCGCCATCTATGAAAACGAAAGTTCTATAGTTTTAATTCATAAAGAAAACTCAGGGGAATTCTCATAGCCAAATGTTTTTCTTATTAGCAAGAATGGATTGAATGAGGTGAAATCTATTAGTCTATTACCATAGGCATAATCAAAGAAGATATAGTAATACCCATAGTCTAGTAGACATGGGTAGTAGCTAGATTTCAGCGTAGCCAAACGTAGCCGCTTCTTTTGATTGAAAAGCCGCTCGCAAAAACGGTTTTTCAAAGTAACCGGTTACTTTTTCCTTGCCAAGTAAAAATAAATCTTAAGCAGTCGCAATAAAGGTCAAATTATCATGGCGGCATAACCATGCAAAAACTGCATTTCTCAGAGCAAGCAAAATTGAACCTTTAAGTCAGGAGCAATAATGATTAAAGTTCGTTCATCACTAAATGTAGCCGTGATTAGTTCGGATCTTCACCACGTAGCCGTGGGAGTCGCGCGGGTTGCGACGAAACTGAAAATGCTGCAACTTTTTTCTTGCCAGGCAAAAATAAATCTTAACTAGTCGAAATAACGGTGAAAATTAATTATCATGGCGCCATAACCAGAGAAAAACTGCTTTTCTTAGAGCAAGCTAAATTGGACCTTCTTTAAAGAGGCTTAAAGTTAATTCTTCACTAACGGTGTATGTAGCCGTGATTAGTTCTGGACCGTCGCCGCGTAGCCGTCGGTGTCGCGCGGGTTGCAGCGAAACAGTTTGGTTTTTGGTAACCAGAAAAGCCAGGACACGAGCGCGACGCGGCGTAGCTAGGTAATAAGTAGCAGTTTTTCGACATTGCAAAGGGCAGTTTTTCGGCTACGCAGCTAGAAGCAGTTTTATAAAGCTGCTACGGTACGTAACGCCCACTGCTAAGTCTAAGTATATAAATAGACAAGGCGCTAAATAATAATAATTACAAAAGTAAGAGAAGGCGAGATGTGCAAGTATAAAGAGTGAACAGGACGAAACTAATATCATTTGTCTCTATTTGCGTATACGTTTTTTTTTGTCTGACTATTACGCACGGCCTAGACGTAATAGTCTGACAAATTTTTCACGCCAAAAACTACTGTTGATTTTTTGTAGAGATGCTAAAGTAAATCAACATATTTATGAACTACCTATTATCTATTTTCTATCACTTCTATTAGTATTTGTAGGTTTTTACTATTATCTGGAGTCTAAATATGATAAAATCATAACAACGTATTACTAGCTACTCGTATCTAAGTATGTATAGCACATCTTTTTTTTCACACCCTATAGGGTGAAACAGCCAGTTCACGACCACTTAATGGACTAGTAATCTTTGAAGTGACATTATTCACTATAATGATAATGTTCTGATTCAAATAATACTCAGAAGTCTAGATAAAACCTTAAATAATTGAAAAAACATAAGTTTTTTTGTATTTTATGTTAGTAAATAAATAATGATTTATCAAAATGTGCTATTTTTTAGTTCCCGACCACATGTGGTCAGTTTGCGTCCGACATTTTCGTTAGTTGTCGTCCACTCAAAAGCCATTGAAAAAAGAGCCTTAGAGCATGTGCTTAGGGTCGTAAATAACAACAGCATCAAAAAATCATGTTTAAATGACATTTAATTTTAGTTATCTAATCTTATTCATTCAATTATTTTAATGATATTTATTTTTCATCTATTCACACTTATTTAGTAATTTTAATAATAGCATTATTTACTTATTTAGTAATTTTTGTATGGCATAAGATACGTGGTCGTTAGCTGACCGATTGTCGACCACTGAAATAATGCTTTGTATTTTAGTGGTAATTAACACATTTTGCTGGTCGCATTCTGAAGTGTGCATAAAAAACGTCCTAAAGATCAAACTGACAAAGACTAAAATGCCGTACCATGAAGTATCAGTTAGAAAATGTATGAAGAAGATCGATGGGAAATAGTCATTTGCCGACCATGTGGTCGTGAAATGATGCATACACAATTTTAGTAGGTTAGTTTGCCGAACACCTATTATTTTTATTAAAAGCGCATATTTTACATTAAAATGACTCTTTAGGGGTAAAAACGTATTTTTCTAAACATTCCAAGCTACATTTGGATGCGTGAATCTCGACGAAAACTTGTTTTACTTGCGGTTGAAAAAGTGTCCTCTCACTATTTTTTTCGTAAATTTGTGCAACCAATTCCGACACGTCCACTATGGGTCTGGTTCACAGGCTTATTGAAGTGCATCACGTATCAGAAGACAAATCACAGTGTCGCGGAGGGGAAGCGATAGACTAAAGTATCGTTCAAAAACCAAAACAAACGTTGGCGCGCTTTTATTTAACTATTTATAGTGGTTTTATGAAAAAGTGGTCGTGAACCGGTGGTGGTCGGCAAACTGGCACTTTCACCCTACGCAATTGAGGATTCTAGTCTATGTCTATTACTGATAAACAGAAATAACAATCAAGAGTGTTTAGTTGTTATTAAATAACAGCCTGTTACTCTTACGTAGTTTTGTATTCTATTTTAAGCCTAATTTTAGAGGCGCCATCGTAACTATAATAGCTAACTAGACTATTTCTTTTTCACTTTGGGCATTCGATAGAGAGAAAACTTTTTACGTTGCTATTCAATTTACGATGGCGCCTCATGAAAATTGCACTTTTGAGCCCAATTTTAGATTGCCTGCTTAACCGTTTGTAAATAATAAGTGTATAATACAAGAAAATTAGCTTCAAAATCGTCGATCAGACCAAATTATTCATGTAGTTTTGAAAGTTGGTACAGTTATTCCTTAAGGTGTCTAGATGAATATACTAAAAGTCCCCGAGGGAGGAACACGAGCCGGTGGGGAGGGGGAAAAACATCTTTTTCAAGTTTTTTTGCTTGTGACTCGAAAACTATTCATAATATCTCTTTAGTGATTCCAAAATTTTTTTTCCGTGAAAACTATTTATTTACACAAAACTTTAAAAATAACTATACTACGCCAATGCTAGTTTGCGAAACCCTTAGAAATTACGTTGTGCATCTTTTTCTAACACTTTTTAAATTTCATTTTTAAAATGGGACAAAAATGATGTATATCCTTCGCTATTTTCTTTAGTTGTTATTCTATGATAATAAACGAATTGACGCGATGAACTTTGTAACGTCAATAAAAGCTATATAATACCATAGACTAAAAAGTACCTCAAGAAGACCGGCATTCGCAGTACAATTGAGCGTACGTCGCTAATTAGTTACATTCTAGACCACTAGATATCACTATGTGTATCGAATGGAAGCAATTCCAAAATTATTGACGTCACAAAAAGGGTGTTTAATAATTATTTTGGTGCTGGTTGGTTAACCCTTACATCTCAGCTACCTAAGCCTCATTACAGTTCAGTGTCAAATTGTACTAGATGGCGTTATGATAAATAACTAAAGACACATCATCATGTTTCATGAAAATCTTTTTTACACAAACCCAAGACTGCGATAAAAATCGACATGAGAAACCGAAGAATACCTATATTTGACTGATAGCGGTTTTGGGCGGGCGTCTAGACGGAAAACCTTTCTGAATTACGAAAGTCCAAACGTAAATTATGAAAGTCTATCTTGCGGCCGCACAGCGTCGCGAAATCCCGCCCGGCACTTCTGACTCTTGCCGGACCACATGACTCATCTTCACAAATTTTACCGCCTGGTAGTGCCACTCGTGCCGAATAGCATAATATGTGTGTAGAGTAGCAACCCATAGGTTGGGATTCGTTGCCTGGTTTAAGGGTAAATTATTTAAACCAACAAAAATCGGCGGTACATTATTATTTTATTTAAAAAATATGTAATCCGAACAGTAGTGTAAATTTCATCAAACCTACACGTACGCACTCAGCGAGCTACTCTAATAAGAAAGTTCACGACCGATATCTTTGGAAGGACCATTGAAATAGATCCCGTAGCAGGTGCCACGGCCAGTCGGTCACAGGAGAGCAGTTGATACCACAGGGAATTGGGATAGGCACTACAGAAGGTCCTCACACATCACAGGAGAGCCGCCGGATCCCACCATGTAGCAGTAGATACCACAGGAACTGTAAAGGTCACTGCAGGAGACCCCAGTGATAGCAGAAGCGTTTGAGAGCTGGTCGGTCGACAAGAGGAGGCGTGTTGATTTGCACGCGATGCTCAGTTAAGGCCATCTCATTTTTACAAGCACTTCCAATGTCCTGTTTAAAAGAAACCATTTACAATTTAATCTTCATAGCTTTTGCATATAGGGTGAAATCCGAGAAAATTTTGATGTTTTGCCAAGTTGTCAGAAATGTCAGAATTTGAATTATGAAACTAATGGAAATGCCAAAAAAACCTGCATACCCACCGAACATAAGGTGGAGGATAAGTGTTGTTACTACCTCATTATACTTTTGATTTCACCGTACCTATCGACAAAACTATCGACACAAATTAATATAGACAAAATCAAACTAAATGGCAAACTTTTAGTTTCAAAGATGACAGATGTCAAAGTGACAGCTGTCATATTCTCATTTCATTTCATTTATTTCTCAACATAGATACAATTATATGTATACTTGTGAATGTCAAAAAATCATAATAAGGTTACAGTAGAAATAAAGAATTAATAAACATTACATTACATTCGAATTGAGACAAAAATAAAACAAAAATAATAATAATCTAGAATCCATACTTATGCCTTGTAAAATATAGCTTTATACGCGAGACATTAACATACGCGTAATGACCCACGCACATCAAGTACCATATTTTTTGTAGTCAAAATGTTCGTTTCACATTGTTGCACTCCATGTTTGTGCATCTCAACCGGCAGCAGGCTAACTTCAATAGTTACGGAGATATCTAATTTTATGTTTGACAGCTGTTATTTGAAATATAGACCTCATTGCGCTCTATCACTTTTGTGGAGTCAGCAGTAGTCTAACTTCAACAGTTACGGAGATATTTCAATTTTAAATTTGACAGCTGTCATACGATATGTAGATCTTATTGAGCTCTATCACTTTTGTGGAGACAGCAATAGTCTAACTTCGATAGTTACGAAGATAATAAACTTTTAAGTTTGACAGCTGTTACTTTCACACCTGTCGTGATTTTGTAGTATGGATTCTTTAAAATGACAGCTATCCCTTTGACACCTGTCATGCCATTCAAGCATTAATTCAAGAATGACAGTTTTACATGATAAATGAAATGAAAATTCAAAACTTTAGAAAAATAATTTTCCAATAACACGAATAACAACTAACCAAAATATTGATATTTATTTTTATATAACAAGAACATCACTATTGTCGCCCGACTTAATATGGTGGACCCGGCACGAGCGTGACGTCACGATTTTTTTTTCCAAAATATCGAAACTGTCGTGTATAATGCTGGCCTATTTTTAATATATACATTTGACAGAGAAGCCTATATGTTTATTATTTCGGTTTTTAAACTATTTCATGTCAAAGTAATGTCATTGCACCAAGAATTTTGTATACTATCTGGATTGCGCACAGACAAAATTTGGCTCAAAGTTAGCTTAGGAAAATTCAACCTTAATAAGTTGCAACAAAACATACATTCCTTTGAAATGGCATAAGAGAGACGCTGTGCCGAGTGATACTTCCCAAAGTGATGAGGGTGTCCCGCTCGTACTATTGCCATTTCGAAACGACACTTATTTATGGTAGAATTATTATACCTGTAAAGCCGCGACTGTTTTAACCATTTCTTAGTTTTTATAATAATGTAGTTTGATAAAATTTTAGTTAAAATTGCGAATAGATGCTAATAAAACATAGTTTGATATTTATTTTGTAGGAATATACCTACGTCTTTATGATTAATGGTGGTGGTTTTTTATTTTTGACTAGAGTATCACCGTCGATTGCAAATGGCGTACTATGGTGTATACAAAGAAGTGTAGTAGGGTGACTATGCTGGACATATTTCTTAAACATGCTGGGTGTACAATAGGTGTATAGTCGTGGGTGTGGTTTTTCTTTTTTTTTTGGGTTGTAGATTTCAAAAATGGCATCGATTTTGAAATCAAAAATGGCGGATGTCACTTTTTTTAAAAAATCGTCATGGGTGTTATTTTCGAGGTTTTTGGGTGTGTAGATTTCAAAAATGGCATTCATTTCGAACTTAAGGATGGCGGATGTCACTTTTTGCAAAAAGCCATCATAGATATCGTTTAATAGGTTTTTGGGGGTGTAAATTTCAAAACTAGCATCCATTTTGGAATTAAAGATGGTGCATGTAACATTTTTGAAAAAGTCGTTATGAGTGTCGTTTTTGAGAATTTGGGGATGTATATTTCAAAATTGTCATTCATTTTGGAATTAAAGATGGGGAACATTACTTCAAAGTGGATGCCACTTTTGAAATCTACACCCTCAAAAACCTAGAAAACGACACTTTTTGATATACTGACGTCTGCCATCTTTAATTTCAAAATATATGCCATTTTTGAAATCTACAATCCAAAAAAATGAAAAACAACACCCATATCGGTCTTTTTAAAAAAAGTGGCGTCCGCCATCTTTAATTTCAAAATAGATGCCAATTTTGTAATATACACCCCCAAAAACCTCGAAAACTACACCCATGACTACTTTTTTCAAAAAAGTGAGTCCGCCATTTATATTTTGAAATGGATGCCTTGTTTACTACGGAAGCTTAAAAATGATTGTGACTTTTCGTAATAAAGTCTATTAAGATTTTTCATGACAAAGTCTTTACGTGATAAGGTCTTTTCGTGAAAAAGTCGTTCGTGAAAATGTTTTCGTGAAAAAGTTTTTGTGGTTAAGTACTGACACGGGTTGCGTGATATGTGTCAAGATTACATCTATGAAACTTAAACGTTGTTTAACACCGTAAATATAGATTCCAGACCATTATTGTCATCACAAAAGTGAAGGAAGTCATCAAGATCTACATTTCCAAAGACAGCTGTCAAACTTAAAAGTGATTTATCTCCGTCATTATCAATTCTAGACCATTGCTGTCTTAACAAAATTAACTCGTCAAGATCTACCTTTCCGATAACAGCTGTCAAACTAGAAACTGAATTATATCCGTATATATATATATATATTTAATTCTAGACCATTGTTTTTACGGGGATTGGTTTTATAGAGATCTTCAAGGAAGGCCTATGCCCACCAGTAGGCGTCCTATTGCTAAAACGACGACGATGACGAAGGATGACGAGTTAGGGGTAAGATAACTGCGGTTCCTACGTACAGTAACATTCCAAAGAAATATTATATCCCCAGATGATCGAGATGTTTTGGTCATCCTACTTGGAAAAGATACACAATCATCTGATGTGGTATCCTTGTCGGCACGTTTTTCTTTGCCAGTACTCAATCCTGTTTATATGATAAATCCATGCATTGCACCATTTCCAAGGGAATACTGCCGTCTGATTTCTAAAAAGCGGCTAAGTGATTTTACCAAATTTTGAGATATGGACAATAAGGTGGGAAATTATATTTCTACAAATTGACAAGACATATCGCTATTTTTCTTGACCATTATTTTTCTTTTATTATTTGGTTTTTGTATGAGTATAGAAGGCTTCTAGGAATTAGTCTTGCTTATAAATTGCATTTTTTGTATTTTAGTTAAGTTATCCCAATCAAATCTGTTTACATTTGCTCCACTAAAAAACGGTTGGCTGAAACCGTTTTATAGAGTTGTAACACATTGTAACTGTGTGATGATTTGGATGGAAGCTAGAGTTATAAAAAAATGCCAAACTAAATAACAGTTACGTCACTTAGCCGCCTTTGTATGCTGTAAATACTAAGCTATTTAAAATGCACTACTCTATCAATAAATGTTGAGTGTTTTTAACGGCTTATTTAAATACATATTAAATTAAGATTTGTCATTATGTCTTAACTTTTAACACAGTTTTGGAGAAAGGATTTTCGATAACTGTTTTCTAGTGTAGTAAATATTAATCCCGATCATATTATTATAATATCACATTAGCGGCAATGTGTACTTTTTTTTCTTCTTACTAGCAGCATCTTGCCTTTCAGCAAAATGTCGATCATGATGAATCTTGGCATGTGTGTCATCCATCTATCCATCAGCCATATGACGTCCACTGCTGTACATATGCCTCTTCTATGGATTTCCAATAAGACCAATCTGAAGCTGTTTGCATCCATGTTCTGTGCCATAAGTCAACACTGACTACACGCACTAGTCGAGAACTTTCGACATGAGGCACTTAGATATGTCAGATGAGACGATGTTACGTAATTTTCCGGACGCTGCCCAGCCGAGTTGGATTTGGCGATTTACCCCTTTCTTAAATTTGTACCTAATTAACGGGACTACTTATGTATCTCAGATAGACGAGTCAAGAACTTCAAGATCAGAGTTTTCTATTAAAATTTGGGTGGGTGCATGGTAATTGTGAACTACACAATTTGACCTTCATATTGTCTATGTTTACTTTAATATCCATATGTTTAGAGAACCGATTGAGGCCTTAGAGCATCGTGTTGAGTTCTACTATCGATTTTGCTATGATTACAATATCGTCGGCAAACTGAAGATGAGTGATGTATTCAGAAATGGTATTGATGCCAAATCATTTCCATTGTAGAAGCTTGAAGGCATTTTCCAAAGTGACAGTAAAAAGTTTCGGTGATATTTCTTCTTTTTAAAGGCATCGTCTGGGAGCTCTCTTCGTGTACTTGGGCTGACATTGATAGATCGATATTTAATACGGCATTGCTGGAGAGACTCAAGCACAACCCAAGTCTCGACCGAATCAATGGCTTTCTCATAGTCCACAAACGCTAAGCAAAGAGGCCAGTTATACACTTCGGTCTGCTGTATAACTTGCCGCAGGGTATCAATGTGGTCTACGGTACTATAGCCTTTTTGAAACCCGGCTTGTTCAGAAGTTTGAAAGTCATCGAACCTGTACTCGAGACGCTTTCAGAAGCTTTTATGTGGCACCGTCTTCGCCCGGTGCCTTGTTGTTCTTAAGCTGATTCAGGGTCATTCTAATCTCGCACAAACTGATGTCCGGGATGTCTTCGGTGAAGTGTCGGGTCAACTTGGCTCTTAGATTTTTGGCCGCACTGCTAACAGGCTTAGCGACTGAAACGTATAGCTGTCCATAGAACCTTTTAATCTCCTCTAATATCTCGATCAACGCTGTAGTGCCATCTTTTTAACCATGTGTATCAACTTAGGGTATCATCAACCATTATTTCAAATCTAATTCAGCCGTTCCAGCGTAAAAAAAACGATCATACTTACGACGCAAACTTTCGCATTTAGGGTGATAATGAGACATTTAAATGTATTTATACATGACATTTTTAGAAAACTGGACTAACAAATAAGTATTTGTTAGTAGAATGCTGAAAAGTTTCAGCATTCTATGCTAATGGCAGAAAATTCTGCGGCCAAACGCGGTTGTGGCAACTGTGAGTAGAGTTGGGTACGTCGTTAGTCCGTGTAATGCAACGTTTTTGCGAAATTCACGCGAGTATACACAATGAATTACAGGCGCCATTGTTATTATTGGTGTGATGTTGTGGTTAACAATATTATGAAATAATTATGCCTTAGTCAAATATAGGCAGTAAACCTTATTGAATACGCTAAAATAGACGCGGGATTGGAGTAATGTATATTACATTACTCCGATCCCGCGTCTATTTTAGCGGGAACTTCCACATACGCTCGTTTTCCTCTTGCGGCGTCCTGGCGACGAAGTACGGGTGCGCAATCGGGCCGTGCAGCTGCGTGGATGTCTTCTCACTTAAACGCTTTATAGCGTGGAAACGTCGCTTAACTGTTTTCTAACATTGTTTTTACCGACCTGCATTAGGAGTCAGTCGCAGCTGAAGAACAGTCACCGTCTTTTAGAATTGTAAATTATAAATATGCATAATGGTTTATCAACGATTATTCGGTTACGTAGAGTAATCTGTTTTATAGAATGGTAAAAAAACACTGTTAAGTCGGGTAACGGTTAAATAGTAACGCAAAGATACTAAAAGTGCATTCCAGAATAAATTTAAAGCTTCAAACCACATATATGCGCACTTAATAGTATTTTAGTGTTGTAAAATGGGAACACTGTGTTTAAGAATTGTAAAATACCAAAAAGTACGTCGTTAACTGTGCACATGGTGTACGTAACTCAGCAACTAATGAAAAGAAAAAAATAAGACCCAGACTAGAAAATAGAGGAAAAAATTCTGATTTTAGTAGTGTATAAAACTCAAAATCGCAAAAATGTCACTTAGCGGTCTTTAAGAAATCGGACGGCAGATAAAACCTTTTGATCTCCTCTAATATCTCAATCAACGCTGTAGTGCCATCTTCTTAACCATGTATAAACCTAGGGTATAATCAACCATTATTTCGTATTTTAAACATAATTCTGTTCAACCGTTCCAGCTTGAAAAAAAAAAACGATAATACTTACGACACAAATTTTCGCATTTAGGGTGATAATGAGACATTTAAATGTATTTATACATAACGTTTTTAGAAGACTGGACTAACAAATACTTTTCAGCATTCTGTACTAATGGTAGAAAAATCTGCGGCCAAGCGCGGTTGTGGCAACTGTGTGTAGAGTTGGGTGCGTCATTAGTCCGCGTAATGCAACGGTTTTGCGAAATTCACGCGAGTAAGCATACACAATGAATTACAGGCGTCGTTATTATTATTGGTGTGATGTTGTGGCTAACAATATTATGAAATCATTATGCCTTAGTAAAATATAGGCAATATACTTTATTGAATAAAATACATTACTCCAATCCCGCGTCCATTTTAGCGGGAACTTCCACACACGCTCGTTTTCCTCTTGCGGCGTCCTGGCGAGGAATTACGGGTGCGCAATCGGGCCGTGCAGCTGCGTGGGAGTCTACTCACTTAAACGCTTTTTAGCGTGGAATTGTCACTTAACCGTTATCTAACATTGTTTTTACCGGCTTGTTTTAGGAGCCAATCGCAGCTGAAGAACAGTCACCGTCTTTTAGAATTGTAAATTATAAACGTTCATAATGGTTTATCAACGATTATTCGGTTACGTAGAGTAATCTGTTTTATAGAATGGTAAAAAAACACTGTTAAGTCGGGTAATGGTTAAATAGTAACGCAAAGATACTTAGACGTTTTCTAAAAGTGCATTCCAGAATAAATTTAAAGCTTCAAACCACATATATGCGCACTTAATAGTATTTTAGTGTTGTAAAATGGGAAAACTGTTTTTAAGAATGGTAAAACACCAAAAAATACGTAGTTAACTGTGCACGTGGTGTCCGTAACTCAGAAACTAATAAAAAGAAAAATAAAACCCAGACTAGAAAATAGAGGATAAAATTCTGATTTTAGTAGTGTATAAAACTCAAAATCGCAAATATGTCACTTAGCGGTCTTTAAGAAATCGGACGCAGAATAAAGAGGTACTATTTATTGCTTATCTGACTGATAAGAATGAGTAGATATTTAAGTAGGATAAATATCTAAAATTCCATAAAATTATATGAAACTGTATTGTAATGAATTATTAAAATTGTATTTTCATCGAAATTAAAGGAAAGCGGGTTAAATATAAATTAAATTTGACCCAAAAAACAGGCAGGTGAACAATATTAGACTGCTTGAGGTGTGAAGCTCCGGAATTATTAAATATAAGTTGCAAGTAGCATTTAGAGTACATTATTAATCAGATAATTTTGGTAGAATCCACTTTTATTGTAACCTATAGTAAAACAAGCCATCCAAAATTATGGATTTAAAAAAATAAATAACGAATGTACTATAAATTGTTGTCTTCTTGTTTCACTGTATCACCCTGCCTTTATCACTTTACTTCACCGTAATAACTTACAGTTTCCGCCAATACATCCATCAGCCATAGGACGTCCAATGCTTGGCATAGGCCTCCCTTAAGGATCTCCAATAAGACAGGTTGGAAGCGGCTTGTAACTAGCGCGATCCTACCGTCTTAATGATCCTCGATGGTCATCCGTCCACCTTGTGAGGGAACGTCCTACACTGCACTTGCCGGTGCGTTGTTTCCACCAGAGAACTTTTCGATTTCATTGGTCATCAGGCCTCAGTGCTTTGTGCCGTGCCCACTGCCATTTCAACTTGCTAATCCGTTAACCTGCCAATCCAAGCCAAGGACAAAGTAAAATATTTATGTTCAGCGCCATCTAACGAAATAAGGACGCGACAATTCGAATCTTCTTTCATTCGACCGCAACGCCATCTCTCAATACATTGGGATAACGTGGTAACATTTTAAATTTGCTATAAATAAAATAAAATAGATTTAAAACTAACTTTACAGATCTAAAAAATACTTTAGGACTTTAAGACACAAATTGCATCATAGTAATCTATTTTAATCGGTGCTCTGTATCAAAATACATATTCATCGGCTAATTAGTAGCGCCATCTACAAACAATACGTATTTTCGAGCTTATTGCGACGTACGCTCAATTGTTCTGCGTCCGCCAATCTACTTGTATTTTTAATAATCTTTGATAATACACAAGAAAATGATTGTTTTCCTCGTGTTTTCTTAAATTGAATTGTGTTTTCAGGTGTTCCTGCAACATCTATCGGCGCTGTCTCCGCGAGCCACGTTCGGCGCGCTGTGGGTGCGGGTGGTGGAAGTGCAGAGGGCGCTGATATCGGCGGGCGCGGACGACCCGCTCACCGAGGCGGCCCTAGAGTCGCTCAAGAATATGATACTCGTTATGGACTCAGTCAGGGTAAGAACATTATACATCTATTTTCACACATCACTACAAAGTGTTATTGTAATATATTATTATATAACAAACATAAAATAAAAGTTCCCCGTCATAAGACATCGTTATATGGCAAGAGTGTACTATGCATGGCTCCTCTTATTTATAATAAATTGCCAAAAGATATTGTAAATTCGGAACTTACCCAGAGGTATTTAAGAGTAAAAAAAACTAGTTAGAAAAGGCGTATTACACTGTAAAAGAATATCTGACTGATAAATTTTAAATTTTATTGACATAAAGGGAATTTGACATTGTATTAGAACTGACTTTTGAATAATTGCATTCACTATATTTTTACTATTGTAATGTTGAATTTTATTGACGTAATATTTAATAATTGTATTTTTTTGCCATTTTCATTTAGTCACTGTATAATTTGTAGTGTAAACAAATGACATGAATGGCATGCTTAAAAATGTAATTTCCAGTTCCAGTTTAATTTTTTTGACATTTCTCACATTTTACAGGTGCATGACCAAAAATAGTTTTGTTTTGTTTTTCATAAACTTTTATGCTAACGTGTTTTTACTAAAGTTAAAGTGTATTAAATGTAGGTAAATTAGTAAGCGATAAAAGCCATCAACTTATTACATAAAATATTGCATGCCAAAAGGCTGAGAATGGCGGACTATTTATACTATTATTCTGTAAGTACCAACTATGTAAACCCATATTAAGCAAAGAATATAATTATATATATGACGGGGGAGTAGGGTCTTCATCATCAGCAGGGTCCATAAATTGAGGGTTTCCGACATCAGCAGAGTCCATAATGTCATGTCTTCTATCAGTGGGCGTCGGTGGGTAATGTAATGGAGCAACGAAATAAAATAATTCACTCGTAGAAATTGTATTGTCCAAAGAATTGACAAGGTAGGTTATAAATAGCGACACAACAATAGCTAGGTTCGTATATAGGTACGCGCGATGGTTCAATATCAACCGCTCTGGCCGACAGCCACGCAAAATGTGTCGTGCGCTCCGCTCAGCCGGTGAATCGTTGACTCCATCGAACGCCAGAAGGTGGCGCTTGCGTCCTGTGTTACCAGTTGATTGCGACATATATATACAGGGTTATCTGCTTTCCCTGTAATAAACTGAAACGGGTGATTAATACCACCACTAGGAACATCTTTTACTATGTGCCCAAACCGGAATACGACAAAAAACAGCTGTTTCAGACTATATTGCTATTCGGAATCGACAAAATGTATGAAGCAGCTGATTTTTTTCTGGAATTCTTGGTTGGCCTCATAGTAAACATTGTTCACTGCCATGATCTGTATCACCTTCTGTAGTACGTTTAGTTATTACACTTTGTTTAAAACCTTTTGTTTATTAGGCTTCATTTCTCTTTCCAGATATTCAGCAATGCGGAAGGTTCATACAACGATCTGTGGTATATAACGTGGAACAAGATCGGCGAGTTTCTGCCTAATCTCAAAGAGGAACTATTTCCACAAGGTCAGTAAAATACAGCGATCTAGTTTCGTCAAAGAGTTATCTTTGTGTTAAGTATTTCAAAAATCCGAAGCGAACGCAGGATTTGAACCTGCCCCTTCGGATCACTAGCCCGACGCTCTAACCAACTGAGCCAGCCCGCCTCCTACGCAAGCTTCAAATCTTTGAAGTGCTTATATTACACCAACAAACAACAAGGTTCAAATCCTGCGTTCGCTTCGGATTTTTGAAATGCTTATCACAAAGATAACTCTTTGAGATAAAATCTAGTGTGGAAATCACTCAAAATAAAATCATAACATTGATCTAGTTTCGTCTCTAGTCAAGGGCTTCATAATTTCGATAGTAAGACGATCACAGCTCAGTATACGTATTTTTGACCGACGAACCACCGGAGGAGGTATACAATTCGACGCTAATATATATTTTTTTTAATGTATAACCACGCATAACTTTTTTTATAGTAGTCCGATTTCAATAATTCTTTTTTTATTGAAAAAAATATACTTCGAAATTGGTCCCATTTAAATTTTATCGATATTGGCTGAGCCATTTTTGATAAATCAACAATAATGTGAAAAATGTTACATCGATCCGTGCATAACATTTGTGTTCTAGCGATGCGCCCCGGCTTCGCACAGGTGTATTATATATATAAACATTTCTCTTGAATTACTCTATCTATTAAAACAAACTGCATCGAAATCCGTTGCGTAGTTTTAAAGATATCATTTATTTATGTCATACGCAAGTCCTTTCAGACAGTAACAATGGATGTTTTTATTAAGATTTACAAAACCTATATAAGGCCTCTGCTAGAGTATGGGTTCCAGGTGTGGAGTCCTTACTTTAAGAAGGATATTGATTTGCTTGAAAGTGCACAAAGAAAAGCCACCAGGATTCCATATGCTCTGCGCCGCAAAACCTATGAAGACAGGTTAAAAGCTCTTCGTCTCACGACCCTCGAAGAACGACGAATGCGTGGAGACCTAATTGAGACCTTCAAGATTCTCAATGGCTTTTATAATCTTCCGCATATTCACGACATGTACACCTTAAACGAAAATATGCGGGATAGCAGACGCCATAAATTTATCTTGCCGCCTACACCATCACAAACCAACACTGCACACCACATCCTATGCAATAGAGTTGTCTACAACTGGAATAGGTTGCCTGAGAATGTAATCTCAGCAAGAACTATAAACACATTTAAGAATAGACTGGACCTTTGGATAAAGAAGGAAAAAATTTCTTTAACAGATAAATACTAATTTTATTTGATTCTCCTTGATATAGGCACATCAGTATACACTGCTCGCCTATAAACAAATAAATAAATAAATATAAGTATACATAGGGATGACAGACAGCGGAAAGCGACTTTGTTTTATACTATGTAATGATTCTGTACACGGGTGAAGTCGGTCATGCTATTTTTTTTGGCAAAAAATAATTATTCTCAAATATTCTTGAAAATGTGTGCTTTATTTTGACAACCTTCTTCGTGATAAATCGAAATTGCTGTACTGGCCAAATGCAAGCGCGGAGCGGCCTGCAAAAGTTGTATGAAAATACATGCCTGTCGTGTTTGGCGGACAAATAAATTACGAGTAGGTGAATTTAAAAATGCAACGATATTTTAGCCTGAAACATGGCTACCAAGGAGGTTACTAGTCAAAGGTATTATTTCGAACTGACTTACAAATAGAAAGCTGTTTATTGGAAAAAAAAAACTAAAGACTTACAATGAAATACAATCAAGTTACAATATTGTTAAATAACATAATTATGTGTGTAAGCTGAGCGAGTGATTACTAGGTAAGATATACATATAACGTGTAGTGAGCCCCAAACTAAGCACGAGGCTTGTATCTTGGAGCTCGAATGCGATGTAGAATGAGTGTTTCAAATTCGGTAAAAGGAAATTCGAGGTTAACCAAAATTAACTATTAGTGTCATTACAATTGAATGAGCGTCGGTGCGCGCGCGTGTGTATGTGTGTTTAAATGTGAAGCAATGCAATACATCCAGCGATACAGAAAAAAAATGAACAAATGAACACTTTTACGGTGCTTTTACGCGTGAAAAATTATTACTTTTCGTTGTACCTCATTGATTTTGAAAAGTATTTTAGTAACTAATTTACCCGCATTATTTTAGAAAAAGTATCGTATATACAAGTAGCCACGACTAAGCATTGATGGACTTACGTATGTGGTCCTCGGCTTCACTTCGGCCCACATCTGCACGCTCGTCAATCAATGCCTCTTTTGCTGACCGCTGCAGTAATGTACTATTTCGTAAGAATAAAAAATAATATTCGTGCTGGATATAGCACTGTAAAAACTCAGCATCTATTTATGGAGTGTTATAACATGATATGTGTCTGCGTGTATATCGATTTGTGGTATTTCCCAATCAAATGTAAAATTTTGACGCGATATTTTGTTTAGTAGCGAAGCTGTAGTTTTTGCTCTTAATTATATTTCAATGAAATCTATGATGGAGCTACCTATCTAGGTTTTAAAAGGTTTAATTGTACTTGTTCCAGTGAACGACAACAGCAAGCCAGTGTCCAACCTGCCAAGCCACATGCACCCTCCTCTGCCAACATCCCTGCCAACCATCCTTCCCGCCGGCCCCAACAGTAACGCCCTTCCTAAACCCGCACCAACATTGGCCCAAACACCACACACATATCCCCCAACATACGCTCCAAACTCACAAACGTCGCCAACGTACGCGCCAACTTCTCAACCGTACGCGTCAATGTCGCCAACGTACGCATCAACGTCGCCAACGTACGCGCCAACGCCGCCAACGTTTTCACCATCCTACGCGCCCACGTCTCCAGTGTTAATCCCCACGTCTACGGTATTAGATTGTTTTTTTTTTATAACAAGCTTTTATTTGCAATGGATGTATGTAAGTTCGATGGAATTTTACAAGTTAAATTTGACTAAATTCCTGGTTACCGATTGAGCTGAAATTTTTTCACCAGGACTAGTCATCTAGCGCTGGTGAAAAAAAATAATATTAGGGCCTATTCTAAATGCGCCATCGTAAATTCAATAGCTACGTAAACTAGTGTTCTCTCTATCAAATACATAAAGTGAAAAAGAAACAGGGATACTCTAAATTGCTATTATAATTACGATGGCGCCTCTAAAATTGGGCCTATTCTTATTTTTGTTCTTTTTCGTCTTAGGCACCACCATCGTCCATGTTTGCTCCAACGCTGGCCCACTCCCCGGTGAATATAACGCAGACGCCGCCACAGCCATCGCCCGCGTTGGTCGCACCGACGGCTATTAGTGGCATGGTGCCGATCCGGAACCCGCTGTACGACCAGCCGCCTCTCACTTCCTCGGTGCTGCTACAGCCTTTGAATGAGGTAGGAGACATTAGCGGCGTGGTGCCGATCCGGAACCCGCTGTACGACCAGCCGCCTCTCATTTCCTCGGTGCTGCTACAGCCTTTGAATGAGGTAGGAGACATTAGCGGCGTGGTGCCGATCCGGAACCCGCTGTACGACCAGCCGCCTCTCATTTCCTCGGTGCTGCTACAGCCTTTGAATGAGGTAGGAGACATTAGCGGCATGGTGCCAATCCGGAACCCGCTGTTCGATCAGCCGCCTCTCACTTCCTCGTTGCTGCTAAAGCCTTTGAATGAGGTAGGAGACATTAGCGGCATGGTGCCGATCCGGAACCCGCTGTACGACCAGCCGCCTCTCACTTCCTCGGTGCTGCTACAGCCTTTGAATGAGGTAGGAGACATTAGCGGCGTGGTGCCGATCCGGAACCCGCTGTACGACCAGCCGCCTCTCATTTCCTCGGTGCTGCTACAGCCTTTGAATGAGGTAGGAGACATTAGCGGCATGGTGCCAATCCGGAACCCGCTGTTCGATCAGCCGCCTCTCACTTCCTCGTTGCTGCTAAAGCCTTTGAATGAGGTAGGAGACATTAGCGGCGTGGTGCCGATCCGGAACCCGCTGTACGACCAGCCGCCTCTCACTTCCTCGGTGCTGCTACAGCCTTTGAATGAGGTAGGAGACATTAGCGGCGTGGTGCCGATCCGGAACCCGCTGTACGACCAGCCGCCTCTCATTTCCTCGGTGCTGCTACAGCCTTTGAATGAGGTAGGAGACATTAGCGGCGTGGTGCCGATCCGGAACCCGCTGTACGACCAGCCGCCTCTCATTTCCTCGGTGCTGCTACAGCCTTTGAATGAGGTAGGAGACATTAGCGGCATGGTGCCAATCCGGAACCCGCTGTTCGATCAGCCGCCTCTCACTTCCTCGTTGCTGCTAAAGCCTTTGAATGAGGTAGGAGACATTAGCGGCATGGTGCCGATCCGGAACCCGCTGTACGACCAGCCGCCTCTCACTTCCTCGGTGCTGCTACAGCCTTTGAATGAGGTAGGAGACATTAGCGGCGTGGTGCCGATCCGGAACCCGCTGTACGACCAGCCGCCTCTCATTTCCTCGGTGCTGCTACAGCCTTTGAATGAGGTAGGAGACATTAGCGGCATGGTGCCAATCCGGAACCCGCTGTTCGATCAGCCGCCTCTCACTTCCTCGTTGCTGCTAAAGCCTTTGAATGAGGTAGGAGACATTAGCGACATGGTGCCGATCCGGAACCCGCTGTACGACCAGCCGCCTCTCACTTCCTCGGTGCTGCTACAGCCTTTGAATGAGGTAGGAGACATTAGCGACATGGTGCCAATCCGGAACCCGCTGTTCGATCAGCCGCCTCTCACTTCCTCGGTGCTGCTAAAGCCTTTGAATGAGGTAGGAGACATAAGCGGCATGGTGCCAATCCGGAACCCGCTGTTCGATCAGCCGCCTCTCACTTCCTCGGTGCTGCTAAAGCCTTTGAATGAGGTAGGAGACATAAGCGGCATGGTGCCAATCCGGAACCCGCTGTTCGATCAGCCGCCTCTCACTTCCTCGGTGCTGCTACAGCCTTTGAAAGAGGTAGGAGACATTAGCGGCGTGGTGCCGATCCGGAACCCGCTGTACGACCAGCCGCCTCTCATTTCCTCGGTGCTGCTACAGCCTTTGAATGAGGTAGGAGACATTAGCGGCATGGTGCCAATCCGGAACCCGCTGTTCGATCAGCCGCCTCTCACTTCCTCGTTGCTGCTAAAGCCTTTGAATGAGGTAGGAGACATTAGCGACATGGTGCCGATCCGGAACCCGCTGTACGACCAGCCGCCTCTCACTTCCTCGGTGCTGCTACAGCCTTTGAATGAGGTAGGAGACATTAGCGACATGGTGCCAATCCGGAACCCGCTGTTCGATCAGCCGCCTCTCACTTCCTCGGTGCTGCTAAAGCCTTTGAATGAGGTAGGAGACATAAGCGGCATGGTGCCAATCCGGAACCCGCTGTTCGATCAGCCGCCTCTCACTTCCTCGGTGCTGCTAAAGCCTTTGAATGAGGTAGGAGACATAAGCGGCATGGTGCCAATCCGGAACCCGCTGTTCGATCAGCCGCCTCTCACTTCCTCGGTGCTGCTACAGCCTTTGAAAGAGGTAGGAGACACTAGCGGCGTGGTGCCGATCCGGAACCCGCTGTACGACCAGCCGCCTCTCACTTCCTCGGTGCTGCTACAGCCTTTGAATGAGGTAGGAGACATTAGCGGCGTGGTGCCGATCCGGAACCCGCTGTACGACCAGCCGCCTCTCATTTCCTCGGTGCTGCTACAGCCTTTGAATGAGGTAGGAGACATTAGCGGCATGGTGCCAATCCGGAACCCGCTGTTCGATCAGCCGCCTCTCACTTCCTCGGTGCTGCTAAAGCCTTTGAATGAGGTAGGAGACATTAGCGACATGGTGCCGATCCGGAACCCGCTGTACGACCAGCCGCCTCTCACTTCCTCGGTACTGCTACAGCCTTTGAATGAGGTAGGAGACATTAGCGGCATGGTGCCAATCCGGAACCCGCTGTTCGATCAGCCGCCTCTCACTTCCTCGTTGCTGCTAAAGCCTTTGAATGAGGTAGGAGACATTAGCGGCATGGTGCCAATCCGGAACCCGCTGTTCGATCAGCCGCCTCTCACTTCCTCGGTGCTGCTAAAGCCTTTGAATGAGGTAGGAGACATTAGCGGCATGGTGCCAATCCGAAACCCGCTGTTCGATCAGCCGCCTCTCACTTCCTCGGTGCTGCTAAAGCCTTTGAATGGGGTAGGAGAATTAGCGGCATGGTGCCAATCCGGAACACGCTGTTCGATCAGCCGCCTCTCACTTCCTCGGTGCTGCTAAAGCCTTTGAATGAGGTAGGAGACATTAGCGGCATGGTGCCAATCCGGAACCCGCTGTTCGATCAGCCGCCTCTCACTTCCTCGGTGCTGCTAAAGCCTTTGAATGAGGTAGGAGACATTAGCGGCATGGTGCCAATCCGGAACCCGCTGTTCGATCAGCCGCCTCTCACTTCCTCGGTGCTGCTAAAGCCTTTGAATGGGGTAGGAGAATTAGCGGCATGGTGCCAATCCGGAACACGCTGTTCGATCAGCCGCCTCTCACTTCCTCGGTGCTGCTAAAGCCTTTGAATGAGGTAGGAGACATTAGCGGCATGGTGCCAATCCGGAACCCGCTGTTCGATCAGCCGCCTCTCACTTCCTCGGTGCTGCTAAAGCCTTTGAATGGGGTAGGAGAATTAGCGGCATGGTGCCAATCCGGAACACGCTGTTCGATCAGCCGCCTCTCACTTCCTCGGTGCTGCTAAAGCCTTTGAATGAGGTAGGAGACATTAGCGGCATGGTGCCAATCCGGAACCCGCTGTTCGATCAGCCGCCTCTCACTTCCTCGGTGCTGCTAAAGCCTTTGAATGGGGTAGGAGAATTAGCGGCATGGTGCCAATCCGGAACACGCTGTTCGATCAGCCGCCTCTCACTTCCTCGGTGCTGCTAAAGCCTTTGAATGAGGTAGGAGACATTAGCGGCATGGTGCCAATCCGGAACCCGCTGTTCGATCAGCCGCCTCTCACTTCCTCGGTGCTGCTAAA
Source organism: Hypomecis punctinalis (assembly GCA_949316475.1). NCBI lineage: Eukaryota > Metazoa > Arthropoda > Insecta > Lepidoptera > Geometridae > Hypomecis > Hypomecis punctinalis. Next base: position 2,549,586 of record OX438814.1, read on the forward strand.
GCCTTTGAATGGGGTAGGAGAATTAGCGGCATGGTGCCAATCCGGAACACGCTGTTCGATCAGCCGCCTCTCACTTCCTCGGTGCTGCTAAAGCCTTTGAATGGGGTAGGAGAATTAGCGGCATGGTGCCAATCTGGAACCCGTTGTTCGATCAGCCGCCTCTCACTTCCTCGGTGCTGCTTAAGCTTTTGAATGAGGTAGGAGACATAAGCGGCGTGGTGCCGATCCGGAACCCGCTGTACGCTTAGTACAGTAAAATACTAGTGACCCGCCCCGGCTTCGCACAGAAGTATTATACATACGGGAAGCGTCTTTGTTTTATACTATGTAGTGATATATTTACACAACACATGGCATTTTTTGACTACTAAAATGATTGTACCTATGTATGATTGTATCCATTTTGGGCGAAACTGTTGATAATGTTGAGACCTTGATATTTGAGACCTGGGTATTGTGGAACAGTTTAACATTAAACATTCTGAATATAGGTATTGATAGAATACTAAATATTTATTATTTCTCATTTCCAGATGAAATCAACACCAATCGGCATATCAATCCAGCCGCAACCTATGCCGATCCTATACCCGCAAAATGACGCACCCTCAAACAAACCTGAACCTTCCGCCCCCGCAATAGAGTCCAACACCGTACTAGACATCAATTACGACGACAATATCATCTCTCCCTCATCGCCCGATACGATCGAACAAGGAGAGCTATACGCTGAATACTTGACCAACCCTTACAATGAAGCTAAAGAAATCACGCGAGAAGCGACCTTATACGAACCGCAACAAGAGCTACAGAATCCTTTACTAAATGTTATCGATAAACAGAAATCGTTTAGCGCAAATGCGACCCCAATGCATAAGAATAAAGCTCAATTTGGCTCAACAGATAATATTCGACAGGAGTCTAGTATTTTCAACTTTTCGAGTTATTTCGGCTCAGTAAATGAGAAAGGAGGTTCTGAAGTGTTCGATTCGCTAATGTCTCAAGAGGGATAGCCAATGGAGTGCGATATTGGCACTTGGTTGTAAAAAGATAAGTGTTATTTTCTTTTGTATCGTGTCACCAAATTGTCTATAGTCGATTTTAGAGAACTTCGTTTTTCCACGGAGTTTTGATTAGATGATGCGATAGTGGCTCCTCGAGCTCAGTTTATAGATGAATTGATCGCATTGTACTACATCTATTATTTTTTATTGCTAGATGACTTATTTATTATTTGTCTTTTGTTAACTTGGAAGAATTTGTTAATAAAATTTTAGAAAAAAAATATTTTATTAGGTTACTTGAAATTATTAGATGAAATCAATTTACATTTACTAAAATGCAATCAATTGCAGCAGTCGCATTTGACCGACTTATTATGTAGTATGTAATAAAATATGTATACTAGATTTTTTCTCAGGGCACTATCGATTTTGTCAAGAAATCACGATAGTGGCGCCCCCGGAATGCCACATACATACTAGGTTGGCCGTATTGCAAAACTATTTGATAATTGAAGGGACAATCTTCTATCTACACTATTAGATACACACAATTGATTTAAATACACAAAAAATACTTATTTATTTTTATCAATATTGACTGTGCAATATCGTTGCACTAAAATCTATTCTGTTAAAATCTATTGTTTTTATCTTTAATAGCTATCTAATGAAACACAGGTCAACTTGTAACTTGTACTTTTGCAAAAAAATATGTTAGTTTCTATCAAAACTGCATTATTTCATATATTCAGTACCACCCTAGATCTTAAACTTTAAGTCAATACTATTTTCTAGGGTACTACTTTCACAGTCCCAGTACAAAGTTACGAACTGTATTCATACGTACACCTACAATCTCACTCTAGCTTGAAAAAACTGGCAACATTTTACGGAGACTCTTTTAAAATTTTTGGTAGCCTAATTACATAACCATACGTCCATGAGACTCTTTTTGTTCTTGTTCATACGTCCAGTCAAATCAAAATCATCAATTTTACTTATAAATTGTGACTCCAACTAGAGTCGTGGACGTGTGACATGGTATAGATGTGACTCCTTTTGGAGTCATTGGACAGTGAACGTGTTAAGAGCCGTATTAAACTTAGTGGCGTATGTGAAGTTATCTACAAGCTGCGCACGTCCTCACTCGAGAAACTGCCGTAACAAATATACTACAGGCGAAATCCGCCAATCAACGAGCAGCTTTACGTGCACTCTACTTCCTGAAGATGTCAGAATTGGATATTGCAGCTTGTAGCTTACTTCACATCCGCCGACTTGTTTGATTCAGTCTATATTACGCAATGACTAGCCTCGTGTTCGCAGACGCCATAAAGTTTGATTCGTGGGTGGGTTTGATTTAGTTCATGTCTTAGATGGCGCTAGCATCGTTTTAACAAGTTACAAGTTTTTCTGTGACTAATTTACACAGTATTTTATACGACAACGGCCTATTTTATTTATGTGTTTTTTATTGTTTTCTGTATATCTTCTGTTTCATACATTCCAGGCCATAACTTTTATAAATAATTATCTAAAATTGTAATTGTTGTATTTGTTAGCGACTTGTCTTTTAGTGTATAGGTATTCTCACTTTGTTTTATTTGTTGTTTTGTACCAGAGCCAAAAGGATACAATTTTTGGGGATCTCGATAATTTCAATACACATGCAAACAAACAGTGTGAAATATTTAACCTTATGGGTACAGCTATTATAGTTATTTTTACACAATGCATTGCAAATTTACTTCACATATGATATCACTTTGTTTCTTTGTTCAAAATATTGCGATACCATATTAAGAAAATTATAGTCGTAATATTAATTGAGTAGTAAAACAGCAATCTGTTTATTTAGCATAATTCCTACTAATATTATAAACGTGAAAGTTTGTGAGGATGGATGGATGTTTGTTACTCTTTCACGCAAAAACTACTGAACGGATTGAGATGAAACTTTGCAATAATATACCTTATATATCAGAATAATACATAGGCTATAAATTATAATGATATTTGATCATGCGGGCGAAGCCGCGGGTAAAAACTAGTGTAATGATAAAAATGTAACTTCATAATAACTTATGACGTGAAATTAGTGTACTTTGGGCTCTGGTGTTGGGGTTTTAAATTTTAAACTATCAGGGTTATCAAAGAATTGTCATAATGTAGGAACGTGTACTATATGTAATTAATGAGTTTTGTATAGAGAGTTATATATCAACTATCCTAATCCATGTATTATAACGTTACAATAAACTTATGCAATGTAATAGGGGTTTTATTAAAACGACAATTTCAAAAACAACGGTGTATTTTATTATTACAATATTTACATTTTGTACATCGAGAGTGCCTTCACAGAAGGCAAGGTCTTTACACGCAGTCTTTAAGACGCTTTAGACCCTGGATCTTTATATTTAAGCCAGGATCAGAACAGATTTGAATCTGCTTGTCAAATAAAAACTCCATAATATATAAGTTCAGAACACATTTTCATTAGCTACAGAGAACACTGAGTGTCCAATGTATATTAAGTAATCAGTCCATAACACAAGGCACTTATACACTGAGCGTCCAATCAAAAAGTCCACAAAAGTTCATATCGAAGTTCGAACAACATTCTTCGTAAGGTACAAAGCACAATGAGGTCACTGAGTATCCGTGGTATGTATCACACTCGCGAAACGTGCAGAGGTCTCTTGTAGTAAGGGTGCTGCGGGCGGAGTAAGGGCGGCGCGCAGCACGGCGCCTTCCGCGGGGGACATAACGCCCGGCGCCACACTAGTGCCGACTTGCGCGACCACGCCCACGCACCTGCTGCAATGCCGCACGCTAGGCACAGGCAGAGGGACACGCGCGTGCCAGCGCCCGCTTTGGCTTCTAGGACTCTGGCGGCGGCGCTCGCGCCTGCTAAGGTTAGGTAGAGCGCGCCCGCCGCTGCCGCCCGCGCGGCCAGTCTGCCCACTCGTCGCGCCCCGCTCGTGCCTAACGCTCTTCGAACGCGAGCGACGCCCGGCGTGGCAGCCGCGGCCAGCGCCGCCGCCGCGCACAGCAACGCCCCGCGCGGCACCCCGACCAAAGCGCCCGCAGCTTCATCCGCCACCCCGCACGCTCCCGTCACCTCATCCTCCGCGACGCGTCTCAACGCCAGCGCGGCAGCAGTCCACGCCCCGGCCCAGCCCCACGCCACTGCGTGTAAATACGCCGCCGCTCGCTCCAACGCCTCCGTCGACCATTCGCTCGCCGCCGTCAGATACCACGACACGCAAGCGTTCGCCAGCCACGCGTCCGCTGCCAGCGTGAAGTAGTACGTCAGCGAGAAGAAGGCTATGCAAGTGGGTGGGGCCTCGCCCGTGCATATATCATTGGTCCGAGAGCCCAGCCAGCCTCTGGCGACGTGTGCCAGTGCGACGGCCGCGTGGCAAGCCGCCATCCAGACTGCCGGTCGTTCCGGGTAGCGGTAGCGGGCGGGTTCGGCGCAGAACGTTAGGAGCGCGAAGGACGTGGAGACGAGGGAGAGCCACGCGAGGGACGTGACCCAGGCTTCGGCGGTGCGCTTGTCTTCTGGGCTGTAGGAGGTGCGGTCAGGGCAGCCGGGGCGACAGTCTCCGCCAGGCGGGCAGGCGGTGTGGTCGGGCCAGCGCGCTGGAGTGGCGGGCGCGGGCGGTTCCGGTTCGGCGTCGGTGGCGTTGGGCGGGCGCATGCACAGGCGGCGGTCGGGCCGCAGCGGGAAGGCACTGCAGTCGAGCGCGCCGGGCGGCAGCCGCGCGCGGCACTCCGTCGCTACAGCGTCGCACACGGCGCGACACGCTGACACCGCGCCCGATACTTCTTCCGAGCAGAGAGGCGCGAAGGCCGAGCACACCACGAACCGCAAGTGTACTGAGCACCCGCTCGATAGCACCTCGGCCAGCGACGCCATCTGGAATAGAAGAGAAAGAAACAATTAGAACACAATAACAGTAACATAACCCTTACGATAAACCTCTATTGATGGAGTTTAATTAATTACGAAATTTGAGTGTCTTCTATTTTAGGGAAGGAGTCCCCGCAAAACTAGTAGCGTAATTATTTCCGTTTTGTACTTAAGTCTGAAAAGTCTGTTTAAGTTTCTCCCCAAGTCCAACAAATCGACATACTCCGGCCCTCCCAAACGAGCTCTACGTCTCAAAACAAAAAGCCCGTCGCGAGACAATGGCAAGGTCGGTCAGAGAGACGCGTTTTTGTCGAGACGGATGTCACGCAACTCGCTGTCGACGTTTACCGGTCGAGGGCTGTTTTGTTACCAAATTATACGGAGAGTAAAAAGGTAAATAAACTGCCTGACGAAAGTTTTAGACAGGTAAATTCAGTACGTTTGGTTTGGCTAAAAATAATATAATTATGATTTCATTACCTAGCACCTAATGTGTAACGATAAACATGGTTAGTGTACCTAATTCGGAGACAATTTATAATAAGGAAAATAGAGTTTCATTATTATTGTTCTAAAAATGCCGGCAATACCACGAACACCGATAACTCATAATAACAAATAATCTTTACAACCTTTATAATTTACTCCAAATGGCAATATTTTGCCGATACGAACACTATCGATATTTCCCTATTGATATAATCTCTCATATTTATCAATGATTTCACACTATCTCTTTGAGACGATCAATAATAACATTTCGCGATATTCTGTTCTAAGAAAAAAAATTATACTCGTATATCAATCAAGCAAGGATTTTTACAATATGTAGGTACATTCATGAGCATGAGCAATGACCCGCTAAAATATTTCGAACTCACTAGTCATTAAAGAGTCCGCAAGTCATTAAAGTTTAATGTACTCGTAATAGATTAAAACAAGATGTATAATCTCATGCAGAACATTGCTATGCCGCCCAAGCTATAATATGTACCCATGAGCCAAAATCCCGTCATCACTCACGGCAAAGAGACAAATTGTGTTCTCTTTGCCATGGTCGGGATGCAGCTTTTCCGTATGTAGCTTTTCCGTCTTATGCAGCACTTGCCGGTACGTAGGCGAAAGATAAGGTCATAAAAATAGTAAGTCTAATTTTATATTTCCATCTATCCATCACCTATATGACGTCCACTGTTGGACATAGGCCTCCCCTATGGATTTCTGATAAGGTTGGTAGCGGGCTGCATCCAGCGCATTCCTGCAATCTTTATTAGGTATATCGTCAGTCCACCTCGTCGGTGGACATCATACAATGCGCTTGCTGGTCCGTGGCCTTCATTCGAGTACTTTACCATCCTTTCTTCGAACTATGTGCCGTGTCCACTGCCACTTTAATTTGCTAATCCGCTGGGCTATGTCGGTTACTCTGCTTCGTTCGTCTGTAGATCTCCTCGTTTGTGATTTAATCTCGCAGAAAGATATCTATGATAGCCCTCTCCATAGCACGTTGGGCTAATTAATTTGAAATCTGTTTATTACAAAAATATAAATAATAGGTCAGCCTTTATCAAAAAAATTGATCCAAAACATATCTATCCTATCCTATCTTCGAATGAGTACCTAACCCATTTAACTGGAACTAGGCATGGTTAATCAACGGTGAAGATTAAAACCATGCTTGGGTAAGTAAGTGATACATATCTGATCGCAATCTATCAGATTGCCGCAATCTGACACGCGAGGCCTGATAATCGCAGCCATCGCTGATATGGGCACCTAATCAGATGAATTGACCTTGGCGAAATTCGCGATTGACGCAAGTATTATACAGGGTCTTCATTTGAAAAATTATAGAAATATTGGGGGTCCAAAAGTCTAAGTTATGGTCTCCACTGATGATGCTTCTAAATGGGTGGTGTCTGACTCTGAATGGATGTCGTCTATGTTGCCAATTTAGGCTAGCCAAGTTTGCGCGTCATAATATTTTATACAATCAATGTTTGAAGATTTAGGTAACCGAATATTAGGTATATACAGGGTTATTACTTTGGTAATCATATAGGGGATTATTCTGTAGATCAAAACTAAAAACTTTTGTTCAACGACTTTTATAATATCTCAAAAAAAAATTGTTGTCCATAAAAAATTACTTTCAAGTTCGATGAAATGTATAGAACAGTTTGAGTTTTGACAACAGTGAAATAAAAGTTGTTAGTTTTTATGTACAGAATAAGCCCCAAAAAGGATTCTAATTGATTACCGGTAATCCTATGTACTCGATGTTTCAATTTCTAGTTAATCAGACGAGTTGCTAAACTATTCTAGTCGCAATTTTTTTTATTTGTACGCCAATATTGTACCTTATTGTATTTTAGTTACCTACCAGTAGGTACTTAAGTCTTAACAAACTATGTCAGCAGCGTGCTGCTTTAAGTACAACCGCTCTTAGCTCGTAATTTGAGTCTCGGAACAAAATACCACTTTGTTCATCGTTTAACCTTCGCCGTAAAATGTAAGGGGCCATACGTCTCGTATTACCCCTCATCACGGGATAAAGCTCATTGCACGTTATATGGACCTTTATGTGCCTACCTTCGGTAAACTGTTCTACAAAAGTTACTTTACAGAATATTACGATATTCAAGACTTTTCAGAACCCTCACTTTCCTAAATTATTTTATAAATACCTATGTATACTGTCAAATGTCGATCCAGGTATCGTGTGAAGAGTTTTATACGTAAGTATCGTCGTAGTATTATTATATCTTCTTTGGTATCGTATAGGTACAAATCGTTGGTTACGACGAACTTTACTGATAAATAAGAATATGTAGGTATTACCCTAGCGGCTAAGGTAATACATAATAATATTCTTATTTATCAGTAAAGTTCGTCGTAAACAACGATTTGTACCTATACAATACTTACGTATAAAACTCTTCACACGATACCTGGATCAACATTTGACACAAGCCCTAGCGGATTAGGATTTAAAATGGCAGTAGGCAGGACACATAGTTAAAAAAACTGATAGTCGATGGAGCCGTAAAGTTCTCGAATGGAGATCACGTATCGCCAAGCACAGCGTAGAACGAAAGACTAGATATACCGGCGATGTAATTAAGCCCGGAGCAACACGCTGGATTCAAGCCGTTTTAGCCAACCAGTCTAATTGGTATTGGTACTCCATAGGGGAGACATCTATAGGTGCCCTTCTATAATAAGAACTAAATGCTCAAAGTTACACAGCACAGAGAAAGGTTGCATTGTATTTAATACTTGTTTCTTTGTTTCTTCGCAGGTTAATTGAGGCTGGCAACAAAAAGGTTTTTCAAGGAACGGTCTTGTCGCGGGCCGAGCCACGAGACGCCAATTTGTGCCACAAAGGGCAAGACTTCACATTTCGAGCAGGGAAATATGTCACAGATTAGCAAAAGATCTTTCTAGTGAACATTTATACCGATTCATTATAGAGATCAATGATTATCCTTTGACATTGTTTACGTTATCTCCGGAACAGCTGCGGTTAATCGTGCTACATCCTAGACCGCATTGCTGCTGCTGTGCTACTGTTGTTCGAGCTCAGGGTCTCTATTTTTGAAATTATATAGGTACCTACTACTATTTGTCTGTTTTGTCTGTTAATCTGTTTGTTGATATCAACTTAATTGAACAGACTACCTACAATACTATCTTCGTACACAATGTTACACTTATACTCTATAAAATTTAACTTGATCTCTGCGACAGTTGCACATTGACATATTTAGTGTTGAGATAGTGGTGGAAAAAATCGATTTTCAAACAATGTTGTGATGAAATCGAATGAGTAGTTGAAGGTGAGAAATTGGATTTTATTTACTTACTATTATTTAAGATCAAGTATGTACACATGTAAATAATGTTATGATATTAAGTAAATACTCATAACAATGTAACGATAGTATTCATCGACGTTTTTCACTATTATCGATGCTAATGTAACATATAATTGGGTTTAATTTAATTACACTTGTAAAAAATGTTATGATATTCAAATATACAATAATTTTAATTATAAATTAAGTTTTATTTAAAATATCGTCAGTATAAACTATCGATATTTTAATTAAAACTCTATCTAAAACTCTGTGGTCACGATCATTCGTCGCCCATCACTAATCGACATGCACATAAAGTATGACATTGACAGGTACTGTCTGAGCTATTAAGAAATTTAGGACTTCATAGGCGTGATTTTTCCGACAGCTGTCGCAGAGATCAAGTTAAATTTTATAGGGTATAATTAGGTATGTGCCTTTTTACTGCGACCATAATAAGCATATGATGACTAATAAAATAATTAGTCCGTCGGATAGACCATCAAAAAATATTAGACACATATTTTTTCTTTTGTCAATTAAACAAAAATTGAAGAAAATATAGTCCATCAAAGTTCCGCGTGACGTCACAAGTGCCATACAAATATATAGACTTTTGTAAGATAGGTGACATCACGACCCCCACGCCCAAACTTTCACAAGGTTTATCTTTGCCATTTGTTGTTTCATTAACAAAAGAATAAAATACGTGTCCAATATTTTATGATAATCTAAATAAATGTTTTTTTATCCATTATACCTACCTATTATTATTCATAATAGTTCCACTTAGACAAATAAAAATTGCTATACAAATTGATATCCTGACGAAATCGGGGCAAATTGCTAATGTAGGAAGGTACTTAGATAGTAATTTCAATAACAGAATCTTTTGATGATCGAAATGAAATTACAAAATCAAAGAGCTCGATCCGTTTCACACGAGTTACGTCTCTTTCACATTCGAATGCTATTCAATAAATGTTAATATGTATCGCAATACATTATAATCAGAGATATTCTTTGATCGCAGTTCAAAGGAAGATTTCTTTGATGTGAAGCCAGCATTACTGGGAGAGGCGTCTTAATCGAAGAGCAATGCTTTTAGGGTTCCGTAGCAATTAGGAATCTTTGAAGTTTGGCCATATCCGCCTGTCTGTTTTTTTAAGAAATTCTTAGGAACCCACCACGTCTTATGTAGGTAGGTATGGCCTATGATCTTTCCATTAGGGACTTCCTTTATTACGAGTCGTTGCACAGATATTTTCACAGATCTTACAAGATGGGATGTGTTCTCTGAATTTAGCGCAGTTCAAAATCACTACTTACGTCAATATTACACAATGATTACTCAGAGCCCAATAAATTACTTATTGATGTACACTTTGACAACACCGCATTCTGCAATCTATGCTTTGTAAATATGCGTTTTACGGTGTATTTGCTTCATAACAGGAAAGTGTCTCGCGCAGTGAGAAGAAAAAACGCTCTCTAGATTTCTGTGGGTATTTTATGCCAATCTAAACTAAAATAGAGTTGTTAAAAAATAGAGTTGAACCGACGAACTTCAGATAGTTTCAGAACAACATAAAGGAAAATAGAAGATGAACTTATTATGTTTTCATTATTTTTCTCGTTCAGGGCGGGTGTTCCGCAATTTGTCTCATAAAAATCCGGAATTTGTTCTAGCTCTACCATTTCTGCGACTGTACGCTATGAACCGATATCTGAAAAGAAGATTCTCGACATTTTTTTTGTCTATACGTAGCAAATGTTACGCGATATCTTTACCAATTGTGTATTTTCCCTTCATTCAAAGACGCAACAAACAGTTTTACCTGCGTTTATCCTATTAGAGACCGGTAGACCGAACTTCAAAAACATTTTTTAGATTTGTTTCATTCTTGAACCAACAAATAATACTTTTGAAATAGAGCTATTTGCAGTTTGCACTTGAAAAGGCTTAGATCGGTATCACTTAAGATGTTTTACGAAAGAACTGTTATTTGATTTGATAGTTAAGTAGTATAAAAAAGTAGCTAGTTTTATTGTGTTTTGTTGGGACACATCCGTTTTGATATTTTGGACGCGTGTAGAATATTATAAAATTTTCTTGTTAAATGAGTTGGAAATTTGAGATAGAGCAGGTAATTCACGTCTGACATTGCACTTATATGGTAGGTGCCTTTGATTACGATAAGGTACGATGGTAAGTAGATGGTACTTATCTCCTTAATTTTCCAAATGTATTTTTTTTAGCCTAAACAAACTAAAAGAAGATTGAAACCGAATTTTATCCTTCTAAGTCTATGATACTTATTGGTATTGATTTTATCGCAGATTTTTCAATCAGTCGAGAGCTTTTAGCACGTAAGATTTGCGCATGTTAGGAACGATAATATAGATCTATGGAAAATGGACTAAATCAGAAAACGTAACTGTGTACTTAGTTCGCAAGTTCAAGAAGCCTAACTCCTAACTGGGGCCATATTGTGTACGTATTCTGACGTTTGGTTCGATTTTTCTCCTGCTCGCGCCAATTACTTGCTCCACGAGAGCAAGCGGGAGGAAAAGCGAAGTCGAACGTCACAATACGGCCGCGGGCTGAGACCCTGGTATGTATAACTGAGTTTACGTGAGTTTCCATGTGAAAATATGAATATTGTAAACGCTCAGTTTCAAGAGTAAACAGGTTTTCTCTAGAATTAATATATTAAAGCCGTCGTAGCAAACATTTGCTCACATAAAGTGGTATCGGATGTTTTTGGATCACATACAAGGGTTTCTATTGATACAGAACACAACTTTAAAAACTTCTATTTGATTTTGAAAATTCAACCTTAGCTCTAGGCAGTAAGGTTTATGGTTTGAGTGAAATGTGAGTTAAGTTTGCTAGACGGTATTTACTTGAGAATTTTGTTTACTTTAGCCGTTCCATTGAGTTCTTAGGAGTGGTATTATTTATTTGCCTCGGTAAACATTCGCTTCAAAAGGTGCCGATTGATAGATGACATCATGAAAGGAATATTTTTAGAAGTACTTCGGTATTCTACATAAAAAAGCTTTTGGGAGTAAGTCAACTGTAATGCTAATGTTAGTATAAGGAGCGGTTTTTTGTAGAGATTTAGAGATAGCTAGGTAATATTGCTCGATTTTATAGATAAAAAAATATGAAATTTTAAACGGTAAAACACTTTGGAATACGTAATATCTAGATTGCGTCAATAATTTATGACAAAAGAAAACTAACCTATGAAAAATATATGGCGCTACACTAACGATATGCCATTAGCTCATTACACTTTAGACGATTTTTTTTACGATAATCTAGAAAACATAATAATAAATCGTTTCAAAAATGTTGAAATGGGGCATATATAGCGGGTGCCGAACCTCATTCCATAGTCCCATTTTACAGAACATTTAATATTTCACCTCAATAGCCCAGTTTCAATATTTCAAGTCTTTTTATATGCCATAGTTTGTCTACAACGCAACGCTATCCTTTTTATACGTACTGCTGTTTTTTTTTATATTTCAATTGTAAAAAGGGCCTCTCAATGTTGGCTTAGGCTCCATTGATGCCTATTAAAGGACCAGGCCAAGCCTGTGAATTCCACTGAATCGTTTCAATACAAATAATAATATCTTTATATAATAATACATACCCCTATACGGTCATATGTATAACTATAACCGCATGTAAATTTCATATACATATTGCAGTAAATGATTTCAGTTTGAGTTTGAAAGTTTTGTATTTACGGAAAAGTAAGAAAACTTAAGATAAGAGCTATGAGCTAAGATATATTTCTGTCATAACAATATATATATGATAATTATCTAATCATAATCACGTAACATGAAGATATCTGAAAGAAAAATAGAGTCTCAGTTTGACTGATAATACTGTACAATGATCGCAGTCATAATCATCATACTTCAGTCCATCATTAATTTATTTCTCGAAGGAATGTTTAAAAAACATCGGAAAGTGTTTCAATCAAAATACTCTATCCTAGAGAAAACAAAAGTTATTTTCCGAAATAAGACAATTGACAAATAGTTTCACATAAGTCTCTTTCCAAAACCTCGAGAGATCCCACACAGTGAAAACATAAAATCTCTCCAAAAAAGATCACAAGCTCTCATTTCAAACATTTTCTACAACAAAGGGATCGTCGGGCGACAAAAAATTAATTGCCGAGTTGATCCGAAAATAGCCGATGCGCGGGCGCAGCTTTGATGTTCGGAGATCGGGATGGTGCAGTTGAGATGGACCGTGCGTGCGCGTCACGGGACGGTGGATCGAATAATTACTCCTAACGTAGATCCTCGAGATTTAGATTTAGAAGCCATTTCCATGTTCAGGGTGAGTCTCTATGAATGCGGGTTACGTGTTCCAAGTTACAAAAAAATTGTGTGATCATTTCTAATATTATAACTTGAACTTGGGTTTTATTTAATTTTATTGTAACGTCATAATTGAAGTAAAAATACTATTTCAAACGAAATTCGCCAAATAAATAATACAAAATAAAGTTACTTTTGACAAGGTCTGAAATTAACTGAAATAAGTCGATTTTAATAATGCGTTATGTATGGCATTACAACGTTTAGATTATAGAAATAGAATAAGGCACACCAGTTCAGACAGATTCTTAAAACACTCAAACAATGATAGCGCCATCAAATCTCCTATACAAGGTTATTTCAAGCGACCAAACGCCCCCATAAAGACGTAGAGACTACCGCGCAATCTATGGCTCGAAGGCGACATCAAACGCACCGATATAGCCCCTTTATGACGGCTTCAAAGCAGCTTTGTATGGCTTAAACGGTTTATACGACGACAAACTTATCCACGCGTATGACGCGAGGCAGGAGATCATTGGACGCCGTCTGGATATGGTCTAGTACTTAGTTTCATTCAGAAGCAAACAAAAAAAATGATAATGCAGTAATTGATTAAGACGCTCCAACAGTAAACTTTTAGGCATTTTACAATTATGTCTTGCAGTTTACAAATAGAGTCTAAAATCGCGTGTCGTTTGTTTTGAGAGGAAACTCGAGATGAGAATTCGATATTTTTTCGCAGTTTTAGTTTACATAAAAAGAAATGAAGCCTTGATTACAATTAGATATATAGAGATGTCTTTAGTTTAGAAAATTTCCTATTTTATGATTACAAAAAATATAGTTGTTATCGATATTGAAGATTCCAGATATTTTTTGCAATATTATTAAAAGTAAAAGTCTATCTTGTGAACTATTATTGTGTGTTCTGTATTTTTTCCAAGTTTGTATCAGTAACAGTTACCTACACCCACATGCGTGGAAACACATGCCGTCCTACCAAATAAGTTTTACGCACGCTTTAGACATTGTTTAACAGTACAAATTTTACGGATAAACAGTGTTTAAAGTGAGTTTAAATCTTTTGTGGTAAGGCGGATGACGTTTTACGGATTTTAGTCTTTGGGCAGCGCCTTAACTTGATGCTTCTTTATGAGGACTTTTGAAGGCCCCGGTATTAGTCTCCAAATATTGCCCCGGAGTTTTCGGAAATGTAGGACTAGGTATATTATAAAATATATTATTGGTGAGTGTAAGTTTTGAGATACCGACATACTTATTAAATTTAAATGTAGATAAATATCTGTATCATTTGTTAATCTATTGTCGATAGTTCCGTAAACAATCTGTGAATATTTTTATAAAATTATTTAGGACATGTTTTGTAACTGACTGAACTAACAAAGAAGTAAAAAGTATATAAGTCTTACGTGTGCTTACTTTGTGCATTTTTTTAAAACTTGAATGTACGATTGAATATCGTTTTAAAATATTTACAAAGCGGCTCTGGGTTTCACTCGCTCTGTAGTTATTTATCACTTCATTAGCTTCAGCCCTTTGATGCACACTACCAGCTACTCGTCAATATCTGAAGCTAGGGGTGTCAAAAGCTTTAATAACGGAAAGTTTAATTCCGAAATATCAAAATATCATCATCAGATGTTAATTGATTTCATTTGCATTTTGAATGTACCGAGATGTCTAATTTGAAAAAACAGTGTATGTACCTTGAATCGCCTAGACACGAACCCCACGCCGCCACAACTCTCCTTAAATCTAAATCTTTAATTTATTTAATCATTCGTGTTGAACGTAAAGTAACTTGCTTAGGTTATTGCCTAAAACTTCAACAAATAACACCTGGTGGAAATAGCGGTTGAAACGTTAAGTTGCTAAAAATCATCATTATGAATATTTGACGTTTCCTTAGTCTTGTTGAGATGAATACCCCAAAAAAATCTTTAAATATGGAAGCTAAGTTGATTTTCGCACATTCTAATTAAAATAAGTACTGGATCACTCACGTATTCCTGAGTAATAGCTACTAGAGTTTCAAAATATCTTATTAACTCCGGATCTTGATAAGCTAGAAACCCTAAAGCCCCAGCACAGCCCTAACAAATCTGGTCACTATGTCCTAATCTAGGAGTGATGTTTAAACCTCTAAAGATTAAATGATCTTAACTAATTGTGACCTACCTATTAACAACAAAAATCTTAGTCTAGAGAGCCTACGTTATAATCTAGAGCCAAAACAACAACCCAGAAAAAAACCTTGTTAACTTATTATTGTAACCAACTTGTTAACTAATTTATACATATATGAATCTTATTCAGCCTAGAGCTCCAGCACAGCCCTATTACTTCTGGTCACTACGTCCTAATCTAGCGCCGACATCAAAGCCGCCGCCGAGTAAACAGGCCCGGCAACTCTCGCATTAGGTTTATTTAGATTATCGCCGCACATTCGGTAGCAGATCCTAGGAAAAATGTGCAGTGGAGGATCAAGTCATGTCGGTTTGTGGGAAAAAAAATACGAATCTCTCATACACCATAATTATATTTATACAATATATACTACTTATTTATTTCCTAATGTGATAAGCTTTTTCAAAGGAATACTTTCTAGCCTATCGTTTTGTTTCACCACCCATTGGTTTACCAATTTTAAGCCTTTTATCTATCTCAATAGAGTATAAATTGATATAGCTTTTATGAGTGTACTATGTTTATCATTCACACTCATGAGTGTGAATCAATTACGGCTTAGGTACGTAAGTATTTACAGGAAATAGTCGCGCCGCAGATTCAGTATCAAGTCCTACGGAACAATGAGCAGTTAAGGATCAAATTATGTTGGTATGTGGGAAATATCAGATTATGCTGAGTCTCTGAAATGTAATAGCATTCTTATAGCATTCATTCAATTCACTAGGAGTTTAAAGGTTCTCACAACACGGGCGTAAAGCTCGGTGTCAGCTAGAGCACGCAGGCTAGACTTTAGAGGGGATTATCTTCGGTAGTACCTATCTTATTTGTAAATTAAATAGTCTAATGCTGATCATTTCATAAACTCGATCACGTATATCGATTATATCGAACAGAATGTAAGCGGATGGATAACCACGGACCGGAGTGGAACTCTATGTTCCGTACAATTCTTTCAGTGATCTTGAGATGTTCTTGGTTGGGCTAAGAGCCTGAGTCAATGACCTCACAAAATGATAAAAAATACAGAATAACAAAACGTTTTGGAACCCAAATATAAAAGCCTAAAAATGAACTTTATAATAAGGTACTATATAAGTATAGGTAAGTATATGTTTTATACGTTGAAATAAGTTTCTCGTTACATTCTGAGACAGTACGATATTCGCCCGATAAGCTTATTTATTTATTTTTTAGCTTAGCTTGTTAGTACTCAAACGTAACTGTACGAAGAGCTTTCCCCAGAAATAAGAACTAGTGACTATAAAGCTGATACCTTCCAGTAGCTCTTAGAACTATAGAAAGCCCTTCAATCAACATCTCACACATCAAAGTGGAGCGCACCTTTCGCAGTAAAACTGCACGAAGCTCGTCCCACCGCGAGTATGTAGTTAATGTAGTTATACTAGTTTGTCGCTGACTACAATTTCTCCGTATGTAGTTTCGTAGTTTGCTACAATTTCTATGCGCGCAGTCCGCGGCCCAGTTTCCACAGTTGGCTCACTTCACTGCACTTCCTGATTTATCTTCAGAAATAGGGCTGTCAACTAAATATTTTATACTATTTTCAAACAGCTTAGTTTTATAAGGTTTTTCTCAGCGAACACTGAAGTTAAACAATGCTCGACAGAGTCATTCTTCGGGTGAGTGATCTCTGGTGGCATATACCTACAACTGACAGCAGTTATATATGCCACATGTATTGTATATGCCTTGAAAGGTTATCTCAGAAGGGCTTCAAGCGTCTTAAAGACTTTGAGACCAGCTAGCAGTAGGGCTAGCCATCTAGCCTAGACGAATGTCGTTATTCATATTACTGTACCTTTGCGACACCAACGCAGATCAAGACGTGTAAAGATTATAGATTTGAGGGATTTACAAATAAATAGTGGTATGCAGGGTATGCAAAAATATTGAAAGAGACTGAATCACTGCAATTAAATTAAATATCTGTTCCAAAACAGATATATTTGCCCTCAGACCGTCTTTAAATTAATTCTAAAAACTACATGTACTCGTACAGTCGTACCTTCGTAGCTCTATATTCTTCTCTTATAACGTATTGTTCTCGTTTCCTTACAATTTTAAGGTTCTTACTATCTTACTAGGAACAATATAATCAACAAAAGGTACCTAGAGTGCTGCTGCAGCACACTGCTGCGTAATCTACAGCTCTGAACCGGTCGCCGCTTTTACAAAGTAACTAATACTCCATCTGCGTCCGAGCGTGCCTAATTCATAATCATCGCCGGCATCGTGACCATCTCACACAGGGCCATTAACCATTCTCACACTGCACTTGCTGCAACCTTGCTACAACACAATAAAGGTGGTATTGGGTTAGCAAGGCTTATGTCTGACACAAAGCTATATTAGCCAACTTTATCTTGCACTTGCAACAACCTTACTACGAGGTAACAAAGGTGGTTTTCGACCAGCAAAGCGTGTGCGGTGAGTCGCACAACGGGCTATTATCCAGCTCTATCTTGCTGTCGCATCAATCTTAACACAAGGTGATAAAGGTGATTTTGGATCAGCGAAGCGAGTGCTTGGTGATTTCAGATTCGACACAGCGGCGTTTTACAGAGAAGACAATTCGCCGAGATTGCTCGCGGCTGATGAACGTTCTTGGCTTAAGAGGAGAAAATCACATTTCGGTCTTCGGCTGGCGATTAAATTTTTAATGTCATTCAATTAATATATTGTATAAAATTTTAAATTATCCGCTACAAAGTTACACTGCAATTCATTCATGGAAAGCCATATGGTTATGGATAAAATATGAATTACCTCCATCATATTAGTTTTAAAAGAAAGGAAAGTTCATCGAAAAAGATAGACATTGGGCACACAAATATGTACATAGGCACACAGATTTTTCAATTTTTCCTCAATTTTAACATTCCTTATCAGGAGGTAATAATGATGAAAAATGAAGCAAAATGTTCAAAAAGAAAATCATATTTGTTATCAGAAAATTGAATAACTATGTGCATTCTTTTTCATAGTACGTTTTTAGCTTTCGTATCTTTAATTTTTTTTCTTTAAATTTTTTTATGAACACATGTTATAATCTATTAAGCAAGCAAGTCGAAGGTGAAGAAGCTTTATAATCTCTGCCTCCAGGGCCAAGCTCCCTGGCCTATACGAACTCACAAAGCGCGTAATGTAAGATAGCGTTCTCAATTCTTCGCGTTAAATCATCATTTGGAACATATTTTATGGGATCATCCTGTTTTTGGATGGGAAAAAATGTTATTGCCTCTGATTGCCTGCCTACTGCGTAATCAATTGATACATGGGTTATTAATTGAATCTGTTATTCATGTTTTGATGAACTCTACATACCTACCTACAGATAATAAACATAAAATCTTAATTGAAGAAGTGCTGATAGAAATAAACTTAATAGTAGAAACGAAGATTCATTCTTAATTATTTTGATTGAAATGAAACGATCCAAGTCAAAAAATGATGCCTTTAATTTTGTAGAGAGGAACGGATTTTTTTAGTTTAATTACTAAAATAACCTTTAGTAATTAAACTTTAAGTAATTTATAATACATATATAGGTAATACATTTATAAATGAATTGGGCTAATATTTGTTCTAGACAGGACGTCCTACGGCTGATAATTATGTTAAATATCTCACCCACGGGACGTCCATTGTAGAAAACAAGAACAAAGGTTTTCAATATAACTAATTGGAAGCGGCTCGTATCCAACGAGCTTTGTTAGAGTTAGAGAGTATCTGTTCATCTTGTATACCTTTCTTTTCACTTTTTTAGGGTTCCGTACCTCAAACGGAAAAAACGGAACCCTTATAGGATCACTTTGTTGTCCGTCTGTCCGTCTGTCCGTCTATCCGGCTGTCCGTCTGTGTGTATGTCAAGACTCTTTATCTCGGGAACGCGTAAAGATATCGAGTTGAAATTTAAACTGTACGTATACGCATATCTATGGTCTCTTGCAGTTGTGTAAAAGAAAAACTTCTGAGTTATCGTTTAAAAAAGTTAGAGCCGTATATGTCGTAAAAAAATGCATATTTCGACATTCACAAAAATCAAAACCTACTGGGTACTTCCCGTTGACATAGAACTATGAAATTTGGCAAGAAGCATTGTCTCAGACTACACATATAGCAATAAATCTGAAAACTGTACATTTTTATTTAAATCACAAAAAATAGAGCCTCAAAATTCACAAAATATGGGTTCAAAATTCAAAGTGAGTAAATCGTATAGAGATTTTAACAAATTTCTTCCCAATTCTGTGAAATTTTCTTGATTTGTACGGAACCCTCGATGTGCGAGCCAGACTCGCACTTGTCCGGTTTTTTTTTATATCGTATAGGTTTGCGTTTGACTACACACTGCCTGATGTTAAGCAGACATGCGGTCTAGCATGTAGCACGCTTACCTAGAAGATACCTATTTACTCGGGATTTGAAGACACCTATATTGTACTTTAGCGGGAAGACAGACTCAGACTTTATTGGAGATCATCTTCAATGTCATAAAAAATAATTTTAGCCCAAAGTTGCTTGCTTCAGAGTCACCTTGTCTCATTTCAACAGTTTTTTACTCTCTTTCAAGAGTTGTTAAAATAAATTATACATATATTATGTGGCAAACACCAAAATACTTATATGACGGGCAATAAACGTGCGTCGGTCTGCTCGTCACGCTGTTAGCACTTCGTAAAACGGGTGTTGTAATGTAACCACGGGTATGTCTGTCTGTCACGTGCGCGTAGGCGAGGGCAATAACTATCACCTATTCATCATTATCATCATATCACTGTTTAGCCATGTCAGAGGCCTTTAGGCGGCCTAAAATCTCTGTCTCTGACCCCAAACTAAGCAAAGCTTGTGATATGTCAGCCAGAGACTGATTTACTACATATACATATTTTTAAATACATACTTATATAGATAGTAACCAAATAACACCCAGACACAGAGCAAACACCTATGTTCATCACATAAATACTTGCCCTGGGTGGGGATCGAAACCACGCCTCTTTGATCTAGAAGTCAGGGTCACTAACCACTGAGCCACCGAGGCAGTCGTGACTAGTGCAGACTAGAAGTGGATGTCCTATGCTTCCCTATTAGATTTCTAATATAAGACCCGTTGGAAGCAGCTTGCATTTAGCTTGTGACTAAAGTCTAGATTAGATTGTCTAATTAACTTGTCAGCGGATGTCCTACGTTGCATATAACGATGCCTTTCTCCATTGGAGATTCGAGAACTCAGACGGCTTGGTTTCAGACTCGTTTAGTTACAGTGGTCGAACATGGAATCAAAATTACATTTCTAGCTGACGTTTCTGAGATCGATTCTTACGGCACATAGAATATATCACGATGATCGCAAAGGACCACCCCCTTATCGGTTAAGTGCTATTGAGTTGTATCTACACTATTGAGCAAACTGAAATGCGAACACCAACGCCCATAGTCAATAAAGGCTCAGGATTCCAACACATAGCTCATTAATTTCATACCTTAACCTTCAAAAGACATAAAAACGTCTTAATCTTCAAAACATCAAACTAATGGGATATTACAGGAAATATACGACAAGCACGTCAAAGTAATGAGACATAAACGTTTATAAGATCATCCGGTGATATTTATATCCAGCGCCAGTAAAAACTGAAGAATTTCAGGTCAATTATGTCGTTTTCTTGGTAAACATGCAATTGTATCGGAGTCATAACATTTTGTGTCGAATTAAAAATACAAACTACATAAATTAACTACCGCCAACGCCAACGCTATAAGTTGGTTAAATGATAAACACTTCAAAATTCGACGCGTATGCAGTATTACGGATTAGCTCAGTTGGGCAGAGCGTCGGGCTAGTGTTCCGAAGACGCAAGGTTCGAGTCCTGCATCCGTGAATAATTTTGAATTGTTTATCACAAAAATAACTCTTTGACAAACTACATAAATTACTTACTTTACAAAATTCAATAACAATGCCAGCAGTCTACACCCATAAGATTCAGCATTATGAAACACTTTTACTTTGAAACCAACTCCAAAATAGCCAAACAACAAATCATTTTATGTAGTTTTTTATTATTTCCAAGAAAACAATAATCATATTTTTATGAATTTGGCAAGCTTGTACTTCGACTAGACAAATGTCGCAGGAAGCACTTCGTTTAATATACCATATCCGTTTTGAATCTAGTACAAAGTGTTACTGGGAAATCTTAAATTAATTACTTTGCTCTTAATAATATAACTATTAAAATACTAATATCTAAACAAGCAATATATCATTTTTCTTAGAAAAAAACATATTTTAAAGATGATACTGGCAATTTTTTTGGATCAAAACCCTGAAACTGTAAAAAACATCAGCCTTTCTCATGAGTTAGGGGAGGCACGAGTGAGCCTTCCCCACTCTGGAAACTTCTTAGCCCACCCCAGAAAATTTTAATTTGTAAGTCAATAGGTACTTTCGATTTTACTGGGGTGGTTTTGGCCAAAAAAGCAGCTGCTGCCAGTCACCCCCTTTACTAGGTACAATATAACTTCTTAAAGAAAAATTACTATAAAATGCAATGTGATAACGGCGTACAATCTGTGTTGGTGGCGCCGGCTGTTATCAACTAACAGCTGATAAGTTTAGCTTTAATTGGGTCGCGAGTCGCATCTCCCGCTGGAACATACTTGTTTTGTTTGTATAGAAATTCCTGCACCATGGCTGTAAATTCTTTGTGCGTTGGTGAGCGAATAACAATCTAAGGTTTTAAGACGTCCGACTACAGATATCATATCATTGATTTTATTTATCTACTTTAAAACAAAATAACATTGGTGTCTGTTTTGCTTCAAGTCGCGGCACGTAAGTCAAGCGCTGGGCGAAGTGTGGAGGGGATGGTTGCGCATGGGTTTAGTATGGCGGACACCTTGCGCAGCCATCCCCACAACACTACACTCAGCGCTATACTTATGTGCCGCTACCTGTACTCTTATTATGCTATATTTCACGCAGAATTCTTGAAAATATTACTTAATACGTAACGCGCCTGTTTTTATAGATATGCTGGTGATATTATGCATCATTCATGATTCTTTTGAAGTAAAAACCAGTATTAATTTAAATATTGAAAGACAAACATTTTTGTAAAAGTGATACCGTATTATTTTCGTTACGAGTTATTACATGAGGACTTCAATTACACTAAAATCAAACTCCTTAAACGAACATTCGCCAACAAAGTTGCCTCTTAACTTCTTAAGAGCTTCGCTTCGTAATTAAACCTCTCACCGAGAGCACTCTCATCTCTGCCCACATTAACAAATGAAAACTTAAACCCATTAGGCCGGCATTAATGCAAGTAATCGGAGAGGAATGCAATAAATTGAGATTTTTATCGCACCTCCACGAGATCTACCTTGCTTTACCTCTCTCTCTGTTCATCTCGTAGCATTTTTATATCACAAACAGAGAGGAAACTGGTTTCGAATGCTGGAGAATACACTTACAGAACACAGTAAACCTCAATCCCTCTCTTTCGTTCTCGTGGAATTTTTAAAGACTTAACAAGAGATGGATATGGTCTCGAACGATCGAGAATGTATCTACAAGCTACGGCGGATGGCTACGTTGAAAGATTAATGGATACTCGTAATGAGTCTAGGTAATTATTTATCTATGCTACTCTTCAGTACGACTGAGTGACACGAGGAAATGGTATTTCCCTGTTTGATAGATAATGCTTTATAATGTGTAGCAGTTTTCATCAACATCATCGTTTCTTTTGTAGATCGTCTACTGCTTGACGACTATAGTAAACGACTAAACTCTGAGCGACCAGTGCAATACTGCAATCGACTTCTATTAACCATTGACCAACGGTTAAATTAGGTAAGTACTTTCCAAAATGGAGAATTTGAAACTGATACAAGCCGTATTCGACATTACTGGAAATCCATAGAGAATATTTACCTATGTCTAACAGTGAATGTGCTATGACTAGTTAAAATATTCCTTCCTTTCTTCCTGGAGGATTCCTTTACGCGATTGAAACTTATACATCGAACCTACATTGTATTTTTATGTATGTACTCTTTTAGACATTTTAAAAATACAGATGAACACATTAAGAAATCTGTATTATATAATAAAAATAGTACATAATATTAAAGTTAACTCAATCTTTTTATTTATTATAAAAATCAATTAAGCACAAAATAACATAGGTACAGTTATGCAATAGTACGCTTGACAAGGATTTATACTGCCCGGGGCACTCAAGACTAAGTGCCAGTGCCGGATTTGCCTTAAGGCCGACTAGGCCCAGGCCTAGAGCGGCTAGGTTTTAGGGGCGGCCAGTACTTACGAGATCTTAACACATCACATCTAACGCAGCTCTCACAAATTACAACAGTTTTTAAATATTGTTTTCTCCTACACGTACCGTACCTACACTGATCCTACAAAAATATGCCAAAAAAGTGCTATCGGTTCAACCGTCCCAAACAGCGGGAGGTAATGAACAATCCTATCTTCTACACAGAGAAAACGTAAAATGGCTTTTATGACACAAATTATAGGGTTTACGTCCCGGTTGACCAAACATTATTCTGGTCAAGGAATGCACATGTACGGAAATAGTTTTAATACAATAAAATATCCTTTTTGGAAGTTGCATTGTGTAATTCTCCAAGTTTACAACTTATTGTTTTAGGATGTTTTACGATATGTCCGGTTATCAATTAACAATGAACTTCGCTCAAAATTGTGTTCCTTGTGTACCTCAAGTTATGAGTGTATTTGAGAGGTTTATACATTGACAGTTTCTTTGAAACTGTCGTTGGATTAGTACCTATAACTCACAATTATGGTAAATATGGGTGCAATTCAAATTAATCGAATAGTTTCCATCTTACTCTCATCATTATCTGAACTTTTATTATTAACAATTCTATTTTTTACTAGAATAAAAATGTTCAAAAATATCTACTAAACTAACTTAATTCGAATAAATCAGTGCGAGTTGATTTCAAATTCTAACATTTTTTTATTGAACTTCACACTATACTTTATGTATTTTATTCTGTATTTTAATCAGACAAAATTGCTGAAAAAATATATCAGAAATCAGAAACATTTGTCAATGTTTCTGATTTTAATGTTTTAAAAAATTAATTACCTTTTTGATTAGAAATTCTAAACTCCTTACTCGCATTACACATTACTTATAGTCTGAATTAGTATTGAAGCCATCTTCATCAACCATGGGAAACCATGGGGGTATGGATATTGTGGCCTATATATTTTCAAATATTTTTATGGGTATCTATATATATCGTATATAGTATAAAATTACGCAAATATAATTTGTACAAAAAATATGTGACAGAAATTGGAGAAAGAACCTTTCACAGAGAGATGTCATCTGCTTAATTTGTAGCATAAAGTTACATTCTTAATTTCTTACCCCAAGTTTTGCACCCATGACCTTTTGTTTTCATCGGGTCGACGGTCAACATGTGCAATCCATTGCAATTCAAAAAAAGAACCTTTTGAATTTGAAGTCACAAAAGAAACTCATGATCTTTAATTTTACGACTAGCTTTAACTAGATAAGCTTTAGCTAGATAAGCTTAACTAGATTGGTATTTAAATAGATCATAATTAGTTAATTAGGTAGGTATACCTACTAAAATTTTTGATTATAAAAAAATACCGAGCCCGTTTTTTCGGATGTTTATATATGTTCCAGTGTTCCTTATTTAATGTTAACTCACCCTAACGGCAATCAAAAATAATGTGATAAATAATATACTTAAATATAATTTACAAAGAAGTAGGGAGCACTGAACCTAACCTAAGAACCTCACAATCTATCAATTAGAGATTTTTACAAAAAATCTGTATTATTAACTGAAAAATAATGTTGAACGGCAGACTGCTATCTCACTAGAGTCACCCTGATCTAGTGTCTTCTTCATCAAAAAAGCCCCATGGAAATTAATGACCAATCGGCCATGCGACTGTGTGCCGCATCTTCGGGGCTCCTTTAATGAATCGGACTCTAATAAGATTCCAATCAGTTCTCCGAGAACGAAAGTTAGGTAGGTCACGCTTATCAAAATTAGTGCAGCAGCTAAATCTGTGTAGGAAGAGGTATAAACATTCCTGATACTACTTACCTATACATTTCTACAATCATCTACATAATTACATTTTTACCAAAATCCTTACTCCTCTTTGTAGACAGTCGGATTAAAACGTAGGACTTGTCAAAACGTAAAAAAAAAGATTGTGGCCGCTGGCTGCACTCGGCTAGTATTCAATCCTTACTTCTGGCTTTCCGAGTAACCATCGAAAATTACTCGATAACATCCTTCCCTTTCACCCTTGAGAGAATCCTAGAAGGGAGAAAAAAAAGGGGGCGGCTGAACTAACTGGCCTATGGCGGCCTAATGTGCTAGTCCGCCTCTGCTAAGTGCTAATGTGCGAAGTTTAATTAACCTCATTATTTTAGCTGTTTTTAATGGCCGTGCTAGCTAGCAAAAAATGACTATATTAAAGTCACAACTGAATAGTAATTTCGTCATTTATCAGAGGGAACCGTGGATTAAAGAAATATAGAGAATCGGGAGTAAGATTCGGTAAAATCTGCCCTTGAAGCTGTATGCCATTTTAGGAAAACTCTTACCTAGGGCGCAATACCTGGCAATACGCATTTGAAGACTAGATCAATTGTCACAGTAGCGTCTTCCGAAAAGTTCTTGTTCTTTATTTTGTATTTGTAGTTAGTGAAGCCGACGCCATTTTAAGAAAAAGTTGGCTCAGGTTATGTGACTTCATAACTTATCCTCCATGGATCTTATATCCGTGGCGGAGTAAGACCAAGTAGAACTATTGAATTGTATATTGCTAATTATGGCTGAGCACTGGCTCATTGAATTAGCAAAAACACAAAGGTTTTTAATGTTTGTTTTAAGTAAAAAGGTGATTAATGTTTAGCAGCATTGTGAGTACCTAAACGATTATAAAGAGTTACAATGAATTGTTTTTCCTGGGGAATAAAAAAGGAAACATTTCTCATAAATTATTGTGTTCACTTTTTGTTTAAAGTTATAAAGGTAAGATTTTAAACAGTTTTTGTAACTGAAGTATTCTGGAATATAGTGGTTGAGTTTTATTATTTACTTGATATCATAAAACTGACATGATCTGTAAAAGCAATTTTATTTTTTATATTTTCTATGTATGCCTGGGTAAAACAATCATTATTATAATTAATCCTTGAGTTAATTTACCAAAAAATATTGCGTCACGAATTTTTTTTTTTTTAATTAAACAACAAATGACAAAGATAAAAGATCTTGTCAATGTTTGGGAGTGGGGATCGTGACGTCACCTTACTTAAATAAGTCTATATATCTGTATGTCATTTGTGACGTCACGCTGAACTTCGACGGACTATTGATTCATCAATTTTTGTTAAATTGACAAAAGAAAAAATACGTGTCTAATATTATTTGATATTCTACCTGACGGGCTAATTATATATTTTTTTAGTTATCATGCCTATGATCCCCTGCGCAGGGGATCTTGTAAGGGGATTTGTGGAATAAGCCCATTTTTTCCAAACTTATTTTCTTCTGTTTTTTTTTGTAGCATTTTTTTTCTTATATTCATTCTTTATAGTACGCTGTAGTATAGGTTATTATATGTCTACGGCAGCAATACAAGACTTACAAGGCAGTCGTCAGATGGCAGAGGCAGCCGCTGGCAGCTATCGTATGCGCCCGAAGAAACTTAATTGACAACAGAACGAAGCGGCGTTGTCGTCTCGAGATAAACAGTTTTTAATGGTTATTTATGCCGGCCGCCGTCGCCATTGCGGCACAGATAGCTAACAGACAGAAAGGTAACTTCAAAATCACAGAGCAAATAAAAAAATCAAAAGAAAACGTCGTTGAACAGTCAAGTGAGGCCGGTTTTTTATACATGTGTGAGTGCGTCGGTGTTGCGCCGCCATAGTTCGACTGATAAGCCAAGGGGTAGTTTCCTTGTATGTGGATGTGTGTGTAATTGTCTGTACACGGCGAGGCGTAGTTTTGGTCAGCCTCACTTGTTTGTTCAAAACATTCAGTCTTTATTTATTTTATTTGAGTTTAAAATATACAGTTTCCTAAACCAACGGACAAATTCTATGATACCATATCGTACGTTTAGCATTATCGCCAATATGTGCTTTAAAATTAACTCGTGAAAAGATTAAATCGCAAAAATAATCAACTATTCCTTTAAAAGAATTGGACATATTTTAACAAAATGTAGGAAACAGAATAACTGATTTTATTCTGCGCTTTTAGAGCCAATACAGAAATTCTTAGCTGGGGGGTGCTGCAGGACTTTGGTTGTTTCATCCTAACCTAACAGCGCCATTTTATACATTTTATATAAAATTTTGTTAAATAAATTATTGATTTAAATAGCTTTTTATTTGATTATAACTCAGGAACGCGTTGGATTCAAAACTTTTCCAACTGATTTTATGTCTTATTGGAAATCCATAAGGGCCTCCCTTGGCCTATGTTCAGCAGTATAGGTACGTCTTACAGTTGATGGATGTATGGTTTTTTGATTTTCTATAATTTAAAAGCTTTCCCTCTGTTCTCATCTCTTCTACAGCCTCGATACGAGTATAAAGGCACGCTTGAATGAAGCTCGCCGTTTTTCACTTGTCGCGCCCATACATGTGATTTCGCTGTTTTTGTCGGTAATTCTACTCCTTTTATGTATTTACAAGGTTATTTTAAAATATTTCACGAGTAAGTATCGAGAGGCTCTTAGTTTTTAAAAAATAATAGCACAATTGCGGCGATGGAAAACACACTGAAACTGATGTTTTTTCGAGATTTCAGGGATGTATCCAAAATTAAAATTGCTCACGAGGACGAGTATCATAAGTAATAAGATCCGATAATTTGGAACAACGATCTGATAAAGACAACAGGGATATCCAATGAAGCCGCTTCCAAGTTGTTAGATTCAGTGGTTGTCTGGAAGAGATAGCTTGTAGCGATAAAACCGTCACTTGTAGCCCGTTGTTTTCTTGTTTTGTTTAATTTTTAAATGGTATTATCAATGTGCAAAATAGCGTAGGTATCTGACTTATTGGAGAATTTACAGGGGAGGCATATGTCCAGCGGTGGACGTCCTACGGTGATATTATGGTGGTAATCGACGTATTGTTGTGTCAGCGCTGCGTTACATTCCGTATCGGACGTTTCCGATGACGCCGCAATCTACTACGGCCCGTAATAAAATAATAATGGCAGCTCAAATCTAACATAGGGGTGTCGCAAGCGCAACACGCTACATTGAGAGTTTTCAAATGCAAAACACATGGTTTTATGTTTGAGATAATGTATTCGTTTAAAAGGCAATCGACAGTATTAACTGATTTTTTTCTGAATTTAATTAAGTGTTGATTAAAAAATGAAATTATGTATTAGGTATATCAAGTTGTAAAAGTAAAGTAGTAAGTAATTATTGCTTATCTTGAATACAACTCGGAAAATCGTCTGCTTTACAGATCAGAGATTTTACAACTTTGAGTATGGATAAAAATCCTGCATAGAGCAAAAGGGTAGGATATAAAATAGAGACAATAGTGTATAACATATTTTAACTGCCATTGACGCATGGCATTATTCTTTCAGAATATTTATAGAATATGTTTTCTTAGCTTTAAATACTATTGTTTTAACCATTTCAAGACATCAGTGATTTCAAATAAAATGTGACATTAATGTATTTAATAATTGTCAATAATTAAATTAAAAAAATATTTGGTCAAAGTTCACAGCGCGGCAGCCCTACAGGCGTGTCGGATCAGGAATCGAACCCGGGATCTATCTAATTGGGCAGCATTCCTCCGCCTCCCACCGCGGCCCGTGATGGCCGCCATCTTTTTATAATCAACACTCCATTTTGGAGAATCTCCCATTCTTTATGGACCATTCTATTCAATCTGTTGTAGAGGCGTCCCATGTTATTATTGTGGTAAAACTAGTGGCTGGCAAACATGCATGGCATAATAATGTAGTACAACGCGGTCACATTTACTAGACGCTTGACCATGTGACGATATTTTGGCGCTCACGTACGGTGTGCAAAAAAAACCGGCCGAGTCGAACTCCCGCACGAAAGGTTCCAAACCACCTCCTATAAAAGATAAGTTTCTACCTGTTTAATAAGATCGAGTAAAAATTGCTTAAAAATTAATGCGATGCGTCGAGTTAATGTGACCGCGTTATACTTACTAAACAGTGGTTTTCATGTTAGTTTATTGTTTGAAAGTAAATACATTTCTTTGCCACCGATCTAAAATCAATTGAATATAATTTACGTTATTTGCCGGTACTCGTATCTGCCTACCTTTGTAGGCTTTTTTAGTGTTTTTCGAATTTCGACAAAATATTTTTAAAAGAATTGTAAAGTGAAAAGAATAAATAGAAAAAAACATTTATGAAATGAGAAATAAACATTGTCTTTTGATTTTATAGAGATAACATCTTCTGAAACAAATCATAAATACTTTTTGCTCGGTTTCATTGCACATTTCTATCTCAAGTATCTCAGTAACTCAGTAGAGCTACGAGCAATCTGCATTCGATAAGCTCGTACTCGATTACTTCTTGCTAATTAATCGATTATACATGCCGTATGATAATTACAGACGTACAGCTGAATCGATCAGTAGAGCAAATCGAGTCGTATCAGTTCGATCGATGAGTCGGTCGAGTCGCTCGATCGCATCGAGGGTCGACGCACTGTGCTGAAGGAATAAAACGAATGGAACTGCGCGCGCGCATCGCTGCGGTAATCGCAAGTGTTTGATCTTGCCGAACATGGTATGTGGTCCAAGTTAACAGCGGAGGCGGTCAATAGAAAATATTAATAAACTTGTCTATAGATAGTTTAAAAAGGATTAGTGGCACTGACTCACTGAACAAAGTTACGAAGCCAAAAATGTAAAGGCTACGTTTTACGCATAAAATAATTTACTATACTATTTTTACAACATCATTGTGTCCCTCTATCTGAAAGTTTTCAATTTGATATCTCGTACAGCTTCATTCATAGCTAACACATTTAGGTATTAAATGAACTGCATGTACTGTACTGTACTGTACCAGCCTTTTTAATAGTCCACTGCAGGACGTAGACCTACTCCACGAAGGGTGATTGGGCCATATCTACCACGCTGGCCCAATGCGGGTTGGTGGATTCACATACGCCATCGAATTCCTTCTACGGACGTATGCAGGTTGCCTCACGATGTTTTTCCTTCACCGGAAAGCTAGTGGTGTGAAATTCCGTACATAAATTCCGAAGAACTCATTGGTACGGGATCGGGGATGAACACACGACCTCACAATTGTAAGGGTGTCACTACCTCTTAACCACCACGGCTATCAAACCGAACTTAACTGCATGTAATTTAATATTATTTAATAGCAATTTATCATGAATTCTACATTTAGTTACTCAAAAGCTTGGGTATATACATTATAATCCTAGAGTATTGTACTTGTATACTCGTAACTATACATTAGTTTAAAATCTCCTCTGTGTTAATCCGTGTAGCCTTTACCCCATCGCTAGCTCGTTTGAACCTGCGCCACTCCGTCCCGAACCCACGCCAAACGCACTCCACGGCTTTATTACCGGTCATTTGTGATTGTTAGCGGCGTAATTAAACCGCCATTAAAATCGCTCCGCCATCGCCGGCGCAGCCTGCGCCCGCGCATGCCTAGGGTTGCCATACACAAATTCTTGAACAACAGGCATTTGATTTCAGACGAACATGTTGCACACCTCATAGCTCATAATTATGTATAAAAAATATTATAACCTCAGTGTATTTGGTTAGGAACTAATTTTCTGTAAACGATTCTTCAATCTTATCGTAAATCAGTTGATTGAAATTAGTTTTTGAAAACATGTTTTTTTTGCAGTTTGCAGTTAATAATTTAAAATATTATAAGAGTAAAACTGGATTCGATTTATAAATTAATTAAGTTAGGATTTTTAAACAACACGTTTTGTTGCCTTTATTACATTTTTTACTGCACATAAAGGAGCTTTTCTCAACTGTACAAAAGCCTTTAAAATATCATTGATATGGTAACCCTAGCCAGCTCTGAGAATACTCTGCCAATTTGACAGCGGTCGCTTTTTCATGACCAACTTCTTTGAAAAATTAATCGATGACAATTAAACTTTTTCAAAATTATCAGTATAATAATAAAGTGCCTAGCTTTATTTCACCCTCTAGTTTGAATAGGTAGCAGTTTTCCACGTTAGTGGCATTTTCTAATTAGAAAAATAATATCAGTTATTATTTTTCTAACTTCTAACGCACTTCGCAACATCCACAACACGTTACGCTAATTACGGTAATGCCATTACATGTTCCGCCTAACAGTCCATAAACGTAGCCTAAGTTACTCCTTATTACATCAGCTACCTGCCAATAAAAGTCCCGTCAAAATCGGTCCAGCCATTTCAGAGATTAACCGGAACAAACAGACAGACAAAAATTGTAAAAAATGTTATTTTGGTGTATGTACCATATATGTATTCATTTGCATGTAGTAAAAAAACGGTTATTTCAATATTACAAACAGACACTCCAATTTTATTTATTTGTATGTATAGATATAGATGTATAGATGATATATAATTACAGATCATTGTACTGCGAGACTGACAAAATGATAATAACACAATTTAGATTTTGACTTACAATGTAATACGAGTACAATATATAGTCACATTTATGTACTTATTCTAATTCATGTTTTTTTATTGGGTTGTTGTTTTTCGTTCACACTTGCCTCAATATGAACTCCACTTTCCTTTTCCAATCCGGAGAACATGAAGTAATATTTTCTCTCTCTTTATGAAATAAAAACACATTCGTCATTACAATCTCATCTTCCACACGTAATCTAATAGACACCTACACACAAAGGAGCCAGACATTCATCATAGCTTCGTAGAAGTGAACAAAACACCGGCCCGCGGTAGGCCCGGGCAAAAACTACCATTTCCGAATATAGAGACAGAGGGTAAACTTCAAAAAACTTTGAAACTGGACCTCCGATAAAATCGGCTTCTGAAAATGTACCAAATTGGATTGGATAATAAGCATTTCACAATAATTCATCAACGCACTACTCTTTGAACATTATTTACTCATGTTTTATTATTATTTAATCTTATATTTAATCATTTTTTTTCAATTCTTTTCAAACTTTCATGAAATCTCTCCCTGGATGACGCCAAATCACACTCTCTTTAACCGTAATCTCTAATCTAACTTATACCGCAGATAGGTGAGATACAAACTCTCTCAACCTCTCTTCAACATCTGTACAAACCATTACTCAGACTTTTCTGTACTAACTCAATCTATTTTACCTATCTGTAACCTGAATTCAAATACTACACAGTCAACTCCACCATTAAAACGCAGTCTCTACGTGTCATATTTTTTCTTTATTATTAATTAAAAAAAACTTGGACATATTACTAACACCTATTACTGTTGTTTTTTTTTTTGCATATATTATATTTATTAATGACAATACTACACTACTACTACATAGAAAGCAATTGGATAATCCACAGACCCTTGAAGGTCTAAAGATAATCCAAGTGCTCAAGCCCACTGCCAGTTGGCAGCGTGCCCAGCATGCTGGCAGCATTGCCACGCTGAATGGCAATGCTTATACGTTGAGCCAAATAAACTATTACTACATATAAACCGGAATGTTGATCCATTTAAAAGCAAAGTAAGTTTACTTCCTCGAACTAACTCTATGCAAACTTAAAAAGTAGAGGCACACAACAAAGATGTTTCATCGAAAAGTTCTTCTGCATTCTTATATTTTGTGCGCGAGCGGCGGCCTCGCTCACAAATTGCCCCTTAATTACAGTCAGGTAGGCGGCCGCAAAGAACATGGCTTTTTACCACAAAAAGTGCTAAGTTATTCAGAAACAGGCCCGATGTAGCCATAAAAATATGACTGATATCTTATGCTCGGACACATACAAAGTTATTCTTGTAATTTCATAACAGAACATGTTTTACTCAATGACTGGACATAGATTCTGGACATTTATTTTCCACTATCATAGTGCCTATTTAGAGTTATATCTAGGTACTACAGTCATAAATATAGACGCTAAAAAAACTAAAGCCATAATAAACTTTCTAACATTGCATAGGTAAACTTGCATACCCACTCCCGAAAAACATTCATCTTTCCTGGTTAAAATATAGAAGCAACGTACAACAACAAACCGCTTTTCAAGACAAACATTCCGAGCTAAGTCCGTATAAACAGATAACATATTCAAATCTATGTAAAACAGACGTGCTGACACAATACGTCTCTAAAATCACCGTGAAAACGCACAGTATCCACACAATAGCCGACAGACAAACCCCGGTAGAATCCGAGATGACTTTACACCATTAAAAACTTTCTTTCATCCGTGAAGCACCGGGCCTTTTATCTCCATACCTGCGATAATGATAGGGTGCCGGAATACATCTCAAGTTCTCAATAACACATTACAGCTGTACCTGGTAACCGGCACCCCTAAAAAACGGCCAATATTAAGGTGTTTCAACAGAAACGCCGACGGAAATAGGCTAATGGGTTATCTTTTGTCTGCGCAACGCGTTATCTGAATATTTTTAAACCTTTTATTGTTTTACTGCACTTCATAACTTGTAGATAACAATTTACAGTACATTGTTTGGGCAATCGATTCGGGCATGTTTATCTCGTAGTTACACTGTTTTATATCACTAAATTACTCTTTTTATGATTCTCCACGCAACGCGATTCTATTCTAGGAATACTACGGCATTAATCTTCTTTATAGAGGTTATATTCGGTTCATCGTTCTTTTGGTAGTAATTCGCAAGATTCTTGTACGTTTCTGCGCCGTAAAGTTGGTTTTTAACGCGCATTTCTCCGTGTCGGCCAGTTTGTTGGTTTAGTCGGTGCTAATAGTCGGAGCGGAGGTGTGGGTGCCTCGAATTGGCTCATTACCACCTTCCAGAGAGCTAAAAGCCGCCTTTGTTGGCCTCGGACTGTTTGCGTCGGATTTACAAATTCTTGCATCGAGATAAATATATTCTAGAGGCGGTGAACCTGATGTAACACAATACTTTACTCACTTAGTAGTTTTTGGATTTCCTGCTTAACGAAATATAAGACTAGGTAGTCTAGGTGTCTCTAGATAGATACCTAAGCTATTAACTAAAGATTTGAGGATCTATGTACCAGATTTACCAAAATGGTTGCATTTTTTAAATATTATTAATTTGTAGACATAATTGTGGCTGCAGCATGCTAATTCATTCATGTATGCAAGTGGTTTCGGGAGACACATAACATAACTCGTAATGCAAGCTGTTAGCCACTGAACTCTGAACTCAAATAGGTTATCCACAATTTGGCATCCATGCCAAATTGTGGATAACCTATTTGAGTTAGTTATGTTATGTGTCTCTACGGCGGATCTGCCGTAGAGATTTACTTCACTCGATGTCTCTCTTTACCCCATCTCTACAAAGACACATGTGCTGCGTATGTCAATGAATTTACAACAATATTTGAAGTGTGAAAGTGTCGGTCTTTAAATCGTCGCATGTCGTCCGACGAATTTAAAATAAGTTTTATCGTCGGAAATGATTTACTACTCGGAACGGGGGACTGGTATTATGTTGCCGAGTACGAATACGACAATCATCGCCCTAGAATGAGTTTAATTGCTCGATGAAGGTGAATGAACGATGGCCGATGTGGCCGAATCGGACGGAACTCGTGAACGGACCGTCCCACTGTGGTCCCACAAAACTCATTGCAGCGACGGTTCTCAAATTGTGCCAGCGGTCCCTAAAAGCTGAAGTTCCGAAGTAATACTCTAACACTATTTATTTATATTTTTATGTGAGGTAAACATTATATCATTCTTACAAATAATAATGCTAGAAGTTTTAATGATTCAATCTTACTCTATCTGAAGTTTTGATGGCAATTTCATCTTTTATTAATATTTTGGAAAGGTTTGTGTGTGATAGCACATAGTACCTTCTCTTATATTTCGCAAATTTTAACCGCAACCGTAAATTTTATTTATAACACACTGGTTGAAATCTGAGGTATTTTTACATGATTTTTAGGGTTCCGTAAACTTCCGAACCTCAAACGGAAAAAAACGGAACTCTTATAGGATCACTTTGTTGTCTGTCCGTTTGTGTGTATGTCAAGATTTTTTATCTCGGGATCGAGTAAAGATATCGAGTTTAAATTTAAACTGTATACGTATATCTATGGTTTCTTGCAGTAGTGTAAAAGAAAAACTTCTCAGTTATCGTTTAAAAAAAGTTAAAACCGTTTATGTCGTTTAAAACCGCATATTTTGACACTCACAAAAATCAAAATCTACAGGGTACTTCCCGTTGGCACAGAACTATAAAATTTGGCCAGAAGCATTGTTTCAGAGTACAATTATAGAAATAAATCTGAAAACTGTACATTTTTATCTAAATCACAAAAAAGAGCCTCTAAATTCACAAAATATGGGTCTTCAAATTTTGTGAAATTTTCTGGATTTGTACGGAACGCTCGATGTGCGAGCCTGACTCGCACTTGTACAGCTTTTTTTTTTTAAAGTATGCTTATAATGTTTTGTAAACCTTATGATGAAACCTATTAAAATATTTCTATTGACAAAATATGTTAAAGTTGCTTTGTGTAAAAAGGTTTGAAGTCGCTGAGCAACTACACAGAGATCTCAGATATAGATCAAGTTATGGTAGGCCTCAGAATGAGGCACTGTGTCCACAGACAAAACAACAGTAACTAAGACCTTGTAAGGAAGCGGTATGTCAACGTTTGAAGCGATGTGTCGGTCGTGTGCAGATGCCGCGATTTCACTAACCGTTGGAAATCGTGGCGTTTTTGGAAATGTGATGAGAGCTTATCAAAACGTGACTGTCTAGCTTACGGGGCTTGGTTAGATGATTACGGTACTTCAAGTTGGAAAAAAATAGAGTAATGTAGCCCCACCTACTATGTTCGTTCTGTAACAAAGCTTATTTTACTGTAGCTGTTACAGTGGTGGCGCTAAAGCAAAATTTGTACTACAAATAATATTGGACCTAAAAAAGCGTAAGTAGGTACATAAGTGTAACTTAGTAGCTAAAAAGTTCTACAAGCGGTTGGCAAAGGCAAATAAAAAAATTATCCCAAAGGACACTAACTACAACTTTACATTAGCAATCGGAAACATTATAAGTGCGATTAGACATCAACGTGCAATGACACGGAATATCTTAACGATGTTTTGTAGTATGTATATAAATATATACATTTAAATAAGAAACGATAATATAATGGGCAAAGCAAAGATCATACGTCGGCGTCGTCGGTGCGATAGCGGCTTGATCATTAGTTGATTATTCATGAGTCGGCGAATAAAACCAGCAATTATTCAGGTTCTTCATTAACAAAGCGAAAAGGAGATACGATCCTTATCCGAGCTAGAAAAAAACGTACTTACGTGTCGGTGATTCTTTACAAAAACATTAACTGTCCAAGGTTTATCCACCAACCCACACTGGGCCAGCTTGGTGGATATGGCCCAATCACCCTTCGTAGGTAGGCCTACGTCCTGCAGTGGACTATTAAAAAGGCTGATACAGTACAGTACAAAGTTTCGTTTCGTTCATTTAGTTCAAAAATTTGCGGATTTTTTTAATGCAAATAAGTCTGCGCTTGATCTCTTACTTGCATGATGGTAAACGATGCATAAGTTAGCGTAGGAATAGTTTTCTATGTTACAAATTAAATTCTTTTTACATTTAATTTAAACGCTGTGGCCTTGAGCTTTTGGATTATATTTAGACCTTCAAGGATCAATTGCTTACCTATTATGTAGTAGTAGTTTATGTAGTTTTAAATTATGTAGTAAGTCTTGTATTTAGTGGTAGTTAATAAACGCACTTGCCATGTAAAAAAAAATAACGTCATAATTGATATAAAACCTTTAGTAACAAAAAAATCACAAAAGTATTAAAAAAAATTAACACGTTACGTTACACTATTTCGACAAAGAATCTGGGTCCATCTGGATAAGACCGTAGATAAGTGAGTAATGCTTAGAGCCCTAGATATGAAAGTACAAAAACACCTGTGATGTGTGTCACATATTAATAGCACCATGAAAGTGCGTATGTCGGATTGTAAGTACCTACTTACAATCGATAAGATTTCTACTATAACTTCAATGTTGGTTTTCGTTATTATTATATACTACGGGACTAATCGCGCACTAAAATTACGAGATAAATAAATAACTCCTCATCCCGACGTTTCGGCCGAGTTGCATCGACCGTGGTCACGGGTGACCACGTCCCGTATCATTGTCATACGGCCCGTATCATTGTCACGGGTGACCACGGTCGATGCAACTCGGCCGAAACGTCGGGATGAGGAGGTATTTATTTATTTCGTTATTTTAGTGCGCGATTAGTCCCGTAGTATATAAAAATAATGTGTTCAAATCGCAAAAGTTTAAAAACAACTTTGGTTTTTGGTTGTTGTGATAACCGAGAGAATTTTCAACGACTTCTGAGCTTAAAGCTGATTTTTTAACTGAAAAAAAAAAGTGAAAGACAAATGATAACCCGAAGGATTTTAATGGGTGCAACGCTCGCGCAATGCCACAAACACGCTCGCATTCCACTCCCGAGAATTTTGTAAAAATCATCAACGAAACAAGATTCGAAACGCGAGCGAAACCGCAAAGCATTACATCACGAATCCATGACAAATACACGTTTCGTTTATCACGAAGCGAAATTGGTATAAGTACAGATATATCAGATGTGTCGGGTAAAAGCGATGCCGCTGATAGCGCGCATTAAGGCCGATATACATCGCCACTTAAGGCTCCGATAGCGCCCTGATAACAGATATAAATAAAAATAAATGGTAGTTGGCCCCGCTGTAAAGATAGCCCGTATCATTGTACAGCCAGTAGTGTTGGATTGGTATGCTAATTGATGATAGCATAGCAATCACGTTTAGGTTTCTTTATAACTAATCCTGCTAGTATACAATAAAAAGTTGCGCTAATAAGCATTAATGTGAGCTAACGTTTATTGCAAAAAACGAAAGAAAACAAACAAAAAAAGGACAATTTATACCATACATCTTAATATACGCTTTGCATGGTATTTGAAGCTTCAACCTATATACTGTATAACAAATAAACGAGAACATTGAGATTGCCACTCAAGGCATGATAATAATAATTGATCGATAGATAATGGTTATACATTTTTTTTACTTACCTATGAGTAATCGAGCAAGAGGTACAATGGTCAACATAGCACTAGGGCCACTCACTTGGTGGTACCGTTTAACTTTAAAAGTCCAATAGTACCACCAGTGGTATGGCTAGGGGTACGGTGGGTCTGACTCTGAAGCGAATGCGTTAAAGCTGCCAGCACACTGGACTAGGCACGTAACTTGTACCTATCCTCCTGCTCCAGTCGAAATCCTCATGTCAGAGGGTCGTGACCACCACCTCCCATAGGCTAGAGAATTTTAATTATCACTAGATTTCCAGTGCACTAATTCAATCAATTCTTTTTCATATAATTCAAGCCATTGCATTGTATCGTATGTTTTTGTTTTAAGTTCAACGTACATACCGATTCGTAACAATAGAAATTACTTGATAAAATTTTAACAACAACACATCACTAACATCCGGTAGTGTGTGTTATTGGTTAATCCCGTGTAATATCCAATATCGTGGGGCTATTTAGGGGGTAGGGATTACTGTTATCTCTCTAGTGCCGCACGCTTTGAGCGAGCGCTATGACTCGCGATATCGCTATTGTAACATTCTGGGAAAGTGCACTCATTTGCCTTTTTTTATCGGACCGCCGAAATATATTTAAGTACTTTTATCATTAGGTCTATAGTTCTATACCGATCCTATATTGTAGCAAATTTTGAAGGCGCCATCGTAAAAACAGCAACTTAAAATCTATAATGCATTTAAAAGAGAGGGCATTATAAATTGCTATTAAAATTACGATGGCGCCTTTACAATTGGGCCTATTGTCTCTGTACAATAGGATAAAATACAAATACTTATAAATAAGAAACCTGATCGATGTGCGTACTTATATGACACACTTTTTATGATATAATAAGAAAAAAGAGAAATAATGAAGATGAGGAAATAATGAGGAATAATATAAATAAGATAATACATTCTAATCTCATTGAATATACAACCTCAAGCTATCTCTACAAGAAACTCTTAAACTTATGTCGATTATGCGAATTTAGATTATAACAAAATATACTGTCTGATTGGATAAAACTAAATGCTTAGCCCTAGAAAGTTAGATAGAGCAGAATACTCAAAGGTATACGTTTATGGTGTCTTCAAAATTAAAACACAGTGGACAGCCTAAGACTAGATACCTCAGCAAGATAGCCGCAGAATGGACAATCACTGCTACCTTTAAGAATTTGGCATAATTCGTAAAAATAATACATCATTATTAGTTATTTTCAACACGCTTAACTATTATCTTTTAAACACTACCAAAATAGAGTGATAATTTTAAAAGCAAACCTATTAGGTAATTATATTCATCAAAGGTCGTCGCGACCCTTCTTCTCAACGGTTATGGGACGGACTGTAGTCATTTCCTGGGAAAGCAAGATAAGACAGCTAATTGCTTTCCAAAGAAAGCAAGATGATAACAGACCAGTAGATTAGGTGTATCTATCTTTAGTATAGGTAGTATAACAGAATGGGCAGCCCTAAAGAGCTAGGTAGAGGTAAAGGTTCAGGAAAACTATAGTAGAGATTCTAGAGATAGTAAAACAAAATGAGCAGCCCTAAAGAGCTAGGTAGAGGTAAAGGTTCAGGAAAACTATACTAGAGATTCTAGAGATAGTATAACAAAATGGTCAGCCCTAAAGAGCTAGGTAGAGGTAAAGGTTCAGGGCAAACTATAGTAGAGATTATAGAGATAGTATAACAAAATGGGCAGCCCTAAAGAGCTAGGTAGAGAAGGCACAGGTAAAGCATCGGCAGGTGAACCGGTCGGCCGTAGAAGGCGGCCGGCGTGCCTTTGATGCGCCGCTGATAAGCCGCCGTTTGTCGGCCTTATCGCGCTATCGTTTGTTGCCCACCGACATCGAAAACAACTACTTTTATACGTGTTATTCGTCAATCGGATATCTAGGGCAATTTGTTGCTTTTCGACATGGCAATATTTTCAACGATTGCTCGTGGAGAGTTTTTTATTCGAATACCCTACATGTACGAGTACGTAGGTATGTTATGTTTGTTTCTAGTATACGGGTTTCTAAATTTTAGCAGCTAAATAAGAGTCCTATCAGGTATAGAACAAGACTGCACTACCAATATTAGTATCACTGGTAACATTGTTAATTTAACGTATTTATTGCAGATGTAGCTGTAAGGGTAGCAAAAATTGTCCGTGTCTTCCTCTGCTGCTTTCCAATCCAATATAACGTTATATCCAAACTAATCCCAATTATCTTTAAAAACTTTATATAGTAGTCGTGCCAAAGTGTAACATTTTTAGCAAACGAGACATACCTACCTAATTTTGCGAAAAGTCACCGGATGTCTATTTTCAAAACATGTTGAACTAGATTTAGACTAAGATTGTTGTTCCTAGAATTACTGGGACGTTAATCCGATGTATCACACGAGAAACAGTGTTTTCACGCTATCTACAACACAATCTACAAAAAAAAACGCAATAACACGTAATAATAAGGTATATCTACACCAAATGTGATTTTTATGCGATTTAGAGTCAAGATGAGCAAAACCTCATGCTAATTGTCATGTGAGCGAGCAGATGACAGGTTTACGCCTTCCAGAAGTTTATCTAATAGTTCAAAACCCAGAGAAACCCACCAAGCACTGCGCTCTTCTTTGATATAAAATAAGTAATAAGAGTACCAAGTAACTTCACGTTATAATGTCGTGCTTATACATCTCTTAGTCGACTATAAACTCTTATTCCATAGAAACGAGCTAATTGAAAGCCATTTTCAATATTTTTTATTAGAAATCTATAGGTCACAGATGGAGCCTATATCCAACATTTGAGGACCTAAGAATGGTTTATCATAATCGTACCATGATTATGATAAACAGTCTATCAGATCTTAAAATGTGCTATAAAAGATGATGCAAAAGTACTCAAGCATCATTTATTAGTTTAGCTCATTCTATTGTAAATATGAGTAGTTTGTCTCCTCTATTGTCCTCGGTCATCCACTCTACCATTAGAGGGACTAATTTAGAACAGTTCGTAGAGCTTAGTTAATTAAATCTCCAGACTACAAGCAGACAGCTGAACTGAAGCTAAATTGACTGTCATACAGTCTTCAGTCGTGCCGATTTTAGTGTAGGTACTTCTAATCTAAATATAGTTAGTTAAAATATTGTTACATTTGAAGAAATGTAGGTATCCATCGAGTTTTGAGTTTGGAGCAGTTACTCTCCTCATTCCTAATATTTGGATTTCAGATTGTTGGTATAAGTTCCCTTTAAAAAAAGTTTCAGAAAGAAGAGTCTGGGTCTCGAAACTTCTTCTAAACTTTGACTGTTGCTTATACTTTTTTAACATTTAGATTTGTATTTGTATAATTGTATATGTAAGTAATTTGTATATAAATCTGTAAGGCAATTAAATACTATTCTACTACATATTAATAAAATCCATGATATCACCGAAATTAAGCAACGTTCTGAACGGTCAGTATTTGGATGGGTGACCGCTGGTGGCATTTTCCAATTGGGCGCTACCGTGGCTCAGATGACACGTCAAATTGTAGGTCCCGGTTGTATTAACCGTTTAGCCTTCAGGCGGCCTAAAAACTCTGACACCAGGGCTAACCACTCGGCCTATACGAACTTACTTACTAATATAATCCATGCTCCAAATTCCCGTGAGAAACTATTAAAAATGTACTTCAAACGTGACAACAATCTGCCAACTATGGTATCTAAAGCAAAACCAACCCCTTACAATATGCCATATCAGTTTCACA
Organism: Hypomecis punctinalis; assembly: GCA_949316475.1. NCBI lineage: Eukaryota > Metazoa > Arthropoda > Insecta > Lepidoptera > Geometridae > Hypomecis > Hypomecis punctinalis. The sequence goes on from OX438814.1 coordinate 2,592,146, forward strand.
AACCATAAAATCTATTGTAAGTCTCCCCTGCAAGGGTAGTTGACTACAGAATATTAAAATTATTGATTTTCAAGTTGTTAGGGGTAACATTGTTTATATTTTCAAAGCACATTTTATTCACTTTCGTCCTTGTGTTTCTTAGCTTTCGAGTATAGACTATAGTTGTGTTTTGAGTTGTAATTTTATTTGTGTAAAAATTATTTTTTATATTTAAAGTTCAAATGACTTTTTATACTTCCAAAAATTTCTACAAGTCAATGCTTTCAAACAATTTATAAGCACATATTGTTCAGAACGAAATTATTTGAGCTAAAGCCAATCTTGCAGGTTTTTATTACTTATTTGTAGCTAACAAACTAGCTACCTACATAGATGTTTGACAACACCTTAATGATATACCTACTTATATCTCATTGACCATATTTTATTAATTTTTCAGTCACTTAGTCTGTATAAGCGAATAGTGTGGTATAAACATAATCTAACATATATTGCCTTCTATAATCTAAGGCTATAAAGGAAAGAAGTAATTTTGAAAGCAAAAAATATATCTTTGCTTACCGCTTCTTCAGCTTCCTTCTGGTCTTTGTGCCCCATCAGGTTGGGCATCGCAGTCCAGTTGTAGCCCAGGTCCTGGCACAGCGGCAGTCTGATCCTCTCGCACTTCCCTCCTTCCTCCTCGGCAGACACGAGGACAGCCCCCAGCAGCACCAGCCAAATCCAAGCCATCGCGGTCAAAAACACTGAATATCCACACTCAATTCTCATATAAACTTCATATTTTGTCACAAGGTTTTAGATATTGTCATATTCAGCTACAATAGTGTTTAATTTTACTATATAAAGTCACAAAATGTTATAAAACGGTCATATTCAGTTATATATCTGTCACAAAATCACTGTTTTTGGAATTTAAAACGTAAATAAAGAATCGTCATGTTTTATAGGATGTTTGTATTACAAAACACGTCCTCTCTCGAGCTTGGTTCGAAACGGACTGATTTAAAATTCGAACGCGGCGCGGCGAGTCAAAGGCAAAGGCGAAACCGGTCCGACTCTGCCTGGTGCGTTCAGTGGTTCAGCCTCCGGGGCCTATTCTGAAATGTAGTCTCATGATATCAAAACCGGGAAGGTTCCTAATTTTTCTATTCACGATTGGAACACTTTATATATACTTGTCGCAATTTGATCTGCTTCAGAAAATAATTCAGTCTTTTTTTTAATTTAGCTAATTATTTTTTTATCCTAATTTTCCCAAATTATTATAATAATATTTATTAATATTAACAATATTTAGCAATATTTTACTTTTAAAATCGGTTGGGTCGTTCTGAACAAACAAGCATTTCCACACCAGCGCAGCGTGCGCTATGGTTAATTTTTTTGACCGACGAACCACCGGAGGAGGTTTACAATTCGACCCGTATATTTTTTTATATTATATTTTATAACTTTTTTCATAGTAGTCCGATTTCAATATTTTTATTCTTTTTTATTGGAAAGATTATACTTCGAAATTGGTCCCATTTAAATTTTATCGAAATCGGCTGAGCCTTTTTTGATAAATCAACAATAATGTGAAAAATGTTACATCGATCCGTGCGAAATATTCGCGAATTCGGGTGAAGTCGGTCATGCTAATTTTTGCAAAAAATAATCTTGGTTAACAGAACTTTCAGCAGATAGTAGTACATTCGTACAATACTCTCGTTTTCGCACATTGCTACAGTACGGAAACTTTCAGCTACATTTTAGTTTGTCATTTACGCTGCTCTCAAAGTGTAATCACTTTAATCCGTTTAATTATTCCGAATAATCTTTTTCATTATCATTATTTTCCATAACTTGAATTATCTGTTGAGGTCAGAGGCCGTGTGTGAGCTGTCCCAAAATATTTATTTATTTATTATCTGCAGACTTTTTGTGAACGGAAAATATCCACCGCTTTGAGAATACGACCCCAAAACCGTGCATGTGTTCCGATAAAAGGCCTCAGCGCATGAACAGGGCATTAAGACCAAAAGAAAAAAAAGGCCCTAATTCGACGGCTCACTGCAATCAGTGGGAGTCATTATCTGTCATCTCTTTCCTTATCTCAACGCTAGAGAGAGATGTAGAGACAATGAAGAACGTATAAAATTAAGTGTATCTGCCCATGGCTGGATTTTATTTTACGAAATTGCCGCAATAAAAGTGTTGGTAATTGAGAGGTTCGGAAATGTTTATTAGTGTGCTATTACAGAGATAGCTGAGTTATTGATAGACCGGTGTAGTTTATGAAGATGATATCGATTCGGATACACTTCCTGAAAATGCTTTTACAGAAGTAGTTCGGTAGTTAATGCGTTATGCGCTCACGCCGCTGGGATATTGATTCAAAACTCACAATTTGAGCTAGCGTTAAAAGAAAAATCTAGCTGTCTCTGTTCTGTCGTAATAATTATAATGATTAATTACATTTTGGCCGACGAGTTAATACTATTTCTTATCTAATTAACGAATAATATATGCCATTATAGTGATCACTTACAGGAACCCAAGCATTTAATTTCATCCCCGCTAGTCAGAAGAACACGCAGAGAGTTTTAGGGATCTACGATAAATCGTCCGCATGTCATCATATATATATCTAAGCGTCCATACTATCCTTTTTATCAATTGGCTCGTTCTGTTAAAGATTTTCTCTTACGATCTTCATTTTTTTTTTACTAAGTAAAGGAGATAGATTTCCTCAAAAAATTTCATCTTTCTCTAATTCTACCACATTTTAAAACATAATTAATATCATGAATTCATGACTATAACAAAATGATACTGTCGAAGAACTCTACTTCACATTCTTTGACTTGGTATATTTCACAAGTTATTACTATACTACAGTATGAAGCTCAACGTGATATAAAGTTCTTGACATCATTATTAGGAATTGTACTTCTTTATCTCAACACATCTCATAGAACTTAAAACAAAACTCCCTAGAGACGAGAAACAAGGTCCATTTTCCCGCGCTTTCCACGCAGTTATCGCCATCACTGCAAAGAGATATGAAAGAGATACGCTCGTCTCCCGTTTGTGCCTTTATCTTCCATTGAATATACAATTAGGTCCCTTCATTACATCACTCAAATAACACCTTTGATACTACCTTTTACTACAAAAACAATTTCAACCCTATTTTTATTAACATACAATTGAAATTCAACTAAAGAGTTGAAGTAAATTTCAAAGTTACACTGTCCAGTGTAAGTTGGTCTTTCATTGTTAGTAGTTGTGTTTGATATTGAAAGGGTCGTGCGGGTCAAACTAAGCTGGCAGTCGGAATGAATAGCTGCATTGTGCGAGCGGGACGGGGCGAGGCGCCGACAAAGAGGCCGCCTGCGTATGCGCCGGACGCCGCAGGAATGCCTAATTAAGGACGCATGCGTGGACTGCGGGGTGAGGGTATTAGTGCTAGTGCTGGCAGATAGCGATTATTATTATTTTTTTTTCATTTAAAATTTATTGAGAGATTTATTATAGCAATAAACGATATTCTGATTCCTTATTGATAATACATTCAACACGACGATTTTGCTTTTATCTGTCCGGATGTTGATTTTTCTGTACAGGTCCCATTTTTCAACGAATCTCGACGGAACTTGCTACACAAAATCTATATTTATATTAAAATGGATTTTCGTCTGCTATTTCTGATTGGAGGAGTATTTCCCTCTAAAAAGGGGGGAATCACTGTCGTGCTATTTATCAGCTTATTTCGATAGTATTTGGCAGTATTGTTTAGTTAGTAATTAAATCCTATCAAGGTTTGGTTTTGGGAGAATAAAGATAAACCAAATCGGCCCAGTATGAATTAATACTTTATTGTTAACACTAAAAACACAGAAAACAGAAAAATACACAAGTACGAGTCGAGATATATATATGAAGATTCAGTTAGAGAGGTGTCACGAGATCAACTGTTCGGATAACGACTAGTTTATTTTTAGTAATTTTCACTCCAGACTCTTATTTCGACCGCATTTGGCGATCTTTTTAAAGATTTAAGTATTAGTACGCAGATTCGTCTCGCTTAGTGCTGATTACTGGTTATAGCACTATTTGATTTTTTTTTCCTCTTTAACAAGAGTCAAGTCTCAATCTCCCTGCCAATCAGATGTTTGAAAAAATATCAGTCTGGTTCTACGGCTACGTATATATTATTTTTAATCTTAATCGCTATACTGCCCACACTGTGGCCACACCCGCACCACATACACCCGGGAATCGTAATTAAAACGTCAGATGCGCATCGGCTAGCGGAGAGCGTACCAAGCGTACTTACTGCTGCTTATACTGTGACGAAGTATCGAAGAACGCAAGTAACGACTACACGTACGCTCTATCCTGCAAGAAAGTCTGCCAAAATTTGGCTTATAAGTGATTTATGGTGCATTGGCTAGCGGAGAGCGAACCAAGCGTACTTTCTGCTGTTTATACTGTGACGAAATATTGAGGAGTGTAAACAAAGACTACACGTACGCTCCATCGTGCAAGAAAGTCTGCTAAAATATAAGGTAAGGCACTTCGGCTAGCGGATAGCGTACCGAGCATACTTACTGCTGTTTATACTGTGACGAAGTATCAAGGACCGCAAGTAACGACTGCACGTACGCCGTACGTTATCACGCAGGGAAACGAGTTGAAAGTAATAAAATCAAGAATAGACATCAAAATTGATTTTATTTTTCGCACACAACATCTTGTGTTCCATACCTGAAAGGAACATCCACAGGACACTATCCTCAATCTAGAATACTCTCAAAAAGAGGTCTTACTTCTCTGTGAGAATATTGATGGGTCATCATGATACTGGATACGTTTATATCACTATAAATACCAGCATATCACCTCAAAAGCAGCCGCTTGCACTATCAAAAACAATATCCGACAACCCATCATACGATACCAATAAGAATTCTGCATTGACAACATTGACACTTGCAATCTCTCCACGCTTTCCGTCGCGCAAAACCTCGCGTCCAAACCCGCAGGAACAGCTGCACGACACTAGCCCAAGTCCAGAATACTGATGGGTCATCACGACACCCGATACGTCCTATCACTATAAATAGCATCATATAACCTCAAAGGCAGCCGCCTGCACTCGCCGACAAACGCGTCAATTGTATGGTGATAAGTACGGAGTTGACATGCAAATTGCTTTATTCGCGAAATTCAAACACTTGCATTTGAATTTTGAATAAGTTCTTCCGCTCAAGTGTAATATTATATTACTGATAATTTTTGATACTGCTTCTTAAGCTGTTAGGCACGTTTTGAAACAATCCTATAGATGTGAGGATATTTTTGCAATATGAAGCTTCAAATATTTTTACTTATTATTTTTAAAGTATGGTAAGTATATTTTTAAAGAAATCAAATGCAAAATGATAATAATCATCATCAACCTGTCACAACTATTGACCAAAATTGGGTTCCTCTTCTGTTCTTTCATTATCTCTTGTCATCTTCTTCCGAAAAACAATTCGACTGATTCTCCATAGAAAAGACATCAACGCACGCAAAATTATTGCGTACCTACCAAAATAACTGCAAACAATCAGAATCCTAGTAGTTTCTCTAGCTAGCTGGATTCCAGAGATTCATCATAATTAACAATGTTACTATGGAACCAACCTCGAAATAGTGGAAAACATATCAGCTGATCTGCATAAAAATTCATCGACTTCCAACAGAATATATATATGTATGAATCAACTGATGTTTTTTGCAATTTCGGGGCTAGTTTCACAATAAAAGTTGTTCTAACAATAAACTATTATATCATAGAATCTGTACATTGTCTAGAAAATCTCCAGTTTAACATTATCTAATTTAATAAGTATTTCTACATATTGCTATTACTGTACTGTACTGTATCAGACTTTGTTAATAGTCCACTGCAGGACGTAGGCCTACCCACAAAAGGTTTTTGGGCCATATCCACCACGCTGCCCCAAAGCGGGTTGGTGGATAAACTACATTCCAAACCATAAAGAAATACTAATCTATTATATAAAAGGCTTCCCTGAGTGACTGACTGACAGACAGCCTACAGCCCAAACCGCTTAAGATATGAGCTTGAAATTTGGAATATAGGTACATTGAACGACGCAATGGAGCACTAAGGACGAAAATTTTGAACTTTCGACCTCTAAGGGGGTAAAACGGGCCCTTTTCGTTTGTATGTAACTTTTTATTCCCTGTACCGATTGACTTGAAACTTTCTATACATGCTTTTCAAACAAAACAAAAGTTACGTTTTTTCCTGTTTTTCCGAATTTTTTTCATCTAAGGGGTCAAATAAGGTCCCAAAGTTGGTGAAATAAGCGTCAATTACATCGAACCAGCTGAACGGTTATGGTTGAAAATTGGTATGAAGGAGGCACACAGCATGTTTTAATACAGGAATTAATAAAATCCAGGAAAATCTATAAGGTTCCTTAGGGATACGCAAAATTAATAAGTTTAGGCTACAGCCCAAACCCCTGAAGATATGAGCTTGAAATTTGGAATATACGTACATCGTACAACATAATGAAGAACTAAGGATGAAAAACGAACCCAACTGTAACTTACGGGGTAAAACGGGCCCTTTTTGTTTGCATGTAACTTTTTATTTCCTTTACCGAATGACTTGAAACTTTGTATACATGCTTTTCAAACAAAATAAAAGTTACGTTTTTCCTGTTTTTCCGAATTTTCCTCATCTAAGGGGTCAAGTAAGGTCCCAAAGTTGGTGAAAAAAGCGTCAATTACATCGAACCAGCTGAACGGTTATGGTTGAAAATCGGTATGAAGGAAGCACTCAGCATGTTTTAATACAGGAACTAATAAAATCCAGGAAAAACTATAAGGTTCCTCCTTAGGGATACGCAAAATTAATAAGTTTAGGCTACAGCCCAAACCGCTGAAGATATGAGCTTGAAATTTGGAATATAGTTACATTGAACGACGTTATGGAGCACTAAAGACAAAAATTTTAAACTTTCTACCTCTAAGAGGGTAAAAGGGGCCCTTTTCGTTTGTATGTAAATTTTTATTCCCTATACCAACTGACTTGAAACTTTGTATACATGCTTTTTAAACAAAATATAAGTTATATTTTTTCCTGTTTTTCCGAATTTTTTTCATCTAAGGGTTCAAATAAGGTCCCAAAGTTGGTGAAATAAGCGTCAATTACATCGAACCAGCTGAACGGTTATGGTTGAAAATTGGTATGAAGGAGGCACACAGCATGTTTTAATACAGGAATTAATAAAATCCAGGAAAATCTATAAGGTTCCTTAGGGATACGCAAAATTAATAAGTTTAGGCTACAGCCCAAACCCCTGAAGATATGAGCTTGAAATTTGGAATATACGTACATCGTACAACATAATGAAGAACTAAGGATGAAAAACGAACCCAACTGTAACTTACGGGGTAAAACGGGCCCTTTTTGTTTGCATGTAACTTTTTATTTCCTTTACCGAATGACTTGAAACTTTGTATACATGCTTTTCAAACAAAATAAAAGTTACGTTTTTCCTGTTTTTCCGAATTTTCCTCATCTAAGGGGTCAAGTAAGGTCCCAAAGTTGGTGAAAAAAGCGTCAATTACATCGAACCAGCTGAACGGTTATGGTTGAAAATCGGTATGAAGGAAGCACTCAGCATGTTTTAATACAGGAACTAATAAAATCCAGGAAAAACTATAAGGTTCCTCCTTAGGGATACGCAAAATTAATAAGTTTAGGCTACAGCCCAAACCGCTGAAGATATGAGCTTGAAATTTGGAATATAGTTACATTGAACGACGTTATGGAGCACTAAAGACAAAAATTTTAAACTTTCTACCTCTAAGAGGGTAAAAGGGGCCCTTTTCGTTTGTATGTAACTTTTTATTCCCTATACCAACTGACTTGAAACTTTGTATACATGCTTTTTAAACAAAATATAAGTTATATTTTTTCCGAATTTTTTTCATCTAAGGGTTCAAATAAGGTCCCAAAGTTGGTGAAAAAAGCGTCAATTACATCGAACCAGCTGAACGGTTATGGTTGAAAATTGGTATGAAGGAGGCACACAGCATGTTTTAATACAGGAACTAATAAAATCCAGGAAAATCTATAAGGTTCCTTAGGGATACGCAAAATTAATAAGATTAGGCTACAGCCCAAACCGCTGAAGATATGAGCTTGAAATTTGGAATATACGTACATCGTACAACATAATGAAGCACTAAGGATGAAAAACGTACCCAACTCTAACTTACGGGGTAAAACGGGCCCTATTTGTTTGCATGTAACTTCTTATTCCCTGTACCGATTGACATGAAACTTTATATAAATGCTTTTGAGACTAAATAAAAAATATGGCTGTACCTGTTTTTCTGAATTTTTCTTAAAAAAAATCCTTAGTGGTCAGATACGTCCCAAAACTTCAATGCGCTTTTTTAAATAATGTAGTATCTAGAATAGGATTATGATAATGATAGTTTATCTTTAAATGGGGCAAAATGGGTCCCCAAAAGTTTACGATTTTTTTTATTTTGTGAGCCAATAGTCTTTAGCTTAGCGCACATACAGATCAATATAGGTATTTTACTATGGGATCAACCTTGATAAGCGAAAATTACCTACATTTTCCATACATTTTGTCGCGGGTCGATGAACTTTTTGTGTTGAACAGCTGATTTTATTCACGTGCTTTTGGGGTTGGTACCACTGTAAAAGTTAATCAAATTATTGAGTATAATAGCATCCTAGAACATGTTTGACTAGAATTACGACTTGTGTGCCATTTTTTCATTTGCCTGGAATATTAAATTTCTAATGACTTAATAAAACATGTCGAATACCCGTACCGGCCTTAATTAATAGTGCACTACTGAAAATAGGTACTCCGGATAGCACTACGGATAATAGAAACAGGTGGGCCTTAAGATGAACATGGACAAGACGAAAGTCATGTGTAATTCCCATGTATTACCCACCCCGCTTTCTGTTGGAAACTCGGTTCTTGAAGTCGTTGACTCGTACGTCTACCTGGGACAAGTAGTCCAGTTAGGTAGGTGCGACTTCAACAAAGAGGCCAATCGCCGAATTCAACTCGGCTGGGCAGCGTTCGGAAAAGTGCGTAGTGTCTTCTCATCCGACATACCTCAGTGCCTCAAGTCGTTTTCGACCAGTGTTTTGCCAGTGATGACTCATGGCACAGAAACGTGGTCTCTCACTATGGGCCTTATTAGTAAGCTCCAAGTAGCCCAACGAGCTATGGAGAGGGTTATGCTTGGAGTCTCTCTGCGAGATCGAATCATTGATGAGGAGATCCGTAGAAGAACCAAAGTTACCATAGCCCAACGGATTGGCAAGTTAAAATGGCAATGGGCAGGGCTCATAGCGCGGAGGGCCGTTGGGGTCGAAAAGTTCTCGAGTGGAGACCATGTACCGGCAAACGCAGCGTAGGACGTCCACCCACAAGGTGGACGGATGACCTCATTAAGACCGCAGGATCGCGCTGGATGCAAGCCGCTTCCAACCGGTCTTATTGGAGATCCATAGGGGAGGCCTATGTCCAGCAATGGACGTCCTGCGGCTGATGGATGACTGAAAATAGGCCTATCCGCGAAGGGTAATTGGGCCATATCCATCACGCCGGCCGAGCACGGGTTGCTGAATTCACATACGACATTGATTTTTCCTACGTTCGTCCAGGTTGCCTCAATGTTTTCCAGCAATGAAAAGTGAAATTTCTTATATAGTTACTCATACAATTATTATTATTGGCTCCCTTGGTGGCTCAGTGGTTGACCCTGACTCTTGGGTCAAAAAGGCGTGGGTTCGATTCTCAGGGCTTTATGGATTTATGTGATGTTCATATGTGGTTGCTCCGTGTCTGGGTGTTATTAATGTATTTTTATTTATTTATTTAACACTTTTTTGCATACTATTTGTACAAAAGGAGGACTTAACGCTAAACAGCATTATCTGCCAGTCAACCTACATGTATATGTAGAATATCAGTCTCTGCCAGCCAAATCACAAACTTTGCTAAGTTTGGGATCAGAGACCGTGTGTGAGATGTCCCCCAATATTTATTTTATATATTTATTTATTATTGAGTTAATTTTAGAAATTCTGCAATTTATCATCCAAAAATTCACGTACTCCGTAATAAGCTTTAGACACAAGTAAATTAAATAACCAAATACTGAGACAATTCAGGCTAAACCGTAGGCATTATTTTGCAAGTAATACAATAATAGGCTCAGTTATGAAGACGCCATATAAAATATAATAACAACATAAAAAGTGTTCTCTCTATCGAATGCTTAAAGTGAAAATGAAACAGATATAATTATGATAATTAGCTATTATAATTACGATTGCGCCTTCATAATCGAGCCTAATGCGGGCTTAACCACGAGCTACTATTATTTTAAGTAAGTGCCAAGAAAACTCGGGCCTAAATGTGGGTTTTTATCATTTTAAGCAGTTACAAAATTAACGCGGGCCAGACCGTGGGCTATTTCCATTACAAGTTATACAAAAGCGCAGGCTAACGGCATGCTATTATAATTTTAAGGATTTATTAAGCAATAAGCAAATGCCAAGATAACGCGGATTGAACCGCGGGCTGTTATTTTAATTAAGTAAGTATTAAAACAACGTGGGCCAAACTGTGGGTTTATTATCATTGTAAGTACCTAATTATTAACACAACGCGAGTTAAACCGCGGGCTTTTATCATTTTGAGCAAGTACTAAGACAATACGGGCCGGACCATGGGCTATTATCATTGTAAGTAATACGACACTGCTGGCCAAACGGCAAGCTTTTATAATTTTAAGCAAGTACTAAGACATCGCAGTCCATGCTGCGTGCTATTAATAACCATCTTAACCCTATATAGCTAACCTCCGTCGAATCGACGGGCATGGCGAAGTAAAATCGCTGTCTCTTTTTAACGATGCGTGTGAATGTTTTGTCTCTACTAGCCAACTCAGTCCCCGGCGAGGTCGTGCCAGCTGTAGACACATCTTGCAGGTAAGTGTTGTGGTTTTTGAGATACTTGAGATTTGCCCGTCGTTTCGACGGATGGTTAGCTTTACTGTCATTTTTTTGTTTGAGTAAACGTGTATATTTTTACCATTTTTCGGTTTCTTTTAGGTCTTTATAATGTCTGCGTTATAATTATGATGATGCTATGTATATTGAATGCACTACACGAGCTTAACTCTGAAAACCTTGATGATGAGGCTTCTGTCAGCGAGACAGAGCTTTGTGGAGGAAGATGATGAAAATTATAAACCATTTGATTCCGAAGACAATTTCGTTTACCTGACATATTATTTTTGACTCTGGAAGATGCTGTTTCAAGAGACTCCGAGACTTCTCCTCCAGAAACATCACAAATCAGTATTATTCAACTGCCTCAAAGGAGCATACGAGGTAAAAATCGTCATGCTTGGGCTACTACAAAGGGACGCACTTCTTTATTGACGGCTGGACAAAAAGTAGTTCCACGCAAAGACTTCATGAAGAAACTATACTTTCAACTTGTAGAACCCTGGCTAAAGAAGAGATTGCAAAAAATATCGATGCCTACGCACGTGAAGGATAAAATCAGGACCATTATTTCAGCGCACTCGCCTACTGAGCAGACCCTGCAGGTGACACATCATGCTCCTCTTTAGGACTTAAAACATGAAGAAGATTCGTCAACTTTTTCAAGAGGAGAAAATCGTAAAAGTAAAACTTGCGGGAAGTGTCATTCCAAAAAATACGAATGACAAGAAATGTTTGGTAGCAATTTGCGATGAACACAAAGTAGATTTTTTGTGCCACATGTACAAAAAAACAATAGGCTGCTTATGAAATAGAAGTCTTATGTGCCATATAATGTCAAAAAAAATGAATTTTTGTCTATTTTTATGGATGATTTTGCATGTTACAATTTATTATAAGAAAAATTGTTAAATTTTGAGAGATCTCAGGAAAGTTCCTGTTATTTTGAAATAAATAAATAAAAACCAATTTTATGAATAGTACTTTGTTTAAAACCTTTTCAACTAACTATAACTTAAAATAATAATTGTATAAACATCACAGATACCGAAAAAAAATGTTTTAATTTTACCCGTCGTTTCGACGGATGGTTAGCTTAAACAGGTTACGTCCAAAGGTTAGCTATCTAGGGTTAAGCAAGTACTATCAATACGCGGGCCAAACCGTTACCTATTATCATTATAGGCAAACACTGTTACAATTTTGACCAAACCGTGGGCACTATCCTTGCAAGTAATTTTAAGCAAGTATTAAGACAACGCGGGCCAAATCGCGGACTATTAGATATTATTATAAGCATGTACAAAGACAACGTAGATCAAACCGCGGGCTATTTTCATTTTAAGTAAGTACCTATGTACTAAGACAACGCGGGCGAAGCCGCGGGTTTTAAGCTAGTATGCTATACAAACCATTTCCAAACTATCTGTGATGCGACTTCCAAAGTTAATTGTAATAGCCCCGGCAGCCGTCCAGCAGTGGGCTAATTTCGCAGCAATGCGCCGCCATTACCGCGTGGCCAAAAAGCGCATTTGCCTGGATGTGACGTAATTACCGCGCGAGCTGCGCGCGCAGACTGCCCGGGACAAAAACGGGACGTGCTATGGCTTTCAACGGCCACGGTGGCCACGACGTAAACAATATGTTAGGTTCTCATCAAAGAACGCAAGCAAAATCAATTATTGGAAGCGATCCGACTACATTTGGTTATGAAGATTGATCAAGCATGATCTATATGACCAAATCATTTTTAGCTTACATCTCAATGTCCTATTGATATCAAGTTCGCAAGCATACTTCAAAAAAGATACATAATTGCATATTATTTTCGATAATATACAATTATACATTTGATGATATCTGCATCATGGAAGACAATTGTTTTAAACGGTTTAAAACTCTTCTTGTATAAATATAATGCATAAATAAAAATAATTCACTTAAAAACATCAATGCCATATTTATATGTAAAAACCAAAAACAATTTAATAAAAAACACACACATTTGCCAGAACTAGGTTAAACCTGTGTTTCTAAGAGAAGAGAGCACAAAAATGAAAATGAATACATAATTATAAATTAAATAACTATTTGCTACCTAAATTTAGTAGTATTATATATGTGTACTTCTAAAACTTAATAGTAACCTAAAAAATAAATTTGACAATACCTGAAAGCCCTAATGTTTTATACATCACATCCGTAAAAAAATAAGACTAAGTTATAAAATAGCTGTCTTACCACAAAAGTTTTACGCGCGCTTTAGACAATGTTTAACAGTACAAATTGCATGATTAGATAGTGTTTAAGGCGTGTTTAAGTATTTTGTGGTAAGGCAGTACATATATGTCTAGTAGGTGCGTAACCAGTAGGCGTGATAAGTGTGTGAATAAAGTTATATTCATATTTATTATCAACTACCAAAAACCTAAAAACAAAGTGGGGATAAGCAACTAGTCTACATATATTATAAACAAATAAAATGTACAAAAGCAATGTTTAGTTCTCAGAATAGTCTGTACGATTCCAAAAGCCATCGATGCGTGGTCATCCTGTCAGTCGGTACAATTTAAGCGGAATGCCGGCTGGAGAAGCGTCGCGGAACAAAAACTATGACGAACGGCTCTACAAAAACTACTGGGCAAAAATCGACCAAACAACCAACAAAACTTCGGACGATTCCGCGCTAAAATTGGCTTGATATGTGGAAATTACATGAAATTGTTATTAACAAAAATAAATGTTGCCAGCCGACCTCACGAATTAATTCTGTGACATCTTCGTGTCTTTTTTTACTTGAATTTGTAAACATGTACATGTACAGACAGTACAGAGATATCTTTAGCTTATTGAAAAAATCTTTTTGATTTTTGATTAATTAAATGTTAACAAAAAGTATGCATCGAGGCAATATGGCCAGAATTTGGTAGTTATTTTATGTTATTGCGTTCAGAATGTAATAAAGCCTCTTACTACTATTACTACATGCTGAATGTGGACCTTGTTGTAGCGCAATAGAACTCAAGACCCAACAAGACAGGTACAATGAATTAAAAAGTGTTATCAACACCGTGCAAAAGCTTCCTGGTGTTCAACAAATCCCAGGAGTTTGTTTTGTGGTGTCAATATACAAGGGTTTTTCTGGTCTCAGCGAGGGTGTTGTCATCGGCGCCTAGCCCTTGATTTATTCTCGTGGTACACCGAGCGCGGTAGGTGTGCAGCCTCCCACTGCGCGGTGGGACCAGGCTGCTAGGAGAGAATAGGGGTGGCATGGAGCCGTCTTAAATTATTTTCTTTTATTAAATTTAATCAAAGTAGGTAAAGATTACGTAATTTTATCCTCGATAAATTGGTGACCAATTATCTTGATTATTTGCAGTGGTTACAATACAAGTGTTTTTCCGAAGGTATTGTCATCGGCACCTAACCCTTGATGTATTCTCGTGGTGCGCCGAGCGCGGTAGGTGTGCAGCCTCCCACTGCGTGGTGGACCAGGCTGCTAGAAAAGAACAGAGGTAATACGGAGCCGCTATTCGTCATTTTATTTAACAAAGATAAGCATAATAATATAAGGTTAAGTAAGTTAATCCTATAAAAATAATTGTCTATCCTGATTGTTTCGGTTATTTGCAGTGGTCAAAATACAAGGGTTTGTTTGTCTGATCTCAGCGAGGGTGTTGTCATCGGCGCTTAGCCCTAGTGATAGGTCCGGTAGGTGTACAGCCTCCCACAGCCCGGTGTGATCAAGCTGCAAGGAGAGCTGGGATGGCGTAGAGTCATTATTCATGGATTTTTAATTATTTTATTTTTACTGTCTATTGTCTGGTGACAATGGAAAAATATGTTTTTTTTTGTTTTCTATTTATTTTTTTTAATTTAAAATAATAAGAAAAGCAGTTGCTTATTTTTTATTATTCTTATTTAATAATTATGCTGGCAATTGTTAATAAAAGGTTAGCGACATAATTTGTTTGATATAATGTATCTACGCATCTTATCAGACCCTGTGCTATTCATGGCCTTTTATTGATGTTAGAGCTAGTCACTCAGCTTTCACGAGCTAACTCTATACTACTCTTCGCAACTCTCTGTTCAAGGCTGCAGCTTCTGATGTATTTTGTGATTCAAGTGTTGTCAGCCGGTGGCCCCGAGCGGTCCGCGGCCGCGTAACGACGACGTGTCGCACCCTGGATTATTCATACACTCTTATAGACATTTGAGCTAGTCATTTAATCTATACGAACTAGCTACTCCACGTAACTCTCTGTTCACGGCTGCAGCTTCTGAACATGTCCTATTTTGTGATTCAAGTGTTGTCAGGCGGCGCACCCGGGCGTGCCGCGGCCGCGTGACGACGTGTCGGCTGTCGACGTGTCGTCGTGTCACACCCTGCATTATTCATAGCCTCTTGTTTACAAATATCGTGCAGCGGCTTACCCCCGCCCTGTTACACTCATAAGATTTCCAAGTAGCAAAAGAAAATAATGTATCATGTGGTAAACTATTGGATAATTAGGATTTGTTGTTTTTAAACTTTCGCGATTTGAACACATTATTATTATATACTACAGACCACGTCTACCCGTGACCACGGTCGATGCAACTCGGCCGAAACGTCGGGATGATGAGGTATTTATTTATCTCGTCATATCATTAGGATTTGTCACAGTCATTTAGGTCAGCCTTCGAATGGGTGACCGCGGGTGGCGTTTACAGCTGAGCGCTACCGTGACTCGGGTGACACGTTAAATTGTAGGCCCTGTTTAGCCATATCACAGGCATTTAGGCGGCTTATAAACTCTAACACCAGGGCTAACCACCCGGTCTATACGAACTTACTTATCTACTCTATTAGGATTTGTCTAAACGAAATTATGGTGTAGTACAATATTTTGATTAGATATTATAGAGACCTAGGAAGCTGAGCAGTTTCCAATTTTAAAGCTACACAGAAAAAAAACAGCGTTTCTACACAAAAAAGAAAACACAAAAAATCAGCTGCTGCATAGGTACTTACAAAAAGCTCAATGACATTATAATGTATGAAAAACCATTATTTGCAATTTCAGGGTTGGTTACATAGTAAAAGTTGTATAAAGACTGATATGTTATACTCGTATCTGCTGATGTAAGTATAAATGCAAACAACATCGTGTATAATTGTGTAAGGTGAAACCAAGTTCTTCTTCTTCTTCTTCGTCTTTATCATTTTTCATGGGACCTTGGCTTACTGGCAACTATGTCACAATCTGTGCCTGGTCATTGTGATGGTAAAGAAGCGAGTCATTGGCACAAAGCCTTTGAGGAGCTGTCAGCGCAGAGTGCGAGATTCGTCGCGGTGGTAAAACTGTTTCCGACTCGCGCCGTCTCCGAGTAATACGACTCTTCTTGGCCAGCGGTACATTTCCAGACAATTTTTTTGGTTGTACTGTGCTGTACCGGACTTTTTAATTGTCCACTGCTGAACATAGGCCTAACCACGTAGAGTGATTGGGTTGTATTGTATGCACAACGCTGAAACAGCGCGGATTTATGGTTATTCACATACCTACTCCATCGAAGTTTTTCTACTGCGCTATGAAGGTTTTCTTACGATGTTTTCCTTCACTGAAAAGTCCATGGCGTAAAAAATCGTACGTAAAGAAGTTATTGAAACGAACCGGAAATTAAACTCTTGATACACGGTTACTAGGCGATCGTTACTACCCTTTGGTCAATACGGCTAGTAATGTAATTTTTACTGACTTCAAAAAAAGAGAAGATAGGTACTATACCTATTCGTGTGTATTTATTTTTTGTGTACGTTCATCGATATCTTCGCCGATTGTGAACCAATTAAATATTTTTTTAGTTCGAAAGGGTATATTTTCGACGTGGTCCCATTTAAATTAGATCGAAATCGGCTGAGCCGTTTTTGATAAATCAACAATAATGTACCTACATGGATGTCACATCGGTTCGTGCAAACTATTCTAATTCTGTATACGGGTGAAAGTCGGTTTGCGATATTTTGCGAAAAATAATTTATTTTTTATTTTTATTTTATTATAAAGGTACACAGAACAGGATACATTCAATTAAGAGCTTTATACAGCAAAAGTACAGAACTGGAAAATATCCCTTAATATGCGTACACAGCATGATAGTAGCAGTAAATCTCAATAAAACAAATTTTATAATTAACAATAGAGCAAACATGATCAAATTAACATTAATTAACTACATTGTGCTGCAAACCTAGTGCCGCAGCACATACTACAGAAATAAAATAAACAAATATGAGAATACCAGGCCATCTACGCATGACCTGGCATCCCCTGAGCAGCGAGGATGGCCAAGATGTCTTTTCTAAATTTATACAAGTTGTTGTAATAAATGTCTACTTGGTTACTGTGATCAGACGAGATATCATTGTATTGGCGACACATGCGAACAATAGGATTAAAATACGAAGTATTATTGACATAAACTTGCAAAACAAAAATTTTATTTATTATTCACCGAAGTAACATCATGAATACCTACCGGGCCAGCGCAAGAGTGGAAGGCAGAAGATTTCACAGCTTCGCAACATGAGAGGAATTGTGTTGACTTATAAACTGTGTTCATCAATATGTAGGTATGTGTCACATCGTAAAGTAACTTCATATAAAGCGACTATTAATTGTGACCAATGATGCGAAGTGTGCGGCAAGATGACAGTGTCAAAAAGGGGTCTTTTCTGAAACTGTCATTGATTGTGGCACGAAGTGTAAACCGAGGTGCGGACGTGTCGAGAAATATCTGTGTGCTAATGAAGAATGGGATTTTAGTTTTATTATCTTGTGAGAATAAAATTTATCAGTTGAATGAGAAATAGCGTTTATAATTATTGCTGCTTTAATCAAGTTTTATACAACTCGCACTAAACAAAAAATCTTGGAAAAATCACTAAGGTATTATTTTATCTTCAGAGCTATATAATATATGTGTTTTGGCTTTTCAGTGATGAAAAATGTAGTGAGGAAATCTAGTCCCGTCCGAAGAAGAAATTCGATTGCGAATGTCTTTCTCTATCTGGATCATCGCTCCGCAATTTGCGAGCTTGGCGATTAAGCCAATTGTCTTTTGAGGGAGCCTATGTTCAGCAGTCAAAAATTGAAAGCTGATACAATAAGATAATCTAAATAGAATTTACAAAGAGAAAATTATTGTACACAGTATATGGTAACTGTACAATGGCGTCAAAGTCAAAATAGAGCGGTTATAAAAGAAAACACCCTCTACAGCCAAAACTATAACTTCAATCTTAATTTGGAACCCTTTTAACACTCTTCCGCTATTAAACTGTAAACCAAACAAAAAAGCAGACAAAAACTTCAAATCAAAGCTAAATTAGTCCCTAATTCGTATTATTAAAGTCCCTGTTCTCTACAGTTAAAACATCAAAGCGCGAGGACCGAGTTTATTTTCAGCAAAATTGATATTTGACTTATTGTAAGGGATTAAGGTTTAATGTGGTGTGATTTTGGAATGGTAATAAACTTTTAACATGACAACGTGGAATTAAGAGTATAAAACAACGTGTGGGAGACAATGGGCGGCGCGCACAAAGGCGGCGGTGCCTTTGATGTCGGCGCAGACGGTTAATTTTACACCGGTCCGGTGCCCACACCCGGGTGGGTTGTGCAACTCACGCTACCGACTAGGGTGCAACTTTGGTCAGTAAAATTTCCTTATAAGTACATTGCTTTTCTTGCGCTCAACGCTAGGTCTCCATCTGACTTTTACAATCTAGATATTTAGAGAGACTGAATCGGTATCTATACTACATAGGTACCGGTTTATAAATTTTTAGGCATTATGGTTTTAAGACATATTACGCCGTAGGTTAGGTAAGTTAGATGTAGTTTTTAGGTATTTTGATTTGTAGACATTTAGTCTGATCATAAAGACTCTATTTCTAGTTGGTCAAATGGATTGCTAGTCAAATCTAGTCGTATCATGTATAACTAAGATTTGGCAAGTGTACAAACGTTACTGATATGGCAAAGCAAAGTTTCGTGCATTATTATAATAGCTAAAGTATCCATATCAAATATTAATAAAATTTACATCTCTCATGTTCGGTAAGTAAGTTCTTATTACCTCCAAATAGCGCTTGTAGGTGACTAATTAGCGCTCTAGGGTAATAATGTAGCTAGAAAAGCCCTAGGGTGGTAAGTAATCTACTATTAATTCAACAGAAGTGATCGAAATATTTATTTTTGTTGATTTGTTCGATTTACTCTGTCAAAAGAGATTATTACGAAACATATGTATTGTAATGTACAATGAAAATATTCAGCCTTGTCTTCGTGTGAGTATAATAGTCATCAATTTTAAATATCGAACGGCGAAGCTCAATTCCAATAAAATGTTTTATTCTTGTAATGCCGGTTTTTTTCTACTTACCTCACAATCGAGATGTAAAGCAGAATAGTTAGCTCAGGTGTAAGCACCAATTGCACCCTCGAACTATATAAATATCTCGGGCTGCAATTGATGCCTTACAGCCCTTGGCTACTAATCTACTATTGCATTTCACAACCTAAGAATTCTGTAAATGTAAATTTAAACCTCTGACTCCAGTGCCATAACCAATCAATCACCCGGCTATAGATCTGGTGTTAGAGTTTTTAGCCACTTGAAGGTTTCTTCTGATAAAAAAGGTTAAAACAACCGGAGCCTACCATTCTACGTGTGATCCGAGCCTGAACTTTAGCACTAAGTTGCACATTCCGCGGTTACCCATCCTAAAACTAACCGATAAACTAACTAACCTTAACTGAATATCAGTAGTGATTGTTGATTGCGCGCTAATTTCTAAGGACCAAACTAAAAAATTTACGCTACCAAAAAAAATACTTAAAATGGAAAATAACGTACCCTACCTCTTTTGTGTGTTTTTCTTAATAGTCCTCTGCAAGACGTAGGCTTACCCACGAAGGGTGTGTCAACCATGCTGGCCCTGTGTGATTTGGTGGATTCACAGACGCCATCGAATTCCCGCAACATATGTATGCAAGTGACCTCACACACGATGCTTTTTCTTCACCGGAAAGCCAGTGGTGTGAAATTTCGTACGTTCAAAGAAACTAATTGATACGGGATCGGGATTTGAAACTACGACCTCACAATTGTAGGGCGTGTGTTACTGCCACTAGACCACCATGGCTATCAACGAACGCGCATTGCACCTCCAATATTTGTATACACTGTACCCAGGATAGCGTGTAGCGCAGCATATTGGTGTAGAATTGGCGCAGCTATTACTCTCCCCCTTTCGCCCCTCTCTTACGTTCCCAGCCCGCAGCGGTGCATAGAATATGCAATATAAAATAATTGACTACCTACTGGAACCTCTGTTCTTTCAGACTAAGTACACGATAAATATAATAAATTGCTGGTTAGGTCTTTTTGTGAAACATTTAGGTTCACTTTTATGCACAACTTGTAAGTTTTAGGCGAAGTTTATTCATTGTATTGGCATGAATAAAAAACGTGGATACCAATACATACATACATTTTTACTAAGTCACACGGGCCTATATGCTAATGTCGCTTATTCTTCTATTTTTATGTTATAATACAATAATAAAAAGTTAACCATCATTTTTACCATACATACTTATAACTTCTCAATACATCATTTTATAATAAAATATCCATATAACATCTCTTGGCACCCTTCCACAAGGACATAATCTTTATTTCGATTTTTCGCCTGTTTTTGTATATATTTAGGTAGGATTTTGTTTAGTATTTAGTACAGTACATTTTAATATTAATAGTATTTATTTTTCACATTTAAAAACAATGCTGGATGAAAATATCAAAATTAGATATTTTTGAGAAGCCCATAAAACAAGCTTTCAAAAGATGTATATATTATCTTGGTTAGATTTTTCCCTGAATAATATACCTACCACTTGTGGACGTCTCCTTTATATTTTGATAATAAATTGAAGCAAATTGAGGATATCTACTTGTACAGAGGTTTTCTTAAGAAAAGACATCAACGCGCTATTGGCGCTTGTAAAGTCATAAAAATTAATGAACAATCGTAATAAATCGCTAAAACTCGTGTAGTTTGTCAGGTATTTTAATATACCTACGTTATTCTTTAATTGATGCTTTAATTAACATGTGCGGGATGGAAGTTAATATTTATTGTGCGAAGTTATTTGTATGAACATTTAACACACACAACTACAACTTTATCATCTTCAAAACATCATCATCTCAGCCGTAGAATATCTACTGATAGACATATAATGACCTTCCAATGACTCGATCCCCACCCAGGGCAAATATTTATGTGGAACATAAGTGTTTGCTCTGTGTCTCGGTGTTATTTAGTTACTATCTATATAAAGTATGTATTTAAAAATAAGTATATGTAGTATATCAGTCTCTGGCAGCCAACAAGTTTTGCTTATTTTGGGGTCAGAGGCCGTGTGTAAGATGTCCCAAAAATATTTTTAAAAAAAATGGATGTATGATAAGATTAGTGCACAGATTGTACTGATCGCAATTCAAGGCTTCAAATCAGATTGTCTTACACTGCGCGCCATTTTTTGTACATTATTAAAGGTACTGTACCAGCCTTTTTCATAGTCCACTGCAGGATGTAAGCCTGCCCACGAAGGGTGATTGGGCCATATTCACCACGCTAGCCCAGTGCGGGTTGGTGAATTCACATACTAATACATCTAATTTGTTCCACGGACGTAAGATGCAGGCTTATGCAGATTGCAGGTTGCCTCACGTTGTTTTCCTTCGCGGAAAAACCAGTGGTCTGAAATTCCGTATATAAGTTCCAAGGAAACTCATTGGTACGGGACCGAGAATTGAACGCACAACCTGAAGTATGACAGGCCTGCGTTTCGACCACTAGACCACCACGGCACCATTATTATTAAAAGTACTTTTTGATAAAAATCGAAGTAATAAAGTATCCAGTTCTTTTGTTTTCATCTTACGGTAGGTAATTTAGATCCTGTTCCTGGGTATTTTTGTCTTCAAGTTCTAGTTCTATTTTGTTGTAATTCATGTATCAACAAAAATACAATTCATTGGAAGATAACCATTGCCCCATTTCTCTGAGAAGCAGGTAAGAATTACCAAAAAGTTCTCAGTAAAATTATCTACTTTCACTACTAATGCAAAAAAGGCTTACTTACTAAGTTACAAAAAATAACGTCATAAAGTAACAAAAGGTTTATTACAAGCACAACGATACAATGAGTCTTTTATGAAACTTTTTACTAACAATTTGCTTACAATTACCATTTACCTTCAAGCCTTTCTTGAGGTCCCTTTGTTTAGTTTTACAACCGTTGCACCTTCCTTACGAGTACAAGAGAGTGTTGTGTAACAGAAACGGTAAATATATCTTTGAGTTTCGACATCTATAAATTTTTTGTTTTGAACTTCCGCAAAGTAACGCCTGATTCAATCAACTGTTTTATTTAATTTAAATTAGGTATATACCTAGTCACTATCATCATCATCACTACATTACATAGTATAAAACAAAGTCGCTTCCCTATCTATCTGTCCCTATGTATGCTTATATCTTTAAAACTTACGCAGCGGATTTTGATGCAGTTTTTTTTAAATAGATAGAGTAATTTAAGAGGAAGGTTTATATGTATAATACACCTGTGCGAGGTCGGGGCGGGTCGCTAATTTGTAATAAATGCGAAAGTAAAATAAACGCATAGATTGAACGATTATAAGGCATATGCCTTATTATTATTAGTATTAACCCTTAACCACCTGACTCCTATTTCAATAACGTAACCACCTGCGCGCGGTCACAGTGACCGCTTCGGACACACATGAGTTTTCTTAGGATATTAAGGTTTCATTGTGAGAATTAATTATTAAAACTCTTTAATATGTATTAAACTATTTATTTGAGCGAAAAAAGAAATAATAACAAAACATTTTCTTCTCATAAATGTGAACAATCAAATTGCTGGCACATTTTAACTAAAAATCGAACTATGCTTACATAATGAGATCTATCGGCATAGGAACAAAAAATTAAATCAAATTTGGACTTTCTTTGAAGAATCTAATAATATTCTAATGAAACAAAAAAATTAAAGTATTAAAAAAATCAAAACTTCGAGAAAATTGCAGGGGGTAAGGTCTCACAATTTTTCCCGACAATTTTTGCACATCTTGTTAGAGCATTCCACACAGATTGGTTTTTTACAGGTAAAACACAGATGGAATGTTTTTCGTTTTTTCTTGGGATCACAAGTTGAACACGTTTTACGAAGACCATCGAAAACGATTTTTTCCGAAATAGTTTCGATGTCTAGTCTGGAGCTGTGACAAGGGCACTTCGTCTTCTGAAGAAAATTCCTCAACTGACATCCTACTCACAGAAAAGCGCTGCGTAAAAAGACCACCGTCAGGCTGTCCATCGGCACATTGTTCATCAGAAGACGACACTTGCAGGCAGTCATCAGATTCACAGTTTTCTAAAATCACAGGAACTTCCAAATCCTCTGGTTCTACATCACTGCAACTCTCGTCAAGGTTATCCTCCACATCCGACAACTCCTGCTTTAGAGCAGGAGAGAAAGAATTGTGAGATGGTTAGCCATCTCACAATTCTTTCGTCGTTTCCATCCATTTTTACGCTAAAACAATAAACATGAATGTAATACACAATAATCACACAACTACCTGCACGCGGTCACCATGACCGCTGACGAAATATTTTTACTCACCCAAGCCAAACGCGCGCACGTGTATCCTTGCCGAGCGCACACGCGACACTAAATCACCCACAGAAAAGGTACACAGACGCTCACTAACACGCGACAACGGATTTCGCTAAAATTCAAATTCAAAAAGTCGCTGCGGTCACCATGACCGCTGGCAGGTGGTTAAGGGTTAAACGAGAACGAAAAAAGTGAACCCAAAAAATAGATTTGACTATAAAAATAGTAAAAGCGATGTGTAGGAGACAAAGGACGATTTTAAAATGTGTATCGTAGAAACTTGAGTGGAATGAATAAAAACGCTCTGCCTCTGGTTAGACCGAATCGAATTTGATTGAATATGATGAGAGTTACTCATCATATTCAAAATCATAATAGAAATTATTGCTTAGATGGCGACAAATTATATCGAAATAATGGCAGTTGGCCATTGGCCTGGCACTAAAATTTTATATAGAAAGCTATCATTGTAATAATAATTATATAATAACTAATTCAGCTGTACCGGGAAACGTAAAAAGTAAGGAGAGAGGATATTTGATAAAAACTAAATATGCCATGTATCCTAAGAAAGACCTATCATTTAATGAATTAAACCGGCTTGATGATGATGAACTGCCATCAACCAATTCTTCTTGTACTGTACTGTACTGTATCAGCCTTTTTAATAGTCCACTGCAGGACCTAGGCCTACCCACGAAGAGTGATTGGGCCATATCCACCACGCTGGCCCGGTGCGGGTTGGTGGATTCACATACGCCATCGAATTTCTTCTACGGACATATGCAGGTTGCCTCACGATGTTTTCCTTCACCGAAAAGCCAGTGGTGTGAAATTCAGTACATAAATTCCAAAGAACTCATTGGTACGGGACCGGGATTTGAACCCACGACCTCACGATTGTAAGGCGGGTGTCACTACCTCTAAGCCACCAGGGCTACCTTTATTCTTCTTGAGAGTTATTTAATTTCTTATAACCTTACAACGTAGTACGAGGTCCAGCCTAAGAAATAACTATCATCTGTATTATTGTTTAGTAAAAATTAGATGATGGATAGTTAAAATTGCATTTGGGTTGTCCAAATGTGAGATCCAGGATGTTTAGTAAAATTGATTTTACTAAAGTAAAAATAGGGGATTGATTTCAAGTTGATGTTATTTTTTTTAATTAATTAATCTTCACTTCACTACATATTTTAGTTGTTAATAAAAGCGCTTCCTTAAAAATGAGCTAAAAATATGGGTCCTATATTTAGTGCAAGCGATTAAATTAATGAACTTATTCTATTGCTCTACATTTTATTCAACACCTAATTTCTTTATCGTTATTGATTGACATATATATACTGTATTTTACCGCCCTTTTTAATAGTCTACTGCTGAACTTAGAGTTACCATAAAGGGTGATTAGTGCCATGCTTGCCCAGTGCAAATTAGTGGATTCACATACGCCATCTAATTTCTTCTCCGGACGTATGCAAGTTGCCTCATGATGTTTTCCTTCGCCAAAAAGCCAGTATTATGAAAATTCCGTACATAAGTTCCAAAAAACTCATTGGTACGCGACCGAGATTTGAACCATGTGCTTGCCGATTACGACCTTACGATTGTAAGACGGGCGGTTACGCCCGGGCGGTAGTTATACCGCGGCTGACATATAAAGCTAATTATTTCTTAGGCCGGTTCTCGTACCATTAATCATCAGTCATTCCATTCCCACACGATATGTTTAAAACCAAAAATCAATTTACACCGACAGTATAAACTCTATAAAACAGAGGCGAATTAGTAACAGTACGCGATTTACGTGTAATCTTCATAAAAAGTACCTACCACAGATCTTGAGAGATCGGGCATGTCGGGATCTAGCGGAAACCTCTCACAGGCACAAAAAATAACAAGTCTATGCATGCAACTCTTTGCATATAGTCACAAATACGCTCAACGCCATTAGTTACTCAATTAATTATATTATTTATTAGGTACTACTCACAGAGCTTGACAAACCACTTAATCATAATATATACACTCGCACACTACTTACTGCAATTTATATTTCGTATGCATACATTTTGCTGTGTATGAGTATTTCCTACAAATAAGGGTTTTCAAATCTGCCTCAACGTGCAGTTTTTATATGGATTTACAAAGTAGCGCGACTCGGCAGCTGTATGCTGAGTGTGAGTCTAGTCGTAAACATGACGCGCTCTTCGGCAGGCGCGTAAGCATGTAATTTGTATGAAAAAATGCACAGCGCCACTAGCGGCACGTTTTTGAAACACAACAAGTTCATACGAATTACATGCTTACGCGCTCGCCGAAGAGCGCGTCATGTTTACGACAAAACTCACACTCAGCATACTGTACACGTTGACGCAGATTTGAAGACGCACTAAAGCCTTTCTCTAGATCTCTAAGGTAGCTACATTTATAGCTACCTGCGCCGGCGCATCAAAGCGACTTTAATGGACGCTGTCTGAGACTTCTCTCAATTACTGAGGAGAAAATTTTGTAGAAGGACTGGGGACTCATTTTTCAACACGGCTTGGTAGTATACGGAACTTGGAGCGTCCGCAACTTCCATAGGCAATATAGAGTAACTAGCGACCTGCCCCGGCTTCGCTTAGGTTTATTATACTTATAAACCTTACTCTTGAATCACTGTGTCTATTAAAACACCGCATTTAAATTCATTGCGCAGTTTTAAAGATATTTTTAAGCATGTATAGGGACAGACAGAGAGGGAAGCGACTTTGTACTTTATACGATGTAGCGAATTTATACAAACTGTCAAAGTTTCGTATACGTTGCCAGGCGTTCGAAGTTGAAAAATATGCCCCCAGGCCCAGGTTTTATCCTTAAAATGATGCTATAGTTTGCCTTTCAGTCCTTGGTTTACATAACTACTAACCAAAAGAAAAATAATTGAGATGGATATTTTTCATGCTTGGTCTTTTGTTATCCATAATATCGTCCATCAAGCGCACCATAAACATAGGCAAACATAAACAAAATTTTCAGAGACAGTCTCTGAAAATTTTGAGTCGAATTTTATGACATTCAAATATTGACTTCGTGAAATAGGCAGGAATCGAACCCACGCATCCATGGCACAGTAATAAGGGTCGCTAACCACTGTGGCACTGGGCCAGCGATGTAGTCTTGTGCCGAAGGTGTGAACTGTTTCTCTGAAGGTGTAATATTCATGTCGATTATACTCTCCTCTACTGCCCGCAGCTGCGCCCGCGCCGGGACGAGCGTGACAAATTGTTGACTTCGCCGGGCCGCTTAACGATAGCTTAATTACTCGTAATTGTGATGCCTTCTACCGAGCTATGCCTTTCTGACCTGCTACAATTATTGTATACCTATCTACAAGTACAATTATTCATCGGGTCCGTGGGGGCCGAGAGCTCATCTGGTTTTCAAGTCTTTCTGAGCGTCTGGTGGACGCGACGAGGGACAAAAATACTGGTGTTTATTTGGCCCAATGTATAAGCATTGCCATTCAACGTGGTAATGCAGCCAGCATGCTGGACATGCTGCCAACTGGCAGAGGGCTTGAGCATTTGGATTATCTTCATACCTTCAAGAGTCTGTGGATGATCCAATTGCTTTTTATGTAGTAGTAGTTTATGTAGTTTAAGCTTATGTAAGTAGTGTTGTATTTTGTTGTATTTAATAAAGGCACTTCGCATTATTATAAAATAAAAATTGTAACCCATGTTAATACATGAACAATAATGAATAGGGAGTAGGTAGGTATAGGCCGCCGCGGAGGAGTGCGGAAGCATGCCCGTAGCCCCGACACCAGGCGCAGTGGTGGAACACCCAGGGGTTTTAGTGGGTATACCGTCCAGCAATGGTCGGGGACTCCCACATAACCACCCGCCTGCCCTCGAGGTGTGGTAGGTAGTATCTTTAAGAGATTTCCCCTGGTAAAAAAGGTAGGTATAAGCCAAATCAAACTTAAAGCAAAACCTCACTCCTTTACCTACCCCTGCTGACATAAATTTTCAAATGCGCAATGACTCGTACCTAGGTACAAACATTTTGTTTTCCAGACAGTGTAAAATGTAGTATACCTACGTAAGTTTTCAAAGGAATCATCACGAAAGCTCAAATTACACTGGACACTTACGAATAAGAATGCAAGCAACGAAGAACCTCCTTGGAGGAGTTTTTGTTTCGCTTTAAATTATGTTTAAAAGGGCTCTTAATGTATCAAAATGGGTCTTCTGAGATGCGTGTGCGCACTTCTGCAGTCGCCGGTAAATGGCACTGATAAAAAGTAGGTTCGTGCATGCTGGTTGGCTACCCCTGGTGTCAGAATTTTTAAGCCTTGAAAGCTGTTAACTGATACAACAATTATTTTGTACATAGCTACCAGAATTCTGTAAAAATCGTTGATCATCACCACTTGGCACATCACACATCAAAAATGGCGTACGATTGTACGATGGTATACCTACTTATAAATATGTACGAGTACATATAGGTAGATGATATAGACTAACAGTTACATTAGCACTGAAGCGAGTTGATGAACGGAAACAACAGATTTGCTCTCCATAATTATAGTTTCATAGAAAGGTCTTCTATTACTAAATTACACTTAATTATCAGCAGTGACAACTTGAAATGACAGTGGGCAGAGCACATAGCTCGCAGGACTAATGAGCAGTTGGGTCGAAAATTTCTCGAGTGGTAGTCACGTAGGTACCGGTAAGTACAGTGTAGGATGTCCACCATAAAGTATAGTACGTCCACCTACGAGGAGGACACACGACCCGATCAAGACCGCAGGATTACGCTAGATGTAAGCTGCTTCCAAGGCCTGTGTCCAGCAGTTGTCGTCCTATGACTCATAGTTAATAAACTGTAATAAGTTTTATTATTTCACATAAAAGCTGTCTATTATAAAATTACATTCAGTTTCCAAGGCATTCAGAGCAGTGATCTGTTCTCATACAATACGTAGGCTGCTATATTATAGTTGGATCTCCGATCGCCGTGGGACGCTAATGGACCCGAGATAAAACCGGTAATTAACGAATCAATTCGATTACCCTGAGAGCTTTGTATCGCCCGAGTGGGCCGGGAGACGGAATTTCAAATTATTGACCACCATCAGGCGGGATGGTGGCCACAAGCGGATATATTGGCAATAATAAAAATCCAGAAAATGACATAGTAAAAAATTGTATTTTACTTGTAGCCATCGAATCAATTAATCAATTATTATTTAATCGACTTTTCAGAATTTTCGGAACAGAATAAAATAAATAAATATTTTTGGGACATCTTACACACAGCCTCTGACCCCAAACTAAGTAAAGCTTGTGATATGGTTGCCAGAGACTGATATACTACAAATACATATTTTTAAATACATACTTATATAGATAGTAACTATAGACCCAGACACAGAGCAAACACGTATGTTCATCACATAAATATTTGCCCTGGGTGGGGATCGAACCCACGCCTCTTTGATCCAGAAGTTAGGGTCACTAACCACTGAGCCACCGAGGCAGTCAATATTTGAATCAATTCTTTTATAAGATAAGGTATCTACTATGTTAGTTTTGATCTAGTCTGATCTTAAATAAAACCTTTATCCCCCGTGGCTCTACTGCTCGGCACGACTAATAGTGCCGAACAGGAAAAGGAAAGGAATTTTCTCTCTTTCGTGGCACATCCATTTTTCAATAGCTGATTAAGTCTAAACAAATCCTCTTATTACGCGTAAACATCCACATTTCCCATGGCACTACTGGATTAAGAAATACGAAACAAGAATTTGTACCTATCATTTAAGTGTCATAGAAGCAAATAAGCTTTCTTTTCTTTCTAAATACCGACAAATATCGTAAATTCGTAATATAATCAGCAACACCAGCAAAATTGTCATAGTCATAGGCTTCGTCTCTAAAAAATATGGGCATAACATATACCCTTACAAATACGGAGCCAAAGTACCTAATTTATTCCCATTTAATACCTTAACGGCAGACACAATAAATTATAGCAACACTAAGAATACCTATGCAACAATTCTCACACCTGCTGCGTTTCTCTGCGTCGCCATTTTTTGCGCAAAAATTACCGTTGCGAACTGAAGAAAAGCACAATTTACTTACAAAAAGCCGTAATATCTACCATAATTGTTTACGTAGAACATCGGGCGAGTAATTAACTCTTTTATCTCATTCTTTCTTTTATCTTAGCGACGAGCCTTTAGGTTGCAACACTTAATTGTCGCAATTACACCTCGGAGTTCCGCTGAACGCATGCTTTGGTAATTGTGGTTGAATTTATTTTATTACGCTGGCAATACAGGTCTGGCTGTTGCTCATTGATTGGGAAAATTAGGTGTGTAACCCTTAAATGTCTGTGTGTGTAATTGTGGTCGATTAAGAAGTTAAAGTAGCTATAAATTCGAGAAAAAATCCGCTGTTTCATACATTTTGCCGACATTGAGGTGTAATATTTTAACCGACGAATCGGAGGAGGTACTCAATTCGACACGTATTTTTTTTATGTAACCACGCATTACATTTTTCATATTTGTCCGACTTTGATAATTAATTTTTTTTATTGGAAAGAGTATACTTCGAAATTGGTCCCATTTAAATTTTAATGACATCGGCTGAGCCATTTCGGATAAATCAACAATAATTTGAAAAATGCTACATCAACCCGTGCGAAATATTCGCGAATTCTGTACACGGTTGAAGTAGATCATGGCAAAAAATAAAATGTAAACATCAGGTCTAAATGTGTTTTTTTCGAATTTAATGTTAGCCCAATAAAGCAAATAAATAGCAAAAGTTGTTCATGATGATGGTCTCAATCACCTCCTTTCGGCTTAGTATAGGGCAAGCAGAAAGCCCCGTGCCCCGCATCACAAGTCTGACGTCAAGCCACGTGATAGAGTACCAAAAGCTTTTCTAATACAATTCAGTAATTTCCACCACCACCTCTCTATCTACAAAGCATCGTCGAACTCGCACAAACCTTTTTACAGCCAAAGAAATAAAACTTTAATTCTGAGCTTCGAGATATCTCCAAGTTAATGCTTATTGACATTTTGCCCGTTTTGGGGCAAACCTTCTAGCTCGTCTTTTATGTCGCCGATAAAGTCGATGAAATTGCAATTTATTATTGAAATAAATTTATTTCGGATAAAATGTTCGTTTGTTTTCGATTTTTGGGTCCAAAATGCTATAATTTGAGCTGAGCTTTACATGATAAATGCATTTGGGTTTGCATACATGAATACAAAACAGTTTGTAGGTTTTGAAATGCGGGTATGTCTTAATTAGGATCAAATATTTTTGATCAGTCTTTGAAGATAACATCGAAATAATTAAACGCACAAAATATTGTTCTAAGAACTTGAGATCGAAGTTTTTTTACATTGGATTTCATTGTACGAGGTTTTGACCTTCGATGGTAATATTGGTAATGATCGGATATTTGATATTATCTAATTAGTCTTCGAAATGTACTTTTTATATTATATGTAACAAAAACATTCCTTTTATTTTTTGTTTGGTTGTATTTTTACTTAAATATTTAAATGAAACTTAGTAAAGTTTGAAATTGGAAGCAATTAAAGCGATATCAAGAGCTTGGTAGCGGTTGCTTGTCGTGACGCGACGTGAGGGACGAACTGCCTCCGGGACATGGGTTAGGGATGAGACGAATGAAAATCAGGATATTATCGACATTTTACTATGTAAACCAACGTGGTTTTCACACTTTTTTTAGTAGTCATATCACACACGATCTTTCTCAAGTTGAGAGGAGTACCTCTACTATCGCGGCTACGGTGTTAATATTTCCGGCATGTTGGTATGTTAAGAATATGTGAAGCCTACATGAGGCCATGGTGGCATCGTTAGTGAATGCTTGTCTTAGAATCGTAATACTGTGAATATAAATCCCGATTTAAGCAATTAAAATATCTTTGGAATTTATAGACAGGTTTTAACACCACTGGCTTATCGGTGAAGGGAAAAATCAGGGAGAAAACCTATGTATGTTCGTAGAAGAAATTCGATGATATGATTACCTATATTATATGAAATATAATTATAAACCCATCAACCCATACTGGGCTAGAGTGACAGATATTGGTAGGCTTGTCGATTTTAAACAGAACAATATAAGTAGAATTTTATGCATTAATGACTAATAACATAAAGATAATGATGACATGAAGATGATGCCACCCAGTTCATTTTTGGGCACAGGCGGCGCGGCGATTACTTCACATTTTCTTTATTAGATTACCTACTTGATATCCTAGGCTGACTAGGCTCACACGATGTAAACAATTTTAATCGATATCGATATAAACTCGCAACCCACACTCCTAGTATCGACACCAAACAACTGACCCGTAGTAATAGTAGGCAGGGTACGTACTGTTTGGCCCGAAGGTCTGAAGCCCATCATCAGGGCGTGTATTAGAGTGCGTGCAAGATAACTTTGCACGCGAGTGATGGCGCCACGTACGTAAAATGCAGCACGTTGATTGCTCTGGCAACATTGTTTTAGTTCACTATTTTGGACGCGCGTAGTCATCTTCGTGCACTATAACGCCGCCGCGCCCCGCCCCCGCCTGCACCGGCGCCTTCGTATTCGATTTACGGTATTTTGTTCTTTTAAGGAAGAATAATTTTATAACTGGTTACATCGATATTAGATTTATATCGAATCGATTGTGAACCCTGCCGGAGTCTTAATAGTCATAGGCTAGGTATAGACAAAGCAAGCTGCGCAATCGCCAATCAACGCGCGGCTTTATGTGAGCTTCAGTCAGGATTGGATATTATGCAGCTTGTAGCTAATTTCACATCCGCCAACTTATGTGGCGCTGCCTATAAAACAGTACTCAGTCCATCGATCAAGACTATGGGTTAGGAGTATTAGGACCACCCGGTTATGTGTACGGCTCAGTCCATCGGTCAAGACTATGGGTTAGGAGTATTAGGACCACCCGGTTATGTGTACGGCTCAGTCCATCGGTCAAGACTATGGGTTACGAGTATTAGGACCACCCGGTTATGTACTGTGTACGGCTCAGTCCATCGGTCAAGACTATGGGTTAGGAGTATGTATATAGTAATATACACATAACCAGGTGGTCCTACCACCTGGTTATGTGTACAACACAGTCAAACTTCACAAACGATAACTGCAACTGCAAGTGAAATTTATTTATTTGTAAGCTGACGTGATATGATATAATAAATAATTCTTTATTGTTTTACACAATACACAAAAAATATAAAAACAATATAATTGTCACTTAACCTAGTTAAAACAAACGGCCTTCAAGGCAACCTCAGTACGGAAAGAATACTTCAAAGAACAATGAACGGGATGCAAAAGAAGATACTCAAAAAAATAACATGATATATGTTTTTTTTATTATTATGACGTAAACATATATCAAATACATAGAATATACTTGCACAGATATATACCTACCTACTTAAATACAAAATAATAAACTTACACATTATATTTATACCTACTCATAACAGTAAAGAGAAATACGATTCAGTAGGTATAGAGAAAAGCTATTCCAATAAATATAATGCGCCTTGACTTGACGCTTGAACACATCGAAAAAAAAATTATTTACTTATTAATAAGAAATGTTATTCATCAGTTACTGTTTCGAGGATGCGATAGAGTTGAAAGTTAAAACATGAGAAAGCCATTTCAGAGAACTGAACCGTCTAATTAGTTACTTACTATTTATCTAATATTTAAACTGTTTTATTCTATTTTATATCAGTAAGGACAGTGAGATAATATGTATTGTAGGTAGGTAGTCCCACTGGCTTGCACCTAAGGGTTGACTGGTAGATAATGCTGTTCTGCCATTGTATAAAAGGTGTGCAACATCAAAATCATACTAATACTATACTAATATATTAATACTAATACTAATATACCGTGGTGGTCTAGTGGTAATGACACCCGCCTTACAATCGTGAGGTCGTGGGTTCAAATCCCGGTCCCTTACCAATGAAATCCTTAGAATTTATGTACGGAATTTCACACCACGGGCTTTTCGGTGAAGGAAAACGTGAGGCAACCTGCATGCGTCCGTAGTAGAAATTCGATGGCGTATGTGAATCCACCAACCCGCACTGGGCCAGCGTGGTGGATATGGCCCAATCACCCTTCGTGGGTAGGCCTGCGGCCTTATTTTGTAAGCGCTCTGACGTTCGGCTTCGCTTTTTCTCCTGCTCGCGCCAGTTACTCACGCTGCGAGAGCGAGCGGGAGGAAAAGCGAAGCCGAACGTCAGAGCGCTTACAAAATAAGGCCCCTGGTCCTGCAGTGGACTATTACAAAAAGGCTGGTACAGTACTAATATATCAGTACTAATATACTAATATTAATTACTAATCATATACTAATATCATAAATCCGAAAAAAAAATGTTGTTTTATTCCTCTTTCACGCAGCAAAGGAGCAACGGATTAACTTGATTTTTGGCATGAATATAGTTAAAAGGCCGGAAAGTGACATAGGCTATTTTTTATGCCGAAAAAATAAAAGGTACCTGTGGGACAGCACAAAAGTCAAAATACCACGCGGGCGGAGCCGAGCGCAAAAGCTAGTATTAAATAAATAAATAAATTTACTTACTTTTACTCCTCCATACTGTTAGTCCACAGCTAAATGTAGGCCTCTATGCATACCCTTGAAGAACCAAGGTTGGGTCCTCAAACATACGAGTACGTCACAAATCAATGCAGATGCCAGAGGCATGTTATCATTTCCCGTGCTAGAGGTCCTGCGAATCATAAAACAAAATTAAATCAATCATTAATCATATTTAATAAATTAAATCATCAATCATAATCAATCTATTCTATCAGTATTGTCTGCAACGTTCAGCACGGTTAGTTTTCGGAAGGGTGGCCGCAGATGCCATTTACATCTGAGCGCTACCGTGGCTCGGATGACACGTTAAATTGTCGGTCCCGGTTGTTTTAACCGTTTAGCCATGTCAGTGGTCTTAAGGTGGCTTTAAAACTATGATACCAGAGGCCCTAGTCCTATGGTTTTGCATAATTTACTTAAACTTTCGCGTTCGAGTGTGGCTCCATACGTTTTAGATAGTTCTTCATCGTTTCCGCCAGGGGCGCTATACAAAAAATGTATAGAGCTATACGGAAACAGCTGTAGTTTCAATTTATGTGTAAACTTGGATGGACTAACCCCTCTGGGGTTAGCTAGCCACCCGGCCAACATTAAACTTATATTTTTGTTTATGTTTATTGCTGTTGTCGTTCTCTGATGTAATCCAAGCTTATTTTTTTTTCTTGTGA
The DNA here is from genome assembly GCA_949316475.1 of Hypomecis punctinalis. Lineage (NCBI taxonomy): Eukaryota > Metazoa > Arthropoda > Insecta > Lepidoptera > Geometridae > Hypomecis > Hypomecis punctinalis. Next base: position 2,627,363 of record OX438814.1, read on the forward strand.
GGGTAGATAAGACTACTTAAATAAAATTACTGTAATTGTGACGAGTCCATGGTAGAACCATTTAGACCAACCTTGTACCTTCACCCCTTCAACATAGCTGATGTTAAAATGATGTTTAAAAAGGGCCTCTCAGTGTTGGCTTCGGCTCCACTGATGCCCATCAAAAAAACCGGGCCTGGCCCGAGAGATGTATATGTATATAATAATGATAAAATATTTATTTTCAGATAACTAAGATCCATACAAAGTATTTCACAGAAATACACAAAAAAATTTGACTGTTCAAATCAAAAATAAAATAAAGTAAGCTAACAAAACAAGAGGACTCTTTTGCAACATCAGATCAAAGCATACAGCAAAGCAAGTTTTGCAAGGACCTACCTAAGTACATTAATTAATCTCTGAACAGCCATAAGCGCAAGTTTTGTGAGCGGCTTTCGTTTCTATTAAAATAACCAGAGCAGGCATTACGAGACCGGCTGTAATAATCGTAAATAATAATAAATAATAATCAGAGAACGATAAACAACTGCAAGAGGCCGCGGCGGAGCTTTACTTTCACTCCGGTGTTTATTGCCAACTTACATTCATCTTTAATGAAAGATGTTATTTTATTTCAATGAGGTTATATTACTAGTTACATCATTTAGGTTCACCTCTTCTGTAGTGGTCATAGGACTAAGATTTGTCTGCGATCACCGAAGTTCGGCACGAATTTCTTAAAACAAAAAGCGCGTTACGATCTTGAGTTATATATTCAAAATCACTGAAGTCTATTACTTATCATTTCCCGTACTAGAAGTCTTGTGAATCATAAAACAAATATATAAAATTATCAATCAGTATTTGTCTGCAACGTTCAGTACGGTCAGTCTTCGGATGGGTGATCGCGGGTGGCAATTGAGCGCTACCATGGCTCGGATGACTCGTTAAATTGTGGATTCTGGTTGTTTTAACTGTTTAGCCATGTCAGAAGCCTTTAGCCGGCTTTAAAACTCTGTCACTAGGGCTAACCTCCCGGCTTATAAAAACTATTTTATTACAAAGAGGTTACTTGTTGCATCATTAAGTTCAAATCTTCTTAACATAGCATTGGTTACTTTTTTCTTCTCTATATAGAGAGATTTTTGCTATCAAAAAAATCACGTTTTCACTGCAGATTTCTTTCCCATGTTACGAGACATGGTAGCTAGATAAATACTATTAATCGATTCAACCATCAGAAATTGGACATCCACTGCTGGACATAGGCCTTCTTTATCAATCTCCAATAGGATCCATTGGAAGCAGCTAGCATCTAGCGCGATCCAGAGATCATAATATAATTGATATAACAATTACGCTGTGCTAGTACGATTGTCTCCGTGCGAGAAGTTTATGTTCTTCTCTGGCATCTTTTCAAAGTCGAGTACAAATTGTAGGTTTCCAAAAAGACCTTTATCCCCATTCAACGAAACCGCAGCAAGCTGGAGGCGGCGTCTAATTCACATCTGTGCGTGTCCAAAACCAAAATTGCAGTCATCCCATACAATATACCCATAACCACGCTTTAATATACAATCAGACTGTACATTTCCGTTATAGAGCCACTGCCGCACTTTTTAGACAAAACTAAGAGCGGCTGCGCTAATTTTTTAGTTCAATGTTTTCGCCGGCAGTGTAGTTGTACCTAGTTGGTATTTATAGATCGGGAGGTAAGCGCAAAAAAATGCAACTACTTTCTAAGAGCTGAATTTTTGTTATCACGTTGTCATGGTGGTTAATGAGTAGCGCCGCTTTAAAGCCTGACTGATAGGCTCTGTTACATATTTTGGGTATTGGCTGTGGTTAAAATCTTTTTTAAATATTTTTCTACCCGTACACCAAATTTCAGCGATCAAAAGTAGTTGCAAAATACAAATTTATTAAAAAAAAAATCAAATGGCTATCCCCACTAAACGCTAAGCATCCCAGCTGACTGAATCCGGGGTATTGTTGTACACCACCATGACAACGTAATACCAAAAATTTAGCCTTCTAAAACTAGTTGCATTTTTTTGCGTTACCTCCCGGGCTATTATGTACGTGTCTTTATAGCCTACAATTGCGGATTCGAACCGGCACCGGGCTGCGGTGAGGAGGATCGATTCGCCACGCTCCGCCGTCAAATTGATGGGAGTCGGATAAAACGACTTCGGATGTGCGGTTAGGTTGATGTGAAATGAGTGTGGTCATGGTCTCTAATTTATTGAAAAAATTAGGTACTTTTTACATTATATCATTATAGTATGTACCAATATTTTTATATAGTAGGAACTCAAGATATTGTAAAGATTTGAAAATCGAATATATTCATGAACTAGCTGACCTGGCCAACTTCGTTTCACGCAATATCTTTATATTTATAGCCTAACCGTTATCATGGATATTAATGAACATTACTATTTCAAAGTTTCATCTCAATCTGTTCTGTAGTTTTTGCGTGAAAGAGGAACAAACATTCATACATACATACAACCATACGCGCTTATATCTAATACCTGTTAGTAGGATATTAATTTATCTACCCAGACTAAAGGATTAGCAAGTTTAACTCGCAGGAGGCAGGGCACACAGATCATAGAAAAGGAGACCACGAACCGGCAAGACCAGCGTAGGACGTTGACAAGGTGGCCCGATAATCTAATCAAGATCGCAGGAACACGGTAGATGACAACTGCTTCTAACCGGTCTTATTGGGAATCCATAGGGGAGGCACATGTCTAGCAGTGAATGTCGTAAGACAATGGAAACCAAGAAAAAAACGCAAGGAAAATCATTAACACAAAGAAGACACAATATTATACCTACCATTAAAGTAGATAAATGTGTACTTAAGTACCTATTTATAAAGATGAGTCATTTCCTGCATCGAAGGACGATAACAGTTAGGTACTGCGAGCGAGAGAGATCTGCAAATGCTTTCCAGTCCTATGCGTATAAGATTCAAATATTAAAACATCAAAGATTTATTCCGAAAGCACTACCGACATGTCATCATCAGCAATTACGCATCAAGCCTCATTAACATTTAATACGCGCTTCACTTCATCGCACCTACGCTTCGTGTTCATAAAACGGAAATTTCACATACACTTTATCGCTCTGAGAACCAATTAAAATGAAATTCCACCGTCTCGGCGGCGTCCCTCTGGTATCCCTTATCATAACGTTATTCCACTGTCGACGTTTTTAATTAACCATATTGCTGACCCAGAAAAGAAAACCTTTTCATTGCATTTCATTGCTCATTTAAATGAATTTAAAGTTGGCTTGATTTTTTCCGTAGCTTTTGACATTGAGCGGTCGACGCATTTGCTATAGCTGGCTTGGTTCTGACAGCTTGTGTTTTCAACTCGTCCGTGGATAATCGAGTAATCGAACTATCGAGTTCGTGGGTCGATTTCGGCTCGCTCGATGATGTAGTATCACCGATAAATAACTTTTGAGATATGCGGACCTCCTTGAATGTCGAAGCCCACCATATAAATAAATAACATAACACAACTTATTAGAGATTCCGCGAAAAGAGCTCGTATTGTATAACTTTTAACATTAAAAAATGGTATATATTGTACTACTTATCACCATAATCCTAACGTAAAATAGCTTTTTTAAAAATACTTGAACGCTTTATACTATTACTTTATTAACTCGTTAACTGCCATACGAGTATACTCGTAGTATTTTTTTTTTATGGCCATTGCCACCATACAAAATGGTAGGTACGTGTATACTCGTAGTTGGCAGTGGATCCTAGTTCAAACTACGAGTTTACTCGTAGTATGGCAATAAAATAGGATTTTTATTAGCTATTGCCAAACTACGAGTATAGTCGTAAATAATTTGGCGCGAAAACTTGCGCTCCCATGCTCTGTCAATCTAGAACTGAGGGCGCCGTACGATTGCTCTGGACTCTGGCGCTCGCGTCGCTTCGGGTAGGATCGTAAAGCTTCGGTATTGTTCGTGTTGTGTCGCGGCACGCGCGAGATTCGTCGTGTGCATCAAAACTTTTGACAATTAGTGTGCTACATGCGCTCGCGTAAACAGGTGACAAATTAGCATAATTATTGTAATTTTGATTTACGATGTCTCGCAAACGTAGATTCTTTGAATTAAGTGAGTCGGAAGACAGTCGTAAAGGAGATTTTTCTGCTGACGACGATGATTATGACTATCATCCTACAGCCGACGAGGAAGGCTCAAATGAAGATTCAATGAGCGAGATTGAAGAAGATTTACGCTGCCAGCGACGTTGTGGTTTACGATTGTTTACATTACCCTTGGAGAGTGAAAACAGCGACATTTTATCCGTCGAAAATGGTGAACCTGGAACTCTGCCTCAATCTGAAGAGAGGGGTGATAGTGAGTCCTCTGACGAAATATTTCCTGTTCGTCGTCCTCTCATGATACCGAATCGCCGTCCTAAGCACCGTATATTGGAAGATTCATCAAGTGCCGAGGAGGAAGAAGGACAAGTAAAACCGGGAACAAGTAGCAATAGAGAGGGCTGTCCCATTCAGCCTGTCCGTCGGGTATCAGTAAGTTCAGTTTTGTCACAAGAAGGCCACGTATCCCAACAAGTTTCTCCTGTACATGACATATCAAAACCACCTTCTCCTGCGAACGTTGTAGATCTCAATTCTAATGTGAACTCACCTATATTGAATGTGGTGAATCCTTCTGTTTCTCCACCACGGTCACCGCAAGACGAAGATAATTGGGTAGATGTAGACAGCAATGATGAAGAGACTCCTCCAGACTTTCCGTTCACTGCTGATCCTGGATTCAAAGTTCAGTCTGCTGGATGGAGCAACGTAAGTCAGCTGATCGATTTATATTTCACAGACGATTTTATTAATCTTCTTGTTGCCCAAACTAATCTATATGCTAATCAGTGCTTGAATTCTCGGCGTATTGGGCGCAATTCACGGCTGAAAGCCTGGAAAGGTACTACTTCAACAGAGATGCGACTTTTCCTGGGTTTACTATTACATATGGGTACTGTCAATTTGCCTTCTCTTGAACATTATTGGAAAAAAGACGATCTATATTATATGCCACTTTTTAGTGCGATAATGAGCCGGAATAGATTTCAATTGATACTCCGACACCTTCATTTTACTAATAATGAAGAAGACGATGGAACCCCACTTTACAAGCTTCAGTCTGTGCTAGATCACTTCAATAAAGTAATGTCGGAAATATATACACCCAAAGTTAACATTTGTATTGATGAATCAATGATGTTGTGGAGAGGTCGTTTGGTGTTTCGACAATATATAAAAAATAAAAAACACAAATACGGAATTAAACTCTATAAACTGTGTGAGTCGAATGGGATTGTTTTAAAAATTCGTATATACACTGGCAAGAACAACGAAGCTATCCTTAGAAATTCCAGAGTCGAATATAACCACTCCACACAAATAGTGATGGATCTTTTGCAGGGTTTCCTTGACAAAGGGTACAAACTTTACACCGACAACTTCTACAACTCTGTTTTACTCACTAAGTTACTGACTGAAAGATCGACATATGTCTGCGGAACTTTGAGAAAAAATCGCAAAGGAAACCCTAAAACTCTGTTGAGCACCAAACTGAAAAAAGGCCAGATGATTACAAAGAGAACTAACAATGTTTTCGTGTGCAACTGGAAGGATAAGAGAGAGGTATTATGTATCTCTAATATGCATAAACCTATTTTGGTTCCAGTGTCAAATAAAAACGGTAGGGTTTCAATGAAACCTAATGTAGTTAGAGATTATAACAACGGAATGTCCGGGATCGATCTTTCAGACCAAATGCTCTCGTACTACTCAGCTCTTAGAAAGACATTGTTTTGGTACAAAAAACTAGCGATCCACATTTTTGAAATTTTCATCCATAACGCATGCATGATCTACAACCAACAAGCCAACCTTCCTCCAGAAAAGAAATTAGATGCTCTTTCGTTCAAAGATGAGGTTGTAAAATATCTTTTAGGCGAGAAATTCATAAAACACAGTCATCATGAGCAGAAAAAGCAAGTAGAATTACATTACTTAGAGCGCTTACCACCTACCCAAAAAAAACAAAAACCGACGAAGCCGTGTCGTGTCTGCACCAAAGAAAAAAAACGCAAAGAAACAGTTTACTATTGTCCGGTATGCCCTGAAAAACCTGCCTTATGCGTTGAAAATTGTTTTAAAATTTTTCACTCCTTTGTGACTTCACAGTGATGTACCTAATTTTTTTTCTATTAAACTCAATTTTCTGATTTAAGTAATTTTTTATTTCAAATGCCAAAGAATTTAACCCCGCCCTCCTTACACGGCCACTGGTTTAAAATTCGTCAGAAATCGCATACAATCAACTACGAAAATACTCGTAGTTGGCGGTGCAGCCCAGATCATGTACTACGAGTATACTCGTAGTTGGCAGGCAACGTGTTAATATCATCAAACACAATAACCTAACGAAGTTTACGTAATTTCGAACTCGGAAAAATTTGAAGTAGGCTAGTCTCGAAATTACATTCTCCTTTTATTTCGTCACCATAAAAAACTTTTGATTTAAAAAAAAATTAACGTAATCAACTTTTTAGTACCGATAAACTTTTTTATACATCAATTAATATCGACTAAATTGAAAGTTGAAGCAATGTATTATTAATAGCAATAATATAACATTTATTAATTACCTCCAATCTAGCACAGGTGCTGCAATTTGATTAATTGGAATCGTAAAGTTTTTGTAACGAAAACTGACGGTATTGCAAGATTTGCAAGCGCCATGTCGGTTTCAAAATGAATCCTTTTTTCGTGTTTATCTTTAAATTCTCTATTTCAGCTTTTTGAAGTGAAACTTCTAATGCAACTACCAAAAAGGTTGTGTTAAGTGTTTAACGCTACCATGGAGAGGGTATAAAAGCACTGTTTCGTCGAAATTTCACTTCTTCCGCGCAGAGAGACTCCTCGCACTATTTTGTTTTCGTATTCACACGCCGCATTTGTCAGTTTATGGTCTTGATTTGAGAACTCAGTTGTATACCTACCTCTCTCAGATCAGATGTCAAAATAAATTTCATACTAAATATCCATATTACTCGCTACATACTTTATGGGACGTAATGTAACCTACTTTATAAATATCTAGAAATCTCATGCTACGTAGGGTCGTAGGGCATACTCATACAACTCTCCAAACACAAAAAATATCTATTGTCCAACATTGAATAAAGCTCGAGTATGTACTCGTATTAATAATCTCAATTAAGTGCGTTCCGAAACTTCGACGTTGAATAGAGTTCGATACAAAGCCACGAATAATTAGTTGATTTTTAAAACAAAACTGTATAAAAAACTGATGTACAGAGCGACCAATTTATATTTGCAGCTGGGCAGGAGAGCCACTACGTTAATTTTAGAACAAATCTGTTCGCCTCGGGTAGTGTTTTTTTGTTCTGTCAATTTACCACGTGGATAGTTAAATTGGTATGGTTGTAATGAAAGAGGCGGGCATTAAAGTCGTCCGGCGAGCGTGAGCTTTCAATGACGCCTAATGAATGTCCGGCTTTTTTCTATTTTGGATTAGGAACAAGGATCTGATGGGTACTGGAAGAGACAGATGGATAATCATTTATTCATACCATTATGTAGTTATCAAAATACTGAAAACTATCTGAAAATTGATGACTGTTGCTTTACAGATCCTTTTAGTAGTTATTGTACATCTACAGACTTTGTATGTTTATGCAGTATTACTGTTTAAGATACGTAGGTACCTACTTAGGTACAGATTGTCTAATATTAGTGAAAATTTGTCTGATGTGTTAGTTACTTTACCACATTCGGGAAAGCCTCCCAAGCTTACTCAATTTTTATCTTGTTAATTATCAAGATTAAAGCAAACTTAAAAAACAAATCTTTTACGGATCATTTCCTGTTTTAACAACAATCTTTGAACTTTTTAAACCTTAGAAGTGAAATCTTTCTGCCTTACCACAAAAGATAAAACACGTTTTAAACACTGTTTTGCCGTGCAATTCATACTGTTAAACATTGTCTAAAACGTGCGTAAAACTTTTGTGGTAAGACGGTTTAAATTTAATTTTTACTATTCCAAGTTTTTATGTTTCGTAAAATTGGAGAATGGAAGTTATTTATTATCGCTTAATATTATTTAAAATATAAACTTGGAATTGATTATCATTTAAATAAATCTGACCGATCCAGCGTCTCTACATCCTTATAAAATTCGTGGTCAAGGCAGTGACGTCGACATATTTTTTGTAATCGATAAAAATCATCTCTCGCCGTGTCTAATATCGATATCGGCTTAAATAATTTTAAGATTATGAAACAGTTTTTGCTTGTACACCAGATACCTAGAATGAATGGAATTGAAGCTATCTTAGCTCACAAATAGGTACGAGTAAGTAAGATAATTATATTCTAAGTACAATATATCTACCTACTTATAATACTTGTAAAACATTGAAATTATGTGTATTTTAATAGGTACTTGTGGTTTTTAAACTCACTCAAAAATTAATGAACGGATTGAGATGAAACTTTGCAATAATAATACTACTAAGTATATTATACATCAAAATAACACATCCTACTATATCCTACTAATATTATAAACGTGAAAGTTTGTGAGGATGGATGGATGGATGGATGGATGGATGGATGGATGTATGTATGGATGTTTGTTACTCTTTCACGCAAAAACTACTGAACGGATTGAGATGAAACTTTGCAATAATATAGCTTATATATCAGAATAACACATAGGCTATAAATTATAATGATATATTGCGTATGCGAGCGAAGCCGCGGGTAAAAACTAGTAATATTATAAACGCGAAAGTTTGTGAGGATGGATGGATGGATGGATGTATGGATGTTTGTTACTCTTTCACGCAAAAACTACTGAACGGATTGAGATGAAACTTTGCAATAATATAGCTTATATATCAGAATAACACATAGGCTATAAATTATAATGATATTGCGTCAGAAATCAAAATATCATGCGGGCGACAGCCGCGGGTAAAAACTAGTAGGCTATATTTTATAAAGATATCGCGTGAAACGAAGTTCGCCGGGTCAATTAGTTTCAATATATTTGCGATGAACAATAAACAAGCCTTGTACAGTGTAGCAATCACACCTACAAGTTGAAATCCTGTGTTCACGACAAAATGTTAAATTGTTTATGACAAAGAATTCTTCACAAAATATTATTCGTTCGTTTAGGTCATCCGGTCAACCGGATTACGGAAAATATGATATCTACGTATATTATCCTACTAATATTATAAACGCGAAAGTTTGTGAGAACGCGAAAGTTTGTGAGGATCGATGGATGGATTGGATGGATGGATGGATGGATGGATGGATGGATGGATGGATGGATGGATGGATGTATGAATGTTTGTTACTCTTTCACGCAAAAACTACTGAACGGATTAAGATGAAACTTTGCAATAATATAGCTTATATATCAGAATAACACATAGGCTATAAATTATAATGAAATATTGCGTATGCGGGCGAAGCCGCGGGTAAAAACTAGTTACTTAATAAAATTCATACTTATCTTATAATTAAAAACATAAATTGATTATAGGTAAAAAGGTTTGTCGCATTGACCATAAAACTCAACCTATTTATAGGAATAAAAAAGTGTTAACCTATTATACCTATTACCTATTTATAGGAATAAAAAGTGTTAAACATGTTAATCTAGTGCATAAACAAGCGCAATTTATAATTAACTTTTTTTTGCTTAGTTAATTTTTATTAGAAATCAGTCAATTACCGAGTTAAATTGCACCACACTTATTCAAGCCTTTACTGTAATAAAATGGCTAAGCACATTTATTATTTAAAATTAACATTGTTTGTTTTCAATTAAAAAGTCGTGGTGGTCTAGTGGGTTCAAATCCCGATCCTGTACAAATGAGTTTCTTTGGAACTTATGTACGGAATTTCACACCATTGGCTTATCGGTGAAGGAAAACATCGTGACGAGGCAACCGGCATACGTCCGTAGAAGAAATTCGATGGCGTATGTGAATCCACCAACCCGCACTAGGCCAGCGTGGTGGATATAGCCCAATCACCCTTCGTGCGTAGGCTTACGTCCTGCAGTGCACTATTAAAAAGGCTGGTAGGTACGGTTTTCAATTAAATTATGTTTAGTGCTGTGGTTTAGTGTTCCTTTCCTTTTTCAGCCACAGGACGTTTACTAATGGACATCAGCCTCCCCTCCAATAAAGGCATTTGGAAGCGGCTTGTATCCAGTAAGATTTTTTTTACAATAAACTTTAAGATTCTCCTTTATTACCAGCAAACTAATGTAAATAGCAAGCGCTTGTGCTATATGAAAAGATCTCTAATAAAGACTAATACACAATTATATCACTTAATTGTTATACCTAACTAATTTTGGTTTTGATTCAATGTATTTTTTATAATTTTATAGCTCTACCTACAATACGTAATTCCGTTCCAAAAAAGATTCCTCGAATAAAATCGTCGTAGAGTGTCGAATCGATGTTTTTGTGTGGATGATTACAGGGCGAGGTTGATTACGGCCGCAGATGATGTAGCAGTTGGTACCGAGTGCCCGATGCCCGCGGGAACTGGCATTATACGGATGCTCTCTGCCTCAAAACTTGCCAGTCACGCGTGATGGCGTTATTACCTTCATCAATATCTTCTTGCCCTTATTCCACTAGAAGAGGTCGACACAGGAAGTTTCGTTTTACCACATCTCTTTGTCTTAAAAATGTCACCCAAACATTATTAATTATAGCTCCGATAGCTCTCTCGCTTATCATCTTTCACACGGTTCATCCACACATTTTTGGTCAGGGTACCTACCCTGACCTTACTTACATACTAACTTACCACTGAACCACTTGTCGTACAATGATCACTGCTCGTCACAAGCTTCCTCGATAGATTGCCGGCGCGCAGCGGAGAGTAGCTTGAATCCAGTGAATTTGATTGAGAACGTCTAGATAATACCTAAAATATAGTAGGTATGTGTGTAACTGCCCGCAAGAACGAAAATTAGGCATATACAGATGCTCTTTGCGTCATCAAAACTAGTCAATCATGCCTGCCATCACTGACCTACCATTTTTGGCAGTAAATAAGTCCTATTTTCCCAATCTACCTAGAACTATTCTAAACCCCAATAAAGAAGTATCCAACACAAATGCATGAAACCTTCACACATCGGGCGTCGCTTCACGCATGCGCGGCCGACAGACAAAAACCAAGATGGAGGCGCTTTGTGGGCAACCGCTTCGCCATTACCGCCCGTAATTACGGGTCATTAGAGCCGGAGGAATATCGCCTTTTAATACCGACCGTTTCCTCCAGCGGAGATAGAGATATATAAAAGTAGGTAGAGCTGTAGTTTTATCCGCAAAATAACCGACTTGATTTTAGTTTTCTTTGAACGGAATAAATTATTTCACCGTGCGGTCGAAAAGTTCTCCAGTGGATATACGTACGGCAAGCGCAACGTAGAACGTTCATCCAAAAGGTAGACTGCGATGACCTAATTAAGATCGCAGGATCTTAGGTAGCCTATGTCCAGTAGTGGATGTCCTATGGCGGACAGATGGACTGCGCAGTACCGACTGCGCATGTCTCTCGCTCGTAACATGCGTTGGACTACATAATCTTCACATTTCAAAGTACATCATCAAAATTAGACAAGGGTGTCTAATTTTCTATTTTTAATATGTTTTAAATCAACATTTCAACAGATTCCACGATAATCGTGGCTCTCTTTCTCATTACTAGAGTAATCCACCACGCGGACTTAATGCGCAAGTTGACGCATAAGTTGATTTTATTGTCGCCTTTTAAACCCGGTGGTAAGCAATTTAGCAATACAGGGTTATTTCTAATCAATTAGCATCCTTTTAGGGACTCATGCTGTCCATCAAAACTATAACAACTATGGTTCTGCGATTTTTATCAAAACTCAAAAGTAATAAAAATCAGCTGTGCCATAAATTTTGTCGCGGGTGAATAATATTTTTCTATGGAAGAAAGAATTTTTTTTGAGTTTTGACAAAAGTCGCAGAACAAAAGTTGTTAGTTTTGATGTACAGAATAAGCCCCTAAAAGGATGTTAATTGATTAGAAATAACCCTCTATAATATTCATCTTAATAAATATATTACAATAAATTACTGTTGTTTTGAAACTTTCGCGATTTGAACACATAATTATTATATACTACGGGACTAATCGCGCACTAAAATTACGAGATAAATAAATACCTCCTCATCCCGATGTTTCGGCCGAGTTGCATCGACCATGGTCACGGGTAGACTGAGGAGGTATTTATTTATCTCGTAATTTTAGTGCGCGATTAGTCCCGTAGTAGGTATATAATAAATAAATAAATTACTGGTAGGTAACACCGAAATTCATAAGGCTGTTTGCTCATAGTGCCCCGTTGCGAAATGTACATGATTTCCACTTTTCCACCATCATTCTAACAAAATCTTTATGATCGACTATTTTCTATCAATATTCATTATGCACTTATCTATCTAATTTACTCAGAATACCATGGACGTAGAACTCTACATTTTTTACACGAGTTAAATGTCTAATTGATCAGAAACTGGCTGTTCGGCGTATTTCTGTTTATCTTAAGCTTTTAACATTTTCTCTTAATGAATCGTCGTCTATCTGTCAATTGCGGGTAATTAAGCCAATTAAAGCCTTATTAAAGCAGTTAATGGCGTAGAGCTACGGTTCCCAGACTCGAGGCTACGGGTAAGAATGCTCCAAATATTTCGGCGGACACGAAATGATTCGAAAATGCTGAGATAGCAGGATATGGTTTATAGTTATTATGTGTCATCAAACTGAGCCAAAAGTTGGTGGTAAAAAAATAATTAGCCCTCCGCACTGTGGTGCCGACGATGGAGATACCTTTACAATTGACGGCACATTTTTGAACGGAGTACAAAATATAGCACAAACTCATACATTTTTTCCTATCGAATCAGTTTAACAAAGGACCAAAAAAGCTTGAAATAGCCCGCTCTGCCAACTTTTACCTGTGCTCATACCTAAGTAATTATCCTGTAGTTTTTACTTCATGACAAAAGTTTTGTTATGAAAGCGATAATAAGCCTTAGAATAATGATTGGTCTCGCTCTAATAATATATCTATCTATACAAACAAACATTAATCTAATATATTTACCTATAGTGTTATTCTATTCCATTTTCAGAACATAATTTCAGCATCCACGTATCTGATGAACATACATAATATTTTAAATGTTTAGCCCATCAGTTGATGATAATTTTAATAATAAAATTAGCATGTAGTAAGTACCTTTCTAGTAAAATTTAATTGTCGCTCGTAATCAAAATCCAAAAATAATTTTCTGTGCACTAAAATATAATCACAACGATCTTTGTAGTTGTTTTATTACATACAGTAGCTTGTGCGTACGTATCTACTATGCTTGTTTTTTCTTAGAGTGCGGTCGTGAATCGTCACGACATCGTATGTTGTATCCTCGTATACCGTGTTGTCGTAAGATGTCGTATCGTGTAAAGAGTCTCTACAATGATTGTGGTATAATTTGGCGTGGTCGCCGCTCGTCCTCGGGTTCATGTTTTTGTCGTGCCTTTGTCGACTAAACAAGCGAGGTTTTGTTGATAGGCGACATTCTGACCCACTGTCATTACAGCACTTTATTTTTTGTTATTTTTATAAAAAGAAAGTATGCTACGTATAACTACATCTGACTGCTTTAACAAAAAGAAATGATAAATCCCGCTTGATATCAAGCCATAAAATTACATCAAGCAGAATGTCAACGTGAGCCGATTTTAATTTTTTTTTCTTTTTTTTTTGAAGAATAGGACTCATGAAATTATTCTTATGTTAACTGATATTTTGGACATATCTAGTCATTATAATAATTAATATAGATTTAGATTAATAGGGAAAACGACCTCCCGGAAGAAGGCGAACTTCGTGGCTCAAAAATCTTCGTTCGTGGTTCAATCTGAGCACAAGATCACTATTCCGTGCAGCTGTTTCCAAAGTCCGCATAGCCCTAATGATAGCCGACCTCCGGTAGGAGCTGGCACCTCAAGAAGAAGAAGAAGTCATTATAAGTACCTATTGGAATACATATTGACGGTTTCTTCATCTCAGTCATTAGATGTCCACTTCTAGACATAGGCCTCCCTTACATGGTGCAAAGCGGCTTGCATATGTGCCTTACCCTTAGCCATTTCAACTAGTTAATTTATGTCAATAACTTTGGTTTTTCTCCGGATTTCGTGATTAGATACTTAACGTGTCTAAAGCTTATTACGGAGTACGTGAATTTTTAAATGATAAATTGCAGAATCTTTGAAATTAATTAAATAATAATAAATTGTATGATTTTTCATGTTCTAATTACTAATTATTATTGTATGGTCATATTGAACTTAAGGGTACTTCTTCGAAGGCAAAATTTTGGACGTCTATGGGTTTTTTTCTGAAACCAACAAACAAAACAGTGTGTAATTTTTTTTCTATACAGTTTACCTTTAACTCTATCTAGGACAAGTAATATTTTTCAAATCATTGCAGTCCAAGTATAAATTAAAAATATTTGAAGTTTGTTCTCCTGATTCATATACCGCGTCCGCTTGCCATTTTTCGAAAGAAAATGGTCGATATCGCATTTTCCCTTTGGTAAATCATTATAAATTATAATTATATCAAAAGGAAATGAATTGCACTTTTACAAAAAAAATGTGTATTAGTTATAACTACCTTAGTATGTTTATAAATAGGCCAATATGAAGTGTCCGGCATATAATACTGATTTATGTGGCTTATGCTGCGCTTGACTGTGCTTGGTCGGGTGATGATGATGAGAGCCTGACTTCTCGCGCAGGGGGAAGCCAGTCGTGCAACAGACGAGCCAGAAGGTGGATATACGGCTGGTTCGCTTGGATCCCGGAGTTACAAAGATAAATGTCTGATTCATCTGTGCTTAGTTCAGGTGGCATTATGATTACAATGCCTGTTTTATAAAATTTATTTTATGGTTTTACAACTTCAATCAGTATTTCGTGTAATGCTTTTGGGTTATAGATTCAAGTAGAAAAATGACAATACTGAATTCAGTATGTATGATGAGTTATGCATGTATTATGGCAAAATCCTGATTCATCTGGCCTGATTCATTTGGTCAAAACGCCATATAAATCATTAAATTCATACTGGAAAAGCTTTGAATATAGCTTATATAGCCCAACAAGACCTCGATGACGACAGTTTTTGGATAGAAACTTCGTCAATCGATGAAAAAAATTATTACTCCAAAATTCACCAGAGATGTCTTATCGACCCTTCTTCAGAAAAACGTGGATGATTGTTCAGATTCAAACGATGAGGGCATTTTTGTGTTTAAAAAGCTTCAGTAAAATAAACTTACAAAAGAGTCTCACACTGCTGGTGAAGGTATGATTACTCAATCTTCCATTAAAAAATCAAGATCTCGTCAACAAGAAAAAGGTTTTAAAGACGACATTGAAAGTAGCTCGGGCCCTTGCAACAAGCTAAAGATTTATTTCTTGTAGTACTTAAATGTGACTTCATTATTTATAGTTAACGATACTAAGAAAAATTATGCTTCTGTGATAGTTACCAAGGAAGATTACTGTCAAAAAATCCATTTAATTGAAGTTGATCTCATGTTTCTTACTTTAATTTTGTGTTTTTTTCATTATATAATAAACAGGATTCGTGAATTGTACATTGCAAAAATAAACAGAGAGAATAATATAATGTACCAATTACTATACTTACTATTAGTTCAGTTCAGTTCATTTATTCTCACATAGGTACAATAATGCACACTTATAAATGTCAAAAGTAAACAATGAATATAAATTAACATAAAACAATAAAACTAACAGAATGAATACATTTTCATTTACAAATACTGTTACATGTCGGGTTACGCAATGAATTTTGGTCACACATAAAATCTTCTACACTATAGTATGCTTTTTGTATAAGAAAATATTTGATAATATTTTCAAACATTGTTTCATTTTTCTAAATTATTAACTTTCATGTACCTATTTATCAGTAACAAATATTAATTAGTTCATTTATGTAATTTAAAATGTTTTCATTTACCCAGGTAATATAAGAAGTATAATTAAGTACCTATTACAATTTTTAGATTTCTAAAATGTACCTAATACAAGAAATATTGTTCATTCGTCAACTTTTTTTCGTGCTATAGTGTTAAAATTTTATGTACGTATGTAAAATATGATTAGATTTCCCTATTACACAGCCAAATTACATAGTTTTTCATTTTCAGTTCTGTTCTGATTCATCTGTAATCAATTCTGATTCATCTGGGCACAAAATATTTGAACGTAGATATCTTAAAAACTACTTAATAAAAACAAGTCCCTCATTTAAATATATGTTCTTTAGTTATCTTTTTTACATATGAACATGTGCGACAGAGCTGAAAGTGAAATAAAATTTTGGCCAGATGAATCAGTCAAAGAATGAAATTTCGAAGAAGTACCCTTAACTGTTGATTCAATATTTTTGTCATTACTATTAAGATCTAAATGTAACACAGTTCAACAATAAATGTTCTTTGACTTTGAGATACTTATTTCTCATTCGATCTCAAGAGAGTCCTACCACTACAAAATTAATTTCTACTTTCCTCTAAATTATATAGGTATATAACTAACTCTTATCTATAGCTTATAATAATAATGTACTTATACTCGATAAAGAATTTCTGGTATGTATATCTGAGGTACAGAAAGATAGAGATATGCTGTAAAGGCATCGTAGAGCATCGTAATCGTGGAGGATATTGCAGATAAAATGTATCGGCGCAAGCGCAGGCGGCGCGCTTTGTTCTGTAGGGCTGGCGAAATACGAGCGGATAAAGTAGGTAAATAACATACCTATAAAATTAAAATGTAAAGTAAATTGCATAGTATCATGTACTCAATTTTTATGACAAGTATTTATATTTACAGTATTAAGTATATGATCGTCAGAACGTCATAATCATTATGAGTTGTAGAAAGTGTACTCCACTGCTTGTTATAGGCATCCCCAGCAAATTGCCAATAACACCAATTGGAAGCGGCTTGCATCCAGCGCTTTCCTTTCCTTTTGCTGCAGTCTTGGTTAGATCATCGGTGCACTTTTTCAGTCAGTGGACTTTACATTTACTACAAAATTACACAACAATTATTACAAAATATTAGACAACAACTCTTAAATAGTTGTGCGAGCGAACGAAGAGAGAGTCGCAGTTGTCATTCATCAGTTTTGATTTCGTCTGTAAGGATGTTAATTCTCCCCTATAAGTCACATTTTTCATCGAAATTTTTCATTTTGTCATCGCCGACTTTTGATTGGATTGGAAACTTAGAACTGTAATCTTGGAAATTGGAACTGTAGCGCTGTTTATCATCTCATTTTGATTATATTTAGCAATTGTTTAGTATCTAAATCCTAGCAAGATTTGCAAGTTTGAATGGAATCGGTCTAGTTTTGTCAAAAGTCGTAGAACAAAAATGTTGTTAGTATTGATGTACAGAATAAGCCCCTAAAAGGATGATAATTGATTATGAATAACCCTGTATATCATAGGATAATGATTTTTTATATTAAATAGTTCGAGATCTACTGTTCCGAGAATTACTAGTGTTTATTAGTTATAAAAAGTTGAAGCCGCGTTGAAGCCGTGCGCCTTTGGAACAAGCTTCCATCCACTGTTCGTCAAGCGCTTTCGAAGGCTGTCTTTAAGCGCCTTGTGCGGGAGCATTACTTAAAGTTGTCCAAAATCTCGAACACTTAGGATAAGCTTTTTTTTATCTTTTACTAGTTATCACCTTATTATTTAATATAATAGTTTATGTAAGTTTATGTATTTTATTTATTTTGAAATTGTATTATTATTTAGTATATACTTATTGTTCTCATTTTTATAGTTTTGATATGTGTTGATTCTAGTTAATTTATCTTTTAGTCTATTCATGCCCACTTCCCAATGTCTTCTACCTGTAGGTTGACCAGATAATGCTATTTAGCGTTAAGTCCTCCTTTTGTACAATTGGTGTGCAATAAAGTGTTAAATAAATAAACAAATAAAAAGTACATATTTATTTTGTGTTGGTATCATGACCATCATGCATTACGCAGCAGGTGCATCGAACAGATAGGTAATCGAAGATAAATTACATTTGTACACAAAACCACTCTTTCTTCGCATAATGCTTCTCAACTCGACCAACTTATCTATAGAGGCATTCATAGAAGAACTTATACTTAGTTCCGTGACCGAAAAACCGCTTTATATTTGATTTGATGTTGTTTGGAAATTTATTTGAAAAGCAATTGTTTTCGAATTTTGACTTCGGAAAAGGCTGTTCGTTCTGTGTTCTTCTGTAGGTATGTATTTTTTTGTGTATGTTCGTCGATAATTTCGATAATTGTGAACCGAATCGAAAACTTATTTTTTCTTATATGTATACTAAGCCTGATTACAGAGGCGCCAGCGTAAACTTAATAGCAACGTAAAGAGCGTTCTCTCTATCGAATGCCTCAAGTGAAAAAGAAACAGAACAATGCTTTTTAGCTAATATAATTACGATGGCGCCTCTGTAATCGGGCTTACTCTCGAGGTAAACTTATTTAAATTTCAAAGAAATCGACTGAGCCGTTTTTGAAAAATCAATAATAATGTAAACAATTCGAGCGAAATATTCGAATTTTGTACACGATGGAAGGCGGTTATTCCATTTTTTGCGAAAAATAATTATTCGCCAAAAATAGCACAATCGACTTCAATCATTGCAATTGCAAATCTATAGGTACAAAGTTTGAATAGTTCACTGGTGACGTAGATTTTTTAGACTTATATTTCAATTTATAAAACCCCATCGGTGGCTCCCCACTGTACTGCAAAAGTATCATTGTCGCATAGCAACTTATAGATATCAAGAATCGAAGCGAGTTCATAATTAAATATCGATAAACGTCAAGTAAACGATCGTTGCGAATTTATCGACTATTCGCACAACTAAATAACTTAGAACCTTTTCGCAATGATAATTCAACCTGTAATCAGAGATATTCCCGGTCGATCGAGATATTCCAACAGAGATGCATTGATTCGCTACACCACAAGTTAAAAAGGGACTCGATGAGTGTAGTAAAGTAACTTCACATTTCTGAGCATTTTTGATTGTCATCAAACAATTCCATAGAGAAAAAAAATTCAACCACACGTAAGGTTTGGTTTTGAAGCGTTAGCATGAGTTAAGCCGGAAACATCCTATAGGACGCGGCTGACGGACGCGACTGACAGCCGCGACTTAGCAATGTGCACAGTCTTAAAACATCCGGTGTGCCAGATTGCTCTCGGACGTCCGAACGCTCAAGGTTCTAAGGTCCGCGACTTATGTTCGATAGATATTTCCAGCTATATAGCATGATTTCGTATTGTAAACAAAACCAAAACATTTTCGGACTCGAGTAGACTCGATTTTTGTAAGCTATTCGGGCTCTTCCTCGTTTTCACTAAGGGCGCTTATCAAAAATGTGTGTATAAGAACCACTCGGAAATTAGGTACTGTAGTTTTCATTTACGTATATACTAAGACCTAATGCAGAGCCTCATAGGTACTAAGTCAGAACAGAGAGAATACGCTTTGACTCATGATGAAATAGTTACTGTGACAGAGAAGTAAAATGCCGGTGTATGTAATTGTACGTTGCCCTTTTGCAAGGAGGCGACGTCCGCCGGCTTGTCGGCTTTGAGCTCTGCCCGGCTTGATAGAGCTATAAATTTACTAATGAAGATGATACAGAATGGTTCATTAGTGCTTAATTGCCTAAAGTGGGAAGAGCTCTGAGAATACCACAGAGATACCAGAGGGATAATGTGGTCGGATCGAGAATAGAAAGACAGAGATGCAATATATAAATAATGGGAGACAAAAATGTCTCCCAATATTTATATATTGCATCTAATAACTAATAACGATAATGAGCTAATAACGATAATGTTTCGCATTTGTATTCATGATCGTTTTCTTGTTAATTACAATAATGAAACTGATCATAGACGTTTTATTTCAACAACAATGTCGAAGATATCACTACATTAGTATGTATTTAAAATAAGTATATGTAGTATAATATCAGTCTCTGGCAGCCATATCACAAGCTTTGCGAAACATTATCGTTATTAGCTCTAATTTTGAATCCTATTTTAAAAAAATAGCATGAATACAACACGGTACCTTAAATGCTCGACCTACTTTTCCCTTTTCAACCATTACAACTTGGTACTTCAATTTTAATAACCAAAATAATGACTCAAAGAAACAGCATGGCCGCTGCGCAAAACCTTTCTGCCGGCACCCGCTTAAAGGCCCCAATAAAGAAGTTAGGGTCACTAACCACTGAGCCACCGAGGCAATGATTTAATATGGTATGAGTTAGAAAGAGACATGAAAAATATCTCGATTGAGTGGCTAGTTGTCGTGTTTTTCTCTCAGTAGTGTCAAATTCCAATACATTTTTGACAGAATTGACAGCTCTGAGCCAGATCTTCTATACATTTTTTTGTATCAGAATTGACTCAAGCGACAACAGCGCTATCTCTCTAGTTGTAATAGCTCTGTGGAGAATACCAACGTTCATGCCAGATTTTGATAGCTGGCAGAATCAAAAGGAAAACAATAAGGTTTTTAAGTGGTGTAATATTTTTTTACATTAAATTAAATTTATTTAAACACTAACTCTGAGGGTATACAAAAAATTGATTACTAGAAATCGGCTCAACGTTTAGGCTGTTGAAGTTAAAAAAGAAGCGGATATAGTTTTTTTAGTTGCGTATTTTCAAAAAATATTACCCTAATTCTGCAGCAAAAAGTAATTATTTTTTATTCAGAGGTAGTTCAACGTTCTAAAGGTAGCTAAGTATCGTATATTTAAATGAGACGAGTCTAGTTACTTAAACACATACTTTAACATAAAAACGTACCTATTTCTAGAAAATCAGAAAACACCTCATAATTGTATAGTTTACATGGAACCAGCCTACTCTAGCCCATTATTATCTGTCAATATTTTTAAACGTGCTACCAACATTGTATAAAATGCGTTATAATAGGCTACTTGCGACCTGTAAGTGTGAAAATAAAAATAAATCTAGCAAATGAGCCCTTCTATATAGCACGTCATCATCTTTGAAAAGGCTTGCAGTTGGTTACTTTGTACGTACAGACGTACACCGCAATTACAAGTTAAAAAGAAAACTGCTCGATTACGGATGCACATAAAATGTTTAAATTAAATTACGATTCTCTTGATATCTTTTGGGAATCGAACCTTAAGAAGATTTAAGAAATAATATGATTTTAGGATAAGATCGGGGACTGTCATTAAAGGGAAAATATGAAGTAGGTAAATTATAAATGTTATGAGTTTTTAAGTAAAATTTGTCGCTAATTTATTTACTTACGTTATTTACTTACGTGGGTTTGCCAAAACAAACTTATACTTTTTTTTAAATTATTTGGATTGTACTTATAGATTGGAACCGCAAGTTGAAACGTGAAAATATTTATATACCTACGCTTATTTTGACCAGCGAACTACCGAGGAGGTACTCAGTCAATTCCACGCGTATATATTTTTTTATGTATAACCACGCAAAACTTTTTTCATTGTAGTCGGATTTCAATATTTTTTTTATTGGAAAGAATATACTTCGAAATTGGTCTCATTTAAATTTTATCAAAATCGGCTGAGCCATTTTTGATTAATCATCAAAAATGTGAAAAATGCAACATCGATCCGTGCGAAATATTCGCGAATTGTGTACACGGGTGAAGTCGTTCATGCTATTTTTTGCAAAAAATAATTATTAAACGTAAAAGTGACCAAAGTGCCTAGGTGAGGTCATAAGAGGAATGTTGCTAATTTAGATTTTTTCCCGTATTATACAAACAACTCGCATTTATACTAAGTAAAACTTCTTAACTTTTTGTGAAAATCATTGAAGTTAGCAACTTTCTTACAAGCCCAATGTTTGAACACATTATATTACAAAGGTGAAGTCCACAAGTGCTATATTAGTCAGAGAAAAATCGAACTAAGATGATATATACATCATTTAATTTTGAAAGCTTGATTTATGGGCTTCTCAAAAATATTTAATTTACATTTTTTTATTCCTCCATTTTTTTTAATGTGAGAAATAATTGCTTGTATGAAAAATAACAACACAGCTTTTTATGTTTTCTAGTTTAACAATAATAAAGTGCTTCTATCGTTATTTTACTTGCATTCGTAGATGATTCTTTCACGTTCATCTCTTAATTTGCTAAAATTATATATTATAACCTACCAGTGTGACCAATATATATGTACAATGTGACAAAAAAAGTGTGTCTAATTGTTAAAAATGCTTTTAATTAACAATTTGGATGTTACTTAATCAGGGTCACCAGAGATAAACTACCTATTGAGCCAAGTAGGTATATTTATTTATGCTAATAAATTCAAAATTAATTTAAAAAAATAGGAGTGCTCTTTTTTATTTTTAACTGATTTAAGAGACTCAGAAAAATATGAACTTTCTCGTAATATAACGTGTGTTGTGGTTAGAATTTTTGATTAATATTATACCAGCCTCCATACATTTTGTGGACATGTCCTTTCGCGTAAATAGTGACTAAATGTTTATAAATAAGGACAAACGTACCACTTCCGCTTACACATGCCTACTATTGCCTACTCTTTCTTGAAGAATATTTTGATGAAATAATATGATATTGAGAGCACACAATTTTGGACATTATGCAATATGGAAGAAATAAATATGGCCCAAATATTATACAATAAGTTATATCTTAGCATTTTCTCTTTCAATAATATGATAATTTCCGAAAGCGATTGATCCCAATTTACATCCTGTGAATTTTGAAAGTTGTTGGGTCAACGCTTTGATCTGCAAAAGATAGCTTGAAACATGATAATAAGTTTTTAAACTACTTGCAAAAAGAACGATATTCTCAATTATTAGCACAGTTTTCTGTTATTTCAACAATCTTTTGATTAGTCTAGTAATCAATGTTGCTGGAGTCATAGTCATTGCTTTGTTAAGTTTATTGCTTTTTATTTTAAAAAATGTAAGCTTTTTAAAAATGTAACTAACCTAATCTTTACATTTTTTTTTTATATAATTAGACAAATAAACGATTTTGTATTTGTATTTAATGTTACAGTTACACTATTCCTACTTTTATGCTACCCAATTTCTTCACATGGTCATATTCCACAGAGAATTTCCTCATTTGTAAAGAGATTTTTATCGCCCTATTGTCAATTTGAGGAATTCTGCGAAATGGTTCAATGTCAATTTTATTTACTTGGTCATAGATTAAATACTTTGGTTCAATTGTCTTCAAGCAGCTCCAAAAAGTTGTTAAAATATTTTGTGGAGCCTACCAAAATCGAACAGCAAAAAACTACTCTTGCTATAGGCCGCGCCACACAAGTTGGCGGATGTGAAGTCCTGACTGAAGCTCACATAAAGCCGCACATTGATTGGCTACTGCGCAGTTTGTAGATAACTTCACATCCGCCAACTTGTATGGCGCGGCCTATAGTAGATGGGTTCGGTTAAGACAGCTTGAGCACTTCTATTTGCTGCAAACCTATGCCATAAGTGACAAATTTAAAAAGATTCTGTGACTACGATGATAATGGCAGCCTCAAGCGACCACACCGACCATACAGCGTCTGTTGATTGCACAACCCATTCTTAATTGATTCGTATCGGCATTAGGATCTGCCCATCTTATCTATCGGACACATCGCCTGTAATAACCTCCATTACATAATAACAGACCGGCGGCAGACAGACAATTAAACAGACCTAGTATTACTTCCACCAATTTAATAACACACTACGGACAAATTGCTAAACTAAAATTTTTAGAACAGTTTTGTTCGGAGATGAAACAGTGGCTCTACCGTAGAGCTACGCAGTTAAGGTGGGCGCTCAGTCGCTAGACCCACGGTCCACAGTCATTAAGCTAAAATAAAATAAGTGTCGGACGTGGCTGAAATTGAAGTAATTATTATTAACAATACGACTCGCACACCGCTCATAAGATAAAACGAAATATTTCGTTAGAAATGCTAAACTTGTTTCTCATACAGTCATACAGTGCTATTGTAAAACTCTTTTTTTACTTAAAATTTTATCTGTAGGGTGTAGCGCACATAGTGTAGTTTGACTAGGTGTTTGTCAGCGATCACCTTAATTAAGCAACGTTCCGCACGGTCAGTATTTGGATGGGTGACCGCGGGTGGCATTTCCCAACTGAGCGCTACCGTGACTCGGATGACACGTTTAATTGTAGGTCCCGGTTGTTTTAACCGTTTAGTCATGTCAGAGACCTTTAGGTGGCCTAAAAACTCTGACACCAGGGCTAGCCACACGGCCTATACGAACTAACTTATCTAGGATGCAAATCTAGGTGATCGTCTTAGGCTGCGCTTACCGATACGCGGTCTCCTTTGGATGGTAGCTTTCTATCCCGTCATTTTTCTAATTCAGGTAAGTCTTTGGATAGACACCAAATTACGAGTATATCTAATGCATGTTGCATGTCATTTAAAACAAACTGTTGAGATAAACTATTTGTTACATACACCTTTGAACTGACACAGTAAAAATCACAGACACATGATTAATAGTTACTTTACTTGCAAAGCTTTGCGATCTCAGTTGATTTCAGTTCTGCGTTCTATGCATCCTTTCTACTGTCTTCCTGATTCGCTAGGTCGTGTCGGTAATTTTGGTTCCCTTATCATTTTTATCGACCATCGCCTTTGAATACGTTATATCGAAGGCATTTTCAGTCCATTATTTATTTTAGATCAGTGATTTACCTATCCTTTGGGAAACCATATTTATTTCTCTAATTCAAAATAACGGCCAAATTAGTCACTTTTTTCGTCCATCAAAATCTCATCATGGCGTGACTGCCAGCTGACTCAATTCCCAAAATGACGCCGTTCGATAGAGCTCGGCGGCTATTGTACTTTTTTGCTTTTTGGGAGGAGCTTGCCTAATTTGTGCGGTCATCCGGCAAGCTCGCTGGATATCTCGCTTCCTGTTGAGTTTCAATCTTTATCATTTTTCGGAGATTTTTTATGATTCACACACATAGATGCCAAATAAATCCCTGGCTTGTCACTAGGATTCGCTGTTGAGAACGCCATTAATGATAGGTAAATGTAGGTACTGTAACTACCCAAGGATAAAGATAATGAACGTGAATAAATATTTAAATTTGTCATTCAAACATCTGCCCAGCCAGGAATCCATCCAAGTCAAGAAGAGATCCAAGAATAGAACAATAATTATCTATGGACAGACGACCTAATTAAAACGCTGTGGATGCAATCCGCTTTAAACAGGAAGGAAAACTATAGAGGAGGCCTATATCCAGCAGTGTAGCAGTGTCTATTTCCTAAGACTGATATGACGATTATGAACCCAGATAAAACCTAACTAAACCAAAAGAGTAGTATTTTAATATTTCCAAATTGCAATTTAAAAGGTTCTGAACATCAAAAAAATGCTAAGTAGATGGTTCTGAACATAGTTGATCCTAGGTCGTCTATATCCATATCCTATGGACATGGACATCCTATTACACTTGTCTGTACTTGGTTTATATTCGAAGGATAATAAGGGTTTTTGAACGAAAAGAACATTATGGGGTACGGCACAAATTATACAAAATAGACGCAACAGAATAAATCTACATAAAATAACGTAAGAAGTATGTAAAAAACCGGAGACAATTGCAATTTGGAAGACATCAAATACTTTGTAGCCACGAAACTATATTTCATGCGCCGTCAGTTTTCGAGGAACAATAATAATAATCGAGCCGGTACTCTGAATGGGAAATAAATTACCCACGCAGCCTTAGGGAAGGTCTACTTTATCGATATTACTTCCTTGATAAGTCGATAGAATTATTTTGAAATATAACATGCTGTTGCAGTGAAACAATGACTTTGTGTGTGTGAAAGTCCGTCATAAAGTTATGCATTAGAGTAAGAATTTGTATATTAGGAATCTCTAATATTTACCTGAAAAACGTACACAGCTACTTATGTAATAATATGAGTTTGTGCAAAAAAAGAACTATCGTGGCGTTACGGTGAACTAACATTAAGATTTTAATCAGCAGCCAAGGTACCGACTACTTGGTAAACGCGAGTCTACTGATAAAAACTGAATTGGTGTTTACCAAGTATCAAACACTAATTTAGTTGTACTAGCAATGACAGAGCAGTGTTGTCAACGTAACAAAATTAGTAAAATGGCACGCGGGCGACCTCACCTACGACGCTTCTCTTTATGCACAAACTCTAGCAAGGTCGTTAAACTTTCCGGCAGTAAAATATGTTAGTGAGAGACAATAAATTTCAAATAAATCAGGTCAGACCCTTCATCGAATAATACAGATATTATGGTCTTTGAAAATAAGGGAAAGTACTAAATCCACAGAATATCGATAAAGTATAACCCCGATAATTACCGGCGCTTCCAGTCGATCGATAGATTTTATTTATCTACCAAATTTTTACTAAACCATTTGAAGTCTTAATTTAGATCAAAAGAGACGACCGTCCCAAACCTGTCGAAGACCGTCTGGATAGGAATTTCGACGGCGTATGTACCTAAATCCACTTATCCGCAACTGAACCCACAAGGCGGATATGGCTCAATCGCTTCTGTGCTCACTTTTTGGATTGTATTCTGTGGACTATTAAAGACTGGTAAAATAAAGAAGACTTTATTATATCTTCTTTGCTTAAATCGAGCAAGTCTACCCGTGACCACGACCTATGGAACTTGGTCGAAACGTCGAGAAACAGAGGCATTGAATTATCTCATATTATAATGGTGATAAATAAATATTAGGATAATGTGCTCAAATCGCAAAAGTTTAAAAATAACAGACTTAAATCGATACTAAATATCGACATGTCCCATCCCTAGCCGCCGCGGGGAGCTGCGTACGCAATTTTACCGGAGCTGCGCGCGCGCCGCTCGGTTATTAAATCTCCGGCCCGCCCTAATAGCCGCCATTACGGGTAATATAATAAAACGTGTGCCCACAGGTACCGGAGGATCTCGCGGGTAATCATACCCGTTCCTCGCTCCCGAACACGGCCAGACAACATGCACCTGAAAGCTCTCACTATATAAAGAATTACTCTTTATGTCAAACAATATTCCTAACTTGAATCATAGAATAAATAAAATAGTAGGTTCAATTCAATGGTTCAAATTCGATTCTTACTGTAATATATTTGACTGCCTCGGTGGCTCAGTGGTTAGTGACCCTAACTTCTGGATCAGAGAGGCGTGGGTTCGATCCCAATCCAGGGCAAATATTTATGTGATGAACATAAGTGTTTGCTCTGTGTTTGGGTGTTATTTAGTTACTATATAAGTATGTATCAAAAAATAAGTATATGTAGTATATCAGTCTCTGGGAGCCATATCACAAGCTTTGCTTAGTTTGGGGTCAGAGGCCGTGTGTAAGATGTCCCAAAATATTTATTTATTTATTTAATACTATCTGACCTAGTGAATTTTATTTCACCTTCATGGCGTTTAACTTTTTCACACCATTTAAGCCTTCCCTTAACTTTCACTGATATTTCAAGACCAAAAATAGCTATTTCGGTTCAGCCTTTCTTGAGCTTTAACGAGACTAGAGTTTATGCAAATGCGTCGTAGGTGATGAATAATGGCTAGTTATCAATTAATGTAAATAGCATTTTTATGCTAACTTACATTTTAAAATACCATGATTGTAAAATATGTGGACAATGTTCACTGTTGGACCCGAGATCATTTGAGACGAAAACGCGCAACGCGTCGATGTCTTTTGTACGCTGGTTTTAGATCTTGACCAAAATTACTATTTTTTTCATCAAATTAGATTATTGCGTTAACATTTACTTGTATTTCATGAGCAAAGCCAATCAAGAAAGAAAATTAAGTTAATTTACATAAATATTTATTTTGGAAACAAAAATTTCGTAATTTAGTAAAAATTCGAAGTTTTCACACGACTACGCAAAACAGGAAGGCATCGCGTACAATACAATATA
This sequence comes from Hypomecis punctinalis, assembly GCA_949316475.1. Classification (NCBI taxonomy): domain Eukaryota; kingdom Metazoa; phylum Arthropoda; class Insecta; order Lepidoptera; family Geometridae; genus Hypomecis; species Hypomecis punctinalis. The sequence continues at coordinate 2,655,659 of OX438814.1, forward strand.
TGATATACCTACTTAGTAGAATATGTATTGGTAGAATACCAAATAGTAATAATAGGTAAACTTACAATAATAGGCACTTATATATTATTAAACGCTCTTATAGGTATTTTGAACTCTGTGTACCATCATGCTATGAAAGATGGTAGCGAGATACTGGCAGTGGAGTGGACTAAAGGGGAATTAAATACCTACTCTCAATAAAAGTGTTGAACAATACAATATATCTGTGTGAAACATCTATGTAACTGTGTGGTAACAGACAGACAAAACTCCTTATTTACAACCACAAACCAAAAATTAAACACTATTTACATATACAAGGTTACAGGGTAAGTCAACCTAATCCCGTTAAAGGTGTGTATTTTACATTGTTTCTGATTAATTTGACTATAAAATACACTACCCTAAATTAAAAAAAAAACAGATGTTTGAAATTGGTATTTATAAAATTCCCAATTTTTGGCTATCAGCTCAGATATTTTGAAACGTGTAAGTCGTATTAATATTTTTATTTGATTTTTACATGTAAAATAATGTTTAATGACCTCACTACCCAATATTGTCCGTAAAATTAACCTTTTATAAAAAAAACTGTGAGATTTAGGATATGATGTTTCATAGTCAAATCAGTCAGAAACGTAGTAAACTACACGCGCTTAACGGGAATAGGTCAACTTAGCCTGTAACCCTGTATATATGACAACATTTTAGGATTTAACATGCTACAAATTCAACAATTTGCAAATTCAACATTTTAGCATTCGACATTATGCAAATTCAACATTTTAGAAAATCAACTTTGTGCAATTTCAACATTTTACGATTCAACATACGTACTGCAATTTCAACTTTTTGCAAATACAAAATTTTAAAAATTCAACTTTTTGTACCAGGAGGAAATATATGATTATAAAATGGCAGCCTTATCACCCATGGCAATTTCTTCTAGGCATGAATATGAACTGACGAGAACAAGATGACTATTGTAGCTGTAGAAAGTTGTTGTTATTCTTCACATGGATACCGAGTCATGAATTTTGATACCACATCGCCCGTCATAGATACCATACTTTCATAGGCGCCTAAAATGCTGGCGGAAGCGGAAATCCGCCGCTGAAGCCTTTTAAGTGAAGTGACAGCAGGTGCTAGCAGGTGGGCCATCGGTCAGACCTACATGGCTTACTATATCTCTATTATATCACTCGTAGAACAAAAGTAGTTAGTTTTAATGTACAGAATAAGCCCCTAAGAGGATGCTAATTTATTAGAAATATCCATGTTCAATTTCAATTTAAAACATCATTATAACCAAATTTTTTTATGGGATCAACCCTGAAATAGTTTTGATTCGTACTATTCTTATATGGTGTGTGGGAAAAAACTATACAGAGTAATAGGTATTAAACGCAAAACCTTTTAAGGGCGGGTCTAGTACATCTAGACAAATAACTTTTGTTTTAGGACTCTTGCAAAATCACGAAGAAAAAATCAGCTTTTTCATACAAAAACATGCAAATTTTCAAAAATCGTAGTACAAAAGTTGTTTCTCTAGACTCTAGATCTACTAGACCAGCCCTGAAAAGGTTTTGCACCTATGACCCTTTTAAACACTATAAGTAAGTATACAGTATTCTTTTTAACATCTTCCATAGAACTAACTAACTAAAAACTTTTTTTTATTCCATATAGGTTTGCGTTTGACTACATACTGCCTGATGTTGATCAGATATGCTGTCTAGGTCTTCAAATCCCGAGTAAATGAAGATACCTATAAACTCGGGATTTGCATGAAAACACCCACGTTGTACTTAAAAAATAAAGCTATATGGAGTAGGTATTTGCTATGGAGTGATTTAAGCGATTTCAGGGTTGTCTCTATAGTAAAATTTGAGCGCAATTTTAACAAGAATATAATACCTACATAATATAATCTAACCTACCTACTAAAACTACTATTTAAGCATCATCAATATTTACGTGTACAGTACACGTATCAGCCTTTTAATAGTCCACTGCAGGACGTAGGCCTACCTACGAAGGGTGATTGGGCCATATCCACCACGCTGGCCCAGTGCGGGTTGGTGGATTCGCATACGCCATCGATGTTTTCCTTCACTGAAAAGCCAGGCAGTGGTGTGAAATTCCGTACATAAATTCCAAAGAATTCATTGGTTCGGGACCGGGATTTGAACCCACGACCTCACGATTGCAAGGCGGGTGTCACTACCTCTAGGCCACTACGGCTTATCGCGGCATCAACATTTACTAACTCCAAAATGTAACTTTTTTGAGCAAATAAACGTTTATCTTATCTTATAAATTATGTGTCACTTAAACCACGCTGTAGTGCAGTCTACAGGTGGTCACTGGTAACATTCGCGTGTCGTGTAATAGTTCAATTTGATATTTGATAGGTACAATACTGTATATTGCAGTGCATTAATTAAAACAGTTGTACTGGATATTACAAGCATATGAACCGAATCTTTTTTTCCATATCTCAAGATTATTCTTGAAAGTGTAGAATCACTGAAAAATATTTCTTAGACTAAAACATTCTTCTTAAAACCACGTTGAACTATATTCATTTTCCACCGACTACTACGTCACAGACAAATAGCGCTCATAGCACAGTTTCAACTATGTAGAACGTACCTAGGTGTTTCTTTGCGGTTACAGAGGGCACGGTCAGTCTTCGCATGAGAGATAAAAATTTAGGCCTGTGTTGTTTTAAACGTATAGCCAAGTCAGAAGCCTTCAGGCGTAAAAGCTCTCACAACAGGGTAAGCCACTCGGCATATGCCTACTTAAATCTTCAGTTAGGTTACACACAACATAGAGATACACCAGCCAAACATACCTAGGTTATATACACCGCATATGCTTGTAGAAAACTTTGTTGCATAATTCAAACGTAACTCAGTCTCTGTACAACCATTAGGCAGTTTATAGCCAACAAAAAGCAGCACTAAACCTGAATAACGTATAAAGCCGATATAGAGCCGTGGCTCGGATATCTGCGTTATTGTGTGGAGACAGCGCGAGTTATGGCTCTATGAAGCGGTTTACGATCGCCGGCGGGCCTTTGTTGTAGGGGTGGGGACTTAGTAACGTAGAAAGCGATTAGAATAAAATACGCAAAAGTACAAATACTATATGTACTATAGTCTAGGTTATATTTACTTTCAATGCAATGCAGTACTCCCCGTACTTAATATTTTTTTTGCTTAGGAAAATCCTTTATGGATACCGCCAGCTTGGGGAGATCGGTGGTTATGTGGATGTCGGCCAACCCTAGTCGGCGGTATACCCACTAAAACCTGGGGTGTTTCCGCCTTTGCGCTGTGTGGGGACTACGGGCACGCTTAGGGTTGGCCGACTTCCACATAACCACGTGGAACAAATAAGTGCGACGGAATGATCTTTGCCGCGCACTTTTTGAATTTGGAAGTATTAGTAATGTTAGTGTTCAGCGCCAAGAAAATGAATGTAAATATACTTAAGTTTTTATTTGTTTTATTATTAGATACCATTTAATTTCAATTTAGTTGTTACTCTACGTTTTATTAAATAATAATAAATATGAGGCGCCTTTTATTTTCTCATAGAGGTGATGAAAAGTAGAGTGTACCACTCGGGCGCAAAATATATTTTTGGCTCGGGCGACGTACTTTGAATCCCTCGCTAGCTGCCTACTTTTGTCCACTCCATAAAAAAATGGGGTTGGCCCCGTAATATAAGCTGGCCATAACGATGTATAATGATATCCTAGGATATATTCGTCGTACAGAAAACATACTGTAAGAAACAGAATTCAGTTAAAACTTACAAGTAAAAGTGGGCTCAGTATTTCTTCTATCCAATTTTTTTTTTGCATTATTTATTCGTTTAAATCGCTCCGCTCGTCGCAGCATGTCATACCTAAGCCGGCGCGACGACACAGAGAAGAGATATTGCATGCGTCGCATGCGCTCGTCATTTGACACCCGCCTCGTCCGCCCGCGCGCATGACAATGTTATGGTAATTTTGGCGAAGGTTCTGTACCTACTCGAATATATTATAAGAATTGGAAAAAAATGCATTCCTCACACAGCCAGTCATATTATTTTTATAGAGATTCAACAGACTCAATAGTAGTCCAGCCGACTTCCAAATAATAAATTCTCAATTTTACTATGAATTTTATGTAATCCGATATTTCCAAAAGCAAAAACGGCAAAATCGCAGAGTTAAAACTGCGCTTCGATCAAAAAAATCTATATGGACATGAGGGATCTTTAAACATTTACTTACACGATGCTCTAACTACAGCAAGATAGTTTTATGGTTTCACAAATATACGTGAAGCAGATAACACGTCATTGACGTCGTTCTGTCGCTTTTAGTCGAATGGCTACAGCCAATTTACACTAAGATGCCAGGCTCATTTAAGCTCTAGCTCTTAACTTCCTAAATATGCCTCATGCCTGTGTCATTCGGCCCCGTCAACTTTTAAATTCGAATGCTGATTTCAACTCTAGCATAGTACTCCTCAGTCAGGGGCACAATATAATTTACAATAGTAGATTGTATCATATGGCAGCAAAATAATATTTTTACGGCGAGGGCGCTATTTTGAATCCAGAGCGAAGCGAGGGATTCTTTAGTAGAATCCTGAACGTAGCGAGGGATTCAAAGTACGTCGTCCGAGCCAAAAATATATTTTGCGCCCGAGTGGTGCACTCTACTTTTCATCACCTCTATGAGAAAACAACAGGCGCCTCATATTTTACTATAATACTATTATTTAATAAAACGTAGAGTAACAACTAAATTGAAATTAAATGGTATCTAATAATAAATCAAATGAAAACTTATATTTATATTATTTTCATTCATTTTCTTGGCGCTGAACACTAACATTACAAATTCAAAAAGTGCGCGGCAAAGATCATTCCGTCGCACTTATTTGTTCCAAATTCAAAAAGTGCGCGGCAAAGATCATTCCGTCGCACTTATTTGTTCCAAATTCAAAAAGTGCGCGGCAAAGATTATTCCGTCGCACTTATGAAGTTCCTTACAGAAAACGCCTCCTTTGGGCGCACTTAAAGGCGAACCAAGTACTTAGTCCTTTTCGAATAGATGTGATGAAAAATGATGTTTCTTTTAGTACCGATTTTTCCTAATTTTCCCAGTTTTTTTAACCGATCCGCTTCCTTTCTTTTATAATGTATCGATGATCCCGAGAAGGTCCCATAAGAATTTAATTAGTAACTCTTCATATTTGTTCATGCTTGATTTCGATTAAATACTTATACGTATACACCAGGGTTTATTCATACTTTATTATGTCAAATGAAACATTTTATTATAAATACATGTGGTGTTTATTTTTACAACCTCGATAAACATAACGTACAATACATAATTATAACAAAACTGAGTCGTGGTCAGTTATTTTATATCTTAGGGCTAATTCACATCGCAATGAAGTGCATTTGAACGCTAATATGCTGGTAGGAATTGACCCTTATCGTGTACTTGGACTTTTAATTCGACGAAATAAATTGACAACTCGAAATGTCACTTCTATGACTAACTAGCTTTTGCTCGCGGCTCCGCCCGCGTAATATTGTATTACGCTATCCCATGGGAACCTTTTATT